>CADCSX010000007.1:0-1371760 GCA_902805475.1 Entonaema liquescens
ATTATTTAAATTATTATAAAAACTATTATAAAAATTATTTATAATTATAAATAAAATAATTTTTTATAAATATAAAAATTATAAATAATAATTATTTTAATAAAATATATTATTAATAAATTTATTTTAATTGTTTTTATTAAAATTATTTTAATATTTAAAATAAAATATTTATAAATATTAATAATTTAAATAAAAATTAATAAAAATAATAAATAAATATAAAAGTTTTATTATAATAAAAAATATAATTAAAAAAATTATAAAAAATATATATAAAAATAAATAAAAATAAATAAATTAAAAAAATTAATATATTTAATAATTATTTTTTTAATATAAATATTTTAATAAAAAATATTAATTAATTTATTTTTAAATAAAATAATTTATAATTTTAATTTATTAAAATTATAAATATTTTAATAATTAAATTATTTTTTATATATAATTTTATTAAAATTTATAAAAAAAAACTTATATTATAAAAAATTTTATAAAAAATTAATAAAATTATTTTTTATAAAAAAATTTTTATAAAAATAAAATTTTAATTTTTATTATAATTTATTAAATAAAATTATTTAAAATATAAATTTTATAATTTATATATATTTTTAATTAAATATATATTAATATAAAATTAATTATAATTTATATTAATATAAAATATTTTTAATATTTTAATTAATTATTTATAATTAAAAAAATTTATTTTAAATAAATTATTAATATATATTTATTTTATAAAATATTAATTATAAAAAAATTTTATTATATAAAAAATATTTTTATTATAAATTTAAAATTAATAATAATTAAAATAATAATAATTAATTTATTATTAAAATATAATTAAAATTTTAATTAAATATTTTTTAATATATTTTTATTTTAAATATATAATAAATATTTAATATTTAAATAAATTTTAATTATAAATTTTACTAATTAAATTAAAATTATATTAATAATAATTATTTATAAAAAAATTTTATTTATTAATTATTTAATTTAAATTAATATAATAATATTATTTAAAATAATAATATAAATTTATTTTTTAAATAAATTTATTAAAAATAATTTAAAAAATTTTAATAATAAATTATATATTTATTATTAAATTAATAATATTTAATATTTTTATTTAATTTAAAAAATAAAAATATATTTTTTATTAAATTTAATAAATAAATTAATTTATATTAAATAAAATTATAAATTTAATAATATTAAAATTATTATAATAAAAATTATTATTATTATTTAAAAAAAAAATAATTTATATAAATAAATAATTATTATAAAAATATTATTAATAATTATTAAATAATAAAAAATTTAATTTAAATAATAATATTATTTATATATTAATATTTTAAAAAAAAAATATTAAATAATATTTAAATAATTTTTAAAATAATAAAATTTAAATAAAAAATATTTTTTAAAAAATTAAAATTAAAAAATATATTTTTTTTATAAAATTAAAAAAATATATATTTATTTTAAAATTATAATATTAATTTATAAAATAAATTTAAATTTAATAATAATTATAATATTTTAAAATAATTAATTTATTAAATAATTAATAAAAAAAATAAATTTATTTTATAAAAATAATAAAATTAAATTTAATTTTATATTAAATTTATAAATTTAATATAAAAAAATAAAAATATTAATAAAATATTTAATAATATATAAAATTTTAAATTAAATATATAAAATAATTTTATTATTTAATTATTTTATTTTTATAATATATTATAATTAATTTATAATTATTTAATAAAATAATATATTTAAATATATTTTTATTAATAAATAATTAATAAATTTTAATTATATTATATTATAATTATAAATAATTTAAATTTTTAATTAATTATTTATTTAATTAAATTATTAAAATAAAATAATAATTATTTTTTATTAAAATTTAAAATATTTAATATTATTTTAATAAATTATTAAAATAATTTAAATTATATTTAAAAATATATTAAATAAAATTAAAATTTTATAAATAATTTATAATAATATATATTAATAATATTATTATTTATTTTAAAATAAAAAAAATATTTAAAATATTTAATTTTAATTTTTAATTATTTTAAAATTTTAATTATTTATTAAATTAAATTAATTTTTTAAAATATTTTATAATTTATTTTTTTAAATATTTAATAAATAATTTAAATATATTATTAATAAATAATTATAAAAATATTTTAAAAATTAAAAAATTTATTTATATTAATAATTTAAAAATATATATTAATTTAATAAATTTTTTAAAAAATTTATTTTATAATTAATAATAAAAATTAATATTTTTATAAAAAAAAATAAAATTTATTATTTAAAATATATAATAAAAATTTTATTTTAAATAATTTTAAAATATAAAAAATAAATAAAATTTATTAAATTTTATTTTAATAAATAAAAAAAAAATTTTTAAAATTATTTAAAAAATTTAATATTATTTAATTATTTTATTTATTAAAATATAAAAAAAATTATTTTAAAATTAAATATTTTTAAAAATAAAATAATTTTATTATAATATTTTATAATAAAATAAAAATAATTAAAATTAATTATAAATTTTATTAATTTTATATAATATTTTAATAAAATATTAATTAAATAAAATAATAATATTAAATAATATAGTAAATAATATTTATTTTAAATTTATAAATAATTTTTAAATTTATATTTAATTTTATTTATATAATATTATAATTTTATAAATTATAAATTATATAAAATATAATTAATATTAATTTTAAAAAAATTTATAAATTTAATAAATTTAATTATATTTAATAATATTTTAATATATTTATTTAATTTTAATTAAATATTTAATAATATTAAATTATATTAATTTAATATTAAATATTTTATTAAATTATTTATATATAATAATTTAAAAAATATAATAAAATTATAATTTAATTTAAAAATTAATTAAATAATATAATTAAAAATTTTAATTATATAATTAAAATAATAATATTTTATTAAATAAAATTAAAATAAAATTATTATTAATTATTTTAAATTAATTAAAATTATTAAAATTTTATAAAATAAATTAATTATAAAATTAATTAAAAATTTTAATTATTAATTAAATAATAATAATTTATTATATATAATAAAAAATAATATTTAATATTTTTATATTTTAATAATTATATTTTATAATATTTAAAATAATATATAATTTAAATATTTTAATTTAAAAAAATAATTTATAATTTAAATAATTTTTAATATTAATTATTTATTTATTATATTAATATAAAATAAATTAAATAAATTAATATTAAATATTAAATTTAATTAATTTATAAATTATTTTAATTATTTTTATATAATTATAATTAATTTTATAATTAATTTTTTAAAAATTTATAATAAATATATTTAATAAATAATTAATTTTAAAAAATATTAATATTATATTAATAATAATATATAAATTTAATAAAAAATTATTAATTATATTTAAATATATAAATAATATAATAAAAATTAAATATATATTTTTATATTTAATAATTAATTTATTTATAAATTATAATAAATAAAAATTTTAAATTTATATTAAATTTTAATAATTTTATAAAATAATTATAATATTATATTAATAATATTTATAAAATTATTATTATAAATAAATAAATAAAATAAAAATAAATTAAAATATTAAAATTATTATTAAATATTATATTATTATTAAATTAAATATTATATAAATATATATTATTTTAATTTTTTAATATTATATTAAATAATTAAAATTTTAATATTTAAAAATTATTAAATAAAATATTTTAATTTAAAATTAATTATTTTTTATTAATTTTAAAATTAATAATTTATTAATTTTAAAATTTAAAAAAATTTATTAATAAAAATTAAAATAATAATTAATTATATTATAATAAAAATTAAAATAAAATATAATAAAAATAAAAATTTTTAAATTTTAAAATAAAAATAAAATTTATTTTTATTTTTATAAAATTATTATTTATTAAAAAATTTAAATTAAAATAATTTTTATATAAAATAAATTTTTATTATTATAAAAAATTAAAATTTTATTTATAAATTAAATTTTAAAATATTAATATATTTATAAAATAATATTAATTATTTAATTAATATTAATTTTAAAAAATTAAATTTTTTAATAAAAAAAATTAAAATTTAAAAAATTTTATAAAATAAATATAAATAAATATATTTTTTTAAAATTAAAATTTTAAAAAATATTATAAATTTTAAAAAAATTAATAATTAAATATTTAATTTATTAAAAAAATATAATTTAAAAAATATTTAATAATATTTTAAATTTATTTATAAAATATAATAAAATTAATAAAATAATTTAATTAAAAATAAAAAAATTAAAAATTTAAATAAATAATTTTTTTTTTAATAAATAAATTAATATATTAAATATAAAATATAATAAATTAAAATTAATTTATTTTATATTAAAAATAAATTTAAAAATTTAATTATTTATAAAATATAATATATTTATTAATATTAAATATTATAATAAATAATTTTAAATATATTTAATTTATTTTATTATATTAAATAATAATATTAAATTATTTTAAAAAATTTTTATTATATTAATTTTATAATATTTAATAAATATAATTTTATAAATATTAAAATTTTTAAATAATTATTTATTATAATTATTTTTATTAATTATAATTAATAATTTTATTATTTAAATTATTTAATTATTTTTATAATATAATTTATTAAAATTTATAATATTTAATTTAAAAAATTTTAATAATTAAAAAAAAAAATAATATTATAAATTATAATATTATATAAATAAATTAATTAAATTATTTTAAAATAAATTTAAATATATAATAAAAATATATATATAATAATAAAAAATAATAAAATTTTAATAAAAATAAATATATAAATAATAAAATATTAATAATAATTTTTATAATATAATAAAAAAATATATAAATAAAAAAAAAAATATATAAATATATAAAATAAATTAATTTAATTTTAAATAATATTTAATTAATTTTAATAATAATATTAATAAATTTAAAAATATAATTTATTAAAATAATTAAATTTTAAATTTAATTAAAATAAATTAATAATTATTTAAAATTTTATTATATTAATAAATAAAAACATATATAATATAAAATAATATAAAATTATAAATAATTATTAATTTAATAATATTAATTATTTTTAAATATTTAAAATAAATTTAATAAAAATTTTATAAATATAAAAATAAAAAAAATTTAATTTATAATATATTTTAAAATTAAATTAAATATTTTAATATAATTAATTTTTATTATTTATTATTTTATTAAATTATAAAATTTTTATTTTTAAATAAATTATTTTATAATTTAAAAAAATAAATTTTATAAAATTAAATATAAAATATTAAATAAAATAATATTTATAAAATTAAAAATATTAAAATTTTAAAAAATATAATTATATTTATAAATTAAATAAAATAAAAAAAATATAATATTAATTATATAAAAAAATAAAAAATAATAATAATAATATTTTATAAATTAATAAAATTTAATAAAATTTATAAAATTAAAAAAATTAATTAAAAATAAATAATTAATTATATTTTTTTATAATATTTTATTTTTTTAATATATTTTAAATTTTTATTAATTTTATATATTTATTATAATTTTTTTTTTTAAATTTATTATATTTTTATTATATTTTTAATTTTTTAAATAATTAATAAAATAATATTTATTAAATTAAATTTTAATATTATAAATTTATTATAAAAATTTAAATTAATTAATTAAATTAAAAAATTATATATTATTTTAATTTAAAATTTTATTATAATTATAATTATAATTATAAATTTAATAAAAATATAAAATATTTAATTATTTAAATTAATAATTTTATAATTTATAAAAATAATAAATTAAAAAAAATTAAAATATTTTTAAATATTTTAAAAATATAATAAATTTATTAAATAATAAAAATAAAATAAAAAAAAAATTTAAATTAATTTTATAATATAAAATAAAATTATTTTTTAAAATTTAATAAATTTTAATTTAATAATTATATATTAAATTTAATTAAATTTTAATTTTAAATATTTTTATATTTTTAAAATTTTAAATTAAATATTTTATTTAAAATTTTTATATTTTAATATATTATAAAATTTAATTATTATTTTTAATTTTATTATTTTTATTATTAATAAATTTATTATATTTTTAAAATATTTAATTAATTATTATTTTAATTTTTAAAAATAATTTTTATTTAAAATATTTAATTATTTTAATTTTTATAATTTATTATTTTTATAAATTATAAAATTATTAATTTAATAATTAAATTTTTATATTTTTTAAATTTATTATTATAATTATAATTAAATTAAATTTTAAATTAAAATAATTATAATTTTTTTAATTTAATTAATTAATTTAAATTTTTTAATAATTTATAATATTAAAATTTAAATTTAATTAAATATTATTTATTAATTTTTAAATTTTAAAAATTTATTAAAAAAATTTTTAAAAAAAAAATATAATAAAAATAATAAAATATAAATAAATATAATTAAAATATATTAAAAAAAAAAAATATTATATAAAAAAAAAAATTATAATTATTATTTTTAATTAATTTTTATTTTTATAATTTATTTAAATTTATTAATTTATAAAAATATTATTATTATTATTTTTTTATTTTTTTATATTATTAATTTTAAATATAATTATTTTTTAAAATTTTAAAATTTTAATTTTATAAAAATTATTTTTATTTAATAATTTTTATATATAATTTTATAAAATTTATATTTTTAAAAATTTTAAATAATTATTTAAAAAATATTATTTTAATTTTAATAAATTATAAATTAATAAAAATTAATATTATTAAAATATTTAATTTAATTTAATAATATATTAAAATTATATTTTATTTTATTTTTATATATTTATAAAATTTTTATTATTTTTATTTTAAATATTATAAATAATTATATTATTAAATTAATAATTATTTATAATTTTATATTATTTTATATTAATTAAAATTATTTTTATTTATTAATATAATAAATTTTAAATAATTATTAATTTATTTTAATTAAATTAAAAATTTAAATTATTTTAAATAATTATATTTTAAATAAAATTTATAAAATAATAAAATATATTTTATTATTTTTAAATTTATTAATAATTAATATTAAAATTATTTAAATATTATTTATAAATAAATTAATTTATTTTATATATTTATATATATTTTTTTATTTAAATATTTTTTTATATTATATTATAAAAATAATTATTAATATTTTATTATTTATAAATTTATTTTATTAAAATATTATTATTTTTATTATTATATATATATTTTATTATAATTTTAATTTATTTTAAAATAAATTTAAATTAATTTATTATATAATATTATAATTTATATTATAATTTTTAATTATTAAAATTTTAAATTAAATATTATAAAATTTTTAATAAATTATATATTAAAATAATTAAATAATTTAAATAATAAAATTAATAATTATAAAAATTTAATAAAAAATAATTATAATAAATAATTATTTAAAAATTTTAATATTTATATAAATTATATTTATTAAATATTATAAAATTAATATAATAAAAAAATTTTAAAAAATAATTTATTATTATTATTTAATATAATAAAATAAATTAAATATATTTAAAATTATTTATTATAATATTTAAAATTAATAAAAATATATTATATTTATAAATATTTAAATTTTTATTTATTTTAATATAAAATAAATTAATTTTAATTTATTATATTAATATTTAATATATTAATTTTATTATTAAAAAAATTATTTATTTAATTTTAATTTTTTATATTTTTTAATTAAATTATTTTATTAATTTTATTATATTTTTATAAATAAATTTTAAAATATTATTAATTATTTTTTAAATTATATATTATTTAATAAATTAAATATTTAATTATTAATTTTATTTTAAATTTATTTATATATTTTTAAAAAAATTTAATTTAAAAAAATATATTTATTTATATTTTTAATAAAATATTTTTTAAATTTTAATTTTTTTTATTAAAAAAATTTAATTTTAATAAATAATAATTTTTATAAAATAAAATAAATTTATTATTATTTTAAAAAATTAAAATTTTAATTTTTATTATATTTTATTTTAATTTTTATTATAATATAATTAATTTTTTAAATTTTAAAATTAAAATTTTTTTTAATAATAAATAATTAAAATAAAAATAATTTAATTTTAAAATTAAAAATATTTATTTAATAATTTTTTAATATTAAAATTTTATATTATTTAAATTATATTAAAAATTAAATAATATATATTTATATAATATTTAATTTAATTATATATAATATTTAATAACATTTAATATTTTAATTTAATTTTTATTTTATTTGTTATTTTAAAATAATAATTTATAAATATTATTAATATAATATTATAATTTTATTATAAAAATTATTAAAAATTTAATATAAATTTAAAATTTTTATAAATAAATATTAATTATTAATATTAATTTAATATAAAAAATATAAATTTAATTTTTTATTAAATATTTTATATATTTAAAAATAATTAATAATTTATTAATAAATTTAATATTATTATTAATATAATATTAATTTTTAAAATTAATTATTTATTAAATTATATTTATTATAAAAATTTTAATAAATTAATTATAAAATTTATTATAATTATATAAAATAATTAAAATAATTTATAAATTAATTTAAATTTATATATTTAATATTAATTTATTTAATTTATTTAATATTTAAAATAATAAATAAAATAATTAATTTATTTTTTTAAATAAATAATTAATATTAAAATTATTTTTAAATTATAAATTATTTATTTAAATTAAAATAATATTTAAAATTATATATTATTTTAAATATTATAAAAATATAATTATTAAAAATATAAAAAATATTTAATATTATTTTTTTTTTATAATATATAATAAATTATTATTATTAATTAATATTAAAATTTTTTAATAATTTTTATAATTAATTTATTTATAAATTTTTTAATAATTTTAATTAATTTTAATTATATATATAATTAATAATAATTTAATTTTAATTTTTTTTTAATAAAATTATTTATTTTAATTATATAATTAATATTTTTAATTATATTATTTAATTAATTTTAAATTAATTTATAATTTTATTATATTTTTTATATTATTATATATAAATAAATTAAATAAAATATTTAATATTAAATTAATATAATTTAATATATTAAATATTTAAATAAAATTAAAAAATATATATAAAAATATTATTAAATTAAATTAAATTTTATTAATTTATAAATAAATATTATTTAATTAATTATATTTTTATATATATTTTATAAAATATAAATATATATTAAATTTAATTTTTTAAAAAAATTTAATTTTTATAATATAATATTATAAAAAATTAATAATAATTATAAAAAATAAATAATTATAATATTTAAAAATTTATAATAATTTATATTATAATTATAATAATAATATTATTTAAAAATATTAAATTAAAATATTAATAAAAAATTTAATATATAATATATTTTAAATTAATTATAATAAATAATAATAATAATAATAATAATAATAATAATAATAATAATAATAATAATAATAATAATAATAATAATAATAATAATAATAATAATAATAATAATAATAATAATAATAATAATAATAATAATAATAATAATAATAATAATAATAATAATAATAATAATAATAATAATAATAATAATAATAATAATAATAATAATAATAATAATAATAATAATAATATTTAATAATAATAATAATAATAATAATAATAATAAAAAAATAAAAAATAAATTAATAAAAAAAATAAAAAAAATAATTATAATAATATTATTTAAAATTTTAATAAATTTAATATATAAAAAAAATAAAATATAAATTAATAAATTATTATTATTATTATTATTATTATATAATATTTTATTAAATTTATATATTAATATTATAATTAAATATTATTAATATTTTTTAATAAATTTTAAAATAAAATTATATTTTTATAAAAAAAATTTAATTTATTTTTATTTATTTTATTATTTTATATATATTTATATTATATATTATTATATTTTTAATAAAATAAATTATTTTAATAATTAAATAATATATTTAATTATATAAAATTATTTTTATTATTTTTTATATAATTTATATTTATTATATTTTTTATATTTTATTTAATAATTATTTTTATTTTTATTAAATATTTTTATTATTTTATAATATTATTTTTATTAAATTATAAATAATTTATTTTATTTTATTTTTATATAAAATATAATAATTATTTTATTAATAATATATAATAATAATATTTTTAATAAATATAATTTTATTTAATATATTATAAAATTATTATTTTTTTTTAATATTTTTTTAATATTTTTTTTAATTTTATTATTTTTTTATTTAAATTTATTTTTAATTATTATTATATTTTATTATTAATTTTTATTATAATAATAATAATAAATTTAATAATAAATTATTATATTTTAAAATTATATATTTTTTAAATATTTTAATTATTATTATTATTTTATTTTTTATATATTTTATTTTTTATTTAATATATTTTAATATAATTATAATTTAAAATTTATTTTATTTTAATTATTTAATAATTTTTTTTAATTTTTTAATAATATTTAAATTAAATATTTTATTTTTATTTTAAAATAATATTTTTTATTAATAAATTTTAAATATAATTTAATTATAAAATAATATAATTTTAAAATTATTTAATTATTTAAATTATAATTAATATTATATTTAATTATAATATTAATATAATATAATTTTTAATTTATATATTTATTTTAATTATAATTAAATTAATTTTTATTATTTTTAATTTATTTTTTATTAATATTATTATTAATTTTTTAATTTTATTAAATTTAAATTTAAATTTAATAAATATAATTTTAAATATTTAATATAAATTAATAATTAATAATTATTTAAAATTTAAAATATTTAATATATTAATAATTATAAAAAATTTAAATTTTAATAAAATATAATATTAATAAATTTTTATATAAAAATATAATAAATTATTATTTATTATTATAATAATAATAATAAATAATTTTATTATAAATATTATTAATAATTTTATATAATAATAATTATTATATTATTTAAATTATAAAATTAAAAAAAAAAAACGTTTAAATATATATAAATTAATAATATTATTAAATATTTTAATAAAATTAATAAAATATAATAATGTTATAAATAATATTTATAATAAAATTAAATAATTTTTTTTTAAAAATATTAAATAAATAATAAAAAATATAATTTAATAAAATAATTATTAAAATAATAATAAAAGTAATATATTTAATATAAAAAAAATAAAAATAAAATTATTATTATAATTTAATATATAATTAAATTATTTAATTATATTATTTTAAAAAATTATTATATATTTTAAAAAATTTTTTTTAAATAAATAATAAAATTAATTAAAATTATTTAAAAAATAAAAAATATAGTTAATATTTAAAATAATTTAATTTAAAAATAAATTTTAAATAAATATTTTATAAATATTTTATTATTTTTTTATTTTATTTATTTATATATATTAATATTTTATAAAAATTAAAAAATATAAAATATTTATAATTAATTTTATTAAATAATATAAATTTAATAATAATAAATTTAAATATTAAAAAAATTATAAAATTAAAAATATTATATTTAAATATATTTAATAAATAAAATAATATAAAATAATTTTTTATTTTTTTTAAAAAATAAAATTAATATATTTTATTAAAATATATAAATTAAATAAAAACGTAATATAATTAAAAATTTAATAATAAAATTATAAAAATATTTAAATTTTTTAAAAATTTAATTAAATAAAAAATTAAAATAAATAAAAATATTTAAAAATAATTAAAATAAAAATTTAAAATAATAACAAGTTTTTTTTAAAATTAATAATATTTATATAAGATATAATTTTTAAATAAAAAAATATATATAAATTATAAAAAATTTATAATATATAAAATAATTATTTAATATATATTAATTAAAAAATTAAAATAAATAAAATAATAATAAAATTAAAAAAATATAATTAATTTATTTTTAATAATTAATAAAAATATAAATAATTAAAATAAAATATTTTTTTATTAAATTTATATTTAAATAAAAATAATTAAATTTAAAAAAAAAATAATAATAAAATAATTTTATTTAAAAATATTAAAAAAATTTAAAATAATTTTAAAAATTATAAATTTAAAATTAAATTTTAATAAAAAAAAAATTTTTTAAATTATAAAAATTTTAATATTATTATTAATTAATAAAATTTAAAAAAATTTATTTATAAAATAAAAATAATTAAATTATAAAAAAAAATTAATTTTTTAAAAAAAAATAATATTATAAATATAAATTAAATAAAATTAAAAATATATTTAAAATATAATTATATTAAAATTTTATTAAAAATAAATAATTAAAAAAAAATTTATAAATTATTAAAAAAATATAAAATTTTAATATTAATTTAAATATTTATAAAAAAAATAAAATTAAAATATTTTTATTTAAATAAAAAATATTTAAAATAAAAATATTATAATATTAATATAATTAATTAAATAATATATTATATAATAATAAAATATATAAAATTTATAATTTAAAATAATAAATTATTTAATAAATTAATATTAAAAACGTTTAAATTATAATATAATTATAAAAAAATAATAAAAAATAATAAAAAATTAAATTAAATTATATAATTTTAAAATTAAAATATTATTAATATATAATTAATAATTATTTTAATAAAAAAAAAAAAAATTTAAAAATTTAAATTTAAAAATTTTAATAAAATTTATAATAAATATAAATAAATTAAAATATATATAAAATTATTATAATAAAATTATAAAAATTAATTAATTAAATTTTTTTATATTAAATATAATTTATTATTTAATATAAAAAAATTATTATTATTATTAAATAATTTATTAATAATAAAAAATATTATTTTTAAAAATTATTATTTTTTTAATTTTATTATTAAAAATTTTAATATTATTATTTTATTATTATTATTAACGTTTTAATAATTTAAAATTTTAAAAATTTTAATAATTTAATTTTAATTTTTTATTTTTTTTATTAAATTTTTATTTAATTTATTAAAAATATATTATTTAAATTTTTTTTTTTAAATTATATAAATTTAAAAATATTTAAAAATTAAATAAATAAATTTTTAAAAAAAAAAATTATTAAATTATAATAATATAAATATATTTTTTATTAAATTTTTAATAAATATAAAATTTATAATAAAATATATATTTTATAATAATTTATTAAATAAATTTATAATTTTTTAATAAAAATTAAATTTAAAAAATAATTATTTATTTAAAATTTAAATAAAAATTAATAATAATAATAAAAAAAATAAATTAATAATAATATAAATTAATTTTATTATTAATTAAAATTAAATATAAATTAAAATTATATTATATTAATATTATAATTAAATATAATATTAATTATAATTTAAATAATTAATAATTTTAAATTATATTATTTTATAATTATAATAAATTTATAAATAAATTATTTTATAATAATTATAAAAATAATTAAATTATATTTAAAATTTAATAATATAAAATATTATTTTAAAATAAAATTAATAAATATTTAATTTTAAATATTATTAAAAATTTAAAAAAGTTTATAAAATTTATTAAATTTAAATTTTTAATTATTTTATTTATTTTTAAAAAATAATTAATATAAATAAATTTATAAATAATATAAAAAAATATATTAAAATATATTTTATAATAATTTTAATTATAATAATAATAAATATATTAATTAAATTAAAAGTTATTAAATAATTTAAATATAATTAAAATTTAAATTATTATTATATTAAAATAAATTAAATAAATTTAAAATATATAAATATAAAAATAATAATAATAATTAAAATATTTAAAAATTATATAATTTTAAAATTAAATTTATTATTAAATTTATTATTATTATTTATAATAAAATTAATAATAAATAATATAATAATAATAAAAATTAAAATATAAATTTAAATAAAAATAAATTTAAATAATAAAAATAATAAAATTAAAATTAAAATATTAAAAAAAATAAAAATTAAAATAATAATTTTTATAATATATATTAAATATAATTATATTTATTAAAAATATTATTATTATATATTATTAATAAAATAATTATTATATTTTATATAAAAAATTTAAATAAAAATAAAATTATTTATAATTTATTAAAAATAATATATTAAAAATAATAAAAAATTTATTTAATAAAAATAATAAAATAATTATTAAATAAAATATTTAATATAATTAAATAAATTATAAAATTAATAAAAATAATTTATATAATTAAATATATTATTTAATTTATTAAAATAATAAATTTAATAAATATAATAATTATAATATAAATATTAATAAAAATTAATAATAAATTAAAATAAATTAATTTTTTTTTAATAAAAAATATAATTTTTATTTAAATATTTATTAAAAAATAATATTTATAATATTTTAATTATAATAAATTAAATTTAATTTTAATAAATTAAAATAATAATAATAATAATAATAATTTTTTAATTTATAATTTTAAATAAATAATTATTTTTTATTTTAATTTTTATTTAAAAATTATAAATTTATTTAATAAATTATTATAAAATATTTATTTTATTATAAATTTTATTATATTTATTAAATTTAATAAAAAATATATTTATATTATTATAATTTAATATTTTTTTAAAAATTTTATTTATTTTAAAATTTTTAAATTTATAATTTTAAAAAAAATTTAAATAATATATTTTAATAAATTAAATAAAAAATTTAATAAAAAAAAAAATTAAAAATTTAAATTAAAATTATTAAAATTTTTAAATATTTTTTAAATTATTAAAAACGTTAATAATAATAATAAAAATAATAATATTAAAAATTAATAATAATTTAAAAATTAAAAAATAATAATTTTTTTAAAAATAATATTTTTTATTATTAATATATTATTTAATAATAATAATTTTTTAAAATTAAATAAATTATATTTAATATAAAAAATTATAATTAATTATAATAATTTTATTATAATAATTATATATATATATTTTTTTATTTATATTTATTAAAATTTATTAAAAATTATTTAAATTTAAATTTTAAAATAATTTTTATAAAATTAATTATTAATTTATATTAATAATATTTTAATTTTTAAAATTATTATATAATTTAATTTATTTTTTATTATTTTTTATAAATATTATATTATAATTTAAATATTTTTAATATTTAAATTTATTATATAATTTTTATTTTAAATTATAAATTTTATATATTTTATTATTATATAATATATTATTTATTTTTTATATATTAATATTATAATATTTTTATTTTAAACATTTTTATTTAAATAAAAATATTTTTAATTTTATTTTTTTATATATATTTAAATTAATATTAAAAATTTTATATTTTTTAATAATTTATAAATTTATTATAAAAATTTATTTTTTTAATAAAAATTTAAATATAATTATATTTTAAATATATTTTAATTTTATTTTATTTTTTATATTTATAATATTATTTTATTAAATTAATTTTTTTATAATTTAATTTATTTTTATTTTATTTATAAATTATTTTTTAATTTTTTTATTAAAAATAATAATAAAAATTTTATAATTATATTAATTTTTTATAAATTTTAATTTATATTTATAATTTTAAAATTATTTTAAATTATATTTTTATTTTTTAATAAAATTATTTTTATTAATATTTATTTTTTTAAATTTAATTATTTTTTATTTAAATATAAATTTAATAAATTAAATATTTTTATTTATTTTATATATTTAATTAATATTATTTTATATATTTTATTATTTTTTAAAAATAAATTAATTATATTTTTTAATTTTTATTATTATTTTATTTATTTTATTTATTTTATTTATTTTATTTATTTTTATTTATTTTATTTATTTTATTTATTTATTTATTTTATTTATTTTATTTATTTATTTATTTTATTTATTTTATTTATTTTATTTATTTTATTATTTTATTTATTTTATTTATTTTATTTAATTTTATTTTATTTATTTAATATATATTATATAATTATTTTATATATTATAATTTTTTTATAATTTTTATATATATTTATTTTATTTTAAAAATTATATTATTATATAAATATTATTAATTTTAAAAAAATATAAAATTATTTTTAAAATTTTTATTTTAATTATTTTTAAATATATTATATAATTTAATTTATTAATTAAATTTTTTAAAATATTATTTTTTATTAATTTTATTATTATATTAATTAATTATATTATATTTTTATTTAAATTTATATATTTTAATAAAATATATTAATTTATTTTTAAAAATTAAAAATTTATTTTATATTATTTAATTTATTAAATATATTTAAAATATATATTTTTAATTTTTATAATTTTTTAATATTTAATTTTTATTATTAAATTTATATAATTTTATAAAATTAATTATAAATATTTATTTTTAATTTTTATAAAATATTAATATATATAAAATAAATAAAATAAAAAATAATAAAAATTTTATAAATTTTATTTAAAAATTTATTTTAAATTAAATTTATTTTAAATATTAATTATATATTTTTATTTTTTAAATAATTTTTAATAATTTATAATTTATTTAAAAAAAAATTTATTTTTTAAAATATATAATAATTATTTAAAATAATATAAATTAAATAATTTATTATATTAAAATATAATAATAATATTTTTATATTATTTTTTATATTAAATATATTATTTTTATTATTATTATAATAATTAATTTATTAATTTATATTATTTATTATTTATTTATATTTTAAAAATAATATTATTTATTTATATTATAAATTATTAATTTTATAAAATTATTATATTTTTATTAATTTTTTAAAATATTTAATAATATTATTAATTTATATATATTTAAAACGTTTTTTTTAATTTTTTTAATTTAAATAATAATAATTATTATTATATAAAATTTTATAAATAATATTTATAAAATTTAAATTTAAATTTAAAAAAAATTTATTTAAATATATTTATTTTTATATATAAATAATTATTTATAATTATTTATTTTTATTAAATATTAAAATAATTTTATTTTTATATTAATTTATTAATTTTTAAATTAAATTTATTTTTTTAATTTATAAAAATTTATTATCTTTTAATATTTATATTATTAATTTTTATTATTAAACTTTTTTATTTTTTATATTATTTTATAATATATTTTTATTATATAATATTTTATTATTAATTTTATATTATTTTTATATTTTATTATTTTTTTATTTTAATAATTTATTTAATTTATTATTTAAAAATTATAAATAAAATTATTTTTTATTTTAATATTATTAAATTTATTATTTTTAAAATTTTTTATTATATAATTAACGTAAAATTTAATTATTTAAAAATTTAAAAAAATTTAATATTATATTATTTATTTTATTTTATTATTATTAAATTAAAATTATTTTATATTTATTTTTATATTTTTTTAAATTTATAAAATTTATTTTAAATATTTTATAATAATTTTAATTAATTATATTTTATAATTTAATTTTATTTAATTTAATTTTTAAAATATTATATAAAATATTTTATATTTATTTATATTAAATTAATTATTAAATTTTTAATTTTATTATTTTATAAATTAATAATTTTATTATAATTAAATTTAATTATTATTTAATTAATTTTAATAAATATTTAAATTATTTATTATTTTATTATTTTTATTTTAAATAAAATAATATATATTAAAATTTTTTATTATAATAAAATTTTTTTTTATTATTTATTTTTAAAAAATTATATTTTATTATTTTTTAAATTTTATATAAATATTATTTTATATTATTATTATTTTTATATATAATTTATAATTTATATATTATTTAATTATATTTTATTTATTTATTTATTTTTATATTATTTATAATTTTAATTATATATAATATAATTTATTTTAATTATTTTATATTATTTATAATTATTAATTAATAAATTATATAATTTATTTATAAATTATAATTTTTTATATTATAATTAAATTTAAATTATTTTATATTATATTTAATATATTATTTTATTTTTATTATTATATATTATTTTATTTTTATATATAAATATTTATTTAAATAAAATTAATTAAATTTAAATATTATTATTAATATTAAAAATAATATTAAAAAAATATATATTATTTTAATATATTTATTATATATATTATTTTTTAATTTTTTTTTAAATATTTTTTTATAATTAAAAAAAATAATTTAAATTATAATATTATTTAATTTATTTTTAAAAAATTTTATTTATTTTTTTAAATATTATAAATATAAAATTATTATAAATAATATAAATATATTTAAAAAATATTTAAATTTTTTTTTTAAATTATTATAATTTATATATATATTTTTTATTTTTATTATTTTTTTTATTTTATTATAATTTTTTATTTTATATTAAATAAAAAATTATTATAATTTATATTTAATTTTTTTTTTTTTTTAAAATTTTAAAATTATATTTTAATTTTTATAATATAATATTATTAAATTAATAATAATTTATAAAATAAATAATTATAATATTTAAAATTTATAATAATAATTTTATATTTTAATTAAAATAAAAATATTATTTAAAAATATTAATATTAATATAATAATAAAATTTAATAATTAATTATTTAAATTAATTATTTTAAATAATAATAATATTAATAATAATAATAATAAAAAATTAAAAAAAATAAATAAATAAAAAAAAAAAATAAAAAATAATTTAATATTATTTAAAAATATTAATAAATTTAATATATAAAAAAATAAAAATAAAATTAATAAATTAAATAATAAATTATTTAATAATAAATAAAAAATATAATATTTATATATTATTTAAAAATTAAATAAAATAATAATATATTAAATTAATTATATTTAAAAAATATAAAAAATAAATAAAAAAATAAAAATAAAAATTTTAAAAAAATAAATATTAAATTTTTTAAATTTATAAATAATAAAATAATTATAAATAAATATAATAATTATAAATAATTAAATTTAAAATAATATAATAATAATTTATTATAAAATAAAAAAAATTATTATTATTAAAAAAATTTAATAAATTTAAAAATAATTAAAAAATATATTATAAAAAATAATAAAATAATTAATTAAATTTTTAAAAATTAAAAAATTAATTTTTATATATAAGTTTTAAAATAAATTATTATAATTATATTTTTAATAAAATTTAAAAATTTAAATAAAATAAATAAAAATAGATAAAAAAACTTTTAAATTAAATTATAAATATTAATTAAATTTTTATTTTTTTATAATAAAATTTAAAATAAATAAATTATATTATTTATATATTAATTTTAAAATTATTAATAAATATTAAATTAAAAAATTATTAAAATATTAAAATTTAAAATTAATATATTATAAAATAAAAAATTAAATATATAATATTAATTATAAAAATAATTTTATTAAATATTAAAATTTTATATAATAATAAATTATTTTAAAAAATAAAATTTTTTAATATAAATTTTTATAAAAATATAAAAATAAAATAATATTATAAATATTATAATTTTAATTATATAATAAAATATTATAAATAATAATTAAAAATATAATAAGTATATAAATGGTATATAAATAAAAATAAATTTATATAAAAGAAAATTAAATATAAAAATTATAATAATTTTAATTTAATTTAAAATAAAATTTATAATAAAATAAATTAATTAAAAAATATTAAAAAAATTTATATATATATAAATTAAATAATTTTAAAAAAAAATTAAATATTTTTAAATATAATTTATATTATTTATAATAATTTATATTTATAATATTTAATAAAATAAAAAAAATTTTAAAAAAATAATTTAAATAATATTATAAATTTAAAATTATTTTTAAATTTTAAAAATATTTAAAAAAATAAATTTAAAAAATAGTATATATAATAAATATATTAAAAATAATATATATTTTTTTAATATTATTTTTAATATTAATAATAATATTTTAAAATAAATTAATTTTATTTAAATAAATAATTTATATAAAAATAAAATAATATATAATTTTTTAAAAATATATAATAATAAAAATAAAAATAATATATTAAAATATAATATAAAATAATAAAATATTTTAAATTTTAAAAATATATAAAATAATTTAAAATTTAATTATAATATAAAAATTATAATTTATAAAAAGAAATTATATAATTTATTAATTAATAATTATAAAAATAATATAAAATAAATTAAAATTAAATTATATTATATATAATTAAAATTATAAATAATATAAAAATAAATAAATAATAATAAAATATAATTAAATAATATATAAATTATATATTAAATATAAAATAATAATAATATAAAATATTTATATAAAATTTAAAAAATTAATAAAAATATAATTTTTTTTGGAAATAAAGAAGTAAAAAAAAAATAAAAAATATATTATAATAAATAATTTTAATATATATTATTTTATTTAAAATAAAAAAAATAAAATAATAAATAATTTAAATATTTTATTAAATTTAATAAAATAATAATAATTAAATTTAATTATATTAAAAATTAAATTTATAAAAATAATAAAAATTAAAATATTTAATAATTAATTTAATATAAATAAATATAAAATATTATATATAATATTTTAAAAATTAAATTAAATAAGATTGAATTATAAAGTATAATTAATTAAAATTATTATAAAAGTATTTAAAATAAATTTTATAAATTTTATAGAAAATATAAAAAATAAGTATAAAAAGATTTTAATTTAATAATAATAAAAATAAAATAGAAAAATTATTAATATTAAAGTTTTTTAAATTTTAGAAAATTAGATTTTTATATTAATTATATAATAAAAGAATTTTAAAAATATATAAATTTAATAATATTAAAATAGAAAATAATTTTATTTATAATAATTAATTAATAAATTAAATAAGTTATTAAGGTAAAAAAAGAAATTTTATATAAAAAGAAAGAATAATAAAATATAAAGATAATATAAAATTAGGAATAAAGTATTAATATAATAAAAGTATATTATAAAGTAATATAAAAGGTAAAAAAGGTTGAATAGTAGAAGATAGTAATAAAAACGTTAAAAAATAATAAATTTTTATAAAAGATAAAAAAATAAGTTTAATTTAAAAATTAGTAAATTAATACAGAAAATAAAATTGTTTTAATATTAAAAAAAAATATAAATAAATAATTATAAGTAATTATTTATATATAAAAAATAAATATATTTTAAATAAATTTTTTTTTTAAATTTAAATTTAAATTTAATAGATATAATTTTTAATAAAATATTTAATAAAAAATTTATAATTAATAATTATATAAAATAAAAAACGGTTAAAAATATATTAATAGTTATAAAAAAATAAAAGATTTTAAAAAAAAATAAAATATTAATAAAATTTTTATATAAATATAATAAATTATTATTTAAAATTATTATAATAATAATAATAAATAATTTTTATTATAAATATTATTTAATAAAATTTTATATAATAATAATTATTATGTTATTTAAATTAAAAAAAATTAAAAAAGAAAAAACGTTTTTAAATATATATAAATTAATAATATTATTAAATATTTTAAGAAAAATAATAAAAAAGATAATAATATTATAAATAACATTTATAATAAAAATAAATAACGTTTTTTTTAAAAAATAAATAAATAATAAAAAATATAAATTAATAAAAATAATTATTAAAATAATAATAAAAGTAATATATTTAATATAAAAAAATAGAATAAAAATATTATTATTATAATTTAATATAATAAAGATATTTAATTATATTATTTTAAAAAAATTATTATATATTTTCGGAAAAAAAAAGTTGTTTAAATAAATAATAAAATAAATTAAAAATTATTTAAAAGATAAAAAAATATAGTTAATATTTAAAAGTAAATTTAATTTAGAAATAAATTTTTAAATAAGTATTTTATAAAAGTTTTTATTATTTTTTATTTTATTTATTTTATATATATTAATATTTTATAAAGAATTAAAAAAAAAATAGAATATTTGTAATTAATTTTGCAAATAATATGAATTTAATAATAATAAATTTAAATATTAAAAAAAATTATAAAAGATTAAAGAATATATATTTTAAATGCATTTAGTAAGCGAAACGATATAAGATAATTTTTATTTTTTAAAAAAGTAAATTAATATATTTTATTAAAATATATAAATTAAATAAAAATATAATGTAATTAAAGAACGTAATGGTAAAATTAATAAAAAATATAAAATTTTTAAAAATTTAATTAAATAAAAAATTAAAATAAATAAAATATTTAAAAATAATTAAAGTAAACATAAAAAAATAATAGTACGTTTTTTCGAAATTAATAATATTTATATAAAGTGATGTTATTTTAAAATTACTTTGCCGGATTTACAATATAAATTATTTGGAATTATAATTGTTAACAATTGCATATAAATATTATTGTAAATTAATAACTTTATAATTTTACTTTATCATTTTAAATTAAATTTAATATTTCTTAACCATAATAATAAATATTTACGTTTATTTTAAGATATTTTTATTATTTAAATCTTAATTAATTAATTGATATTAATTTTAAAAAATGCGACCGTATTTTGTAAAATTATTTTAAAAATAATTTATAATTAAAAGTAATAATTTATAAATAAGCATTAATAATCTTTAAATAATAATAAGATAATTTACAAATAAAAGTAATAATTTATAAATAAAAGTTAATAATTTATAAATAAAATTATATTAATTTATAAATAAAGTTATTTTATATCATTTTCTTACAATATTAACGTTTTTAATAAAGTTATTTACATATATTTAATTGGTGCAATTAAATATATTTAATAATATTATTTTATAAATATTATATATAAATTAAGTAAAATATTATTAAATAACGAAATAATACGTGCTACATATGTTATTAATAATATTAAATATTCAAATATAACTAATTTTATATATAAATATAAATTTAAAACAAACTTTAACGTTATTTATAACATTTACTTTTATTTTTATTTAAATATAAAAATAAAAACATAATGTTTTTATAATATTTATTTTTTATTATTTATATTATAAAATTTAAGAAAGTTATAAAATTATGTTATTTTATTAATAATTTTAATTACTAGTTATTTACAAGTGTTCGGTAAGGTAATTTTAAAATAACATCACTCTTTATATAAAAATATAATTTTCCGAAAATAAAAAAAATATATACGAAAATTATAAAGAATATTATAATATATAAGGTAATTATGTAATATATATTAAATAAAAAAAATAAAATAAATGGAATAATAATAAAATTAAAAAAAATATAATTAATTTATTTTTAAAAAATAATAAAAATATATAAAATAACATTAATTAAATATATAAAAAGCAAAATAAAATATTTTTTATTAAGTTTATATTTAAATAAAAAAGTAATTAAATTTAAAAAAAAACGGTAATAAAAATAATTTTATAAAAAAAATAAGCAAAAAGATTTAAAAATAATTTTAAAAATTATCAATATAAAATTAGGATTTAATAAAAAAAAAGTAAAATAAGCTATAAAATTTTCTTATTATTATTTTGGTAAAAAAATTAAAAAAAGATTTACGTACGAAGTAAAAATAAATTAAATTATAAAAAAAAAAAAAGTTTTTAAAAGAAACGATATTATAAATATAAAAAGCGAAATAAAATTAAAGATATATTTAAAATATAATTATATCGAAATTTTTATTAAAAAATAAATAATTAAAAAGAAATTTATAAATTATTAAAAAAATATAAAATTTTAATATTAATTTAAATATATATAAAAAAAATAAAATTAAAAATATTTTTATTTAAATAAAAAATATTTAAAATAAAAACGTTATAATATTAGTATAAATAAAAAAAAATAATATATTATATAATAATAAAATATATAAAATTTATAATTTAAAAAAGAATTTTATATAAAAATTAATATTAAAAATATTTAAATTATAATATAATTATAAAAAAAGTATAAAAAATGATAAAAAAATAAATTAAATTATATAATGGTTTTTAAAATTAAAAATATTATTAATATATAAATTAATAATTAATTTAATAAAAAAAAATTTTAAAAATTTAAATTTAAAAAAGTGGTTTAGCGTAATGGTTTAATGTTTGGTACTTTTTTTCGAAAAAAGGTAAGTTCGAATCCCGTAATTATTATAAGCTTTTTAATTTCTTAGTGAAAAGCTGGATTATTATTGGAACAGTTATGTAAAATTAACATATTAATAAATAGGTTTTTTTTTTGCAAAGATTTAAACGTAATATTACGAAATTATTTAAATAAAAAGCTATATTAAAATTTAAATATTTAAGAAAATAATGAACTTTTAAGTTATTAAATAAAATATTATTATTTTAATTATAATTTATGTTTTAAATTATGGTTTTATTTATTATATAAAAATTAAAAAGCTTTTTTCTTATATAAATATTAAAAAACCTTATTTTAAAAAAATTAAAAATGTATTTTAAAATATTATTACTTTAAATATTATTAAATTAAAAAAAATTAATAATTTGAAAAAATATATATAAAAATATATTTAATAAAATTTATAATATTATTAATAAAAATGTTATTTTGGAAAATTTTTAATTAATAATAACTTAATTAAAAATTTATAACGTAATATTTAAATTTTATAATTTAATTAAAAAAAAGTAATTTATAATTAGAAAAAATTATAAAATTGATTAATAATATCAATGTTATATATAAATAAAAATAATTGTAAAATAATAAATTGTAAATGTAATGTAAAAAAGAAAAAAACGGATAAGTTTTTTCTAATATAAATATAGTTTTTAACCAAATATAATTACTTAATAAAAGTACTAATAATATTTCGTTACGAAAATAATATAATTATATAAATATAACAAAATAAAAATAAATAAATAAATAAATAAATAAATAAATAAATAAATAAATAAATAAATAAATAAATAAATAAATAAATAAATAAATAAATAAATAAATAAAATAAATTTAAAAAGATTTTAATAAAATTTTAATAAATATAAATAAAAAAAATATATATAAAATTATTATAATAAAATTATAAAAATAAATTAATTATAATTTTTTTATATTAAATATAATTTATTATATAATTTTAAAAAAATTATTATTATTATTAAATAATTTATTAATAATAAAAAAAATTATTATTTTTTTTAATTTTAAAATTATTAAAAAATTCTTTAATATTATTATTATTATAAAGTAATTTTTATAAAATGAAATTAAAGTTGATTTTTTAAACGTTTAATAAATTAAAAATTTGCTAAATTTTAATTAATAATTATATATTAAATTTTATATTAAATTTTAATTTTATAAATATATATTAAATTATGTTTAATAATTTTATTTTTAATTTTATTATTTTTTTTATTAAATTCTTTAATAAATATAATAAAAATTTTATAATAAAATACATATTTTATAATAATTTATTAAATAAATTTATAATTTTTAAGTAAAGATTAAAGTAAAAAAATAATTATTTATTTAAAAATTGAAAATAAAAAATTAATAATAATAATAATAAAAAATAAATTAAAAATAGTAAAAATTAATTTTATTATAATTAAAATAAAAATATAAATTAAAAATTATATTATATTAATATTATAATTAAATATAATATTACTTATAACTTAAATAATTAATAATTTTAAAATTATATTATTTTATAATTATAATAAATTTATAAATAAATTATTTTATAATAATTATAAAATATAATTAAATTATATTTAAAATCTAATAATAAAGAAATATTATCTTAAAATAGAAATCAAGAAACATTTAACTTTAGATATTGTTAAAAAAAATTAAAAAAAAAGTTATAAAATATATTAAAATTTTAAAATTTTTAACCATTTTATTTACCTTTTAAAAAAATAATTAATATAAATAAATTTATAAATGGTATAAGAAAAATATATTAAAATATACCCTATAATAATTTCAATATAATAATAATAAATATATTAATTAAAAAAAATTATTAAATAATTAAAATAAAAAGGAAAATTTAAGTTATAATTATATTAAAAGTAAATTAAACGGAAGTAAAATATATAAAGTTAAAAATAATAATAATAATTAAGATATTTGAAAATATATAATTTTAAAATATAATAAATTTATTATTAAATTTATTATTATTATTATAATAAGAAAACTAATAATAAAGTATAATAATAAATAAAAAATTAAAAATATAAAGTTTAAATAAAAATAAATTTAAATAAAAAAAATAATAAAATTAAAAGAAAAATATTAAAAGAAAAAAAAAGGGAAATGATGGTTTTATAATATATATTAAGTGAGATTATATTTATTAAAAATATCATTATTATATATTATTAATAAAATAATTATTATATCTTACGTAAAAAATAAAGTAAAAACAAAGTTATTTATAATTTAATAAAAGATAATATATTAAAAAATAATAAAAAAAGTTATTTAATAAAAATAATAAAATAATTATTAAATAAAATATAAAAATATAATAAAAATAAATTATATAAAAATAATAGAAATGATTTTATATAATTAAATATATTATTTAATTTATTAAAATAATAAAATTTTAATAAAATATAATAATATATAATATAAACGTATAACAAAAATTAAAAATAAATGGAAATAAATTAAGTTTTTTTTAGTAAAAATCTAGTTTTTATTCGAAAATTTACCAAGAAGTAATATTAATAATACCTTAATTGCAACAAGTTAAATATGTAAATGTAATGGAATAAAAATAATAATAATAATAATAATAATAATAATTAAAAATTTTAATATAAAATATTAATTATAATTAAATTTATTAAAGAAAATATTTAAAATAAATAAATTATAAAATTTATTTTATTTTAATTTAAATTTAATATATTTATTAAAACATTTTTATTATTTAAAATTAAATAAAATATAATAATAAATATTTTTTTATCTTTATAAAAAATAATTTAATATTTTAAATAATTTTACTTAATTTAAAAATTTTAAAATAAAAAATAACTTTTTATTTTTATAAAATATAAAAATTTTTTTTTAACTTTTATTTTTAACTTATTTTTTACATAATTAAAATATAAAATTTAATTATTAAAATTTATTATTTAATTTAAAATAAATTAATAAATTATTTTAATAAATAAAGTTTAAATTTGGCATTTTAAATATAAATTATTTATTAAATAAAAAATAAAAAAATTTAATATTATTTTTTAAAATTTTAAAAAAATAATATTATAAATTTTATAATATAAATTTATATTAATATAAAATTTTTATATAAAAACATTATTACATAATAATAATTAATAATATATTAAAAATTATTAAATTTTTAAAAAAAATAAAAAAATAATTTAATAATTTATAATTTTAAATAAAATAATATAAATTATAAATAAAAGAAATTTTTAATAATTAAAAAACTTATAAAAATAATAAAAATATATTAAAAATAAAATAAGTTTTTAATAAAAAAAAGTATAATTTTATTTTTTAAAAAAATAAATAAAAAATATAATTAAAAAAAAATACATAAAAATTTAATCAGAAAAATTAAAAACTTTTTAAATTATAAATTATTAACAAAATTATAAAATCTTATAAATAAAAATAAATAATTATATATTAAAATTTTAAAAATCTTTATTAAATTATTTTATTTATATAAAAAAAACATATGTTTTAAAAATAAAAATTATTAAAATAATATATTTAAAATATATTTTTAAATAAAGTAAATTTTTTTTTTTTATAATTTAAATAAATAAATATTTAAAAAATAAATAATTTATTAAAAAATTAATTATTTATAAATTAAACTTACTTTAAAGTTAATTATCTTTACATTTTTAAATTATTAATAATGAAGGAAAAAAAAATAGAATTATTAAATATAAAGTAATTTTATAAAATAAAATTAAAATTAATTTTTTTAAAATTTAATAAATTAAAAATTTTATCTTTAAAAATTAAAATAATAACTTAATTAAATATTTTAAAAATTATAATAAATTTATTAAATACAATGGGAGGACAAAAAAACCGAACATTTTAATTTTCATACAATTAAATTAATTTAAATACCACGCCTTTATCTTTACGTATATAAATAAACTTTATATAAAACATATAATTTAATTTCAAATCTTTATTTATTTACGATTTTTATTGATTTTAAAAATCAAAACTAAAAATGTAAAAAATTAAACTTAATATAATATATTATTAAATATTTTAAAAATTATTTTAAAAATATAAAAAAATCATTTTGTATTATATCTTTTAGATTTATAATATTTTAACCTTTTAAGTATTAAAATCCATTAATTATATATTTTTATCATTTAAATCCATAAAGTAATTAATTTTTGAAAAGCATAAGTTTCGAGGAATATATGGAAAAAATAGCGATTTTTAACGAAAGTCAACTTTTTTAAAAATTCCTAACACAACCAATTTAAATACTAAAAATATAAATTTTTCAATTTTAATTAAATAAGTACCAAAATTAATTATTACTATTTTTACTCTTTATTAAAACTTAATAATTAAAACGTAAAATAAAATTATATTTATAAAAAAATTATCAATATTTTATATTAATTATTTCACGTATAATATAATAGAAATAAATTATTTAAAATTTATATTTATATTAAAGCTTCGTTAGATAATTGTTATTAAAAAATAAGATATTTTTATCTATTTTGGTTATAAAGTTATAAAGGTTTAAAATATAAATATATAATAATGAAATGTGCGGTTTTTTTGTCCATAAATTGTAATAAAAACGAAAAAAAAATTAATTAAATTAATTAAATAATAAACGTTAATATTAAAAACTTTAATAAAAAATATTAAATAAAAACGTTATAATTTAAAATTTTAAAGAAATATAAAAATATATTTAAAAAAAAAACTTTAAAAAAATAATAATTAATATAATTTAATAATTTTATATTAAATTTTATATTAAATTTTAATTTTATAAATATATATTAATTAAAATTTAATAAGTTTTTGTTTTATTTTATAAAATTATTTTATAATATATATATATAAATAACATTAATTCGGTAATAAAAACCGTATTAAATTAATAATAATTACACCATTTTATATAAAAACGTTATATTCGTAAAAATCGTATAAATATTATATATATTTTTATATAAATTTATTAATACGTAACCGTATTTTTTATATTTACCCCGTTAAATTTTTTAATTTATTAAATTATTTTATATAATTTATCGAATTAATTAATTAAATAAACGTTGCGTTTATTATTTATTTCGTTTTAAAATACGCGTATATAACCGTATAAAATGTTATAAAATTAATAATTTCAAAAAGTTAAAACTTTATAAAAATATTATTAAATAAACGGTGAAAAATTTAATTAATAAAAAAACGTATATAATAAAAAACCATAAAAAATAAAATTTATTAAAAATTATAAATAAATATTAATAAATTTATATACGTAAAAAAATATTTATTAATATAAAATTATTATAATTATTATTAATTTAATATATTTTTTATTACCGAATTAATGTTATTTATATATATATATATATATTTATGTTTTTTTTATAATTTTTAATTTATTTAATAAATTAATAAAATAATATTTAATTAAATTTAAATTTTATTATTATAATTTTTTATAAACATTTTTAATTAATTTATTAAATAAAAAAAATATATATTATTTTAATTTAAAATATTATTTTTATTATAATTATAATAATAAATTTAATAAAAAATTTAATTAAAAAAATAATAATAATTAAAATATTTTAAATATAATTTTATTTTTTTAAAATAAAATAATTATTTAATTAAATTAATAAAATATAATAAAGTTATTAAATAATAAAAATAAAAATAAAAAGTAAATTAAATAATTAAATAATTAAATAAATTAAATAAAAAACTTTTTTAATATTAAAAATTTTAATAAAAAATTTTAATAAAAAATATTAAATAAAAATATTATAATTTAAAATTTTTAAAAAAATAATATTATTTTAAAATTATTTTATTTAATTTATAAAATGAAATTATATTTTTTTAATTAATATTAATTAATTAATTAAAATTTAAATAATAATAATATTTATATATAATTATTAATAATTATAATTTTAAATAATTTATATTAAACATTTTTAAATTTAAAATTAATATAATAAAATAACAAATTTTGTAATTATATTTAAATGGTAAAATAAATATTTTAAAATGTAATTATTTTTATTATTTATTCATATTTAAAGTTACTTTATGTATTATTTTATTTTCGAATTGACCAATTGGTTCTAATTGAAGCTTAATAAAACTATTGATTACGTTCTTAACTTTCTTTCCTCCTTATCTCGATTCCTTTCATCAGAATTGCTTCATGTGTGACTGGTGGTATCCATGCTCCTCAAATTTATAAGACTCTTACCATTTCTGTACATCTTTCCAAACTTTAATTTCCCATGACACGACCATCAGGGTAATCTGAGGATACCATCTGTCCCTACTTAGTCATTTCATTTATTCGCGGACTGTAAATTGGTCTATGCCGAATCTTATTACGTTTCCTTACTGTAGGTCCCCGCATCAACACTCTACGAGAACGCGCATATCATGCCGGTAAAAACCAAGCTCGCAGCCTATCACGTTTTTATTGTCACTATGGCTTTGCTGCTCACTTTTTGCCTCTAGTATTTCCTTGACTTTGCATAAAAGGCGCTGTCCCTCTTTGCCTCTTAGTTGTATGCAAGTAAGTCAAGTATGAAGACCTTTGTGAAAACATTACCATGCGCCACTTACATTTTATATTACTTCCAGTCTTGTTCGCTACTATCCCTGTAGCTAACTCGCTTAAAATCGCGAGTGCGTTGGGAGTATTAGAATGGACACCAGAGCTCGTTGCTAAGGAGGACTACTTTAAGGGGAATGTGGACATCATAAATGGTGGCATCGCAAGTCTATTCAGTGACCCAACCGTTGATCTTGGTTCGAATTCCGAGACTCAGCTACTATTACAATTCGGTTCTCACAAGAACCTTCGAACGATTAGCACGGTTGCAGAAGTTTATTATCGTATCGTGGCTAACAGAAAGGCTGGGATTAGTACTCTACAGGACCTCAAGGGGAAAAGAATTGGGTCTCTTAAGACAACATCATCCGAATACTTCGTCCAAACATATCTTGCAACAGCGGGGTTAAAGCCAGTAGATTACACGGTTGTAAATGGGCTTGGGTGTTTGAAGGAGCCTTGTGGTGCCAATACGTTCCCGGCCATGCTCAAAAATGGCACTATCGATGCAATTGGGATATGGGAACCATCAGTCGAGTTTGGGATTCAAGCACTCGGCCCCGATGCCGTCGTGTTTGGGGATAACCAGACTGTATACCGAGAGATATACAACCTCGCCACTACGACGGAGAAGCTTGATGATCCTAAAAAGAGGGCAGAGATAGTACAGTTCTTAAAGGCGTTAAAACAGGCAGACGATGTTTTCCAGAACGACCCTGGAAAGGTCATCACTCGAGCCGCAGAAGCCGTCAAGACTGATGAAGCAGTGTTGAAAGCAGCTTGGCCCGTTCATAAGTGGGATGTCCGTATGCCGCCTGATATCCTAGACGTACTGGTTGATGAAGACAAATTTGTGGCAACTTATGCCAGACGGGAAGCATTTTCGCGAGACTCTTTGACCGCACTCATAGATCCCAGCGTTGTGGAGGAAGCCCTTCAGGCTTAATGCACCGGTTACAACCCTTATGAAAAATGAAAATAAATATTAGGTCTAATGCATCGTAAAATATGAAAAAGGGTGTATGGTGTTGTAAGCCATGATAGATGAAATAGCATTTGCTGGTGAATGCACAAAAAAAGAAAGAAAAAATCGACACCTGTGTGATTCGAACACACGCCCCCGAAGGGAATGCCTTATCTATTAGTTTAATAGCAGGGCATCGCGTTAACCACTCCGCCAAAGTGCCTAGGCCTTATCGGGGTTAAACTTTCTCCGCTCAATTTAGTCCTATATACATACCTGTTACAACACAGAACCACAAGATAAGGGGCACTTCACTTCAAACATTCAATCAAGTCAATAATATATTCTTTAAAAGTTTATTATCACATTGATACGTTCTAATGTATCGTAACCTCATCATTTGAATAATACTCATCAGTTTTCTAACCACTCATCACATACACTGGTCGTTTATGTAGCAATGTGGTTTTCAATCACTGCTGCCGCCTCATCTTCTTTGTGACGAATCACTATACGAGTTATTCTTATTACTCGGCATCGTTTCCGTAGACAACCCCTTGACGCATCTCGCTTTTCCTTACCATTCATGGTTTGAAGCTGTTGGTAAGTCCTAGTCACGGTTTGGAAAGTGAGGCTGTTTTTATGTAGCCATCGGGAAGCATTATAAACCAGTATAAATCCCTAGAACTATGTTCGGAGGGTTATCTGGAACTCTCCAGCCTTGCATGAGTTGCATTTACAAGTATGAAGATGATCTGACCGTGCAGCCTCATTCTCGCTAGGGTTGACCCGGCTTCTAACCCTACGGCCGGATGCAACGAAGCGGTGAGCCAATTTACATTTGTATTAAGGACAACCGGATTTACGGACGAACAGGCAACTAAAGCCTTATTTCCTCTTGGCCTATCATGTTGATTAATCTGCATCGCGGTTATTGATTCGGCAGGTTAGGCGTATTTTACAACCCATCAAATCTGACTATCAAAGCATAAGTCTGTTAGATTATCAGGAGAGCCTCACTGCGGCATAAGCTTTTCCACGGATACCACAAAATACAGACGAAGCCACAAAGGGAATCTAGATCGGTCCAGAAGCTAAAGCCATATATAAGCAAATATCTGTGTCCTTAACCTACTATACTAGTGGCGTATCTAACGTAAGCTATGTGCAATTTCTTCTAGATCTTGTGGATTGATATTACGCCCTATATTCTATATACTTCGAGGTGGGTAATCCACGCTCATATGCTCTGTCCAGAGTCTATCGGAAATCTTGTGATGAGGTGGGAAGGGAGACAAGTCAGGATTACTGTATCGATCATGGCCCGGGCGAGATTGTGGGATGTGGTAATGCGTCTATCTACATATTCAGCTGAGATGGTTCTTCCCTACCCCTCTAATTCCATACCTGGGTAATCGGAGAATTCAGTATGTAGGCTACGTTAGGGCGTCTCTATTCGACTTACCCGTCTTCCGGAACCACCCTCGGTACGTGTCATATGCGAAATATAGCCAATCATAAGTAACCACGCCCAGTTCATGCAGCTGCCTAGACTAGTGATGACGAGCCTTGCTTCACTTTTGGAACATGGATTGGTCGCCTTGGGGAACTGTCAGAGCCGCTCTGGACGAACTTAGGTACACCATAAAAAGACTCCCGCAGTCTAGGTCCCATTGGGCGTGATGCATGACGATAACGCCTGGTGGAGGAGCCTCGTTGTTTCGGTGTGAGAACCAGGTGGGCGGAAGATAGACTTGGCTGGGGGTTGTGCCGAATGACAAGCATCCGTTCTTTATGATATGATCTAAAAGCAGGATATAGTAAAGGGATGCAACCCTATGTTTCCCGAGACGGAGCTAGGGTTACATGGCATATGACAAAATCGAGTAGAAATGCGGAAAGGGGACATCGCCGCCTTGTTTGTATTTCATATATAGGCAACTTTCCTATTTCTACCCCTCATGGAGCTGCAGATGATGCTGTCAGCAACTGAGGCTAGTGATGCAGAGGCTGTTGATCTGCCAGCCTTGGTATCAATAATAGAGCCCTGGCCCTGGTATCTCCAAGCTTGCCCAGTTAGAGAAAGCCCTTGCAATGGACTACGTGTCAATATCATACATGCATTTCTGGAAGATGGGAACTGATTGACATGAAACATAGCCCACGGCCTTTCGGGGCGTCGAAATGCTATCTCCTCGGGCGACTATTGGACGATATGGGCGGCGGGCCGAGTATAGGTCAATATAGACCGGGCGATCATCCGGCACACCTACATGAGTCCGTGAGGAAGGACAGAAGCCCCAAGTGCTTATGTCGATAATGAGAAGCTATCGTAGACCAAGCAGCGGTGACGCCCGGCATTCTAAGCCTCTTTCTTCCTTACGTAGTAGTCTCGTAACGGAGAGAAGGGTATGGCATTATCATGCATCGTGGCTATCGATCGGAGAAGTGTTGGTTTATGGCCCCTCTGTTTGAAACTTATATCTTCAAGACCTCCTTCCCCACAGCATCCCCATGGGGGGACATGGTTCATCACATTCTGCACATTAAGAAATACAACTTATAGCAGTCCAACTTATGTCTTAGCCACTTTGGATGTGCCCAATTCCTATACAACTTGGGAAGTCTAGTAATCTGAGTCTACTAGACGGCTATAATTTTGCCTTGCGTACGTCCCCCTTTTGAGTAATCTCTTTTGCGTAGCCGCGCTGCCACTAAGATGGCCGAAAATCGCGGCGGACCACCCTTTAACGGACCCCACGGAGCCCAAGCAACTGCACCCCCTGCGGGATTCAGCGGTCGTCCGGCAGGGCAGCCTCAGGCGAACATGCACCAGCAAGCAGTTCCACCGCGCGGTGCGTTCCCAGGGAATCGGGCTAGGGGGCCTTCTGTTAAGATCTCGGACGTAAGTCGTGATCTCAGGACCATAGATGATATGAAAGAAGAGCTTGCAGAATATGTCATTTTCCGATTTGAGAAATATCCAGCACACAGTCGGTATGACGACGAGGGGCGCTTACGAGTCCCTTCGTGGGACCAAGTAATCAGGTCCCAGGTTCAGAGTATGTCAACCGAAGAGATAAGGCGTCGGGTTCATTATTTGAATAGGAGGACTCGATCTCTTACCGAAAAAATGAAGTCTCTAAAACCTGCCCTTCAGCGACAAATCGACGAGGCGACAGCAGAACTCGAATTCGAAAATCCAGACCCAGTGAACTATCGTTGGATCCTTGTACAATTGGATCATCAACTCGCGGAAATTGACCCGTGCGTTCCTGTGACTGCAGGAAACCATCCGCAAGCCCGAAGACATCACGGTGTGCGTAGGAGGCGAGAGCATCGACACACACAAGGGGACAAGCAGAGATCGTTCAAGAGGCTCTCCTTGACCACATACTTCAAGCTTATACCTAGAACCAACGCTGATATCCCCGCTCTTTATGAAGCGAAAAAAAGAATGCTCTTCTCACAGAGCACCCACACCGCTAATCCACAGCCGCAGCCGCCACCGCAGCAGCAGCAGAGACAACAGCAGCAGCAGCAACAACAACAACAGCCACAGCCGCGTACGCCTCAAGGGCCAGACCTCCGAGCACCCCAATCCGGCCCCGGCCCTGTAGGAGGTGGACAGCCATCGGGGCCGAACGGGAATCGCTCGCAACCGGCTCCACCGCGTCCTAACGGACCAGGGCCAGGGCCAGGACCGGCAGTTAGAGACGCTTTTATAAATACTGCTGCAGCTGGCGGCAGAGAAAAAGGAAGACCTGTGGGCGTGAAGCATAGCGGGCCTGAAAGTGAGTCAGATTACTCGGACTCTTTGTTTTCGGATAGATCGTTTGATAGTCAGATGACTCCAGATACCCCTTACTCGTCCGAATCATTCAACAGAGGCAGAAGTCGCGAACGAGTCCATAATCAGGGTCGTGTACCGGCTAGGAGCTCGAGTAGAACAAACAGGAATGGGCCCGGTCGGGCTTCACCTGAACGCCATACAAGACATAAGCATCATTTTGATACGAGGCATGGGGTTAGGATTCCGCATGAGTCGGGAAATATCCCACACCATATGGCGTTCTCTGCTGAATTCGATAGAGCCATAGGCGATGCTTACCTCGCGGGTATCCTCCGTGAGAGAGACAATGCTCGGATGGCACAACGACGAGCACGGCGTGAAGATCGGTATCCAAGGTTCAACCCACGCATTATTCCTGGAGGAAGATTGCCAACTCATCTACACAGAGGACACATATCCACTTCTGATCGGCGAGAGGACACGGATGATGAAATGTCACGTCTCAATGACTTGTCTCTTGAGGATGACGATGATTATGACTACGACGCAGTCCCTCGACGGCTATCCACCCGTCGAAGGAGAGAATATGAACATCTCATGCAGGAAGGGTCAGTCTTAGAGGACGACCCGTTCGTCCGAGAGAGGCCATCATATCCAAGACATAGCGGTAGACAGTATGAACAGCCTTACGTTACGGATGGTTCTGATAGTGAGGATAGTTTGACACGGAGGAGGCACTTTCGCTGAGTTATAGTGGGGTGTTTCTTGATGTAATAATGTGTTACGACAACTTGCAGACAACTTGCAGCATGAATGTTGAGTTATTATATAATATTCTATAAAAACGAATTGCTACGAAAATATATTTGATGTACACTTCCATATATGAGAGAACCTGTTGGGGATGTGGAATGTAAAATACATTGAAAATCGCAAGCGATTTAAGCTAGGAAACCTTTATATGTAAAAGTCTAGCTTATATAACTTGAAAATCGATGCTACGCAACAATTTTATTTAAAATTGGTACGTACTTAACACGTACTAAGTTACGTAAATTATAGTTTTTTTAAAATTATGTAAGTATTACGTAATAGTGATAAAATTAACAAAACGTATTTATTACGTAATTTTAAAAAATAATAATTAAATAAATAATTTAAAATATATATTTATTACGTAATAATAATTAATTATACGTAATATTAATAAATATTTAATATTAATAAATATTTAATATTAAAATATATATTTTAATTTATAATAAATTATCACGTGATATTATTTTATAATAATAAAATATATATTTAACACGTAATATAATTAATTAATTTATTTAATAAAATACGTATTTTATTATATAATAATTATTACGTGATATTATCGTATAATATAAAAAAATACGTATTTATTATATAATTTAAAAAAATTTAAATTACGTAATTATATATATATTATTAAAAAAAAAAAAAAAATTAAATAATAAATAAAATAAAAAATATTATATATATAATTAATTAAAATATATAAATTAATAATTTTTTAAATAATTAAATTATTTAATTAATTATTACGTAATATTAAAATTTATTTATTAACGTAATTATAACGCGTTAAATTTAAATTTAAAATTTTTTAATTAATTTATAATTAAAAACGTTTATTTTTATTAAAAATATATATTTTAAAACGTTTTATTTAATTAATTATAATTAATTTTTAAATTTTATAATACGTAATTACGCGTAATTTTATTAATTAATTAATTAAATTACGAAATTATAATAAAATACGCGTTATTTTATTAATTAATTAATTAATTAATAAAATTATATTATAAATACACGTTATTTTATTAATTAATTAATTAATTAATAAAATTATATTATAAATATACGTAATTTTATTAATTAATTAATTAATTTATAAAATAATATTAATTTTAATTAATTTAAATTATTTAATTAATTAAACGTTATTTTATTTATATTTAATTTTTTATTTTATTAATTTTATTATATATTAATCCGTGCATTTAAATTTTAAAAATTTTACGAGTACGATTTTAATAAAAAAAACCTTTTTATGTTTTTAACGACTTCGTGTAATATAACAAAGTTTTCCTAATAAGATATAAAATTAAGCGTGGAATGCTTGTTATTAACACGCGTATAAGATACTTTACTAGTGCGGATGAGCGATTTGCTACCTAGTGACGATATATAGCGGGGTTCATGCTTTCACAAGCTCTCCCACGGGTTACCTGTAGGTAGTAGGTACATTCCATCATACGTAAAAGACCCCGCCTAGGGAAAGTGGGCTGTACCTATAAGATCGAATTAAACATCAGAATCACCTGTTTTTATTCTTGTTGATAACTCCCGAAGCTTCTCTCTACTACTTCCGCGTCATTTTCTAACTTGTCTACACTCTTCATATTAACCATTATCCTTTCCTTGAGCTTTAGGCCAAATATCTTTATTTACCTACCTATTCAAGCTTAAACAATCTCATTGCCCATCATGGCGCGCAAGTTCTTCGTTGGCGGCAACTTCAAGATGTAGGACCCCTCCGTACACACGTAATATATATAACCAGCGCTCCTCAAATGATATTAAACAAGAACACCTAAGGAGAGCTCAAAGTAGGACCATAGAAGCTAATACCAGTTGGCAAATTATATAGGAATGGGACAATCTCGTCTATCAAGGAGATTGTCGACAACTTGAACAAAGCTCAGCTAGACCCCAACGTTGGTGAGTTAATGAAGCTTCCTTTTTTTTTTTTCTTTCTATTTACTTTGACAATGATAATATGACCTTGCTTACCGTATCTTCCTACGTCTAGAGACCGTCATAGCTCCACCAGCCCTTTACCTCCTGCTTGTCCGTGAGCACGCAAAGAAGGAAATCGGCGTTGCTGCGCAGAATGTCTTTGACAAGCCAAACGGTGCCTTCACTGGAGAGATCTCGGTCCACCAACTGAAGGACAGTGGTATTGACTGGGTTATCCTCGGCCACTCCGAACGACGCACCATCCTAGCTGAGAGCGACGAGGTTGTTGCTTCCAAGACCAAGTATGCTACCGAGAATGGCCTCAGTGTCATCTGGTGCTGCGGAGAATCCCTAGAGCAGCGAGAAGCTGGCAAGACCCTCGAGGTTATTGCTGCCCAGCTATCTGCGTTGAAGTCACAGATCTCGGACTGGAGTAAGATCGTTATTGCCTATGAGCCTATCTGGGCCATTGGCACTGGCAAGGTTGCTACGACCGAACAGGCCCAGGAGGTACACGCATCTATCCGCGCCTGGCTAGCTAAGGAGGTGAGTCAGAAGGTTGCCGACGAGACCAGAATTCTATACGGTGGTAGTGTCAGCGAGAAGAACAGCAAAGACCTCAGCAAAGAGAAGGATATCGATGGCTTCCTCGTCGGCGGTGCCAGTCTCAAGCCCGCATGTAAGTACACACCGACTACTAGTTCCTTCTACGCCATCGAACTGGGCTAACAGTTTGCAGTTGTCGATATCATTAACAGCAAGTCTTGAACGGGGAGAAAGCTTGGGATACTGGCAGGAGGTTACCTCTAATGAGAGGGATGATGATAATTAGACGTGGAAGTTCATGCATGGATCATACATCCTAGGCTATGGCTTCTCAGCTCACTATCTAATGCAAAACCCGTAGTAAAAGAGTATCAGTACTGGGGTTGAAAATCCCCTAAAACACCTTTTGAGTAAACTCGTTGTGATTTTGTTCATAAATGCTGCCTTGGGTTCTAGGCCTAGGCTCGTGGTATATATGCGCCTTTTGACTGTGTTATACACTTTGCCCAGATATAGTCGTACATGGGTCATAAGTTTTCGTAACCCCCTCTTGATTTCTTATACTGGCATGCCTGTGCCGTGGTAAGGACTCCATATGCCTCTTACACTGTCGTTGATACTTGTGACCGTCTTGTTAATCTTCTTGTTCTTCTCTCCACTCGAGTCCCGTAGTATCTCTAACTTCTTCAATATCTGGAGGGAATCCATGTTCTTCACACATATGGACTTTTGCTTGCCATTGATATAATGACCGATGAGTACGGGGTGTTTTCGTGGTCGAGGGGAAACGGCGAATTCGATCTGAGGATGAGTGGAAGCGAACCTGGCTAGCTGGGATTTGATAAAGGAGCTTTTGATGAAGACGACAACGTTAGGGATATGTTTCTTTGAGTATGGCACTTCCAAATAGGGTTGCTCTCACTTCATTCCTCTAGAACTTCCAGAATAATCGCAATAATGAACGTCAATCTTTTTGCATTGTAAGATAAAAGCACCGAGGCCATTCTGCTATTGTGTTAGCCATTCCCTTCGAATACGGTAGTGGTTGTTTAATAGTTGATGTTAATTACCTGGCCGACGGAAACCTTCTCCAACGCCCTAATCGTCATTGTTGCGCCTTTCGGGATTCGAGACGACGACAAGATCTTGTATCGTTCAACTGTGAATTTTTAGTGTACCTTACGGCAAGAAAATGAAGAAGTACCTAACTATTGGATTTACAGGCTGCTGGGGGGGGGTTGCGCGCTAGGCTGGTTACGTGATGTGTAGGTATGTACCTGCGCACGGACGAGTACATGCATTCAATTCCAAGCACCTGGATAAAAGTTACTTTCGCAAGTACTTCCCCTAAGTCACTTGTTTTGCCTGGAAATATGTCGGCTAAAATGTGTGAGCACCAGGTACATACCTAAAACAAGGTACCTAAAGTTAGGTAGGTACAAGAGAGGTAGGTACAAGAGTACCCAGCTAAGCCAAGTGTAAATTTGAATGGAGCATTGGAGCATTCAAGCAATTTCCTCGACTTCCCCCAAAGACGCGAAAAAACAATTAACTGCACTCTTTTTTCTTCTTTCATCCATTAATCAAAGACTGTGTCTATTCTCGACGCCTTTCTCGTTTTTCTATCTCCCGTATAACCTTCCCATTCTATCTGTACTTGTAAATTTACTATCTACCTATTCCCATTCCGGAGACCGACGACGCGACAATGACAGACAAGCTTCCGCCAAATCTTCTCGCCCTCTTCGCGCCGCGACCGCCTTTGCGATGGGTGCCTGCTCCCGATTTTCCCCCGGAGCAGCGAAGGACGCATAATATCACCGCCGTCGCCAATTATCTTCCTGCTCTTGCTTCCTACAAGGATAACGATGGATACCAACCTACTGAGAGTTGGTTGCAGATGCGCGACAGGAAGAAGTTAGAAAAGAAGGCCCAACAGGAGAGGATATTGACCGAGGGCCCACTACACTGTTCGTCTTTCTGGCTTCTTTTTATTATTATTATTTATAATCCTATTAAGTCTTGTCAGAATACTAATTTGATTCGACTACAGATAAACCTACCGAGGATCCTAATATCCGTGGCGATCCGTTCAAGACCTTAATCGTCGCGCGACTGAGCTATGATGCCACTGAGCACGATCTCGAGAAGGAATTTGGGCGCTTTGGTCCTGTTGAACGCGTATGTTACAGTCCTCTTCCCTTACCGCTTCTTGACTTTCTGTTCTTGTGCTAATACCTTTCTAGATTCGTATCGTGACCGATACACACGCCCACGAGAAGCCAAACAAGAAAAAGAAACCCCATCGTGGATACGCTTTTGTTGTTTTTGAACGTGAGAAAGACATGAGAGGTAATACTACCATTAATATTTCCCCTTGGATCCGGTTCTGCTTAACCCATGTCTCTCACTCGAGATTTGGCCCTCAAGCTTGCCTATCTCCTCCCCCTTGCCTTTTTAATCCCCATTTTCGTCTAGACGAGGTATAAATATTTGGTAAGGATTTACTGACAAATGCGCCTTGCTGCGCACGTGTGACTAGCTGCTTTAGATGGTTGCGATGGCATTCGCATTAGGGACCGCCGAATCAAGGTAGACGTCGAAAGAGGTCGAACAGTGAAGGGCTGGAAACCTCGTCGGTTTGGCGGCGGTCTAGGCGGCCGAGGATATTCCAAGGCTGCACCTCCTCAACCTCGTGGCCCCGGATTCGGAGCTGGGTTTGGTGGACGCGAAGGTTTCCGCGGAGGTTTCCAGGGCCGTGGAAGAGGAGGAGGGTTCGGGGGTGGTCGTGACCGCGGTTTCCGAGGTGGAGGCAGTGGCGGTGGCGGCGGGGGGGATTTCGGCTCTGGTCGTGATCGTGGGTTCGGTCCGCAGACTGGCTACAACCCGCCTCCCAATGCACCGGCCGGTCCTAACTTCGGCGGGCGTCGTGGATTTGGTGGAGGTGATCGGGACCGCGGTGGACCAAGCGGACCAGGCGGACCGGGTGGACCGGGTGGACCAGGTGGTGGGTATGACTCGCGCAACGGCAGTCGCTCATATGATGATAGATCAGGCGGACATCGTGACGGAGGCAGATTCGGCGACCGTGATCGCCGAAGCGGCGCCAACTTCGAACCGGTTCGTGGCGGACGAGAGTATCGCGACTATGACCGGTCGAGAGACGACGAGAGCCGGAAACGGGGCTACGAAGGAACGTACGAGGATCCGCGAAAGCTACGACGCTACTAAGCCGATCAAATCTTATCGAGACAAGAGCCGTTTGTCTTGGTGGGTATCTTCTGTCTTCCGTACTTCTGCATCCATGCAAAACATCCCGACTTTTCCTTCTGCCTTTAGCCACCAAGGGTAAGCAAGGGTAAGATGGTTTTGAAAGTTACCGAATGAACGACAGCTACTTGATACCAGACGACGACCAGTCAAAAGGTAAAGAAAGCAGACGAGACGCCAGAAGGTTGTGCAGCCCAACCGAACTCAGACCGGAATCCTACTCTACCCCCTATCCAGCAGTGGCTCCAGTGGCTCATGTTTGATTGTCCCATTTATCTTCCGGATCACCACAGCCCTTATTGATACCAGACATTGGCGAGGTAATCCGTTTTTCCTTTTTAGCACTCACATGTACTCTATGATGACCGTAGGGAATAATTGCAAGGTCTAGTTAAGTCGCGAGCAATAAATGGCGAGTAGTTCTTTTTCCTCAGGTAAGGTCGGAGGTAAGAAACGACGGGTATGCCTACTGACCGGGGATGATCTTATTGTCAAATGGATAAGGGGAAGAGGCGTTGGACGGAAGTAAAAAAACAAAAGTAATGAGCCAACTGGTGTTGTTATGCCGTGTATATGGAATAGCTCCTGTCTCCTACTTAACATGTTTCTCATGAGACACAGCATCAAATCGTATTGTAAGATAGTCACGAAAGAAGTTTTTAAAAAATTGTGGTCGTTCTAGACATTGACGACTTTATTGTAATGCCTTTCGACCAAGATATGCCTAACATGCCAATCCCAATATGTAAATAGCGAAATGGTGAAAACCCTGAATCAATTACGAAAAAAACCTTTCCGGCCCCTTTCTGTTTTTACCTCTTGCCAAAAACGCCAGCAACCATGGTATCGCCGTAAATGCACATACGAGAATATATACGGGAGAAGGGGAGAAATTACAAAGCACCAGACAATGTGTGTCTCCCGTTTCTTAGTCGCTTCCCTCGTCCTCAACGCCGTCCATGGCCTCCGGGTCCACGGGCGTGACTTCAGAAGTAGCCGCGCTCCAGTACGCGACGACCTTGATCTTGAATTCGCTGAGACACACGCTGAACAGCTTTAACAAGCGAGTCTGCCGGGAATCGAGAACGTCGCCTTCCCTGCACACGACGTACCCTTCTTCCTTACCGACTCCCTCCAGCCCTTCCTCCAACACGACGCGGCCTTTCACCATGCGCACGGGCATGCCCAGACGGCGCAGCTCGGGCTCGAGCGTGTGGCCCAGCGGCACGTCGTGCTCGGCGGGGACCTCGCCGCCGGTCGCGTACACGGTTCCAGGCGGGATGACGAAGTCCCTAGGGGCGACGGCGCCCGCGCGCGCGAAGTCGACCTTCTCGCCGGCGAGGGACTCGAGGTACGGCAGGAGCTGGGCAGGGGCGCGGTTGCTGAAGAGCAGGCCGACGGTGCCGCGCAGGTAGGGGGTCAGCTTGTAGATGTTGTCGGCGTAGCTGTCCTCGGGGCCGTGGCCGAGGGCGCGGGCCATGAGTTTCGTCTTGCCGAAGAAGAGGCTGTTTTATTGTATCTTTTTGTTAGAGATTGACTTTTATATATATATACATATACATATATATTGTGGTAAATAGGGCATACCGGCTATCGGACAGTTCCTGCCTCACGTCCTTCAGGTATGTGTTGCGCATGTTGTCGACGGCGAAGACGAAGCAGTGCTGGTACTGCGGCACGCATTCGCGGATGTTTTCGAACAGACGCTCCTTGTGTTCGCGGGTCTTCTTGTTGACCTGGGTAAGGTGGACGACCTTGGAACGCTTTGATTTGGGCATCGTGGCGGTTTATGTATGATATCGTGATTAGGTCCAATTGCTTCAATTGTTATGGAGGTTGACTATTTGAATAAGGACTTGTTTGGTCCCCTACTTTTGGATGTAGAAAAAATAGAAAAGAAAATATGCTAAGGATCGCAAAATTCCTAATCGATAGGCCCCGCCGAAGCTTGGTACAGGGGTCTTTGCTAGTCTAGTGCATTTGACCAATTAGAAGGTGAGATATCTAGATCCCGGACCCAAGAAAAACCGATGTTTTGTTATCGATAATACGAATGACTACGATTTCTTGTTAGGAAACTCGGACTTTAGCTCGTGAAGCTCCAGATCCAAGTTTTCAAGCGTCACTTTTGAATATTAAGAAGCTATTCAATTTAAGATTTAAGCTTCTTAAGTTGGCAACATCCAACCCCGCGGTTTTATTCATTATCTCGATCAAGTCCCACTCTCCCAAACCACAGACGATATGGACGGGTAAGTCAGCTTCAAGCTGGGAATAACCCCCACAAAGAAATACAAGAATATATATAACTAATTCCTCTGTAACGAACAGATTAACGGCAGCCGAGAACCGCGAGCTGGAGCAGCGCATGCAGAAGCAACAGATGAAGGTCTTCTTTGGTGTATGTGGATTCAATTTCATCTATCACCATCTACCAGATGGCTAACATCAAATCCAAACAGCTCTTTAGTAACTTAGTCGACCACTGCTTCATGTCCTGCATTGACGATTTCACCTCCAAGTCCCTAACGGGCCGCGAGTCCGGCTGCGTCGCCCGCTGTGTCCAGAAGCACATGGCGCTATCCCAGCGCCTCAGTGAGCGCTTCCAAGAGCACAACGCCCAGATGACGCAACAGCAACAGCAAGGTGGCGGGTTCCGATAAAGCCCGGTTAGCTTCTGAAGGAGAGCATGTTTTTTCTCCTCTTTATGAGTTGTACAATTATGCTCGGAGCTGAGAGTTTTTGAGGGATAGCTGGTCAGGACTAGATATCTTGTCTTATGTCCTATGTGAAATGACATGGAAAATTACTGGGTTATGTCATGCAGTCTGGATCCCGAGTGCTGTTCGAGTGCTTTGCTGTCCGTATGGATAGACTCTGAGGCTGGGAATGGCCTCGATGTATTAATAGGGAGTATATAAGGGGTTACTATCTGGGTTAAACTCCTGGCTCTCAGCTTGAGCCTCGAAACATCACTATTTCAACTCCATATATGGACTCGTAAAATGCGTATAACGGTTGTGACAGGTTAAGAAAGGTATTGGTGTAATCAACGGAAAAGTATATACCCAAGCTTCATGGAATCTGTGAGAGGTAGATATGGGCCTTAAGGTCTACAGCCTTTATAACAGTGCTTCTTGGTATACGTTTTCTTAGTACCGTTTTTTGGTTACCCCTTAACGAGTATTTGTAGTAGACCAAATATTAGACCAAGTACAACGGGCATTGCACTTAACATTCAATCTAGTCATTTGTTATAAGGCAGATATAAAAAAACATAATAGGCGTAGTTAGTCTTTTGCACGAATTATATAAAAACACTGTTGCAGACATCATAAACCTTCATCTAGGCAAAAGAATAAGCGCCGTTGATTCTAGTTATCTGCCTATATCCTACATAGTACCGCGCTCATTCCAGACCCTCGCCCAGTACAGTTCGCACGAGCTCTAGCTGCTCCACCACCTTTTCTTCAAGCTTGCTCTCAAACCCTCTACCCTTGCTCCGATCCGAGGGTGGCATGCTTCTCCACTCCGCCTCGCGTGACCCCAGCGTCACCAGTCTCTCCCTTAGGAGTTTTCGACGGTCTATCCAGAAATCGACGCTCTCTTGAAGCGCCGCCGTGTCCCACTCGACTGCCGGTATGTCCCTAGCATTATTAGAGCGTAAAGCCCCCAGCACGCGGGTCATTAAGGCTAACGAGTGGATCTCGGACACCGATAGGAGCGTGATATAGTCGCGGTCATGGCGGTCTCGCCTTCGACTATCACTGGGGGCTCAAATCTCTCAACGCTGGATTGCATAAGGTTGGGGAATTGATTAAGCACGTATGCGACTTCAGGCGCAATGGTAGTACCCAATGCAGTTAAGATATTGAGGAGCAAAGGAACAATTCCCTTAGCCCATATGCTATAGCAGCGTTGTAGACCAACCGAATCAGCAAACGGCTTCACGTTCGACCGCCGTAGGTAGCTGGCCAAGGTGGCCGTGGTAATATGGTTGAGCAGGCCGTCGCATGCTAATTGTTCTGCTACTAACGGCAGTGTAGACAATTCCAATAGGAAAAGAATTGATAGCTCTCCATATATAGGGTCGCCTTGGTCGGCAATCCTGTCTGCCCATGAATACAGAGAGACAGCGGCCTGCACCACGTCGTGGGTGGTTAGGATATTAAGAATCTGTGTTTGATTCTGGTCCATCCCCGGGAAGCAAAGGCAGGCTTGTAGGATGGCATTAAGAAGAGCGAAGTCGTTTGGCGAAACGGATGGTTGCGTGTCGTGAACTAAAGACACCAGAGTTCGGAATCCCTTGGCAACGGTGATGTCAATAATGCTCAAAACAGTCTGAGTAACAATCGCCGTAGACACGGCGCCGCCATGCTTATCGGGAGATGCGTCCGTCAGTGATCGAACCTGAGCTCGCAATGTGACATATAATAGCTTAAGAAGTGTTCGGTATATCGACAGATTCTCTGCTCCGTATGGTTCCTGAACGGTACTAACTGTTGCCCATAAGGCCGTCAAAAGCTGATTAATATCCCCGGGGGACGGGGCGCTATCGACAACCCTTTGCACAAGCATAAGTGCCAAGTTCACTCGCGATTCAGCAAGGCGCTCAAAGACCTGGTCATGACTTTGCGTATCTTCATTTGCTTCTAAGCACTGCTGGGCAACCTGAATAGACTGTTTTTTCAGAGTGTTATTACTTGGTAGACAGGTGCTTAGTTCAAGAAGGAGGAATTCCCAGGCGTGATAAAGACTCTATATACATGTTAGCGGAGATCGGGTTCGAATAGGAGGTGCAATAAACTTACGATTTGAGCGTCGACTAGTGATAGATTGGAGTTGGCCTTCTCCATCTCGCTTCTGAACCCGTTATTCCGAGGGCCAACCCAGCCTGAGTCAAATGCGAGCAACCTGTCTGCAAAGCCTAGGGCGTAGTAGAAACCGACCCCTAGAGACCGAGGTTCGAGCAAGGTCCGTTTGAAATTGTCGAGACTACAGCCAGAATACTGGTTGCTGAAATTCCGGGCGAAATTGACTTGCAGGCCTCTATTGTAGCCGGAGACGGCCACGCCGTCTCGTAGGTAGTAGTCCAAATCGCGTGTTAATTCATTGGCAAACTTATCGGCTTGGCCTATTTGTCGAAGGTGGAAGAGTTGCATAGCAAATATCTCGGCAACATATGCAGCGATCCGCGCTTCGGTACACGCTCGTAATACATTGGACCTGGTAGTAATGGTTGATGATTTAAGGTCCCGCACAAACCTTCGGAGTTCTGCTAGGAAGCTGGTATTTTTCTGTAGAGTAAAAATAGTCCACGGCCAAAAGTTTTGGGCCGATGTGATGAAATCCAAAATTGAGAGTACCTCTGACTCTTCAATCTCAGATATAGAACTCAGCCTGTCGAGAGCAGAAGTGAGTACAGAACTTGAAGATGGTTCTGCTGCTTTGTCGGTACCATTCTTAGCATCGCGTGGTGTTTTTCCCGTGAGAAGACAGTTCGCCATCCACTGTTGTCTGTTCCTAACAATGGTCGAGAAGAACCGCCAGATTGCATTGACTTCCTGGGCTTGGTCGAAAGGCTTATCTAACATAGACAACAGTTGAAGGAACGAGCGAGACGTCTGGGGACCAAGATATCCGAGTAAAGAAGGCGGCTCCCCGGTGCTTTTCCCGGAACTGATCACCAACGCTTCTAGAAGCTCGATAGCTGGTCCTCTGAAAGTGTCATGACAAGCACAAACACGGGCGACAAATGGCGTTGCTTTAAATAGCTGGTGCTCAACTGTACTCGAAGGCCGGTCGAGGAAATTTGCGACTCTCACTAAGCTCTTTGCAAGCTTGAGCACCGCTTTCGTCTGGGCACGGAAAGCCTCAGACCTGTTCGCGTATACGGTATATCCGTACGGTTGCGTCGCCGCAACGAGGGTCACGAGGAGTGGTTGGATACGAAGACTTCCGGCTGATGGCGCGAGGAAGCTGTCTAAGACATACTTAGCAGCCGGTTCTAGGGCCGACATTAAGAATGTCTTCGAATTTATATCATCCATACTAAATGTGTAGTAGATGACTTTGTCCATGATCGGTACTACATCACGTACGAGGACCATGCGATCTAAATCGGACGCAAATCTCCATGTAGTCGAGCTTTCCAGAATGTCCATCGATGCCCGTACAATCGACAAGGAAATCTGGGCCACTATTTTGTCCGAGACGCCTAGCCATATATCTTGGGTTTGCTTTTGCCTAGAGTTTGTCTTTGCGCCTGTTCTACGCCGCACGGAACTGTCCATGGCGCTGTCAATGAGATCAGAAAAGAGGCGAACAGCAGACATCAGGAACTCCAACCGCGTATCGGACAAATCAAGGCTTCCAACTAGCCTGGCGAGTCGGCCGCCTTGGCTTTGGTTGCCGAGAATTGTACATCGCGACATATACGACCAGACTCTGCCTGGGCATATCGGCAGGGCAGCGTGGAGGAATTGCAGGCAAGCTGCTACAGCGGCTAATACATTGTTTTCTGGGTCTGCATCCAGGAGAAGGTCCAGCGTATCACAAACAACGGATATGACATCTTTGGTTCGTGATAACGCTCGACTGGCTTCACCTACAATGGCCAGCGCAGCTTCTGGGATTTCAGAAGAGCTTTCATTCGAGGTTTGATTTTTCACGCATTCTGTACGGACAAGCGTAGCAAGTAGCGACACTGCCTCCGCGGTCTCTTCCGTGGTAAGCTCCCCTAGTTCCAAATTATACTTATTTGCAACAAGGTTGGCGTCTAGTCGCTTTCCAAGCAGGGCCAGGGCAGAATGCTCATAGTCCACTTGAACGATTCTTCCTTCGTCTGCAAGGAAGCGACCGTAGGTGCCCGCCGGTATTATAAAAGGCTCCTCTTCTGCTGTAATCCGTCTTCGACTCGTTACTGGCGTAAGGAGGGGGAAATCTTCTATGAACTGAAAACTATTAGAGTTATCCTCTTCATAAGCGAGTTGATAACCGTTGAAGTCATCGGGTAAAGTAAATGTGAGTGTCGGCGTTTTTTGAAGAAGTTTCAAGATGAGTTCGCGATTATGATCATTAGTATGCGAAGAATAGAGAGTTCGACTCAGTGTAAGAAATGGGATAAATTCGTAGGGGAAACGGTTCAGCGCCTGATGAAAATAGCTTTCGAGGATGACCTCGTCGTTTAAGGCTAGGGTAATGACATCTTGCTCAGTGGAGGTAGTACGATATTGTGAGAGATCCCAATAACCTTGACCACCAGAGAGCACGGTTGTCAGAGCGTAGAGCGGCTCTGATTTGTATCCTACGAAAGGATAGGTAATCCGAAGCAAGTCTAAGAACGCGCATCTCATGCGGGAGCCGACTGAATCCGGAAATATCGCATTATCCGAGGTGCCAAGACAAGAGGACATAGCAGCAATGACATCGTATACTCTCGCCCGGTCGGTAGCTACAACTGCGAGTACCTGGACCCGTTTGAAATCACGGTCCAAGCTCTTGTTGATGAGAAAGTCGTCATATCTTCGCTTGTCGATTGTAGTGATGCTCCCCGCAGAGTTCCTCCTGCCTAGAGTTGGAACCATCTGAGTAGCAGAATCGTAATTCTCAACGGCCTTTTCGTTTTGAATTGTATCCCGTCTCTCTGCACGTTCTTGGTAGGATGAGAACATAGCATGTACTACCGGCACCCAGGCGAATAAAACCGGAACCGCATACAATGAACCTTGGTCAATTAAGCCTTCCAGCACATCATGGATTTGTTCAAGAATACTCGAAGAGGCAAGGTATTCGTCGTCTGTATTCAAATCTACATCTCCCTCGAAAAAGCTCATCATCCGGGGAAGATTAAGAATAGAGAGAGAGATGACACAGACGAGACACTGTAGGGGATTTGCCAAGTCCGATATACTTCCTGGAAACTGGGCATAATGTTAGCAAATATTTCTACTCCTATATCAGCTTCAAGTAACTTACCGCCTGTAGCTGTCCCAAAAAGCCTAGTGTATTGACTAACGAAAACCAGCTCTGAGCAAGTTGGGCAGATACAAATACATCACTTGACAAATCAAGGAGCTGAAATACGATAACCATACGGTGAAGGGCTTCCGTGAGCCACGTCTGAATCCACCTCTCATTAAGCTCATCTGTCAGCAAGGACTTGTCCCCCACCGCGGTGTTGAGAGGGATTTGAGAACGCGAGATAGATTCGGGAAGGAGGCCCAAATATTGAGTGACGAGGGCGTGGAAGGTCTTAGTGGGCGTATCATTTGGGGATTTCTGAGGCTGCTTGGGGGACATGCCATAAGCTTTGAGATAAGACTTTCGAATTGTCTCTGAGGCATCGGATGGTGGTGAAGAGGGCATGCTTTCTTGCAGTATTAATGTAAAAATATAGTCATTTGTAGCAGCATAATAGCGGCATTCGTCTAGATAGGTCTGGAATATACGCTGCTTCCTACTCTCAGGCTTCTCGAAGTTCGCCTGGATGTCGGCGGCGTCGAGCGTGCTCACGATATTGAAGCCAGGGAGAATATTTGTGGTTTGCGCATTCGAAGCGCCAGCGGCTTCGCGTAGACTCGCGACATCTTGGTTTGAGATAGGACCTAAGAGCTGATTGCGAGGACGTGATTGGAATTCAATAACAACTACTCGAAGAGCAGCAATCTCGTTGATGCTAGCAGTCTTGCTCAGCCAAAGGGTATCTTCTTTGATGACATTGATATCGTATTTGTCATTAGGGGCAGGAGTGACCTGGATGGCAGCCGTCTTTTTAACAAATGCTGCATTATGAGGACTCCTGCTACTTGGCGGAACGAAGGCCGAGCCTGGTTGAGTGAAGAAGGATTGGACTAGAGGGTCGGTGAGAAAGTCGACGACGGCAGGACTGCTCTGCCGATGGCCGGAGGGATCTGTGAGTGCTGAAGCCAATAGCTTCCACGATCTAGAGAGAGAGAGTAAGGAATGTAGTCAGTAGCTGAAGATAGTTGAGATAGTTAAGAGAGTATAGCTTTGTGATTATTCGCGGTCGTTGGACTTACAAGACGACAGTTTCGCCCTTCAAACAGGGCTCCAAAGGAGGTAAATAAACATGATCGGATAGTGGTTCTGCCATTGCTGCAGCTATCAGCAGGCAATGCGCAGGTAACTGTGCATCGAATGCATGTGTGAATTAGCGAAGGACGAGAAGCTGTTAGCTTTTCGCTGCGACGCGGTTTAAGAGAATGTTGGAAAATCGCAAAACCGCGGGTTGCTGCTCTTTCATTGGAGCTTCCAGAGGATGCTAACGCTAACATAAAAAAGAATGTTCAAGCGTCAGAGCTTCCGACTTTGCATGTACCCGTTACACGTACCCACTCATAGAGGTACATGAGATACTGCAATGCTTGCATCTGATTGAAGCTAGTGTACTGTGGCGATGGACCTACTGTTATCGATAAGGTATGCCCATTTAGCCTCAGCCTTATTACGCCTGTACCTGTACCTGTACCTGTACCACTGTACCACTGTACCACTGTACCACTGTACCTAATATATGCCTGTATGCGTACCTAACTTTTGGAGGGGCTACGGGAATTCTGCCACTTCGACTTTGTCATTGCCTCCGATCCCCGGAAATAATTCCAACATTGTTTGCATGTACAAGATTCAAATCCCATTGGGAAGTCCTTGAAGCGGTAGAGTGGGATTCTCGATTACAGTCGGACATTCCGTCGTTTCCAACGTTAATACCCGTCCTCTCATTTTATCTACCGTCTAGAAACTGAATTCGTGATCCACCAAATCGGGATACCCTCATTTTCCAAGCCGGCTAGTATAAGAAGAGTCATCCCACTTCAGCCTTGTTTTTACTTTTACTATATTACTATAGATCAGAGGAAAGCAAAACAAGACGAAATAAGAAAAACGAATAACAGGGAATAAGTATAAATATGGCCGCAACTCTGGATATTATTGATCACTCTCCTCATCATCCCGATCCGTCACCTCCCATTCCTACCGCCTCGAATCTTATCCTCATAGATAATTATGATTCCTTTACCTGGAATGTATACCAATACCTCGTCCTAGAGGGTGCCAAAGTTACCGTTTACCGAAACGATCAGATCACTCTCGACGAGCTAATAGCTAAGAAGCCAACCCAACTTGTCGTCAGCCCTGGCCCAGGCCACCCCAGCTCCGACTCTGGAGTAAGTCGAGATGCTATTAGACACTTCGCAGGAAAGATTCCAATATTTGGAGTTTGCATGGGCCAGTGAGTCGGAACAACCTTTGCTATAAAATCCTGTCTCTAGTCTGTCACCTAACGCGGGTATATATAGACAATGCATCTTCGAAGTATACGGCGGCGATGTAAAGTCCGCAGGAGAAATCCTCCACGGCAAGACCTCGCCATTGGCCCACGATTCCAAGGGGGTCTATGCGGGAATGCCCCAAGGTCTCCCTGTCACAAGATATCACTCGCTTGCGGGCACGCATGTTACTCTACCCGAACGTCTCGAGGTCACATCCTGGATACCCAAGGATGACGGCTCGAAAGGTGTCATAATGGGCGTACGCCATAAAGAGTATACAGTAGAAGGCGTTCAGTTCCACCCAGAGAGTATTCTATCCGCTGATGGCCGAGTTATGATTAAAAACTTTTTGCACATGCAAGGTGGCACCTGGGCTGAGAACGAACGGTTGCAAAAAGAGTCGCAGGCAAACGGCGTCGCAAAGAATCTCGCGACACCGGCCCCGAAAAAGAACAACATATTACAGCAAATATACGCCCGTCGAAAGGAGGCTGTAGCAGCCCAGAAAGAGATCCCGTCGCAGCGTCCAAGCGATCTTGAAGCCGCATACGAACTCAACGCCGCCCCTCCTCAAATACCGTTTGTCGACCGTCTGCGTCAAACCCCGTTCGACGTTTCTCTTATGGCGGAGATCAAGAGAGGCTCGCCCTCAAAAGGCATATTTGCCCTCGATATTGATGCGCCGTCGCAAGCGAAAAAGTATGCTCTCGCGGGAGCTAGCGTCATTTCTGTACTCACGGAGCCGGACTGGTTCAAGGGCAGCATCGAAGACCTCCGTGCAGTACGGCAAGTATTGGAAAGCATGCCTAATCGACCCGCGGTACTCCGAAAAGAATTCATATTTGACGAATACCAAATCCTTGAGGCACGACTCGCCGGTGCTGATACAGTTCTCCTTATTGTCAAGATGCTTGACGTAGAACTGCTTACGCGTCTTTATAAGTACTCCCTATCCCTAGGAATGGAGCCTTTAGTCGAAGTCCAGAATGCAGAGGAGATGAAAACGGCGGTTGAGCTAGGTGCCAAGGCCATCGGCGTGAACAATCGCAATTTAGAATCCTTCGAGGTTGACCTCAGCACTACTAGCAGACTGCGCAGTCTTGTACCAAAGGAGACCATCATTTGCGCTCTCAGCGGTATCAATACCCACGACGACGTAGTCGCCAACCACAAAGACGGAGTCAACGCTATTCTAGTAGGCGAGGCCATTATGCGAGCGCCCGACGCATCGCAGTTTATCCAGCAGCTTTGCGCAGGCCAAGTAGCCGCCCAGCAAAAACCCAAACCCAATCCCCTTCTCGTCAAGATCTGCGGAACGCGTACTCCCGAGGGCGCACTAGCTGCCGCGGAAGCCGGTGCGGACCTAATCGGCATGATCCTCGTGCCGGGGCGCAAGCGCACCGTAAGCGACGATGCCGCAAAAGCTATTTCCAAAGCCGTCCACGAGTTCTCCCGGTCTAACCCCCAAGCTTCCTCTACTACATCCTCCATCCCTAGCAACGTCGCCAGTGACTTCTTCGCCCCAGCATCCGCCAAACTTACTCTTCCTAGCCGCCCCCTACTCGTCGGCGTGTTCCAGAACCAGCCTCTGGTTGATATCCTCGAGCTGCAGAAACGCTATGCCCTCGACGCAGTGCAACTACACGGTCGGGAGCCGATCGGCTGGGCGCGCGCTATCCCCGTCCCCGTGTTAAGGCGCTTCGAACCGGGCGAGCCGGGACTCGGCGCCCGGGGATACCACACCGCCCCGCTATTTGATTCCGGGTCCGGGTCGGGTCAGTTACTAGACGGCGTCGACGTAAAGGCGGCACTAGCGAAGGACAAGGAGCTACGAATCATATTGGCAGGAGGGCTGGCACCAGAAAATGTAGCGGAAGTAGTTTCCGCCGTCGGCGAGGATGGTAGCCGGATCATCGGTGTTGATGTAAGCAGTGGCGTTGAAGGTCCGGATGGTCAGCAGAGTTTAGATCGGATACGGGAGTTTGTTACGAGAGCGAAGACTATTAGATAGATATAAAAAGAAAAGACAGACAAACGAAAGAAAAAGAAAAAGGGATCGGTTATAGAGAGAGATATCACGGCCGGTGCAATAGGAAAGGGACAGGCTTGAAAATAAAAGTATGCGATTTTCATTCATTATTGAAGGGTCCGCGTAACTTCGTGAATTCGTAACCGAGACTCTGCAACTCTTACAAATTTCCCTCGTCCTTAACTTGCTTCACCTTATCTTGGTTATTTTGAGATTGAGCATGAAGTACAACCACTCATTATCTCGATGATGTGTCTTGCAACGGGAAACCCTAATCTCAAGCTTATAAGCCGGCAGAGAAAAGCAGTAGAACCTACCACACCATACCAGGCCAATACCTAAACGAACCACTCTACCGCCACCGACTCCCATTCCTCCCCGACGTAGTCTTATTCCTCGCGCTCTCCAGCGTACTCTTGAAGTCCTTATACAGCGCCGCAACGATGCCCTTCTCGCGCCACCCGTCGACGATACGATTCGCCAAGTCGCGTCGCTTTCGCGCCTTCAGCTTCTCACGCTCCTTGAGCTTAGCCGCCGTCATCCACCCGTCGTCCTCGAGGCGCTCCTCGGCCCACTCCTTCAGCGCGTGCTTCCAGTGTATCAGGCTGTGCGCCGTTTCAGCGTTGCTGCAACACACGACGCCGACGTGCCATTCCCGCGTCGTGGGCGGGAGCGTCATACCCTGCGTATCCACGGAACCAGCGTCGCTTTCGTCGTCGTCGCCGGCTGAGCTGTCTTCCGTGTCGGATTCGACATCTGCGAGCGTGCTCTTATAGTAAGGGTGACCTTGGAATATGACCCGGAATGACGCGGGGTGATTGCTTCGACCACAAGCGTCGCATGTATCGTACAGGCCAGTGCTTCTTTCGGACCTATCTATTTCGTATGCCTCCATCTTAGGCCTACCCTTTAGCGTGCGGTAGAACTCGACTTTCCAAGCAGACGAGGCGAATTTAGAAGATGCGAGGGCGCGGACCTCGTCGTCTAGTTTTCGCCATGCGTTAGAGTAGACAGGGTCGTTCCGTTCGAACGCGGGATTGATGCGGTTGTGTACCAGCCACTCAATGACATATGGGAATTGGTCCTTTAGTGGCCTATGTGCTTGAGCCGTAAATTCTAGGGAATGCCCAGGTTTGCAGGGGCTCCTAGAGGAGCATCGTCGTCATCGGAGATGAAGTCATCTAGGTCCTTATCCTCATCATCTTCATCTTCTTGACCCTCAGCATCTTCCTTATCTATCTCCACAACTTCCTTCTCCTTTCTCCGTGATCGCTTAGCAGGCTTTACCTGTTCTTCTTGTTCTTCGTCCTCCGACTCATCATCAAATTCCTTTAGAGCGACGAATTCTTCCTCTGAGTCCGTATCGTAGAGTCCACGTTTCTCATCCTCAGAGTCTTCTTCTGAGGATGTAAGTTTGTCAATCTTTTCGCCGGCTCTTCTGCGGCGAAGAAGTTCCATTTTCTTCTGCTTTTCAGAACGATGGCGCTTCGGTGCACCTCGTTTTGTAGGCGAGGAAGGAACATTGGTGTTTGGTCTCTTAAGTCGGCCAGGTGTTGAGGCTGATGTCTTCCTCTTTTTCACTGGCGAAACGTCCGAGTCGCTCGAGCCCTCCAATTCAATGAACTTTGGCCGCGGGCGTTTCAACGAGCCAGGTGGGACAATTAGACGATCATCATCGTCCTCATCTTCATCGTCATCCGAAACGATAATAGGAGGACGTCGACGTTTGAGTGTAGAGGGGGGAGCAATTGGCTCGCCGTCATCGTCATCGTCATCGTCATCGTCATCGTCATCGATGACAGTATTCCGCAGTCTAGTTGAAACTGATTGTGATGACTTTACGGGAACATTATCCTCTTCCTTTTGGTCCTGCGCTACATCATCGACTTCAGTTCCAGAGTCTGAATCATCACCCACGACATGGTGTTTGGAACCATGGAATTTTGGCATGAAACTCGCTGGAGGCGGTTTAGCTGGTGACGTTGCATTTTGCGATAGCCCTGTCCGATTGTGAGTATTGTAATATATAGAAATTACCCCTATCCAGGTAATATGTTTGCCATCCTCCTATTTTGGAGTGGCAGGCCCAAACCAGAGCAATGTAGAAATAGTAATGACAGCCGACATGATCAATAAAGGAAAAATAATGGAAACATACCAACAGTAGCCTGTAGTTTGCTCTGCCTCTTCTTAGACCGACCCGAAGAGCGAGTAGCCTGTATGGCCGGGGATACGCGGCCGGGACTACTACTCACACCTGTATCCTTGGCGTATCGCACATTGGCAGGCGTAGCTTGGCTAGGCGATTCCGAAGCTCCAGTGGGCTCAAACGTGAGTTGAGTCTGGCGTTTCTTATTCTTACGAGCCATGATGCTCAAGTTGAAGCGATATGCTATCGATCCAAGTAAGGCTCGACCACACCGGTAAAAGAAAAGCTATATGTATTGATGTGTCTTAATTATAAAATTACCAACGAGCAGTCTGAGAGATATCGGCGATAGAATATCTCTAACAGTACTGATAAAGTCCGTTTAGGGATAATCAAGAAAGGTTTGCGACTTATCACCACGCCTCCATACCTCAACGATGCAGAGAACTCAACGATACAGAGAAATGACGTAGTGGCAAACAAATATAAAGTACCTAGACAGACGGATACGATCTAATTAGGCCGAAAGGTAAGGTAGGAAAGTACCCGAATTTAGTAGGCAGTAATATTAAAAGGTTCCTAGCGGCGAGAAGGTAGTGATGATTATAAATGTCGATAATTACTTGAAGCCTGAAAAATTACGCGTCGCAAATGGAAATCACGTTGTCGATAATTTCGCGAAGTCACGTGGCATCCCATTTAAACCTCTACATTACGCAGGTACCCTTCTTTATGTACGTTAATCGATTTGAGATCGCCGTTACTTTAAATCGACCGCTATCCGGCGATAATACTGTAGATATGTCACATATCTAATAATTACCTACCTATACGATATGATTATACTTTTACTTACAAGACTAGGTAGCTTCCTCAATCCATCTTCAAGACATGTAATATGTCGTTATAGGTAAATACAAATCACTTTGGCAACTACAACACAGCATACTTTTAACACTTCTATTCGCAATATCGGTATTATCTTTTGGGGGGATCGGGGTTGTATTCATCGTGAATGTGAAGTGTTTCGCAGGGGGGACAAAGTGTCGTGACTAAGTTATTGGGGGAGTTGGTGCTTGATCCACCCATAGACTATCTAAATGTCTCTCTTCCTCTCCCGTCGTAATCATTACCGTCCATCGCTGCTCTGCAAATCCCTTTAGGACATGCCCTATTTTCCAAATCTTCCACTACAGAGCACTTGCTCTATACATCCACTATGCAGGGAATATGGGTGATTGGAAGTCCATAGCACCCAACGGATTTCGGGCGTACACCATCGCCAATATTATGAATACCGCGCATTACGAAGACGCAGCCGGTTCCTCCTTCTTCTCCTCCGTCTTAGACTCGGCTTCCTCTTTCTTTTCCACATCAGACTTGGCCTGGGCGAAGAGGGCCTCGTTTTCCTTCTGGGCCTTGAGCCAGGATTCCTTGAACAGTTGAGCGTCTAAGAGAATAGTTAGTATGTATAGCCGGGAGTAGATCAGAATCACGGCTTACTCTCGGCGTTAGCCACGCGAACGGAGACGGTAATAGCCTCGGGTTCGCCCTCGCTAACATCAGCGCCGACATTCCAGAGCCAGGCGCGGTCGCTGGTAGACATGGGGGCGATCGTCATCTCGGGGGTAACTAGACAGCAACCCTATTAGCTCATGGCATAGTGTGTGTAAGATATAACAAGTGCGTACTGTAATGGTTGGCGCAAACTTTGAGGGTCTTGTCTCGTCGCATAACTAGACGAATCTTGCCGTTTTCCTTGTGCTTCAGTAGGCGGAGAGGTCCAGTACCACGCTCCTTCCATTCGCCCTTGCCATCGGCGTCCTGAGTGAACTTGAACATCTTGCATCGCATGTTGAATATCTCCTCCTCGGACTCCTCGTGTGTCACGGTCTTGACCTTCTCGGTAAGCTTGTGGACGGGCTCGAAGTGGACATCCTCTGACTCGGGAGCATCTTCCTACAAAGAATAGTTTTATTAGCGCTTATGATGGCAGACGAAAATAGGACATCAAGGTATGGGTCTACATACCTCATCATCGCCCTTCGCAGCGGCGGCAGCCTCCCGTTGGGCCTTGGCACTGCCGGAAACATCACCGCGATCATCGTCCTCCTTCTTCTCCTTCTTTGCGCCGCCGCCAAACATGGAGAAGACGGATGACGAGGTAAGAGGCTTGCTCTCGGCCTCGGCAGGCTTGGTCTCGCCGACCTTGGGCTCGGTGTTCTCGGTAGAGCTCATATTGGATATTACTAGATGAATAGGTGAGTACAAGGTTGCTTTATTTGTTATTATCCTTTGCGACGAATGATGGCGGTCTTCGGGCAAGGGATGCGAGTGCTAGCAAGCAGATCAAGTTTAACTGGGACTATTGATGTGTTGTGGGATGGGCTAGGGAAGAAAGACAGTTATGGTGAATAAGGTAGACAAGTAACTGGTCGGGAAGATAATAGACTTAAGCAAGAGAAAAGAAAAAAAAAAGGAAGAGAGAGCCATTAGACATGCGACCCCACCGCCACAGCCATTTCGGTGCACAAGAATGTGTCACACCCCAAACGAAGCATAAAGTACGTGGTGGAGGGCGTGGAGGGGTACTGATGTGATGTACCAAGATCTAGAAGGATTGATGCAAGTGATTTGATGCAAAGAAAAGTTATGCAGGTAGAAGCCGATAAAAAAAAAAAATAAACCATAGACGTACCTATCGAATCTCTTTTTACTATGTAAGCTGTACGGAGCGCGAACCAGAAGATTGGGTAGAAGTATTTGTGGTAAGCTGGGTTGGTATGTGGTATGTGGTATGTAGTATTAGGTTGAAATATTGTGGTTGACCTTGTGGTTGACGGGTTCCAAAATCAAATAACAATCTTGCAAAACACAAAACACAAACGAGGGGTGGGGAATCTTGAAGAATTGCCCCTCGCCCCGCCCTGATGCCCGCTCTTCCTCCTGCCTTGTCTTTTGCTTGTCCGCCTTCACTTTCCTCCTGGCTGCCCTGGGCCCTGGACAGTGGGCCATGATTTCCTAAGGTCGGGCACCAAAAGTACACACCCCGCCGAGACCCATGTTTGCTTATCAGGTGAAAACCGGTTCGGACGGATGGTCTGCAGCTGCGAAAATTCTAGATAAGTGCATAGGTACATCTTATATTAGGTATATGTGACAATGACATATAAGCGTCCCTCATCTAACACCTTCAACATTATTTATCTTGGTAGTCGGTTATTACCTCAGACATATAACATACATATACAGGTGAGATTGTCTTATAACTGAGATAATGAGAATTTAATATACATGCACACAGACAAAGAAAAGAAAATATATATGATCATGTCAAAACCAAAATATCAAGTACCGCCACCGAATGACAACAACTCAAATTCGTATACAGTATCATAGGAACACACCATCAGGGTACCCTCCAAAACACAGAGCCTCGTCCACTACACATATCACAATTCTTGGTTTTAAGCGCTTGAGTACCCTACATGTAACCCCTCATGTTTCGCAGATTGGTACCGAGTGCTCCAAAGCAGGTACGTGTATGGATAGATTACTTACACGTGTGTATACCTGGCTTCGTTTGGACATCTCTTTCAGACTCATCTACTCAAATTCTCATGCTGTAGAACCGCAGAGGTTTGAGTTAGGTGAACACAAGCGAAGTATATCGTACATACTATGTAGTGTATTAGCATATGATAAGAGCTTTAAATTAGGTACCTAGGACCAATTATTGCAATAAGCAACAATGAATTAGAACCACGGGAGCTTAACCCCGAAGAAGACATTACACCACTTGGCATAGCACCTCACGGAGAGTATGAATACTGATCACAAGCACAAAAGCAATATATTCTCTGTGGTCTACTTGTCGGTCATATACCCAGAGTTCCTCAGGTTCTAGTCTTATTGACAAACCACTATGACACCACTGCGAAGCCAAAGTAACAGCTCTCGAGCTCTATGCCCATAAGCTATCAACAATATCCCTAAAGCGGATGGGTCACCCCCCCGCTTAGTAGGGTCACCACCATTTGACAATAATGCCAAATAAGTCTGGTAGTAAGAACACATGTAAAACGTATAACCTCTCTGAACTTCGTTATCCCCAAGTAACCCTAACGCTCGAACGTGAAGAAAAGGGGGGATAGAACATATTGCCATACTCCCGGTAGTCCATCCTTGTGTACATGTGTTATCGACGCTGCTGCTGCGTCGAGGGGAGATAAATGGAGATTCAAGGGAAGCACCCCTTTGTTCTGCAGTGGTGTCAGGATAGATAACTGAGGACAACATAACCAGCAAAAAACCACCAAATCACCCTAGCCCAACGCCGTCCCTGAGTTCGTTCACCGACCATGTAATTAAAATACCTAGAGTGAGCAGATTACGCCTCCGAGGCTCTCGTGCGCTTGTTCCAGAATGAGCCCCTCGTCTCGTCATGTCCATTCTTTCGCCGTGACCGTATCTCTTTCTTAACATACTCCGCTCTTTCTCGGCTAGCTGCTTTGACGTTGAAAGCCCTCTCTTTTAAGTAAGCTTCGGCCTTCGAGAGGTAGCGTTCATATTCGTCAGTCTTTCCCTGCAGTTGAAGCCACCAAAGCTTAGATCTAAGCTGCGCAGAAAGATAGCGTAACGAAAGCTCGTCGCGAAGGTCAAGGGCACTTCTCGTAAGCTCTAACTGCACTTGGTGCTGTCGTCGTACGAGGTCGTCATTGTTGAGAGACTGCTTCACCTGCGCGATGATCTGGGAGACGATATGAGAAGGGAGGCTGATAACAGTATTGACGATATCCTTGAACCCTTGTAGTAGGGTATCAGAGACAGACGATGTTTGGCTACAAACTTGTTTCGACATGGTGTCCAGAGCCGGCATGTAAGTCTCCTCAACCCACGCCGTTGTCTCGTTGACGGTGTCAACAAGTTTCTGTGCGAAGCCCCTGACTAGCTGCTTTCCGGCGTCAAGCGCATCTATAAATTTATTTCTGCCGAAATCGATGTGAAAGGTCTCCTTAACCTTAGGCTTCGAAGTTGTGGCAATAGATACGGCGAGGACATTGTATGCTTCTTCTATAGGGACCTGAATCAAGAAGCCCTCATCGACAGATGTCATCTTGGTCGGAATATCATATAGACCACGACTGACGGCAATCAATATGGCGTCTCTCGAGAGCCATGCAGACTTGATACTCTGGGGTATCTTCACTATAATCTCATTTCGATCATATAGTTCTGCCAAACATATGGTCTCTTGTTGAGACCGCTCGGTGGCATCTGTCTGGTCCTTATCTTTCACGAACGTCGAAAAAGCGAGACCACTCGGTGAAGTACTAGTCTGCAATGCCTTGTGGTTTTGCGTATTAGTCAACGTTGGCAAGGATATAGAAGTTGATATGGGTTTCCCAAGGGGGGATGGGACGACTGCGGGAGAAATTGAGGCTACCGGGACCGTGGTTAGGACTTTCGGAGTTGGCGGGCTAAACATGAAGTATTTCCCAGTAATGACTAGGCCATAGAACAAAGCAAATCCGGATAAGGCAATTAATATACGGTAGTTCCCTTGAACGAACCTCAGTGCCGAGCGAATACTTTCCGAAAGATGATCTTCCGACTCCTCACGTTCAGGAGAAAGTAGATGTGTATCATCTTCTTTGCCCTGTACTGTGTCGCGAGAAGGTAACTTGTGCATTTCCGCAAGTGCTTCTCTAGCTTGACTTTGGTCGATCTCTGCTCGGCGCGGTAAGCTCAGGATGCCGTGCTGGGAGAAATCTGTGGGATGCTCAAGGCTCTGGTTTGCGAGTGTTTCTACATCAGCATCTTCCTCGTCGGATTCAACGGCGTATTCGACGATGGTTTCGTTAACTGTGCTGATTACGGGGCTTCGTTTAGTGTAGTAGCCTCCTCTTCCCCCTCTTCATCGTCGGACGAATCGGTGTCGACTTCGTTGGCATCGACGTCGGTACCGGCATCGGTACCGACTAGGCTCTGGACATCATCCGTCCTTTGGTAGTCTAGGGAACTGGCAGTAGACTCGGCCTGGCTCTCACCGTCGGTACCGATGACGTCGTAGCCCAGCTCGGCCAGAGTGGGGTCATCATCTGGGAAGTTTTCCGGCTGCATAATATCGGGCGAGCTGGACGATATCCAGTTGGTAAGTTGCCGATTGCCTAGGGGCCGGGGGAATCGTAGTGAGGGTACGGAGTTGGAAGTATGGTCGGTATTATTTTGACTCAACCCGGTTGCGGTGGAATGGGTAGGAGGGTCGGTGGGTAGATGGGGAACAGCAGTCGGTATATCGGTAGGTGTTGGTGGATCGGGCTGTTCCATTACGCGGTAGAATAAGACGCCTTTTGCAGGATCACGTCATACCTCGAGTTTACCGTTGCGGGATGGTAAACCAACGAGGACGACAGAACACGCGTCAGGCTATAAGCAGACAAACAGGAGAAGGTATTATGGGTCTTGACGAGGTTGTGAGGTGGGAATATCGGTACCAAACAAACAAGTTGTCCCAGATAGGTTGGAGTCGAGATGTCCAAGTTGCATATACCCTAAGAAACTGGACAAGAAATGGCCGTGCGGCTCAGATACCTAGACGAATAAAAGAGGAAAGTGTTAGCTAAGTAATCTCGTAGGTTCAGCAGAGTTCTTGGAATTTTATTGAGACTTCTTTAAATAAGGAAGAGAAGAAAAGGGAAAGTAAAGTTATAAGGAATACATATGCAAGGCTCAGAATGACAGGCTCAGAATGACAGGCTCCAGGCGAAAGTAGGGTTAGGTATCTAAACCGGACAAAAGTTCTACAACAGTATGTAGTTATATAATATGGAAAACAGTACATGTAAATAGGCAGGATAGACGAGGCAAGACTTGTCTCTTCATAGGTATGATTTAATTGTACATATATGGTACGTACGCTGTAAATATTTCAGCGAAGGGGGCGTTTCGCAGTGCTGCTGCCTTGTAAGTGGGAGGAGGGGAATAAGTGAAGATGAGTGGGGGATAGACGAGATGGTTGGATGGCCTTTTTTAGATGGAGAAGTAGTAAATAGCTGGGTAGATTCAATATTGGATAAGGTAGGTAGAGGTAGTCGAAGCGGTCGAATTAGTTGGATGGGTAAGGGCAAGTAAAATGCGAGTAAAAGGCAGGTAAGGCAGGTAAGGCAGGTAAAACAAGCCATGAAGCTGCCTTACTGAAACTCAACCATCTTACGTATCTTACGTATTACGGCGCGCGCGGATAACACATGGTAGAGGGGACATAGAGGGGGCGGGGTATTCTCACCTTAGAGTTTAGAATAGTCTATGTATGTACCGAGGTACATGCAAGTACTATAATATAAATCCCTATAGGTACCTAAGATAGGTAAACCGGTCAAAGTTGGGCCGTAAATATCTATATCGACTTATCGAATTTGGGATATCAAGACCGATCAAGAACCGATCACGACTTGTCCTTCAGGTCAGCAGGTGTATGTAATATGTAATGTAGGATGTAGAAAATAGGACAATCAGACGCAGGAGAGAGTACATCCAATACTTTAGGTCAGGTGGAGGGAGATCTGCACTAGCAGCACTAGGCACCGTCCAGATAGGATTTAGGTACCCTTTAGCTAATGGCTAATGGTTTGATGCATCACCTAAAAACCCCATTTGTTACCCACGAGGGGCTCTTCCCCCGCCTACCTCTAGGTACATAAGATAGGCACTGTACCATTGAGGTGGATAGTGAATTCCATCACCTTACCTGTCTATCAAAATCCCCTACGTCTATCGATGCGTTGCTTCGTTGTGCCTCGTATAAAATATTATGATTGGTCGAGGGAATAGTGAAAATAGAACGAGGTCCAAATGTATCGGACTGTGGGATTTGCTGCTCGCGTGTGTTTAACAAGAAGAAGCAGGGCGTAGAGGGGAATACTGGGAACGGTAACCAGAAAGTGTTGGTTGACGTCGGGATGGGTTCAAGTCCAATGCCTTATTGATAAGACGCGGGAAAATGGGTGGGGGTTTTAGATGGAGCTGCACTGTGGTGCATACCTAGGTAGGTATACTTATATAGGTACGTATTGTACTATCAACCTCGTGTAAGTCACAGTATTAAAAGCGTAGGCTAGTTTTACAATGTCCGCAAGATAAGTCCACCGATTCAGCTTTGCTTCAGTTTCTACTTCCTAGTCCTTATAAGTCTTTAGAAATCGGTTACTAACTTTTTAGGTCTTCAAGTTTTCTCTCTGACACGCAAATACTACTTATATATCACATCCGTCGCGGAGAACAAACTTACACCCGGAAATCCCTGGAGGGGAGACCCTAGCTCCAACCCACCGGCCATGATTTCGACGCAAGGCTGGTGTATCAATACTATGCATTGATAACATACCCAACCTTACCCATCGCCTATTACAGCATAGCATAAAGTGGGATTGGGAAACACAACATAAGTACATCTGAATATAGCATACGAAGACCATGTTCATGGTTGTTTTGGTATGACCATGTTGGTATTATTAATATACGACATAATGGTTAAGGTCCTTGAAGGATTCCCCTGCTGATCATGGCCTTGGGCCCTGAAAACCAAATCTATGTCGAGTAGATAGGTAGTCTTAGATCGAATCTATACCGTCCGTACCTCCCTGTACTCCTGAATTACAAGTAACATCAATGGGATATCGCAAAGTCACTCATACGCCCTTAATCTACCCTTCGTCTACCATTCGTCCGCCCTATCATTATCGTAGTCCCTGGTACCATCACGCTCATCGCCCATGAATACCACCTCTCGGTACACGCTTCGCAAGTTCGTATAAATGTGAGTCGGCCACCATCCTGTGTGTCTGGCTCGGCATAGCCAACCGTACAGGCCGACAGCTAACGTGGAGCCGTAATGCTTCTAGATGTGGAAGTATGGGGGGCCACCAAATCCAACTCATCATAAATGCGCCTGAAGATAATGCAACATTATCCCCGGCGAGTGGGCACGCCTACCGCATTATCTTCTAATGTGCCGGATATTAGTTCGAATATATCGAAGACTGACTGGAGGCCGCGCTCTCATAAGTGGAGTATAGCAACGCCAGCGTATGCTTTCAAAAATTCATCGGATGGGGCTTAAATAATGCTGTGCTTCTTGAAGATCCTCTTTAACGAGTCGCTATCGAAGTCTTCGTCGTCAGGGATCATGTCGATGATTCCTGTTAGGTTGGCAAACAGGTCGCCTTGATTCCGGTATGCTAGAATCGTAGGTACGGCAGCGTTGTCAAATTCAATATCCTCGTAGTGGACCTTGACGAAATGTATTTCAGGGTGAGATGTGACTAGTGGTCGTAGCGCCGACTCAATGAGGCCTGATACTTGGCACTATTTACTTGATTAGTATGCAACGGTTATAGATAACTGTAGAGAGAAATAAACTAACCTCGTGGTCGTAAACGAATACTACCACAACGGTCTCTCTTCCCACTCTCTCAATGGCATCCAGGTACCCCAATGCGTCAACGCTGTCGAAGCGCCCAAACATTCTCAGGCTTGGGCTTGTTCTCCGGGTACGGATGCCATTCTTAGCTTCCTTCTCAAGCTCCTGCCTTCGTGTCTCCCGCCATTGTTGGAGGAAGGCGTCTTCGTCTTCATCTTCTTCGCTGTCGCCGCTATGCGAACCGGTGGAACGAGCTGCTTCGCCTTTTCCGAATACAGATTGACGAGCGGCGCGGACTCTGCTCCGCCATTTGGTCTGACGAGCCTGTTCATAGGCGCGAGCATCGGCAATGACGCCCTTCACACCAGTACTACGGCCTGAATCGAAGCTGGCCGGAGGAAGCTTTACTTCGCCTGTTAAGCTAGGGACGCGCATGGCTGCTTCTATCTGTGCGTTACGGTAGCGATCTTCCTCGTCTTCGTCGGAATTCTCGGCCTCTCTCCGAGCGTCTTCACGATCTTCAGGATGTACTCGTGAACCGTGGTCAGTGTTCTTTTCAAGAAATTCTTGAAATTCTTCCTGGGCAGGAGTAGGATTATTGTTTACGTTTGCGGAAGCGGAGGTCATAATGGGCGAGTTTGGGAGGAGAGTAGGGGGTAAAAGGATTGATATATGCGATAGGTTTCAATCGGTGTGGGAAAAGAAGCACGAGGAGTAAGACAAGGAAGAGTTAAAAAGAACAAGGAAGCCTGTCCCGGGGTGGATGTGAGATGATGTGTATGGTGTGGATGTTGTAGGGTTTTGGTGGGAGGGAGGAAGCAGAGTGGGCAGAGTGGGCAGAATGGGCAGAATGGGGATGGGATAGGCTGATGTACAAGGGAAAACGACCCAATCTTTTCAAAAGAAGGGATGAATGAGAGTTAGTAAAGGTTAACAAGGCCAGCAAAAAGGTAACAAGGTTAAACAAGGTTAGTAAAGTTAAGGTCTAGTTTGGAATGCAAGGACTAAATAAAAAGGAATGCTTCTGGAACAATGCCCAAATCGAACTAATAGGAAGGAAGGATAAGGAAGACAAAAGGAAAGGAGTTACGGAGGAAGGGGCTGCGGCATGCATCAGGATGTTTCAGACGCCACAAAATGGAGCTTAATAGGTTTAGCCTCTATATAATCAACTGATACGCTATGTTAGAGAATATGTATGGCTAAGTGTTTAGGTTCCACCAGCCATGCAACTTTGTTTACAACTAACTAACGTCACCTAAGTAGTTTAGTCTTTTTAGTTTCTTTTTTTTTTTTTTTCTTTCTTTCTTTTCGCATAAGTCTCTACTTACACAGTACGTACTACTTTTGAGTATTCGAGATGTTTTATAATTCTTTCACTTTCAACTTTCAAAGAGGTGGGATGATATCCGAACGACCAATCGTTACATGGATCGAATTGCTGATTATTCTGATCTAACTACTTCTTCCTACGAACCATGTAGGTTAGAAGGAACCGTGGCGAAATAAAAGAGAACAATTTGCACTGCCCAGCCGCACACGCACACGTACACGCATCCGCCAGATTGGGGATGCGGCGTTGCGTGCTGTCAAATACGATGCCCTGGATGCTTCGTACATACAGGGATTAAAACGTGGAAGAAGAAAAGGAACATGGGGTGGTGAGTATCAATGGCCAAGTTTTCTTCTCCTTACGAAAAACCATCACGTCTCCAATCTATTACCCATATTTATGCCTGGTATCCCCTTGTAACATATAACAACATATAGCATTGCTTAATATGATAAATACTACATTATCACTACCTTTATACGGTGTGCTAATCAAAATGAAGTTTGAAAAAAACAAGAAAGTTGCAATGAGTGATGAAGAAAGAGACGGTGACGATATGAGGAGCTTGGTCCGAAAGGGCAAGAATTCGTATTTACTTTTCGACGGACCCCGTGCCTCAAAGAATCAGCTTCCAACAGCCTTGGAAGGCACATTAGCGTTATGTCCGTGTACTCTGCAAGCACGAAAGCGAGCTGGGGCGAGGCTAGCCATACACGTCATATTGTGTTGTGTTTGTTATTGTCCGCTCGGAAGAACGCTATACTAAGCTCGATCCGTTCTAATAATAAAACATCCTGTTGCAACTTACAAGTGAGGGACCATCCGATGATCTTTCACTTGAAGGAAAATATCCAGAGAATGGCTATTAAAAATTGCAAAAGCGCAGAGTAAGCAGCACCATTTGATAATGGCCAGACTGGACATCTAACGTAGTGCTTAACTAGGCGTAAATAGCCTAGTGGGAAATGTCGAAGAGCAGTTACAAAGTTATTAAATGCCACACGGGGAACCCCTGACAGCATGTTCTATATATCATCTGATATCTAAGCGAATAAACGGAATAATTAGGTGAAGATAATGTTCAGATCTCCGATTCCTGGCACCAGACCCCGATAAATTTACTGCTGGTAGAATACTTCTAGAACTTCGATACCTAGTTGAATGTGCAACAAAGACTAGCTACTAGTTTGGGGGCCATGGCAGAATGGAACTGGGGTATAAGTGGAAAAGGGGGCTGGCTACTCTCTAAAAATAACTCCCAATCTTGCTCATGTCGGCTATGCCGACGCCGTGATAGCTTGTCCGAAACCAGTAGCACGGCCTTCATAGTTAAACTACTACCGTCTCCGCCGTGGCTAGTTTTTCATCTTAGAAAGATAATGCGTCATGCACGACATTTTACGGCGTCGTACTATGCCAAGTTTGTCGTTGGTTTAATTATTCAACCTTCACTAGGGCTTTAACGAGGAGCTTGACGAGAAACTTCTGTCCTCCGCAGATCTTAATAAGTAGATAACCGAATCCCGGATCCATGACTCTATGGATACGTTAGAGCCCGGAGAAGGCTTAGAATCCTCCTAGTCATCCATCATCAGCTGACTTATATGTTCCCAATGTTGAGGGCCGGCGCATATATGGTATATTAGATATTCGAATGGGTAAGTGTACAAACCTGCCTATATCATATTCAACTCTACAGCCGATGTTTGTATACTTACTAGCTTAGTTGTTCTCTACTTTGCATGCAAGTCACCTATTCGGCATGACTCTTGATGGAGTCCTATATTTCACTACTCGTACTACTCAAAACAACATTCCCAGTATAATGGGTTACCTGCCGTGATGATATACCCCTCAACATACAGACTTAAGAGCTAGTTTAAGTCTTCTTGCTTAGGAAGTACGACAAAACGGGCTATGTAAGCCGGTGACTGGAGAATCCGAGTCATAGAGAAGCGGAAACAACATATATGAATTCCCAGCAGGCCGTAATCGTCTTCCTTCGATATCGTATCCATAGAACTTGAATAGTTCTAGTTAAGCATACTAACTAACTACTCTAACTATTCCATTCCTCCAACGTGTACCGTCTTTCCCTTCCCTTATACTAGCCCTTAGTCACCAAGATAGCCTACAGAGCACTCACCAAGGAATAGACTTTAACGGGGGGAGGACTGATAGTTAATCATCCGAGAAACAGAGTGAACTAAAGGGATAATAAATGTTAGTTGCAGATCTATATGAGGTACCTCCCCCTATCTGTAGAAGAGGCATTAGATGGTAGTGACTATTAAACCTGTACGCCGGGACATAAGTTCTTCATCTCTTGTCCCTTATCTCGTCATATCAATAATTCCAGCCGCTGGCGTCTAGTTCTGGGGGAAATGCAAGGGCAGCCTAGCAACAGACCCGTTATGAGTTTCAATATCCCAACCCGTACTATGCCCACGCTCAGGCTTGTAGTTTGGGCTTGTCGCTGTTTAATACTGCGGTGGACTTCTGGTGTCATCGTTCAAGAATACTTGACCGATATCCAAAATCAAAAGACGTAAGTTTTGGGCAGGTAATACCCATAGTAAACATACTACCTAACTCTCAATTCCATCACTGATTATCATAGCTCAGAAGGCATACGAAGCATTAGCATATTATCTAAGCATATCCCAACCCCTTTACAACGCGTCAGATGAGGCCCCAGTACCACAAAAGCCGGGTTACGCAGGTAAACGTTCCCTGATTATCATGGGAAAATATCAGAGTAGATACTGGTTATAACTCTTCGCCCCATCTTTAACCAGACTCATCTATGTCGAGGTATGTAATCTGAAACCTTATACTCTGAGTATAGACGGCATACAATCACTAAAGAACGTAGATGAGCAATAAAGCATAAAGTTCTGATTCACAGACATATGTTAAGATATATTTAATATTAGATACTCCAGGGGCACGTATGATCTTGCCAAGCTGCTATCACCCCTATCTACCTCAACATGAGCATATCTTATATTGCCTACACAGTATTATCTTGATCTTAGGACAAACCGGCTCTACACAGTTCCACGAATATCTATCCCAAGAAACACAGCACTGACTAGCGAGACAACTGGATGACCTTGGATACCAAATTAGTTTGGATGATTTCAGCGTTTCAATATGACATGACTATGGTACAGACAGTAAGGGAAGTGCCGGTACGATGCCGGATGCGAATGTGTTCATCTTGCCCCTACTTCATTCAGCTGCACCTAGCCGACTCGATTTCCCTAGTACTGGGAAGGATACACCGATAAGAGACGACCTCTAAGAAACACCCGCAATATGACCAGCCACCACTAAAAACCCTAAATACTGCAACATCCTCCCATCGCCCCCCTTCCACTGGACTTAGTTAAATAGGTCACCACACTCAAGTGATTTTTCCTTTTATCCACAGAAGAAAAAAAAATACCAATCAATACCTCCCCACTCCATCTACTATAGTAAGATCGGGGGGGCTGGGAAAGGTAATAAACAGGAATCAAGTAGACGCGCGCAAGAATTGTTTTTGTTTCCGGGAGAAAGCCTTTTTCATATCAACATGCCTCCGTAAAGGGGGAGAAGACTGTATCCGTGTATCGAGTCGCCGAAATTTTTGAACTGAATCATAAGGGAAGCAAAGCCCAGGGGTTCAAGAAGATGCCCAATCACCATACCGCATCTTCGCCTTGTAAATTGAGGTGCCCGGTGTCCAGCTTCGAGAGTAGGTCGAGCCGAGCGTTGTAAATTAGTACCAATCAAGTCCGAGGCGGTATATTAGCAGACTAGCTGACAGATGCGAATTGGGCAGAGAAATATGATATTATGGAGGTATCTAAAGTGAACAGGGCCGGGAACTATATACTCCCTTGGCCCCTCGGTCGGCAGCGGCGAACAGTAGTCCGATGGGAATCGAGTACAACACAGGCCAGTAAGGAAAATAGGTGGAAAGGCTGTCGTGACTTCGTCCTGATAGCATCGAACCTGAACAGTTCGTCATGCGTGGCAGGTTGAAATTAGTTCGAAATATTGGTTTGAAAAAGAGAGCGACGGGTACGCGAGTGGTCCACGTAACAATGCTCCATCTCGGCATAGACTTCCATCTAGTACGCCCAGATTTTGAGCTGCTACATGTTAGCATACTTTTAATCCATCCAAATCGCGGGCGGCTAAAACTTACCACAGAGTCCCAAGAGCCCGTGCACAAGCTGATACCGTCGTTGCTAACTCCCAAGCAGCTGACGCGATTCTCGTGACCCACGAGAGATCCAACCTTCTCTCCTCTGGTGACATCCCACACCTAAAGAACGTTAGCCCGTGGAGCTTGGTTTGGTAAAGGAGGTCAGTATTTACCTTGCATTCGAAGTCATCGTATCCAGCGAATAGCAGGCGACCAGAGACAGAAGTAGCGACGGACGTGATGCCACATAGAATGGACTCAGACTATCATAACATTAGCATTTGCGGGACCGTAGTTATCTCCCCCTTATTCACTTACCCCGTAGAGATTGAGCTCCCTATCCGCTCGAATATCAAATAGCCTGCAAGTCGCGTCGTCGGATCCCGTTACGAATGAATGGCCATCCGGGAAGAATTGGATAGCGTTGATATCAGACTCGTGACCAGCGAATGTCTGGACGGCCTTACCGGCACGGATATCCCACAGCTTTGCGAAGGCGTCGCAAGCACCGGATATGAATGTGTTTTGATTCGTAGGGTTCAAACTGATGCTCATGACGTCGCCGAGATGGTCGGCGAACTCCATAACCTTGGTTCCGGTCTCAATATCCCACTTCATGCAAGTCATGTCACCAGACGAGGTGAGGATGCTCCGGTCGTTAATAAATCGGCAGCAAGATAAATAGCCGGCGTGGCCAGATAGTTCACGAGCTACGCGTGTTGGCCCATCTCGGTTCTGGTTGAGGTTGTAGATGGAGCAGATGTTATCGAGACCACCGCAGGCAACATAATTACCGCTCGGGGCGTAAGCGCAGGTCATAACCCATGATGACCGTAAGGGGATGGCGTGGACTTTGTTCGTCGTGTACGCATCCCAAATAATCAACTTGCCATCTTGCGAAGCAGATACCAGATGTCTTCGGTCGGTCGACCAGTGCATAGCATAAATCTTAGCCAAATGACCCTTCAGCGTCCTCTTTGTCTTCATCAATTGATTTCGGGGAATTGCTTCGTGAGATTGTTGTGCTACGGCGCGGACTAAAAGCGACGGCCATAATAGTTAGAATAAGCGCATTAAATTTATCGTAACGCGTTTGCAAGACCAGAAAAGTTCTTCAATTGATGGATAGAGATACTCACGAGTGGTGTCTGCCAGTTCATCCTTCTTTCGCTTGATCCTATCCTTCAAGTTCTCAGCCTCGCGTCGCGCCTGCTGGATGCGCGCCTGCATGGCCTCGGGCGACACATCGTTCGGACGTTGCGAGTCCATGCCGGCGACGGATGTGTGTCAAGGAGAAGACCGAGGAGTAGCGGGAGGGGGGAATTGGATGGACGGTAATGGACGACGGGTGTCGTCGAGCGGTGTGGATAGAGGTTGATGTTGGAGATCGCGAATAGCGTAGAAGACACCGAAGGGGGTAAAAAAGAAAGAAAAGGTGTGAGGTTGGAAATCAACTCGGGGTAAGGGTGAGGAGGGAAGTTCAAGCTCCAGGGGGGACCTTGTCGTAGTGCTCTGACCAGTATTAAAAGGGTTAAAAATCAAAATAAAATAAAGCTCCGGCTAGACCACACTCGGAGATGTAGAAGAGATTGACTTAATTGCCAGGGCCGAAAGAATGAAGAAAAAAAAAAAAGTGTGGAGAAATGGTCAGGACTTTTTCAGCGTGTTAATTGCTAATTGTTAAGCTGGGTAAGCTAACTACATAGAAGGGAGTCAGATAGATTTGGTTGCATGTGTATGTTGTAAAAAAAGATAGCGAAAAATCATCCCAGGCCTTCGGGTTTGGAGATTTGAAGAAATCAATCAAGGCAAGACAGGAAAAGACTAGAAGGAAGGCAAGAGTCTAGCAATCTGGAAGGAGTTAGCAAGTATTGTAGGCTGTAGGCTGTAGGCTGTAGGAGTAGGAGCAGGAACAGGAGGTAATGAAGAGAGGTAAGGTAAGCTAGGTTAAGTCTACATAAGTACCCGGAGATAGCGCATGTACATGCATCAAAATATATGGGGACCAATGTGTACTTATTCGTATGTAGGTTGGTACTGCAATTCTAATAACCTCCTTTGCGACCTCCCTTCTTGCGATTCTTGCCTATCCTGCCATTCCCGCCTATTCCAGGGCATATGCATATGTACATCTGGCATACATTAACATTCATTTGTATACGCATTTATGTACCGTTCTATGTACATACATACAGAACTAATGCAGATCGCGCCGCCCGAACAAACATTAATATCTACATAGTACATGTATTATTTTAGCTTAGCTTATGTAGGTACGAACAGATTGGTACCCACATATCATATGTATTAGGTACATACGTATATAAGTAAATAAGGTAATAAGAGAAGAAACGGAATCTATATGGAATAGTTAGTTACCTCCTTTATTTACATGATTAACTTGATCTATTCATAGGTAGTATTTAATTAGAAATATTAATACATTTGATAGAAATAACTAGCTAATAACAGTTGCATAGAAGGGAAACCTCAATTCGGCGCAAATGTATATACGACGTAGGTAAGTGCGCGATGTGGTAAGCGACATGCAACCACCAAATACCGGGCAAATGTGGTGTAAGATTTGGGATAAGAAGTACCTAAAGACAGCGAACTCGTTCGATACCAAGTGAAGTCTAAGGCCGTGCTGCAATGAGCTAAAGGGGGGAATAATAGGACTGACTAATAAGCCATCCTATTCGCTACAATCAGTTAATTGCGCCGCATATGTGTAAGTACATGTAAGCGCTCGGGCTTTGGTACTTTGATTGATGTATTTCTTTCGCTTGCGTAACAGGCAATTAGATGGAACTGAGCGGTTATGTAACACTAACCTTATGATATGTACCTACCTACATGTACCTACATACCTAGCTTGTCTATAGTTACTTCCATATGTTGTTATGATGTGTATGTAATAGGATGTCACATTTTATTTTATTCTCCACGCTTTTTAATTACTTTATTAGTTACTACTTCTACGTTGGTGCTTCTCCCCTTATCTGTTTATATATAATATTCTCTCTCCTCGGTAGACAGAAAGGACAAATGACTCAAAAAAACCCGGTCTAGAGAGATTTTGGATCGCGTCTCCCGGATAGATCTTACCAGTGCTTACCATCCTCGCGTTTTCACCAATCCGACCGTCTGGTTCATTTTGTTGCATTCGACGGGAGAACAGGATATCGAGTAACCAGTTGACCAGGCTTCTGCAAGCAGTACAGTACTTTTATATACCCCCTTTGTGACTAAAAATCCTCGGGTATGCGCATAACATCATATATCCTAGACTCTGTCTGATAGCTTTTTCCCTCTCTGTCTTTGTGCTTACGAGTTTACTCGCGCGGTAGAGTCAGATGTAAAAAAGCCGGTATGGGTTCGGTTTTCTAAGATGGGAACACCGTCCCCCGACTTATTAAATTAACCTCACATGCAATTCTACACTCGCGGCACAGCAGACGAGCCAAGAGCCTACCATGGTTTAATACGCCTGTCGAATAGAATAGTCCTTACTATGTACAGATCAGTCGCAATTCTGACCCCGTGCGACGGCCAAGAATAATCGTCAAGGACTTTATTTTACCCCAGGACTAATGTAAGCCGACTAGGTAGCGTATGCTTTCGTTATCACATCAAGGCCCATACTATAGATCTACTATACACGATTTAAGATGTTCCTTACCTAAAGAGCTTAGCTGCGAAAAGTCTCCGCTACTACGGGAACGAGAGGTCATACGTACTTGTTATGGTCTTTCGATGCGGATATACTACCAAAACCGTCCCTGGTCCATGTCCTAGCCGCGTTAGCCTTAATTGTCTCGTTAATGAAGCACTATCAATCCTCGCCTATGCAAGGTACTGGCTGGACTCGAGGATATCGGGCCCGATAATGGAACCCCCTCCCCGGCTTGCTAACTCCCATTGTAACCCAGTCTACCAGCTTCCCACAAACAAACAGGAAGCCATATCAAGATGCGTAGTATGAAGACTAGGATTAACTCGGTTATTTGTTCCGATCCCGTACAGAGGTCCAAATATGCGTTGCTTATTTGAGAGACGAGAGGAGGGAAAACACCCGAGGCAAGGACTAAAACGACACTTAGTTCGTAGTGACACCAGTTCGTCAAACATTACACATCTCGAAGAACTCCGGCCTTGCTTTGATAAGGCCGTTGAACGGATCGCTTACTACGGAAATGTACATGTCGTGATGGGTCGGGAGGATCTAATATTTATGCAGATAGACCTTCTAGAAGGGTTACTCGAATGGGAATCTGACAAGCCTCATTTCAGACAAGCAGTTTTTCTAGACACTGTGTGTCATCGGGCGTGATTGTTGTTAGGTCCTGCTAAACCCGAAAATATGTTGGTGATATTATAACGCATCTCGGTATGATCGACTTGACTTTCTTTCGGAATCATGTCTCTTCAAATTGCTAAGGTTCTTAGCTGGTCGCGTGTAAACTTGCCACAACTGCAAATATCACCCTACACTCATCAAGAAGCACTGAAATTTTAATGGCTGTTAGAGAATAGCAAAAAGATAACTAAGTGTTAAATCTATATACGTTCACATAGGGATCTCTTCATGAGTTGGTGATGCTGTTAATATTGTAAACAATCAACTTGATTTATGCTTGGTTTACGACACCAAATTGCCGTGTGGTTTTCATTCAATACTAAATGAGGGGGTCCATCGTTAGGTAGTTAACAACTAGTTTGTGTTCGTCTACAAAACCATTTGAATTAAGCTCAAAGATTGACCACAATCATTTCAAATCCAAAGTGTTTGCCGCTCACGAAACATCAAGTCCAACATTTTGGCCTAGGCGGCATCATGGCGCAAGAACTAAGGTTGGACTTCAAGTCCATGCCTAAGATTGAGGTAACTAGACCAGCATTCGGATGAACAACACATTAGATTATATTAACTTCCATTTTAAAAAAATAACAGCTCCACGCTCATCTAACAGGTAGCATAAGTCGGCAATGCCTCCATGAGATCTGGGAAATCAAAAAAGCAGCGGGTGAGACGGACCTTCAAGATCCTCTAGTCGTGATGCCGCCGGGTAGACACGATTACGATCTTAACACGTAAGAAGCCAACTCTAGAGGTAGCGATGAGGTGTACTCTCTCTTTCTCTCTCTCCCTCTCTCCCGCCTTACCTGGCTACAAGAGCTGAGATCATCTTTCGCTAGCTTCTTCCCGCTCTTCTCATCCTACATCTACAACCTCGTTAACGACGCCCCGTCCCTCGAACTCTCCACCCGCTCCGTCGTGCGCGACTTCGCCGCCGACGGCGTAGTCTACCTCGAGCTGCGGACCACGCCCCGCGCGATGCCTGCCGCGGGCCTCGATAAGGCGGGCTATGTCGCGGCTGTGCTGCAGGCGATAAGCGGGGAACAGGCGCAGCTTCAGACCATCCACGCCTGTCTCATCCTCTCCATTGACAGGCGGAATACCCTCGCCGAAGCGCTCGAAGCCGTCTCTCTCGCGGAGAAATTCCGCGCCCAGGGTGTCGCGGGCATCGATCTGTGCGGCGACCCAACGAAGGGTGATGTAGCGCTATTCACGCCTGCGATCGAGCAGGCTAAAGCCGCGGGACTGAAAGTCACGATCCATTTCGCGGAGGCGGAGGCTAGTGCGAGCGAGGCTGAGCTCGGCACGATTATGAGCTGGATGCCGGATCGGCTGGGCCATGTTATCCACGTCCCGGAGGGGGTTAAGAGGCAGATTACAGCGCGGAGAGGGATCGGACTAGAGCTGTGTCTCAGTTGCAACGTTCATGCGAAGATGATCGTTGGGAGTTTCGAGGCGCATCATTTTGGGGAGTGGTGGCGCGTCGATGGCCCGGTTGTCGTACCTTGTGTAAGTTGAGGCACTTATATCAGAGCACTCGTATATGATGAGCACCGGGTTGACTAGATTGCTAGACTGATGATGTAGGCGTTTTTGGAAGTCCGCTATCGAATGAATGGAGACTCATCCAAGAGCACTTCAAATTACGACGAGAGGAAATCTTGGGGCTAGCGAGGAAGGGCATTGAAGTCATTTTTGCGGATGATGATGAGAAGGCAAGGTTAAGGGAGATTATGTGGTGAAAGCAGATATACGAACGTGTCACGTAGGGCGATGACTGAGATGAAAAGAAGGAAATGGGGTTCTAGCAAGTATACATCCTGCTCATAGTTTGCCATCCCATTTCCGTCATCTAAAATTTCTTTAGGCTGTACCCTTGGTTTTCCATCTACTGCCAAGTCTAGATCTAACATCTATTGAGCGACCCTTTTCTTCCCCGTCGATGAATTTTATTATCATATATCGTCTCAATGCGTTGACGCCCATTCCTTGAACCAGGCCAAAGATTCGGGGTTCGCAACACTGGTATTCGTCTTAATATCGATTCCAGAAAGGATTTGTTTGACTGCAACTTCGATTCTAGTGAGACGTTAGCTAGAGCCCAAAAGTATACCTCATATCTTAGAAATGAATGAGGCGTGGTGAAGACTTACTTCTTCCCATTCAGTGTCTTGGGGACTCCTGCTCCGCATTCTTCAATCACAGCAGGGACGTGTCGTGGACTTAATTCCTTCCGAATTACGCCCCTAATCTTCTCTTGTAGCTCAGGGGTGAATTTATTTCCCTCAGCCATAACCACAAACAAGCAGACAGTTTCGTCGCGGTCTGACTCTCGCCTTCGACCAACACATACCGCGTCTTCTATCTCAGCCCCGAAGAACTTCGTCAGCAAGTTGTAGATCTCAGCGCTACCGAACCTTACTCCGCCAGGCTTTAGGACACCGTCGCTGCGCCCCAGCATAACAATGCCACCCGTTTTGGCGTTCATCCGCAGAAAGTCACCGTGATGCCATATGCCATCGAAGCGTTCGAAATAGCTTGCACGGTACTTGGCATCACCTCCAGGTCCCCAGAAGGTTAAAGGCTGAGAGGGAAACGGCTTTATGCACACTAGCTCTCCGTTTCCATCGGGCATCGAAGCACCACTAATAGAGTCCACCACATCAATGGCCATGCCAAGCGCGGCACATTGTATTTCGCCCACGTGGACTGGAAGTAGGGGGCATGGAAGGCCAAAGCAGGAAATAATATCAGTTCCTCCGGTAATAGATGCTAAATTGACGTGAGCGGGAAATGCCTTGTAAACGAAGGAGAAAGTTGATGGCGGCAAAGGTGCGGCCGTTGAGTAGATTGCTTGAAGAGAAGAGAGATCGAGCGATTGAACCGGATATACTGAGTTTGTTTCAAGTGTCGTAAGATATGCGGCAGAGGTGCCGAAGTGAGTTGCCCGCAGTGAGGAAAGGAGTCGGGGTAGGGAGAGGTAGCCGTGTGGTTTAAAGGGCGAGCCTGAGTATAGAATCAGGGTCGTGCCGCATGCAAGAGCCGATATGCTCCAATGCCACATCATCCACTATAATAACAAGGAAGTATTAGAAAATGTTTCCCTTAGAAAGTAGACTAGGTGGCTCGAAGCCTATCCCGGAGGCCAACACGCATTTGCTGACTTAATTAAAGACTTTTTAGGGGGATAGGTCTGAAAAGGGGCGAAGTGGATTTTGATATGAGATACGTACGGATGTAGTGGTGTAATAGAGCAGCCGAGAAGTCGAATCGAGTGAGGAATGGAGGAACAGCTCCTTCTTATGTTGTATCAGCGTACCCAACGCTGAGTGAACTATGGCTTTTGGTAAACCCGTAGTGCCACTAGAAAATAAGACATAAAGGGGATGCGATGGTGGGAGCTGTTCGCATTTCAGGGGCTCGTTACCGCCACTATATGGTCTTAACATTAACAGTCTTGACATTGGGGTTCTTATCAGGTGAATACCTCTCTAGAAAGCTGTCGAAAGCTTTGGCCACTATCCCCTTCGAGCCCAGTTCTTCAAGGCCCAATCCAAAATTTGGGACGTTGTTTATAACGACGACAAGTTCTAATCCCTTGGACTTGAGCTTGTCGACTACCTGTGATATCTTGTCTGTACCGGCCCATGATTTGCCATTATATATGGTTCCATTATCCGCGAATAAGACTTTGGGCTCGAGTTGGACCAGCCTATCCAGAACAGCACTTACTCCGTTATCCGGGCTTATTCCAGTCCAGCTATCGTATTCAAGTATGTCATGTCAGCATTGCCAATCTTACTTATCAATTATATTAGGCTTTTCCTTTCTAAACCTGGTGCCAAAGAAGCTAGGATGTTTTACTCACTACCCAAACGTTAGCCATATATTACTACATCATAAAGAGCATGGGATTATTCGAGAAGTAGATGATTCAAGTCACAATGCCACACGGGGTTGTACGTACCACGGCTCCGATGGCGGCTGCGGATAGCATTGCTATAAGAGCTTGATGGTGGTTTGATACGAAACCAGCAACGACATCTTTGGGTTTCAACCCGGCAGTTCTCAAAGCATTAGAGCATTGCCGTACTGCTTCTCGTAGTTCAGCCCATGTTGTCGACACGAGCTGCTCTTCTACTTCAGTAACTGTTATAATGGCGGTCGAGGATTCATCAATATCCGCCTTCTCCGGAAACAGGAGGTTCTCGGCAAAGTTTAACAATGCACCGGAGAAGAAGTCCGGTCTAGGAAACATAGACGTATTGTCCGGTAAAACCTATCGAGTCACACGTTAAACATTGTGCGAATTTGATAAATAGGGATGACAATTGGTATAAGCTATCTGAACTTCTGAGGTTCGGGATGATGAAGATTTTGGTAATGCCAAAAAAACACATACACATGAGTAAGGCTTAGACGCTTTTATGCCACAGAAGTGCCATACTTCTTCCCAGAATTCCGGGATGTTTTCGACGGACCATTTGTGTAAAGTGGGATAATCATTAATTTCGACGTCATATTTATCCCTTACGTGCTCTAGGAATTTGTACATATGGGTTGAGGTAGGGTTTGGATGTTGCCACAATTCGGCTGGCTGGGCTATAGAATCGACAGTCATTGTGAATATATGGAATACTGTCTTCTTAGTATGAGTAAGAAATTGATATAGAAATTTGTGTGTAGAGTATAATATTGAGGTATCACGGAGCGAGTCTGTTGAGAGCTTACGGTGATCGGTGACCGAGAAGGCTTATTCACATTATTATTACCTTGGTACCTATGTATTTACCTAGGCAGTTCGGCCTCGAAATTGTAAATGAAAGCCACAAGTCTAGTGTCTAAGTATTTTTCCAAATCAAACCACAACTTTAACTGGAAACTTACTTAAGTTAGGTACAAAGTCCGATGTGGCTGGTGTATATGTGGAGGACCCGACTCTTTGTCAGAAACTGTTGGGTTTTATTAGTTAGTTACCTGTCAACCTTTTGTTAGTTACAGCATCCCTGAGAAGCGCGAACTACCTTAACCTCACAAAATACGGACTCTTAGAATAAATACTATTGGCTAAAACTGTTTAAAACATTACTCGATTAGGTATTCTCAAGCCTTTTCCTTCTTTACTCTGGTGGACTGTAGTTCGCGCTACGGGAGATAATACATTAAGAGGTACATATAACTACTGCAATACATACATGCAAGGTATCGGTATGCATATGCACGCTAGCGAGGCATTGGCCTGCGATTGGCTCTTTTCTCGATTCTCAAAGTCTTATCGGGAATAGAGTTCAATTTAAGCGCGTTACCGGGTTCCTCTGTGCGACCTTCTAATCCTTTGGATGTCACCTTCATCTGCACAAGCTTTGCGTGAATCGGATTGGCTGGCTAACCCGGAGCCTCTACATAGTATCATTTTTATGATTTATGAGCTATGGGCTTAAATGCTTTATGTAACTTTGCTAATTCGCAATTTTAGCCCTTATTATGAATGATTTAAGACCATCATCTTTATTGGCAGTACTGCTTTATTGGAGAATTAGGCTCTTTGGGTCATAGATACCTAACGTACATGGTAAGATGGTAAGTGGAAAAAAGTGGTAAGATGAGATGTAGGACGTCACGTCGTTTGAGACAAAATACCAAATTGGGGCTTAATCGGTTTTCCGAACCCCGTCTCAAAATATAATTGTGCGTTTTCTTTGACCGGGTTTCCATAATAGCGACCATAGCCACGATTAGAGATCCCCCGGCCTCGCTGTCTCGAGGTATCGGTATAATCTCGATCACAATACATGTAGGCAACGATTTAATAAACATGTCCTTGTACGGTGTGTAGGTGTGTACGCGCATAAGGTAATTTTATGTAGCAATGACAGATGGATCCTTCATGTACCGGCCGAGCCCGGCCATCACCATTACTCCGCTTGCTCCGTAACATGGTCATAAAACCAATTGAAGCCCTGCCAAGCTGATAATGGCGTGGTTCAAAATGAAAATGCGGCTAGGGGTAATTTCGCGACTGGCACCATTCCGATTGCCTTGTAATGCGTGTGATCACTTTGCAGGAAATACCAAAGGGAGAGAGAATATGAATAATAATAATAATAATTACTTTTAACCAACTATTGAAAATCTCTTTGGTTTCTTGTAACTCCTAGAGAATTGATATAGAAATAAAACTAGCATGATTCAGAATTCAGAATATGCATGATTAAGATGTAATTCTGCCGAGGCATTTCAATGTCATTAGTACGTGTATCTAGGCTTTTTTTTTTTTTTTTGTAGCTACATCCTAGGAAGCTGTCATTTTATTAGTAGACTTTCCAAATCCTAGGAGCAGATGCGGAACTTGCATTGTGGGGAACGGATCCGTCGGAAGGAAGATGGGAAAAAAGAATTAGGAGCCTGAGGTACTAACGTTAAAATGGCTCGCGAAAAGGCGAGAATTGCCCGGTAACTTGGAAATTAAGGTAACAAACCTAGACGGCTAGACGGCTACATGTAGACGTTTATTACGGGATTGCGGGAAGGACTTTTTGTCCGATAGGTTGCCAGACTCGAATCTGAGTAATATTACATATATTTTAGTTAATTGAGCCTTAAGAGATGGCCTGTCAGCCCTGCCTGGGAGGCCTGTGGCGATCTGGTAAGGTTTTTTGGTGAAACTTGTACCCGTACGCTGGTACGGGCTGGCACGGGCTGGTTACGGGTTAGCTGTGTACTGGCTGTGTACAGACACATAGACAATTGTTATGGCTGACCAATAACGGTATTAGCTACGGTATTAGCTAACAGATTTGCACTAATTTAGATCCACATTTTGAAACTCTGCTATCTAAGTCCCAAGTTGCTTCTCGCGCCTCCTAAATTTGGTCTTCTTCCTCCTTGTCTCTTCACCTCGTGCACCTCTTTTCTCCTTATCAACTTCTAAAAAGGTGGTTTCTGGTGTTGAGGGTAGCTGTCGTCGCCGTCGAACCGAGGGAATATTTTCCCTCAATTACACTCCTTGATTTAACGATACCAGCCGTCGCCCAATTGAATTTACCCCTTAACTCGAGTTTCGATAGCTTTTAAGGTTCCTAATTTAATAGCTTTCAACTCGCTCGGCCGGCGTATCCGCAAATCTCTAGACGGAAACAACAGCACCCTTCAAAAGGACCAAGTGCAAAGGACAGAAGGACAGAAGCTCAGAAGCTCAGGGAGAGGGCAATGTAAGTTTGATTCATTCATATAATATCCTAAATACCCTATACCTACATATGCCATATGTGCGTTGCGCATAGTCAAGCACGGACGAGCATTGTTTGTACAAACCGATTCACCAAGCTTCCATTATCAATTCCTCGTTGGTCACAATTGGCACAATTGGTGCATACCCTACGCCTTGGGATTACTTTATCGAGTAATTGGCAGGCGGGCGTATCCTAGCTGTGTCCTGGCTGTGTCCGGGTGTTACAGCTATCGTTTAACTTCCACCGAAGTCTCGGAAACAATTACTACTACGATCCCTTTTAAGGATCCCCCCGACCGTTCCCGCGTGCCCTCTAGCTTATCAATTCAATAACATTAACTTTTCGGTGGCTCCTAACATGTTTAACTAACGGTGTTTTAGACTCGCAAACTATAGGCCTAAATTCAGAGGCTCTTTTGCATCGCTTGTCCAATTACAATCGCCCGAGTATATATCCGTCACTATCTCCTACAACCTATAGAAATGCCACGACGTATCTCAATCCCCTTTACTTCAAGCAGTATGCCGCATACAGAGAAGATTGGCGAGAGAAGACCCTCGCAATCTAGAGGAAACCGCCTCAGCCAACTCTTCTCGTCATCTCCTAAGGCTAGCCAACAGCCGTCTACCCAGCAAGCCCTAATGGCTATGCAGAACGGTTCTAGCCCGTCTATTACTGCTCCGGGCTTGTCGCTGCCCAGTATTTCCCTTTCCACGGCCACTGCCGGAGAGCCCAATCAAGATGAGCCACCGACTACCCTTTTCCAGCCTCCTTCCTCTATCGAAATATCCCAGAAGAAGCGCTTCGATGCTCAGTTTGGGCCATTGGTCGATCCCACTGATCGCTACGTCAGCAAACACCATGGGGAACCTCTAGAAGCTCCTATTATCGACGAACCGCCATATTATTACGTCCTAACTACCTATATCAGCTACCTGCTCCTCCTCGCTCTTGGCCACATCAGGGACTTCTTCGGCAAGAGATTCAGCAAGAAGCAAACCTATAAGACCCTTCGTGTAGCCAATGGCTACGCGCCCCTGAACGACGATTTCGATAGCTTCTACACTAGACGGTTGAAGATGCGTATAGATGATTGCTTCGCGAGGACTTCTACTGGTGTACCTGGTCGATATATTAACGTTCTAAACCGTGTCTCCGACGACTTCAATGAAACATACAGGTACACTGGTGGTGCGACGGAGACTCTGAACATGAGCTCGTACAATTACCTCGGATTTGCACAATCTGAAGGTCCCTGCGCTAATGCCGTTGAGGAGTGCGTGAAGAGATATGGTCTCAGCTTCTGCAGCCCTCGCGCTGATTCTGGTACTTCCGAACTCGTCTGTGAAGTTGAGAAAGAAGTTGCGACATTTGTTGGCAAGCCAGCCGCCATGGTTTTCTCTATGGGTTTCGTCACGAATGCCAGCTCTTTCCCAGCTCTTGTTTCCAAAGGTTGCCTGATCATCTCCGATGAATTGAACCACGCTTCAATCCGCCTCGGTGCTCGTCTTTCTGGTGCTGTCATTCGTTCTTTCAAGCATAATGATATGCTCGATCTTGAGAAGAAACTGCGAGAAGCCATTGCCCAGGGACAGCCTCGAACTCACCGTCCTTGGAAGAAGATTCTTGTCGCCGTTGAAGGACTCTACTCCATGGAAGGTACCATGTGCGATCTACCCGGTATTCTCAACCTCAAAGATATCTACAAGTTTGCCCTCTACGTCGACGAAGCCCACAGCATTGGAGCTCTTGGTCCCAAGGGACGTGGTGTCTGTGACTACTTTGGCATTGATCCGAGCAGAGTAGATATTCTGATGGGTACTTTGACAAAATCTTTCGGTGCCAATGGAGGTTATATCGCGGCTGAGAAACATATCATCGACAAGCTGAAGAGTACTAACTCCGCTACCATGTTGGGAGAATCCCCCACTCCGGCTGTCCTGATGCAAATTCTGGCTTCGCTAAAGATCATTAGCGGTGAGCTTGTTCCCGGCCAAGGTGAGGAACGCCTGCAACGTATCGCATTCAACTCTCGGTATCTTCGTCTCGGTCTCAAGCGTCTGGGCTTAATCGTCTATGGCCACGATGACTCTCCCATTATCCCTGTCACTCTGTACAACCCTGCCAAGATCTCTGCCTTTAGCCATGAAATGCTCAAGCGTAGGATTTCAGTTGTCGTCGTTGGCTACCCGGCTACTCCACTAATCAGCTCTCGTGCGCGCTTCTGCGTCTCCGCTGCGCACAACAAGGACGATATGGACCGACTTCTAGCTGCTTGTGACGAAGTGGGAGATATCCTACAACTCAAGTTCTCGACAGGAATTGCTGGAGGTCTCAAGCCTTTACCAGAAACTGCTACCCTAGAGGATGAGAAATTACGGCATAGGGGTAATGGACCCAAGGGTGTCATCGAGCCGCCTCGATGGTCCCTCGAGGAGGTTATCGCTCGTGGTTCAGAAGACGCCAAGGTGAAATTAAGGTAGAATAATTGGGTACCCCGCAGTTACAAATGTGAATAACTTGCATCAAGGAATTTTGTCATGGTATGGGAATGATGATATCTCAAACTAGGGCGCCTCGGAGTTAATAGACGGCACCAGGCCGGTAATTAGTTGTGGATTTGGAAGTTGGGCCCGCACTCGCTTTACATAAACCTTGGTTCAGTTCACCGGCTGGTATGTCAAAAGGGCAAGCGAGGCGGAACAACTCCTTTTTGCCGCAGGCATCGGAAGACAAAGATACCCTGACGCTGTACTTATTGTATTGCCACCCTTGGTCATCAGTTGGCCTTAGGTCGACGATGTCCCTTGGCCTCGTCCCTTGTGGACTTGTCATTAATAGTATTCGATAGGAATACGAATTCACTCGTTACTATTTTCTTGATCGTATGAGCTGAAATATGTGAATTATGTGTATCAGATAATGCTGATTGATATGTCAATGTTGACCTATATGGAGTTGAAGGCGTAGAGGATGGCTGAATCTGGTCTTGGATATCAGATTGGGCAAGTGGACTTTGTATCATACTGAGTTAGGATTTTTGAATGTTTTAGGTAAAGTGTGAGATAGAAGTAGCCTCATAAGTGTATATATAATTAGCACAGCGAAGGAGCCGCTATTCCTCCAAATTTGGGCTGATTTCTATAAGTTGAGAAATCCAGATATGCCTGCCTTAATAAGAAAGTGTTTTAATTCGCTGATATGATTATTGTCGGCGCCATCGCTTAGGGGCTAATACAAATGGAGCAGTCGGTTTCTTTCAGAGTGAGAGTATAGTGATGCGGCTGACAACAAAGAGCCTTTGTTGGTTCGTGATGTCTAAAATCAACCACATCTTCATCTCAGTAATTACAAAAATATAGCTTCTCGAACGTAAGTTCCTATTCTCATCGACATAAATAATAAACATGACCATGTTGAGAATGGAATCTACGTCATGACTATTAGATCGATGCTGATGTCATACAGCTATAGCTTTTCTAGAACTTGGTCTAACAGCTTACAGGTAGTACTCAGCTCTTAGAAGTGCCGAGCTGCCGTAGATTAGAGAGCAAGCGGGATGATTCTTGTATGTATGTACATACCCGATATGAGCATTTTGAACATGGTATACGGATCCGTAAAAGATTAAAGATGATAGATGATTGAAAGCTTGCGTGCCGCCGACTCGGTTGAAGCGAATGTAACGTAAGGCTTACCTGGACGTTATTATGTCCAATGATTTCCGATGAAATCTGACCCTCGTCGTCAACATTCTGGTCCAAGTTGCTATGATAGTTTAAGCTTGTTAAGCGGATATTTCCGCAAATTCAGCATTCTACAAGAGACAAGGGTCTTCTTTTTTTTTTTTTTTTTTTTTTCAATTTTCTTCTTTAATTTAACAGCTCACTTATCAGTACGAAATGAGAAAAAGGGAATAATTATTTTATGTTAAAAATTTTTTTTGGTAATAATATGACTGTATCCATGCTTTTATGACTTGTTATAATATCAAGCCCTTTTATAAAGTATATATCCATATATTTGTACATATGTATGTTATATGTTATTAGACGCCGACAATATAGGTACTCGAGTACTAAAAACCTATACTTAGTACAAATGTCTCGAATTGGTGGTTGAGAAAAAAAGGGGACCCATCTAACCTGCGGAGACTAGCAGAAAACGGGTTAAAAGCTGCAGATAGGTGGAATGTCGAATGCGTAGAGGAACAGGGTAAGAGCAGAAAAGGCGCCAAGCAGCGGCTACATGTACCCAGCTAGGCTCGCTCAGGTACATCATCCGACTATTAGAAACACCGGGCACTTTATGTACAGTGACCTTGGGGGCTGTGTACCCCCTTTATTTATGCTGTGCATGTTTTTAGGCGGTACAACAGCAGAGGTACATTTATCATTGTATCACAGTACTATGCACATGTACCTGTAGGCTAGCCCAGATACCTAGGTATGTACCTACTTTTGGTCAAATATAGGTATACATGTATGTATAGTGGGTACATATACTATGCAGGATAGCGTACCTAACACAGATAGTGTACAACAAGGAAGGAGGGACGGGGATGGAGGGACTACCAGGAACAAGAACTTGAGGAATTGCGAGCGGGACCCAAGGCAAAGCGCTGGGCTTTCTACAACCTCGAATCAATTCGTTATTAACAACCTCCAAGTCTCCAAGTCCGCATTGCAACCATTGCAAACCACTGCAAACCACTGTAAACCACTGCAACAACAGCCAGCAGCTCTAGTCCCCGTGTTGTCCCTCTAAAATCACCACTCCGTTCCGACTTATATAGTACTACTGCAAGGGTTTTCCTCCGTTGTAAACAATTCCCCATACCTCCTGTTTCCGACAGCTGTTTCGACACATCGTTGTATTGTATTAGGGTGGACACTTCCGGGGGTTGTAGTAGGGAACAAATTCTTTGGTAGCTCCTTGTCAATTAGGTGCGCGGGTTCTCAATTCTCGTCTTTGAATCCTCTTAGACTCCGTTCCGACTAGAGAGAAAGAGAAGGAAAAGACAACGAGGGAGGGGTTAGAAGAGAGGTCATAAGAAAGAAGCAAAGAGAATTTTGAAACGTGGAAAACGTGCAAGGACGATATACCCTAAATAACGCCACAGTCTCAAATTGATTCTTGCTATTTTGTCTTTGCTTTGCTTAGCAAGCGTCGACGATGAACTTCGACTCGGGCACCGCATATGCGGAATCCGACGCCGACGACGAGTACGAGAGGAGCCTTCATACCAGTTCGCCCGTTCTCGCCACCGACTCTGAAATCTCCCCGACCGATTCCGACGGCCGATCCTCCACCGAGCACACGCCTACAACTTACGGACATCGTAGTAGCGCCGATAGGTTGCCCGAAACAATAATATCGGAATGGGACGCAGAAGAGTGTGCCGACTTCATTGCTAGTATAGGGTTGCAGCAGTATTCGGATCGATTCATTGGTATGTCTTTCCGCTTCGCGTGCGATTATAAAAAACACCATTGAAGCTTTCTTTGTCGAATTTGTTGTTCTAACATGAAACCCAGAAAACGAGATTGTAGGCGAGGCTTTGGTGGCTTTGCTACACGATGACCTCAAAGCTATGGGAGTGACCAGTGTCGGCCACCGCTTGACCATCCTTAAGAGTGTCTATGATGTAAAAAAGGCACAAGATGTCCCTATAGAAAGTGACCACTATGTACCACTCTGTACGTCGCGTTATTCCTAGTTCCCCTCCCTCTTGCGCATTTTCTTGCGCATTTATCGTCACTGTTAATTGACTTGCTAACCTGACGCACAGCCGCCGATGCTGAGGCCCAATACGCCACCGCGACCCTTAAAGACATTAAAAACTTAGTCGAGCAGCTCCGCCTTCGAGATGAAAGGATGAGCTTTTTAGAACAAGACTTGCGGCGGATGACAGATGACTTCAGACGGCTACGCGAAGATATGCTGCCGGCTTTGCGCCTTGCTAAGGACGCGCAACAGCCTTTGCCACATCTATCTAACAACCAGGGAGGATATGGTTATGATACCTCCACGGTCTCTCCCCCTGCTCCGACCTCTGCATCGAATCCACCAACTGGTGGCATCAAACGGCAATACTCCACTAAGAAGATTGTTCTTGGTACGAATCCCAAGAGCGTATCCCCTACTCACTTACAGACCACTCACGAGCGGCCCTCTGTAGAACAAACTCTGGACCCCGCGGGTGCCGCCGAGAGGGCTGTTATGTCATCGTCGCTTCTGACTGCGATGAACGGCTCTGGCCAAGCTACGTCGCCCGGTTATTCCCCGAATATACCTTCACCTACCTCGCCCCCAAGTTTAGGGAACACCACCCTCGGCTCCCGGTCATACCGCTCTGACGACCGTCAGACGCCATCTAACCGTACCACCTTCTCGGAAAGTGAGTACGGCCATAATGCGAAGCAACCTATCGCGCCTCGACGAGGACAGACCCCAGTGCCGGAGACGCCCGGTTCGAATTCTTCGGTGGAGATCTTTAAGTCATTTAGGGTTAGTATGGATGATCCTTGCTACAAGGTCCTTCCGGCTGCTCTGAAGAAATATCAGATCAACGCGCCTTGGGACCAATACGCGCTGTATATCGTGTATGGCGACCAAGAACGTTGTCTGGGCCTGCACGAGAAACCATTGATCCTTTTTAAGCAATTGGACAAGGAAGGGAAAAAGCCCATGTTCATGTTACGGAAAACAAATACTGCACAAGCAGATGTTGAAACCCCGGGGAGCGCTGGTTTGAATACTGGAGACCTAACGGGAGTTCAGTATAACCCTCCCGGCGGGATTATATGATCCAAAGCACAAGCTAAACAGGGCAAGGTGTGCCTAATATATGAAAGCTATATATCACCAACTATTACGAATAGCTAAAAAATGATGGGTCATGTATGGGGATATGGGATATTTACTCTGGCACAAGCGCGCATTGATATTCCTCTATTGCTTGCCGGACAGGCGTATGCGTCCATTGCTACAAAGCGAGTTTTTGTCAAGTCTGTTTTGGCGTCGCACGCGAGTTAGTTGCTCTTACCGGGGGCATCGCCTAGAGCCTAGAGCTAGACACGAAGCATGGGGGCTTACGATTCGCCGTCAGTGGCGTTTTAGCTTAGCGCAGTGGATATTGGGACTGTCAGCTATCATGACGAGAGGCTTTCTAATAGCTCTATTCCAAGCATGTTACTACTACAAGATTTGATACGTCTGCGTGCTGATTGTTTTGTGAATCTCTGCTTTATCTAGTTATGTTGTAGTGATATATTAAGACTTGTGAGTAGTGATGTTGGGTTGATGGGTGACAGGTTTACTCATTCTCATTGATCACTCAAGATAACTGATATTTAATCCTTTATCATGGATCAATGAGCTTTACTGATTTATGTGTTATTGGACGTAGAATGATGGGAAATGGATGGTTTGGATATGTATCTACCTACCTATGAAGAGTACCTAGGTAGTTATGTCTATTCTATTTCTTAATGGATTTCTGGCATCTAGACTCTATATCTTCATCCTTTAAGGGATTGACCTGGGAGGTCATAGATATGGAATATGCTATATTTGAACCGAGGTTGTATGCTTTTAGGTGCCCAGTGATTTATTAAAGACGAACTCTTGCTCCTACACCTGTTACTCCATGGGTACCTGCACTCACTACATGGCTAACGAATGTACTTGCCTTAGACTAACTTAGGGACTTAATGCGCAGTAAGTATATGTAGCAAGTATATAGGCAGTTCCATTGAATGCAGTCCCTCTATTTAGGAAGTGAATTCCACCGAAGGTAGTACCTACTGTGAACCTTAAGGTACGTGAGGTAGCTACGGACATCGCACTTGCTAACTTAGTACTTTAGCGGTAAGCGCAGGCCCACATAAATGGCGGGGTCCAAACGTCTCCCGCGTTCCATTTAAACCTTTCTTCGAGATGAGGTCCATTAGGTAATCATCATTCCACTCCTCTCCACTCCACACACACATACACACCCATACACATACCGCAACAACAATAATCCGACGCCACACCACTCCCTCTCAGCAACATCCTGTCTTACTCAGATTTCAGCCCAATATGGCGCGTGCGACGCGCGCCAACGCACGTGCCATCAACCAGGCCAAGGCTGCGACTAATGTGCAGGTACGCGCTTTCTACTCCACCATCATCATTGAATCATCTGTAGCTCAAATTTCATCCCACGATCGTTTAATATTTCACATTTGACAAGATGCATGTCGAGGTAGGATCCTGTATAATTCTAAAATCTGTGTTGTCTGCGGTCAAGGATGGCAGTCTTTGTTGTTCTATAAGATGTCATACGCGTTTCATGAGAAATTGAAGGATATATAACTAACGCGCTGATGACCTTATAGCGCTCCATCAAGCTCGTTACCGAGCAGCACAACATGTAAGTTACCCCGCGGCTAGCTGATATGCCCCGGTTGGGATCTTCTCTCATATCTATAGCCACTGACACTATGCGCATCTAGTCCGAAGCCTTCGCCCATGCCGGAGTTTCCCATGAAGGAATGGAGCGTCAAGATCTACGTCCTCGACCAGGCTGGCAACGAGCATCCCGCCAACTGCTTTACCAAGGTTACCTATAACCTTCACCCCTCCTTCGAGGACAAGACTCATCAGAGTAAGCAGCATCGAATTGCGGGCGTGTTAAATTCCAGGTTTGAATACTGACCAGATCATAGCCTTTACGGACCCCCCTTTCACCTGTAAGAACGAGGGATGGGGTGAATTCGAGATGTCTATCGATCTCTTCACTACCGAGAAGGGCGGAAAGACGACCGTCTACCACGATCTCAACTTTCAGTCTCCCAAATACGAAGTCGTCCAATCGGTTACTTTCAAGAACCCCTCGCAGGCCTTGCTTTCTGTTCTCCGCGAAACCGGCCCTATCCCCAACGAGGATGACTCGAAGGCTGCGGCTAAGGCCCGCAAGGCGAATGACTTCAAGAAGAAGAAGGCAGCTTACGACTATGAGAAGATGGCAGATGGTCTTGGTAAACTTAACGAGGATGATCTCCTTCACGTCATCCAGTTGATCCACGACCACAAGACAGACGACACGTATACTAAGAATGACATGGAGGCTGGAGAATTCACCGTGGACTTGTACACCTTGCCGGATCACCTCTCCAAAATGATTTGGGATTTCATGGTAGGCACATCTATATACACACCATATTGAATTGTATACAGGTTACTAACTTCAAGCAGGTTGACCTTAAGATAATCTGAGTTTGTGGTCGCATATTCGTCTTGGGTTGTTACCATATGTTCTGGAATGGTTTATTGGTCTTGCGCCGTCATCTTCCACTAGGCTCGTGTGTTTTATCTTGTTCTCCATCTTACATGAACACTCGGTTGCATTTGCATTGGCACTGGCGTTATGAGTTAGGGAAAGGCACCTTAAAAAGGTCTGCCGAAGTGAATAGTGGCATTGGTTGGCAGGTGGCAATGGTGACCTTGGCGTATGGTTGCGTTTCAACGCTTCATCCATCGCGATAGATACCCTGCAATTATGTAGTCTCCCCGACAATGCAAAAAAGGTTGCTTTCCGTGCTTACGAGATATCGACTTGATTTGATACATCATGTTATGTTCACGTGGAAGTGTTACATGGATGAATTACCTACATAACGTATTTCCGTAGAGAGGCGACTCCGATTCGAGTCCGAGTCGCCGCCTACGATTCACCGCATATCTACCTATAAGAGGGCATTTAAGGATTAGTGTCTCAAAGGACATGTGATTATGTAGCTTGTAATTTCACTGCCGTATTTGGCTATTAGGATCGGAGAGACGCCGATTGGTTGGGTTATCAAGAAAAATCATATGTAGGTACAGATTGCAGGCGTTGGAGCGTCAAGGGCCGTTAAGGGCTGTCGAGCTGAGAATGACATCACAGGCATCACAAGTTGAGGCTGAGCGATCATCATCTGACAGACGCTACGGATACTTCTGTTTAGTGGGGCTTTGCGGAGAGACCTGGAGGGTTTTTTTGATGACTTTTTGGGGAACAAACTTCTCCCCATTTTTTTTTCAAGGTGAGCTAGGGAAGAAAACCAAGGTGAAGGATTATGGAAATCGGGGTCATGCTGGCAAGCTGGTCAAGATGGACGGTAACGTGACTGAATGAATCTGCTTCAGCCCAGCCACACTCTGAAATTCTATTGGTAGAAAAATGGTTGCCGCTTTCAGCAATAATTGCATGAGGATAAGCGTGATTGGTTTTGCAACGTGACTACTGGTATTAATGTAGTATAAACTGGTTACTTGATAGGCGGGTACATGTAAAGATTAATATACCTCTTCACCGACTTATTGGTAAACAGGTGGAATTTCTTGCTTGCGTTGATGGATATTAACATGTAGTTACACACAAATATTGAACAATGGCTCACCTGCCTAAATAGCACTACGTAATAAAGTTCATTAGCTACATTTTTAGTACGAACTTTAGGTATGCATGTACATGGGTAACTGCATCTAGGTAGGCGGGGAGATAGGTGGTTTTAGGGGTTTTAGGTGCTTGCCTGGGGACACCGATATGTCTCCTTCCTCTTAGCCTTTCTTGCCGAATTACCATAGACCAGGGGGGGTAAAACGAAAGTGTGGCTTCCGTTGGCACAGATTGATATATCCTAATCGGTGAAATTATATGGAAAGAGAGAAGCGAAAAGAGGAAACAGCACGAGGGGAGAAGAAAAAAAAAAAAAAAAAAAGGGAAAGTTATCCTGCGCATATCTCAATTCTCTCAATTTCTCATCACATCATACATACAAATCCCACCTTATCCCACCCTAATTCTTATATTTTCTATCAATTCATTGGCAAACGTTCAATCCCGGACTCCGGTTACTTATCAACCGCTCCAATCGTAGCGTCGATAATACCATTGCAATCCTTACCAATCCCCCAATTCCATTGTTCTTTTCCCGATTACAAACTAAAATAGGCCACCCACAGCTGCGGCTTATCAACGTCAAGTCCGAGATAGAACGGAGACAGGTCCAAGACGAGACGGAAGATCAAATCAAAGCCTCGATCCGAATTGACCTTTGCCATCTTTATCCCTTCCCATATTTGTGGTCCCCCGTCTCCGCCTCCGTCTACCTGTACCTTAGACAGCTTAGACTACCGATTCTAACCCTACTATCAAACCCTTCGACTACCTTACCGGCGATAACACCCAAGAAAGTCGTATCACCTAAGCATTGTTGTGCCTGTAGGACCTTGTGCGTACTGTATGCTAATTCTTTTTCATACTGTACGTTCCTCAAATAACCCCCCAGCTTGTTCTCGGCCTCCCAACCCCGCAAGTCCGAGGTAGACCATTTCACTCGTCTACCCGATCCATCCAAAAGTAGGGATCAAAAAATAATTATAGACTTCTCCCAATTAACAGATTGGGTTCGTCCCACTTAGCTGGAGTGCTTCTTGCTTTTGCCGCGTCCCTTATTTTATAATACCTCGAAATCCCGTCGTAAGCCGAGCAGTAGTCGGCGCGCGTCGGGTCTTCTGCCTCGTGTTTGATGCATTGAGCGGGCAGTCAGGGCTCAAGTTGGCGCTGGAGCTGTAGCTTGGAGCTGAACCCGACTACATCGATAGCACCACCACTGGATCAGACCATGTCTCAATATGAGAATGCCGCCGCACCCGCTGCCAATATGTCATCCGCCATTCAACAATCGCGCCAATCTCTCCCCGCAAACACGGCGCATCCTCACGCGCCCGCGCAGACCCAGTCTCAGCCTCAGCAGTCGTCTCAAACTCCCCAGCACAAACGCGTATACCAAGCCTGTATCCCTTGCCGGAGGAGAAAGGTGAGATGTGACTTGGGTAGTGTAGACGACCCCCACGACCCCCCGTGCGTGCGTTGTCGCCGCGAGAGCAAAGAATGTTTTTTCAGCGCCACACGACGTAAGCGTAAGAATGAGGAGGACGTGGATGAGCAAGAAGACGATTATATTGTTCGCAACGCACGAAAGCGAGCTCACGCCGAAGACACACCTCCGTTCGTCGTCGATAAAAAGTCCTATAGTAGCGTGCCGCTGACTCCAGGTGGTTCGACCGGCCGGACACAGCCCTTAAAGCGACCCAATGCAGAACGGGAAGACGGGAAGAAGAACGACAGAGCAGGAAGCTATACGGACGTCGGTGAGGATTCAAACGCCCAGTTGGAAAACCTCGAAGCGCAGAGCGTTATGAGAAAGGAAGTCTACGGGCCTCACGATGCCCTCGACCTACTGTACAAGGCTGCCACCGACAGGTCCGTCTTTATATCACCTTCATCTAGCATGCTCCCAAACGAGCGAGTCGCTGATTATACCAAAAGCCCGCACGATATAAACAGGCGCCACGAAAGCATTGCCTCTGTCGTTCAGCCCTCGCCCGTGTCTGTTCCTGGTCGGAAAACGCCGCGGGATCATAGTTCGGGTTATAATGGTCGTTCGGCTGGTCGCGCGACGTCGAAATCTGCAGACCTGATAGATCCACTCCTACAGTCATCGACTAAGAACGATGAGGTGGCTGATATGGAACGTCGGTTGAATGTTGAAAATGAAGCTGGGTATCAAGAAGCCCTCGAAGCATGGTCTAGGTTTAGATTTGTCAGGGCTGGGTGGTTTACAAAAGAGGAGGCCATAAGGTATATCGTATAGTAAGTCAACAGCAGCGGGTGTCTTTGTGCCTTACTAACTCGTTATAAAGCTATTATGAGTACCTATCACCCATGACGCCCATATCGCCACCAACTTTCCGAAGCCCGGCCTCCCATGCCACCTTACTGACCGAGGAGCCTATACTCAGTGTCACTCTGTTAACTATCGCCTCAAGATATTACCGTATAAGGACCACAGGTGGGCATTGTAGGTCTCACGCCATCCACGAGGAGCTATGGAGATATCTTCGAAGGATGATTGAAAGGTGTCTTTGGGGACAGGAGGCTTTTGGTGGTGGCTTCTGCGGGTCTGGTGCCGACGAGTCTCAGACCTCTAGCACTGCGCCGTGGCGAGGTCTAAGGAAAGGAAGTCTTCGTACATTAGGGACAATCGAGTCGTTAATGATATTGACTGAGTGGCATCCCCGCGCGCTTCACTTCCCTCCCGACGAGGCAATTGATGAATTGATGCTTCCTTCTCGCGGCGGGCCCCCGCTCGATGATGACGAAGGAGATCAACGGCCTGGTGGCAATGTTGGAGGTCGTAGAATTGAGAGTTGGCTTGAACCTGCGTGGAGGAGTGACCGCATGTGCTGGATGCTTCTTAGCAATGCGCTAGGACTCGCTTACGAGTTGGGTGTTTTTGATGACATTGATGAGCTACTTGAGACAAATGCTATCACACGCCCCGAGTATGAGGATGAAGCGTATCGTCTTCGCGCCACACGGATTAAGCGATTGTTACTGGTTTACCTAACACAGCTAGCCGGCCGTTTGGGCTGGACGAACATGGTTCCTGATAGCATCCGGAAAACTGACCCTGCCCTGTCCGGAAGACGTCCAATATCAAATGAGGGAAACACGCCGGGGACAAATCAATCGGTCATATCTAACAGTTTCAGTTATGTGCCTAACGTTGAGCTTGATGACCAGATTATACACTGCTGGGTAGGTGTAAGTGATGCCATGCAACTGGGCAACGAAAGATTGTTTCGGTCACGGAAACACACCACAGAGATCATCCAAAGTGGGAACTACACAAAGGCACTTAAAGAATTCCAGCCGATTCTTAGGAACTGGTGGAGGGAATTCCAGCGTTTCGACATGCCCGAGAATATCCGTCATATACTAACAATCGAGTATGAATATGTACGGATATATGTCAACTCATTGGCACTACAAGCAGTTGTTGAACGTTGCACGACAAATGCTGGCGCATCTAGCAATTCTACGCACGGAAACAATACTGCCACAGGGAATCCACAGCTGTCACCTCAAACGCAAAACTATCTAGGTAACCTCCCTCTTGGTCACCTGGGCGGCTTCGGCCACGAAGATCAAGAGTACGTTAAGGAAGTGGTGGACGGGTGTAGAAATCTTCTACGGACCGTGGTTGAAGGCTTGCTGAAAGAAGGATACCTTAAGCACGCACCCGTGCGAACTTACTTCCGCATCATCAGTGGAGCTATGTTCTTACTGAAGACCTTCGCCCTGGGTGCACCAAAGTCCGATGTAGAAATGAGCATCAGCCTCTTAGATCGCACGGTGGACGCGTTACGAAACTGTGTCGTCGATGATATTCATCTAGGCACTAGGTTTGGCGACCTACTCGAGTCTCTAACAACGCGGCTCCGAGACCGTTTCAAGTACGCACCGGCGACAGGTTCTGGCGAAGGCAAGAGCCCTCGTCAAAATGGCGAGGTGAGCAGAGCCATGGCCACGAACGGAAATCTGCAGGCTAACGGCATTGAGAATGGGTACCTGAACCACACCAAATTCAGAGAGGGGCTTAATGTTCCTGGTAAGTTTATCATAACCAATATTGCTGCAGATCCTCGGCACGGGACTAACTATTCTTGCAGAGCGCTCGTCTACCCCTTCGGGCAATGTGTCGGCGACGCCATTTGACTTGACTACTGGCAATTTCCCCTACCCGACTGGGTCAGCTTCGGTATTTGGCCCTACTACGCCAGCACATAGTGGTAACGCTTTGGAATCATCTCACATGGGCGATAATATCTTTGAATCGGGCACCGACTGGGCTGCTGACGACCAAATGTGGTACCTCCCGCCGGGTCCCGGCCTATTCCAGAACATGGGAGAGAATACCAATGTGACGATGACGGATCAGGGAGTTAACGTGGGAGGTGTCGATCTACTTGAGTTCATGGCTATGGACCCACCTTCATTCAACGGTCCAATGGACGGCCAAGGATACTAGATGCACCCGTTCAGCTGGATTACGTTGGGGGCCAGCGTTTGTTCAAGGTGAGGAATAAGGGGTGATCCGCCCCCTGACAACGTCGCAGCCGAAGATTGTACGCGACGCGACATATTCAAAGTCCTACGGTCCGGATAACGCTTCCGTCTAGTCTTTTCTGTTTATGTCCCGGGAGGCAAGGCTTACACATGTACTCGAATCTGGGTTTCAGTCTCGCGGTACCGTATTTTTCTTATTTATTGCTTGTTCTATGAAACTACGTGGGGAGAGCTGCGACGTACTAGAAGCGGAGAGCGAAGATACCCTCGGGGGCTTGGGCTGTATTTGATTTCATATACGGCCTCGTTCTCAGATTGCTGTTCCCACGTTTTTCTTGGGGCGCTTCTTTTTACTATGAAATATGCGAAGGTGTTGAAATATGTGTAGGTTGAGAGTTACAGTTGCTTTATGGGAAATATTCATGGGATAAAAGGGACATGGCGGGTGGACAAAAAGCTACTAGGCCGAGAGCCTCGCGGCTTATACCTAGCGTGATTTAACGAATCATGAAGAGACATTTCTGCGAGTAGTCGGGCTGATACCCCGGGTTTAGTTAAGATTAGGTAGTAAATCTGCATAGTTAAGGCTGGGTTAGTTTCTGACTAATTACTGGGGTTGGTTTCTTGTGCTTTGACGCGACTTTGCAACCCCCGTCTATGGTAATGGGTGATGAGGCTCTAATGGTTGTATAAACGTTTGGTTGAAGGTGATGGATGCTAAGAAGGAGAACAATGGTATACGGATCATTAGGTCCTATTATGATAGACCATATGGAAGATGATTTAGTTATATCAATATGGGTTATAAATATGATGGTTTGTCATCAACTAGTATATATGAAGAGAAGAGACCTTAACGATAGAATCAGCCCAAGGGTTCGACTTTAGTGCATTTATCCCCAAGTGGGACGCATTAAGGCGATGAACGCTAAGGGGCGTGGTGCTGACCGGTAAGTTCCGCTGACGCCAGAAAAGATAGCGTGGCTTATGTTATTTTATTCTTTCCCTTCCAATAATTGAAGAAGGCCCAAATGACTGTTTTTGGTTCACGAGGATGGATGGCGCCATCCAAATCTGGGCACATTCGATCAGCAGTGCTGCGCAAAAGAACGAAATGGCTTAGACTGTCTCATAATGGAACAGGTGCAGAACACAATGTATAACTAGTCATTTCTATATAGTTAATTGGTTACATGAAATGGTATAAAAGTATTTCGGCAGCCATCGGGCCGCCACCGGTCGCGAATATCTAAAATAGGGGGGGGATGGAGATGGGATCGGTGAAGTTATATATACCTATGTGTATGTATATGTGTATGTGTATGTATGCATGGTAGTTGTCTTTGAATAGCCATTTAAATAGGTAGCTTACTAAAAAGGGGGGCACAGAGCCAATGGAAGCATGGTCTAAGTTCAGGAACCACATGCGATATTAACCAATGCTGCAGACTACTACAGAATACTACCTCCACCCTGCAGGTGTTAAAAAGTACACCACCACACCTGGAGATATTCCTATCTATTCCCGACGCCAATAGTAGTAGAGCTTTCCGATACGAGTAGTGAAACGCGACAGGGGGTGGGTAAGTACATAGTAGAAGCAAGGAGAGCAAGGCCCTAAATGGGGGTCGGGAATAGGAATAGGGAAGCTTGATTTGTAGGTTTTGTAAGTTGTTAGCCGTAGCTGAACCCGTGTTTGATGGAGTCTCGTCCCAGAAAGTAGTAGAGTGATAGAGTAGTAGAGTGGTAGAGTGGACACCACGCCACGATGTCACCCTGGCGTCGCCTCAGTCAGCCCAGTTTCTCTTTCATGTACTTGGTAGATTGGGTAGATTAGGTAGATTGCATCTTCTCATTCGTGTATTAATTGCTACAAATCGGTCGGGTTCAATACGTAGCGTAGTTCGTTCCCGATCCTTCAAAAGGCAAGGGCCCCATTAGATCACCCCGTTCGTTCACTTGGGTCTACCGGTCCCGAAGGGCTTTTTCTGTTTTTTTTTTTTTTCTGTTTTTGATTCTGCTTTACTTCCCCAACTCTACAGTTTTATGTCTGTAGTTACGGGGTATTTTCTAATCTTCCTATAATCCCGTAGTAATAGCAGTAATATTTGTTGTTGTTGCTGCTGCTGTTGTGGTCCGTTCACCTCTATTCTCTCTTAACGCGCTGTGCTGTGCTTGTCATGGCTATCCCGACTACGACGACAGCGGCGAGCCTCTCGGAGGCAGAGGTGGTGGTAAAAGCAGCCTCGAGCTCGCCGACGACGACGACGACGCCGGTCGTCTCGGTTCTCACGCTCACGCAAAAGGAACTCACAACAACTTTCACACCGCCATCGTCATGTGGGGAGATGCACCTCACCCAGCTGTCCTCGCCGGGGTATCAGTTATGGTTGAACGAGCCCCAACCCGTACCGAGTTCGAAGATTGGGGATTGCTATCCGCCTGGGTTTATTAATGGATATACGAGTGGTTAGTACCTCCGATAGCAAACCACTATTATTTCTCGAGTTGTCTTTTCTAGGAATGTGCTAACGTGTGTTGCAGTATGTGATGACCCTGATTCATTGTCTATCATGCCGTGGATGATATGTCGAAAGAGACATATTAGGGACCGAAAGAGGAAAAGTTACTAACATGCCATAGATACAAAATGCGTCGAGTTCTATCGCTCCTATGTTCTCGCCGTTGGTCTGTCCTGAAGGTTGGAGCGCGGCTCAGACGTGGACAAATGGATATATAGCTTGTTGCGCCTCGTAAGTAAAAATCACTTATATCCTATGCTGTCGTCCATGAGGGAAGCGCATTATTATGCTTCACCTATACGCTGCGCAGATCAAACATGACATATCATTTATGCAAGTCAATTATTATATGATCGGGCCTAATTATAGCGATAGTGGTTTTCAACTTCATGTTCCCGACGAGCCTATAGATACCAATAGACCTGCGTATGGAGGTACCTGCTATAGCAATTTCAAAGTCGGCCAAACTGTCAAGGTTACCGCTTATGATAGCGAGAGTATCACGGCGACGGTTGAATGGGTGGCCTCGGCTACTAATGACCAGGCCTATGCGCATCCCATTGACGGCTTCGCACTAAGTCTAGACGACGACGTGAGTTCCCTAAACAAGTACTCTTTATCAAGTCGTAGACATAATACTAATATCGAATGTAGTCGAGTTCTTCTGGTCTCTCAGGCGGTGCAATTGCGGGTATCGTAGTAGGCGTTTTAGTACTGGTGATCGCCCTTCTCGTCGGCCTGCTATTCTTCTTAAAGAAATACCGCCAGAAGAGGATGCCTCAAACCACTCCCGACGGCTTACAGCAAGGTCAACAGCAACAAACAATACCCCCAGAGCAATGGAGCAATAAGGAGCCGTTAGTCTCGCCCAGTCCCGGTTACACGCAATCGGGGTACACACAATCGCCATATAGCGGTACTCCAGGAGCATATGAAGGCCCAACACCTCCTTATCAACCCACACAACATTACGAACTTGATTCGCAGACGCCGAACGAGCTCGACTCGGGATGGGCAGGAGGCGAATTGGAAAATCACGAAGTACCGGCGCATAAACGGAATTGAGGTGGAATTGTACAATAGATGGGAGGGAAATGTCAACAGCAAAACGAATAGGAGGATGTATATACCATTACGACGCAGCATTTGGTTGAAAGAGAAAAGAAAAGAAAAGAAAAGAAAAGAAAAAAAAACTTCACCTACTTCTCGGCATGTTGGTTCGGGTTGGGGGTGTTTAAACAATTTGAGCAATACGAAAGCTACTATCGAAATCCTACGTTTCTCTCATACCATATACGAAATATTCCTTCTACGTAGGAGCAGCTCTACGAACGAATACCCCATAGGCAGATGTTAGAAAAATACCTAATACGAGGTTTATTATGCCGGATTCTTGTATATACTATTTATTATATTACGTATCATTGTCTTTCCCATTTATCACCTGTCTTTCTCTCTCTCTTTTTTTTTTTAAAACGTACCTAGGTATCTATTATAGATATTTAAGCACGACGCTACCGAAAAGGGGGGTTCCGCACCGGCCCGCAACGCTACCCGCGTCTTAGCCCTAAACACCGAACTTGGGTCCACGAACCGAGAGACCGTCACAAACTACGGAGGCTTTATAACTAACTAAAACAATCATTTTTTCAAGCGGGGATAGCTCAATTGGGAGAGCGTCAGACTGAAGTCCAACTTCATTCTAATATCTGAAGGTCGTGCGTTCGATCCGCACTCACCGCATCAATAACTGATCAGAAATGGTCGGATTCGCTTTTTGGCTTTTTGTTTTCCTTCTTCACTTTTTTTTCTTTGTTTATTCCTCTCTCTCTCTCTATATATATATAGTATCTTCGAAGGCTAATATTTGATTAGATACCTACCTATCGAGTGTATATGATCAAGGATAAATACTATTAATATATTACATATTGTTTTATTATTGAAGAAGCTTAGTACACAATATCCATGTGGGTATGCAGGTATATACGGGTTAAGAAAACACAACGCTCGGTGAAAGAGGAGAGAGAACAAGACCCTAAGGCTCCTGCTAAATGCATGGGGGGTATCAAAGATGGACAGGCAAGCAGCGCCGCTTAAGGCTTCCAACCGCCGGTTCGATTTCGGAAAAAACCATCAGGATCTACACTCTCCGATACTGAGTGTGCGAACGCCCTGCTCTCAGGACGTAGCCGCGCGAAGTAGTCCTGCTGGTGGAAGCCGTAGTTCATGAATATGGGTAGGTAGACGTCAGGTAAGGTCCCGTCTTTCTGCCACCCGAGTATACGCTCACGAACACCGCCGTACTATCATCGCACAGGTATGTTAGTAAATTGTTCTTATAAGCCAAAATGTAGGGAGGGTCATATGGATTGGGAATGTATGTAGGTAGGTAGGTACTCACTGTATTCTGCAGCTTCTGGTCCATCTTCGCGTAGTCGCCCTGTGGCAAGAAGCTATAATTCAACTCAATAATCAGACGGTGCGCCTCATCATCCGTATCGATCAGGTCCGCGCCCCTTGCTTTCGCGGCTTGGGCAATGGCCTTGGGGAAGGGCTGGTACGCGATCGAGGCGATGATACCTGGTTCTAGGAGCACCGTGTCGGTGATGTTGCGCCAGTGTGCGTGGATACCCTCCATCACCTTGGCGCTGTTCTCCGCCGACGGCATAGGAATTGTCTCGGTACCAATCTGCACGACGGACAGCGGGACGACAACCCAGTTACTGCCGGCCATGAGCTTCGCGTAGGTCTGGACCTTGGTCGTGTCGAGGAGAGGTCCCACGTCGGTGAAGTTCTTGAATGTTCCCTCGGGGACTACCGGGCCGTCGTAGAATAGGAATAAGATCCAGGTGTCGATGAGGTCGATGTTACCGCGCTCTGCCGTGACTATGACGGCCGCCTTGTTGTCCTGGTTGTACTCGGTGAAGTCCCGCACGGCCTTCAACAGCCTCTTGTCTTTCTCAGGGCTGCGAAGGAAGACCAAGTTGCCGCCGAAGACATCGCCTTGGCGGTATAATTGCAGAACATAAGTTGTCACGACACCGAAGTTGTTACCACCACCCTTGAGAGCCGTGAACAGATCCGTGTTCTTGGTGGCGGATGCGGTGGTGATCGTACCGTTAGCTAGTACGATCTCATATTCCAGCACGGAGGAAGCACTCCAGCCGTACTGAGCTGACATATACGAGAGGCCGCCGCCGAGGATAAGGCCGCCTACGCCTGTGTTGCCGATACGGCCGCCAACGAATGTCCAGCCTGTCCCTTGGAGCTCAGCTGAAATGCTGTCTAACCGCTGGCCTGGTCCTACTCTAGCTATGCCCGTCTCCTGATCCACGATGACCTGTTTGAGCTTCTGAGTCGAGATAAGGGGGCCGCCCTTAACACTCGACCAGCCATTATTTGGGTTGTGACCACCAGATTTAACGGCGAAGGGTTCTGTGTTATTGCTGAGTACCTTCACGATGGCAGACACCTCGTTGGCATCCTTGGGGAAAAGAATACAAGAAGGCTTCAGGGCAGAGCATGAGGTAGACCAATACTCGTTCTGCTCGTGGATATACGATAGATCAAGAGGATCAGCAACATCAATATTGGAAATGTCCTTCAGGGTGGAGCACGTGTCAGCAAGAGCTAGCCCTGACAGGGCGAGAGCCGAGGCGGCGAGGGTACAGGTAGAGACCATCTCGTCTTCTAGGAGGGACTCCGGATGGTGGGTATATTTCTCTATGCCCCTCGGGACTGGCTGGTCGGCAGAAAGGTATACTAAAGGAGTGGCAGTCTACCGTAAATTCTCCTAACTGGCAGTCGGTCTCACCCCTTATTATAGGAGACATCCCCCATCACCAAGCTACAAAGCTACTTATTACCTAGCCGACCATAGGGCCTAGCCGAGATCCGTCCCTGATGGAGAACCAGGTTTAGAAATTTCACGTCACATAGCTTCCATCCCCAGATTTGGTTCACTGCGAGGGCCCGCCGGCAAGGATGACGGCGCCAGCGCAAGGTTTTCCAAGTTTAAGTCACGTAGATATCATCAATATTTTCCCTTTACCTTGCTTCTTGTCGGTCCACGTTAGCTTATCTCCTTCAGACACGTCTGTGTCTGTGTCTGCTGCCTGCATGAGTTCTACAGCATCGGGTGGTACTAGTTGCGCGTGAACGAGGGAGGCCGTCCAATAATAGAATGTCGTCACTCGGCTAGCACGATGCAGCCCGTTGGTACCGAGCCAATAAGTAGACGAGCAGCGATGCCGGGCATCCGGAAGCGAAAGCCGCCAGATGAGGGGATGTAACGCTTTCCCGTCTGGTTCCTGGGGTGAAGAAAAGGGTGATTGATTCTTGATTTCCAAGAAACCGGCCGAAGAGTAGGCTGAGAAGAGAAAGGTTGAGTGAGGTCTAATTCCAGTCGCGTGTTTTTTTTTCGAGCCAACGCTAGGGCGAACGAGGAATACGGCTTGCATGAGAAGAAGCTAAATTTACGTATTACCGTTGAATATAACCGGTCGTGGCCTGTTCGAAGCTCCGTCCCACTTCAGGCAAGCTTTTTTCTTCGACGAACACATCAGCTAGGTACTTGGAAATCCACCAGGCTTTGGGTCTAGCTACCGTGCCAAGATCGAGGCTTACGGGGGGAGATTTCAGCCCATGCTGACGGGACGAGGGGCCAACTTTTCGATAGTTTCCGCCTAATGACTAGGACGGGCTACATATGCCAAGACTGCAGAGCCGTTATAGCGTTGCGAGCTTGGGGAGTTATAGAGTTGCGTTCCCGACCTGGGGATAACGCGGCACTGGGGCTCGACGTAGGTGTGTGTATGTTATGCGGGAGTGTAATTTGCCTTGAGATCTAGATATGGCCTACACACAACGTAGGTGGCGTATTAAGGTATATCACGTTACATCGCTGTCTCTTGGTTGTCATATTTTTTCTTTCGCGTTGTAAGATCACGATATCTCAAGCGGGATAAGCGTCTTAGCAGAGCCGCGGATCTGTGGTTCTGAAGGATTGCGGGATCAGAAAGGTACCGTATCACGTATACTTGTTATTCCTGCATTTCGGTTACGCTTACAGTTGTCCTTTAGGTTAAGCCCTTTGCCCAAGTCTGATGATATATTTTGAAAAGTTTCGCTTAGGTCTGTGGGCTCATACTTATTATTCATGTCGTATAGGGAAGCCGTAGAGGAAGGGGGCTAGAATTAGGTATGCCTCTTGAGTCTATAAGATGACTCTGACTTTAGCAAGTTAAGTTGAAAGGGACACGAAACTATACTCCACCGAGATCTATTATAGCATTATTAATAGGCTGGTTTCTGGACCTCGGGTCACTGTTCCGCCCTCACGGATCAGATGGACTGGGATGATGGTCCACTATCTCCGCAAGGAATAAATACCTACATACTATTAGCCACTTGACTCGATCGTGCAGGTGGTCTCCATAACTTTTCGTCTGATGTCCAGCTCTTTGCCGTATACTCAAAGTGGTATTCCTGTTCCCCCATTTCGCTCACTGCTGACATATCTCCTGTTGGTGTCTGATGTGCGTCGTGCAATCTTAGTCCTGCATAGGGAAATACGAAGACAGTAGATGCATTGCGTCTTACTGCGTTTTCATCTTCATCTCGCAGGCTGCATCGTAATAATGCAGCCACATCTCGTCCCGTGTGCATCAACCCGCCCACGCCGTTCCAAGTCATGTCTCAGTAAAGTCATCTCGAGCTCGGGATTTTCTCTTTGATATGTCGTCCCGCCGAAGAGGGAAGTTACCTAAGCATATTTACATCATCCGGCAGTTCAGTTTCAGAATGTCGGTTCTTATAGGCTTGTTCGTAGGACAAATGGTACCGTGGTATCGAGGTCGCTGTCTCTGGTTGATTACGCATGTCCCAATGGTACGTAAACCAAGAAATCGGTATGCCGCTCGTCTGGGTGCTTAAACGGCGAGATGGCGAGAGGCATCTATTCGATGAAGCAATATTGGCTTGTAGATCTATCGTTGAATAAGATTGCATGTTTTACTGCTATGAAGAATCTCACACTTACAATTGGTTGCTGGCGAGTTAAAGTACAGGACTTGTCAATGTCACATTTTAGTGATGACATGCTAGTGATACCTAACTTGAAATATTTATCATATATCACATATCAGTTTTCGATATAATTAAACATACTAGAAGAAATGCATCTCGCAGTCTTTCCATTGGATGATTTTGTCTACTTTCAACTTATCATAATGTTGCATGAAATCGTGTTGAAATCGCATTTTATTTTATGCCACACTCTATTTGTATAGTAATTATCAGTGAAGTATTCGATAGGCTCGTTAAAGGGTGTCTGCTTCTCTCCCAAAAAATAAATTGAAATCAAGTCTTACACGGGTTCATCGGCTGACGAGATATCTGAAGCTCTAATCAAGATCGTGGGCAAACAACATTTGACACCTTATAATAATATGACTCAGTGCGATAGCAGTAGCGCGTACACTCCCCTGAACTTAATTATACCAAAGGCGCAAGTGTGGGGTGGTATGAAGTTTTATTTCATTCAGTTGCTGCTATCCCATTCTGAATGTATTGTTTCGAGTCCAAATAGCGTGTTCTCCTTCACAACAATGAAGACGTGCACTGCAATCAATTAACCAGGATTTCGTTCGATATGAGCTTCAGTATAAGAGAGAATTGAAATATAGCGATATACGATAAAATGGAGCTATCAAGGCTTGAATTTTGGATTACTTGGATTGATTATTGCTCAAGAATGGAGAAGCTGTCACATTTGATTTGAAGTAGAAGACGAAAGCGAAAGGTATTTAAACTAAGTTATTAATAGGAGTTAATTATTATCTAACTAGTGGGGCTATCATAGAGCCTCATAGTAAGATTAGTCTTATAGCTTTTTGCTTAACTGTTGTTCTCTGGTTTAAGTTCTGAATTACTTCAAACACTTTATCGCGTCGTCTCATTCATCATTTTAAATAAAAAAATTTAAAGAAAATTTAATAAAAAAATATATCTTGTATATTTTAATTAAATATTTATAATATAATTATAAAAATATAATTATTTATAAGTTTTATAAAGAAAATTTTATATATATTTTAAAATTAATTTAATTTTACGTTAATATATAAATTATTATATTATTATAAAAGTTTTTATAATTTATATTATATAATTTAATTTTATAATTAATTAATATAATTATTAAATTTTTTTATAATAATATTTTTACGTTAATTATAAAAAAATAAATTAAATTATAATAATATTATTAATTTAAAATTAAAAACGGAAAATTTTATACGTTAAATAAAAATATATAAATTTTAATAATTAAATTTTAAAAATATAAAATTTATAAAAATAAAATAAAAATAACCGATTTAATGAGTTTATTTAATTAATATATAATTAATAATTAAAAAACGGTAATATAAAAATTATAAAAAATAAATAATAAATAAAAAATAACGATAAATTGTTTTATTTAAAAAATAATTAAAATGAAAATAAATGAAAAAAAGTAAATAAATTTAACGTAAAATTTAAAAAATCGAATAAATGTATTAAAAATTACGATAATACGAATTTTAATTATTATAAAATTAATTATAAAAAGTTTAAAAAATAAAAAATATACAATAAACGTTTATTTAAATTTTTAATAATAAATTAATTTTAAAAATATAATTAAAACGATTTTTAGAAATTTTATTAAATATAATTATTTTAAATTTATTTTAGTTTTTTAATTTACGAAAAATTTAAAAATTAACGTTTAAAAATGAGATTTAATTAATAATTAAAAAAAAAAGTAATTTTAACAATAAACGGAAAAAATGTTTTAAAAAATTAAAAAATAAAACATTTAAAGTTATTTTTAATAAATAATTAATAAATAATAAATTTAATAACGAATTATTAAATTTATTAAGTTTAAATTTATTAAATTTAAAATTATTAAATTTGTTAAAATTAATTAAATTTTTAAAACGTACGAAATGTATAAAATTAAAATTATTATTAAAATTATTAAAATTATTAAATTTATTAAATTTATTAAATAATAATTTAAAATTAAATAATGATTTAAATATTTTTTACGGTTAAAAAAAATAAAAAAAAAAATTTAAAATAATTAAAAAATTAAAAATAAAAAAATATTATTAAAATTAATTAATTATAATATTAAATTAAATTAAAAACGTTTTAATTTTTTAATTAATAAAAATAATTATTTAAAAAGTTAAAAAAATTAATAAATATATAAAAAAATGATTATATTAACGTTTAAAAAAATCGAATATATTAAAAAAATAAAATTTATAAATATAAATAAATTAAAAATAATTAAAGTTATTATAAAAATATATTATTATAATTTATTAAATTTAATTATTAATATATAAAAAAGTATAAAAATATTATAAATATTTAATTATATATATATTTTAATAAATAAAATTTATTAAAAAGAATTTTAAAATAAATTTTTAAATAAAAAATATAATAATAAAGATTTTATTTAATATAATTTTAAATAATAATAAATTATATAAATTATATAAAAATTAAAAATAAAGTTTAATAATAAATAATAAATTATTATATTTTTAATTAATTATAACAAAAAAATTAAAAATTAAATAAAATTATATAAAAAATTATTTGATTTTATAAATAAATTTTTATAAAAATAATTAATAATTTTATTAATAAATTTTAATATAAAAAATTTAATTAAAAAATTAATAATTTAATTTATAATATTTATAAAAATATAAAAAGTAAATTTATAAAGTTAAAATATTTAAAAAATAAATTAAATTAAAATAAAAAAAGTTTATTATATTTTAAATATAATAAATACGGTTATTATAAAAAAAATTATTTAAAAAATAAAAAATTTAAAAATTATAATTATAATTATAATTATTAAATAAATTATATATTATAATTATTAATAAAATTAAATTAATATATAAATATAAATAATGGTATTTTTATAATAATAATAAATAAAAAAAAATATAATAATAATTATTAAATTATATAATAAAAAATATTTTTAATAAAATTTAAATTATAAATTTTAAATTTTAAAAAATTTCGAATTAAAATTTTTTTATACGTTTAAAAATATTATTAAAATAAATTATTATTATATTATATATATTATAAATATTAAAAATAATTTCGAAAAAAAATATAATAATTAATATTTTAAATAAAAATTATATTATAAATATTAAAAATAAATTTATATTAATAATGAAAATAAAAATAATAAAATATTTATTATAAAAATTAAATAAAAATATTATAATAATAATATTAAAATATATTTTTTTAATTTAAAATTTTTTTATTAAATTTTTTTTAAAAAATTTTTTATATTAAATAAATAATTAAATAAATAATTATTATATATATAACGTTAATAAAATAATTTTTATAATTATAAATATTTATAAATAAAAATTTTATTTACAATAATATAATAAATTAAAATTAAAATTTATATTATTTTAATAATTAAAATATATATTAAAAAAAATATAAATATTAATAATTAAAATTATTTAAAAATATTAAATATGTTTAAAATATTATTAAAATTTATTAATAAAATAAAAAATAATATAATTTTATAATATTAAAAATTATATTATTTTAATATAAATAAATTAAAATAAATTATTAATAAATTTATAAATATAAATATTAATAAAAAAATAATTAAAAATTTATTTTATTTTATTTATAATTAAATAAAAATTATAAAAATATTTTTAAAAAATTTTTAAAAATGAATTTTATATTTAAGAAAAATAATATAATATAATTTAAAAATATTATAATTTATTTTAATTAAAAAAAATAAATATTTTATAATAATTATAAATAATAAAAGTTTATAATAATAATTTATAATATATAAAATTAAAAATAAAATAATTATAATTTTAATAAAATATTTAATTTAATTATATAAAATATTTTAAATTTTATTTAATTAAAATAATAATTTATAAAAATAAATTAAGATTTTATAAATTAATAATGGATAAAAATTTAAAATAAAAATATTAATTTAATATAATTATTATTTTATAATTAATATTAAAATAATATAATAAAAATATATATATATTTTTTATAAAATAAAAATATTTATTTATTTTTAAAATTATATATTTAAAGTAATAATTTATATTTTAAATAAAAAAAATATTATATTTATAAAAAATTATAAAATAAATTTAAATATTTAAAAATTATTAAATTATAATAGTTAAAAAATTAAATATTAAAAGTATTAAAATTATTTTTTTAAAATATGTTAAATAATATAATTTTATAATATAATTAATTAAAAACAAAAGTTTTTTATAATATTATATATTATTTTTTATAAATATATTAAAAATAATAATATAATTTTAAATTTAAAAAATGTTATAAAATTATTATTAAATTATATATAAAAACGTTTTTAATATAAGAAAATTATAAAAATGTTAAAAATAAATATAAAAAATAAAAATAATAATATTATTAATAAAAATATAATAAATAATAAATTAAATTAAATAAAATATAAATATGGGAAATTTAAAAAATTTATATTTAAATTATATATTTATAAAATATTAAATGAAATAAATAATTTTTTTACGATGGTTTTTAATTAAAAAAATATATTAAATAATAATAATATAAAAATTATTATTTATTTTAATATATAAATTATAAATAATTTATTATAAAATTTAAAATTAATATAAGTAAATAATTTAAATTAAAAATATTTAATTTATTTTATATATATAAATAAATTATTTTAAATTAATGCGAATAAATTTACGTTAAAAAAATAATAGTAAAAAATAAATAAAAATAATAATTTAAAATTATTTTTATAAAAATATAAGAAATTTTTAAATAAAATATATTTAAAGTTATTTAATTAAAAAATTTTTTTTATAATTATTAAATAAATTTTAAATAAATATTAAAAAAAAAATTTTATTAATAAAATTTTTAAATAAATTTAAAATATATATTTATATTTAAAAATTTACGTAATAAAAAAATATTAATTATAATAAAATAATAATTATAATAATTAAAATTACTTTATAATATATTTTAATAATATTAATTATTAATTTAAAATTTTATATATTATAAATTAATTTTATAATTATTTATTTTAATAAAGATTTGTAAAAAAATATTTTTATATTTTTTTTTTATTATTAAAAAAATATTTTAATAAATATTTAAAAAAAAATTATATAAATATTTTAAAAAAGTAATTATTTAATTAATAAATTTATTATATAAATTAAAATAATTTGGAATTATGTAATAAAAAAATATATTATATATTTAAAAAATTAAAATATAAATTATTTATAATTAATAATATTATTTATATAAATAATAAAATAAAAAATTTAATTTAATAATTTTATAAAAATGTATTTATTATAAATTTTAAAAATGCTAATTAATATTTTAAAATATAAATTATGTAATTATTATTTATTAAATATATGTGTTTTAATTAATAATAATATATTAAAAAAGTTTTATAATTTATAATATTTAATAAAAGTAAATTAATTTTAATTTTATTTAATTTAAAAAAGTAAAAAAATTTATTATTAAAAAACTTTAATAAATAATAAATTAATATTATTAAAATATTTAAATACGTTTTATTTATTAATAAAATTAATTTTTTTATATATATTATAAAATTTAATATTAATTTTGTAATATTTATATAAGTTTATTTTATAAGTAATTTTTTTTTAAAATATTTTATAAAAATTAAAAAAACGATAAAATATTTAAAAAATTTAACGAAAAAATATATATAATATTAAACGTTTAATAAAAATTATTTATATTATGTTTATAATAAGTTAAAATTATATAACGTAATTAATAATAATTACGTTTTAAATTTAATTATTAATAAATTTATAATTAAATATATATTTTTTTTAATTAATATATTTATATTATAATTATTTAAATTATAATTAATTATTATAAAAAATTTAAAAAAAATTAAATATATTACGTTAATTTTAATGGTAATAAATGTAATGTAAATATGTAATTTTTTAAAAAAGTTAAAATTTATATTTTTAAAATTAATTATATTATTATATAATAATATTATAACGATTATATAAATAAAAAAAACGGTCATAAATTATTAAAAAAATATATATAAAAAAAAATTATTATTATATAAAGTAAAAAATTAAAAACGGTTATATTATAATAAAAAAATTAATAATAAAAAAAATTTAATAAATAATTTTATAAAATTATTAAATAAAAAAAATATTATAAATTTATACGGTTATTAAAAATAAAAAATTAAAAATAACTTTACGATTTTAATTAAAAAAATGTATAAAAATGTAATTATTTATAAATTTTATAAAAAAAATTTTATATATATTTTAAAATTAATTTAATTTTATATTAATATATAAATTATTATATTATTATAAAAATCTTTATAATTTATATTATATAATTTAATTTTATAATTAATTAATATAATGATTAAATTCTTTTAATAATTTTAAAATCTTGATTGATTTTATATGTAAAGCGAATATTTATAATAATTATTAAAACGAGAAGAAAATTTCCATGAGACGTTCATTGAATGTTCCTTTGTGGTACTAGATTGATGAATCATTGGCTCGATATCAATCTAATTCTTGGGTTGCTATTACGATTGATCTTTACCACGTGGATTATGTATATTTAGAAACCATAATTGAAAGACGGCTCGAAGTTCCAATAAAGTTTCTTGTCCCGTCCTCCCTTGCTGTTCTTATTCTCATTGAGAAGTATTAAGTCCAGATGCGTACAAACCCTTACTCTCACCTACCATTTCTACGTATTCCTCTGTTTCAATCATCAATAAAAGGAAGCCTCCCCTAGACTCTTGGCCTCCCCTAATTTCTGAAAATTTGCTGAAAAGAGGCGAAGAAAGCAAACAAAATATAACGACATCGATAGGATCATACTAACATCACACCTCGGGGAGGGACTGACAGCTTCAGCTGCCTTCCCGATCGGGCAGGTGAAGGAAGATGCCAAACTGCTTGCGGTTTAGCCCGGCAGGCTTTTGCTCAAACACCATACCCACGTGAAATGACGTGCTTCGATATATATATGCAAACTCCATTTAAGGTCCAGTAGGGCGCGTTCTAGATAATCAATAATGCGAGCTTATGTCGTTAGTCAGGGGGGCGAAAGTGATATCGACACTTACTAACAAAGTTCGGAGTTTTGAATTATTATAGGTAATTCCTCAGAGCTGGAGCTAAGAAAGAAAGAAAGAAAGAAGGAAAGAAAGAGTTTCTGAGCGAAGTTGTATGATGATGGATGTCGACGCCGAAAAGAACGCCCACGCTTCGGCGACCGCGTCCCACAGCGCTGCTGAGCACGAGTATGTCGCTGAAGATAAACTAAGGCGCTCGTTATCGCCGCGCCAGGTCCAGATGATAGCTATTGGAGGCACTATCGGGACCGGTCTATTTCTAGGTACGGGAAAGGCGTTGGCGACCGGCGGACCAGCTTCATTATTACTCAGTTATGCTATCGTCGGAGGCATCGTTTTCGTGACGATGCTGTGTCTTGGTGAAATGGCTGCTTTCGTCCCAGGTAAGATAAGCCGATGATAACCGAACTTATACACTATCAAGGAATTTATACTAACTAACTTAACCCCTTAAAAGTGGCTGGCTCGTTTTGTTCCTTCTCGGCGCGTTATGTGGACGATGCTTGGGGGTTTGCTCTAACATGGAATTACTGGTTTAACGATGCTGTGTCTACGGCTGCTGACTTAGTTGCTTTACAACTGGTCCTCCAGTATTGGACTGACACTTTCCCGTGGTACGCCCTTGGACTCATCATCTGGTTCTTACTCGTCTTGGCCAATATCATAAACGTTCGGGCCTATGGCGAAGTGGAATATTGGCTATGTCTTCTCAAAGTTATCACCATTGTCATTTTTATCGTCCTAAGCATCGCTGTCAATGTTGGTGGAAACACGACGCATGAGTACATTGGCGCGCGAAACTGGTATATTGGCGACGCACCCTTCGTAGGCGGTATTGGTGGATTCGCCAGCGTCTTCGTAACCGCAGCTTTTGCCTACGGTGGCACCGAATCGATCGCCATTACCGCCGGTGAGACCAAGGACCCGGCCCGTCAGCTACCGCGTGTCGTGAAGAATGTCTTCTGGCGAATCTTGTTCTTCTACATCCTTGGTTCCTTGATGATCGGCCTTAATGTACCGTATAACTATCCCAACCTTAACTCCAAAGATACCCGCACCTCTCCTTTCACCATTGCTTTCCAGCTAGCCGGGTCCAGAGTTGCAGGGTCCTTCGTCAATGCTGTTATCCTTACGAGCGTTATTTCAGCAGGAAACCACGCTCTTTTGCCGGATCTCGTCTGCTATACACCTTATCTGTTAATGGTCATGCGCCCAAGGTATTCGGGCGTTTAACACGGTTCCAGGTTCCTTGGGTAGCTGTTCTCTTTACTTCGGTAATTTCTGGCCTGCTTTTGGTGCCTCTTTTATCGGAGCCGGTCAGCTATGGACGTGGCTGCAGAACCTCGTCGGCGTGTCGAACCAATTATCATGGATTAGCATTGGTATCGCCTCGCTACGCTTCCGCGCCGGCTTAAAAGCGCAGGGCAAGGAACATCTCCTACCATTTAAGAACTGGACATACCCGGCAGGGCCAATTATCGCCATAATACTGAACAGCTTTCTTGTTCTTATTCAGGGATGGAGTTGCTTCAGCCCGAAATTTAACGCCGTCGACTTTGTCAGTTACTACATCGAGCTGCCACTGTTTGCGGCAATGTTCCTCGCGTGGAAGTTAATTAAGAAGACGAAGTTTAAGAGCGCGAGCGAAATGGATTTGGTTACTGATGTATACACGAAGGATGACATTGAGCCGGAGGAGGAAGGATGGGCCGGAAGGGCAAAGAGAATCGGGGGCTGGTTTTGTTTTTAATCTTGTCAACTACCAGATTTTGTTATTATGTAGTTTATACCGTTTCAATATACCCGCCCGTATTCGTTTCTTGTATATTTTGATATTTTCTATTTGAGGTGAAAGTTGACGTTGGATTGCTATGAATAAATCTTTTTTTTTTCCCTTCCAACCAACTTGAGACGACTTTCAGGTACGTAACATGGTGTGGTTACCCAACTTTCGTCGTACGAACACTGCATCTCATTGTAATACAAAGTGATTATACATATTATACATCGTTAACTATTAACGGGTAGACGTCTTACCAATGGAAGTAATATTATTATCAATTTCAAGTAAGTTCGACAAGGATTCGGGTCATATGTTAGCGTAAAGAATTCCGAAGCCAAAGCTTGTTAGAATATGTGTGGCTGGTAAATTAAAGGGCTGATTATACGCTTTATACTTATGGCTTTTATATATTATACATACTTTATTTATATATTTAATAAAATAATTAATTAATATAATTAATTTATATTTTATAACTTACATTTATTTTTAATAAATTATAAATATAATTAAATTTAATTTTATTATTTAATATATTATTTATTAAAAACGTAATTAATTTAAATTATTATAATATTTATTATATATTAAATAAAAAATGAAAAAATTTTAAAAAATTTAAAAGGAAAATTTGTAAAAATGATACATTAAAAGGAAATATTAAAATTAAAATTATAATAGTAAAAAATTTATTATTTTTTTATAAAAATTTTTAACATTAAACATTAATTTAATTTTTATAAAATTATTATTATATTAAAATATATATTAATTAATAATAATGTTAAAATTTACTTTATTTTAATAAATATAAATTATAAATATATTAAAATTTTTTAAATTAAAATAATAATTTTAATAATATAAAAAATTATTATATAAAATATTAATATTATTTAAATAATAAATTTTAATTAAATATTATAATAAATAAAAAATTAATAAATAATAATTAAATATAATTTAAAAAAAAAACCATTATAAAAAATACTATATTTTAAATATTTAAATAAATAAAATTTCTTATATTTAATATAAAAATTTAAATAATTATTAATTAAAAATTTTTTAAAAAAATTTTACTTTAAAAACTTTAATTTTATACTTATAATAATATTATTAAAATTATATTTATTAAATATAAATAACATATTTTTTATATTTTTTTTAATTAACTTAAATATTAATTATTTTATATAATTTATTATAAAAATTTATTATATTTTCCAAAATATTTATTTTAAAGTTTTTTTAAAAAAAAATATATTATTTATTTTTAAAAAATGTTAATTTAAGATTTAAAGTTTTTTAATTAAAGTTTAAATAAATATTTTAAAATAATATTAATTTTAATTATAAAATTAATTAATTATATTTTAAAAAATTATTTTATAATTAAATAGTTTTATTAATTAAAATTTATAAAGTTTTTTATATTATTTAATAATTTCTTTTAATATTTTTTTAATAATTATAAAAATGAAAAAAAGTAATATAATTTTAAATAATATTATTTATTTAAATTTAATAAATAAATGGTTAATATTTAAAAAAAAAATATTTAATTATTTAATAATATAAAAATATAAAAAAATGTTTTTAAACGGGATTAATAAAATAATTTTTATAAATGTAAAAAATAATAAAAATATTATAATGGTTAAATTTTATAAAAAAATTAAAGTTTAATAAAACAAATAAAATAAAGTTTATAAATATATTTGTTATTGTTTAAAAGAAAATTTTAAAAATATAATAACGGGGAAAATTATAATAATTAATTTTTAAAAAATCTTTAAAAAAAAATATAAATTATAAAATAATATTATATTTTAAAATTTAATGTTTAAATGGGATATTATTTTATTAATTATTAAAAAAACCGTTATAATGTTATTATTAAAATTAAAATAATTATAATTGGATTTTAAAAAATTAAATGAAATTTATATAATTAATAAATTATATTTAATTAATAAATTTTTTAAAATTTTAAATTTTAATTATAATATTTTTTTTATAACGTTTTTTTAAAATCATAATATTATATTTATACGAAATAATAATAATTTAATTATTAAAATTACAATTATTATAAATAATATTATTAAATTAATTTAATAAAAAAAATAAATTCAAAAAATTAAAAATAAAAATAATAAATATGTTTTAATTAATTATTTTAATAAATTAAATATTAAACGTAAAAAAGCTTTTACACGTATTTATTACGTAACGGCCGGACGATGATTAATTAATCATAAAGTAATTAATTATTTTTAAAAATATTTTAAAAAATGGCTTAAAAATTAACGAAATAAGTTTAAAAATAAAAATAAAAAACTTAAATATAATAAAAATAATATTATAATTATTACATTAATTTATAAAAATCGAGTTAAATTGTTAATATTTATTATTATAATAATGTTTATGACGTTTAAAAAATTATTTAATACTTTAATAATTAACTTTTTAAAATTTAATATTTTATTAAAAATGTTTTAAAAACATTTATTTAATAAATTATAATTTAATATATTAAATGGTAAAATACGAAATAATTAAATATAAAGTAATTAATTATAAAATAAATTATTAAAATTAATAATTTTTATAATTAATCCCGTATTTAATTACATATTAATAAATTTATTTATAAAAGAAATATTAATAACATTAAAATTTATAATTATAATAAAATTAAAAATTAAAAAATTAATTATTAAATTATAAAAAATAATAATACTTAATAATAATTGTAATTAAATTAATTATTATGATAAAATATTATTTATTAATTTACGTTTATATAAAAAACTTTATATATATAATATTAATAATAAAGTTATTATATTAAAATTATAAAATATTACCGCGTTTTAAATTATTATAAAAAAATAATTTAAAAAAATTAAATTATAAATATTATTTATTACTTTAATTTAATTTATAATTTTATTTTAATATTTTAATTTATTTATAAAAAAGTAAAATTTTTATTTTAATAAAATTTAATTTATAATATTAAAAATAAAAAAGTATTTTTAATTATAATTAAAATAAATAACTTATATATAATTAATTAAAAAGATAATTATTTTAATATAATAAGTTTTAATATGGTATTTTATTTTTACTTTATATTAAATTTATTATTAAAAATATAATATAAATAATTAAATTATTTAAATAATTAAAATTTAAAAAAATTTATAAATATATTTACAAATATTAATTTTTTAAAAAAATATTATTTTTATAAAATTTATATAAAAGATAAAATGATTAAAAAATCTTATATAAAAATATTAAAAAAAATATTTATAATTTAAAATTATTATATATTAATAAAACGGGTATGTTATTAAATATATAAAATATTAATAATTATAAAAAATGGTTAATAATAATATATAATTATTTATATATAAATTAAATTATATTAATTAAAAATTTTAAAAATTAATTATTAATATTTAAGAACTTTTTAAAATAATAAAAAGAATTTAAATAACATTATTACATTATTATTTTAAATATTTTAAATTTATATATTAATTATAAATTTAAATAATATTACCGTTAAAAAAATATTACGATTTATTATACAACCATTAAATAACATTAATTAAAAAATATTATTAAAAATATTATTAAAAAATTAAAAAATAAAATTTAAACGATATTAATATAAATTAAAAATAATAAAATATTAAATAAATATTAACTTATAATAGTTTAAATAATAATATATTTAATAAATAAATTTTTTTATAATATATTAAATAAGATTTTTTATAAAACTTAATATAATAATATATTAAATTTAACATATTTAATTATTATAAATGTTGATAATTATTATTTAAAAAATTAAAAAATTAATATATTTTATATTAAAATTATTAATTATAAAATGTTAAAATGTGAAAATAATAATTTATAAATTTATAAAGTTTTATTAATAAATAAAAATAAAATAATTATTATAAATAATATTATATTTAAAAAAAATTATTTTTATATATTTATTAAAAAATTTTTAACATTAAATAAATACGTAAAATTCGAGTTTTTATTATTATTTTTATTATAAAACTATTTAAAATTAATAAAACTTACTTAAAATTTATTTAAAATTTATTTTATAAATAATAACTTTATTTAAATATTAAATTATAAAAACTTATAACGTTTAAAATTTAATATTTAATTTATTATAAAAAATTAATATAATATTAAATTTTAAAATAAATTAAATAATAATAAATTATTTTAAATAAAATTAAAAATATTAATATAAAATCCGGAATTTAAATTATATACTAGTAATTTATCCCGTAAAATATTTAAATACGATTTTAAATAATAAATAAATATAATATTATTATATAAATATTAATTTAAATTTAACATAAGTTTTAAATATATTATTTATTTAATTAATATTATAATAATAACATTTGAATTTAAATTTAAATTTTATAAAAATATTAAACGTAATTTTAAATAACACGAATAACGTAAAATTATAAACATTAAATATTAATTATTAATAAATAATTAAATATAAATATTATATAAATTTTTTATAAAACATAAACCATTATTTAAAAAATAATTTTATAAAATAAAATAAAATTTTAATAACAAAATTATTTAATATAAAATTAAATAAATAATAAAAAAATTTAAATAAATAAAAAGTTTTAATTATATTAATATTTTTACATTAATAATTAAATTTATAAATTATAAAACTTTATTCGTAATAATTACAACTTTAAATTTAAAAATAAAATAAATAGATATTATTATTATTTTTTTATATAAAAATATTAAAAAAAATATTTATATTAAATAATTTTTTAAATTTAATAATAGAATTAGTAAATATTATAAATTTAATAAAACTTTATATAATTTAAAATAAATTTTTAAAATATAATATTAAATTTTAATATAAAGATATTTGTTAAAAATTACATTTATATTATAATTTATATAAATAACTTATTTATTATAAATTCTTTTAAAATTAAAATTAACAAAATTAAAATAAAGTTTATTAAAAAGTTTAAAATGATAAATTTAAGATTATATTTATATTATTTAAAAATAATTATTAAAAAAAACTATTTTAATAAAATTATTAAATTTAATTAAAAAATATATTTAAAAAAAATTATTAAAAATTTAAAATAATAAAAATTTAACTTTATTAATATATTTATAAATGTTTTAAAAGTTTTTAAACTTTTAAATAATTATATAATAACTACCATTAATTTAAAATAATATATATAAATTATAAAATATTTAATATATATTATAATAAATATATATTTTAATATAATATATATAATATTATATTTAAATTAATATATAAAAAATTTTATTATAATATATATTATAATAATTAAAAAAATTTTAAAATATTTAAAAAACATTTTAAATTATAAATTTATTTTTTAAAATAATTTAAAAGATTTTATAAAATAAATAAACATTAATTATATAAAATATACATAATTAAAAAAATTAATTTTAAAATATATTTTTAATATTAAAAATAATATTATTAATTAATTATTAAAAAAAATAACTTATAATAATTATATTTATTTATAAATTTAAATTTAAAAATATAATAAATATTATAAAAAAAATAATTTAATTATGTTATTTATTAAAAAAATTAATAATTATAAAAAACGATATTAACATTATAATAATTTACGAAAATAATTAAAAAACCTTAACATTTATTAAAAATTCCCAATTTTACACTCGTATAAAACATATAAAAATTAACATTTATTTTACTTGTAAAAAATAATAAACTAGCAAAATTAATTTTATATATATTTTTATAACGTAATAAATAATAAATAAATTTATTAAACTTTTATTTAAAAATACGTTTATTAAATTTAAAAAAATAATAAAATTTTAATTATAAAATAAATAAAAAATTACAAATATAATAAATATTTTATAATTTATAAAAATTAAATTATGGTAATTATAAAATATAATTATAAAATATTAATTATAAATAATAAATTTAAATTAAAATTTACTTTTAAAACGGTTAAAAACATTTTATATATATTATTAAAAACTTTAATATTTAAAAAATATATAATTAAATATATTTTCAAAATTATTAAATAATTATATTAAATATATTTAAATAATATATTATAAAATAATTAATATAAAATATAATTATTTATAAATATTTTATAAAAATAATTTTTAATATTTAAAATAATTTAACAAAATAATAATAAAAATTAATATATTTTAAAACCTTTTTATAAAATAAAAATTAAACATTATAACTTTTTTAAAATTAAAATTTAATTTAATAAATTATTTAAAAAATTTTAAAAATATATTATTTTATTTTTTAATTTATTTTAAATTTTTTAATTATTATACATGTAATTAAAACTTAAATAATATATTTTAAAACTTTAAATAATAAAATATTTAAATATTTATAATATATATGAATTTTATAAAATAATTAATTATATATTTATTAATAAATTATATTTTTTTATAATAATTTAAATTAAATAAATTAAATAAAATATATATTTAATTTATTATTTTAAAACTTATTTAATAATTTTATAAAAAAAATATTTAATAAAATTTATTAAAAAAATATATTATAAAATAAATAATAATTATTTATAAAATATTTACGAAATAAAAAACGGATAAATAAAATTAAAATATAATATAATATTAATATATTAAATAATAAAAAAAATTTTTATTTTAATTTATTATTAAATAAAATTAAAAAATAAATTATATTTAAAAATTTATTTTATAAAATTTTTAATAATTTTTATTTTAAATAATATATATAATTTAAACTTTAAATATAAAATTATATATAAATATAATTATTATAAAATATTTATAAAATATTTTAAAATAAATTATAAATTTAATTTAAATAAAAATATTAAAATATATATAATTAATAAATTAAAAAAATTAATTATACACTTTACACCCGTGGCTTTTATATATTATATATATCCTACTTATATACTTAATAAGATAATTAATTAATATAATTAATTTATACCTCATAACTTACATCTATTTTCAATAAAGCCGAAGCCGAGACCGGGGAAACAAATTCAAACCCGCCACTAATTCAAAGACTTTACTAACATATAGAATAGCTCACTTCTCTTCAAAATATTTTTATATTTCATTTTACGACTAAACACAATGTCGTATGGATCTGTAAGTCCGTCGGAAGGATCTACGAAGGGTTCTAGTACCCTCGTACCATCGTCGCAGATTGGAGACGATGTTGAAAGTGGAATCATCGCCCCGCCTGTCGGTGAGCACGGACAGACAGAAGATCTTGCAGAGCACGGCGATGAGCAGCACCAGACGATATGGCAGAAATTGAGGGGGTTTTACGAGAGGAATATAGGCCTCTTTTATGTGTTTCTCGCCCAGGTCTTTGCATCGCTGGTATGTCAAACTCTTATATGGGCTCAACGACAGATATTAACACTTAGATAGATGACGATGACAACTCGGCTGCTCGAGACGGGCTTCGAGACAAAGTTCCATGCCTTGCAGATCATCTTCGTACGCATGTTTGCAACGGCCGTACTGGGCTCTCTGTACATGTGGTACAAGAAAGTGCCCGACTTCCCACTCGGGCGTCGCGACATCCGAGGTCTCTTGGTGTTGCGGGGACTGGCTGGCTTCACGGGTCTTTTCTGTTCATACTGTAAGTTCAACTTGTCTATATGTGCTTACATGAAAATGACCGGTACTGACGCTGACTAAAAGACTCGCTTTCGTATTTGAACATATCCGATGCCACAGTTATCTCCTTCTTGGTACCAACTATGACCGCCTTGGTGTGTTTCGTAGCTCTAAGAGTGAGTTTATGTCGAGTCCCCAAAGCGGTATTCCGAAGTAAAAGACAACTTGATCTCACCAATCTTTTATCCATGTCAGGAACCCTTTACGGTAAAAGAGGCCGTAGCGGGCTTGATCGCATTTGGTGGCGTACTCTTCATCGCACGGCCGACCTTTCTCTTCCCGCAGCACAAATTACAGGAGCCGGAGCTCAATGGAACCAGACTATTCATGGTAGATCAGCCCAAGGGCATTGTTCCATCCGTGCCTGCGACCCCGGCTGAACGCACGGTTGCCGCGCTTTTGGCCGTCATCGGTACGTTTGGCGCTGCGGCTGCGTATTCCACCATCCGAGTTATCGGGAAGCGCGCCCACTCGCTCGTCAGCGTCAACTACTTCGCCGTTCTTGCGACGGTGGGATCGTTCGTTATTATCCTCGTGGTTCCGGACTTGCATTTTGCGATCCCTCAGACTGCTACGCAATGGTATGATATACTTCTCGTGCTACAACTCCAACTACCACTAATATACTTGTAGGATCCTGCTAGTAGCCATAGGTATTGCGGGGTTCTTACTGCAGTTCCTCCTGACAGAGGGTCTCCAAAGGGAGAAGGCGGGCAGAGCGACGAATCTCATAGTAAGTTATTGCGATATTCAAACGCATCACACCCCCTCCGGAAGCTAATAAGGGTCTTAGTACACGCAAATGGTCTTTGCGCTTATACTTGAGAGGGTGGTTTGGGGTACGACGCCTCCGGTCGAAAGTCTCTTTGGTAGCGCCTTGATTATTGGATCTGCGATATGGGTTAGTCTGCAGAAGAACAAGACGGTTACCAAGCAGAAAGCTCTGGTCGTCGACGAAGAGCAGAGCCTTCTAGGGGCCAATGCTCCTACGGAGATCCGCGAGGATTAATCTTGCGTGACTCTCTTATTAAGAGACACAATATTGATAAAGGCCATGTCCAAATCCACCAATGAAAAATAATTGAAACTTGGTCCCTCGTGCTCCCAAGAAATGAGATTGTCTCATTTAACGTCTTCTTAATTATTATTCTTTGGCATAATACTGACTATGAATCCCTAGATGCTTAACAGGCATCTCGTGTATAACATGGGGGTTTTCCATCTCAACCGCCCGGTCTATAACGCCAGCCGGCAGTTGCCATGCCGTCGGCGCCAGCTCATGCGCCATATGCGGCGAATGATTAGCAGTATCTTTTAATTCTCCCACATCGCTAACGCTCGCGGTGTTCTGGGCAGGTATCTTCTTGTCTCTTATTATGTAAAGCCCGCATATCGAAAACCCCTTGCCGTGTTTCTTACACCGCCGCCAGATAAAACATATGAAAATTAGCAGCATGAGTCCGAATGCCCCACCCACGGTTACGCCGGCGATGGTCTCCCTGCTCCATCGGAGTCCATCTAGTGTTCCGGTCGAGATGTATGAAGGGCCTGTATCCACCTCCGGCTCCGGCTCCGGAAGCGGCGTCCAGTGCCCGTTCCACGACGTGATCCAATCGTTCTTGCTCGTGTTGAGTGTCCGTCCGTTGTTATCCATCGGCAATACGTTTTCGCTGTTGAGATTCGGCCCAGGGGCTTGCGACAGGAAGTATACCGCGGTGTTCAAGTTTGCGCCGATAAACGCGTCTTGCAGAAACGCGCGGCCGAGGGAGTATATGCCGTTGGATGCTGCGTTGCAGGGGAAATAGGGGGTGGGGGTTTTGATGAGCGGTTGGGTGAGAGTTAGGTTGAGGTGTGTGAAGGGTACGGAGATGTTGACTTTGCGTAGGTTACTATCGGGATCGATGAATGTGAACGTTAGGACTGAGGGGGATTGTACGATCCGTGCATAATCAGGAGATTCCGTGTCCCAGAGATAGAGGCCTAATCCCTCGTCGAGTTTCACAGGGATCTCGGCCGCGATGGCGTCGCATGTGCTTTTAGGTAAGTTGAGATATGGGAGACAGGGATCGATTGTAACGCTGAGTTGATTCCTTATTGAGGAGTTTCCCGATGCTAATAGACCCCCCTTCGAGTTCCACGGGAATGGCGAACCCCCTTTTACGACGTCGATCGAGATGTCTACCAGAGGCGCCTTTGAAAATTCGATATACGGGTCTGGTATAGGAAGCTCAAGCATATCGTTTACGGCCCTGTTTCGATCATATCCTCCGATCCAGAGCGACCCCGGGACCCGATCGGGACCCGCTGAACCGATATGCATCCCGAAAGTCTGAGAAGCGATGACTTTGTTCGTGTAAAGAGTACCGGCTAGCAGACTAGTATTGATGGCGCCAGCGGTCTGCCCTGGTACTATCGCAAATGAATGATTAACAACTACATGGTGTCTATTAGTAAAATATTATATAAACTACCTTCAAGACATCTCCTTGTAGGCGGAATACTCAGAGAGACTGATCGGTGATAACGTTGTACTTACTACTAGGTGCGGCGCCGAGACTAAGACAGCCTGCGAATAAAGGGTATTGGTTTCCGTTGGGATACCGAAGTTGAGTATCGCTCATGAGGGCCATAGCAAAGTTATCAACACTAACCACGCTCCAGTAGCTCGAGTCCGTCCCCAGGGACAGGCGGTCGGTATATCGCTTTGCATTGGACCCTACGGCATCCATGCCGTGCGCGAAGTATGCGGCGGCTTTGAAGGCAATGTCAGGTACTTCGCCGGTTCCAACCGATTCATCGTAGACGGCGCCGGCTTCTTGCGCGTAGCAGGGTTGACCGGCGGCCGATGTGTTGTCGCAGTATGTTCCTCCTGGAAAATATGACTCCCACATCCTTCCTGCGTATACCGTGATACCCTGCCCGCTTCCTAGTGTTACTTCTACCGCGTTCCAAGGCCCGTCCGGCCCGAGTGTCTTGTTCGACCATCGCACTGCTCTGGGCACCTTCGTCGGCATGGTGGGCTAACGACGACGTCACCAGGATAATTTTAGTTTATGGAATTTTCATGAGCGTCTCCTAGTTGCTTATCCTTGGAGATTGGGGGTCGAGATTTCTATGAAGAGGTATCTGAAATCGTATGTCGTATAGTAATTATCTAGCAGCTAGCAGAGGAAATCCTTGAGCATGAAAGTGCAGATAAACCTTAGTCTCACTTTACCTTCTACATAGAGTAGATAGACCCTAAATTGTAATATGGGAGCCTTGCAGTTTGCCTTATTTGGAGACTCGGTTGAATGCAGAAGGAGTAACATCAACCAAGTAACCAGTCAAGATGGCAAGTCTTTAACGATATGGACTGAAGGGGAATACATATTATTCTCGTATCCCCTGGCACTATAGAGTATCATGCATAAACTTTCCTCGGGATCCGTGATGTGACCCAGCTTACTCTTCAGCTTGACCCCTGGAATCATATCGTAGTTCATATTATATACTAACTTCATAAAGAGTCCTGCTGCTGAGCACGCACCCACCACTGCATAATTTAAGGAGCTATGTGGCTTAATCGGATCGGTTAAGCTAGGTATGTTTCGTAGTCCGATTATGTCTACATTACATAGTATACACAGCCTATAATAAGCTGTAGTTGTGTATATAGGGCGGTTTCATTTCTATAATAGGCCGTGGCTGCGATACCGCCCCTTCGAAACGGTGGAGGATTAACGGGACACCAGTCGCGTCTATCGCCAAACCTGGACCTATGTACGATCGCATTTGACTTACTCCCGTGTTTATGAAGTCTTAAGTCTTTTTGATGAAACGGTGTTTCTATTCTAAAAGTATGCTTCTAAACTTCATATCTCATGTGGGAGACTCATTTGGGTAACGTTGGGTCTTCCTAAATTGCTGCCTACCGAGTTATTATAAAATGATAGGTCATATTTACCCATTACTAATCAGTCTTGACCTGACAATCTCGCAGAATATAGTCGAGAAAGTGCGAATATACTACCTTAATGCTCTAGGGGATATTCGTATTTCAACGCCACTCCCCTGGTGATGCATTCGTGCGGCGCAACCGCACAACAGTAGGGCTCTACAGGGCTGTGAGCATGGCGCTTGCGAAAGTGCTATAAAATGAGAACTTGTAATCCGGGAGCTACGGAGATATAATGGAGAGTACGGGCCCAAGGTTATGTTATTTTGGCCCAACTTCATATGTGTTTAGCTGCGATTATATCGAGTATTACGGCCCTCAAGGTAAGTGCTACGTAGAGATAGACTTATTGTGTCGATCGGTCCCCGCAGTATAATAAACTATTAGTTGAATGCCTATGACATGTTACAAGTTCATTTGCATATCCTCTTGTCACATACCTAGGGTGAAGTAGGCCAGTCTTCGCTTCCAAGAATTGTCCGTTATAATACGAAAACCCCTCGCGAAAAGTGGACGTGAAGCTATGCTAATGGAGCAATTATCTGGACTTCGAATCCCCTTGTGTAATACCTTTGAGCCTCCACTAATGTCTCCTTGGAGGAGGGGTCATCTCTCCAACCAGCGGTCCGATAGTAGGAATCGTACATTACGCAGTGTTACTAGAAAGCTGCAGCTAACAGCCGGCACATACGGATTAAGTTCGCCTAGCATTAACTCAGGGAGCTGTAGAGTAACGTAGATCTCAACAACCAGATGCGGCTCGACGTCAGTTGGTGGTCCTGAGGGGAAACGCATCGGTGCCCAATATAGACCATCTTGAAATATATTGCTATTACTAGGAGAAAACCCGCAGGAAGTGTTAGAAGTTGTTACTGGGCTCGTAAAGCTTTATATCGATTTAAACATGACTGCGACCGAGTCATCATATTCAACGCCCAAGTGGTGGAAAGAAGCTGGTATGTCAATCGGATTCTCTTTACCCCCTTGGATATACCATCAAACACTCTAGTTATACTACCCTAGTCAATGTTATATTGTAAGAATTATCCCGTCAACAGATGAAAACTAACCTTTGGTCCCTTAGTCGTCTACCAAATCTATCCTGCGAGCTTCCAGTGCCAGGTAGGTACAGGATTCTGAGGTTATCCTACCAGAACAGTGTTAATTATATATAATCCGATGTAAAAAGCCTGGAGTAACCTCAGGATGGGGTACCGTAAAGGGCATCACTTCGAGACTGGACTATCTGAAGTCCTTAGGCGTGGATGTGGTCTGGTCGTCACCCATCCTTAAATCCCCACAGGCAGATATGGGCTACGATATCGCCGACTATAAGTTAATTGACGAGCGATATGGAACATTGGAGGATATCGACGAGTTGATCGCTGAGCTTAAGAAGCGAGACATGAAACTCATGATGGACCTGGTAGTGAACCACACCAGCAATGAGCACCCGTGGTTTCTCGAGAGCCGCGCAAGTATTGATAGCCCCAAACGTAGCTGGTACATCTGGAAGAAGCCAAAGAGTATCGGCCCCGATGGAGTACCTGAACCGCCAAACAACTGGGCGCAAATCTTGGGAGAGGCTAACTCTGCCTGGACTTACGACGAGAAAACTGGCGAATTCTATCTGAGCCTTTTCACACCGGAGCAGCCAGACCTGAACTGGGAAAACCCCGACGTACGAGCGGCCGTCTGGGACGTGATGCATTTCTGGAGTACGTGGCTTGTTTATATGTTTCTTTTCGCCCTTGCCCTAATATTAGAGCCTGCATGATACTGACGCGGTCGTAGTGACTCGGGGCGCATCGGGGTTTCGAATGGACGTCATCAATCTGATATCTAAAGCGCCCGGTTTCCCCGATGCCGACATAGTATTGGATCCCGGACACAGGTACCAACCTGGGTCTAAATACTTTGTTAATGGACCCAGGCTACACGAATACCTACGGGAGATGTACCGGGAAGTGCTGAGTAAGTATGACACAATTACGGTCGGCGAGATGCCCGGAGTCAGCGACGAGAAGGAAATACTGCGTAGCGTCGGGGCCAACTCTGAGGAGTTGAGAATGATCTTCATATTTGACCTAGTCGATATCGACAAGCCGAACGTGAGGATGGCGCTTAAGCCTTGGGACGTCAAGGAGATGAAGTCGATCATCACAAGGTGGCAGCGAGTGATGATTGAGAATGACGGCTGGAACTCGGTGTTTATCGAAAACCACGACAACCCGAGGTCGGTCTCACGGTACACTGATGATAGTGACGAGTGGCGAGAAAAGGGGGCTAAGCTCCTGGCCCTTATGCAGACCACTCTGGGAGGTACGCTTTTCGTCTACCAGGGCGAAGAGATCGGCATCCGGAACGTCCCCAAGACCTGGGATATCTCTGAGTTCAAAGACATCGAGACGATTAACTACTGGAAGAAATGCGAGAAACTGTATGCAGGCGACAAGGAGAAGCTCGCCTATGGTCGAAAGGTCATCGATATGAAAGCGCGCGACCATGCTCGGACTCCTATGCAGTGGACTGCCGGTGATAATGCAGGCTTCTGTGATCCAGGAACCAAGCCGTGGATGAGAGTCATAGACGATTACCCGAAGGTAAACGTCGAGGCCCAAATCAAAGCGGACGATCCCAACGAATTCTCCGTCTGGCAATTCTGGCAATGGGCACTAAAGCAGAGGAAAAACCACGCAGACGCTTTCGTGTACGGCGACTTCCAGGAGCTATCGCCAGAACATCCAGAAGTCTATGCATATGTTCGCACAAGCGGCAAGGGGGATCGCTGGCTTGTTGTCCTCAACTTCTCCAAGAAAGAACTGGATTGGACGTTGCCGCAAGGTTTCGAGGTTGAGTCTTGGGTAGCCGGTAATTATGGGAAGGGTGTTCCGGATAAGCCGAAGCAGTCTGGTGTGCCCCTGAAGCCTTGGGAGGGAGTATTGGGGAAGCTTAAATAGAATTCTATACCGTGTCAAAGCCAGGGGCTGATAACCCGCAATATTGGTAGAGATCTTAGCCACTAGGCAGTAAGATTTTAACAAGTAATCAACCTAGTCTCTTATCTTTCTATAACTTATTGTATCACAGCACTCCCCATTTCTCTCATTTATCAAACAAATCAATTCCTTATTGTTAACTATAGTCGTATATCTTCTGCTTTGACGTTAATCACGAGACTACACTCTTCAGCATAAGCTTTCCTGCGCCTACAATACGGCATTTAAATTAGATGATAGACTATATTGACTGATCATAGCTATATTATATAGCATTAGGGAGACTGTATTTCCCCTGTAAGCTTACAAGAGTTTTCTCTACGCTTAGTCGTCCAGGCCGGCTGTGGTGGGGTCCCAAGCAATAGGAGCATATACGTCTGTGTTCAACTTCTCAACATCCTCCTGGGACAGCTCGAAGTCGTAGATTGCGGCGTTTTCGGCAATTCTGGAGGGTGTAACACTCTTGGGGAGCGGGAGATAGCCCTTCTGCAAGCTCCATCGAATCAATATCTGAGCCTGAGTCTTGCCGTACTTTTCGGCGAGGCTAACTAGAGTCGGGTCGCCGAATCGTTCGCCCCTGACAACGGGACAGTAGGCCTCGACGGCAATGTTGCGCTTCCTGGACCATTCGGCAATGTCCTCACGACGGCACCACGGGTGGATCTCCCACTGGCCAACGGAGATAACACCTCCCTTACCCTTACCACCTCGCTCGGCCTCGAGCTCCGCAATGTGCTTTTCTAGCTCGTCGAGATGCTGGACACCGTAGTTGCTGACGCCAATGGATCGGACTATAAAGTGTCAGCGGATATTGCTGATACCATCACATTCCATTGGGCTGCAATTTAAAACCAATGGAGTGGGATGTGACATGAGAACAAACATACCCTTGCCCTCCTCGACAGCTTCCACGAGTGCTTTCCACACTCCTTTTCGGGCTGCTGAGCCACCATACGGCGCATGGATGAGTACGAGATCGAGATAGTCTAAGCCCGACTCCTGCAGACTCTTGTTGACTTGATCCTTTGCGGCCTCGTACGACATTAGTTGGGGCGGAATCTTAGTTGTGAAATAGATCTCAGATCGGGGTAGCCCGCTGGCTTTGATGGCTTTTCCACAGCCATTTTCGTTTTTGTAGAAAGCGGCCGAGTCGACGTGGCGATAGCCGATTTTGAACGCTTCGGAGACAGCCTTATCGGTCTCCTCTGGCGGGCTAGAAATTGGTAAATACTTAGATTAGACAAGAATATTATTTTTCAAACAATGTGATATATCACATGAGACTCACGTTAAGTAAACCTAAGAAGTGTCAATGTCAACTTGTGTGTCTATAGTAATGGTAATTTATAGAGTATAGAACATGGAGTAAGAGACACTTACACCAAAGCCCAGTAGCGGGATTTCATAGCCGCTGTTTAGCTTGAAAGTGGATTTGATGTTGTAAGAGGTTGCCATTGTCCTATTAGGGGGCTGTTGGTTAGCTTGGTGTGAGGGGATGTGACTGAGGCCAAGGCAGCGGGACGATGGCACAATCGAGGCCGAAAGGGAGTTGTCTTGAACAGAGCGGAATGAATATTCATCCGATATAAACTCATCGCGGAGACCGAGGTGGAGCGGAGATATGTTAGGAAGAAAATAGTTACTTGCCTAACTTTCTTTTATTTGGGAGAAACAACTACTATTTTGGTTATAAGGTGTATAAGTCGAGATGGTGATTGTAGCTTTGGACTACTCGACGGTAAACTCGGATAGAGAGAGAGAGAGAGAGGAGATAGAGAGAAGTTTAAGGTAAAGCTCTTTGACTGGAGACTAAAATAATGAACTAGATTAGATATTGGTATTTATATGTGTCTCAGTAAGTCCCGTTATTAGTTTGATTATCAAGCGACCCCGAGCATCATTTAAGACCGAAAATTCATCATTCTTTGGTCGGATTTTGTTTAGCTATCTCCGTTTTATCCTCGATGGAATACAACAATTATTAGTGATACTTACATAGTACATCACACATACACTATAAATGAAGTAGTGTCGACGGAGATAGTTGGTTGCATTGAGGTCATACTTAAACCCTAGCTCCAGATGTTTGCTATTTTAGCTAAGCTCTAGTTACGGCAGGTGCTAGAGAAGCTAGGCGGCTTGGGTCCTACAGGGTTCCCCTTGAGGCGTGGGAGCGGCTTTCGCTGTGAAATTTACGAAAAGGCAGATCCTCCCCATCAGTAATTGGTCTTCTTGCTTTCTTTTTTTGTTGGTTTTTCGATGTTGCGGCAGAAATATTTTAGGTAAGACCAAATCCCGCTGCATAATCAACCATTCATCTAGTTATATTAGTTATATATGTAGAGGATTTTGCTACCTAGTATTTATTTGGTTGGCGACTCTAAATTTGAATTGTTTGAATATATCTATATATATATATCTATATATATTGATTGGGGGTAATTCCTATCGACGTCACTGAACTGTGTACCTGTAGGCGGGGTATCGTTATCTGCAGACTGCAGCTTAACAAATACTCTGTACTATCATGTAGCGGGGATGGACCAATGGCGGGGTGAGGATGAGGGGCATTTCTTTCAATGGCTGTGCCAAGTCGCAATGAAAGCTTCATTATACATTATACAACTGCTGTTAAACAACTTTTGTCTATTTAGGTACCTATCAGAACGATAATCCGTACACAACAATCAATAATCATTCGATATCCTTATTCGCGCTATAAGTTGCGCATTATTCAAAATTTAAGCGTCGAACCTTAAGCATACCTAGACCACCTACATCCCTAAATCTATCTTTGTGTTTATCTTTTTTCTGCTAAACATTTACTTCCACTTTTTTAATATTATCCCTAGAAAACGGCGCGCTCATATAAGATCTTAAGATAATTTAGAACGCAACATATAGCGAAAATTCTTGGTACTTATATATAAACCGCTAGCCATGCAGCTTGTTGGTTCAAAGGCGTCGCAACGCCTAGATGAAATAGGTGAGGGAAGCGTCACTCTGCTTCCCATAGAACCAGAAGACATGGTAAGCTTTTACCTCATATCTTTATCAATTGATATATAATCTAACTCGCCATCAAGTGGCACGCACATAATTTAATAGGACCCGAAGATGTCGTCAAGGCGCATGCGATCCGAAAGGTGACGACGGAAACAAAAACTGGCAGCACTGCCTCAGAAAGGGTACATACCGACCTTACAATACGAGTCAAGTCGACCTTCTTTGACCCGGGCTCGTCACAACTACACGTCTCGGGCACGGTGATTGTCGAGAACAACTTTGTCAGCCTCGGACAGTACCACACACTCGACCTCGAGCTAAACCGACCATTTACACTATGGAAGAATTACGGTTGGGATTCGGTGGCAAAAGAAACGCTCGCAGACGCGCTCAAACAGGATAAAGAGGGCGCCGTGGCAGCTGTCGTGATGCAGGAGGGTATCGCGAACATCTGCCTTATCACGGAATACCGTACCATACTCAAGCAAAGGGTAGAAAGCACGATACCTAAGAAGAGGTCGAGCAGTTCAGAACAAGACTCGGGGATGAAACGGTTCTTCGAAAAGACCTTGAGCACGTTGATGCGGAGTATAGACTTTTCTACCCCTCGACCGTTACTACTTGCTAGCCCCGGATTTGTCGCAGGAGATTTCAAAAAGTACATATCGGAGGAGGGTGCACGAAGGACCGATAAAACCATGATAGCTATGGCTAAGGAAGCAAAGGTAGTGCATTCAAGTTCGGGGCACCTACACAGTCTAAACGAAATACTTAAAAGCTCCGAGGTCATGGCAACTATGAAGGATATGAAATTCTCTAAGGAGACAAGATTTATGGACGACTTCTTCGACAAGTTACGGAAAGATGATGGCCGAGCCTGGTATGGCACGGGACCGGTCGAGAAAGCTGTCAAAGAAGGTGCTGTTGGTCGGGGTGGGGGTGTCTTGTTGATCAACAATTCACTATTCCGAAGTATGGATATCGCGACGAGGAAAAGATACGTGGCGATGGTCGATAAGGTAAAAGAGGATGGGGGAGAGGCCAGAATCCTTAGCAGTGATCACGAGAGTGGGCAACGATTAGATGCTTTAGGAGGTATAGCTGCTATACTTACATATCCCATGTTAGATCTAGATGAAGACGAAGACACAGCTGCCGATGGGAATGCTGAGGCGGAAGAGAACATGATAATATAAGATCTAATGTCTCCCAAGTTTACGAATTGGCAATGTTACTGAATGCGAAGTTGAATAATTATTTGATATCGTGAGAAGCTATAGGCTACTTTACTGATCTACGTAAGGTACGTAAGATTATCGTGATATATTGTTAGGTGGGTGTAATATACGGAAATCAGAAATTAGGTACATTTGGTTGGAAGCATGACATGCAATGACGCACATAAGTGTCGAATGAGAAGATGGCTCGCATCAAAGGGACCCATGGACCTAATTTTAAGTATAAAGAAAAGTGGACTCTACGTCATTATACGCCGTTTCTCTTCAGTTCTAAACGCCTTATTTTTATCATAAGCCGTTTGACTAGGATATAGTATGTAATTACACTGCTACACTAACCTTGTTAAATACCTATTCAGGTACATGTAGGTGGTAAGGCGGATACGGAGTTTCAGCTGAAGAAAAAATACGGAATTCTAACAAGTTGCGATTTCCGTTTCAATCGAAGCTACCTATGTAATGTAACGCAATGAATAAATGCACTCTTCCAACTCGCGCCACCCGCGGCATTCCATCTTTCTCGCCTGACAAGACAGCCTTGATCACTCTAATATATATATATATATATATATGTGTGTATTGTACAATAATATCGATCCTTTCGTTACTTATAATTCACTAGGTTAGTCTAGCTAGCTGGGAACGACCACCTATTCCCATATGTCTAGGATGTATATTTGACTCTTGTTTATAATTGAGACATTTGAACACTAAAACCACAAAGGCAATCCTCTATTAACCACGGATGCGACGGAGACAAAATAGATAAAACACACCCGCGCTCTACGACATATTCACAGCAAACAAAAGGGATCGCTGATCGCACGAAATAATACCTTGGTTAACGGTCTGTTCCACGATTATATATACGTACGCGACGAGATCGCAATTGCGCCCAAGCCAAAGACCAAATTGGTCCCTATCCCCAGGTGGCCTACGGTCGTAACTAGATAATGGAATATGTCGACCTCTTCACCGGCCACCGAGGTCGCGCGCCCTCACCAAGACGATCTCACCGCTACCCGTGTTAACACAAAATCGAACCACAATGGATTGGACTCGCTCCATGATCTGGGCCGATCGCCCACTACCTCTGATGATCCGAGTATGTTGACGGGTCACCACTTCATACCACCCCTCTATTCATTTTATAAGCGGTTCAACAATTCTACCTCGGAAGCTATCTCGCTAACACTCTACTCTAAACAAGGTACCAGCACATTACTCAAGGGTTCTGGAAAAAGGGGCGTCAATAAACTCACGCGGAAGGACACAGGGGGGAAGGATGTAAAAGATAGAAAGGACTCAGATATTGGGACGCGGGCTGGAGCGCAACCTGTACCCTCGCCAGCACTCGACCCATTATCTCACGTATGTTTTATCTCATAGTTTTCCAATAATGGGAACTAATTCGTTTATCCTAGCATATATTTGCAAGGACCAATACCGAACGTTCTATTGCCTCGAGATTTCGCAACTCTGGACGACCTGATAGTCCTGCTAACGAGGCGATACCTCGTCTTTCCTCCGATGTATCTACCAGACAAGCGATCCCTCAACTCGATCACGCCAAGGATAGAAAGTGAGTTTATGTGGCTACCTAGGTGAAGGGTTTATGGTAGGCTAACAAAGCTCTTTTAAAAAGGAAGGGGGGTTTTCTTAGTCGCCTTAGCATGATTGGCGGCAAGAAAAAAGACGATGGTATCCATGATGACGAATCCGAAATTAGCGAACTGAGAACTGAAGGCGCAAATGCCGTTGCTTTCTCTTCTGCTGTTGGCGCCGGCGGTTTTATCCCTCACCATAAAGAGCCGCCGCGATATATTAGGGTTAGAGCACAGAATAAGAAAGTAAAAGAGTTCAATCGCATGTTTCTCGCGCAGGAGCTCGTGGGAACGCAACAGCCGATCCAAGATGGCGAGACAGACACCGGAAACGCCGCCGCCGCAGTACAAGAGCCTGGCAAGGACGAATCGGAACTAGGGGGTCCTATCTGGGCTGTTGAATTTAGCAAGGATGGAAGATACTTAGCTACCGGTGGCCGAGACCGAGTTGTGCGCATATGGGCGGTTATCGCAACACATGAAGAGAGGAAAGTAGGCGAGGAGGAAGAAAACGCTACTAGCGAAAAAGAAGAGCGTCTGAGTGCGCCAGTCTTTCACGCGAAGCCGATCCGAGAATTCGTTGGTCACGCGGGCGATATCCTTGATCTCAGCTGGAGCAAGAATAACTTCCTCCTTTCTTCATCGATGGACAAGACCGTTCGTCTATGGCATATAAGCAGGCAAGAATGCTTGTGTACATTCAAACACAAGGATTTCGTTACTTCTATAGCCTTTCATCCTCGAGACGACAGATTCTTCCTGGCAGGCTCTCTCGACTCTTACCTACGATTATGGAGTATTCCCGATAAAGCCGTCGCTTATTCGAGTCAGCTTGCCGATTTCATCACCGCCGTTGCATTCTCGCCCGATGGGAGAACCGCGATAGCAGGGTGTTCAAACGGGTTGTGTATGTTTTATGAGACCGAAGGCCTCAAATACCATGCACAGATCCATGTGCGGTCATCTCGAGGCAAAAACGCCAAAGGAAGTAAGATCACTGGTATTGAAACGATGGGATTCCCTCCGGACGCCCCAGATGGCGTAGTCAAAATTCTTATCACATCCAATGATTCCCGCATCAGGATTTACAATATGGGAGATAAGAATCTTGATTTAAAGCTCAAGGGCCATGAAAACGCCTGTAGCCAAATCAGGGCCACGTTTAGCGACGAGGGCAATTACATCATATGCGGAAGCGAAGATAAGAGGGCGTTCATATGGTCTACCAGCTCAAAACTGGCCGAAAATCACGCGAAAAGGCCTTCTGAATACTTCGAAGCTCACTCTGACATCGTTACTGGAGCTATTTTTGCCCCGACAGCAACACGACAATTATTGCAGTCCTCCGGCGATCCCATATTTACGCTATGTAACCCCCCTCCAGTAACGTTGCTTAGCAAAGAGGAATCAGCTGTGACTCGGACGGCAGAGTTCCAAGATACACAGTCCGAAAGCTCAGCCAAAATTAAAAAGCCTGAAGAATCACCTGTATATATCGCACGGTCTGCTCACTATGATGGTAATATCGTTGTGACTACCGACCACGCAGGTTTAATCAAGGTCTTCCGCCAGGATTGCGCCTTTAACAAGCGTCGTCATGATAATTGGGAGACTGGTTCGACGTTCTCTAGGAAACTTGGAAGAGACAGTTTGCTAGGACGAAGTGGCAGTGTAGTCACGCGAATCAGCGCCAGTAGCCGGGATCCGCATTCTCGTCGAAGTTCACTGACGCAGCCGCTTCAAGGCATATTCCAAGCCAACTCTGATAGAATTAATTCATGGAGACATGGCGTTGAGGGACATCCGGGTAGACCAGTTTCGGTCACCATCTCGACCCCTGCGCGGAGTGAGCGGTCCTTATCACCGAGTAAGGCATCTCGTACTCCCGCGAACCCTACACCAAATGCAAGAAGGCATCATTACGCAAGTATGTCAGTTCCTAGTGCACCGACGAGCCCATCCGCTGGTAAGCCGATAAATGGTATCAGTGACCGTTCAGGTCCACAAGATTCACTCATACCACCAACACCGAGTTTCGCTTTCCGGCCACTGGACGAGGAAGAAGACCAATTACAATTAGACCCTGCTGGGGCAAGCTATTCGTTCTGGAACCTCAACCGATGGCGAAATAGTACCCAGACGCGAGGCAATGGGATTCATGGTCTGACCCCTGATTCGGCGCACAACCGTTCTGCAAGCACCGGCCTAGCTTCCGACGTAACAATAGGCAAAGATACTCGACGGAAGAGCACGGCAGTAGAGACAGAAGATACCGACAAAAGTGACTCGGCAGAAAAAGCTAACCGCCGCAAGAGCGTGCCGGCCGGGGCGATATTATCACGGGCGCAGGAGACCAACCATCTAGCGCCTCTTAAACCCGCCGCTCCTCGACCAGACTCCTATATCAGCCAAATAAGCTCAGAGTTGACTAGCGAAGATGGCGAGGACATGCAATGTCGAGTATGCGGCAGCCGAGAGTTTAGGATGAAGAAGATCGGGGGCAAGAAGAAGCTTCTATGCGGGAAGTGTGGTCGGACGGTCTGACCTTACATCTCAATGATTTTACATATTCCTCCATTTCCATTCTTACCACGGCGAGACGACGATGTACAGATATTTGTGTGTGAGAAGATATTACGCGGCTGTACGAAGAACGGACTTTGAAATGATTGATTGATTGATTGATTGACTGACTAGGTAATTACATATATACGCATGGCGATGGATAACTGGATATACTTCTGTCGGGGTTCTTGGAGTTGCGAGAGAGGATTTGGGGGGCATTGGTATTGATATTGATCATCGGGGCGAAGATACCACGATCAGTTCTCATACACTGACTGCTCTTTGATGTTCCTTCAATATACAATTAAGAAATTTCCCGCGTTTTAGGGGATAATATATTCGTTTCCCAACGTGTTCCGATTTCATTCCTTAGGGCAACTTTATAGAACGATTCATGTGCATCAAAACTACCTAATCAGTAGATGACTTAGAATAAGTAAGTGGTTATATCGGGTTTAGGTTTCCCATTTTTATTATCCGGCCTGATGCCTTAGTCCTCTGGCATTCTTTCTATTTAACAACATAAAAGTATTGCATACCACAAGTATTTCCAGAGTGGCAATTCTAGATCTCTCTACCGCGTAGCTTCGTTACTATCGAACTCTTGTACTGGATATTGTCCTTTAAGCAGGGTATCAGGCAAGGTAACCTCAGCAACATCCTCGTAATCCCATGAGTTGGGTAGTTCTCAGCTCTTCCCTTGGTACCTAAGCGGTACAGATCCCAGCCTCGCGATGGAGGAATAAGGGGTCCCTTCTCCCCTTTTTATTTTTCTACTTGTTAAAGAAGACTTGGTATCCACCAGACAAGTATGTATTTCTTCCAACCTATAATTATGTACCTTACTTCGCGTGAATACCGTAAACGACAGGTATAGGTCTGAAAACGCTAAACTCCTGACCCGTCGCAATCAGTGTACCTGGAATCTGGGGGTGCCAGTGGAGTTCCTTGGCGTGCTCGGAGATATGTTCGAAGAGCAGCTGGGGCGGCATATCCTTAACGCCCGCTGTGTCCTTGCTCTCCTCGTCGTCCAGCTCGACGGACAGATCCCACAGGGTAACCTTGTGGTCGCCCGCCGCGACGGCCACCATGCTGTCGTCCGTGGGGTGCCACTCGACGCTGGTGATTTGCTCCTTGTGGTAGTTGAAGCTGGCGATCGGACTCGGCTTCTGCGCGCCGCCCTTCCACTGCCGCAGATCCCATACGCCCCACACGCCATCGTCGGCGCCCGTCGCGAGAAGGTGCGTTGTCAGGCGCGACCACGACATGACGTTCACGTCGACGGAGCTGACCTGCACCGTGATGGCGGGTTTCCGGCTCTTGCTGCGCACGTCCCAGACGCGCACCGTGCCGTCGCTCGACGCGGACGCGAACACGGAGGCTTCCTGCGGGCTCCATTGGATCTCCTCCACGCTATTGGTGTGCCCCTGGAACGCGCGGTTGTCCGTGACCCAGCCGCCGCCGTCCGTGCGCGTCGTCACGTATATCAGGCCGTCGTTGTCGCCGGTCAGAAGCTTGCCACCGGGCACCATGGGCGACCAGTCAAGCGCGTAGCCTTCCGACTTGTGGGCTCGGATCGTGGAGAGCGGCTTGTTCTGCTGGGGCGTGATGACGGTGCCGGGGTTATCGAACGACGCGAGGTGGGGTGTAACGTCGTGTATGAAGATATTCGCAGACTCCGTCATCGTCGCGGTGAGAGTGGTAGGTGGTTTCGAGGGATCTTGCGAGGGGATCTGGTGGCTGCGGATGCGGTTCGTAGTCGAGGTTAATGGGATAGACTTGGACTCAAGGATAGGGTCTGCGTCTTCGTCGTCGGAATCAGAGTCGTCCTCGGATTCGGAATCCTGGTTGTCCTTCTGCATGCGGCTCAGGCCGCTGAACTTCATTATCATGAGCTGGTTCTCCTTTTCGCGCTTGCTCTCGGCCTGGGTGCCGGCGACTGTGTACATGGTAGCAGGGTAGACCTTTTCCCTGTTGTCGCCAAGGCTATCGCGGACAATATCGAAGGACAGACAAGGCCAGGGGGTACTGAGATTGTGAAGCATTTCGTAAGTGCCTAGATCTGGAGCGAGATGTTGGCCGGCCTCGAGTTTATTGCGCCCGACGATGAAAGTACTATCGTCAACATCCATGGCACCAGCTGCGGTTTCCTCTGCCTCGCACTCCGCATCGGGTCTACCGTCAACGCCAGCCTCGAAAATCTCATCCTCACTTTCAAACTCATCCTCAAATTCGTCGGCGAATTCACCCATTTCCTTATCGTCTACGTCCATGGGTTCAGGACGAACTCCTCCTTTCAGAGGAGCATGTTCGTCTCCGACATCCGCCGTACGTTTAGACATGATGTCTAATAATTCGTAAACTGTGACTTAATTATTGGTTATTATTAAAAAAGATCCGAGGACTTGTCTGTTGGATCTGTAGTAAAGTAATAGTCAATCGCGATTTGTCTCGCGACGCAGATAGAAAATAAAAATTATAAATTTTTTTTTTTTCGTATGCCCCTCGGCAAACCCCGCGATCTGTGGCTGTTGCTCAGGGATCTTAACAAGAAGTGGGTCTTACCAGGTACCTTATCGATAGACTATGCAGAGGGAACATACAGTGGAGGTACTTGATTGAAGAAGTACATGTATCTGTACATGTAACAAGGTTCTGGGTTCTGGGTGATGTATATGTACTCACGAGCAATGTACACTTTCATTATCTGATCTTGAAAAGATGTGTACAATTATTTTAAGGTTAGAAGATTCATTTCGTACTCGAGTTCCGTAACCAAGATTAATTTCTAAGCTAATATAATACCGATAATGACGACAACCACTACTATATTTTATAAATGATCACTTTTTTAAGTTAATTTTACGAAGTAAGCCATGATCAAACACATTATCTTGAGGCGGTATTATGACGCATATCATTCAGTACGGCCTAGCTATTGAGGTCATCCTCAACATCACCGGAGCCATCTCATTTATAATATATCCGGAATGGTGTCTATCCTTTGCAATCGCTCCTAATCACAAAACCATCATCTTAAACATACCTCCAAGCTCTGTATTATTGTGGCAGGTCTATGGCGCCCTTGTTCTCGCTCTCACGGTCCCATTGATCCTATGTATCCCTAACTGCAAAGCTGTGGCGGAGAAGCGCCGAATCGTCTTCACTACTCTCGCAGTCGGAGAGGTATTTCTAGAAGTTATCCTGCTCTCGCATGCTTCTCACCCGGCCAAGAGCGGATTTACATTTACTTCGCTGGTTCTCGGCGCTGCATTCCTGCTACCAGCTCTATCTTGGCATATTTTTGCCGCTTATATCAAGCCTGACTTAATGAAGAGCAGCAGCGAACTTTCCACCAGTACAACCAAGAAAATACTTTGAACCTCCATGATTCGAGCTATCCAACTACAGTCCTCATAAACAGACACGATCAGCCAAAATGAAGAGTCACATATACACTCAACTAAAATTCATAGTGCAGCGTCCAATACCACACAAGTATCGATATACACTACTCAAGTACATCTCGTGTATCCAAAGTTCTAGGAATAGTTGTATAGGCTTTCCTCCAGCTTGTCTCGACTTCTTGGGGACCAGTATTACCTAAAATTCCGAGTCCCATTGGTCTGTGACAGCACCATGGCTAGCATCACCAACCAGTCTCGCGTACTTCGCCAAGACACCTCTTCTAGCTCTTGGAGGAGGAGCCTTCCACGTCTTCTTCCTCTCTTTTAGTTCTTCATCGGTCACATTAGTGATGTCAATCCGGTTCTTGATCGCGTCGATGACGATCGTATCTCCATCTTTAACTAATGCGATAGGTCCACCTCTTGCTGCTTCTGGAGTGACGTGGCCGACTATGAAACCGTGGCTGGCACCACTGTATCTACCGTCCGTAACGAGGGCAATGTTCTTTAGCCCCGCTCCCATGATCGCTGCGGACGCCTTAAGTTGCTCGGGCATACCAGGGCCTCCACGCGGTCCTTCGTAACGAACTATGAGGACTAAATTCTCATCCCGCGGAATCTCGCCGCGTGTCAAGGCCTCATCGAGCTCATGCTCCTTGTTGAACACTCGAGCCTTACCAGTAAAGCTCAAGCCCTCCTTACCAGTGATTTTAGCAACAGCGCCTTCCGGTGCGAAGTTCCCTCGCAGGACTCGAAGGTGGCCTGTCTCTTTGATAGGGTCTGAGAGGGGACGAATAATTTTCTGGTCCGGTGGTAAGCTGGGCCAGTCAGCGACATTTTCCGCGAGCGTACGGCCCGTTACGGTTGGGATATTGCCGTTGATCAGACCGGCCGCGATTAGCATCTTCAACACCGACGGAGTACCGCCAATCTTGTACAAGTCCTCCATCAAGTACTTCCCACTGGGTGCTAGATCTGCGAGGAAAGGCGTCTTGTTGCTGACCCTATCTATATCGTCTAGAGTTAGCGGTACTTCAGCTGTGTTCGCCATAGCTAGGAAGTGCAAGACTCCATTAGTAGAACCTCCAAGTATCATGGTAAGGACGAGCGCATTTTCAAACGACTCCTTTGTTAACAAGTCCCGCGGACGAATATCTTTCTCCATGGTAATTTTAATAACCTCGGCGGCGCGTTCGCATTCGCGAGCCTTCTCCGGAGATAGAGCGGGATAAGACGACGATCCGGGAAGAGTAAGACCCATAGCTTCAATAGCTGTTGCCATCGTATTGGCAGTATACATTCCACCACATGCACCCGCACCAGGGCATGCGTGACGTTCGATATCGGATAATACATCACTCGGTGTTCGACCTGCAGCACCAGGGTTTGTCTTGGCTTGAAGTCGGCCATATGTGAATGCCCCTGCAGCCTCATAACAGGTGCTCACATTCACATCGCGTTCTAATAGCTGCGAATAGCCTTTTAGAATTGTCCCGCCATACTACAAACTGTAGGTTAGCGTCACGTCTGTACGAAGATGCCACGAGTCGTCTAGCTTATAAGCTTACTGTCATAAGAGCAAGCAGTTGCACCAATGGCAATTATCGACTTACAATCATAATGAAAGGGCGATTGTGGCGGGCTGCTGCCATGACGACACCCGGCATGTTCTTATCACAACCAGGAATTGCAATATTTGCGTCGTGACGCTGCGCACAAGTAACAGTTTCTATGCTGTCTGCAATGAGGTCGCGCGTCTGAAGCGAAAATCTCATGCCTGTTTCGATAATACTTAGCAGGGTTAACGCGAAAAGGGGCAGCATAAACCAACCTTCACCTCCCATGGTAATAGCATCTGATACACCTATCGTATTGTACTGCCATGCCAGCATCTTTTGCTTCTCTACCGCTCTCTTCACGATCTTTCCGAAATCGAGAACTATCTTGATTAATTTTCTTCATGTTTGAAGGCCATTTGGCGATTTACATGCTCACTCACGATGTGTACTACAGTCGATAATTATTAGCTATGGCACCGAGTCGTGAACGCGCGACTATAACGGTTATATTATAGATCAGTATTACTTACTTGCACTGCAAGTTAGGAGTTAGTACCTGATTATACGAGCAGTCAAGCTGGGTCCCTAGAGAACTTACAGCGTTTCCTTCCCACCAGACAGTCGCAATTCCGACGTGGGGAGCATTCTTCATCATATCTTCGTTCGGTACGCCGGCACCGTATAGCATGGCCTATATTAATATATGAGGTCAAGGTTTCCTGGACTTAGGCCGATTGTCTACTTACCTGAGCACCAGGAAAGTCATGCTCCCGTGTAATTGCATGAGACCATCGATTCAAAGGGCCTCCTGCTGGTAAGCAGTCGAACTGAACATACTGAGGATCGGCTTTCGGATCCTGAAGATTGGGGCGCACGCCCGTCTCAGCTGCCGGTGCATCGCTCATGTTGAATATACTAGGCCTGGCTACTCCAGATTTTAGAAATATAGGCAATGGCTATATCAGTTTATACTTCACAAAGAATCCGGACGATATATACACAAAGTTATACTTAAGAATTCTCCAATTTGGTACTGTCTCTGCGGGGTAAAGAAATTGCCGGGGAAGTTTACCTAGATCCTATGACGATCCTAAGATTCGGAGGTTTGACGTAACTAAGGCTTTAGAAACGGGAAGGGCCCGGGTCCCGGAGCGGAGATGATTCGGTAGCAGAAGCTGTATTCATACCTTTGAAGCTAGCTAATTGGAAATCCTCGAGAGACGACTGGCTACTAGGCGAGCTGTACCAGTCCCTGTAAAGATACCCACATGACCCACGACCCATAAAGCAACTTTTTCAGGATATGTGCCCTATTACATTATAGTTCGGATACTTCCCTTGGGGTACCGGCCCAGATGCTCCACTCCTCGTGTGGTTATCGGCTCCGAGTAGGGGAGGGGAAAGCGGAGTCGTATGCAGGTAACACCCGAAAACAATAGTATGAAGCTAAAAGTAGTTCATTAAAAAGATCGAATTAGTCTCTCGACAGTATCATTGTGGAGATGGGTTAAAGAGATACTTAGGTAGTTATGTATCTGTGGCTGTATGGAATTATGGACCTCGCATAGCAAAGCCCCGAACCGTACTTATAACACGATACTGACGGGAAGTTGCAGGATATGACGAACGGTATAAGTGGCGAGGTCATCAAGGTTCATTTGAATATAGCAGAACGAGATAGAGTCTAATACCCTGACATATTCTAAAGACCAACATATTCACAATTCATTAAGCAATAGCCAATAAATTAGGGTAATCACTTATAAGTCTCCTCTTCTTATGAGGAACTCGATTCCTCAAAGCCACCGGGAAACTTATCAACAAGCTCGCGCATGCCGGATATCAACCTAAGAAGGTTAACATTATTTATAACTAGGTATGCATTCTCCAAATATCTGGGTTCACTCACATCTTTCGGTAACCGGGGTCGTCCTTATACAGAATAGAGTCGAGGATATTTACTCGGCTATCGCAGTCAATATTAGTTCCTAGTTAGTCCTATTACATCGGTACATAGATCACAGGGACATTCCGTCGTAAAAAGTGACTAATAAAGACAGGACAAAATCTCACACTGCATATAAGGCATTCCGGTCGTCGCTATCCTCTTCTGGCTGCGACTTGGGTATGTGCCTATGATATTCCTCTCGATAGGCGGCGCCAATATTGTTCCAGGGCTGGCGCCAGACACCGAGTTCATCTGCTCTATTAGCTCGTTGGTCCAACACCAAAAGTTACCACATACTTACATTCATTATGAGCGTAGAAAGACGCCGCGTCGAAAAGCACGGGTAATCCGGTCTCGGCGTCGGTCTCGGCGTTGCCGTGCCACAGATCCCCGTGTATAAGACTTGGTCGGAGGGTCCGGCCGCCTGTCTCGAGAGGCCGGAGGAGGCGTGGGATTACCTTGTCGAAGAATGGCGGTATCATTTCTTGGATCTCCTCATTCGGTCCCTACGCACGTCTTCGGAGTAAGCAAACAGTCGCCAGTCAGAATTCCCAAGATCATATGCCGGCTATCCAGCCGAGAAAGCAAAACCAATCGTACAACTCACTCACTCACTCACTCACTCACCTGCGCCTCCATCTCCAGCCCCAAAAGCACCCTCGTCGTCCCCGCGAAATACCCTTCCCAAGAATCCGACCAGCCGTGGTCCACACGGACATTCCCATGGAACGTCGGGACGTTCGAGCCAAACCTGCCCCCATCCCCACCGGAAGAACTACTGCTACGCCGGTGCAGCTCTGCGACACTCGCGGCGAGTGCTTCCGGAGGCGGCACCTCGCCCGTCATGCGGCGGAACTCGCACAGCAGGAAATGCACGTCCGGCACGCGGGAAAACGACCCCGCGGCAATGGGCTCCGGCACGAGGGCCGGCGCCACGGCGCGGATAAGCGAGAGGCAGTGGGACTCGCTGTGCGTCATTGCGCGGCCGAGGGCGCCGTGGGAAGTCTGTTGGGGTTAGTTTATTAGGGACGCATTTATATATATATATATATGTGTGTGTGTGTGTGTATGTGTGTGTAAACCTTTCATGAGAAAGCAGGTCATGAGTGACTTGCCTTGAGGAAATATGACTTGCAGACGCCGTCACCGTGCTCGACGTCGAGACGAGCCGTACGCGTCCATAGACTAATGCCATGAGGAACGATTGAGATACGGGTCGCTAGGGGGAGTTCTAGTGTTTAGATAAGAGGTACGTGTTAGTACTACTCCTGAACCCCTAATCCTCTGCTGGACACTCATAATATGAGCGCACGGTGGAGAGGGTACATGATGAATAGAAGGGATCTTAACTAGCCACAACCTCGGGATCGACGACCTGTATGGCCTCTATCGGGACCATGGTATCCCTAGCATGGTGGGCTTCCTGATCGGCCATATTCGCGCTTATAGGTAGGAGATGATTATTTATATTTATTGTGGGCTTCCGATTCGAGGGATCGGGTAAAGATGAGGAGACGGCGCTAAGTGTTACGTGCAGCTCCCGTAACTGGGTACATGTTTGCCTTATATGATGCAGATGCAGGCTTGAGACTTAGCCAAAACGAAGCAAGATGAGTATAAGTTGCTATGTTCAAAAACTCATAGGTAATTCGAACGGAACAAAATATTGTTACGATTTATTCGACGGGTATAATCGAGGCGTTTACTTGCGAGTCCACTCAGGACTAGGGATGATATCATTTGTTAAAAGATAGTTTTACCATTTGTTTCCTCCCTGCTCCAGATACGTAGAAGATGAGGCTGCTCAATGCGAGCTTGTTAAAAAATTATAGTGTACAGAATTCCTCACCCATAAAAGTTGGGGTATTGTATTTGCATCATAAATCGTGCTGGTAGGAAGTATTAAAAAGAAATATCCATCCATCCAGTCGTACGTACACGTGAAACTGAATCATAGCTAGCGGCCGTTCAAGACATCTCGCCATTTTCTCCTTACCACCTCTTCCACAGACCACCTCCGCGCAATCGTGTTGACTAGCTCATCCGCTAGCCGATATATCAATGTTCAAGTATCGTGGACACCATCTGCTACGTAAGAGCCTTCCATAACCTACTAAAGGTTTTTTAGGATCCCATGCATTACATAGCTCGACTCTCCCAGCTACAAGACTATCCGGCCGTTTTCTCATGTCGACAAACCCAAAATATAAATAATGAAAGGGATTACTTTATTCAACAGTGGCCGCAGTAGTAGCAGCCACCGCACATCCCAGAATAGAATCGATGTGTAAATAATGACTGATATGTGCGATTAGGAAATCTAGAGGCATACAAGGGCAAAAACAGATGGTTCAGAAATGGTTGCCCAACTGGGATGGGCAAATCCTCATTCCGATGGTGAAATGACACCGGTGTGAAACACCATATTGACTGAGTGCATTGATGCCACAGTCTTCAATGAATGAAAGCCCAGGGTCCTAAGCACCAGCGGTTACACCAACGCTTCGTTCCTCTTCTAATCGCCGAACCAGCTCTCTCTCTTTCGGACTTCGTGGGTTGGCATCGATGCCGAGGATAGCGCTGATACGGGTCTTGTCATGTCTCTCGTAGATGATATCTCTGTCATTAGGACTGGTGACCGGGGTAATTGGAGTTTGACCACCCATAGCAAATACGCTCGCCTTCCATGCCTGTTCCAGGACGATTGGGCTAATACCCGACCCGTATTCGGCTGCGATGACACTCCAGAATGATGACCGATGCGCAGCATATATCGAATGCAATCGAGCAATATCCACGTGAGCCGAAGGCGGCGGGAGGGAACAGTCAAGCCGAAGGACAGGTACCTGGCTAGCGGATGTGGATTGAGGAAATGGGGATGGCGCTAGCGATCGAGCTGAATCGGGACCGGAGACCGGATAGCCACATGAAGCTGAGGGCGCCGCATTTGGGAGAGTAATTGTCGACGGTTTTGGCAGGATTGCGGGAAGACGAGGCGATGTACCGGCATTCGTTATAATACTAGGGAGCTGCACCGAAGTCGCATAGCTAGGCGAGTCGGGCTCGTGACCAGTAGCGCTCACAGGAGAGGAATCATCACGAGGACTCTCCTGAATAGGCGATGGGATAGTAGCCGGCAAAATAGGGGAATGGCCTGTTGAAGACCCTGATGACACCGACGTAGTTCGCTTCCGGCGATTGCTTCCATGGCTCAACTGATGATAATGAAGACGGCAAGCTAACTCGGTCTTCTTCAAGTGAGCGGCGATGTGCTTATAAGGCATCTTTTGAAGGCGAGTCTGAAGAAGATACACCTCCTATTTTCCAAGATATTAGTTTCTATTACCAAAGCAAAGTCACTTTCTCCTGCATGGACCTATGGTTTAAGGCCAAGAGAATACAAGACTGGACTCTACTCACCTCGTCTTCGCTCCAGGCTCGCCCTCCGCCGGTTGATGCGGTCATTTTCCTATTCTTGGCAACTCCATATTCATGTCGATCAAGAACATCGCTTATTGGTGTATATGGCATAGTGGAGGTTGTAGTTAACTGCAATGATGGAGACATCGTGTATTCGTGATCTACCACAGGTAGATGGTCGTAAGAAATAGCGAAGACGGCGCTGCCTCAACGGATTTAAAAAGGGGTATGGTGTAAAATAGGCAGACCAAGCTGCTACAAGAATCGAAGTTTCTGAAGGTGGTCTTTGTTGATAAGATTGGATACCTGGAGGCTTTAATGTAGTTGTGCTAGATTATTGAGGTTCCCAATAATAAGCTGCTTGCCGGACTCTTTCTCGTCACGTCAGAGATTAAGCATATATGCCAGACACAACAACCAACCGAATAGAAAGACGCAGACTAATCCAAATTTCACCGACGACCAAAGCGATTATTCAAAAAGAGCGTAAGCAGCCAAGCCAGTTGGACAATGAAAGAAAGTGGTCGCTAGCTGCGAAAGAAAAGAAAGGAGGCGCAACAACGTTGTCAGTGATACAGTAGTTGAACCTATACAGTGGTGAAGAGGGAACAAAAGGGAAGAAGATCAGTAAGAGCGAAGTGAGACGAAAGGCAGATAATAACGATAATGCATCTTCTGCATCTTGATACTCGGCCGACACATTCTAGATTGACTAGGGTTAATGTTGACGGGGGTGGGCACTACCACACCTCACGTCTTTGCATCTTTTTTGACTAAAACCCTGTTACAAGGCCTTAAGCTGGAGTGGAGGAGACGAGAAAACGGAGGCATAGTCTTGGCTTGATGTGCTGGGCTGAAATCCATGTACATCGATTCAAAACGGACAATCCCAGCTAGGACAAGCGCTTGGGGTGGATTTCATCCATTCCGTGATCCGAAACCACGAGGGCAAACTGACTAACTTACTAACTTACTAGTAAGACGATGAACCTAAGGAAATGTTCATACAAATATGAACCTTGAGGAGATTGTCGACTCTTTCATGGTCGAAAATGCGGCCACAACTGACGAGGCTGGTTTCGGCAGAACTCTACTCGAGTTCAATGTAAGAGACAGGAATTCAATATTTTGTGTGTCTTCTTTGGAAACCATAACTACAACGCAAATGACGCTGGATGCAACATAAGCTGGCCGCCGCATGTGGCCGGTGGCCATGGTAAAAGATATCCAGATCGAGATGGGATGCACTTTTGTTTTCCTGTTCCGTTCCATCTCACCCATGTCCGTTTCGACGATGGGAGGTTAGAAAAGAGCGGTCTCTTGGTTAGGTTACAGAGAAGAGGGGCTTGCCTCCCACTCCGAGGGCCCTATCTCGTACAACCTTGACTGGTAGTGGAGGTCATATTTGACCTAGCCGGCTAGCCCGTCCTCGATGTTATATATGTCGGAGAATTAAGTAGCAGAACATGTTTAGCAATTTGATGCTTAGGTACGATACAAACCGTGTAAGCTGAGCTGTATGGTGTATAGCTTGACGCATAAACAGACCCAGCTACTACTTGAGCTGAAGCCTGACCCGGCATAGAGTCATAGGGGTCATAAAGAGATGTAATTGTGGTGGTATCACGGGTAGGGCTTCGTATGGTTTCGTGGTGGAAGAAGGAAAAAGGGTCTGTGTCGGGAGTTTGTCGGGAGTTTGGTTTTACATCGGTTAGGTTTTGTATGGAGGTTGCTTCACTGTGTTACAGGGACGCGCTTATTTCATTTAACAGGGTTTCTTATTGGGTTCTTAAACCCCACAAGAAACCCCACATACGACATAGCGTACCCTTTAACCCCTTGACTAGCATGGAACCCTTGGAACCTTAAACCCCCTTCTTTTTCCCTTTTTGTTCAGCCGCCCGCGGCTCTGCAACACTCAAGTACAAGTACTAGTCTTCTCTGTTTATTCCCGCCTAATATGCGATGTGTTTGAAGTAAATCAAGTATCTTTTACTTATATGGAAACTGCCGAATTCAAGAGACCCAAACATAACACCATAATCTATACCCCGTATAATCTCTCTTCGTTTTGTTCCGTGCTTCCATCTCGTTTCCTGTTCGATGAGGCTAGCTCAAGCTAAGCTCAAGCTTATGATAAGATTTTCGTCATTGCGACATTACGACATTGCGACAGAACTTTTTGAGTCGCTACAATCGGTAGCATGAATTCCCCTTGTTGATTATGAAATCCCATAAACCTCTCAGTTTTACGATGACGAAGATAAGTTATTGTTTTGTTTCGCTTCGTATACAAGCACAGACCTTGTAATACTCTTGTTTTTATATACTAGCTAACTAGTTCATCAACTAGTCTCTTTGATAGATACCTTGTAAACCTTGGGAAGACCAAAGAGTACACGAGATCCTCTAGTTGAGCCTCTAAGCTACGCTATCAGCGGGACAATACATACCATACCCTATGTCGCAATCTAGACCGTCCTTATCGGACTTAATCGACTGACAATTCTAGCGTATCTATGAAGAAGAACGACTGGATTTCGTATATTGAAATGAGAGCCGTGGCCCGAGAAGCCGGATCCTCGGCGCTTGGTTAGTAGAGCGGCAGGGCGGGAGCATATCCTTGTCGCGGTTCGTCGTGGACTAACCTGGGTTGAAACCTGCCAAGAGATGAGCCTAGAACGGATCCCCGTTGGCGCCGGAACATCGCGAATCTAGTATCTCGACCCAATTATCTAGTTCTAACTAACCAAAACACTATTGTGCTGAATATTGTTATCAATCTTTGAACCTCTTTTCCCTTTAAACGGTAGCCGCCCTATCTATGAAATCAAATACTAATACATGAAATCAGATACTAATAAACTTTGATGTGATTTGTCCGGAGCCTAGAGATATAAAGGACGGAACGATCACCCCAAAAAGCCGGCGTTTAAGTCGCTATATGTGAGTAGCACAAAACTCATATAAATTCAGTTATGCATAGGCATCAAGATCCCACCAGAATGGCACGCTACCTCGATCCCGACTAGAATGATTTAAACCTCGACAGCTACGACCGTTGTACCCTCGGGAAGTGGGCGGGGTAGTTGTATCCTCGACGCTTCGAAGACTACCTATGTTAAAACATCTCGATAGCCACCAGATCAAAGATGTGGATAACTTATCTCAAACATTAATGATTCCAGGATGTCAGCGACATACGAAACAACTAGCTTACGGCGTCTATCTAGATCCGGTCTCTTTCCGCAGAACAGTATAGCAGTTAAGAAACGGACTTCGGATTTATAAACCAACCCGATAGAAGCGATGGACGCCATCGGACGATATCATCACCAAAAGAGCTACCGTATCGACTAGTTAGGTATATCTGTGGAATGAAAAGCGAAGCCCGACTCAGGAGATAGGTATCTTTTCCTCGATATGAGAGTGTTTTACTATCAACATTGTTCCTTACTAAAGTAGACATGTCTTACATGAGCTACAGAAACCCCGTAACCAGCCGCCTACCATGACGAATAAGGTCAATACAAATACCATAAGCTAACTTTTCTATAAAAGAGTCATAATAAGTTCCAATGTTCTTCCGTTGGTCACTATCCAGGTTATAGACGGGGGCATTCCCTGATACTGTCATCGTCGATCATACTGTCCCTGCAGATTGCATTTTCACTATTCTAAACTATGGATTGTTTATGGTAGCAATCTACAGTTCAAGGTTGTTTCCTAAACTAGCGTCAACCCTACATGTATGAAGAATCAATGTCGCGGGAGTGTAAACAGGGGTACATGAGCGATACCTATTGAGTTGTACCTCATTCATGCAGCTCCTGCGTAGCCATTCAGTACGTACCTTGAAAGGAGAATCGATTACCTACAATCCCCTTACCCATGGAGTATCTGGCCCGGGCTACCACACCTTTAGCCATGTATTGTATGCTGCATGTACCTAAGCAGGTAAACTAATGATTAGTTGTGGTCAGAGTCGCATTCTCAAACTGTGTTCCGACAGTCTGTTACCTCCATAGTTTCAATCCTTCCAGCTTCTTGGAAACATACTTACACGTCACGTCAGAAGTAGGCCATTACGGCTTAGCTTATCCGCCGATCAAGTGTTGGAGGAGACCAGATGACAGCGTTTGCATTGAAAGCGGGTTATGACAACCTTGCTGACGATGATGGGACGAAAGGCAGGATGCTATAACTTGATAAGCGACGTTTCTTGGTCTTAAACAAATGCGGATCTGCGGCCCGCAGAAGGTTCTCCAGTCATTGCATTCGCGTTTCTTCGACTTTGCTAAACCGTCAATAATATATGAACGATGCTACGGTTATCTACATCTGCTAGTTATACGCTGGTATAACACTTACTAATCTGGTTAGACGACGTCCGAGTCAGATTCTAGGGACAATTCATCTTGAGCCTCAAGACGCCTCCAACTCAGGATGACCTTCCTACGCTTCCTCATGCCTTAACGGCAATGTTTTCAAGCATGTGAGGGGCACAGTTATCTTTGTGGTTACAGAGCCGCATTAATACCTAAGTGCTTCGGGTTAGCTATATCGTATTTTCTTGAATGTTTGCTACACTCCCGACTTCAGACATAAGTTCTGTTCCGTTATGAACTCGGTACAACGCACGCCCTGTTGAACAAGTAGAATTATCGAGAGGGTACCTAGTTCCGCCAGCTACTAACAATAAATACTTAGTTATATGAAGTAGGTTGCTTCTCATTTCCTCGAAGTAAATTGAGATGCTTATATACTTCACAGAAGTTATACTTACCTCATAATGAGATTCGATGTCAGAGTAGTTACCTTAGTTCAATTTCCGAGATACCCCTATTACGTGGGTTCATCCTCCTCGAGAGCTATCTTATACCAGACATAATGTCGAAATGACCATAACTATAGCACTCACGTCTTTGGTATTCCCACCATTGGTTTGTCATGGCCATTTGTATCCTTTGCTTAATAGTGTATAATATTCTGATAATCGTCCCATACAATGAGCATTGGTTTTCATCTCTGTGTCGATGAAGATAAACCAAAATCATAGGATTCTATTATATTCTTATCTCTTCACCATGCATATAGCCGTTCAATAATAAAAGTGTATCACTCAAGTATGCTAATAACCTGCGCCTATCCCAAGCTAGACACTAGGAGATGTGGTACACCTTGAATTTCCATAAAGGACGCTGTCGTGTCTCTGACAATGTGGACGATGGTATGACTACATGTGTACTACGGTTTCATAGAGAACCATGTTTAGTTTGAGTACCTGACAAGGAGATGAGTCGAAATGTGAGCACTTCATATATTTATGAATAAGATACCTGGTAATCATAGCTACGTCCTTCTGAGATGGTTCAGTGTTATGAGATCTGAGAGGGTATGAGCACGGTAGAATTGTACCGTCTACACCTTCAAGACTTCACACGAACTAGGTTAGTTATCTGTGCCCCCCAGGTAGCCGAGTAGTCACTTAATCTCGGAGCCCTATACGGAGTAAGTTGACTATGGGGTGGCTTGCCAGCTGCGTCCGATAATAAATCTGGAAGGATGAATATAGGATATTGTAGTACGAGTACCTTCAATGGGCAAGCATAGGTAAATAGATATTATTATTTGAGAGTGATCGCGAGACTGCATGCATTGCATACGCTGCTTGTATACCTTGATCTTATATAGGTACTTGCGGGACTAGGAGATGAAGTATCGTGAGGATGCGTGTACTCCATACTGCGGGGAGAAGTATCAATACTTGGCCGAAGTCGTTACCTTGCGTTGCATGTTGCTTGGCATCGCGACTTTAGCTCCATACCCAATTTGTCGTCTGATCTCAACTAGCTTACTAGAAGCTCTCTTTGGTCCCTTCTTTTTTTTTTTTTTTTTTTTTTTTTTGAATCGGAGCGGATAATGGTTTGAAGTAAATTATATTTGTTTAATACTGGAAAAGTGATACCGCTATTCGACTATAATATCAGTGTTGATGCCCTATATCGCGTAGGTATAGATACATGAAGCGGGTATGTTTACAATGTACATGATCTCAACTACATGCCAAGAACAATGAATATGTTAAGTAGACAAGGTTCACACTACATTATACATACGCTATATGTATGGATACCAGCCACATCATCTACATTATCCACTTGAATACCTGGAATACCTGGCATACCTGGCATACCTAGCATTAAGAGTCGACCCCTTCGAAGCTTAAATAGGAAACTTTAAGTAAGGTATAGGTATATATTGATATATGGAATAAATATATTGAACCGTCTTTAAGGGCTAATATAAAGCTGATGATTCGGTGCGGATAGCTGCATATTTATGTGGTTGATCCTCAATTTGTTTACCAACTATTCCACATCCGATATATGACAACGAAGAGCGGACTATGGCCTTATTGGCTGTAGCTTATTTGTATACGTCTCGAGTACCTAATATATGTACGTAGTCAGCAATCCTTTACGTTGTGAGCTCAGGTTCTTCCTAAGGTTTACCTATTAGTTATATTCGATGTACTCGTTCTGTTTTGTACCAAGTACCACAGCTTATAGATTACATACTAGGAGCTAGTTAAAGGAAAATAGGAAGCCGTCGCAGGTACATACGAAAGATGTAGTGACATTGGTAGAAGAACACATGCGATACATTTTAATGCATGCTGCAATAGTCGAAATCTTGTAACAGCTAACTATCACGTGCGGTTTAATTCAAAGCACAGTGGAAGGCTTAAAAAGTATTGATGTACACTAGGTTAGGTTATATTCTAATGGGCATTAAGAATGGATGGAATGCTTCGAGTTATTGGTAATCAACTCGTTAGTTTACATTCTTTGACCCATGATTAACCGAGTTCAGGGTTAGACCGGGACATAGCTGCCAAGACATTCTGTATACCCACAATGGGTAAAGTGAGCGAATTAAAAATGGCGAATACGCCTTAGGCCACCATGGCCCGAACATTAAAGGTACTTTCCACCTTCGATGGCTGCGTACCGCCAAATCTTAACCTTTCCACACTTCTTTTTTCGTGAGGTGCCAGTCGTTCGAACCCACACCCCCAGGTCGCGCACGAAAAAAATAAAAATAAAAAAAGATTAGACACCAATCCAAAACATCTACCAGCCTAAGCCCAAGATACTTTGGTCAAAAGTACTCCCCAAGGAACAAAGTCGACAGCCCGGCTGCCCGTCTGCCCGTCCGAGTCCTGGTTAGTCGAGTTTATCCTGCATTATTCAAGGTATCGAGCATCTGATCTTGGCAAAGTCACTTCTGTATTCATTACAGACATCAAGTAGGTACCTATCGCGCTACTTTTTAAGATCCTTGCATAAGATTTATCAACTGCAGATTTGTAAATTGACAATCGCGATTAGGAAATTTGGTGGAAAACTGTTGATTTTTTTCTTCGTCCAAACTAAAGGAAAAGAGAAATTGAATTCCTTTGGGAAAAAAAAAGGTATCGTGACCTCTCATTTTTTATTTTCTCACGTCAATCCGAGTCTTACGGCAGCACAACGCCACATGCCTGTACCCAATGAATTTTCATACCCTCTCAATTTTGCAGTCAATATTTCCTAGTTTCGCATGCGCCCGATCCAAAATCTAAATACCCTCATTTTTTCGCTTTGATAGTAGTCCACTAGCAGTGCACACATCACGATGTACATTAAGCGATTCTTCATTTATCCCTAGTGTACTAAAATGCCTTGGCCGAATAATGTTCCCCGCCGAGCTAAAAGCTTAGACCACAGGGAACTTGTGTTGTAGCGTCAGTGGCATAAAGGAAATTTCATAAAAAAGGGCGCACTAACCAATATTTGGGTTGTGCTATAGTCCGTGCGCGAAACAGGCAGAAAGTGCAAAATTTGCAAGTGGCTAAGGCTACCTCACCAACGTTCCTTCTACCTCATTACCTCTTACATACTCAGATACTTTCCCACGGTTCCTCAACCTGCACCCCTCCCCAATCCGCACAGTTCGTTCCCTCTACTTTTCCCTTTCTCACACCAAGGTACTCCGTACTTCTGCTGAACCACGATACATTTGGTTCTCATTCCCTGTCATTGCAACAACAACATTCAAACCCCAACCTCACCTCGAATCTTTTGTTCACCGGCGTCGGTGCCTGCTGCGCGCGCGCCCACTTTCGATTGACTAAACCCTTCTTGTCACTTTCTTTCCCACGGGTTTGTCTAACAGTTTATCCCAGCTTAGCAGCAAAGTCGCCAGTCTACCTGCGCAGTACCAGGTGACAGACGCGTCAGTTGTATCTCGGGATCAAGTCGCCTCAAGTCGCCTCGAGGTTGAGAACACACAAAACCGCTGTACGCTTGTACGCGCGACTGAGTATTGATTGCCCGTCCTCGCCCATTTCTAGTAGGAGGCAACAAAGTTTCAACGTCGCTGCAGACTTTATGCACTGCGGATTGACCATCGCATACTTCTAATTGCCCGTAAGTTTCAGTACCTCTACTTTTCTCATTTTTTCCTTCAATCAGTTGTATTCCGGTATTTCCTTCGCGATCCCCACTATCGACATCATCACCCGTCGCCTGCATCAACAGAACAAAAAAAAATATTCAGATGCGCGACTATTCAAGATAACGCGTGTTTGGATCAACACTCCAACCAAAACCTTCACGATGCTGCCGACTTGTGGCATTGCTCTGGCATCAGCCATCAGCAATATCGTAATATAAAAAAAAAACAAAAACACACGTTGTCAACTAAAATTGCCCTTCGCCCCTCCAACTTCCTCAAGCAATGCAGATACACCATAGCCTGCTCATATTACAATTTTCGCGGTAACATTTTATCATCGTCACCACTACTTCCGCTACTACTCACCTCTCACCATCATTACCACTTAAACAACTACCTGTCATACCATGTCCTTTCTTTGTCGCCTTTTCCCATTCGTCCTTCTTTTTTTCGTTGGACCAGTGGTAAATTTTTGTTTTGTCCCCCCTTCTGCCGCCGCTGTTACTTTTCCCTTACTCTTGCGCACCTCGCCTACCTACTTCGCCTCTTTGTCGCTGCGCGGAATAATTCTCTTATTTCTCACCTGTACATTCCCCCCCTTTCCCCTCTACTTACAATCAATTTTTAAATTTGTTCCTCCAAGTTTTTCCTGCTCAGTCCCGTTTTATTTTATCCCCCCTCCTTTTTCAAGCTTTAGCTTTGTTCCATGCACTTTTGATTTTCCCAAGTTGTATCGGGAACAAAGAAACCTTTAGGTATTGTAGCTGACGCTAAGTTTGCCCTTTTCAGATCATGCAGCAGTGGCAGGTCGGTCCCATGCCGACGGATTACCCGGTCTACACCAACTCCACTCAGCACGCGAACGATGGCATGCAGTAAGTACATCTTCTTTTTCTCTACTTCCAAGTTCCTCAAGTACTGTACTTGTTCAATTTGTTTCCCCGACTATATACATGTTCCCCATTTCCCCCTCTCCGCTACCCCCTTCGTCTACCCCAGATGGCTCGTACACATATACCACCATCCTCGTTGTATAGAGGACATGGTCATATATGTACCAAATGTATACCTGTCGTCTCAGTCATGGACCTGTCCCGCAAACATACATCCCAGGTCAACAAGTCCCTGCTCCACTGCGAGTGGCAGGACCCCTGGTGATAGCCTCATCTTTTCCTTCGATACAAACCTGGCAATACCCACCTACCCTGCAGCCCAGACTACTTCATAACACCCCTGCTCTTCCTACTAGCTGAACGACACCTATTCTTCCGCCTTACTTTATACCAACTGTTGTCGATTCGGAATGTTCAATGCTGTGCAGCCATGATTGCATCGCGTCTTGCTGTTGTCGCTCTCAGCAATACCAAGTCGTATCGGTATGCTAACATTCTTCTGTGATACAGCCCTAACCACCCTTACCAAGCCGACATGTCACGTCGGACTGAGTTTACTGGTTATACGCCGCAGCCTCCGAATCCCGGTGCTCAGCTGCATCCGTCGCATGGTCAGCAGCATCATCAGCAACTACCTCAGCACCAGCAGCATCAGAACCAGCCGCATCAACAGCCTCACGGTCCCCATGGGCAGCATCCCCATCATCAACCCCACCAGCCTCCACACCAGGCACAGCAGCACCATGCTGCCACACCGGTCCCAGCTCCGATGACCAACCTACCTGCAGTCGCGCCTTCTCAACAGTCGACTCCTACCCAAGCCTCCGCCCCGGCTCCACGCGGTCGTAAGCGCGCCGCACCTGGCCATCAGCAGCAGGCTCATCAACAGCCGCACGCACCAACTGTCAACCCGGCGACTCCCGCACCGACTGCAACGACCGGCCCCGCTGCTTCGAGCACACCCGCTCCTGCGCCGGCCCCCACCCCAGTCTCCGCGGCACCCCAACCACCGATGCAGGTCACTCCCGTCGTCCCGCCGGCGGTTCCCACCAAGGAAGAGGCTAGCACTCCGGTTGTGCCACCACCGGCCAAGAAGAGCCGAACGAATACCCCCTGGACGCCTGCCGAGGAGTTGCGACTAAAGCAGATGAGAGATGCGGGCAACAGCTGGGCCGAAATTGCTAAAGTGAGTTAGCCTTAGATTGATGCTCTCAGAAAGTTTGACTAACTTGAGCAATAACAGACTTTCCCGACACGAACCGAAGGTAGCGTGAAGAAGCACTGGTACAAGGTACGTATTTGCGCACTATGTTCTACGCCCTGTTCCCTGTTGCCAATGACTGTCTAGGACATGCATTATGCCGAGTTTGCCGAAGACGAGAGCCAAGCGCTCCTCAGCGCCATCAAAGATTACGAGAACAACAAGTGGAAGACTATCGGCCAGAAAGTTGGGAAGCCCGCTAAGGTTAGTCATTCCCTATACTCAAAACACCTGCCGAGTTATATACCCTTGCTAATCATTGTTACTATAGGCTTGTGAACAATATGCCAAGGAGCATTTTCCAGAATTGTTCTCTACGCAAAAGGCACGTTAAGAAAGCCCAGGCTCTAGGCCCTACATTTCGTTCTGAGTCCCATTTCTGGCGTTGGCACACACCCTATATGCTTCGATCTGCTCATTCTTGTCAGGTTTTGTAAGAGAACAGGCTCTATGAGTTCACTCTTCGGCAATCCCACCAGCACGTTGGGACTAGACTTTCACAACTTCATGACCTCTGGTTGTACCACGACATGGGATGAAGGGAGATTAACGACACGACGGCGTATCATCCCACTCCCGTTTTCGTCTGTAGTTCTGTTTCGGTATATTTTTCGGCAAGGATACGGTTTTCTTTTTCTTTTCACAGCACGATTCCCCCACGGGAGAATGGATGGATTGTCAAATTACGGTATTCGGGAAGAATCAGATTTGTATTCTGTGGTCTCGAATGATTACGTCTCGAGGCATTGTGGTAGGCGGGTTGAGGGATTATTACTACAAAAAAAGAAGTCATTGAAAAACCATAGTGATGTTAACGCGTGACTATGGTTCAATCAGACGTGCTCTTAGGAGGTTTTAATGCGGGGCTGTAAGGAGGTGAAAGCAATTGATTTACTACGCGATTCGCAGTCAATAGATGAGTCCTTTTTAATATCCGTCGTTTTGCAAGCCCCTTATACTAGGAGATTCGCAGCGGTGCTCTCTCCCCTCTAATATACCTTGATACCTTAATGGTACTAGGTGTGAAGGTAACTAATTAAATACTACAGTTACCGATTACTTTTATTTAAGTCCCATGTGCTGAACTTGCCTGTATGTTCATAACCTAAAACGGAATTTAATGTTGGGATTCTTTTCGTTGCCTCCCTTTCCTCTTATTTTACTTATAGTGTAACACTCTTTGAATGTTTTTTTCCCCATTCAAATAAGTGAACCTTATCACACCCTTCTTCTATTGAGAAAGCAAATGGTTATGGATATCTGTAATTTTACTGGTAAAGTAGATGGACTACAAGGGGCGACCACTGCTGACTTACTCCGAGACGCTTTGATGCCACCTAGTATATGCTGTGTGCCCTAGGCAGGTGAGTTCACTAGCATCCACCAGAATGCCGACACAATTCCGACGCCTTAGATTGTGGTTTAAGGATAGGGAAAGAAGATTTTACTGGCCGCGCAACTACTTAGCGTCAACCCTTGTGTACTGCTGGAAAGTTAACCTTGGAAACTTCTCGGAAGAAACAGGTAAAACCAGCTCCAATAAGCTCGCGGTATACCTTCGCCGACCCTATAAGACCTCGCTCTTCATCTAGCCTGGCTAGCCGGAAAGGCTATGTTGTCACTCATAATGCCTGGGGAACATATAAGGGACAAAGGTAACTTCTAAGGCGGAAGCAAGACGAGGGGAAAAAAAAGAGAGATTACACGTAGTCCTATATTTACTATCTTCCCCCGTGCTTCCCCCCGTTCTCTTGCTATAATATCATCTATAGATGAGATAGAGGTGGGCGGGGAGAACAAGAGAGTTGAGCGAGTGCCTAGCCGTGCCGTATGAGCGCCAAAAAGGGGTTGAAGGAAGAAACACGCACGAGCAGACGGGCGGACGCATACATTTCAAACGTGACGGATTTGCATGTGCGTGCCCGACGAGAGGGGGCGTCTTACGATTTTTTTTCTCTCTCCTTTCGAAACTAAACCTACCTTACCTTACCTATCTAACTTACGCTAGTTAGTTGTTATTATTATTATTATTCTTGTTTCTTCTTCTGGCGATGTGGAGATAGCAAGCAAGCAAGCAAGCAAGCCATGTCGACGTTCAGGAAGACGACGCTGTCGCACGCGCAGAAGACGGTGCTCGCCATGTCCCGCGCGCAGTACCTCGAGGACATCCGCGCCACGCGGCCCGCCGACAAGCTCTTCGCGGCCCGCATGGACGCGCACAGTTCGGCCCTCGGTCCTGTTGCTGCGCCGCTCGACGACCGCCCTGGACCCTCTTCTTCTTCCCTTCCCCTTCTTCCCCTCCTCCTTCTCCTTATGCTCGCTGGAGTAGTGGTGGTGGCGGTCGTCATAGCAATAGTAAACAACACCAGCAACAGCAACAGCAGCTTTTCGTCGGCGAGGGCTTGTGGGAACTCCCCGGGGGCAAGGTGCGCGAAGCAGACTTCTGCATCTCGGCGGCGGTGGCGCGGCGGGTGGCCGAGCAGACGGGGTTGCGGGTGGTGCGGGTGCTGGGCGCGCTGCAGGACGTGCGGCGGGTCGTCGAGGTGCGGATTCTGGACTGGGACGACGACGGCGTGGGGATCTTTACCGCGGGCGGGAGTAGTAGCGGGAACCTATCCGTGTTAGACGGGGCGACGCTGACTTCGGCTACGGGGTCGTCGGGTGGGAATAGCAGTAGTAGTGGTGGTAGTGGTGTTAGTGGTGGTAGTGGTGTTAGTGGTGGTGGTGGTGGTAATAGTGGTAGGGGAGGAGGAGGAGGGACAGGGGTTAGGGGGAGGGGGAGTACGGGCTCGTCGCAGTCGCAGTCGCGGCGGTCGCCGATACATAATCCGCAACTGGTGCTGCGGGAGGAGTGCCTGCAGCTGAATTACGCGGTGCTCGTGCAGAACCACGAGGACCTGGCTGTCAGGTCGCCCGAGCACGACGAGTTGGTCTGGGCGAGCTTTAGCCGCGCCGAGGCGCTGGCTATGCCGGAGGAGCTGAGGACTGTTGTTCATCAAGGTTTGGCGTTTGCGGGGGAGTATTTGTTTTGAAATGGGGTTGGTAAGGGTTAGGATGGTCTACGCATTACAGGCTAGTATTATCTTGGTGTTTTTGCTGTTATTTACACGGGAACGTTGTTATGTACCTATTAAGGGGTCTGGATACCTGCCTACCTATATATTACCTATATATGGAACCAAGATTGGGGGATGTTGTATATAGATGGTTCACATTATCTATCTAAAAGTCTTCTGGATATACTGTTCTCTGAGTATCACTCCCCTATCTATGGTAGACTCTCTATATCGGTTATGTGGTGGGATCTTGAGAGTCGCGATCCCGTTATGGCTATGAATATTTGTTATATCATAAGATGTAGTCTTGCGATATACTAATACTAAGCCAGACTCGATGTGGCAAGCGTGGAATGCCAGTAGGCTATCCCTTGATACGAGATGACCTCGACTTATTAATTCGGGATCATACATTGTTCCTCAAGCTTTCCTCGGGCCGTGATCTTGTTTACAAACATATTAGCTTGCTTCCGTGCCATCGGAAGGCGTGGTTATCTCAATCTATTTATCCCTTCAACCAACAAACATGATCGGATCCTTCCGTGGAAAATAAAAGTCCGGGGTGCATAAGATGCTGTTTTGTATGTAAGCGGCCGTACAGTAATATCGACGTCACTTATCCGATTCCATCCCTGACAATTTACCAGGACCTCTTCTCTGGGATTTTGGCAATGTCTAAGACAAGGGGATAGCGAGAAAGCCATGCATGTAATTCAAAAGAAGGGTTCAAATGAATATTTTTCGATTCGTTCTGGAGATTGATACGTGGGTTTTGACTAAGAATGAGTCTCTTGAAGGAATCATGCCGTGACACGATGCATGGCCGAAGTGATTGGTCCTCGTCTTCTATCTCTTACATTTCCCGCGGATCCCGCTTCGCCCCAGCGCTGCTTTGAGCCGGCGCAGTGCAGCCTTCCTACCGAATCTCCGTACGATACAAGGTTCCATTCAGATGTCGTTCAATGCCGGAGCTTACCCTCCTCGCTACTAAATTCTCGGCGGACTGCTTTTTTTAATTGTTTTTTTTTTTTTTATAACGCATACGAGATTAGGCTTGTCTCTAGCCTGGCTGTCTAGTTATTCACGCTTCTGAGAACGGACGTATACGACGCTTAGCGCACGGAAGCTGAATATTGTCACAATGACCTTGTGAGTTAGCTTAGACATGGGCAGCTTGGCATGTTTATTAGCTGAGTTTATTAGGATGTCTTAGAAATCGTAGAAATGTTAGAGACATCAGGGTAGGTGTACGTGGATGTAAGTAAACACCGCGTTACACATAGCGTAGTAATCGTCGACTTGCAGATTCCTAAATTGACATCTTTTTCTAAATATGGGAGGTATGTTTTAGAGTAGAGCCTCGAATGTTATTGGTTTTCTTGGGAACTTTCGAGTCATGTTAGTTAATTGATGATGACCGATCAGTTTTAGTTCGAATTGTGAGAAATACGAGAAAAAGGCACTTTGAATGAACACAGTACTGGTACGGGTTTATAAGTCATCATATGCACTGTAATGGTAACACGACCCAATGAGATCAGAGATATCATGTTAAGCTCCACCCCTCCAAACGGCTGTCAATCAAAAAGCCTGCAGAACCTGTCAGGCAATCAGAATTCATCTGGTACCTTTCCTAGCGCTTTAAGCTACAGCTGGTACAAACAACGGTGGAACTCAATTCGCTCTGACCCACAAGGTACCTGAGTACTATATTCGACTATTCCCAAGGAAGTAACTTACAGTAGCATTTTCCTGCATTTTTCTGCATCTCCTTTCCTATTAGCAGTTTCTTCAGGCCTATCCCCAACCCATCCCAACCCATCCTAATGAAGATCCCAGACGTGAGATCCCAGGCATTATGCCAGCCGAGGATAGGCTCTCGAACATTCGGGCTTCACGCCATATTTCCCTCCCAGTCTGTAGTCTGTTCACACGCCACGCTTTTCTTTCCCCTTCCCCTTCCACTTCCCCCCATACTATCCTATACTATCCGTATCGTATTCTTCCTACCCGCCCCATAAGGTAGTTCCTCGTTTTACCAATTTTTTGGTGATTCCTTTCGCTTTGCCGTTTGTATGCATTTCTAGCGGGTGGTGGCTGTGAATCTCTTTTTTGTGCCCATCGTATATTCAACTCTCGCTAGTTAAATACCTTTGTCTATATTTTATAATAAACCAGTCGTTATTCGAACCCTCCATACAAAAGAGGTTTTCCGCCTCGATCGCTTCCGGATTACTCTCGTTTGAAACACCCGATATAAAGCACGGCCTACTTTAGTTGTAAATATTTGAAAGTGGCCTATGCATAAGGGAGATCGCAGTTTGTTGTTGCTTGTATATATATATAAGTCGACAAACTTGTTGAGCCTCTTCCTCCCCTTTGTCGGGAATCATACGCACGCCTTCCTCACTGTTGTGTTTGCTTTCCAAGTGTAACACCTGTAGAGGAAGTGTCAGTTGCTGTGGACTGAGTCAGATATCCACCAACTGATAATATATACTCACATATTCTCCCCGGCTTCGTTCGCGTTTATACGCCTTCGAATATCCTGTGTTGTATATAAATACACAGACGCGATTCGGCCACTCTCAATTGCGGTACATACTTTACCGATATAATAATAATACCTTGCCTTAATATTAGTCACATCAACATCTACAAGATGCTTCGATCGATACCGACCTTAGCCGTGGCCTTGTTGGGCGCGACCACTGTACTGGCTCAGGATTCCTCGCCCCAATGTTCTCTTACCAAGAAGTGCCCAGAGGAAACTCCTTGCTGCTCCCGTAAGAGACCACTCTTCTACCTAGTGCTTTAACGCGCAGCCTTCTAACTAAATCAAATTATAGAATATGGCCAATGTGGTGTTGGCGCATACTGCCTTGGTGGATGCGATCCGCGCATGTCTTTTTCTCTCGATTCATGTGTTCCTGAGCCCGTGTGCCAGTCTAGGACCATGAAGATGGACAACACCGACCGCATCGTTGATGCTTCGAAATACCTTGGTGACGCCTCCAAGGCTGATTGGGTCGCACAGGGCACTCCTCTCACCCACGGTGGCAACGTCCTCTTAACCATGCCAGCTCATTCAGCCGGAACCGTCCTCGCATCGACTGTCTATATGTGGTACGGCAATGTGAAGGCCAGGATAAAGACGTCGAAGGACGCCGGTGTCGTTACGGCTTTCATTCTGCTCAGTGATGTGAAGGACGAGATCGATTTTGAGTGGGTTGGTACCCAACTGGATATTGTCCAGACGAACTACTACTTCCAGGGCATACCCAACTGTAAGATCCCAGCATACCCTAAGGGGGAGATTATATGAACCGTCGTTTGCTAATTAGCTCTTTAGATACTCATTCTGGTAATATCACCGACTCGTCCATCAAGAACACTAACACCGAATGGCACACATACGAGATCAGATGGACCCCAGAGAAAATCGAGTGGGTGGTAGACGACAAGGTTGGCCGAACGTGGGAGAAGTCCAAAACCTGGAACTCTACTACCAACCAATGGGAGTTCCCCCAGACACCCTCCCGAGTCCAACTTTCTATCTGGCCTGGTGGTGATGAGAAGAACGCCAAGGGCACGGTTGACTGGGCTGGTGGATATATCGACTGGGAGAGTGAGGCTATCAAGAAGGACAAGTACTACTACGCCACCGTCGGCGAGGTAACCATCGACTGTTACAAGACGGATAAGGCACCCGGTACCAACTCGGGCAAGGGCTACATCTACAAGGACGCAAAAGGTACTAACGATACCGTTGAGGACAGCGACGACAACACAGTTCTGAAGTCGCTGTTGGGTACTGGCCTGGATATGGACAAGGACTACCCTAAGGACTCGAGCGCAACATCGGGCACCCAAGATGTCATTCCCGGCCTGAGCGGAGGCGGGCCTGGTACTAATGGTCAGGCCGCCGGTGGTGCTAACGGCGGCAGCGGTTCGGGCAGCGGTGCTACTCCCGCCGGTGGCAGCAGCGCACCCGGCTGCACGGAGAGCTTCCAACAGGACTGTAGTGGTAGCGGCGCTTCCGACAACCCGAACAACGGTGTACGACCTGAGCGCATGTTGGGGGCGAGCGCCTTTGCTGCTCTCGTTGCCGTCGGCGCCATGCTCTGGATTTAAGTGACGAATATCAACTTCTTTTCTATACGTTTGCGTGTATATATAAAACCTACCTTACAAAAATGAGTCGAGGGGGAGTTTCTTAGGTGGGGGTCGATTCGTGTCTATACGATCTCCTGGGCGGCTCTATTGTGTGTAATGGACTATGATACCATCTGCGGAGGTAATGGCGCGACGCCGTCCGCTCCTTTTATGGATACGACTGGGCTTTGCATATCGATGCAGGTATGCTGCCACCGAACAAACTTGCTCAGGGGCTATTATGCCCTATGCCGATAGGGGCTTAATGAGAACTATAAGCATGGACAACTTGTATATAATAACAAGGGAATTATGGATACGAATGTTCGATTGGGTTTGTGATGATATTTGTGTGCGTGAGAGATGTGAACCTATTTGATTCCCATGAGATGTCGTGTTTTGAAACGTCGATGAGTAAAGAGAACGTGTACATTTTGTGTTTTCTAGCTTTGCTACGAGTTTGACGGTAACATTACACTAGTTTAGAGGAACTTAATTATTAACTAAGACTTAGCAAAAGGCTTTTCTGAATTTCACTAGTACCTGACTACGAGCTGTCATCTTTGGTTTAACTACTTGGCTTATCATGATATGAATGGTATAAAATATGTCGATATCGACCGTTTCACCCCGCTAAAGATCCGGGAAATAAGATTCGTCTTCATCTTCGCCCGTGTAAATTCGAACTCGCCTCTTGCAGAAGACGACCAAGATACGTGCTCCTTAATGATAGAGCAAAAGCGCTATTGGGAAGTTGGATGCAAAAAGAGGCCTAACTGCATAATTGCGGTGATTACACGTGTGGACATTCAACGGGCGAACCAGCAATGAACAACTTCCGTCAGCGTGGGTATTCGTCACAGCCTGTCTCGGAACCGTAATTCAAAGATTAGCATTATCTTTACATCATAATTATTCCCAAGACATACCAATAGAAATCTAACCCTAGGGGTAGGTAAGACCCGCGTACAATTCGCTTCCTTTCGGACTCAGTACGAAAGTCCCAGGGAAGCCGGGTGCGAAAAGGCCGTCATTGGAAAATCGGACGGTTTCGACGCCGTTTCTCGCGGAGGGGGGGCTCGGAGCTCCGAGTTACCCAGATCGGAAACCGGGTCGCTGTAAAAAGTTAAGCCTCTTTTTCTTCTTCTTTTTCTGGACTCGAGCTGTTACGGCTATAGGACGAGACGGGCATGCTCTAAGCCTAATATGGTAACCCCCATGAGAACACGGGATGACTAACTTTCCGCTGCTGAGCCCCCGACGAGGGCTTTGGGGGCGCCGAAATCTGCGCGAGGGTAGGTAGGTCTTTGCGACGTCTGGATTTCGGATCGAGAGGGTGGGTTGGGTTCATCCGCTGCTGTGAGGAATGTGTAACGATATAGTGGTTAATTTATGGGTGTAGCTAAAGAAATAGTATAAAGGATGGCTTGTTTGTTGAGATGAGACGGGATCTTGATCATTATCAGACATCATCAGATTTCACCATAGCTTGGACATTACACCATAGTAGAACTCAACATATATATCAACATACCGGGGAGTCTGTATTTGATCTGTATACACTTACAACGACTTCAAGCAACTACGATATAACTTACCTCAAGTTACCTACAACAACGGCCTTGACTCCCCACCTAGTCCTCTAGAGATACTCACCACAACCAGTTACAACAAAATGTTCTCACCAAGCAACACCAAAACCATCGCATTCATGGGCGCATCGGGGGGCATCGGCCTCGCAGCCCTAACCCGCGCCCTCGCCGCCGGCCACACGTGCATAGCGCTCTGCCGCACCCCCTCCAAGCTCACGGACAAGTTCCCCGGGTCCCAATTCCCGAGCCTGAAGATCGTGGCGGGCAACGCGCACGACCCCGCCGCCGTAGCCCGGTGCCTAGTCACGGCAACAGAGGACGGAGACGAAAGCGGAAGTACAAGAAGCCAGCCTGTTGATGCCGTGGTCTCGACGATCGGCGGCGTCTTGCAGTTCTCCCGCTTGACGCTCGACGACCCGCATGTCTGTGAGAAGGCCATGGCGGCGCTGCTGGAGGCTATTTCTCTCGTGCGCGCGCAACAGCAACACGGACACGGACACGAACACGGACACGATTTGGCGATGGGGGTCTGGCGCCCGCGTATCGTCGTCGTGAGCACGTGCGGCATCTCGCGGACGGCGCGCGACGTGCCGGTTCTCTTCATGCCCATGTACAAGATCATGCTGCGGGTGCCGCACGTGGACAAGATGGCGATGGAGGCATTGCTCGTGGACGGGGCGAGCGCGGGTGGTGGTAGTGGTGGTAGTAGTGATAGTGGTTATACGTACTCGATCGTGCGGCCGAGTTTCTTGGTCGACGAACCGCAGCCGGAGAGGAAGATACGCGTCGGGCTGGGGGATGAGCCGGCGGTGGGGTATGTGATTTCGAGGGATGATGCGGGGAGGTGGATTTATGAGAATTTGATCGGTGGGAAGAAGGGGGAGGAGTATGAGAATAGGATTGCTACGATTACTTGGTGATATGATAGAAGGGGTATAGGATGGAAGGGATATGGGCGTATGGACGGTAGGGAGTTTTGAGATGGGATCACTGAATAATGAACTACATATTAGGTTAGACAGTATGGTATGTTGTTAGTCGTCTGTCATCCGTTGGTGTTTTCGTGTGAAGGATCGGGTCTAAAACATACATAATAAGTAATTCGCAGGTTTGCTGGCGTCATTTAGAGATTTTGTTTCTAATACAGGACTCATCGTTTATTCCTTATAAAATGCTCCCTTTTTGCTCGAGATACACAAATAGACAAATAAGAGTGTTTCAAAAAAAAAGTTGTTAGTTCCATCTACTTGGGATCCTACAAACGTGGTGCTTTTTCTTCCCGTCTGGCGAGGAGGTGGCGCAAGTAGGATGATTGGCTGATCAGATCTCGTTGGACCTTGGGGGGCAGGCAGTAGTTGTGCAAAGTTGTGTGCTACTCACTTTACAACAGGCGCCAGGTTGATTTGCGCCTATCAATCCTAAACAGGTCAGATTCGCACCGACTCACGATGATCTTTTCCGTGTGTGATTGTGGTCTACTGCAGGGGAAGTGCATATTAATTTACTGCTACGTCTTTTCATATGACGATATGTTCCTATTTATGTATTTACCCACTTTGAATATTGGCACTTATAGTAAGTAACCAAAGCGGCACAGAACAAGCACTTCTTAGTCAGATGTTCTGTAAGTTAATGGTTCTACCAGCCTTATACAGAAAAGGGACCAACCTGAAAATACATAATCATCTCCATCCAATGAAACTGTAACACAGCCCTATGAAGTTATGCCGGACACACGGTACTTTTTACCTACCTTTGTTCGAAAAAGGGAGGTATCATTCTCGAGCCAAGAAAAAAGGGAGCGCTAAACCTGCTGCTGAATACCTGAACGTGAATAATAAAATTGTTCCTAAAGTCTTCCTTCAGCCTGATCCATTTCTTATTTATGATCGTATCTTCGTTCTCATCCAGCTGTATTTTCTGGTTTATTGCTCTTCTCACGTCTTATCTGCCAAAATAAATTGATGCAACTTATAGCTTCGCGTCGAGGTCGAAGGTGAGTAACTCACTCTAGAGAGAATAAGCAAAACTCGTCATTCCCTTGTTTGAATCTAATAAGCAATAATAGATACACTCATTTGTTATTTTAAAGAAAAAATATTTGTCCCTTGCCCAAAGAAATTAGGTCACATCGGGAACAACTACCTTGTCATTCATTATCACTATTCTTCTTTCAAGCCCGAACTTTTTAGCGGTAATTCACTGGAAAATCATCGTCAGGTTCCTTGTTGACACCTGCTCATAAGTCGGTCTTCAGCCCATTTGCTTTGCTATAAACGCCATAAGCAAATTTACTTTTTATTTTTATTTTTATTTTTATTATTATTATTCCTTCCTTTTCTTTTCTTTTTTTTTTTTTAAAAAAAAAAAGCTACTCAAGCAAGTGCGACCTAAACAAACAAACTTGTGTCACCTTTTGACTTTTACCTTTTCGTCTTACCTTTCTTCTACCCCTCCAAATTTCCAACATGAAGGGAACTATCGCAGCACTTCTCCTCGGTACGGCCTCAGCAATGCCGGCACTTACACCCCGCGAAGATGCTCCGGCAGCCGAATCGCGCAAGCTCGTCATCGGCGCTCCTTTCCAGATCCTAACTGCCGATTTTGATGGATCTAAATTCTCCATTACTGGCAACCACACCGCTGCTGGAACGGGTCCCAGCTGGCTACTCTTCAAGGAACCCAACCTCCTCTACGCCGTCAACGAGAACGCCAACGACACCAGTGTTTTCACACTCGACTCGGGCAAGCCGACCCTTGCTTCCGCAGCCAATGGTACTTCCGGTGTTGTCTTCCTCGAGTTCAACGGCGACAAGACCCGTATGGTTGGCGCCGGTTACGGCAGTGGCGCTATTGACGTGTGGGATGTTTCGGCTGCTGATGGCAGCATGAAGCACCTCAAGACTGTCCTTGTTCCGGGAGAGCCTAACCCTGCCCAGGGAGCTCACCATCCCCACCAAGCTCTCCTCGACCCGACTGGTCGATTCTTCGTCATCCCCAACTTGGGCGGTGACACGGTCTTGGTTCTCGACAGCAAGGACGACAAGTACGAGTTTACCGGCAAGGCTACTCTACCTACCGGCACCGGACCCCGCCACGGCGGCTTTGTTTCGGATGGAGACCAGCACTACTACACACTGGCCTCCGAGCTAACCAGCGAGCTCTTCCTATTCCAACTCACCTACGCCGACGACACAATCAACTTCAAGCAGCTCCAGAAGCAGAGCACCTATGGTGCCGTCCCGCCGGCCAACGCTACCTCCGCAGCTGCAGGTGAGCTAGTCGTTGCCGCAAACCAGAGGGACGTGTACGTGTCGAACCGGATCAGCGGTAACGAGACGGACAGCATCGCGCACTTCGTATTCAAGAAGGGCACTGGCAAGTGCGCCGCCGGACACCTCGACTTTGTCGACACCGTTTCCTCCGGCGGTCTGCGCCCGCGCATGTTCAGCCTGAGCAAGGACGAGGACCAGAGCCTAGCTTTCGTCGCAAACCAGGGCGGCGATAACGGCCTCCTCGCCTTCAAGCGTTGCAAGGACTCGGGCTCCCTCGACCCGACGCCCGTCGCCACCGTGCCCTACGCTTCGCTCGTGGCCCCTGAGCTCGCGGCGACTGAGCTGATGGGCCCGCAGTTCATTCAAGAAATCTAGAATCATTAGACTAGATGGGATTAGGGGAATCATGAAAAATGCATTTCGGAGCGGACAGGTTGCATTGATATCGGCGTCTGGGTTCTCATGATAATCGACCAGGCTGGCTTTTTCACCTGTGTCGCTTTCTATTCGTTGGTTTGGCCCTCGGAGGCATTGAGATGTACATAGCAATATCTATCTTATTCTCTCACTGCGTTAGCTTTCTCGTGGATCGTAGAATATGTGTTCGTGATTTGCCGTTTCTTCCGATGTTATATCTGCCTGGGAAAATTTGATAGCTACCTAGCCTTGTTTATGGATGTCCATCAGTGGATAAGTATTCGATCTAAACACGTTTTTGCGGTGGAGTTAATCTTAGTGGATAGTAGTCATGCCGAATATGTACAGACGAAAATAGCCAACATAATGTACGTGTCTAAGCCTAGACTTGCTTTCCTTTTAGGGAAGTGGGAGTGGTCTAAGCACTTAGATGCTTGATGCAGTCGAGCGGAGGACAAAGAGCCAACCACGTGTAAGAAGAGGAAATTCGAATTCTAGCAAATAGACAATTTCGATATCACCACATTAAAATTAAAATTAACCGAATCCAGATGATTGTCACGATAAAGCTTCACAGGGAAAAATAAGAATGAATTACCCAGGCGTAGATCGATCGGGAACGGGAACGATAAAGATGTTGTCATGATGGCAGAAGCTTGTCGTGAGGCGATCTGCAATGTAACCCTCCGAACCACGGATTCCGACTACCACGACGCACAAGCGACAAGCGGGTGGAGATGATGGTCCGGGGAATCATTGTAATTCGATCCAAGATATTAAAGGAAGATACTGGCTAACCTGACATTGCTCTTGTTCTTGCATATTGGACATGTCGTAGAAAGTGCAGTATACTTCGTCCAAGACGTCAATCGAGATCCGGCTGATGCCAAGTATAGTAAGTATCAACCCCGGATTGTTTCATAGCGGTATAGTTGACCTACTAATAAACTTGTTTAGGCGTTCCACATGACTAACTAAACTAATGAAGCCTTTTGATCGTAGGGCTTGGGTAGTTGTATACAGCTTGATGGCTTGCGAAGCTGACTGCTCTTGGAGATGTTGTTCTTGTTTTGTCTACTTTTACGTCATAGACAACCGGATGCGGAAAATTGAAACTGAACATTTTCCAAAAAATCAATCAATTTGCGTAACAAGTCCTCCCCCACCAAGGTCACGATACACGTGTATTGGAGGACCCGCGTGGCGTATGCTGGTATCCCAAGACGGCGATGTCCTATGGAGAGCCCGAGTCATCTTGTATGACTTACTGATACGTCCCGCATTGAAACATCTCGGGCACTCGTAGATGGTACTATAATACTATAGTACCCATTTTCTTGACAACAATTCTGGTTGTTTAGAGGATGTTGTTATGCGCATGTGAAAATAGTTGCCATGGTCCTACATAGTGAGGATCTAAAGCTCACTTAATCCTAGTCTTTCTGTCACTGGCTTCCGTAGTTCGGTAGTGATAGTCTTGATTATAGCTGGATTCATAGTCGTTAAAATCATGGCGGAATAGTTGTTTGATTCTTTTCCAGTTTGAGGATGGCGAATCCAGGATTTTTCGTTTTTTTCGTTTTTTTCGTAACTGGTAGTGATAGGATGACGAAGATGCTAGAAACTAAAGACTTTAGCTTTCTAAAATTGATTTTCTTCTTAGCTTCTAATGGCCCCAATAGCTTCAATACTTACAGGGGAGCTTGGGCCAGCACGGAGAATGCGTTCCACTGTTATTAGCTAATGCAAGCCTGGCACGCTGCTTAGTGGTCTTGTTAGCGGTCTCGTTTAAGAAATGCCGGAGCACTTGCGCGTTAGCTATGACGTACTAGATTAACGACTCCGGGTTTCACGTCATCAACACCTAATAATTCAAGTACAGATCTTAGACTTGAGCAAGCACGGCCAAGATGGGCAATTGCATCAGAGAAGTACTTTACAATTAGCAGTAGCGAACAGCAATTAATCATGTACCACCTGATTCATGTCTTCCATCTTCCATCTTCCATGGCAGGAGTAATCATCGATAGCTCTCGGCCGGTTGCATGCGCTCACCCCTCGACCATCACTCTTTTTTTTTGTAGTTAAATCATAGCTACATATTATACCTACCTACACATTACACCACTTTACATAGGGCCTGGTACATAATATACATTATATTGTACAAAATATATTGTACCTTACGTCTACTTACATTTACACTACGTCAACATTATAATAAACACCTTTGTCCTCCCCCAGATCTCAAATCTCATCATCTCCTCTTCTCTCTTCCTCAACCTAAGAAACATTCTACATTGTAAACTCACAATTTAATAAGACTATTATACCCACTTATCTTAATATACCCTCAACTGTGATACCCAACCTCGTTTCTCTGCTTTACGCCATTGTCGAAACACCAAACTAAGAACTGATATCGAGATACCCTAATTACATATCCCGACACAATCATGGCAAGCGTAAACAGACCAACCGACGTCAAGCAGAAGGAAGCCGACGTCAATCGAAAGCTTCAGATATACGGAATTATCAATGCATTCCAGATTGGCAAAGTACCATCTGTAAGTGTGCTCTCCCCATATCCACATCCATATCCGCAACCCCCCTATTCAATAATACAAAAGACTTACACTAGACATAACAGAATGACCAAATAGATGTCGCTCTAAACAGCTTCCTTCAGTCGAGAGCGTTAGCAAACCCCTCGAAGCGACTTTCATCAGAAGGACGAGAACTCGTCGAAGACTTGAAGGATGTTGTAACTCAAGCTAAGAAGCTGCTGCTATCCAAGAACGAAGGAAACCTCTTGCAGGACTTCATCTGGCAGACCCAGCAGTTTGACCCTAACGCTGTGAGCGTACCCAATGCTCCGGTCGACAAGGATACGGCGAAGCAACATGGTGATAAAGCTCTTGAGGGACTTCGAACTTTGGGAACATTGATTATCACCAATGGCCAATTCCGCAAGCTTCGTAAGTAGACGGTAGACTTCACCCACACTAATGAATACAATCGCTAACTGCTTCTTAGTGAATGATGCTACTATACTACTTCGCGACATTGCTGGCGATGCCGCTTCCAATGCCGCGAACAAGGTACGACCTGACAGCGAGGCTATCGCTCAGATCGACCGACCTGCCGAAGACAACGTTTGGCATGATACCCCTGATTTCTCCAAGGAGAATGTTAAATCGCAGTTCCAGAACGTTTACAAGAGTGACCCGGCTCAAGATGCCAAGGGTGTTGTAAACGCTGGAGCCGGAGCCATCCGACAACCGGATGGGACAGCAGGAGATCGCCTTAATGCCGCGCAGAATGCGACAAGCAGAGCTGCAGAGCAGGTCAAGTCAAACATCGACCCCGAGGCTCGCGAGTCTACCAAGCAGACAGCTCAAGAGTATCGCGCTCGCACTAGACAGTATCTGTCGAAGAAGATGCCCGAGGAGCGTCGTGAGCAGACTATCTGGCGTCTAAAGGTAAGCACTATTCTTTCTACTGAATGTAATCCCTGGCGCTAACAAATGAAATAGAAAATGGTTGTTGAATGCCAGCAACACCCTGATTACCAGCAAGCCATTACTACGCTGTTAGACTTGGCTGAGCAGTACGGCTCTCATGGCAGGAGCATTGCTACTGGCGGTACCGGTACTGTCAAGCAGACACGAACCCACCTAGCTGCTGCTGAGGCTGATCTGAAGGTATGTATTACTTAACTCTACTGGTATAAAGATACGAAGCTAACTCTATGCTAGACTTTGATCGAGAGATTTGCCAACGGAACATCTAGTGATGATCTGTGGTCTTCTATCAACACTATTTATGAAGATGCTGATAGGGATCCCGAACTCAAGGATTGGTTTAAGTCTATGAACGCTTATGTCCGAAAGTGCCTGAAGCAGCAAGGCTACATTATGGAAGATGCTTCTAACGAGGAGTGGCACCGTCTCTATGACCACGGCAACTATCTCCTTCGTGAGAAGTACAGGACCCACACTGATCGTATTGTGGATGAGATCAAGTTCCTGGCCGATCAATTCGATCAGGATGCCCAGAACAAGGCTTTTGCTGCCTCGGTACAGAAATTGTTCACTGACCTCGGAAATGACGACAATGGCAAGGCGACCTTTAAGCCTCACTTGGTCAAGGATTTGACTGATGTTATCATCCCGGCTGCCTTTGAGAGGATTGCATACATCCCTATTCCTCGAATTGAGTACTCTGACAGTGAGATCGATGCTGTCGTTGAGAACCTGGTTCTGGAGAGCGATAACTTCATGCCGAATGTGCTCGAGGTCGCCAGCGACAACTACTTCCGCTGGGGCCGCAAGAAGATTGCGAGCACAAACAAGAACTCTATTGACGTCAAGGTCACTGGCATTCAGATGGATCTCCGCGATGTCAGCTTCTACGTCAAGCGCAAGCAAGGCTTCCCCTCAATTACCGACACCGGTGTTGCTAACATCAGAATGGGTGGCGATGGATTCTGCTTCCGCTTGAAGTTGTCAACCGCAGATGAGAAGGATAGACAGCACTTCTTCAAGCTTGACAAGGTCGACGTCGATGTTAAGAACCTCCAGATCAAGCTTGTCAAGTCCAACCACAAGTTACTTTTCGGTCTTTTCAAGCCCATGATGCTTAAGGTTCTCCGCCCAGTCATTCAGAAGACTGCAGAGAAGCAGCTCAAGGATCAGTTTAACAAGTTTGACCAGTTGCTGTTCCAGGTTAAGCAGGAAGCTGATCGCGCTCTGGACGAAGCTCGCTCTGACCCTGAGAACGCCCCTAACATCTATAACCGCTACGTCAACGCTGCCCAGAAGCAATTCCTCCAGGGCAAGAAGAAGGCAGAGGCCATTGCAGCTGACAAGAAGGTCAATATGGCCGTCACTAAGGAGGACAGCATTTTCCCCAACATCCACCTACCTGGTGGTATCAGCTCTAAGGCCACCGAGTACAGGGAGCTGGCCCGAAAGGGTGAGATGTGGGAGAGCCCCGTCTTTTCCATCGGCGCTGCCTCTAAGAGTACCAACATTCCTGGTGCTCCTCAAGTTACCCGCAAGCCACACGCTGTCAATGGCAACACCACAAACGGGAACTACACCAACGGAAACTATACCAATGGTAACTACACTAATGGTAGAGCCGTAAACGGAAAATATTCTTCTGGTCCCGTCACTGGGCCCATCGCCACCACTGGCCCCGTGACTACCACTGTTCCCACCGTAAGTGGTAACACTGTTACGATCTAGAGGGCGTACGAGGTGTTTTAGTCACTCTTTTTTTCTGGATACCTCTTGTACGATAGGAAGATGGGAACGTGGAGAGAAGGGAAGAGCGAAATCGTAATCAGGAAGTTCCAGATGGTTATACCCGGAGAGATACCCCAGGGCACTCAGATTGGCTTCACTTATGTGATAAAAAGTTGCGAGGCAAGCAACATCGGTTGGGTGGTGACGATGATACCTGTCCTTAGTCTTATTTTGAATATCCTATTTCCTTTTTCGTCGTTGTATGGATAGCCTATAATCGCTAAGTAATGATACATTATGAAGTTCAGTGTTATGAGTATGTGATGTGATCCTGGAGGATTGTTGTAAGTGATTGGTACGCTTGTGCATGTTTTGATGGGGACCGGTCTCCTATTATTCTGGACAAAACAGCTTATAGAGTAAACTTTACGGCAATACTAGTGATAGATGTACCCTGGGTTGCAAGTTCAACTACGACAGTGGTTCGCTGACAGGAAACCAACACGGAGGAATTGCTGGCTTTTGATATCCTTCATCAACTTGGCTCGTATCGAAATGGGTTGCTCCCCTTTTCTTCATTCGTCACACCGGCGCAGCTTTACCAAACCATTCCGTGCCATACCGACCATACTTAGCTGAAGTACATATCAAATTACGTGTCTAGTCTTTTTCAACTAGGTATTGCTTTGACTATGGCCCTGCAGCGTGAGACCGCCATTGTCTTAGGTTTGGATTTTTGGCCTCTGAGCGAAAGAAATGTTACGTACGTCTTGGTGTTTGCCCTACGTACGACGCTTCCATTTGGTTAGGTATCTCGGATAGGCCGTTTCGGACGACGCCACACGTACGTAAAGCAAGCCACGGGACCGAGGGAGTCCCGAGACAGTTGTTACCGGTGTGGATTCGTGGAACTACCTAGGTACCTATTCATCGTGTGTGATAAGAATCGGGCTGAAGATACGCTGCGTCGACTGTATGCTAGTCTAGGCTGAGATTGTTTTTGGAGTTCACGTAGGAAAGGGGGGGATTTAGCAATTCGTTGCCTATTAAGCTGAAGCACTATTGGCAGACTACTTCTTCGAATACGCGTAATTGTTTGTTTGGGCTAACAAGACTAGACCTCGAGCTTTATAGCTTTCCAGATCATAGTAAGGGCGCCGTTGAAGTTGCGATATACGGCACTGCAAGCCAATGTCGTAACATCAGTTTTTCTATAGTCAGGCTATGGTACTTTCTCGTTTAAGAGTTTATAGCTGGTTAATTAACAGTTAGTTAGTCAAGTGTGAATAACGCATTGCCATGACAAACGGATGCGTATGTACTTTCCATTCTCTCATCGGGCGCATTCGTTGCAACGTATGGAGAAGAGGATATGCATCTCAACACACAGAATCTCGCGCGTGTTATAAGAGGGCTCTCGCGAGAAACATCAATAATAACAAAGAGTCCTTGGCGGAGAGAGGGACTTCACGAATGAATATCGCGAAATCCAATACCGGCCACTTCACCCCATGTCGCGAATAACGAAAAGAGATCAGACGACCCTGTAGCAATCAGTGGGGCGCGCGCTGCAGCAAGGGTCCAAAAGGGAATGCAACGGGAGCAGGATTTCAGTTTTCCCTCGCTTAGGCTGTGCGGCACGGGAGGCACAGACTAAGACGGCATTCGGTAGGGAGTCGGGCGCTTGTGAGCGAAGACAACCTTCAGAATATTGCTCGTAAGATTTTGGTGTACGATTGTGATGATGTTTATGCGGACTAAGAATACAGATCGAAAGGTCTGGACGGTATCGGGCCCTAGCCTAGAACCAAATTCCGACGGCGCGGGCGTGCAGAGAGCTTCGTTATCTATGGCTTCGGAGTACCAACTGAATTTGGAACATCTGGCTGTTAGAGCGGGCCGTGGCCTTCCCTTGACAAACTCGATCTCGAAGAAGTGTAATTATGAAGTAGTTAGTTAAGCCTTCTATAGTACCTGGGATATGAGAAAAACAATAAAAAGAATCCTTTGCCTTAAAACCTCATGCTGTATGTAGCACATACAATATCAGGAATCCTGTCTTGTTGCGGATGGTGTTTTACAATGGCAGCGCTCGTGCCCGCGCCAAGACGGATCGAGAAGGCGGCCGTACGCTTCCCGCTGCTAGGTTCCGCTAAGTACCTGGGTGGGATATCCTGCCAATCGGCGGTGATAGGTTGTCTCGTAATTGACGGGAATATCGTAATGTTATTTGTCACATGGTCAACCCGGGCCGTTTACTAGTTGAACGTTGTGATTGGGGAAGCTGGCTAATACATATAAAGCGCGTAGATGTATCGTATTCATTCAGCTCTCATGCCACATGCTTCAAAGTTACGCCGAGGAATAATTGGAGGATGAAGTGATATACTGTCCTAGTAGCGAATGGTGCTGTTAGTCGATGAATACCTTCTTGTCCGGGACTGGCTATTAATTTATCGCCGCTAATCTGTTTGTCTGTTAATTGAACCGGCAGGCAAGTTCATCTGCTCAAAACCCCTCCCTTACATACCAACACTTGAATAGGCAATTCATTCATTGCCTGGGTAAGCCTCACCTTCTAGGAGCCGTTCTAGAAGAATTGTACAGCGAAGCGATGTAACAAAATCGTGCGTGAGGCGAGCTTTCAGTAAGTGTTTTGGGGGGTTTGTTGTACAGAAATCTATGCAGAGTTCAGCTTGTATTACCAGGTTACCTCGCTCAATCCTTCTTCATTGGTATCTCTACGAATGACACTTCAGTATCTATATTCCGTTAGCTTGGCCATTGAGCATTTACGCCGCTTCCTTAGTATGTAATAACGGGAGTTGCTGTCGCGTGTCTTACGAACAAGGGTAGCGGAAAAGGTCAAAGCAAGCTCATGCTTTGGTCGACGCCACAGCTTTACTCCCTTATCTTGGCTCCGAACCCACGTTATCCATGTCGAAACCACGGCGCCAATCCCAGGATATGTATTTCTATTTGCCAGTTCTAATCAGCCAATATCCTCGGAGCGACGTACCGGTATCGCCCAGTGAGAGGACCCATGAGAAGGGAGAGCGGGGATACGGCTCTTCGCTCAGCTAGATCTAAATTCGAAGCATTCTAAGTGGCGAATGCCATTATCATACCACATATTCCAGGTTATTGTTTCACGGGCTTAGTTAGCTGGAATATAGTAACTCTAGCACAGGTGGGCTATCCATTTCTACTTATCTGCTGTAGGGTAGGGTTGCGGCAATATTCCATCAAGTACCTAGGTAGGAATATGGCTTATTGCGGTTGGTTCATGCCTTGAGACATCTCTACTACATGGTAGCATGGGGGGCAGCCTGTCGAATCGAACTGGCTACTACCCTCACCTTCCCGATATGGCCTCAGATCCTCAGCAAGATGCGGTCTTCCAACTGGACGAAAATTCGGTAGAATCGTTCTCAATAAGACTCGTATCAGTGGACCGAATAGATATCCTACCCTACTTTGCCCGCCTACCTAATCTAGGGTTCACCAGGGTCTGTATACATACTTGGCATCTTATCTCTATTAGTGGAAACCCTCGGCCCACCTAGCCTAGATAGAGACCGCTAGACTGGAACCTGGGGTCTTTGAGGGATGTTGCACACGGCGGTTGCGATGTAACGTGGAGTCACTGAACTTTATCGGAAGGGGGCGTCGTTAGTAGGTAGGTATATTAGAGAAGCATGTCGTTCCTTCTTGTGCGTGGGACGCGACCTGTCTCGAGCTTCTTCCCAAGATACTCAATCCATCCATTCACGTAGCTTTCGTCTCGGATCAGACATCTACGACTATGGCTTCGACTGAAAGCCACCCGGCGGATGTCGCCGAGAAGACGACGAAGATGTCGGCTGTCGGAAAAGAGGGTGATGAGAAAATCGACATCGTCGATGTAGATGTCCAGGCCATCGAAGAGGAGCTTGATCTCTACGTGCCTCTAAAGATGGATGGCAGCTTTGTCGACGAGCATGATCCCCTAACGGTCCGCGCCGTCATAATTGGTATCGTCTTAGGCAGTCTTGTCAATGCTTCTAATTTATATTTGGGTGAGCTTCTCTCATGGCGGAGTTGCTAGAGTGAATGTTGTTCGCTAACTATGCGATAGGGTTGAAAACTGGGTTTACCTTCGCGGCCTCTATGTTTGGGGCGATTTTCGGATATGGCATCATCAAACTCTGCTCGAAAACTACCATCCCTATAATCGGCGGTTCTTTCGGTCCTCAAGAGAACAGCATTATTCAAGCTGCAGCCCAAGGTGCGGGTGGTGTCACAGGTATCTTCGTTGCAGGTATACCGGCGATGTACCAACTTGGCGCGCAGACGGGTGTTCCTAAGGATCAATTCGGCGCAATTATCACAATCACTCTTGTCTGCTCGTTCTTTGGTATATTCTTCGTCGCCCCTCTCCGAAAGTTCTTCATCATCCAGGTTGGCCGAGAATTGAAGCTGCTCTTCCCCACTGCTACTGCTGTAGCTCTTACCATTAGGTCGATGCACGCTGGCGCCGCCGGTGCTGGGGAGGCTCTTAGCAAGCTTAAAGCCCTCAGCTTATCCTTCACGGCTGCGCTTGTCCAACGAGTGGCATCGTATTATGCTGTTGGTATCCTGTATGACTGGCATGTTTTCACTTGGATTCACATCTGGAGTGGTGTAAGTCAAAGATTCCTATTGTTCCATCCGTTTGTGGATGGTTCTCTCCCCCATTGGGACGGCAGAGCCAGGAAGCTAATGCTATTTTTTATATGTTAGTACACTAGCTGGGCTATGAACATTGAGAGCTGGGGTTGGTGGTTTGAGTGGACTCCGGCGTTCATAGGAAGCGGTATCCTCATCGGCATGAACTCCGCCCTCTCTATGTTTGGCGGTGCTGTCCTTGCTTGGGCAATCATTGGGCCTCTTCTCGTCCACTACGGCGAATGTATCGGCAAGCAACAAGTTGAGGATGATCCACGATGGGCTGATTGGTACTCATTTGCTTCTCTCAACAACCTCGGACACGAAACTCCGTCTCCACGTTACTGGCTCCTTTGGCCCGGTGTGCTTATAATGGTCGCAACGTCAATTGCGGAACTATTTGTGCAGTATAAGGTGATCGGATATGCCGCCAAGGTAGTCTGGCAGAAGATCTGTGCCAACATCAACCTCGTCTTGTCCAAGCGCGGTAAGACCTCTGCTTACTTTGCCAAGCGCGCCGAGAGGGAAGTAAAGGCGAGCGAGAATATCATCGAGGATCCGGCGCCACCACACGAGCAAGTGCCATTATGGATGTGGTCAACCGGTCTCGTCGTCACCGTCGCCGCGGGCATGGTTATCTTCGAATTTCAATGGGGTATGAATCCAGGTCTGACCGTTTTGGCTTGTGTTCTGGCCATTTTGTTCTCTTTCGGTATGTATAACCCCTTAATAGTCTCTGTTGCTTTGAATCTATAGTTGCTAACGACTAGCAGTAAGTCGAATGGCCCTATTATTTCCGTCCCCCGTGGAATAAGGTAGAATATCCCCTAGAGACAGGACTAAGAGGCTAACATAAGGTACTTGAAGCTTGCCGTTCAAATTGGCGCTGTAACAGATAACTCCCCGTTAACGGCCGCGTCGAAAGCCAGTCAGCTTATTTTTGGTGCTGCTACCAAAAACAGTGGCTTCTCGGTCAAAGATGCGCAGCGAGTCAACCTGGTCGCTGGCGGTCTGGCTTCTGGAGCTGCTGACGTCGCATTTTCATTGACATCCGACTTCCGTACTGGTTTCCTGTTGGGAACGTCACCGGTTAAGCAGTGGTACGCTCAAGCCCTCGGGTCTGTCGTTTCCATCTTCCTAGCTCCAGGAATGTTTGTGCTCTTTACTAGCGCGTATCCGTAAGTAATCCCGTCATAAGTTTGTAAAGATCTCTGCGTGGGATTCCTGCTAACCGTTGAAAATTTAGCTGTATTCTCGACGCGTCGGCCGAACACTGCGCCTTCGCTGTCCCTTCAGTATCAGCATGGGCTGCTGTTGCACAGGCTGTCACAGACCCAGACGTCAGCATCCCTCTATCGTCAGGGATTTTCTCCATCGTTATGGCGGTCTTTTGCGTAGGCCAAGTTATATTCAGACATTTCTACCTTGTGGGCGAACGTGAAAAGTACCGCCAATACCTCCCGAACTGGGGCGCTGTAGCGTTGTCGTTCGTCCTTCCTAATCCCGTGTTTACGACAGCTGCCTTGTTCGGTGCTACCCTGGCGTGGATATGGAGGAAGTGGAACATCAAGAGCTTCGACCTTTATGGATATGCAGTTGCGGCTGGCTTCATCGCTGGAGAGGGCCTTGGAGGTGTTATTGGTGCTGTTCTCCAGATCAGTGGAGTTTCAGGAGACGTTCTTGGCACCACGGCCGGTTGCCCTGCTGGCTATTGCTAATGGCTCTTTTATAATGTCTATTATACCCCGGCTACGATAAGTATGAGTGGCTAGAAAGATTATGCTAGTTAGAAGATTAAAACAAAATACCCGTTATTTATTTATCGTCTTGCTCGTTCGTGTGATGATGAGGCCTCTACCGGTGGCCCCCCATCTACGGCTAAGTAAAGGTAGCCAGTTAGCTAGGAGGTAGGAAGAGCAAAAGGGAGATATGATGAATGATGAATGATGTGACTTGAGCTAATGAGACTAGAGTCGGCTTATTCGGAACTACCTAAGGTTGTACTATAGCAAGTACTTATGCATCTAAGAACCTTGATTAAACCATTTCTTACATAATCGCTGCTCATTGCTTAGGTACCTATACATGCGGGTAGTTAAAGGGGTAACCAGGTAGCTAACTGATATATCATACATTAGGTAAAATATATATTTCTTCTTCAACTTATCCCAAGCTGCTATGTTTTATGTTCTCACTTTGTCAAGTCATTGGAAGACTTATTGTACGGATTAATTAGGTAGGTATATTGAATTGTTCGTTACAGTATAAAAGCTATCATAACAAACTGTGCTAGCATACTAGACAAGCCCCACTTAGTACGCCTTGTAGGAAGGACTAACCCTCACGCGTAAAGTGGAACATCGCTATCAATTAGTTGCTACCGCGACGCGACGTAAGTTCCAAGTTAAAGGCGAAAAGAAAAACAATTCAATGTCAAACTTCAACAACTTAAACTTACCAATTCTGTTACGACAATCCGATCAATTCTGATAGCCATCGTTGATACGATGCTGGTCAGAAGCGATCCCCTGGATTACGGGTAGATGCAGTCAGCTTCTATATCTAAAGTGTGATATGAGAAGTGATGGCTCCTGGACAGAATACCTTTTCCATCATACCGAACGCGCTATGCGCCATCAATGGCGGCCTGGACGCTCCTCCATCTCGCCCTAGCAAGCGGCCTATGACCTCTAAGCAGGCCAAGAAAGCATATCAAAAAACGAACAAGGGCCCTAAGCTATCCAAAGCCGAGCAGCGACGACAGGAACTCTTGGAACAGGATCGCATACGTCGAGAATTTGAAAAGGAAAAGAATCAGGCTCGCGCAAGGGCTGCGCGAGATAAGAAAAAGGAGAAGGAAGAAAAAGAGCGTGCTGAGAAGAAGAAGAAAGGGTTGCCGTTAGTCGATGTACGCCCATCGCAAGCTACAATTGCCTGGTTTGTTCGTGGTGATAAAAAGAAGAAGCCCGAAGGCCAAGCAGTAATAAACTCGCCGGTTGCCGATCAAGACGAGAGCGATGGGAGTGACGACAGCAATAGCGTTACCCGATCAGGTGAAGATGAGCCAGAGCCGCCGCCGAAAAAGCAAAAGACAGTGCTTCAAGATACGGAACACAGTCCGAGCTTTACAGGGGGGTTGAATTGTTCGGCATCACCACTCCGGGATCTAGACTCCCGAGGTACTCCGCAAGCGGCTAACAACGCAGTTAAAAGTCCGATTCAAGAATGCCAAATGACAGAACATCTGACTTCCGATTTAGATGGTCTTGCTATGATGGCACTTCCGGAGGAACTATTTAATGATCCAGTTGATGCTATAAGCAATTCACTCAAAGATGATGTCGATCTTGATATGGATTCCCTCACACAAGAAGAGATAATTCCTAATAGCCCATCGTCATCTAAACCGCTGGGTCATTGTCGTTCACCAGTCATAGCTGAGGAGTCGCTACCAGTGCAAAAGGCCAAGGAGAGCATATCGCCGCCAGCTGATCGGTCCCCCCTCCAAATACTGGGTGTAAGCGATGTCAACTCAAGGATTGCCGATACGCCCCAGGAGCCGGACCCTGACCAAGTGAAGCCGATAGATCATGCACCGAGTCCTGCCTTAGATACATCAGTAAACGTCCCCAAGGACACACGGTCGTCAATTTCATCGTCGAAGTCTTTTCAGCACCCCAAAACTCCGATGGGACCCCCTCCAATACCACCAAGGTTCAAATCCCGTTGTAATTTACCAGCTGAAGATCCGAGGACACCTCCTTTCTTACCTAACCGGACTCATGCTTCTAGTTTTCGCTCTGTCTCTAACCCTAACCCTAAATCCAGCCAACGTCACAACGTCCTTCAAAGAACGCAAGAGGAGCAGCCACCAACAAGTACTCAGATGTTCGTGCTCGGGAACCTCGATGACCTTTTCCCAAGTCCTTCACAAGAAGTGAGGGAAATATTTGGAGAATCGAAACTTGGTATTGGAGGGAATAGCACCAGGCCAAAATTCAAAGCCACTTATACAAACAAGTCTCCTATTAACAGGAACCTGGCCAATAAGTCGGTATCGGCTATGTCGGGTCATAACCGGTTCAGTTCTGCTACGAAGAACAGTAAAATGGAGAATGGACCTAGCCAGGACTGCTTCTCGTCCATACAAGCAAGGGATTCTCATTTGCCTCCTATTGCTAGTATCCGCTCCTCAGGTAACTCGGAGTCATTTGACATGCCGTTTTTCTCAACACAGGATTTCTTCCTCTCATCGCAAGATCTAGAAGATCTTGGAGGTGGGCAAGGATCCCCATTGGGGCTTGAAGGTAGGAATGGTCGAAGTAGCTATGACCCGACCTCAGATAAGTTGGCTTCGAATGGCGATATCGGTTCGACCAACCCATTGCATCCACCGGCCCAGAGGCAGCCTAGAGGCTCGGAAACAGACTATCAAATTAGCCCAGCTTGCGATAGGAGTCGATCGATTCATGCTCATTTACTTGGGGAGCCTACTGTACTTCAAAACCCAGAGCCGATATGCGGGGAAAACACAACACCGAATACACTCTCAGAGAGCACTCGTCCACATGCTAGTCGCTCTAGAGACAAACCTAATCTTCAAACTCCTTCAGACAGTATGCATGTTGTGACCTCCGAGACCCCACAAACGAAACCACTTAGTATGCTACAAGCAGAAAAGAATACGGCGCGCCCGCAGGCCTCACCCAAGCCCTTTTTTAATTCAAGCGATAGAGAGGTACATCGCATATATACCAAGGAGAGGATAAAGACCGCCGCGTGGGAAAGAGGGTCTACCCGGCGGAATACACAGCAGGAACAAGAACATCTCCAGAGGCCAGAGGACGAAAAACCAAAGAGGCCGATACCGGTATATGCGATAGGAGATGGAAAACAAAATAACAGCCAACCTAGCGCGTCTAAACCAGAACCAAGAACTGGAAGCCCAGCCGCTCAGCCATGTGATCAGGTTAAGGACCACTCACGGCCCCGGACTATTAATCAGCTACCAAGCTCGGCAGGGAGTTTCCAGAGTCAAAAGATGGAAGAGCCAAAGGAAGCACGTCCGCGACAGAATCAGTCACGTAGCTCGTATCAGAAAATGTTGGAGTTGCTTGAACGCGCAGAGAGCCACAAACAAGAACAGCAGGCAGTAACTGCATCGCAGGAAACGGATTATGGGGAGGCCGGGTTGGATGATGTCCTTAACGAAATATTGTAACACTTAAATTCTGGCTCGTCGGTATTGGATTAGGAGATTCGGGATATGCATGGATTCAGGGTGAAAGGTCAATGTGTATAGGCACTCTGTGTGAGTAGGATAGGGGCAAGCATAAAGGCAGCGCGAAGCATTATACCCAGCATAGCAGTATATTATGAGACGTATGATTTAAGATGAGTAGAAGATAAAGACATGCTACGTGGATCAGCATTCTTGTGTAAGTCTACCTAGTGAACAACATGGCGAGTTTGCCCCTATTGTTGTTGGCAGACAACTCACAACAAAAAACTATTGTTTCAGCTTCCCACCGCATGATAGATACTATGAATTTCATCTTGTGTAGAGTGTTTGCTAGGGTTGCGCAAGTTGCTAGAGAACTCTACTAACAAAAATGACTCGAATTCAGATGATATTACTAACAGCGACGAATGAGTTAGCTATTGAGTTTCCTAAGGTTGTCATGGGAATAAGGAAAAGCTGGAAAAATAGTCTGATGTGCATTGCGCAAGGCAAATTCGATGACCTGTTGTCGAAGGTACTTGTCAGTGCTAGTCTAGTCACGATTTCGCCGTCCTAGGCGACGAGAAAATACATAATCATGCACCTTGGCGAGCAACCGTTCTTCTTCGTTTCTCGGCCACAATTTTAACCACAGAAACAGAAACATAAAATCGCGAAAAATGCCTGTCAAGCAAAATTATTTTCGCCTTCGCCACCACCGCTCAGCAAGTGCCCCTCCCTGCTGCTCGTTGCCGCGGGAGGATGAGCCCTGGCGCATCGCCAAAATAACTAGAGCTCGTGACCTCGAGACGAGCACCTACCACGAAGAGCGTCGGCGCGAAGAACTCCTCGCTCTCAGGGATGAATTCTCGGGCTTTTTGGGAAATTTCGGTAAGCGCGCGCTGCACTACCAGGGCGTGAGGCAGAATCCTACGCTGCGCGGGTTCTTCGATTCGGCGCGGGACTTCGACCAGGAGCTTCTGGATCTCAAGTTCCTGCTCGCGGGACGGAACCAGCTTTCCTTCTTGCCGGAGGAACATGCGGAGAACACGGCAGCGTGTATTCGCCGTACTACGGATGTCCTGAGGAGTGCTCGCTGGCATATCTGGAGATGCGTTGAGCTCTGGGCGACGCATGCACACCACGACCCCGGCGAGGGACTCGTGTACAGCGTCACGCTGAAGAAGTTCGTTGAGCCGGGGAAGTTGGCTGCCGAGCTGGAATGTCAACGGCTCTGGGAGAAAAGCCGCCCGCTGCTCGAACGGCTTCTTGGCGAGTTGAAAAAGGAGGTCCCGCGCATTAGATGGGTCGTAGGCCAGCTCGAAGGCAGCCGGGAATTTTCTTTCGTCAGGGATTTGAAGGAGAGGAATCCTCGTGGCAAGGCTTCGAAGGCTTCGGGTTTGCTGCCGTGTCTTAGCTCCGGAACTCGACCGGGAGGCCACCAACAATACGAGATGTCGGGTACACTGCCGGTCGATACCAACACGCGCAAGACCCCGGCTTGGGTCAATAACATGAAGATCCGCCTCGAAGCGCACACCATCAACGACCCCACGGAAGTTGATCTTAGCGCCGTCCCGGCCCGGATCCGATACCGAGAACTCAAGGCCCGGGAAAAGCTACAAGGTGATGAGAACCCCGAAGTGATGAGAGATGCGTGGGTAGCATTCCGAGATGATATAGATAAGAGAACAGCGCCCCCTTCGACTGATGTGATCCTCTTGAGGCACAAGGTCGTTACAGAGGTGATACTTGCGGAGCACCGGGTGCAGCAGGCACGGAAACGGAGAGGCGGTGGATCTGGAGAGAATGCTGGAGTTTAATTTGACTAAACCTGTCTAGATTCTGAAGTTCTACGGGAAATAGTATGTAAAATTATGGTTGTAACGGATTGCAAAGGCCTTTGTGTGCCTTGGTGGGTCGTGTCAACGTCCCATAGTATACAGGTGTTCATAGGGCTATAAGAGGAGCACTCCTGAAGATGGACGCAAATCTCTCTACGTTGAGTTCAATACCTATGTCTTATACATTTTTATTAAACACTCCACTGTCTAGATACCCAGTCTAGAAGGTGAGATTCAGATTGTGATGAATGATGAATACTGCAGTAGAGCACTGCCGCAGCAGTACGTAGTATATTACTAAATTCAACTTCACCCGAACCACGGTTCAACCAACCCTGCAGGTGGATCTTGCATATCACCATACCCGGAACCTTGATGGACACTTTATGGGATAATTGTAGTAGTATTTAGAGCTCATGTACACTTTTAGTTTCTGGCACGTTGTTTCTCTTTTTATCTCTCAAGTTGGTAACGGACTAAGCGAGTGCCACAAGCTACCTATATATACTGCCGGATTTCGATCTTGAGAAGCCAATCTATCCTGAAGGGGTACATTTTTGTCAACTGGTATATCCAACTCGGCCACTGATCCTTACTTTATTTACGATTACCAACAATAAATATCTCAGGGCACGATGACGGCCCTGAAGCGGACTGTGCCATTCTTCATAGCATCTAAATGGTAGTAAGGTTAGTCGGTGTCCGATTTATAGCATGAGAAGCGGAGAAGACGATGGAAGAAAATAAGTATATGGGAAGATACATACCCCATGCCGCTTGCGCCTGGTCCAGCGAGAAGGTCTCAATCATGCACTCGACACCCTTGAGTTCAGCGAATTTGATGCTATCTTCAGAGTCTTTGTGGTGTCCAGAGGGCCAAACCTGCACCGAACTGCCGTGCTTAAGCATGGTCACGGTGTCAATGGTCAAGTCACCAGGAATGCTCAGCAGCAGAAGCTTCCCGAGTATCCCCAAGCCTTTCACTGTAATATGAGTTAGTAACCACTTCCGTGAAAGGGGAAATCTCAATGGTACATACGATACGGAGTCATGGAGTCCGCATTCGGTGCCGTAGCCACAACTAGACGGGCACCTCCGATAGCTTTCAAAGCCTCGCCTACGTCCTTCTCCTTGTTCGCGTCGATATATTCGTGAGCCCCCAACTCTCGCGCGAACTTCTCTTTGTCTGCGCCTCGCGAAACAGCAATCACGCGGTATCCCATGTGCGCTGCATACTGGACTCCGAGATGGCCTAGTCCACCGAGACCCTGGATAACGACTGTCTCACCAACCGGGACGTTCATGTTCCGAATCGAGTTGAAGACTGACACGCCTGCACATAGGATAGGCGCGTACTTGGCGGCGTCGACGTGATCGGGGACCCTGACAGTTGCCTCTGCACGCAATATGCAGTACTCTGCGTCTGAAAAGATGTTAGCCAGTGCTCAGGGGTAAGGGATATGGGTGAGGATGAAACAACTTACATCCACCGTTCTTAGTTACGCCGTTTATGATTTGGTTATCGCACATCTGGTACCAGCCCTCATTGCACGCCTTGCAGGTCTCGTCGTGGCCACCATGCCAGCCACCGCCAACACGGTCGCCGACCTTCCACGACTTGACATGACCGCCGATGGCTGCGACTCTGCCGATGATCTCGTGACCGGGACATATCGGAAACCCGCCACCCATAATGTTATATTGACCATAATAGTCGCTATAGCAGACGCCGCACGCCTCGACCTTGACTAAGATCTCATTGTCTCCAGGGAGTACCAGGGGAGTCTCCTGGACTACAAGTGCCTCGCCCTTGCCGGGGAATACTGCGCGCTTGAAGGTCTTTGGGAGAGACATTTTAAGGAGTATAGTTAAAGGTTTCTTATTTTCGTGTTTAATGATATCTGAATGGATTCTCGAGTATCTATCTTGTCGCGATTCAGGAACAGAACTAGCTACCGCATGCCTCTTTATATATGAAGTCTACGCCTCTATCCAACACTCGAGTCCTTACTTCAACTGGAAGCTATCTCAATCTCCCCAAGTCCGCTGCCAGGGACCTTCAACTATCTCCAGCGACGGAGTTCTTCCCTAAGGCCTCGAGGCTTGCAAGTTACTGATAACCTTGTCTTTTAGGTAAGCCAGCGTAACTTCGCCGTATGTTTCCTACTGATGAGGTGGATCGCCTTCAAGCTTATTTCCTAAAGGAGAACCGGAGCTACCAGGATGAGAGCCCACCAACAAGTGTATATCGATACGAAAAAGAAGAGGATAGAAGAAAACATGAGAAATTTGTGCAACTGTATTACATTTATTATTTTGGACTTTAGGCGGATTTATGCAAAGTCCGTCGATATCGAGATGCTTTGCAAATGGAAATGTGACTGCATAAACCTCAGTGCGCAGATGTCTAAAACTAATACCGGACCTCACCGGACTACTCACCATACCATGCAATATCAATATCAGCCTGACACGCTTCGTCTAACCTATTAAGGGGTATGCTATTAGAAAGGAATCGGCAGTTGAAGGTAGTCTTGAGCCAATAATCGTGTAGTATAAGCTGAGAAATTACTATAAAAGGAATTTACACGGACACAGGAGAGGTGGAAAGTAGCTTAGCTGCTGTTAATGCCGAGGATTGTTTTACTCTGAAATTTCTAGATGATTGCTTGTCTACTAGCCGTGGGCATAATGGAAAGATAATATCTGGAGGGGTACGATTATGAAGGATATCAAAGCCAATGTTAAGACCTATGATATCTCACGTCTCTTGGATCTAGTAATTCTTGTCCGTGTAACACATGTACAGCCCATCATAGTAAACAATTGACCACTAGTATAAATAATAGACTCTACGAACATAGAGCCATAGTAGTCTTCGTATACGTAGCATTAGACGACTCTGGCATACGAATCATGACGTTCCCATTCAAAACTTAACAATAACCAGTAATATCATGTAGTATACAAAGTCTTTTCAATATATTAACATGACCAATAACAGGCCTCAAGAATTATAAACCCGAACTGAATTATTACCTGTAGATACAACCACCCCTTTTAGGACAGCCTGCCTATCTACCTCTAGTCTATCATCTAAGCTAGCCAGTTTACGCGCGAGAACGAACGTCTTTAGCTACAGGCGCTTTTGAATTCCCGCCTCTCCCATACCCGTAGCAGATAAGGGGTAGATACTTAGTACAAGGAGCAATACCCGATCCTTCCTAATAAATATCACATATGGGTTTGGGTTTTTCCATCTCTAAATCGTGTGCGAGACAAACTCTTAAAACACCATCATCACAGGCTCGTTGTCATCGGCGCTCCGCCCCTTAGGCTTGACGAAGCGCTCGCGCGACAGGAACAGCGAGCATACGGTAAATATGGCCGACGCTACTATCACCACGATCCAGATCGTGTCGATGGCCCCGACGATAACCGCGATGGCGGCCGCGCGGATCTCCGGCGACGCTTGCGTTAGCACCTCGCTTCGCGCACCCGCGACCGCGGCCTGGATGTCGGCGTCGGTGTACTGGTCCGCGGGCAGGAGCGCGCGGATACCCGAGAACGCCTCGGCCTGGAAGACGGCGCTGGCGATGACGAGGCCGACGAGCTGCGACGAGCCCTGCGAGATGTTGATGTATTGGATCATGTCCGCCGCGAGTGCGGGTTCGGCTAGTAAGTTTCCGATGGCATACGGGGCCTGGGATGCCGTCATTCCAACTGCCAGAAGGATCGAAAACCCGACGATTTTCGCATTCGACGTGTACGGGTCCACGGTATACATGGCGGCCGCACCGGCTGTCAGGAACAGCCCCGAGAACAGGAACCACACGATGTGGTAGCCCACGCGGCCCATGACAGCGCCGCAGATCAGGATGGCGGCGACGTAGAAGCAGATATACGGCAGCAGGCGGACGGCAGCCTGGGTGCCGCTCTCGCCGCGGGCGAAGAGGTAGTAGAACGGGATGTAGTACACGGCGACGAACAGCGTCAGACCGCTGCAGAACATAAGGATGTACATGAGCACGAGCTGGGGGTCTCGCAGGAAGCCGCACGGGAACAGCCTGTTGACCTTGTCGGTTAGGATGGCGAACTTCTGCGTGACGACAAAGGCGATGAGGAAGACGAAGGCGAGCACGATAAGAGTGATAGTACGTCCGTCGTTCCAGGCCCACTGAACACCGCCGAATAGGAACGCTACCGTAAAACAGCAGTACATGGCAGAGTTAAGCAGGATCCCGAGCCAGTCGATTAGCTTGAATTTCTCGAGGAAGGACATTTCTGGGCGGCGCGGGACGGAGGGGACGAGGAATAAGTAGATGGGCGACATGACGCCGAAGATGACGAGATTGAGGTAGAAAGCCTGCGGATCGTGTTATGTTAGTTATAATTTCAATAGTGTAGATTTGATACTCGATAAAGAGTAAAATAAAACTTACCCATCTCCACGTCGCAGAACTATCAGCAAGTAGACCGCCAACCACAGGGCCCAGAATTGCTCCAGCGCCGTAAATAAATCCCGTCCCGGCGACATACACGGGCTGTTCCTTCGGCAGCACAAGTGCCGTCGAGATATTCAATGTACCGAGATACATCCCGCAGCCTCCAAAGCCAGCCCAGACACGTCCGATGATCATAGCATTCATATGCGGGGCGGCGCCGCACAACGCGCTCGCAGCCGCGAAGTTGGTCAGACAAGTGATGAACACCCATCTGTTATCGAAAATGGCGTACGCCTTCCCAACAGGCAAGATGCCCGCGGCCGAGCCCAGCGTAAATCCCACACCGAGCCATCCCAGCTGCGCCGTGTTCTGGAACGTCTCGGACACGGCGCCCTGGAGGTCAGCCGCGATCGTGTTGTCGAGGCCGAAGAGCAGGTTCGCGGAGAAGATGGACAGGCAGACCAGAAACCAGCGGAAGCCCGTTACAGAGCGCTCCTGCGGCTCGCCTTTCTCCTGGAGGGAAGCATTTCGCGGCGTCGTGTCCTGGTTCGCGTTCTCCGGCGTCTGCGACTCGACGTTCTGCGTCGACTCGGAGTTGGACTCCTCGGTCTTTTGCTCCATGGTAAGCGTGCTCATCGTTAAGATCAAGGAAGAGCCAAAAACACTTGTCGTCTGGGAGAGCGGACACTAATGGAAAGAAGGGCCAGGCCAGGACTAAAGACAGGTAGTTATATTAACTAGCCTTTTTATTGAAAATGGCGACATTGCGTAAATATACCCACCCACCCCCAAAACGAACTTTATCAGGCCGTCATCTCTCTCACGTATCAAGGTGACGCCGGAAGTGGCCTCAAAGGACGATTACCCATCCGGTCCAACATCCACCAGGCCAAGCCAGTCGCAGATCTGGGCCAAGGCCCGGGGATTAGCGCCCAAACACCAGCATTGCCTTCCCCTTCCGCAGTACAGTTATCTCCATGGGTTCGACCTACTGTCTTTCTTGGCTTACCTGGGCGGGCCTCAGCTCAAATAAGATATCGCATTGATCGTGACTCAAAACAAACATCGTGCCGCCCTCCGGAACTCCTCTTGGGAAGTGCGGCTCTTTGCCTACGGAGGGGCTCCCGTACCCGGTTTCCCGGCCCCTATGGCAGACCATATGTACCACTTTGCCAAAATCGATTTTGGTCGGACACTAAACTAGATTTGGCTAAGCGTAATAGCAATTTTATCGACGAATACTTAGGTTTTTATAGGGAGTACTTGGGCTTTATATAGGTTAAATAGATATATGTTTATTGATAATTGAATAACCTATATATATTAATATAATAAGATTACAGATAAAACTTTCGCAATTGCTTACTTCAAGCTTAAAGCTTTTATTGAATTAGATATGATTATTATTATTTAAATATTTATTCTCGAATATTATATTCATTATCTAAAGCATGTTAAAGTAGTTGTGAATAAGACAAAGCTTTTTATAGTCGATAGAACTGTCTGGAAAAGGCCTGAAAGGCCCTCTTGTGTATATTAAGTAGATGTAAAACTTAAGTAGAGAGATTGACAATTCAACTTAGTTTGCTCTCAGTAGCAATATTATTTTGATAAAATAATTTATAAGTACTTAACGTAATAATCAACATTATAGTATTATGCATATTATTATGGTTAAACATATCGCGTTCTACTATTAATAAATACGTTCTAACATATTGGACGTAATGATATTATACTATTACAAATAGCACTATGCAATCAGTTCTCAACCCGTAAGCTCAAGTCTCCAGTTTCAAGTATCGTGTATCAATTTGTGTATCTTGCCGCCCGTCAAGTTCCTTAGCCTTTCGAGCTCTTTCTTAGGGTGGCTATTAGGTTAGGTGCTACCCCAAGAGACGATTGTCAATTGTTAACGTATAAGCTCAAGTCCCTTGTATTCATTCCTGTCTCTTATGACCCGTCCAGTTCCTTAATCTTTCCAGCCCTTTCTTGAGGTGGCTGTCGAGCTAGGTGCTACTCTAAGAGACGATTTAGGATTGGTGTAGTGTAGCTTGTATGAAGGCTAATCTTAGTCCCTAACCTATAGGAGTAACAAAGCAACGTTAGTAAATCAAACCTAAATACGCCGTAAGATACATACCTGAAGATAGGTTCTGTTTCATCATCCCTTCGCTGGATTGGTTACGCAGCCACGCTTATGTTTCATCATCCCTTCGTTGAATTGTTTCGGCGCTGGCTAGAGTACAGGGGCAAGTCAGCACCGAAAAGCACAATTAAACGCATAAGGGAAAGATAGTAACTTACGCGCATGAGAGCGATGGCGGTGGCCGGGACGCCAGGACGTCGCATTATTCACGACATTTGCTCTTCCTGGCGCCCCAGTAGAAGGTAAGTTCTAATTGCTTCCTGCATCTTAGCGAGTCAAAGGACTGCGAAAAGAGCGGATAGAAAGATAGAGATAACTGAGGTATGCTCTAGCGCTGCGTTTTTGCGGGCATTCAAACCCGGCGTTGCTAAAGAGTGTTGATAGGAAGAAGGGGAATAAGTAAAGAGAAGTAGGAAGCGGATCAATAGTACTTTAGCGGTGCGCTTTGGCGGGCGTTCAACCCCGGTGTTGCTAGAGAGACAAATAGAAATAAGGTTTAGAAAAACGCGTTGGGCGTTAATGACGTGTTTCTTATTGACGATAGTTATGTATAGATGCGAAAGTGTTAGAAAAGGATTGAAAAGAAGAGGATTGAAGAAAATGATGAAAAGGATCGAAAGCGGGGGAAAGACTTGAAAACGGCAAGAAAGACTCAAAAGCGGTAAAGAAGACTTAGAAATAGAGCCTTCGTGCCTTCCCATCAACAACAACGTGCAGGCGCAATAGATTAATAAAAGATAGAGTAATTGCTATATCTTAAAATAAAAGCAATTATTTAAGTAATAACACACGCAATTGCCTTATATACCTACATATAATAGCAGCAATAACCTATAGCAATACCTTATGCAGTTACCTTATTACTTATTGTACCCAGATACCGTAGCAAGAGCTTGCCTAAAAACACCAAACGTAAAGAAAGAACGCCACATTATCATTATCCTGAAACGGTCACGCCATGCTTAACGTGCTAATGTTGCGTGCTTTCCGCATCACGCACCACAACCTGATAGTCCGGAAGATCCTTATTACGGCCGATGATGTCAAGGCTACTTTTTGAACCAGTCTCCAAGTCAGGCTTCGTAACGTAAGTATCTGCCGCAGTGCTATCGCTTCGACCCCCGCTACTAACGGTGAGGAAAGACTGTGAAAGGGGCGGAGGAGATTGGCTTCCAACGCTTCCAGACCGCCGACGTTTCCGGCCTATACGGCTGTTATCATCATCCATACTGAGATATTCGACTTTGTTATCGACAGTATAACGCCAAGGTCTAAGCTCGCTGCTTCTATTGCTACTTATGTCGTCGTGGTCGAGATACTCGATCTCGTTATCGACGTTATAACGCCAAGGTCTAAACTTGCCGCTTCCATTGCTACCCACGTCGTCGTGGTCGAGATACTCGATCTCGTTGTCGAAAGTATAACGCCAAGGGGGGCCCTCATAATCCTCATCGCTATCATTTGCTTTATCGCCAGTATCAGCTTTGGATCGGGCCCGTTTCTTAGAAGCTCCTCGGGAACCCGATGGTGGTCGCTTGTAGTGGGGCTGCGTAGGGTCAGGAAGCTCGCGTAATGACGTGATCGATTGGATATTGACTTTAGGATATGTTGGAGTCGCCCCAGAGACCAAAACCTTAAGCTCACGGAATCCAGCACTAGTAAGCTTGATAGTATTTGCTCGGAAGATAGACCAAGCAAAGCGGGCAAATAGAAACCGTCGGTCAATGCCCCGTAATTCCTGGCATTCGCGGTTATGGTAGGCCTGTTCTATCTCGTAGTGACTAACACGGCGGGTCTTAAACGCGTGGCTGATCAAACAGCATCTATCCCTATGACGCAATCTAGGGAATAGGATAAGTTCCATGTTCTTGTCCCATAGATGGTGTACGTCTTTGCGGAGCGCCATCAGATTTTGCACGCAATTAATTCCTGCATGGCCAGTTTCGAGACCCATACAATTGGCGATGAACCACGGTTCCTCAGAGGAGGGAATTATATGGGCAGATTCTAAGGCGACGAATGATTTGGTTATTCGGCAGCTTTTATCGCGACATATAGTTTCGGCGCTAATATCTTTCTCGAACATAAGTTCCTTGAAATCACCGCTTATTTCTACACATTGCCAAGGAGGAGGGATATCATCGTGGGGGAATACCCAATGATCGAAAGTCGGCGTAAACGGGTAATATTCTGTATTACTTATTAGACTATGAAGGAAAAAGGAGGCGGATTACTTTACCATCGCCGTCGAGGTTGTGAAGGAAGTATATTTGCTCTGTTAAAAGGTTGCTATGTTCATGGATCCCTATAGCTTCTTCGACGTTAGGGGTACTGGAGAATGACAAATACGCGTAGGTAATATGTCCTCCGTCACGTCGTGAATCGATCCTCGTATAGCCCATCATTTCAAGAGGCCAAGCGTTACCCATTACAACGCAGCAGGCATAGATGACCAGCTCGTAATCAACGCCTTGACCGTAATGGCTAAACTGCAATAACGGGCCATATTTGTTACTATAATGAGGGTGGCGAATGTATATAGTACGCTCAGGTTGGTTATAGTCATTAGGGTAAGGCAGGGGGCCTGGTAATGGGGAGCGGAGAGACATCGTAAAACAGCCGTAAACGTTTCTGTAGGCGTTGCTATATTTATCGTTTAGAAAGCGCAAAGCATGGTGAGAAACGACGATAAACGCGAAGCAAGCAGAGATGATGGATGACCTGACCGCCACCAAGTGTGTCAAATTAAGGTTATACGCTAAGTCCGTATTCGGTTGGCAGGCGGGAACAAAGCCGCGCCGAAAATACGTTAACCAATCATATTTAAGCAATAATCCCGAAAGGGCCGAAACGTATCATATAAAACTTCTTCTTTAGCGACCTTTTAGTGTCGTGATACAATTATTGAAATCTACTGGTTTTTTCAACGGTAGTACTAACAAATTGATTATAGCGGGCTTTAGCGTGCTGTAGCAATTAGGAGATTGTCACGGTTAAGAGTTATGTAGATGATTGGCGAAGCTAATCGCTTACTTGACTCAGTTTTTGAGTCAAGACCCAACCTTTATGTATATAAGGCTTTACAGTTTGCTGTAAAGCTCCCGATGTTCTGGGTTCCCGAGACACCATTTTATTCTTCATTGACCCTTTAGTTTCGTAATAGAAATATTTACTTTCAAATAATATATCATTGTTCAATTGCAGCTTTATTATATCATTTATAATATAATAACTTATATCATTAACATCCCCGAATTTTTCTCTTTCTAATGATATTAATGGTTTACTCTACAGGTTGCTTTTAATGGGTATATAATAAAAAGAAAAAAAAGTTAAAAAAGAGACTTTGAAACCGTTCATTTTCAAATCATTAAACATAATCAACAATGTTACTAAACAATATATTTATACAACGCGCGATTTAACCAATAGAACTGGTACCATTAAAAAGCCTTAGATTGAATTATATTAGATATATTTTTTCAAATTTTATTTCTCCTGAATTGCACGAGAAAACGCGAAATATTCAACTTTTGAATGTTTTACCTATGTGTTGGCGCTATGGCCCACAATGCATCAATGCTTTACGCTATGACCTTTAGTACAAGATTTCTCACGTAATTTGTATGCGTAAACATGTATCTCTTACTTTTCTCGGAGGATATGAACTTTTTCTCATGCTATTTTAAGATTTACAACGCCCTCGAATGTCATAATACCTTTAAAATTTCACACTTTGAAATATCATAATGTATAATAACCTTACCACAATCGCCACAAAGCTTTTTGTCAGAATGTAATACTTAAGCAATAGGATCCTATACAATTATCTTAAGCCATTATAATGACATAGGGAAGATTGTTAAAGACGGTGACGTAAGTCCAGGAGATATCTAGATAATGCCTGAAGCTTTATTAACTAAAGACTTGATAGAAAACAGCTTATTTTCCTTTACGTTACTGCTAGACAGCCATGAAGAATACCGAGTGCTCGAAAGACGGGTAGACGCCGCGGCCGGATAGCTTTTCGCTAAGCCTTCCTACAGTAATATGGAGTGGTTTCTTTAGAACAAGAGGTATCCTATCGAAAGGATGCTATCATAAGTCCCACCTAAGACTCTTCAAGAATAATATTTTTATATATAAGTAGTTTGAACTTTAGAACTATCTTAGGTAATTAATGTTCCTTGCGGAATAACGAAGTTCTTTCCTCACCTCATGCTTCACATCGTGACAAACGCTAACACTATCGAAAAATCTATCACAGTGCTCATGAAAGCTCCCTTACAAACGTCTGTCGACCCGACCTAGCATCCGCAGGCCTGGCATGCTTTCCTCGTCGATTACTATATATTACACACCGTCGAACTACCTACCGCTGCACTGGTCCGAGACAGCGGGACTATCAGATGGCAGCTTATACGCCCTGTTAGAAGTAGGTGGAGAAAAGAGCGTAGCATTTGACCGCCAATCCAGCTACTTGTAACCCCGGTAGGTGTGTATTGAACATCAGGACATTTTCTTGCCGTACAATTTCAGTATACTTTCCGCATATATTTATTATCACCAACTATATCAACGCACCTTATACATTTATCTTCATGATATTTCATATTTATATAATGAAATATATAAAAAACAAAGCTGCTAACTACTATAATATCTAGGTATGCTAATACATTGTATTCTGATACAGATAGGTAAACAAGGATTAAGCTTGAAAAGTCAATTATCTCCAACCGTACTGTCGCCGTTTGTTTCGCGTAGCGTACCGTATCTATCCGCTTAACCCTCACCGCACCAAAAAAAAAATAAAAAAATAAAAAAATACGGAACAAGAGTAAACAGCTCTATACAAGACTTTACTCTTTACCCTTCTCCCTCCTCCCTCCCTTTTTTTTTTCTCCTTTCGTTCTTTACCTTTCATCTCCTACCTACAGCATCCATATCCATTCTTGTCAAAATGTCTGATATTTGTACCATTCCAGAAGCACATGGTGCTTCCCATTCCCTCATGGCGAAGGCTAATATAAGATTCTGCCAATTCTGCGGCAAGGATCTTTCTCGTACGAGCCATCCCCAACCTACACCTGAAAATAATGCTGTTGTCATTAGCAGTGATGACGAGCCTAGTTCTCCTCATGCAACAAGGCTTGTCAAAAAGATCCCCATTCCTAGATTTCACGAGGAACCCGATCTTCTTTCTGCAGCCGACCATGTTGCAGGTGTTCGTCGACCTCGTCCGCCTCCCCCTGCTCTTATACCCAAGAAGGAGCCTAGCTTCCCTCCTATGACACAGATTCCTGCTGCGTCTAATCAACGGTTAGCAAGAGATTTCTTTTTATATGCGGCAGCCTTTTCTAATAGTGTACGAGATAGATCATCTAAGAAGCACCTATCATCTAACAATGCTTGGTTTCACTTCAACATAAATATTTGCGTTGCAAAATATACCCTTGATCTAAATGACGAACTTCCAATGCCGGTCTTCGTCAAGAATTCTATCGAACCCCTCTTCAATTTTGATACCGCCATACGAGGTGAACGTGTTTGGGGGGTTGAAGATTGGTGGACTAGATTGGCTAGTCAGAGCTTTAGCCGCAAGAAGGCCTTTGAAAGAGTATATCCAGTAACCTTCTACAAGGCTCTTACGAATACCAGTTTCACGAATCTGAATATGGAGGCGGAGACCGCGGAAGATGTTCGCACGATCTGGAATAGCCTTCCGCCAGCCAAGTCTCAAAATGGCAAAGAATACCGGAAGATCTTCGTCACATACAAGAAGGTTCGTGAGATTGCTAAAGTTGAAGAAGAGGTTCCACCCTCCCCCACCTTGCGTGCGAAGGTTGAGGAAGCTGAACTTGCAGAGGGTATTCATGTCAAGCGGGAGAGTCCTGTCCAAGTCAAGCGAGAGAGTCTTGTTCGAGTTAAGCGGGAGAGCTCTGTCCAAGTCAAACAGGAGCCGGATGACAAGAGCCTGTTCGTACAGATTAAGAAAGAGGGAAAGAAGCGCAAGGCCACGGCTTCTATGTCGGCCAACTCGGGCCGTACCGCCAAACCTCCCCAACCTTCTCAGCCTCCTACGCCTGTGTATGACACTACGCTGTACGATAGCCCCGAGTCACTTCCCTCTCTTGAATCACTATACGGCCTACCGCCTCGTCCAGTAACCCCACCGCGCCCCGCGACCCCTCCGAGACGCCCTGGTTTTCATCACTATGTACCAGGAACCCCTCCTAATCAACCAGATCCAGAGGATTCTGAACCAGTAACACCAACTCCCCAAGTGACCCGTCGTACAAGCTTTACAGCCAAAAGCATTGAACAGGCAAAGGCATCGCCGGCACCCGAATCCTCCAATGTTGCCAATGCTGGCCGTCCTGCGCTCGAAGGTACCTCCGGAGTTGAAGCTCCTATCCGAACTTCCTCTCGTATGAACAAAGCAGTCCCTGCTCGCCGGTTCGGAGAATAATGAATGGTCTAGGGAATCTTGAGTTTAGGGTATTCGATGTGGTGTTTTGATTTATAATGTGACTTAAGATATTGCTTCGTACTTAGGTACAAAATGCACTCCTTATTGCTTGCTCATTATCACATAGCCTTTGAAACTTCTTATAAACCATGATTGTTACAGTAACTATACAACTATCTTCATCACTCGCCCTCATATTCGCCGTAATCTTCATCATCATCATCATTATCATCATCATTATCATAATCTTCGTCGCGATCTTCGTCGCGATTTCCGTCGTGTGATCTATTCCTAATATCTCGCCAATTTCCAACATCCATTTCATTCTCATGTACGTTAGCATGCTCTATCAATTCATCGTTTTCCATAACCCGAGCATCATCTGGAGCCTCAGAAAAATTCAAACGCTCTTCAACCTCTCCTCTCTGCTCGTAGGCTCCTCGTACAGCTTCGTTAATTCGATCTTCGGATGGAAAATCATCAATTCTTACCAATCTTTCTTCCAATCCAGCTAAACCACCTTGTGGAGGGGGTGGCGCTAAACTTAAGCCTAAAGGATTCCCGGCATTTAGTTGAGTTTTGATCGCTGTACGAAGATTATTATAAGCTGCAACAAATGGCCATTGGTGGTTATCTTCAATCGTACGGTCTAAACCAATACCTGTGAGATAATTCTCGCACCATTCCATCGTATCGTCCGGAAGATATCGATCGATATCATCGTTTTCAATTGCGGCTTCGATTTCGGCAAGGAGGTTAGCGTCAACAGGAACACCCCATTGTGAAACATAGTCAGGGTTGGGAGAAAAGAAATTATCCCAAGGACGGCCTCGTACGGCGTTAGCGCGGTTGCGTTGTGGACGAACATAATGATCATTCCATAATCTTACGAAGATATTAACTTCGTTTCGTATGACAGGTACGTAGACGGCAAGGAGGGCGATTTGAGAAGCCAAATCGCTAGGAATCCAAAGTCTCTCATATTCCATGCGTTGAAATAAAGACTAAACATATATTAATAAAAACTTCAATCTTGTACGAATGAAAAACTTACCCTCCAACGAAGTAAACAGGATACTTGGAGTTGTCTCCACCAGTGCTCTATCCTAGTATTGTCCATACTGCGGCCGTAGTAGAAGCAATCGCCAAATTCTACGTCCGAGCCATCGGCGTTGCGATGGCTGGCTCGTATAAGAGTCCAATGCGCAGCGGATAATAGTGGTAGTTCTTTACCCCTATCTGCGCGGCATGTCCGAGGCGCGTATCCTAAGTTTCGTACGGTCCGTAAATATTGCTTTAAAGTACTAATAGCTGTACTTCCGGACCAAGAAACTTGATACCAGACGATAAATCGCGAATACCCATCTATTGAACCATATACGTGGATTCCCCAAGGCGCAAGTTTATCGTGACCATCTATGCTCCAGACCTGATTCGGCCCATATACGATGAATTCGCCCTTTTGCCTTTGCCGTTGCCACGTACGACGTTGGACTGCTCCGGGAAAGAACTCCTTATATATCTCATATAAGGTAGTCCTATACGATATCAATAAGTGTGTATATAAAAAGAAAAAATCGTACGAACCGAGGGAAGTAGTTTCCATCTTTGTCTCTAATATAGTTATGTATATATTGCCGCCCTAGCTCACCTATACGCCCAGACTTACTAAACTCTTCTTTAAGAGCAGCTCGGATAGCATCTATCTGCTCTTGTTTCTCGGCTGGGGTTGTTATACGACGCTTCAATCCAAGATCGAGTCGGATTCTTTGAATTTGTCGTTGGGTGATATCATAGCCTTTAGCCTTCAGTCGTTCGCAAATCTTTTGGTCAGTCGATTGGAACTGGAAGAACAAGAACTGAATTTCTTCCTTTAAATCTTCAGATAAGCCATCTCCTCGTATGTGGTGTTGCTTATGCAGTTCCCATTTCTTTATTGTACGATTGAATGTTCTAGGAGCAGGTTTCCAACCGTATTTCCGGTGGAATTCTGATATTATCTGCTTTGTGGTAAGGTTTTCGTTGAACCAAGCCGTAATATCGGGTTTATAAGGCTCGAAATCTATAGCTTTTCTTCCCATTTTGATATAGATTACTGTACGAAGTGGGAATAGTAACAAGTAAACAGAGTAAAAGATATGGTAATATAGCCTGTACATCTCTAATATACCCCTCATATGTATGTAACCATTATAACATTACTCTTACAATGCATAAGTATCTATATACAACCTCATTGTATATGGCCTGTGCACACGCTAAGGATATATTGCCTTTTACGGCCACCCAAAATCGATTTTGGCAAAGTGGCTCCTATGGTCCGCCATAGCCCCGCTTATATCGCGGAAACACGATGATTGGTATAGAGGGAAAGGGGTTACTCCTATTGGTGGATGGGCCAACATAGATTCACCAACACACGTTGATTTTATCGTTCGTTCTAAACAATACAGAGTTAATAAGAGGGGAAATAAAAATGTTAAGGTGAGTTCAAGAATTTGTAATTAGTGTTGATTTATAAGATTCTATTATACCTCTTTCAAGTTCTGTCAACTAGATACTTACACGAGATTATCTCCTGTTGTCTATTTCCACGCGGTGCGTGAGCATGCACTGGACAAAACAAAACTTAGAACAAAATAAATGAACGCCACATCTAAGGGAATAACTACAATTGGGCGTCTATGCTTCCTATCGGATTTTAATGGATCCGAACAAAAATTTGTGTCTTAGAATTAGAAAAAAAAAAGGCATCGGTTTCCGAAAGGAGTTCACCAGTTGTGGATCTCTGGTCTTTCAGTAAGAGGTACTCCTGGACGCGTACGTTTCCCATTTATTCTCAAGTATTCGCGAACTCTCAGAAATCTCTTTACTCCTTCGGGTAATCCGCAGGGGTCGTGTTATCCTATTACTGGTTCAGTCCAATCCTTAGTTCCTTCAATTAAAAAGAAAAGGAAAAAAAAAAAAAAAAAAAAAAAAACCGCAACGCGCAAAGCGCGCCAGATTAGATGAAAGACATTGACAATTACCGCAGTGAAGGAGGGTTTACCTTAATATATATGTCATCAGCCTCATATTGAACGAAGCCTTACAGGTTGCGTTTGCATACATGTCGAGTTAGATTTATGGATGCCTTTATTTCTATGGTACTAACGCGGGCTTGGCATGCCGCACCCCGAAGGGTTTATGGGGTATTATTATTTTGACTCGAAGAAGTGATATGGACATCTGGTATCATATAGGATAAATAAATATAATTACGCCTTCTGTAGTATTTTTCAAGACTAGGTTGGCCTTACTAGCCTAGGGATGACTTGGGAGGTAGTCTTCATTAAAGCGTGGTATCCGGAGTTTCCGAGATTCGAAATCAATGCAAATAAAGGTAAAGCTCGCAACAGGACTATTAGTTACAACATGAAGCACAATGCCCATGACTATCTCTTCTGAATTTCATATTGGGCGCCTCCAAAAATGTGGTTCGACTGGATGCATAGGTGATATCACTGGTTAGGATGTTGTAGACAATTACTAAAACATAACTAACGCACATCTACTTCACATCTATCTCTACAAATATACTTTCTCGAATTTCTCAGACTTAGTATAGATTTTTCACGAGCTTTGCTAAATAACTCTATATTTGCTCCAGCCATTTTTAGTATATGTCCACTTAACCCTCCGAGGTATCCGTTCCCAGTATTAAAATTTCTAAATACATGACTTATTATCCCGCAGGGTCCATACTCGGCCATAAAACATTCGTAGTGTTGTAACCATCAACAGCAAACGCCAGGTCCATCGAATCTGCCATGATGCCTTGCATCACAGCGATAGTCTCCTCGTCGAACAAAGGAAATCCAACGTCCGTCTGATCTATGACTGTACCAAACTGCTCATTTTGGGGCATCATGGTAATGGGTTGGCCCTCCTGAGCCATAAGCCTGCCGCCCTCGTGGATAGGCTGCGGCATAATCATATGATCCGCTTTCTTACTGAGATCACGCAGCAATCCGGCCGCGCTCGCAGCTACGGAGAAGCTATTTGCAAAAATGCCCAGAGCATCGGCTGACACGTTTATGGCTTCTCGCGCCGCCTGCGTCAGCTCATCATGAGGATGAGAGAGGACGAAGCCGACCAGAGTCATGGCGACATTCCATTCCCATTGAAAAGCTTCTTGCCAGCCGGTGAGTATATCTGTGGTTGACAGTATTTGTCGCATAATATGCGTAAGTGCCATGGCATGGCTGACGCATCTGCGAGCACAAGCCTCTGCAAGCGATGAGGATTGAGGCGATACTAGTGAGTACGGAGACCTCTTGAAGGATATGAATGGTCGGTATAGATTTGTACAGAGATTGTGGTACAATAATTCCAATAGGAGGCGCTGGCGCTGTACCCAGAGCGGGGCAAATTGTTCGATCTCTACCGGCGAGAGGTCCGTCGAAAAGGGGATACCGTGGTTTTTACGTTGGGTCTTCAATGCATTAGGTACATCTTTAACCCACTGCTCCAAGGCTCTCATACGCGTGATGAGGAAATCAGCGTATGTCTCCATGGCCGCCGGCGCGTCATAAATCGCCTGGCTACCGTCGTTCTCGACTAAGTCAGGGTACTTATCGTAAAAGCGGTGTATACGTCGCGAGCAGCAAGGACGAGCTTAGTATTATGTAAATTCCAGCTAAGCCAAGTAACGTCATCGTCCAAGGGCGCAAAACCTGAGCCTGATTGCGCCGCGGCTTCGTGATCATCGGCTGGTAGACCACAATTCGCATGCGATAGGTGGAGCATGAATGGTCGTCCCAACTTCATGCTAGTTTTGGTCTCGGCAACGTAAATAGACCACCATAGGCGCTTTCGCATTTCTTTCTCGCGTTGGGGCATATTTGGTGGTGGTGGCAGGTGAAGACCGAGCATTTGAGCTGTCCTCGCTGTGATGGCCAAAGTGCTATCAGCCATGTTTTGAAATGAAGCACAACACAGCCAAACCACGGACAATATGTTACACTGTAAAGTTGATATAGTGGGACTTTCCAATTCGCAGGCTAGAAGATTCTGGCAACGACAATAATGCCAGCGGCCGGCGAGCGTTGCATCATCAGTATCGACATTGGCATTTCCCAATGCCGAATTATTATTACCCCGGCCCCGTGCCATGCCATACTGCATGCACAAGGCTATAACAATATCAACGAGGGCCGATGGTTTGCGTTTCTTTCTCGATCCGACCCATAATGATTTATAATAACGCCTGAACTCATCCTCGTCGAGGACCAGAAGAGAAGTGTGATGTGACTGCCAATATAAGTCCAGGAAGTATTCTTCCTGAGTAGCGGTCAAGTACTCTTTAGCCTTGATGGGATCATCGGTTGGTACCTGATCATGCTCATTTGAATGCTTATCTGGAGGGCTTGTAGGACCGTCGAGTAGTCTACTGGCCGAGTTTGGTTGTAGCGAGTTCTCAGGGAGATGCTGCTGCAGTGCTGAAGCCAGGAAGGCATTCAGGCGACTAATAAAATAGAGTAAGGATGAGGGCCCGTACCAAGTTTTGGACGCGGATCTAGCCGTATTAGTATAGATACCCTCCCAGTATCTCCCGGAAGATACTGCATCACTCAAAGAAGACCCCTGTGGGGTTGTGATAGCCGTGTTTGGAACGGATGGAATGTTGGGGGGAGTTGGAAGCTGAGAGCTCGAGGGTCTGACAGGGGTAGCAGCTTGATTTCTATTACGGCTGCGTTCCTCGTCGAGCTCTTTCTGAAGTTCTTGATTACGCTGCTTCAACCGCTCTATCTCGCGGAATGCATGCGGAAGAGTGCGGACTCCATTTGTGCGGTCATTACTGCACTGGCCTCCTCTAGTTTGGCAGTTGAGGCACGGGTGATTGTTATCACACTTGATTCTATGTACGCGACAGTAATCGCTAAGTAGAGTTAATACGAGATGACGTATAGGAGTATAGATTTACAGATGCATATACGTATAGGTATAGATGTATCGTAGAACTTACCACGCGCGAGCTACCTGGCTCCGTTTCTGCCGGGGCCGTGGAGGCTGTGACCCATTCGGAGAAGCGGAGTTCGGACCGGATTCACTAGATCTTGGAGGCGGACCTGGGAAAGTAGTGAACATAGTCGGCAACTAGTGGGCTATCCAAGAAAGAGATTAGGGGGATATGTGGGATATATGGGATATACAGGATATACGAGTATATCAATCGGGGTTGCTGAAGTCGGCTAGACGAAACCGTTTCATTGATGCAGAATAGGAGGAATGGGGGATTGAGTATAGGTAATTACTAGGGTTGGATCTTTGTATGAGAGGATTAGTAATAATAATTAGGTAGTAGGGAATCGTCCTTTTCTCAGCTAAGCGAATTGAAGATATTTCTTTTCAAAGTCAGTGCCTGCAAAGGCCACTCTTGTAAAGAGTCGGGGCCAACGAGATCGCCCCGTCTGAGATTTATGTCAGCGCTAAGCCTGTGGCCCTCACGATCCCCTGCGATTAGATTAAGTAATACCCGTAAACCTTATGCCTAAGTCCGTAAGTTGCGAACATACATGTATAAGAGGTAGGATTGATCATGCAACTACCTTCATACCTACCCCATAAGCTAGCTTACGCTACCTATCTACGGCAGTTACGGTGGATTACGGCTAAGACCGAGCCGGCCCCATAAGGATAGTGGATGCTAGATACCTTAGGTAGGTACCTACCTACATATGCACTTGTATGTGCCTCATAAAATGCCTGGCTGATGTTCGTCTACTGAGTCCTTTGGAATGCCTGTATCGCTTGTTTGACTTTCTTCGTAGCTTGAGTTATTTTTTTTTTTTTTTTTTTTTTATTTTTTTTTTTTTTTTTTTTACCTATCGATACAGTCATTGTCTAGGTACCTAGGAAGGTACCCAGGACAGCCCTACCTCTCTGTGAATATTTAGTATGTTGCAAACACCTTAGTCGGATAATAGACCTTTACAAATATACGTTGTAGTTATAGTAGTGAGCCTTGTTTTCGGAACGCAATGGTGCGTTTATTGCTTATATAAACAAGCCAAAAGCCTCTTGCGGGCCACCTAGTAGGTTAGAGTACAATACAGCACGACATAAGTAGCTAGAACTCGCCCTGTCCATCTCTCATATTTACTATATCTCGTCCGTACGCCGACAGACTCAAGTATTAGGTATGATGAGGAGACCAGTATGCGCAATCAAGTTTGCTTTTATGAAAGTACACACACCACGGACCACGAGGGAAAAGGGCGAGGAGAAGATAATTGCAAACAAAGCATGAGGATATCAATCCTACCGGGTTCCCTTCCGACCGGCACCCCACGTTTATACCCTTGCCTAAACGCAACGCCATATGATGCAAATGAGTACTAGAGAATTGTCACAACGCTGTAAAGTCATCTTAAGTCGGGTATCCAGTAGCCCCGAATAAGATCAGATCAACTCGGTGGGGTAAAGTGAACACAACCGCCTCCATTATAAGAAGATGCCGACCCAAGCAGCCTTCGCGCTCACATCGGTGTCGCAGTCTTCGACAGCGCAGATCACCTTGTTCTTGGCGCCACTGGGGTCAGGCCGGAAACCTACGGCGATACGGTTCTTGCCGGTGGACTTGCGGTACTCGTAGCATTTCTTGCAGTATACCTAAATAAATATATCAATAACTAAATTTCTTTTTAGAAGGGTAGTTGTATGAATACTTACATGTCCACAGGCTTTAACAGCCCAAAAATGGTGCTCTGCCTTATCTTTCTTTGTGCGAGCTCTTCTAGACGGTGTAGCTGCATTAGCTCCATCGTCGTCGGGATCATATGCTAGCTCTTGGTCGCAGCTGGGGCAGATAGCCACGACATCCTCGCCCGTGTCCCTCGTGAAACCTGCTCTTGTCTCCTTGGGAGGCTCGTGGGCGGGTTTCGGGTTAGCGCCTCCAGGTGCAGGCGGCGCGATCGCGGCGGCAAAAGGATGGATATCGTAATCGAGGTTTACCGGGGCAAGGTTTGGTTGCGGCATCACCTCCGGCATTACATTACGATGACCTAGCAAAACTAGGTCGTCGTCGCGGTTGTTCGCCATGGGGCCTGGGTGGTTGAGAAGACGAAATAGAGGAAGGTTGTTCATAATATGTTGAATTTGGTCAAAAGGGTTGCGGCCAGGTAGAAGATCGGGTTGCATCTGTTGCCGTGGTGGTTGCCGCGGTCGATTTTGATTTCGGGCAAACTCATCCTGGTGGGGGATACGGTTTTGGGGGTGATGTCGCCTAGGCGGCGGCATTACTGCAGGTTCGTCGTCAGAATCGGAAACAAGGTCGATAACGGTCTGAGAGTTCATGTAGCTCGCATCACTGCGTTCTAATCGTGGCGGGGTACCTCGCTGTTGCGAACGCCGTCCGCGAAGAGTGTGGATGCGACTTCGAGGTGCAGGCTGAACAGGGCTATCACCTGTTAGATCAATCACCTCAGGTTCTCTTTGAGGTTGCTGTTGCCTTTGTCTCCGAGCCGCGGAGCTACCAGGATGCTCTACCTCGAACGCGACCAACTCATCTCTCAGCTCATTTCTCATTCTTTCCATTTCTCTAAGCCTATCCATCCTAGGCGGCATATAATTCTCTACGGCGTTATCTTCCGAAATGCTCGGCCAAGAATCGGAAGATTGACGATCAGCTATATTGATATCACCGTCTCGATCGGGGCGGTCGTTCACAAACAGGCTTTCTTCCGAGTCATACGCATCAAACAAATCGTTATCCATGTCTATATGGTGGCCGTATGCGTTATCCAACAGAAGATCCTCGCTGTCTATCGGGGATTCGTTATGGTAGATATGGCCGATGAATTCTACGATTTCTTCGGGATCACTGGATGATACGGGAGAGGATACGATGCGAGGAGCCGAGCTGCTGCTGCGCAGGGGATTTTGGTTATAAATATGGATATGTTGAGGCTGGAAACCCGAGGAAGACTCGGACATAATAGAGTTTGAATCGTCTTCTGTACTTTGAAGAGATAATGTAGGAGTCGCAACAAAGCGGGGAGGAGTTGATGATAAAGGATCCGGAAGATCAGAGTCGGCAATTTCGGCCATATCGAAATCGCTTTAGATACCTTTGGGTTGGAAAAAAAATTGAACGTCAGTACGTGAAAAAGTAGTAGGGCGGTCGAATATTACTGGATAGTTCGAGGCATGAACTGTGCAAACTTGAAGATTGCAAGATTGTGCGGGACCCTACCAACTGAATAGACCCAGCCTTCCGGGACCGAGATTGTAGATTAGGTAGGAATAATCAATCAACCCTGCACTATCATTTTACTAAGTATGTGTTAACAGACATCACCTGCTTCACAATCAGGTTAGGATACGGTGGTGGTTTCTGTTGACGTCTACTTGCCGCCACGTCGTAGTCGTCTTGGAGCGACCAACGAGTTGCGACGGCGGTTATCAAACTTGGACGGTGTATATGAGAAAGACAAGGAGTGAGGAGTGGTAGTGGGAAGTGAACCTAAAGTTAGGTTGGGTTATTGGAAGTAAGAACAAGCAGGAATTGTTAGGAGTAATGGCGATGTCAATGGCGAAATTCACATTAACGCGAGCCTTGCAGTTGGATCTTACTGTACGTGCGCCAGGGTTAAAATTCCGGCTAGCAGGTACTAATTTGGGTACTTAACGCAGGGATGACGCCGCATTATCAAATCTGCACTTACTTTATTCGGTTATCTTAGCCCCGACAGCTCACGAAGTAGCCCCGCCCCACATGGCTAGTGGATAGCTGCACCCAGAAGTAGAGATGCTATTTTTACTATGCGCATAACGCATTATACCGTATAATGACACATAATGGCGCATAATAAATCTATTATGCGTATAACGGAATGGGACCCCCGATTATCCGGCGCGTTAATATAAAAATAAAGTTAATTTATTATTAAAATATCGTGTTTAAAGTTTTTTAAAATTATATATATACGAATTTAATAAAATTAAAATTATAATTATAAATTTTATACGTAAAATAACGCGTTAAATTTATAAATATACAAGTTAATAAATTTATTATTTAAAATAATAAATAAAATAATAAATAAAATAATAAATAAAATAATAAACGGTAATTTAAATTTTTATCGATTTAAATACGTTTAATATAAAATATAATTAATTAAATAATAACGTAAATTAAATAAATTTAATTTTTAATATATAATTTTTTATAATATTTATAAATAATTTATTTTTATATTAAAAAATTTTAATCGATAAAAATAAATTAATTAAACGTAATATCGTTTTTAAAAAATATTTTAATTAAATTTAAAAATGTTTTAAATTAAAATAAATATTATTATTATTATTATACGATATACGAAGAAATTTTCGTTAAATTATACGCATTATACGCAAATTGTATAACATTATACGTATAATAGCGTATAATGATATTATATCGCATAATAAATTTATTATGCGCATAATGAGCATGCCTACCCAGAAGCCTTACGCGCCAAGCCTGTTTCGTATGAATGCAGTAAATGTACATATATTGATTTTTTTAACCAATAGGAACATATTTAATACATTTAATACAGTTATTCTAGATCAAGAGTGCATAGGTACTCTTATAGTATTCCAACATACCTCATCTACATTTACTATGATATCTACGTTAGATACCTTGATATTCAAACATGTAGGCTAGGCTAGATGCATGACTATAAAGATGAGAGTCCGGGTATGCCAGGTATCAATAACAGAGAAACTTGAAATTTTATTTCTCAGTTATGTCTTTTACATAGACTTATTTTGATTGATACTGTATAACCTGGAAAACTCTCGGGAATGTATCGCTCTTGACCCATTCACTATCTATATTATACATTGATTAATCTTGAATGATCATCCAGTACGGTTATGATATCAAAGATACTTTTTCCCCCTGCTCTAGCCCGTATCCTTCGTATTTGCTCGCGTCTTCAGCCTAAGACGGTCGGTATAAATCAGGACTCCTTAGTGGTAAGAATACTAATCACTCCGTCTCCATTAACAGCCACGAGCTTGTTCGCATTTGCAGTCCACTTAACACTGACTGCGCTGACTGCTGCTCGTAAGGGCTCTGTCCAGGACTTGGAACCCTTGTTATACTGTTGTACTGTCACTCCAGCGGATCCAGCCGTCGCTAAGAATTGCTGAGAGTAATCCCAGGCCAGGCTCTGTACCGCACTGCCGGTATCTAATACCTTAACCTGTGCAGCATCGCCATCCTTGCGCAAATCAAAGATAGTAACTGTGGTCTGTCCTTTCGCTGTAGCCGCAAACCAGAAGCCGTTTTCAGAGAAAGTAATGGCTTGCACGGGGGCCCCTAAGTTGAAAGAGGCAGCTTCTTCCCCAGTCTTGGTCATGAATAGCTTAATCTCGCCAGAATTGGTGCCGGTCGCAAAGAGATGGCCATCAGGATGGAAGGCACAAGTCGTCAAAGCTATAGAAGAATTTAGCAACAATATTAATAAAGGCTCCTTCAGGTGTTAACTTACTAGCATTAGTGTATACGCGCGTGGCGCGACGCAAATTGGCGAGATCGTAAAATACAAAACTCTTATCGGAGCCCACAGACGCTAATATTTCCTTGCTGGGATGGATAGCAAGACCGGTAGCCGGGCCAGCATGATCGGAAAATGACGCGATCTCACTGCCATTCTCAAATACCTTCACGGAGCCCTTAGAGGTCGAGAAGAAGACCCTGGAGCCCTCCCATATGGAATCCGTTACGGGCTCGTTGACTTGTAATGCACGCTCAACCTTGTCCGAGTCAATCGAGTAGATGGCAACGTCGCCTTGTAATCCGCCCACGGCAGCATAAGCCTCCTCGACACTAACTGTGGTAGCTTGGGGGACGGGAAGGGAATTCGTGGTTTCGACGGTAAAAGAAGCAATATCCTCTGCTGTTGCCCAACCCTCCGGGACAGGTCGCTTCTTTCGGCTCTTAGATAATCTTTCGGTATGTTAGCTAGGTCATACAAAAAAGAGAAAATCGCAGTACGAACTTTGCCTGTGTCTCATCCACCTTGGCCGCTAACTCTTCAGGCAGAGCCTCAGCATCCACAGCCATGGCGTCGCCATTATTGGCGCTACCTGCCGAAACCGTTACCTTGGACAGCGCATCTCGAGCCTCGTCCCGTTCTTTGGTCAATCTCGCGATAACACGAACGGCCGCGTCGTGCTGGTAGAGAGATGTCGCAAGTTCTTCCCGCGTCCGTGAGAGTTGTTCTCTAAGGTTGTAGGTTTCTAGCGCCAGCGCGTCCCATTCATTCTGAAAGGTCGATAGGAGGGCCGGTATGGAAGTAAGGGTAGGCGGTCGGGGTCGCACGACGCGTGAAGATTTGATGGGCAGAAGGTCTTCGAGACCTAAATCCTCTCCGCTAACGGGATCTTTCCCATTCTCTTCGATATACTTCTCGATTAATCGCTTCTCAAATACAGCGCCTATACGGTACGTCAGTTATTCAGTACGGCAAACAAAGAGTGTACCGCTACTTGGACATACCTGACAACTTGGAAACGACAGGCTCTTGAGGAGCTTCGCCGGAAACTATATCGCGTTAGAAATAAGATGAAAATAGCGTGGAATTATATATCGACAATACTTACGAGAGCACAGCATCGTGGCTAATCTCGGTCTGGCGATGATTATGTCTAGTTGCTAACTAGGCTGAGCTCAGTCAATAAAATTTCCAAGGTCGACGGTTGCTAGGTCTAAAGCTTCGTCAGTTCCTGCGCAATGTTGACTTTGAATTGATTGGTTAAAGATAAACAGACCGAAGTTGAACCGTCTTCCTGTTGACGATTATGCACGTAGTCGGCCCTTCCTTTATCCGTGATCTAGCTTGAACCGTTGATGAGATCATTTGCCTAGGTACCTAGCAGGCCCTGGCCAAAATAAATGTGCCACAACCCTCCACTCCAACAGTGGAGAATGTGGTGTAAGTGCTGAGAGCAACTAAAAGCAACAATCTTAAGGTGATATTATAAATAAATGATTTTTTAAAACTTATAAAATGGTATTTTGTATATTTTATAATATCGAAAGCACATTATTTTCTTTCTTCTGCAGTTGCGTTGTGCTTAAAATAAAGAGTGAAGTCAAGGTGTTTTGGTGAGGTTTCTAGGTGTGGCACATTTATTTTGGCCAGGGCCTGCCTAGGTAGATTAAGCTGAACAGTTTAGGTGGGTACACGTACATTTCCCCAAGATATCGGTAATCTAACCCCACCTTCAACCCCACCATCAATCAATAATTTCGATTGACTCGAATTATGCCAAACTACATTTCTAGTTTTCTAGTGTGATGCTATACAACCTATGTTACAAAGTTACAAATACAATAATACTGGACTCTTTGAGTAATATTATGAGATAGTTACAAGCTGGCTTCTAATTGATTCCCAGTATATATCACCAAACCTTTTAACTTATTCTTTTCTTAACTTAGAAACATATTACTCATCTTCAATCAGATATATTGTTACCCAACTACCTAACTTGCCTATATACAGCATTTCCGGGATGACTTCCACAATACTACCACCCGTTACCTCGCTTCAAGGAGCTGACGATACCGAAATAAAGTCCGCACTTGATGCACTTTTCGAGCCATCCCAAGATCTTCACCTTATAGCTATCCCAGCGATCCGCAATAGCGCTCCTTTCTCATCTTATTCATCTCTTATCGAATATGTTGGGAGTCTCCTGTTCGACCTTGCGGAAAACCCAACTACTGCTGACTCGCGGGCAGAGCTGCACGCGATCCTAGGATCACACCCACGCCTAGGCGAGAAGAGGGTAGAAAGTGCGCAGAGCCGGGCTGAACAGGCACATCTTAATACATCTGGTGCCGAGGATGAGAAGGAAGAAGAGGCTGCAAGACTTAAAGCTCTAAACGAAGAGTATGAGTCTCGATTCCCCGGATTGCGATACGTAGTGTTCGTAAATGGCCGAAGCCGTGATGTCGTGATGCAAAATATGCGGGAGCGCATCGACCGTGGTGACTTCTTCGCTGAACAGCGAGAAGCTATTCAGGTAGGTTGAAATTTACCTAGAGATGCTTAACCGAGATATAAGTATTCCTTATTATACTAACGCATTTTTGCTTAACCTCTATATTAGGCAATGATCGATATTGCTCTGGATCGCTCAAAAAAGCTACAGACTGCAAACTAGAAGGGCGCCTGGCCGGGCCATACCTCAGCATTCAACTATAGAAGAACATAAAGACACCACTTATTTTAACGTGAGTCATTAGTAACAAGCCAACCACTACCACACGTCCGGCCGTAATATGCGAGACGTGCTACATCCCACCGGTTACTAAGTGTGTATACCCTCAACACTTGATCAAAGACGCCTCGTTCGCTAATTCGCTTCGAAAGCGAATGAGAAGAATTGGTCATTTACCTCTGATACTCTGCTGTCATAAGGGGTATAGTAGATGGCAAGTTACTGATCTTGGGTGTTCTGAAAAATGAATCGTTTCCTTGTTACTTATTATTATTTAAATTTTGATCTTTTGAAGCTGCCGTGAGGCTGCGGTAGGCTTTACTCCCAACGACAATGCATCTGATATACCTTTTCCTTCTCTTCGCCTTGTTTCCATCGCCAAATGCCCCGGTATCAACTTTTTGCCTCGATCGAACTATGAAACGCCTAATCTCTGATGCTCGCTTAAAGAATATACCATACTAGTTCGTTAACAGTTCATGCGTCGTGTCTTACGCTATCCATCGTATTCCATCCAGCTCATCCAAATATTCCTCATAAAAATGTTCGCTGCTGGTTGTTTCGCTATTCCCAGTACCATCTTCAGGCGACCGCGCACCAGAACCAAATAGTACTCCAAAATCAGCATATACGTCATCCAAGTCGTCATCTGAAAAATCTGCGTATCGGGTTTCAAGGTCTGGAGAAGGAAATGCTACATCATCGTCTTCCATTTGTGGTGGCACGTCTGGCGGGTTCACCGGTAGACTTGGTCGCAGTGGAGGAGATGGACAAGTTGCTACTGGACTTGGACTCCTGTTCTCAGGGCTGCCCTTTTTACTTATAGAACTTCCCCGATCCGGTGGACTTGAACTGGGAGGTAGGGAATGGAATGATGTTGTATGTGGTCGCCAAGCCGGAGGTATCGGATGATCGTAAGGGTTAGGCGCAAGGCCAGGGAATCTTGCCCCCGTCGAGCTGTTGGACGTCGTTACCAGCTGCAAACCGTGGCTCAGCGAGTTTCCTCTAGCTGCCATTCCCGCGATCACCGTATGGCCTCTCAGCACAGCGGCCTGCCGCACACCAATCCTCACTCTATTGAGGATGGCTACTTTGCGGATTAGCGCGCTTTGGTGACCGGCTCTCTTCAAGGAGCCCATGGCGGCCAACTTAAGGAATCGGCTAAGCACAGGCGAGTCATCACCGCTTTCGCGGTTCAGAATGTGCGTCGCCGGCCATGAGTACGGCTGTGAGAGCCGACTCGTCACGAGATGTAATCGTAACCGCCGCTTCTTACACGAAAGCCCACCTGTTCCAGGTCCGTCAACATCATGCAATGCACGGCCCCGCTTGGGAGGCCGGAAGGCAAGGGGCGACGAAACGAACAATTCCGGGGAAGCAAAAGACTGTTTTCTCCTCACTTCCTTTTCATTTCGCGCTGCTGCGCTCAACGTTGTTACTCTCAGGGGTCGAATAGAATCGACCCTGGGTGTTGGGAGCACATCAATGCTGTGCTCCCCCTGGCCTTCCTCACCGGCCTCAGACTGGGACTGCAAAACCACCGGGGCCGAATTAGCCTTCTTGGGCTTCGGTCGGCTCTCCGTCGACAACACCGCGGTCGGAATCCGAGGCCCACATGGCTGAAGCTCTATTTGGATCTTCGTCAAGCGAGAGCTAGCGCTAAGAACTCTGCGGTTGGCACGATCCTGGCTTCTACTACTGTCATCGCTTTCGCTACCACCACTGACCTCAGCTTTGAGAATCCGGACAACACTGGGCGGCGAATTGGGCGCCGATGCACTGATCCGGAAGTATCGCGACCTGCTGCTATTCCCTAGGCTCGGATCATCATCCGAATGGCACGCTTGGCGCGAGGACCATGGTAATCCAAAATGCTCCAGGGACGTCTGGTGCGCATCTAGCTTAACAACCATAGTAACCCTACCCGGCTGGTGCTAAAATCCTCCGGTCGCTATATACGAATGGGTTGAGCGCTGTTAAACAAATAATCAACACGAATGACGTCGAAGAGAGGAGGAGAGGGGAGTCGTGGCTCAAGTTGGGAAGTGTGTCATGATCGCGTAGGTGGTTCTTTGTGCCTTCGTGTTGTATTGCCTCAGGATATAATGAAATTCCGTATTATAAACCGATGCACCCACTGCAACTAACACGGAATAAACGTATTGATTAAGGGACAATGTGGATATGCCGTGACCGGGTGAGTGAGGTAATCCACGAGGTTGCAGACCGGGATGCTTCATCAAACTCGAAACACGGGCGGGAGTACTAATCGCAGCACGGTGTTCTCTTTTGTGCAAAGCCAATGCTAGTTCTGTAGGCTAGATCACTAGAATTGTCAACGTTGGCCTCACTTATGTTATTTCCGTCTGAGGGTATACAAGATCGTGTGTATTGGAGCTTTTGTGGAGGGTGAGTTGATGGGGAAGTAGGAATGCGCCGAGGCAGCGAGATTGGCTGGGCGGCTTAATAAGAGAAGAAAGGGACGGGACGCTGAAGATCGTCCGCCTGCGTTAAACCCGGGGAAAGCAATCTTAGCAGGTTAGGTTAGTGTATGTAGGTATGTATGCACACACATAAATAATTGGCTTTGTGGATATTTTCGGGGGCGGGAAGATCCCGACAGCTGGTACCGGACGTCTGTGTGTGTATATGCGTTCTTGTGGTTTCTCTTTTCCTGCTCTGGCTCTTCGAGCTGCGAATGCTACGTGCGTGCCTCTCTAGTGTACGCATCGGGCCAGTTAGGCTAGTTTGGGTATCCCAGGGTATTGGTCACGAATTACCTACCTATCCTAGGCTATTGCTGGGGCCATGCTGCAAGTGGCACGAGGCGCAGATCCTGCGGGCATGGGGTGTATATGCGTGTAAGAGAGAGGGTACGGTACATACGAATTGTACGCAGCTAGGATCGTGACAGACTAAGACCGTTAGTTCTGTTACTTAGTTCCTCTTCTCAATGATCAATGATCAATGGGAGAACATATTGTTGTATACATCACATATAGTACGGCCTTAAGCACATTAGCAATTAAGAAGGACCGAAGTCGTCGTCATCGTCAGCGGGCGATGGGTTAGGTATGGCAATGGCTTGTCAGATGACAGATGCTAGCGAGGGTTTCTTCGTCCGGTGGGAGAGACGGCTGTTCGCTGTATGAAGTTGAGGAGTTTTGACTGGCAGCACTATAACAGGGTATGAATAACTTACCTTAGGCAAGTATGTAGAGTGCAGGGATTGGTTTGCCGGAGAGCCTCTGGAGTATCATACACGTGAAGGCCGAATCATGTGGGTGAAGTTAAGGACGTTGTGTGAGTGGCTAAAATAAAGAAAACGAAAGCCGGGGATCGATCTCAGAAGAGGAAATGCGAAAGCCAACATCGTATGATTGGGGGGGAAGTCAATCATCAGCGAGGGCCAGACGGTCAAATTGGCATACATAGTCCCGACGTTCCATTTCACTATTAGTGACACGTCTTTTTTTCCTTCTCTTCTTTTCCATCTTCGCACACGAGTCGGGATGTCGAGGTACATAGTGGTACGCATGCAGGGACTTACAATAGAATAGGTATGGTAGCTAACTCGTAAGGTCACATCCGTCCCATATAGGTATACAATATATTGTACTGTACCACGCCGCGGCTTTAAGAAATGGGAAAGTTGCGAAAGCCGAGTCCTAACAATTGCGGTGAAAGTTTGAAACCACACACGAAGCGATCAAGTGCAAGTGCAGTTTAGGAGAAAGGCACAATGGCAAGCCAAGTGAAGACCGCATGTTGTTTCATGTAACCATCTACATAAGTACAATACGTGGTGAGATTGTCAGCACTTTTTTTTTTTTTTTTTTAGTGCGCCTCTTATATTATTGGCATGACCGCTTAGCGTAGCCCAGAGGTGGTATGCTTTCTTCTTTCGTAATGGGACAGGACGGTCAACGAATTGGTATTAGTCTCACCGAATCTAATAGCGACTAATTCTCTGCAAGGACGGGACAAGACGCACGAACGGGTATCAATGCTAACCACCATATTCTCATATTCTTTTCCCTGATGACAAGTAGGTCGTTTCCCCCCTCTTTAGGATATACTGTCTACCTTGTACAGTACGGAGACAGGGAGACATTCCGGGACGGGCTGGTCCCCGGAGTTTGCCAGAGAGCAAGCCCGGGATCATCTACTGGTTGGCCTCTGTTAGCCCTGCCGAGGCCCGTTTTTTTTCTTCCCCACATCCTACCCCATCAACCCTCGTCGCCGTCACGAAGACACGAGCTTACGATGTGGTATTTTTGTTTCTTTCTCGGCTTAGGCAAACGACGGAATACCATCCTATGTAATGCTGTGCCTCAAAACAGCAGCAGTATATGGTATTCAGCTACTATTTGTAGCAGAATATCCACATACCAGGATTAGTAGTCAATCCCGTCTACTGGGAGAGCCAAGGGTCTCCGCACTGATATTCCATACAGGCAGTACTATATGTAGGTAGTCAGTGTTCAGGAAGGTAAGGAGTTTTATATGAATCACGGGCTTGCGGCCAATTAAACCATATAGCGAGACGAATATGATCGACATTTCTATTTCTATAAAAACCTATGTCACGCTATGCGTGAATAGGTTGACAACCAAGTAGTTCTGTGTTCGGTAGTGCCTTACGGAAATACAGTAGGTTAGGTAGTCTGAGGACCACGTTTCTTATTCCCTTACGACCCATACCTCAGCTGTTTCTGGTGCTGCTGGGCTTGGCGAATCAAGGACTAATATCAAGTACGCGCCGAAGGGTCGACAATGTGTTGAAGCCGGGGGATAGAGCATATGTACATAGCATTGAGCTGACCTCATGCTACGCCTAGACTCTGCACTAAGGCATAAGTACTCAGGTTGACATGGGAATAGATCTGGGGTGATGGGGAACGGGGACCACCGTTTGAAAAGAAGCAAAGAGCGGGGATATTAGTACCACATGCCTTTCTACCAATTACTGTATATTATCCCCCCCCCAATACAATATCTCTACTTCTAACGCCGAGGAGAATCGATTGAGACGATTACCTATTTCTCATATGTATACATACTATACTATATTAACCTGAGCGAACCGAGAGAGTTCCTCGGGCAATTGTCTCACATACATTAGATACTTAACGTAGGTATTTAATAATGAATACCATATTGACAAATACCAGTCAAGTGTGAACACGCTTCTTAGTGTATTGAATCTCTACTAACTCCAAGCCAATTGACGAATTGCTTTTAAGTTCTTTCCGAAGGAGCCAATCGTCAGCATGTTGGCCGTCAGCATCACTTCTCAGGAGGTAAAATTTCAAAGGTCATGCGGTCGGAAAAGAATTATAATAAGAAAAATAAAGAACGAAAAAGAAATAAGAAATGGATGAATGGGTCCTCCCGGATCCCAGTTGTCTAAAAGGGGAATCTTCCATTTTCGCTTCTATCGACCTTCTTCCAACCGAACCCATGCCCCTCCAGCTATTGGCACGAAGCGAATGTGACAGGCCTACATATTAGAAAGGTCACCTTGCAGCGTGTCACTACTACTTTTAGCTGCGGTTGGACACATATAGGTAGGTACATCGCAGTGCATATACCAAGGAAAGGAGATGGTCTCTAGCTAGATATACTCATATTTATTATATATATCTCTGCTCCGTATTCGTACTACCGGTCTACCGTAGCATTTATTCAAAGCTGTGCCATGGAACCCCATCATTCATCCCCCTCTTCACTGGCCTGACGAGCTTAACAGCGTGAATATACCCCTAAACTTATAACTACATTCATCCAGACCACTGGGACTGTGCAACTTAACAGGAGCGATACCAATGGAGGCAAATTTCCCGAATTGGAAATTAGCTAATGAGGGAAACCCTGCTTCTTGTTGTGGAATCGTCAGGTCTGGGGTTAGTCAACCATCTCGCCAAGCCTCGAGATCAAGATCCCCATGGGGAGGGGAAGGGGTCTTACACAAAATAGTGATTGAACACTGATATTTTTAAACCAAGACTTAAATGCAAATGAGTTTAAAATAAACATTATAAATAAATTAACAATCATAATAAGTCTTCAGTTATCATTGGAATTTTCTTTTTCTTGAAAAGTTGTAGAATAATTGTTTAAACGTGGAAAATGTATAGTTAGATTATTATCACGTCGAATCACTCGGTATGAGCTACTGAGTCATTTTGAATTAACCCCTGGTCTAGAAACCATAGTTAAAACGAAAAGCAACGTTGTATAACGAATTATTGTGTTTTAAGGTGCGTCACCGGATCGTATAGGAGGACTTTAGATAACGAGTAAACCAGCAGCGACGTCTCGGGACCCGAAACCCTCGGAAATTTCCTCAAGTATATCACCCTTTTCGTATAGGTGCGCTATAAAGTAGGACTAGCGGTACAGATCGCTGTTGGGTTCCATAATATCGAGCTCAATGCTGCTAGATAGGGCTTCCTGTGCGCTGCATTGTCATCGAACAAAGAGATTGTCATCCAAAATGTAGACCCGGCGATGCTAGGTAGATGGCTTTCGGTTACAGAACTATCATTCTACCTAGACACTATGGAGGCGACGGTTTCCAAGGCCACCCATCAGCTCGTGATGGACTCTCGACAGAGTTAAACAACAGAGAAATCGCCAAACCCAAGGGCAAGAACGACTTGGTGGTATCCTGGTTCGTAATTCTCTCAAGACACCGAATGCCATGCAGATTTGAGGATAGAAGCGCGATTCTGGGATAGTTTTATAATCTACCTCACGAAGGAAGTATGGCTGCACGGAACGCCGCCACGACTCAATTAGAAAGCCAATAGTTGGTATCCCACCCATACAAATTATTCAAGAGACACCCGGATCGTGTAAGAACTTGCAGGGCAGTGTTGACAGGTGGAGGAGAGTTTCGCGAGGCATACTCGCTTGTGAAGATATTTACGTTCCATATAAGAAGTCCAGGAATATATAGAGCTCCAATCACAGCATACCTAAGCTACATCGTAGCAATATAAATCTCAGCCTGACTCTTAAATGTCTTCGACGGCGAGGTTGTAGAGAGAGTCAGCTACTGTCATATTCGCCCTAGATGCTTAGTAGATCTATTATATGAGGAACAGCGCAGGCTGCGGCATCCATGCTGGCAGTATTCTATATATCAGAATTTTGCATTTGGAAGTATTAGTACTATTTTTATATATCTGATGACCGTACCCTAGGGGTGATGTGTTTCGAATAATGAATAAGATAGGTCCATGGACATGGTTCGAGAATGGGTGTAGTTTCTACCTGTATCAAATCTTATAATATTTCAACAGTCTTTTTCTTCTTCTAACACAGCACTCACATATCTATCAGGTAAGCATACCTAGGTATATAGCGACAAAAATATATCAAAGGGTTGTTTTCTCCATCATAGATGATTAGCATCAATATTTTTCAATACGTGATATTAGTTGTATGGTTCTATCTAGGAGGCTGTTGATAATTCCTTTCGAACCCCTTTTGAGGCCTACTTAATTAACTTACCTTCTTTAGTACCCAAGAGTTGAGTGGACAAAGCAACAATGAAATAGAACCGGTAAGTTAGAGCGTAAATGACTACTTCTTAGGCATTGTATGTAACTAGAGTATGTAGACGGACAAAGTTACCTAAATACTTACCTGGGTGGTTACCAAACGCCAAGTATAAAGAGATCGCCCGTTTCCTATAGAATAATTTGTAACCGACTTTGTAAACTACTGCGTACAACACACATCCGACAAAATCAATTCTCATCGTAACTATGGCCGGTAGGTGGAAATCGGCGTATAGTTACGAATCCTTTTATCTTGATCCTCCCAATGCCCTGACTATCGAAGGGGGCAATGCAAGAATCGCAGCCGATGGCTTTCTGATATCGCAAATTTTTGAACCGGGATTTTATATCGCCTACTCTAATGCGAACAAGAGATTTTATATGGTGAAAGTGGTGCAACATCGACCTCGTGTACCCAGAGACCAGTTATTGGAAGACGAATTCTCACATCCCGCACCGCCCGAAGTAAGAATATCGAGTCTTACTCCTGCAGAAGTCGCACAGGTTCCAGGCATGAAACATACGCTTAATTGCCCTAGTGAGCAAGAAACAGGAGTACCCAAGCTAGATTATTTTCATGCGAATTCTGCTGGGAAATGGACTATGTATTACAGGTAAATATATCTCTGGCAATAGTTTCACTAATACTTAGGGGCAATATACTAATAATCTACCTTCTGCGATTTAGATATCCAAACGGAGGAACCCTAGAGAATTTAATAGAACAACACTACTTAAATCTGCATCCAATACCGGAGATGTTCATTTGGCATGTAAGTAGTATATTATGCAGGGTATTGGTACATATGCATACTGGCCGGGTTTCGCCAGAGGATGACCCGCCGGCCAATTGGAAGAGGATTTACCATCGAGCCATACACCCGCGTAACATCTTCTTGGATTACCAGCAACGGAGACCGGGTCGTGTACCTAGATATGGTATTGAGGTCGATGCCTTCCCCGATATTATACTATCCAATTTTTCGAACGCGGCTATCGAGACTGAGAACGATGCTTGGCTAAAACCGGGCCTCCATCCAAACGAGGCTCAACCAAATGATTGGGAGGACATCTACCATGTTGGTTGCGTATTACGCTCTTTGTGCATGGCACACATTCCGGCTGGACATCGCATAGATCCTGGTGAGCAGGTGAAAGATGAGACGGGTCCGGACCTCTGGACTGACCGACCAGATAGCAGGGAGGTGAGAGGAGCAAACAGGGTGCCAAGGGAGGGAGGCCCCGGATATTCTCGCTTGCTTATCGATACCTTAGAGCAATTCGAATGGCAAAATCAAGAAGACGCCAATATTGAAGAACCCGCCTACAGGGGCAATTCGGTAAAAAGTATTGGTTGGATAATTGATGAGGTTTATCTCAAAGCAGAGGCCCAGCTTGACGAATTCAGAAACGGGGAGCATAGTAGAGACCCTGGTCATTTTACTAATATAGATGTGTCGTGGTCGAGACCGTGTGGCCCTCGACCACCGATTGTAGTCGAGGACAGAGGCGACCCAGACTACATCGAAGATGTGGCAGGTCAAATAAGGGTGGGAATAGATAATCTAGACTTTAGGGAGATACAGTTCCCAATAGCTAAAGTCCGAGTAATAGAATGATCTATTCGTACATAGTTTTCATGTAACGGCATTGTCAAATAGTTTTTGTGTAACTAGTATTAGGATAACTTTTCGATTAATATATTGATTAGGCGTATGGGTGGCATATCAACGTACCTACTGGATACATTACAAGTGATGCCATATAACATTGAAATTACGAGTGATGCCGTATGTCATTGTAGTCAAGAAGGGGTTGAGAAAGGCAAGTTAAAAGTTATGTACCTAGGTAAAGTACCTACCAACTAACTACCTAATTGATGTAAGTGGTACGTGTAGTTGAGTGGTACATAAGGGTACCCAGATATGTACCTAGATAAGCTTTCCGTAGGGCGGGGATGTGAGAGATCTAAGTGGGGCCATAATCTACACCGCCCGGCATAAAAATAAATTTACTTCAATTTCTCTTATCCTTTCTAATTCCTCTGTCTAATAGGGCATAAAAGCTTTACGACATTTCATTATTACCACCCTTATCTCAAGATGACTTCCAAGCGCAAAGCCGACGACTTTATATATACCCTGTCCGATAATGAGGAATTACCTAATGAAGAGGAAGTACTACCCGAACCGAATCCACCAAAGAAAAAGGCCAAGAAGAACAAGCGAAATACCCAATTAGATGATGAAGAAAATGGTGTTTGGGGCAAGAAAGACGAAGATGATGGAGCAATGGATTCAGAATTTGAGTTTGCAGAGGATGGCACAACAGACTTCAGAGCCGAAGATTTTGAGGGCTGGGGCTTCGATGGTGCGAAGAAGGGCATGAATGGTATCGTAAAGAGACTCGTTGACGTGGATGAGATCGTGCGAAGGAGAAGGGGTACTCAAGGGAATATGGATGCAAGCGATGCGCGTATAAATAATGGCAAGAAAGAAGTTGCGGACGGCGTCGACATCGAAAATGCAGATGAAGACATTGAACTTGATGACCAAGACGACGAAGTTTTAGCTGAAGATGGATTCGGTATGGGTGCTGCTTCGGATGAAGAATCAGGAGACGATGGTGCGGAAGCCGAGTCTGAACATGATGAGCGTGATGAGGATGGTGCTTCAGATGGTGATTCCGTCGCAACCCCGTCGATCATCCCGATGACGAAGGTGAATCTGACGAAACTGACGACGAAGAAGATCCCGAAGAAGCAGCTAAGAGAGCGGCCTTCTTCGCACCTGAGGAGAAGAAGCCAGCTGGGAAGCAGAATGGAAAATCTTCGTTCCAAACCATGTCCCTTTCGCGACCGATATTGCGCGGCCTCAATTCTGTCGGCTTCAATGAGCCCACTCCAATCCAGGCGAAAACGATACCACTCGCGCTGGAAGGAAAAGATCTAGTTGGCGGCGCAGTTACAGGTTCTGGAAAGACAGCTGCATTTGTTGTTCCCATCTTGGAACGACTACTATATCGACCGAATAAAATCCCCACGAGTCGCGTGGTAATCTTAACCCCTACCCGAGAGCTCGCTATCCAATGCCACGCGGTTGCAACCAAGCTGGCTAGCCATACAGATATCAAATTCTGTCTGGCCGTTGGTGGGTTGAGTCTGAAAGTTCAGGAAGCGGAACTACGTCTACGACCTGACGTTATCATTGCTACCCCAGGTAGATTTATCGATCATATGCGCAACTCGGCTAGCTTTTCAACGGATACGGTTGAAATTCTAGTCCTGGATGAGGCAGACCGAATGCTCGAGGATGGTTTTGCTGATGAGCTGAACGAGATCCTTACTACCTTACCGAAGTCAAGGCAAACAATGCTTTTCTCCGCTACTATGACTTCTTCCGTTGATAGACTCATCCGTGCCGGCCTAAATAAACCGGTACGAGTAATGGTAGATTCTCAAAGGAAAACGAATGACAAGCTAGAACAAAAATTCGTCCGGTTAAGACCAGGCCGGGAAGAGAAGAGAATGGGCTATCTCATCCATATCTGCAAGACGATGCACACTGAGCGAGTTATCATATTCTTCAGACAAAAGAAGGAGGCGCATCGTGCGCGCATCATTTTCGCCTTGTTTAATCTGTCCTGCGCTGAATTGCACGGGAGTATGAACCAGGCACAGGTGAGTAGCCTTATTAATATGCTTAAATATCCCGTTTCTAACAGCTTGTAGCGTATTGCTAGTGTTGAAGCCTTCCGAGATGGCAAAGTATCCTTTCTGCTTGCCACTGATCTAGCTTCTCGAGGTCTTGATATCAAAGGCGTAGATACAGTTATCAACTATGAAGGCCCACAAACACTCGAGATCTACGTACATCGTGTGGGGCGTACTGCACGAGCTGGTCGTTCAGGTGTTGCTATCACACTCGCTGCGGAACCTGACCGGAAAGTCGTTAAAGCAGCGGTGAGAGCTGGGAAGGCCCAGGGAGCCAAGATCAGTAGTTTGATCATTGATCCCGCCGAAGCCGATAAATGGCAATCCAAGATTGATGAGATGGCTGATGAGATCGAGTCAATTGCTCGGGAAGAGAAAGAAGAGAAGCAGCTGGCACAGGCAGAGATGCAAATTAAGAAGGGAGAGAATATGGTCGTTCACGAGGACGAGATCAAGTCGCGACCAAAGAGGACATGGTTTGAAACACAACATGAGAAGAAGAAGGCCAAGGAGGCTGGGATGGCTGAGTTGAACGGACTGAAAGAATCATTGAAGAAGAAAGGGAACGGCAAGCTAAGCAACAAGGATAGGAAGAAGCTGGACGCCAAGTCGACCAGGACAGAGGGTATGTGGAAGAAGGGTTCCGCCGAGAGGGCCGGTAAAGGTGCTGTTCTTAATTTCAAGAAGGACAAGAAGAAGAAGCCCAGGACGTCTGGCAGGGTACAAAAGAGATAGTCTAGGAGATACCAATACTGATATGGGGGTTTTCGCGACGCTGAGCTCTTACGTATCTGCATAACGTTATACCCAATAGAGTTCTTCTAGGTTAGAGTTAGCTAGAGGTAATCGAGTCCGGATAAGAAATCTCCTCATGAGCTATAATCATAAAGACACTATTGTTACAAAACTCATGATATATATTTTTATAATTTATATTTTTACAAACAGAGATATAAAAGGTCACCAACCTATATAGCATGCACGTAACATTACCCCTGACCTACTACAGGTGTATGAAAAGGTACGAACAGGGATGGACGTCAGTCAGGATTTATAACTGATGTCACCAGTGCGCGGCCCCCACCAAAAAACTTACACTTGCCCCATCTTGTCCGTGAGACTCAATGGCACAAGCTCCAACTTTTTTAACCTCGATGAGAGTCAAATGATAGAATATTATCCGTCGACCCTGTCGCAAAACTCTTACTCTAGTCCAACCTCCCTAAGTCTTGTAACCATGTGTTAAGTTTAATTCGTCCTTATTAAATCCAGCCTTCTCAGTCGTTTGAAGACATAAACCACCACCTGGCTGAAGTTTTGTCACGTTGCGACTTATCAGCAACGACGAGGCTATAGCCAGAAACATACATACCTAGTTATACAATCCAGGTATATATTAAATCGGGGAACAGCAAACTCTGTCATTGAACTCACTTTACCTGGTTTTCATAATCACCCAAAGTGGCTCCGTCACGCCGATTCTTACCTCTTCGACCTCATCCCCATCATCGACAGACACTCCTCCAGTACCTTTTCCCACGTAACCTACGCGAACGTTACCGCGAACGTTACCGCGAACGACTTATTGGGTTCCATCTAGATACCTTCCCTCATTATAAGCATCATCTTCAAAGTCGCATCTATCGTTTTATACTCGACCGTCAACGCCGTCGCCGTGAGCAGTCGCGTCTCGTTGATCACGCGCGACGGTTGTTGCTCGGCTTACCAACTCCGAATACCAAAGGCACGAGAGATGGATCAAGACCCGCGCCGGGAAAGATGACATCCATGCCAGAATATGGAATGGGGAGTGGAAATTACGGCGCCGATGGCGGACGCGAAAGAGGTGCAAGAAGGAGGAAGCTCGCAGCTATGGCGGGCAGTATGTACAGGGCTGGCGCAACGGCGGTAAACGAGATTAAAGAGTCCTACTACCAGACAAGATCGAGGGATATCGATACACCGGAAGCATCTAGGATTACGATACCAGATTCCTTCCCCGACGTTGCAATTGTAACGAAGGGAAACGAGCAGATGGTTCTGTTTCCATCCTATGCAAAGAGGCACGTCAAAAATCAACCCAGACAATTCGAAGATCCTGCGGGACCACCACATACTTCAACTATGGGTATGAATGAACAGGATTACTGGAGGAACGAGTGGTCACGACATGAGGATGAGAAGGCCATCGTGGACGTGGATGTCCGGGGTTGGATATACATCCCTCATAGGGGTCCAATGACTCGTCGCAATCGAATATTGATTGGTCTGGCGAGACAACTAAGCGGTATTCCCACCCCAAGGGCGCAGCAGGCTGACCAGACTGCTGCGGAACCCTCTTTTGCGAGAATACATGAACAGCACGAGGAGGAACGTGAGCGAGAGAGGATCGCACAAGAAGCTAAAGAAATCGAGCGTCGGGGTAGGATTGAAGAGGAAGCTGCGGAAAAGGGTGGTTACAGCGAACAACCGAGAGATGAAGATTCTGAGGGTGAAGGAAACAGGCGACGCTTAGAACAGTATTCAGAAAATGGCAGTCGGTCACCGCCCTCCGCACCGTCATCTCCTGTCCTCCGGGGACGCACCGCTACAACAGGAGTTACGGAGCTCACTGAAGCTGAACTAGCAGTTGCGAATGCAAATCTAATGGCTCGTATCGCACCCTTTATGACGACACCGTTGGTTGAGATTCCTATCACCTTATTCTTCTATAACGATACACAAGCCCAGTCGCGTACTGTGAAAACCAATGACTCTGGTCACTTCGTGATCAGGGCAGCGCTTGATTTCGTACCCACCCACGTACGCGTGCTCGCGAACGAGGACTTATCCTATACAGAACCGGTTCAGCTCATCGAGCCGAAAGGAGTCAGCCTAATAAGCGATATTGACGACACTATCAAACGGTCAAATATTGCTCTCGGCGCCAAGGAAATATTTCGAAACACCTTTATTCGTGAGCTAGGTGACCTAACCGTGGACGGTGTTCGAGCGTGGTATACTGCCTTACATGACCTTGGCGTGCGCATACATTACTGTTCTAACAGCCCTTGGCAACTATATCCGGTCTTAGCCACGTATTTCAAGTTGGCCGGTCTACCGCCAGGCTCGCTACACTTGAAGCAGTATTCGGGTATGCTTCAGGGCATATTTGAACCTGTGGCTGAGCGGAAAAAGGGTACCCTAGAGAAGATCATGAGAGATTTTCCGGAAAGGAAATTCCTTCTAGTTGGCGATAGCGGCGAAGCGGACCTCGAGGTATATACAGAGTTGGCGGTTGCTAACCCGGGAAGAATAGTAGCCATCTTTATCCGTGACGTTACAACACCTGAACAGACAGGCTACTTCGATTCTGGATTCGATGCACGTAGCAACGGCGGACGCATTCCTCGCACCAATTCAAACATCCGGCTTAATCAGGTGTCCTCTAGAAGTAGTAGTAGCGACAGTAGAGACAACAGTCTAGCTGGAAGACCCTCCCTCCCTCCTCGAGTAACAACTATGCCGAAATCAGCCAATGGACCTGTTATAGGCGATTTGATTGACCTGTCGGAAGAACCAGAATCAGAGCCAGAGCCACAGCAACTTCGACGGGCCGAAACGGAGCCCCAGACGGCAGGAAAGCCCGCGCGACCGACGGACCTACTGGCACGAAAACCACCGCCGCCAAGGCCCGCGAAACCGAAATCACTACAGGGCACACCGGCCGCGCCAGTGCTAACCACTAGTGACGACGGGTCTACCAAAAGTTCACCGGGTCCGGGGCCGCCGCAACCCCCAGCGCCGCGTAAGACAGGTCAGGCGAATAATAGAACGTTGACACCTAGCCCATTGGTGCAAATGCAGACTCCGTCTGACAAGGCTAGCGGAAATGACGGGCAAAGAGAGTTAAGGAAGGCCAGAAGTAACGGCCAGATATCCGACAATCTAACTCCTCCCCTTAGCTCTTCATCTAAAGCCGCGCCCCCTCCCCCGCCTCCGCGCCGGAGCACACCGTCCAGCAACAACACCACGACTAAATCTAGCCCGCGTCTCGCGGCGGCTCGCGCCAGTGATAGCTCCCTGACACGCCGCCGGACAACAGGGGACTCGGAGGTCGAATTCGAGGGCCTGTCGCCTGGGATCAGTAGTAGTGCTACGTATACCAACGGCAGCCCGAACGGGCAGACAGCGGCCGTGAACAAGAAGCTCGACTTGTGGCGCAGGCGACTGCAACGCGCGCAGGAGACGCTGGAGAGTCACGGTGTCGCGCTGTATACGTGGCGCCGCGGGGACGAGGTGGTGGATGAGGCGGTGGGGATTGTAAAGAGGTGTCAGGAGGAGATGGATTCGCGGTAAGGGTAGGTGGGACTATGAGTATATATTTCACGAGCGAGTGTTTATATCTTACGATGGCATGTTAACCTGATACCAAGCGGCGGCTGTAACTGAGGGAAAAGTGTATACATAATGGTGGCTATGCAGCATACTAGAGCCAGCGAGAAACAGGACGTTACTTTGTGAAAGATTATGAGTGTACACTATTGAGGTTTCTTCTCCCCTTTCGAGAATTTGGAAGAGGTTAGCTAGGGCACTCTAATTGCGTTATTTATATAGATGTCGCGATGAGAGCTAGAGAATAGAACGAAGATCACCGACCAAAGGGGTTTTTATAATTGGTATAATACTAATAGTTTCCCCGGATTCTCTGATCCCCTATTTAACCATAAATCTTAAAACACTCCCTCCGAGAAATCCACAATGACAAACTTTTCTAGATGGGGTATCAAGTAGTTCTTGAACTCCGCGTGATGCGGGTCTGAGTTGACGTAATAGTTCCGGTCCTCGAGCGATTCGAATTCCACGACAAAGGCGTGAGTGATGCCATTCTGATAGTTCGATTAGTAAACTCGCAACTATATATATAGGTACGTGGCTCCGACTAACCTGTGCTCCCTCAATGGAGTTATCTTTCCCACCGGTGAGAGATTTGATGTATGGCTTCTGCGACGCAGAGTGAAGGCAACCTTCTTTCAGACCGAGGAAGCGCGAAGTTGCCTATGCCGACGTTAGTGTAAGCTAGCGATAGAATGGGTACCAAGCTAATGGGTGACGGACCTGTTTTACGGTCTCGGCGCTGGCGTCGGCCTTGAATTGGAACAGAACTAGATGTTTCACGGCCATTCTGATCTACAGAATAGGAGAGAGTTGACTCAAAAACAGGGCAGAAAAAAACACAAATTGCAAAGACAAATAACGCTTCAAGGTACAGAATTTCAATAGCGCTTAAAGAGGATATCAGAAGATTTTCGCGGCATGCGCAGAAGGAAGATATAAAAGACAAACAACATGGGGTAAAGGGGGTGAGGAGTGGGGTTCTCAAAAGTCCCCTTAATTGCTTAATTGGAGCCTCTAACTATAGGTGGCTTAAAACCTCCCCACCAAACGACACGGCAGTGTCGCCGGCGGAACATCTCGGGATAATGCCTTTTGTGTGGGTATACTGAACCCTGAAACGCTCTGTCACACACGTCTAGTAATCGGTTCTTTACGCCCAGCCTCGACTGTAACACACCGGCATATATGGTATCCGCGGACTTACTATGTGCGCGGGAGGAGACGTAGCCGCTCGTTCGAGAGATGTTGTGGAACTTGGAGATGAAACGGGACGTAGAGGTATCGTTCTAAGCTCGATCAAGCGATAGATGATACCCTTTGTTAATGCTGACATACCCATCTCGAACGATATCTATATATAGACTGCTATATAGGAGCTTCGACTAGGGTTTCATCTCCCAATAAATCCAAGCCTTGGGCAAAGATATAGGGCAGGGACAAGGCTCTGAGGCTATAACCCTATAATCACGCAATATTTAGGACGTGGAGTTATAACCTAGGTGGTAACTCCTTGGACCCTGTGGAAGCTAGCCCCGTGCTGTCGAAGTAACCGAAGCATACTCTCATGCTCCTGGGAAACGACTCAGTAAAACGCTACTGGGTAGTCCCTGTAGTTTGTGCGCCGATTTCGAGCATTTTACGGCCAAGTGACATGTTTCCCGTAACAGTGGCCATGTGTAAGGGGGGCAGCATAATATTGCCTCTTTTAATAGGTACGAAGTTAGGGTCAGCACCATGTTCGAGTAGTAGATAAACTACGTCGTTCTGAAAACCTCGGCAGGCCTGCATCAAAGGGGTGAAACCGACGCCTCTGCGGCTCTTTTGTACGGGCACGCCAATGTCTAGCAAGTGACGAACCATCGCGATATTTCCCAATTCCGAGTGATGAGCCAGATCCATATAGTTGTATTGATCAAGGGGCCAATCTAAGATTCTCATAAGACTCGAGAGATATTCGAAAACCTCAGGGTTAGACGTATATCTCCTCGCCAGTAGGAGCACCCGTCCATTTTTCCAATCAGAAAGGTCGTCGTATGTCCTGTCATCTACCTTGCCGTCGTTACCTCGATCCACGCGCAATGCTATTTTTAAGTTGTCTAGATCCCCCCGTATTGCAGCTCCAGTGACTGACCAGTCTTCGAAGTCAGAGTCAGGTAAGTAGTCTTGGAAAAGCCGCAACATGGCGGCATTACCGGCCTGTGCGGCCACTTGAATAGGGGGCGCGAACAGATAATTGTGCTCCCTGGGGTCACAGCCTTCAGCAAGTAGTCGCTTCGCTAGCGATACAAGATTTAGATGAGCGGCGACCGACAAGATGCTGACGCTGAGTTTCTTTTGCCTGAACTTTCTATGTTGTAAAGGACCCCATTTGGATTCCCTAGAGTTTCCGCTGTTAGATATCCTATGGTTTAATGCAAGCCAACATAGTGTCTTAACAACATCTCCTGGGTCAAGCGTAGCCTCTTGGGACACGGCGCGAGCGATCATTCGCATTTCGACAAAACGTCCTATAGTAGGATCTTGTTCACTCAGAGTCCTATAGACTAGATATTCTTGCCACAGCTCAGGGGAACCGTGCTGAGACTTTTTCCACCAAGTCTCACGTCCTAGCGGTATATGATGGTCCATTAGATGAGCTTCGAAGAGAGCAGGATGCATTATGACTGCGAATACTTTACACACAAGTCGTAATCTTAAAGCCCGCTTAGTATAGCAGCCGTTTAGGGCAGCATGTACTAGGATAATGTGAAGAATTTCCGGTGGCAGATCGAGGATCCCCATAATGCGAAGTGCTTATGATAACGTTGAAATATATAAATTGGTTAAATGACTACAATAGGGGAAGATAGCACATGAGAGAAGAGGAAACATTCAATGTGGGCCAAGAAGTATGACACTACCAACAACCTAACCGTCGCAGCAATAAGTCACCTGATATAACCACCGCATATTCGATACATCGCTATATGCCCTTTAATATTACAGGGGTATTCAAATTGAAAAGTTATTCAAAAATGTAGAATATACTATAAGAATATCGGATGTTAACAGCATCGTGAAAAATGTCCAACACACTCGGCCGCAATATAACGACTAATACAACATTAAAATCATAGTGAACTAACAAAGTGTATGCTGTGTAATAGGAAACATCGATTTTTCAGGTACCTAGTCAAAACCTAACCTAGTACTATCCATACTTTCCCTCCGCCGCAAAAGGGGCTCATTCAGGGGATCTCTTATTCAACACGTATCTTGATTCTATGCAGAACTGGGTGTATCAAAACAAGGAGCATTATTCTCGCGGCAACGAACATAATCAGCAAGATTGTATAAGTTATTAATACGCAGCACTGTGGGACATATCGCCAAGTGTATGGAGTCATTTTAAACACTGTACCTAGGTAGATATTAAGGTGCTAGCCCAATCCCCTAAGACTCTAGAAAAAGAAATATCAAGACAAATAAGCTCAAGCCGTTGTCTCCATTAAATATGCCACGCTAGTTCAATACGCCGAAACTTGCGTCTACTCCATTGAATCCTCTGCTCATGTCTCAGCCGCGGGCGAGACTACTGAAGGGCCTTGCCCGTCTCCCCCATAGTGGCGATGAGACGTTGGCGTATGTGTTCCCCAACAACGGTCTCGACCCCAGAGCCATCGAGCGCCTTGCATTTGAGCTTGAGCTGGCCGTTGAGGAACCAGGGCACGGAGTAGCGGTGGTTGGTGCCGGAGGTAATCACACGATGGCGCGCGCTGCGGTAGTAGCCCGCGGTCCACTTCTGCATCATGTCGCCCATGTTGATCACGTACGTGTTCTCCTTTGGCGGCACTGGGATCCACGTCTCTGTCGGCGGGTACCATACCTCTAGCCCCTTCGTGCCCAGCTCCTGGAGTAGGATCGCGATGCACCCGAAGTCGGTGTGGTCGCCCACTGCTTGGGGTTAGAGACATGCATACAGGGTGGTAGAAATATGAGGATCCAGAGAAAAACTTACCGCCGAATTGTCTCTCGTCAAGGACTTCCTGCGGAGCGTAGTGCAGCAACCTCATGGGCATAGAGGGGTTGACGGAAATCTCGTCCATCACGTCAGGGGGGTTCCCCCAGGCTTTTGGAAGACCGCGGGCAAGAATCTTGAGAAGCACTTTGGAGAGAGCCAGCATGGTGGCTTGGTACTCCATGATAGGAGTTCGAAATTCCTCATCTTTGAGTGCTTTGGGCCATAGATTGGGACCAGTTGAGAAGGAGCCAGCATCTGGATGATCAGCTGGAACTTCATGACCGATTGAGAAGCCCTATATATTCACTCATGTTAGTTCTAGGCTTCTTATTGACTGCTTCTGAATGCTTGTTTGTTTTTTTGATTAATATTGTTAGATCTTGCTATTCGTGTGCTCACCTCCTTAATATCAGGGAGAAGACCCGTCTGGTGGGTTTGAATTCCAGGCGGTTCATAGCCGCGGAAAGATTTGCCCATAGACTTGCCTACCCAGACCTCCATGAGCTCCTCTCGGGGAAGGTCAAAGAATTTCCTGGCGCACTGGAGGATGCCATTACGTTGTTCCTTATCCACGCCATGGCCGGCGAGGTAGAAGAACCCATACGTAGTGCAAGCATGGCGTACGGCATCGACAACGCCCTGCTTAGCTTGCTCAGATGCATTTGGGTCCGTGAAGGGACTGATATCCACAGTTGGTATAGCATCAGGCGCTATATCTGGAATATTCTCGATGCTGCCCATTTTCTTCTAGTTATCGGTGATGACTACGCGTATATTGTATCCTTAAGGGGGGTGGTGGGTTGCAAAATTGTTGACAAATAATTAACTTCTAGAATATTTTATTCCCTCAAGCGCTTATACAGGATTAGCTATGGTTGACGATATATTGACTTGTTATTGATATACAGAGTTCCTAGATGTTATCCGGTGAAAGGGCTTCACCCCTAAAAAGCACAGTGACTAGACACACTGTAATAAAAGAAACCCCAGGTAGAACCGCACCCCGAATATTAGCGCTACGAGATGACGTTTCCATCTATACTAATGTCACAGAAACTCCAAGCCGAAGTGTATGGTATGTATGCGCGTCTTATGAAAATACTGTGCGGTATTTCCGCCCGTATGCCGAACAATAGTTGTCGATACGGAGGAAACCTGTGATGACACACTGATCGGCATAACTGGTTAGTGCAAGGATCGGGGAGAGTAGGCCGGTGTGTAGCGACATTTCAGCTGAACAGAGCTAAGAAACTCCGCACCGAGTCAAGTAGAGAACACACGAATCCTAAAGCCTCTTCTTGACTTCGCCGTGGTGTATTAAAGTTTTCGTGTATATCAAATAGGAAACATCACAACTAGTCCTAGGAAGTATAAAAGGATTCAATTAATGGGAATGCCGTAGGGATCTCTACAGGACGGAGAAAAGAGGGAGATGAGGACAGTGTGAGTGGTTCGCTCGGATTTTGTGACCGGGCGTTTGTGATGTAGGTATTGCTTCCCCTACTGCTTTAAACAAGGACGAAGCTACTAGTAAATTGTATGCAGTTGAAGTAATGATCTAAGATTTTCTATGTGAATGTTGTGCGCTCTTGTTCCCTCGATAGACCGCTGAGTTGTTCATCCCTGGCATTGTAGCACTTTGAGAATATGATTCGAGCGATGCTCTTCTACATGCAGCATTTCTCCACACACCAAGCGAAAAGCAAACAAAGATGCAGTAGTAAGTGACGATGAGTGTTGGAGAGGGCTATGAAAGCGGTGAAGTAAATTCATATTTTAAAACGATAATGTCGTTACTCCCATTTCCTGATATTTTCCTGTCAAGCATCACTTGTTTCTAAGGCAGATCTAGATCTATCTGTCAACACCATCAAGTAAGTGAACCACTCAGGCTTCCCTCATAGGAGTCTTGGAACTCATGTGTTTGACTTGATCGCCGCTGACCAGCTCTTAAATCTTCCAGAGTACCTTTTATCGTGTAACTCTTCTACATCATATTCAAGAGCAACTTAGCACATAATCATGTCGGCACTGAATGAGTTTCTGGTTATAATACCGGACAAGTCAGGCGTGGTTGAGACGCGCTTGAGAGATGTACAGCAGCATATAGCCCACCTTAAGAGTCTGGTGGATGCTGGCATCGTCGTCATGTCCGGACCGACTCTCTCCTCTCACCCCGCGACCGAGGATGAATCTCTCGCCGTCAATGGAAGCTCCGTGCTAGTTCGTGCGAGCACGGAAAAGGATGTTCGCGCCTACATCAACGACGATGTATATGCTAAGAACGGTGTCTGGGATCTCGAGAAAATCAACATTACTCTGATCAAGTGTGTGGTGCGAAAGGCCCTATGAAGCGACGATGTTGTATCCGCCTGTCGTGTGGTCAATTGCTTCAGGCTAAGGATATCGGGGGTAAAGAGACATGTGTCTATGAGATTGAATACCTTGGTAGTTAGTAGTACATAGAACGAAGAAAGTTTCGGTGGACGAGTCGGCATATAGAATTAAAAACAATATGAAGCACTCCTACTAGGTATTAAATGAGTAGAGGATACGAATGAATATGAATGTGGTCTATCAACGAGAGTATGTTTACTCCATTGCTACAAAGGCCATCACTCCATGTCTGAAGCGGTTAAGTGACCAAGCTATTTCACCAAATTAAGCATCAGGACCTCTCGAGTTTCCAACAATAACTACTACTCGAACGGTTTAATAATCATATAAATATAATTTATATTTACTGAGTGGTGAACTTAGTAAGTAGGGTATATATCATAAAAAAATAGAGACTGCTGGTTCTAGATTTGGCCGCCGACGAGTTTCTCTTAAAGTTAACTATGATAGAAGGTATGATTAAAGAAATGAAGTTTTATCTAACTCGTGGGCATTGCCAATCTGATGTCATCGATCTCTGTATATACGGGAGACTTAACCCTGAACACTCTTCATGATATTGCCTTATGAAACTCCAACTGTATATAACCCTAGAATTGCCAACTACTTTCCCTTTATGATTATGTGCCGTAGGTGTCGCGGTGTTGAAAGGGGCTGGGTGAACACCCCCTTGCATGGTATGTCGTGGTGTCTCAGGATGTGTTGTCAAGTGGTCATCATGCCTTAATGTTGAGTGCCCAGCCAGAGCGGTAGACTCTTAGCGCTGCATACATAAATCCAGATAGAGCGGCTGCAGCGCCACCGAATCCCCATAGGCCGTCCCATTCTAAAGGCTTCGTCGTACCGAGGATAGCTCCGGCTACCGGCCCACCCACCAGAAGGCCTAAAGCAATAATACCGAAACCCATACCTATCCTCGTTCCCAGTTTCGACTTGTCTTTGGTCAAAGGGAAAAAGCAGACAGGTGGCATGGCAATGAAAACACCGCTGAAGAACCCTGCGAGGACTGCGATGGTAATCACTGCGCCTCTGCTGTTCGCGGCCATGAAACACATCATCAGGACACCAGTAATAAGTGAGCATGGCGCGACGACATTGAATGGACCAATCCTATCCGAAACGGCGTTGGGAACGACTCGGCCGAAACATGATGCAGCATTGAAAATGGGGACCATGTAGAAGGAAAGAGCTTTATCAGTAAGTCCTCGTTCCTCGGGGTAGTACGAGATGTAGAAGATGAGGATGCTGAGACCCATGAAGCCAATGAACGTAGTGATGGTGAAGGCCATGTAGGGGATGTCGCGGAAGGCGGTCCAGTCGATTATAGATCTAGGCTTCGGGGACTTAAATCTTGTTCTCATGATAGAGATGGGGATGAGCAAAGTTCCCAAAGCAATGAAGCCCATGACGCGAACCGACCAGGCATACCCAATTCTGTCGATCAGCTGATACAAGACAACAGGATAGATGACACCGCCAACAGAGGATCCCGACGATGCCAGACCCAGAGCAAGGCCCATCTTGGTGGTGAAGTAGGTCGGGATGAGAGATACGCAGGGTACGAACAGCATCCCTGCTCCTAACCCAACACAGAGACCTTGGGCGAGTACAACTTGCCAATATTCCGTGCAGAGACTTAACATCATGTGGCCGAACACAATGCCAAAGCTTCCAATGATTAACAGGAACCGCAGGTAGCCCCTGTCGTAGATGGGACCGGCAAATATGCCGCCAGCCAACACCATAAAGGATTGAATCGAGCCAATCCATGAGATATCTGACGACGACCGCTGGAAAGGTTTACCGGATTCATAATAAGTCTGGAAAACGCCGAAGGCGTTGAGGATACCCCACGTATTAAAGAATAACATGAAGCCGCCGAGTACGTGTAGCCAAGCAAGGAGGCCTCCATTAGGAGGAGGAGGTGGTCCCGTCCCTTGCGGCTCTGTAGGTGCCTTTTGTGCCTCATTCTCGAGATCGGTCGGCGATGATTGCATCTTATCGTTGGGAGTGTCAGCCTTGTCGCTTGCGGCTCCGAAGCTGTTATTCGAGGTAGTCACATCTTCAGAATCGCTCATGCGCGCATGTTGAACGTCTGGGTTGAGAGCCATCGCAGCGGTGGTACTGTTGTTGATGACGGTGGTACAGATGTCGGGAACTTCTTGGTAACAGGATAGAACCAGGGAGTCGGGGAGAGCAGATCGTAAAATACCAGCCGTGTGGTTCTGTAGACTCTATGTAGGACTTAGGAGAGTGTATCTATTCTACCCTCGGAGCTTCGGAACTAAGACAAATCGAATAAGTGTTTAATTTTTGTCTTATTTGTTCATGTCTATTTGGAGGAAGGGGACAGCAGCCGATGACGTGGGTGATAGACGGCAAAACAAGCCTATTGAACCAGCCGTCTTTCACAGGTGCCGAAACTCGATAAAGGAGTAAACAAGTAGAAAGTGCTCATCTGAGAGGACCCGAGTGCGCTGACGCGTAGTGCAAGTTCACACTACGTTGCTGGATGGCTCCGTGAAGTCTTTTTTATGAGTGGCTTACACGGAGCGGTTTTATTGGAATTTTACCAACTGTTTATCTTGACTCAGATATTTATGGCACAACATTTAAGCTAATTTCTCCCATGGCAACAGTAACTATAGCAGCTAAAACGACCGAATAATTTCTCGGGTACTTGGAGAAAAATTTGTTCCCTTTTTACTCTATAGCAAACCGATTTTTTTCGTAGGTATCTCTCATCTTATCTCACTTCCCACTGCAGATGTGATATGATGTACTCAATATCATACACTCGAGAACTCCGAGCAGCAGCTCGGAAATCGAGAAGCAGCGTAAGGAAACAGTTGTTGATAGGCTGGTTTCTTTGATAGTTGACGAATAATACTTGCGTCTAAGTTGATGGGTTATGGAAGATCTTGGCAGGGGTCTTAAAATAAGATAATTCCCTAAACGGGTAATTGCTTCTTATGAACCTTGCTCAGAATGGAACTTTATTTATATAATTGTTATGGCTATAATGTAGCAATGGCGTTCTATCCAAATATCGAGTATCAGCATTCAATTCTCCGAGAGACCACTTCTGAGATATTGTTGTGTGACTATCTACTGTATGAAACCTCCAACTAAACAACTTTATTATGATAGTTTAAGCCGCTCTACTCCTACATCTCTGCAGTTAGCCGAAGTACCGTATACGATTTAGAGATTTCCTAGAGAATATCAGGTTACCGAAATCTTGCATATCCTCACCGTTGGGTCGCGCTAATAAGTAAAAGCTCCTAACACAGATTCTTTATTCCGCGATATACGTACAGATCTCCGAGATCCGAGGCGACGCTTCTGGACCCCGCCAAACCCGCCGGCTCGGATATAGCGTGTAGGTAGACCCTGCAGTAAATCCATGCGTCCCAATGCATATCACTATGCCTTGTCAGATCCTTCGATGGCGTAAAGTAGGATTTGCTCGTAGTTTCTACCTGTAATATTCCCATGGCCTTACTATAATCGATTCGATCTGATAATGACTCGTTGTAAGCACTTAATAAATGTGGCTTTGATGTTGGTTATGCTCCGAACTCTAACTACGAGCCGTAAGAATCCTCAGAGGTAATCAACTAATACCAGCTCGACTATGTTCCACGTAATGTCTTCCGGCTACCGAGGTAGTCGTATGGCGAGTGCTATGATATTGTCTTCCAGCAGCGGCTTTCCGTATACTAGATACGTTTTCACCCAATACATCTATCATTTGAAAGGAAGTAAGGAAATCTATCTGCATTACATGTCATGTACAGCATATGTTAATGACATCACCCATGGCTTTCAGTCTTTCTAGCAAGCAGCTCCCGAAAACATTCTTAAAACCCAGCTTCACCCATCAAATAGGTTCTAGATTTCTCTCGATATCCTCTATTATCCCCAGGTATTACCTTACCACCAATAAACCTCCTTGCCGGCCTACTAGCCGTATACAACCACAGCAACAACAGTTTAGGAACTTTACGCAAACGAGAAGCAATATGGCTACTAACAACGCTGCTTGGATCAAAGAGGCCAAGGCTCATCCTTTCGTCGTTGAACCGGCTCCCGTTTGGACCCCCGAGGCTAATGAGGTTCTCGTGAAGAACCATGCTGTCGCTATCAACCCCGTTGACGGCTCTCTCCAAGCTGCCGGGTGGTTTCCTCTCGACTACCCCACCATGCTAGGCCAGGATGTTTCTGGTGTTATCGCTGCTGTTGGCCCGGGCGTTACCGCCTTCAAAGTCGGCGATCGTGTCGTGGGCCATGCTCTCGGTATGGCTACCAAGCGTAGACAAGATGGAGCCTTCCAGGAGTACACGATATTGCAGACAAACGTGACGACGTTACTCCCCGACAACATTCCTTTTGAGAAAGCAGTCGTGCTTCCTCTAGCTTTATCCACCGCCGCCTCCGCTCTCTACCAGGATACCCACCTAAAGCTTCAGCTCCCCACCGTCCCGCCACAAAAACCCACAGGGAAGACGCTGGTTGTCTGGGGTGGCTCCTCTGCAGTCGGAAGCAACGCTATCCAGCTTGCCGTCAATTCTGGCTACGAGGTCATTGCTACTGCCTCACCTAAGAACTTTGACTACGTGAAGAAGCTAGGTGTCAGCCAGGTCTTCGACTACTCCAGCCCAACCATCCAAGATGACCTAATCAACGCGCTCAAAGGCAAGACTACCGCCGGCGCTCTTGATTGCATCGGAGGCGAACCCCAAGCAATTCTCCAGCAGGTCGTCGCCAACTCCGAGGGTGTGAAGGCTGTGGCTTCCACGAAGCGGGGTTGGCCCGAGCCCCCGACTGGCGTGACCATGTACTCTATCTTCGGCACGTCGCTTAGCGGCAACTTCGTTGGAAAGGCTATTTACAACGACTTTCTACCCGCGGCGCTAAAGGCGGGCACTTACGTGCCGGCCCCCGAACCACGGATTGTCGGTCAGGGCTTAGGGAAGATACAGGATGCTGTTGACTTGATCAAGAAGGGTGTCTCGGCCACGAAGTTGGTTGTTACCTTGTGAGTGGAGGACATACCCGCATGTGTTGAGACAAACTCGGTTGAGGACGTAGTGGAACCTTGAAGGCGTCGCTATACTAGTACATATCGCACTACCTACTATGATACCGCCGGCACCGTGTGCATTAGTAGCAGATTTGGAACCAGCTATTGAAAGGTTTAGACACAAAAATCATATAACCTATTATGTGCCCCGCCTTGCAAATCTCGATCGTTCGATGTGCCTTGATTCCTCATAGCCCCCTATGTATCAGTGCATTGGGACGCGTTGCGACTGCGATATATTGCCATAATCATAAAATATTACTTTTCTAGGCTGTGTGGTAATTAAGTTTCTTGTTCGCAAGGGTGCTATATGATGTTCAACGCCAATCGGGCTCCACGTTTTTAGCTCTCCTATTCTAGAACATCCGCCGGCATTGGATCTTGAAAGTGAGTTCTGACATGTGAGGCATACCTTGATGTATCACCGACCACAACGTCACGCTACGTAACGTATGCCTAGGGTTCTCCGTTGCGTAAGACAAGTAGCATCCATTAGTACGAAATGGTCTTTAACCATGCCCCTTGAAGGTTTAGTTACAGCCACATCGTGCTAGACGCTGATATAAAGCAAGTCAACTATCTCAATTCGGCTGTGGCAATTAGCTAAGGCAAGACCTACTGAACTAATACATCAATGATAACTGTGGTGACCTGATGGCATACATGTACGTGGCGCTCATATATACGTACCTCACTAGCCTTATAGCGTCGTTCTAGGAAAGCATTGGACCGGGCCACTTCCGCAGTTCATACCATGGCGCCTCAAACACCATCTCCCAAAGCATTTCGTGTGAAGCAAGTTTCTGCAACGATGTTAGATTGATATAAAACAGCGGTGAGGTGAGCATCTTGATTAATATGTGGCTGGCTGGCTGAGTCAGGCTGGAACTCGCTATCTGTAACCGGAAAAGGCCATGTTTGGGTTGTGCAGCAGCTTCCGTGTTACGCTTGTCTCGGTGTTACATAGAAGATGGTATGACTTTCTTTGTATATAGCAACCTCTTGCTTGTGCTGTGTACCGTATGTACGTGTGATGGCCCTGTGTAGCTTGGATGCCCGGGGGAGGCGATATGTGCACAGATGGGAGTGGACTTACCGGACATATCCTGTACTCCATCGCGAGAATACTACAGACATAAAGAAATAATGAAGTTAAAATAAAGTCCGTAACTCCATCTCATTCCTCGTCGCTGTCTGAATGATGCGACGGAGACCGAGCTGCCAATCCCGAGACGGGTAGGATCCGAAAACATATATACTCTTTGGCATCTAGTGCTATTCCATTGAGTTTCTTCTTAGATTTACCCTGCCTAGCAATAGTCTTTATACAATGATTATGACTAGGAGACGATTATGGGGAGTTGGGGAAGTAGGGATAAGCAGGGGTGGTAAGCTCTGTCTTCCTTCCGATTAACAACGCATCCAGGGTCCTTGTCCCACGAACATTACCTAGGAACTATGGGTAGCTTCCCGATGATCATGACCTCTTTATTCTCACGCCCCTAGCTAGAGCCTTACGAGATTGAGGGGTAAGGGGTAAAGGGTGTACGCGGATCCAAGTGCTCTTCTGAGCTGTGCATAAGCTTAATTAGCATCCCGTTGAATTCATTACCGAATCAAAAGCCTTGTATATACAGTTATGTAAGAGAGTAGGAAGCATTGTGAATCCCATTGAACGGCCGTGTCTTATGTTGATGTGCGCCAAGAATTAAGATATCACTGCATTGCGGGCTAATTGCACTACTTTTGATATAATGATATCGATGTGAATTATGTCCAATTACACTTAGCCTTATTGTTAGGATTCTGCGAAGGACCTTTGTTGCCAACGTGGCTTTGGTATACAGGCGAAACGAACTATGCATAGGGGCCGGTTTACATTCGATAGGATTGATCAGCACCGTGATCTTCCTTGGTGGGACTTGACGTGCATCTGCCGGAACCATAACCTGATTACCTACCTATATTAGGTACTTCGAGTACATCAAGCCCAGGAATAATTAATAGCTTGCGATAATTATATTGTTTCGTTATAATATAGTCAAGCTATTTGAACTTGACGGATGTTCGTAGATTCCATGCGTGGGCTAGGTACTTTAAGGGGTAATTTTTAACATTATGGAGTTACGAAGTTGAGAAATCGGAACGAGTTACGAGAGATATAGAGAAAATATAGATCTACATAAGTTTCTAATACAATGGTGTCCGTATCGAATTGTATACTATGTACGGCAACGGTCGGGACCGAACTGAGACTCTATATGCGGATTCTTATTACTGTAGCAACTTTCACATACCAACTCAATTAAGGCAATGTGATTCTGTGCTTTATTTGATTAAAATATAAGTACCTGGAATATATAGAATAGAAGGATAAATGTTGAAAGTTCATGACGTAGAACATTTTGTAGTTGGACTTATTTGTTGCAACGCCCAATCTGCAGCTGAACTAAAACGCTACTCTTTATTTAATACCGTTACCGCGAATATCGAGTAGCATATGGACTAGCTGAGACCGCATAACTATGACTTTTGAACCTATGGATCTTGAGCGCTAGCCAACTATCTATATTGTCAAATTGCCTTCTACGACACCATAAAAAGGACTCTTACCTATAGTGAAACGGGGTGCTAGCATTATACCTTGTCGAACGTCATAGGGTACCGGAGCCATGGCTGAGGACTAAACTCGGGATGTTGTTCTATAGCGGCGGGGCCTTTTTCTGCTGCTGTCAGCAAGAGCCGGGTCCCCCAACTGGCCAGGGCTTTGTGTACGTCGAATCCAAGCCTACGCGTAAACAATCTTCAGCATCCTCTACGACTTCGTACTTACAGTTAAGAAGTACAAATGGGCCGTGATACGGTTAAAGATATTCATATGCGTTTAGCACCTTTTAAGTATATTTGTGTTTAAATAGGTAGTAAAAGCGTCTTCTTATGGCGATGATCTCCGTCAGTGCTGCCTATTTAGAGTAAGCCATGGAGCATGAACGGTCCATACTGCTCATAGCATTGGCCGGTATACTTGCACATCATGCATCACGTATCACGAATGTTAGGCGCCTCAGTGGGCTGAGCGTAACCATTGCTCAAAAGAGCCTCAGACAGAAAAGGTTTATTGGACTATACGGGTGTAGCACGGAATATATATGCAAGCCAAGTAACGACACCGAACGACACCCCCGCTATCGAGCTGCGTACCGCTTAATCTTGAGACACTAGCAAGGCCTGCGGTGTATAGATTAGGCACCTTACCTGCACATAGGATACTGTACAGCAGGCCCCCTTATTGCTGAAGTAACTGAGCAGCTTTCTATAGTATGTAAGTACTTCTTTGGCTTTCTTGTACTTTTGCTGACCTGCCTCAGATCATAAACGGCACGCAAATTGCCCGTCTTATTCATACACCTGGCCAACCGGCTTGCTTGGCAACCCTCCTCCATCGAATCGCTATACACAGTTGCTGTTACTCACGTGGCCGTTTAGAAAAGTGTTCATCAAGGGTAGTAGCACATGGTAGGGTAACATGGCATGAGCCTTTAGAGTAAAGTTTAAGAGGCAGATGTACTTTTCAGGGGTACCTCGCGAGAGAGGAATTCTAGAGTTCCTCTGGATATCTTTCCATATTCCTATGTAATAGCTGAATTGAACCTCAACACGAATCCTAGGCCGATCACTTAACTCAGCAATCAATATGCATCTAAGAGTGTGGATTGATCCTACGAAGCTTTTATCCCGTCAGCCGTTTATCTCCTCTGGTTTGGTCTTTGGTCAGCAAGCCCCCTGAAACCACATGTTCAGGGTCAGCCTAATCATTGAATCAACCAGAGCCATACTGGTAGGAGTAACGTAGAAGGCCATGTATCTACGGGTGGGAGACGCCTCGCACATTGGCTAGTAGGTAACTTAAGCCTTTTCTGGGCAGCATCGTCATCCATTCCTGTGGATATATACTCGGCTCCCACAGCCGAAATTGCTTTTTCTTACGTAGCTAGTCGATAATTAAGAAGAGGCTCTATAAACGTCTTACATCCCCAAACCTATTACCAAGCGACCAAGTCACACTCGACTAGTGTACGAGCCAAGTCTTATCTCACATTGAGATGCCTCAACCGGTTGGTCTTAGCGTTCAGACGTCAACGCCGCCAGCACGACAGAATCCAGGCGCAGGTATGACATGAGTCTCTCAGCTGTTCAATTATAACATGACAAGTCGTATCTATATTATGCATACGGATTTGGCATTCGAGGCATCTTTAAGGCGCGCATGTTAATTAGCGACAAACCAGAAAATTCCGCACTTCCCCCCTTATTGGTTTCCATTTAATGACTCTGTCTTACGCGCCGCTAATGTATTTGGTACGTAGCTTGCGAAGAATGCCGTCGTCGTAAGGTTCGTTGCGATCGTCAGCAGCCTTCATGTGGACTCTGCCTGTCGTCCGGCGTACATTGTCAAGTTACCACTCCTCGCCCCCCTCGTGGTCCCAAACGTGGTTACCTAAAAGCGTTACAAGCTCGCATCGGTATGTGCTATAACATTTCAAGTGGCGGGTTTTCACCCTCCCCTGAAGGATGTGTCCCGAAATAAGAACGGTTTTGGTTGAACTGATGGCTGTCCTTGTTGCTAACATTCCTGTTCTCGATTTAGCTACGCTCGAAGGAACTCTACTTCAACAGCAGCAGCAGCAACAACAATCATCTATCAACAGCGGTAATACAATATCAGTCTCGCCAAGAGATAATTCGATCGAAGGCCTTGTATTTAATGACACTCCATTAACATGGGACTTCCAGACCACAGCTGAAGAAGACGCCATACTTAATGACCTATGCCGCGAAACAGCGCCCGGAACGGCGTCAAGAGGGTCTTCGTTGGATGGGGGTTCGGTCCAGGCCTCGACATCACCAATACATGGATTCGATACTCCTAGCGATGGGGTGGGCTTCGCGGATGCAATTATGGGCCGGAAGATGTCAGAAATTCCAGAGGGCTTAGATGACATCAACATTTCAAATTTAATGCAGGCAGATTTGTAAGTTATTCCCAACTCCGCCCCCTCCCACACGTAGCCCTCGCCTTACGGCTAGGCAGAGACCAGCTTTACTTTGATCGAGTACACATGTTCGCGCCTGTGCTACATCAGCGCCGCTACTTCTCCTGGGCTCGTAGCATGGCTAAGACGGAAGCTCAATCATGTCTGCGCTATGCCATGTGGACGTTGGCTGCTTCCGTGTCGGCTCATTATCAGAATATTGGCGGCTCCCTATATCGATATACGCGGCGGGCTCTCGAAGCACTCGACTCAAAGTGCGTAGGCTTTACTATGACCGAAATGGAACAAGTTCAGGCCTGGCTTCTACTGGCTATTCACGAGTTTATGTGTGTCGACTTTAGCAGAGGCTGGGTAAGCGCAGGTCGCGCATTTCGACTAATCCAACTTAACTGGCTTCAATACTCGAATGGACCGGATGTGAGTCTAACACAGACAGATTGGGTCGACTCAGAACAAAAGAGGAGGACATTCTGGTTGGCATACTGTCTGGATCGCTTCATCAGCGTCCGGATTAATTCACCCATGACATTTAGCGAACAGGTAATGATCAAACATCTTCAGTGGTTTAGTTAGCATCGATTTGGTGCTGACTTACTACCACCCCTATCTAGAATACGATCCTTCTACCGGCGGCAGAGATAGAATTTCAGAACGAGCAACCAACTATAAACGGATACCTTCGAGAGGCGATAGATGATAGGAGCTGTGTATTCACCTCGGCATTTACTGAATGTATCGTCGTCGCAACTATAATCGGCCGTTCCCTCGACCATCGACAACAGTCCGTGGCTGATAACATGTATCTTTATGAGTCGCAAAGCTTTGGGGAACGACATGAAAGGATTATTTCCACCCTGACACACCGGATGGAAGTGTTCGACCGAAATTGCCCCTCTGCCGCGCAGGAAGCCGACCCGATGCTCCTTTTCATCAGCATGATGTGGCGAACAACGGTGCTCTACATGCATCAACTTATGAAGTCGTTGATATACCCCGCAGACGAAAAGAGATCTGTCTTGGCGGATTACACTAGATCTATAACGGCCGCTAAAGAGATCGTGAATCTGACCAATAAGTTGTCACAACTGAATTCTTTCAAGGCTAGTCTATCTCCTAACTGTCTAAATTATACTATTCCAGCATTTTTACCCCTTTTCGCGTCAACACCCATGCGCTGACAGTCCCAACCAGGTACATCCACTCACTTTTATACCAATAGCGCTATGTGGAGATTGCTTCGTCTCCCACCCCGAACTGGGCGATACATACGGCAAGCAACTCCAGGATATCACAGAAGCTATGCACGGATTAATGAGCTTTAGTAATCTTGGACCAGGTCTAAATCCATACCCCCGATGACTGATAGATATATGTATAGAACTAAAACTTGTGTATACTGTATCGTAACTACCACCTGAGTAAGAGCTGTATTATGTGAGTTTTGTCGTTAAAGCGGGCGGTGATTTTTCCAGCATGAGAAAATAGGGGGCTTTATTCGGGGCGTGTAACTAGGAGTGTAGCATTTAGATAGAGACTACTCCATGCTAGAGTCGGCAGTTCCAGGACGAGAAAAATAAAACAAAACCAAATATCACGACGTTTGAATAAGAGCCTGCCATCGTGCATTACTCCCCTCTATTGCTAAGATGTTCCCGTTCACGAGACGTTGTATTAAGCTCCCTGATTGTTACATCAAACCCGAGACCCTGAGCCATGTTAGACCCGCTCGTCTACTCCTAGATCAGATATCCTACCGACGAAATAGCTTAGAGTGTAGATTTAACACTTCATCATTCGAACGCCGAGACTGCCACGGACGGCGATCCTAAGCGAACCTAGCCGTATACGGCCACTGAAATGTATGCCGTTCTAGACATGTCGGTACCTAGCTTGCTTGGCAGCCTTCCTCTCAAGTACCCAACCGAAGCGAATTTTATTCAATATTACCGATCCCCGTCCTTTCCCCCTATCTCTGGCATCATCCCGACTTCAAATTCCTTCGGTTTTCTGATGGGATTGGGAATATCGCTTAAGTAAAATGCCTCAATTCTCTCGTATTCTGCTTTCTGCAGCACCTAGATGTAGGTACCTAATTTTCGTGTGACGCGCTTCTCCCACAACGCGTGGCTTAACTGCAAGTAAGGCTTACATACATAGAGGGATGAAGGGGGAGATGGAGAAGAGTAAAGATCTACAACAGAACATCAACTTGGTGATGTCGGTGTACCGGTAGTCTAATATCCGGAGATGCTTACCCTATCAAGCCTATCGCACGTATCACCAGGCCTTTTCAAGTATGCGTCGGCGATGAGACAATACTACTGCTGTGTAACCAGTGCTTCAACATCAGAAGAACGTTTACAACGGATTCTAGTATCTGGATCGGGCCGTTGGAACTAAGGACATTAGAGCCGTTAGATGAGAGATATTATTGGGACAATGTGTTCTAACGTAACGGAGTACCTATATGACATGGGACACACAATATATACGAAGCTAGCTCAGGTACGTGAACGTCACGGGAAGATGACATATGGTCACAAGGAGAATATGCCGTTACTAGGCTTCGAGAATGTCTATCAACATCGTCATACTATTTACCAATACACTCAATATCTAGATAGATACTGCACCTGTGTCGCAGCCGACGGATCTCTGTGCAGCAGAGCGCTGATCGACGAACGGGAGCTTGTTCATTATCCATCGCCACTGACGATTACCTATCTTCTCGACTAACTTATGTACTCATCTATTGACCGAAGTCTCGTATTGGCAAGTTCATGAAGTTTATTTACTGAGTCTATGGGTATGTGGCTTATTCCTCCTAGAAGGATGATTATCCACATGTCCAGTCTAGGTAGGTACCTAAAGTATCACGGATATCCCGAAAAAAGAAAAGAAGGAGAAAAAAAAAAGCCTTAGCTTCAGTCCACACAGTAGAGCATATGCACCGTTCCGTTCATCCACTAAAAAGGAAATCTAGTAGAATAAAAGTCGTATTGCATACTACCTATGCCAAGAGCTATACCTTGTTCGGTGTAGAAACTTAAGGTATGTGAATACTCGGTGTGACGGCCTCAACTAAGGGGTTGGAGTTCCGTATTCTTGGTTAGGGCTCACTTCATGTGGTCGACTTAGGCACTGGATCACGATACTGTTACTGTATTATAATTGTAGGTATCGTATGAAATATACGCTTATGATACCCCCTTTTATCCTGAAATCTGATAAGTGAGGATAATATTTCAGGTACTTTCGTAATCTTCTACTCGGAAGGTTCAAACCTCTTATATTCAAAGGCCGAAAGAAGACGTAATATAATGGACAATATACATATACCTTATTTCCATACGCGACCATCCATACAGGTAGTTACGTCCCTATATATACTCTTTATAAGCAGGCCAATAGAGAGGCGTGTCAGCTAGTGACAAGGCCCTCTACTGCTCTGAAGCAGCAACAATCCTGGGAATAAGCCGGCTAGTGATGTTCCAGAGTTGAGAAGACCCGGTGACCAGTAGCGAACCGGTGTACCAAGTATTGCGGTAACCCTGCAAGGAGTAGTAATCGCGGTAGACGCCTTTACGAATAGCGTCCGCACTGGCGGACGGGTGCAGCGGCGAGTGACTCTTATACGCCACGAATTCGGGCTCAGCGTTCACATCCGCACCCGCCACAGTCTGCTGTAGCCGCTTGATCGTGTCGTGCGTGTCGGCCTCCACTTGCTCTCTCGTTAGGTCCGAGAGGGAGTTATACCAGTAGTAATATGTCCCCTCTACATTGGTCGGGTTGAACATTACTACTCCCGGTAAACTCGCTATGTGGGACTCCGTATCCTGCCCCCGATTCGTGTAACTATAATTTGTAGGTAGCCCGAAATTCTTCACGACCCCCGTGAAGTAGAATCCTCCTTCAAACCCGGATATTACGTTCCTCTCCCGCTCATCTAGACCGAACGGTTCTAGATTCTTCAAAACTGGTGGTGCGGCAAATACCAACTGCTTGGCAACGATCAATCTGCTGCCTTTGGGAGCCGATACGCAGAGCTTCACACCGCCGCCCGGCTTACTACCTCGATGACCACTGGTCACGGTAGAGTTTAGAAGGACATCAGAACCAAGCTCCGCCAGTGCGTTACGATAGAGCTCGGCCAAGTCGCCATTGGCGTTGACAATAATCTTGCCCTCGATGCTTTCTTCCAGCATTACTGTGTTGAGATTGTTGAAGACATATAAAGCGAGGACCTTAGTGACATCACCGGCGACGGCTGGCCTGGAGAACGTGGCGATGGCGTCGTCGGTGAGGTTAAACTGCTCCATGTACTCGGGCCAGGGTAGGAGCAACTCCTCGGGCACCGGGTCAGGCAGTTCGATACCATTCTCAAGATAGGGGTACTTGTGAAGTGCCTGGAAGTAATCGTCATTGGGGGGCGGGATCGAGTAGTTCAGAACAGGTGAGCCATCCGTGAAGTCGATGTAGAGAGGAGTCTTAGTATCGGGAAATGTACCCTGGCTGGCGGTAAGATTTAAGCGAGAGAAATAGTCTCGGGTCACCTGGTCTTCGTGGTGAAGTTGTACGCCATAATTGATAGGAGTTCCCGTCGCAGGATCGTGGTACGTGGAGGTGTGGCCACCTAATGATCCCCGCTGCTCGACGACTATAACGGATTTGCCTCGATCCTTGAGGTTGATAGCCGCATAAGTGCCTGTCGCACCTCCGCCGATAATCGCAACATCACGATTTACGACCTCAGCACCTTGACATTGAGCGCGAATGTCTATTGCCAATGCTGATGCAACAAAGGAAAAGCTACTACCCCACTTGATCGACTTCATTTGGGAGGCTGTTTGCTCAATACCGACTAATGTTAACGAAGGAAAGCGAATTGTCTAGACAGGAATTTGTAACTGGCTTGGTTCACAATAGTTATAAGAGTCAGAGAAGCTTGAGGTTGGTTACTTTATATATTCCATTTGTGATCGTGATAGTAAGTTCTCTCTCCAAGTCTCCATCCGGGTTCTAGATAAGATAGCTAGAACAAAAAGCCTGCTCAGCTCCTATTGTAAGCCATAAGCTTTCATAGCTGTTTAAAGCTCCTTGCGGAACGAAGATATGTCCATACTCCTCACTCCAGCTTGTGACAGCCTATAGCTGTATAGGCTCGGCGCCATGCTGACAAGGAGCGTAGCAAGATGAGCGGCCCGATCGAAGCTTTTGTCATACTTGAGCATTGTCTGTAGCTTTCAAGCTATCGAACATTCATTATCAGGTAAAAAGGGCGAGCGAGCTTGTCCACAAATTTACAATGGCGTAATGAATAGACAAATCAAATCAACGGCACCCGTCATTGGAAGGGGGTCATAGCGGAGGGGGCATCGTGATTCGCTTTGGGGTTATCTTGCATCAAGCTGAAGTCCCCCAAGATCGCAAGCCACTTATCGGTCCATCTCCCTTTGTGTTACAGTCTAATAACATCTCCAGTTGATATTTTGATTTGTTTAAAGAGGCTTGTAGAGTAGCATGGGACACAACGCATGCAAAAAATACCAAGTTGATCGGTCTAGAAGGCTGAGTGATGAATAATAAGTCCAACTCCGGCTCTCTCTAGTGTTGCTTATGAGGCGTTTTTCTGCAACGATATCTCGGACCCGAGTCTAAAAACGCCTTTCTAGGCCCTTCTTTGTGGAAAGGTTGTTGCTGGTCACAGTCACAAAATTGAAGAAGCCTTCTCCGTGGGGGGTTAAACAAGACCAACTCTAGTCCTGCAATGCTTATTATTGATGAAAGTGAGTTCTCTATGATAGCCTAGTATATTAAAGCTTGACTTTTCTTTAAGATAAACGTATTCTGCAAGCACTGTTACACGAAAAAAAGCCACATGTTTGGGAACTCGCCATTCTTGGCGAATCGCCGTGCTAGTAGATGGCGTAGAGCCACTCAGAGTCGCTGGAATATCTTAGCTAGGTCCCGAAATTTTGGGATTCCAATCATATAGGACGGCATGTTCTAATCTCCAATAATATCCTAGGTTGACTACCTAGGAAACCAGATTTGTTAGTCAAGTTGGTGATCATTATTGGAGTCACACCACGTATAGATATAGTATCCGATAATGATTGAATCCAAATTTGATACTTTTCTCGAGATGCTAAGAGTGAGATAGATTCTGGCGATGCTATGTCATAGGTAGTAGTCAAAATAGGAGACTGACATCATTCTTCATCCAAGGATGGGGTGTTCATCTGTTGTCATATGAGACGTTCTGAAGCCACCCAAGTAGCGGCAAGGGATGAAAAAAAAAAGAATATCGAGGTAGTTTTGGTATAAGGGCGTTAAGGGAACGACTACCTATCATGCACCCCGTAGTTCCAGTACCACGGATCTGGGGTAGCGTGGCTATACGCCAGCATGTTTGACAAGTTGATATGTTTCTGATGATTTGAAATCTCAAGTACTGGGTAGGGCAAAGTCCCTAAGTCTGTAGTTATGTTCGTCGTGGCTCTAACCTTGTGCTACATGCTACCACAGTGGCTTTAAAGGGTGTTTTATATAGATTAAAATGATGATAAAGCAGATCGTGAGGCTTGCATATATATTATAAGATCCTAATGAGCTTCTCAGTAATAGAATTAATCTTCCATAGTTTGCAGTAATGATGTAAAGTGCTGATTGTAATATAACACTATAGATTTTAAGGAGTAATACGCTTCTCACTGAGACTCCCTATACGAAAACAATTTCCATACATAGCTGCTAGGCACACTTAGTATACCTATTTCGTATTTGCTATTAGCTGTGACAATACATTATGCTAGTCTCTGAGGTCCTTCTCAGGCCCTGGATTGTCTCTTCGCGTACTCCTCTATGGTTCTTTTTATCATATTGTTGTAATCAAACCGCCAAATCTTATACGAGCGGTCTCGAAGCTCCTCAAAGCACGTCTGGGCCTTGATCCACTTGCTCTCCTCGCCCCATTCGGGCTGGTGGTAGAAGTCGCACACACGACGGCTGCTGTTGACCAGCCACTGGCTTCTCGTGCGTCGCATCAGATCAAAGACCTCGAACGCCGCACATATGGCTGCATGTTTCTTCTTTGGTGCCGATTTATCCCCTCGCAAGGTAACATTGACCTGGCTCATTAATGTACATAAACACAGCGCGTCTTCAATACCGCAGCACGCGCCTGCGCCATGATGTGGGCTGGTTGCGTGCGCAGCATCGCCAGCCAGGCAGATATTCCCCTTGTTAAAGTACGGTGCGGGATAATCCCACATGTCAAATACCCCCCACTTCTCAACCTTCTCCGGGAAGTGTTGGATTAGTGCCTTAAGACAGGGATGCCAGTCTGCAAATGCACTCTCCAGATCTTTCCTGAGTCCCGATGCGACTGTGACCTTGTCATCCGGCCATTCGTCGGGGTCAGATATGAAAGCTGTCGCGTTGATCATAGTCTGGTTAGCAACAGGGTAGTGGATAACATGAGCATTTGGCCCTATATGGCTGTGCTGGTTCCTGGCTTTATATTCTCCAAGGGCCTCGATCGCCTTTTCCATCGGAACTAGGGCGCGATAGGCAACCTTATGGGTATAATGGGAATAAGAAGCCGGATTTTCCTCTCCGAAAATGAGTTCTCTTACTCGCGACTTGATGCCATCACATCCAATTACTTAAAAATTACACTTGAGTTAGCAGCTGCAAGCTAGTTGAGAAGCCAATATAGACAGACAGATACATAAAACATACCAGCATCGGCTTCTGCAGATGTTCCATCAGTGAAGTTAAGCTGGAGCCTCCCATAAGGGCCTTTATCTTCGATGTTATCTAGGCGCTTCTTCAGCTCTACAATCTCCTGTGGTATAATCTTCACCAAAGCTTCCAAGAACTGGTCACGTCGCGTCCCTTCCCAGCCCCTGTAGCCCGCATTTATTTCACAGAGCATCTCCTGGTATGAAGGGTCGTCTTGTCGACGCTTATTATAACCGTCGAGCCATCTCATGTAGTCATTTGGGTCGTTCTTATCCAAAGTGATGGGAACAGATCCGCCGGACCGCAGAGCACTGACGATATCAGGGTTCATCAGACTCATGCATTGTATAGCGTTGGCTGTAAAAGCCATACCGGCGCCGATCTCCCGGAACCCCCTGGCTTGTTCGTAGACCTTAACATTGACATTTTGTTTGATAAGACCGGCTGCGAGCGCCAGTCCAATAATGCCCCCGCCGACGATGGCAATCTCAATAGAACTATCCTCGACTACTCCCGGCATGATGGTGATGGAGTGTAACCAGGTTATACTAAGGAAAATTGGTTTTGTGAAACAATGGTTCGATGGGTTTGAAATATAAACGGGCCGGTAGAACACCATGTGGTAAAAGGGGTTAGGAGCTATATCATAACATATTTAGCTTATCCGTTACGAGAAACGGGAAGGGTGGCTGAGTCATGATACTTGTTCTGGTAGCGATGCTCACCTACCCTTCTAAAACAAATCCTTTGATGAGACATGATACGCAAGAAAGTCTCATACTGGGAAAATATGAGACGGAGTAACTAGCTTCCCGCAGATTATACCGCCACCGAGCCGTGCATCCGTCAGCCAGCCACAGCTTTACGGCTTGAGCCGTTAACACTGACCTCACACAGAACAGTACTAAGGCGTGACTTAGGCTAGCGGCTGAATTAAGCTGAATTCCCTTAATGCCTAAGATCAACAACGACGTTCGACTAGCCGCCGACGTATACCCGTAACATATATAGGTAATTCTTCTGTTGATTCCTTGGCGAGCTAGACCCAAGACTATGTCTAAGAGAATTTCAACGAATCTATAGTAGGCCGAGGGAAAGTGACGACAAGAATAATGCGTGGGATGTTCGGATCTAATCGCACGCCCATGGGACCGGGAAACAAGCATGTAAGATAAACCCGAAATCCTTCTTGGTTTAGTAACTCCCAGTGGATAGGACTAAGGTGAATAGCATGATCAGATGATGGTGATAACGGAGTTTTTATCAAACGCATCATTAGATTCCGGTATCTGGGGTTGGCACTGTACCTAACTCGAGATGTACCGGCTCTAACTTGTCGAGTCCTTGTAGATCTCGTTGTCACTGCCGAGTTATTCCAGCACAGCTTTCACACGTGCTATCCCTTACTCTATGCTACTTTCTTGGGAAGCTATGGGGTGTAGATAGGCAGTAGGAGACTAATCTAAGTAGCAATTGGTGAGTTGTCTCCTTCCATGGTCCCTCTTACGTGACCGCCAGATAACTCCCTCTAGTGAGTTATAAACTTGACTTGAAATCTGTTGGCAAGTATACTCGGTGAAACACAGTGCTCAGGATAATCTAGCAGCCCCACGCGGCATTTCAACTCTTCCCCACGGCCGGAGGCAATGTTGTTGAGCTACAAACCGAATATGAGGAGTACCCTGCCGTATTTCTTGCCCCCTCCCCTATATCCATCTATATCTATTGCTCGATCCTGCAGTCTGAATCTCGTACTTCCAACCCATCAGAGATATGGTGGTGTGCTCATCCTTTCTTTGCCATATTAAATAGAGACTTCCGTGGTAACACGATTTGAATTGCTTCCATTGTCGTTGGCCAATATTCCCTCACCATCAAGACACATCGGCGTGACACCTTCATCTATTCCTGTTTCAGAGTCAAAGTCCTGTATTATAGGACGCGCTATGGGTTAGAACTGCCCTGGAGACCACTCTCATCAACACAGATTTCAACACTTGATCTGACAATCTTGACAACTCAACTTCCTCTGTACAACTTCCACAAACGTCCATCATGATCGATATGGGAGACTGCCGAAGAGGCCCTTCTACAGGGCCTACGATCCTGATGTTCGGCTCACTCGCCTTGTCTTTCAACGAAGCGTCTTTCGCTCAGATCCGCAAAACTGCTGCCGAGAGCGACGAGTTCCGATGGGCATTAGACACTATTACCGAATTCCCGCAGATATGGAAGTCTCTTAGTGCTTTCACTCCTAGCCTCAAGACTGCTTCGGCACTTGACCAACTTGAGGATCTGAGTGAAGCTTTTCGAACCGGACGGCCACTCAGCACCCCATTTCCTCTTCCGAATAAACTTCTCATTCCGCTGGTTGTCATCTCTCAACTCACTCAATACGCCACATTCTCGTGTAGCAAAACGGAGGGGCGACGAACTGATTTATCTGACACATCTAGATCAGACAGGGAAACACTCGGACTTTGTATCGGACTTCTGAGCGCTTTTGCTGTTTCTAGTGCAGGCAACGACGAACAACAGTTCAAAAAATATGCTGCCGTTGCGGTGCGATTAGCCCTGCTAATCGGAACTGTTGTCGACGTCCAAGACGAGGTTACCGAGCCATCAAAATCTCTTAGTGCTGTGTGGAACTCTGCTGAGGGTGGTGCCGAATTGCGCCGTGTTATAGACAGCTTTCCAGGGGTGAGTGAAACTTTACTCCTCGCACCAATAAGGAAAACTCCTTATAGGGTCACGTTCTTTTACAATTGTGTGACTTTGCATCTAATTTGATGGTCTAGACGTACGTTTCCGTCAACTATGACGAGAACCGCGCCACTATCACAACGAAAGGATCAGTTATTACTGAGCTTCAACAATATCTGAGAAGTGCTGGGCTCATCGCTTCGGAAGTTGGGCTGTATGGACGATTCCATGCTGACGTCAACACCGAGAAATCGAGACTGCTCATGGAGTTCGTTGACACTCATGTTGAGTTCCAATTTCCAGATGCTGCGTCTTGTCTTGTCCTTCCCACTCGGTCAAACCGTGGAGGCGAACTAATCGCACAGGGTCCATTACACCACTACGCGTTACAATCTATTCTACTGGAACCACCACGGTGGTTTCAAACGGTCTCGGCTGTGCGGGATAGTCTGGTGGTGCGCAAGGGCTCATACATAATATCCTTCGGCCCCGAACGCGTCATACCGCCATCGTTACTTCGTGATCTCAACCCTCATGTGTTACATATGGCTGATTTGGACGGCACGGCTTCGCGACTCGAAGCTTCCTCTAAGAATGAGATGCGAATATTCTCTGACAATGATGTTGCTGTTGTTGGTATGTCAATCAAGGTGGCCGGCGCTGAGACTCTGGATGAATTCTGGGACCTTCTGGTCTCTGCTAAGTCGCAACATAAGGAGGTGCCCAAAGAGAGGTTTTCTTTTGAAACTGCTTTCCGCGACGTCGACCCCAAGAGAAAATGGTTCGGCAACTTTGTTGAGAGCTTCGACAAATTTGACCACAAATTCTTCAAGAAGAGCCCTCGCGAGAGCTCAACTATGGACCCTCAGCAACGGCTGTTCCTTCAGTGCGCTTATCAAGCTTTAGAACAATCCGGCTATTTTCAGGTTCCTGACATAGACAATCAAGTAGGTTGCTTTGTCGGCGTCTGTTCTCGCGATTACGACTGCAATATTGCATGCGGTCCTCCTAATGCATTTTCCGCCACCGGTAATCTGCAAAGTTTCATTGCTGGTAAGGTTAGCCACTACTTTGGCTGGACTGGCCCTGGCTTAACAATTGATACGGCATGCTCCTCGTCTGCTGTCGCTATTCACCAAGCCTGTCGTGCGATAGTTAACGGTGAATGTACCGCCGCTCTTGCCGGTGGCACCAACATAGTGACCAACCCCTTGTGGTTTCAAAACCTGGCCGGGGCATCATTTTTGAGTACGACTGGCCCATGCAAGCCATTCGATGCGAAGGCAGATGGCTACTGCAGGGGTGAAGGTGTAGCTGCAGTATTTCTGAAGAAGCTCTCCGCTGCCGTAGCCGACGGTGATCAGATCCTTGGCGTCGTTGCGGCGACAGGTGTCCAACAAAACGAGAACTGTACTCCTATCTTCGTTCCCAATGCACCATCCCTCGAGGATCTCTTCCGGTCTGTTACCAAAAAGGCTCGGCTCAAGCCCTGTCAGATTTCAGTAGTCGAGGCCCACGGCACCGGCACTGCGGTTGGCGACCCAGCCGAGTACGACGGCTTACGGCGAGTACTCGGCGGCCCTGCTTCCGGAAGGAATGAGGATCTTTTACTCGGGTCAGTGAAGGGGCTCGTCGGCCATACTGAGGCCACTTCGGGGGTTGTCTCCATGGTCAAAGTCATGCTTATGATCCAAAAAGGGATAATCCCACCGCAGCCTAGTTACACTTCTATCAACCCGGCCATTATGGCAACTCCGGCCGACAAAATGAGAATCCCTACGACTCCACAGACATGGGACACAGAGTTTCGCGCCGCATTGATCAATAATTATGGCGCGTCTGGTTCCAATGCCTCAATAATCCTCACGCAATCACCATTTGCCAATACCAAGGCACTAAAAGTAGCGCCAAAGATTCATGGAGGTCTCAAGTACCCATTTTGGCTTGCTGGTTTAGATGAACATAGTCTTCGTCGATATAGTAAGGCTTTCCGCAGATTTATCAAGAAAGAAAGTTACCCAGCAACGGATTCCTTCCTCTCTAATGTTTCCTTCAACTTGGCCCGTCAGAGCAACCGAACTCTTGACAAGGCGGTTATGTTTAGTGCGCGTTCAGTAGAAGAGCTTGACCAGAAATTAGGTTCTCTGGAGAGAGGTGACCCTGGCATAACACCCGTTCCTCGACCTGATACTAAACCTGTCATACTGTGCTTTGGGGGTCAAGTATCGACTTTCGTAGGTTTGGACCAAGGCTTATACGACGGGATGGCTGTTCTGAGAAAACATCTGAACAATGTCGACGCAATCGCTCGTCTGAATAGCGCAGGAAGCATCTTCCCTGGGATATTCCAAACAACGCCTATTAAGGATACTGTCCAATTGCAGACAATGCTCTTTGCTGTACAATACGCTTGCGCACGCAGTTGGATCGAATCGGGAATTAAACCTGTAGCAGTGGTCGGCCACAGCTTTGGCGAGCTCACTGCGCTCGCCATTTCGCAGGTGCTCTCATTGGAAGATGCTGTGAAGTTAATAGTACACCGTGCAATGCTCGTCCGTGATTCCTGGGGCAGTGAGAAAGGTGCTATGATGGCAGTGGAGGGCGACTTGGACGACATCGAAAAAATACTTTCGGAGTCGAACAACAGAGTTCCGCAAGAACAACCAGTGAGCATCGCCTGCTATAATGGTCCACGAAACTTCACTCTGGCCGGTTCCACTACAGCGATTGATGCAGTTGCCGCTACTATTTCGCCGTCGTTGAGATCAAAGAGATTAAACGTTACAAATTCGTTCCACTGCGCCCTCGTTGATCCTCTTATTGAGGGTTTAGAGCAAATTGGGAAGTCACTTACATTTCGTAAGCCGACTATCCCCGTAGAAAGAGCCTCGGAGCTCCCTACTCAGGAGAAGTACACAGCCAAATTCGTTGCTGATCATATGCGGCATCCTGTCTATTTTGATCGTGCGATTCAACGAGTGGCTAAGCAATATCCATCTGCTATCTTCCTGGAGGCTGGATCTAATTCCACTATTACCTCTATGGCGAGCCGTGCGCTCGGTGGTCCTAGTGGTATTCACTTCCAAGCTATTAACATCACGAATTGTGATAATGCGTGGAATAATCTCGTTGATGCGACAATAAACTTGTGGAAGGTCGGAACGACGGTACAGCACTGGGCACACCAGAAAGCGCAGACGGAAGAGCATTCCCCTCTTCTACTGCCGCCATACCAGTTTGAGCAGGCAACTCACTGGCTGAACTTCAAGGTGCCTCCCAAGGCAGCTGAACTGTCTTCGGCAAACGCAACCAACCTGGAGAGAGAGAGGCTCCCAGATAGCCTCCTCACTTTTGTTGGTTATCAGGATAGTAAAAAGCGGATTTTGAAGTTTAGGGTTAATACCATGATCGCTAAATATGAAAAGCTTATCGAAGGTCATATTATCGCGCAAACCGCATCCATTTGTCCGGCTACCGTACAACTTAGTCTCGTCATTGAGGCCGTTCAAAACGTTCGGCCGGACCTAGAAGCAGCCAAACTGGAGCCACAGATTCATGTTGTAGAGAATCAATCGCCCATTTGCGTTAATCCGGCACGAGCTGTTTGGATTGAATTAGAGGAAGAAGGAGCAAGCAAAAGCCCGTCCTGGAATTTTCAGGTATTCAGCACGGACATGCCTCAAGGAGCGGCCAAAACTCTACACACAACGGGCAGAATTTCCTTCTGCTCAACAGAGGATTTATCGCTGAAGCTTGAGTTCGCGCGCCTCGAGCGACTTATTGGGCACAGCCGCTGCGTTGAGCTGCTACAAAGCGGCGACGTTGACGAGATCCTCTCGAATAGAAATATATACAAGATATTTTCGGAGGTTGTCGGCTACGGCGAGGATTACCGTGGCCTCCGGAAATTAGTAGGGTGCGGGAATCAGTCCGCCGGCCATGTTGTTAAAAGGTACAACCCCGAGGCCTGGCTTGACCCTCATCTGGCCGACAGTTTCTGCCAAGTTGGAGGTATTTTCGTGAACTGCATGACGGATAGAGCCTCCTCTGATATGTATATCGCAAATGGTATCGAGCAATGGATTCGCTCTCCCAAACTTCGTCCCGGCGATGCCCGACCGGATAACTTCCACGTACTCGCAACGCACCACCGTTCAGACGAAAAATATCTCACCGACGTTTTCATATTTCATCCAGATACCGGCGCGCTACTAGAAGCTATCCTCGGAATTAGTTACGTCAAGATTGTGAAGGCCTCGATGAGTAAGCTTCTGTCTCGTCTCACCGCAGGGGGTGCTGCAACTGCTGCGCCGTCCGAGCCCGTCAAGGTTGCATCGTTCGAAGCCGTGCCTACGGAGATCGTTCCACCGAATCCTGTCTCTACAAAGACGTCCAAGCCACAAAAAGCGAAGAAGTCGCCAAAGTCTAACGCGGCCCCCAAGGTCAAGGAGATTTTGGCCGATCTTTCTGGTCTTGAATTGGACGAGATCAAGGATGACAGCCGGCTTGCGGATCTTGGGATCGATTCCCTAATGGGGATGGAGATGGCGTACGAGATCGAGGCGGCTTTCAAGATCACGCTGCCTGAAAGTGAGCTTATGGAGATTGTTGATATGCCTGGCTTGATGAAATGCGTGCAGAGGGCAATAGGCGGAGATGCCGCCAGCGAGACGAGCGACCAAAGTGAAGATGACACTACCAGCGACAGCGATTCCAGATCGTATAGTGTCAGCGAAGCATCGTCGGGGCATCCGACCGGTTTGACAACTCCGGCAGCCGATTATGATAAGGATTCATACGACACTCTCAGTGCCTGTGATGATGAGCTAAAGCTCCCATTTGCCACGGTTATGCAAGCATTCAATGAAACGAAAGCTCTTACTGATGATAGAATCGCCGAATATGGACAGGCCAATTACTTTGACACGGTGATGCCATTGCAGACAGATATGTGCGTCGCACTCACATTCGAGGCATTCGACCAGCTCGGACAACATCTTCGCCAGGCGAAACCGGGAGACAAGTTTTGTCGCATTTCTCATCCAAAGGAGCATACCCGTCTGGTGGACTACTTATATCTGATGCTAGAGAAGGAAACTCGCACGGTCAATGTTAACGGCGACGTTATTACTAGAACCGATATAACAGCGCCGGCAAGGTCGAGTAACGAGATACTCCAAGAGTTACTGGCCCGCTTCCCCGACCAGACGTCAGCTAATAAACTTACATTTTACACCGGATCATACCTCGCAGATGTTTTGAAGGGAAAGACAGACGGTATCAAGTTGATCTTTGGTACTCCTGAGGGGCGGGAACTCGTCTCAAGTATGTACGCAGAATGGCCTTTGAATCGGCTTTTCTATAAGCAAATGGAGGACTTCCTTGCAAAACTTTGCTCCAAGCTTGATATGAGTGCGGGTCCGCTTAAGATCCTTGAGATGGGTGCAGGTACTGGAGGCACAACCCGATGGCTCGTTCCTCTCTTAGCCTCATTGAACGTACCGGTCGAGTATACATTTACCGACCTCGCACCGTCGTTCGTAGCAGCCGCACGCAAGAAGTTCAAGCAGTACCCATTCATGAAGTTTAGAGCTCACGACATTGAACAGGCACCGGCGGATGATCTAATCGGAACTCAACACATTGTGATCGCCAGCAATGCTGTTCACGCCACGCATTCTCTAGGTGTATCTGGAAAGAACATCCGTAAAGCATTACGCCCTGATGGGTTGCTCATGATGCTTGAGATGACTGGGACATTGTACTGGGTAGACATGGTCTTCGGGTTATTCGAGGGCTGGTGGTTCTTTGACGATGGGCGCACACACGCCGTCACAAATGAGCTTAGGTGGGAGAAGGATCTTCAAGCTGTGGGCTATGGGCATGTCGACTGGACGGATGGAGTTCGATCCGAAAATAAATGCGAAAAGCTGATTATTGCGATGGCCTCGGGTGAGAGGTGCGAACAGCTCCCAATCCCTCCTCTCTACCTAATAAGAGTCTATCAGCTGACCTGGCGGCACGGCAAACAGTCGTTGATAGGTACGTTCAGGGCTTCACCGATGGCTTCTCGGCTGGCCTCGAAGATGTGTCGGGGTACAGCGTTCTCAAGACGAACTCGGATGGGAAAACAGTGCTGATTACGGGCGCAACCGGTAGCCTGGGATCACACCTAATCGCCCAATTCGCGGAAATGGCAGACATCACTCGTATCGTCTGCTTAAATCGACGCAGAGGAACTGACCCAGGGGAGCGTCAGAAGCAAGCCCTTGCCAAAAAAGGCATATTCCTATCCGACAGAGCTATCGACAAACTACAAGTCTTCGAAACGGATATGTCGAAACCCAGCCTTGGCTTACCTGCTGCGGACTACCAAAATATTGTCGATAAGGTCACTCATATCGTCCATAATGCATGGCTTATGAATGCAAAGTCGTCACTTCGTACTTTTGAAGCGCAGTTCCAAATTATGAAAAACCTCCTTCACCTTTCTCGTGAGATTTCCGTTCAGCGCGTCCCGGGTACCAGAGTTACCTTCCAATTTATTTCGTCCATTGCCACCGTTGGCCATCGACCCATATGGTCAGGTGAGCCAATAGTCCCCGAGGAACGCATGACGATTGAGTCCGTATTGCCTACAGGATACGGTGACGCCAAATACATATGTGAGCTTATGTTGGACGAGACGCTGCATAAGCATCCTGACCGTTTCCGCGCTATGGTTGTTCGACCCGGGCAAATAGCAGGTTCAAGTACAAGTGGTTACTGGAATATTATGGAGCATCTTTCTTTTCTAATCAAGTCATCCCAAACGCTGAAAGTGCTGCCGGACTTTGATGGCCTTCTATCCTGGACACCGGTTGACAAGGTCGCTGGCACGCTTGCTGATCTTCTTCTCCTGCCAGAAAATGAAACGCATTACCCCATTTACCATGTTGAGAATCCAGTTCGCCAACCGTGGAAAGAGATGACTCCCGTACTAGCTAACGCCTTGAATATACCACAAGAAGGTATTATTCCTTTTAGAGAGTGGGTACAAAAGGTTCGGGAACATCCTAGACGAATTGAAGGACCTGAAGGAGAGAACCCAGCATATTTATTGGTTGACTTTCTAGATGATAATTTCTTTCGCATGTCTTGTGGTGGCCTATTACTTGATAGCGTTAAAGCTCGAAAGCATTCGAAAACATTGGCAAATACAGGTCCCGTCGATGAAAACGTGGCCAGGAGGTTTATACAAAGCTGGAAAGATGTGGGATTTTTAAGTCGATGAAATATGGTTTCTCATAGTTAGAAGAGTTGGCCTTTTCGGTGTTGATATTGTAGCATTTCTTTTGCTTTTCAGGTAGGGACCATGGAATAATGAATAGTTAGTTGATAAAAATGTCTAATGCAACATATTTATGATTTTTGCTACGCGTTTCCCCATGTATTTTGGAAGCTATGACATTTCGAACCCCCCCCCCTACACGTAGATGCAGACTTCCAGAAATTATGCGGATTCCCGGTTGTACATTCCCCATCCCCACTTCCATGTTACTAACGTCCACTATTACGCAGGTACAGGAGTACTTTGGTACTTACATACATGTACGGATCCGTAGATGCCTCATAGATGCTGAGACTGAAATCGCTCGCACCTGCCACGTCACGTGAAACATGCCATCTCGTGCATTTTTCGGGATTCTAGGCAATCACAGCTGAGGTTGATCTTCGGTAATAGTTACCCCCACCTTGGCAACTTAGGTAACCTGGTTGATTGGGTGACGCGAATTTGCGATTTTTGATTGACAGCACGCTGGAGTAATAGAGCCATCGCCGCGCCAGCGACATCAATTTCCATTTTCTCCCCTAACCAAATAAAAAATCCACAAGTCGAACCGTCCCATTCGATCCCGCTGTTTCCGCCAACCAAATACTCATCTTCTATCGTTCTTTCGTCCAAAACGTCCCTTTGCATTACTTACCTTTTTCTTTCCGAGACGCTTTTTTTTTTCTTCGCGTCTTCCGTACTAATTAATCCTTATACCTAAGTAGACATGGGTGAATCTCGGTGAGTGATGATCTACATATTCGCCCGTTTTACTGTTATAATAATAGTTTCCAACTGACATTCTATTACTCCTATGTAGACAAGAGCTGGTAGCATGGCTGAACAGCCTTCTCCAGCTAAACATTACCAAAGTCGAACAATGTGGTACTGGGTAAGATCCTTACCTTTTACTTTTATTATTTACCCCTCCCCCGCCAAACAATATCCAAGCTATACAGTATTTAGGAGAGGAAGACAACCAGTCATAACCTTGCCGCGGATGCTTTTGGATGTTCCCGACGCAAGATTTGAGCTAACTTTATTCCTTACCCTTTACAGTGCCGCTCTCTGCCAGGTGTTCGACAGCATCTTCCTCGATGTTCCCATGTCGCGGGTGAAGTTTAATGTCACCAGCGAGTACGCCTACGTCCAGAACTTTAAGGTCTTGCAAAGTTAGTTTCGCCTTTCATCCCATTTATTACCTAGTCTATACCATATAGAACTAGAGCGAAGGCTGTTTTGATCATTTAGCTTTGTATGTGCTGACTTTTGCTTTGTTTCCAGACACATTCGCCAAGCACAATGTCGACAAGCCCATCCCGGTCGAAGCCCTCACCAAATGTAAGATGCAGGACAACCTTGAGTTCCTACAGTGGACCAAGCGATTCTGGGATCAGTATTATCCCGGTGGGGACTACGATGCTGTCGGACGAAGAAAAGGTGGTACTCTTCCCGCCGGCGGCGCGGCGGCGCGAGCCACTGGCGGTGCCGGATCAGCTGCAGCACGAAGAGGCGGCACAACTCCTACAACCGGACCTCGCGTACCTAAGGCTGGTGGCGGTGGTGCTGCATCAGCTGCATTGATCCAAGAGAATTCGACGTTGAAGGAGACAGTCGTCGGTCTCGAGCGCGAACGAGACTTCTATTTCAGCAAGTTACGAGATATAGAACTCTTGATCCAACAGGCTGTCGACGAAGACCCCGAGATCGAGAAGCAGGAAGACGGGCTCATCAAGCAAATCCAGACGATACTCTACTCAACTGAGGAAGGCTTTGAGATTCCTGCCGAAGGAGAGGCACTAGATGACCAAGAGACGTTCTAAAGTCCGCAAGAGCGGCAAAACAATAAGAGCAAAATGATAAATAACCATCGGATTCAAAGTCGGTAGATGGTTATGAAATAATATTGGAGCGGCTGGTATGGTGAGCCAAAAAAGGACAGGATGATGCGGGTGCTAGAGAGATGCATCTGGAAGGGTGTTATTAGAGAGCCCTCGGCTTTTATTCAGTTTGCATTACCACAGGAATGAGATTCCGGATTCCTAATAGTACTAGAAGACGTTGTCTGCTCTAGACTAATATACCCGCTTGACTCAAGGGTGTGATGCCTAGAGATTTTGACGATAGATATCAACACAGACCTTAGGTTTTTTTCCCCCTTCATAAAAGGTAATCATTCACGTATTTATTCACCTAATTACTTTAGTTCATATCTGGTAATATTTATCCCTTTATTCTAAGTTCCGACTTAATCCCCCCTATAATAAGGTTACCTAGCTGCATATTTCGGCCAACCTCGAAATAGGTAGCTTGCTATTTTTTGCGACTTTCCCGAGAAATGCGACCGCCGTGAATTTCTTATTGTTAACCGTTTCGGCCTAAGGTTACCCTCGCCGTGTTCACCCTCTAGTATTGATGACATCTTTCGAATATCTCGTCCTCTACAGTTTTAAGAACTTGGCTGTCGACATACCCTTAGACATCCCCTCATTCAACCCATTAATCAAGCACACTATTGCCCGATGAATTGCACCGCGTGACATCACCATTCGTGCCGTCGCTAGAAATGGCGCCGACAAGTTATCCTAGGGGCATAAAAGACACCAACACCCAGAAGTCTGTAGGACTTACACCTGTGGCTAAACACACTTCGCAAAAGAATACTCGTCCACAGCGAAGTTCTTTGCGTAGAGCTGTTCAGGAGAGTCTCCTTGACTTATCAGCCGCAGCTTCCATCACTACTCCTCCCCCTAGTCCTCAACCACTATTTCCCCCTTCGTCATCATCCGTACCGTCGGCCTTAGTATCGCGCATTAACACCATTGCACAGCGAAGCTCGCTACGTCGAGCACTCAAAGAAAGCTTGCGTGATGTCGCCACTATCGGAACTGCCGCCACAATCGCAACCACTCCCCCACCATCCCTATCGCTAACACCGCCAATAACCCCTGAGTTCGTGTCGACCAAAAACTCTGCTCCGTCGTCGGTAATGTCCATGGCATCTCCCTTGTCAATATCGCCGCCTATTTACATTACTGCCAAACCGTCGCATCATCCAACACCAACTTCGTCTTTTATTTCCACATTGGCGGAAAGCAGAAAGCCGAGAATATTGCAGAAGCAACAATTAAAGCGATTAGGAAGAAAGCCGACTATTAAGAAAGGCAAAATTCCAGGGCGCAGTGATATCGATAAGGGGCATGAGCAAGGTGAACATCTAGAAGTGGTGGATAAGGCTAATATTAATGGTATCCCGACATCCCGTAAAGGCTGGTACCGCGTGCGATCCATCATCAACGAATCTCAAGATCAAAACGGACATCTTATCTACTTCGTCGACTGGGAGGGTCATGACCCTCGTACTGGTATCGGTTGGCCTGGATCCTGGGTGCGTTTGCTTTTATCTACCATATTTTGACCTCTGTTCATTCTGACATGTTTAATAACTTTGACTAAAAATCCACAACAAAACACTAACACCCCTATGATATTTAGGTCAATTCGAAGCAAGTCTCGGAAGCTGCGATTCGTGAGTGGGAGGACAAGCGAAACAAATAGCAGGTGAGAGGGAGATGTTATAATGGCTGGGAAGTCAGGAGAATGACGAATCAATACGCACGCCTACCTATACTATTGCAGAGCAATATCCACGTCAATCATGCTATCTGCCCCTTGCTTTTTCGCCAACCGTCAAAGACCGAAGTCGAGATTTCACAAGGGGAATAATTTACCAAGAGGAAAGTTTACTACTCGAATTGCCAAAGACCCTGATTCATATGTCGAACAGACTACCGTACAAGCTATTGCTGGTGCATTGAGAAACATGAAAAAAGGATTAGCAGGCAAATCCGGCAATAAACTAGCAAGCTTATCAAGTTACGTGTATTACATAGTTGCGAGTGTTTTTACCAGACAAAAAAGATTTCTATGCGCAAGTGCAACAGTTGCCATTCTTGACGCTGATTCAGGGGTTAACTTATAGCAACTACATGATTTTCTTCTGTGCTATGCCAAACAACTAATACAAAAGCTTCCCATTTCCCACTTTGGAATACCTAGACCCTCGTAAGATCATACTGATAATAACTCTCGCAAAAGCTAGTTATAATAACAATTATGACCTTCAAATAGGCACCAAACGTCTTGAATGAGAGCGCTGTATCGCCGATGCGATAGACTGCCACCGTATCTATTAGCAATATACCAACTTCGCTTATATAATGTTAGATTCCCCATGGTATCCCGCTAAACTATCACTTTCGACCCCTTTTCTTACCGTTCGTGCCATTTTCCTCGAGTTCAGTGATATGGTCACTTAACTCAGGCTTAGAAAAATTATAACTATTAGCAGCAGTCACTTTATAGCTAGTAGTTGTTGCGTTATCACATATAAGTCTCCCGAGCCGAACTCCTCACTTGCGCCGCATCTATGTTTGGCGATCCATGATATGGCCCTGAAGCTGAGCTTTGATCTCTAATATACATATCAGTAATACATTTACAGTTAATCCAATGATAAAATAATGATTATTATACTTGTACCAGTTAGTTATAGAGTTTGTAATTATTATCAAATTTTCTCACCAAGTTTTACTATATCTAAGATTTTCTCTTAGAGTCGTCCCCTGTCATCCAGCAGCTTTGAAATTGTGGAGTGTACGAATAATTAAGCGAATCCGAACCTTACGAACTCTTACGATTTTATACGCCATAGATTTGCCCACGGACTAGGCCAGGGGTCTAGCAATTCCAACGAATCAAGAAGTTGATCCTTCTAACAAGACTTCTGTTAATAGGAGAGGATCCTGGAGTAGTTAATATCACCCCCCTGATTGGTTAAAGTCTAAGGTAGTTGGTCTTTATGCAAGATGGTCGCATAATAAACCCTTGTCGCGGTCCCCTATACATAAATACTACAAAATTCGAGGTAGCATTATATAAGTCGACACTCCTACATAGCTCGCGCACTATCGTGGTGGGGAATCGAAGTTTCAAGCTCCTCACAATGGCGGGTTTCTTGCAACAAATCGGAAGTGAGCTTAAACAATATGATATTTCGCGTCTAATTCTCATCGCCGTCTTCTTCGGTATCACATATCCATGCATTCGCGCCCTATATAATCTTTACCTACACCCGCTTCGACATATCCCAGGTCCTCCGTTATGGATCGCATTCCCGCTTACGAGGACGATTGGTATGGTTCGGGGGATCGCAGATTTTCAGGTCCGCGAAGCTCACGTTAAGTATGGCGAGGTTGTTCGAGTCGGTCCTAACGCGATCTCTTTCATCAATCCACAAGCCTGGAAAGACATCTACGGCCATGGGCACGTAGATTTCCCGAAGTATTATCCTAAGGGAATCAACATGGATCCGAAAAAGATCATCTCATCTAATGCATCAGACCATTTCCGCTTCCGACGAGCAATGCTTCCAGCTTTCTCCGACAAGGCCTTGGCGCAACAGGAGCCACTCATCAGAGTATATGTTGACTTGTTGGTCGAGCGGTTGCGAGAAGTGTCCGAGACAGGCAAGCCAACTAACATAGTCCAGTGGTATAACTTCACGACTTTTGATTTAATCGCAGACCTTGCGTACGGCACTCCTTTACAGGGCCTGGCTGAGGGAAAGTCCAATGCGTGGCTTGATAACATCTCGAAGCTGATGAGATATATGCCTGTCCTGGTTCTTGTCGGCGTGGCGCCTGTCTTGGGTTTAATTCTTAAGCTTGTTGCTGGTTCGAAGGTTCGCAACGCGCAGGCCAACCACCTCGCGCTCGTCACCAAGCTCGCCCACGATCGCATCTACCATAGGAAACAAGCCGATAGAGGCGACTTTATGGATTATTTCATGCGCTCGCGTGGCCAGCCGCACGAGCTGAGTGATGCCGAACTGGTCGCTAATAGTGATCTATTGATGGTTGCTGGATCGGAGACAACCGCAACGCTCCTGAGCGGGGCGACATACTGGATGTTGAAAACACCGCATGCGCTGAAGAAGGCCACCGAGGAAGTCCGTAACGCGTTCAAGTCGGATGAAGAAATAACGTTCCATGAAGTTCGATCTAGACTACCTTACATGGCTGTCTGTTTGGAAGAGGCCTTGCGCCTTTTCCCTCCGGTTCCGCTAACTCTATCCCGTTCGGTACCCAAAGGACCGCCCGTACAGATCGCAGGCTTCACAATTCCCGAGAAGGTAAGGAAATCAAAACACCTAGTTCGCTATCTGTGCTGTGTGCCTATCTAACAATGGACTTCGTAGACCGTCGTTGGGGTCCACCATATGTCAGCATATCATTCCGAACTCAACTTCAATAGAGCGCGGGAATACATCCCGGAGCGATGGCTTCCTGAATCTACCACGGACCCGGCGTCCCCCTTTTATAATGACCGCCGTGATGCTCATCGCCCATTTTCCTTTGGACCTCGGGACTGCATAGGCCGTAACTTAGCTATACATGAGATGCACTTGATTATGGCTAAGGTCCTATGGAATTTTGATCTGACTTTAGATGAGGAGGCAAAAGACTGGCATAACCAGAAGATTTTTGGACTCTGGGAAAAGCCGCCTCTCCAGGTCGTGGTTAGACAGCGGAAGATCTAGCGTATCATATATCAATGAGTCTAATAGTAGCAATATATATGTATAACTATCGCAAGTTTAATCCCATAGCTTTAGGCATAGCCGATATTTTGGGCGTCTTTTCTATCCATGGACCGATATTCAAGATAAGACACGATTGCAGTCCAAAAGGTGAGTATGCTGCAAGGACCTACGCGTTAGCATTGTGCGTCCCATTTGTTTCAGTGAGCCAAGCTTACAAAAGGGCAATTGCCGCCAACGCCATGATCCAACTAACAGCACACGATCCACCAATACAAGCACTCGCATTCGCCGATAGTAGTAGGCCCATCATGACCGCCCAGAACGGAACATCGATGCAGTTGAGGATAAAGTTGGTCTTTTTATTGGCATATTTTTGGAACTTAGCGGTGTGTTCGGTAAGCACTTGGAAAAGAATAAATATGATAGATTTGATGCCCTGAAGCACAAGTTAGCCGAATAGTTTAGGTACAGTAACCCTAGGGATAACTCACAATAGCAATCCCCATTACGTGTGCTCGCTGTGGTGGCGAGTCTTTCATCGAGACACGGGCAATAGATAGGATAATAACCAGTATGATAAGACATAGCTGGATGATGTGTATTCGAAACTTGAAACGACTGTCAAAGTATACCGATAGACCCATCTTCAACGAACCTTGGTTTAGTCTAGCTCTTCTTCAGCTCTGACAGTATTAAATAGAGAGTAGGTCTAGTCAAGCAGAATTTGGCATTGCGAACTCCTAATAATGAACATGAAGTTATATATCTATTCTCAGTCTTTCTATACCTACAGTCTCAACAATAGACTTAGAATGTCCACGTAATCGCCTGCATATAGTTTCTAAACCCAATCACTACTTCGTACTAAACTCGTACTTTCTATAAGTTGCTGCCTAAAGCTACAATTCTACGTCTAACAAGTAAGGATGGATCACTTTACTCTAGGCTTTAGGAGTCAAGTGATAACTAGGGGAAGAAGTGCTTTGATACAATAATTACACGGAATAGGATCTTTGTTCACAACATTGCACATTATTTTCGTCGCAGCAACAAGAAGTTTTCGTGAAGTTATTCTAAAAAATCTAATAGAGTGTCATCACAATACCCATTATACGATACTCCAATATAGCAACTATTTATTTGTTAGATATATTGTTGTAACTAGTGCAACTACGCTAGGACATATTCTTACCATGGCCATATCTCCTATTTCCCCGCATAATCGGGCTTAGAAAATGTTAATCTCGCATATGTAGTGCTAAAGCGACTCGGATTCGTACCTGTCTCGTACGTTCGGGGGACTAGCGGATACAACCTCAGAGCTAGCTGGATCGACGCTTTAGTGCCTTCCCCCGGTAATTTGATGCAAGCTCCAGTGTGGGGTATTTTACTAAACAACAAGCGAGTCGTATGCGCTCTCGCTTTCCATGTAAAAGAAGATTCACAGTGAACTTGGCATTGGTTAAATGGACCGTTGGCGGCCGATCACTTCTGGAAGGTCTCATTTGGAGGTCCCTCTTCATCCCGGAGTAAGAATGCTATAAATTCGTGTAACTACAATGTAACGCGTTGCAAGTGTTGTAGGTTCACGTTTTTGGGGTGTGAGAATCTATGAGTGACATTGTCGTTGACCATGTTTTTCATAAACGCCTTTCTCTTCGTCTTTCTTCGTATATTAACAGCTGTCGTGTACTCAAAGGCAGACGTACCTCCTCCCCCAAGACCCGAACCTATCGATATCATCGAGTTACCTCTCCCGCCCGTCTCTGACGGCTCCGAGGGTTCATGTACCTCAGAGGTCGACCCTCTTGGAACAGGCTGCATTTTACGGCATGGGGGACTAATCCAGTCGGGAAGCTTTTTACCTGATAGCAACCACGTTATTGCAAGTGTCAACTATACCGGCGCACCCGATTCTGGAAGCATATATACTGGCGCTCAGGTAATACTCATCAAATCCGACGGCACGACTTTCCCTAACGGTAGCCCGTTCAAATGTATCACCTGTGGAATACCCGAAGAAAACGCCGTTGGTCGAGCGGACGGTTTAGATTACCCTCAAGCATTCCGCGACGGAAAAAGGATTTTGGCCGGCAGTAATATCATAGATTGCGGTGAATTTGATCTTAGCAGTGATCAATGTACCCCCGAATCGACGTATATCTATCCTATCCGTTGGAACACTGCTGCGGACGGATCAGGAGAGAGCGGGATCATTCGCGAATTACGTTTACATCCCGATAACGTACACCTCGGCTTCAATTCATTCACCTATACTGCGGGAGTACTGGGCCAAAATGGCTATGTCGGCCGGCTATCATTTAATCCATCGCCAACCACGGGCCTACCTTTGGCACCCCGATATGACTTGGAGAATGTTAACGTTTTAGTTAGCCCTGATACCAGGAACAAGCCGCTCCTTATTGAAGGGGATGAGATACGTGTCGACCTCGACGCTATCACCGTGGGTGAATTTAGGGGATTCACTGGAAGCGGTAGGGAGGCTACGTATATCGGCTACCCGAGAGAATCGTCAAATATCGACATCTTCGCTGTCGACTTAACAACGGGTGCTGTTCGTAGGCTCACAAGCCACCCCGAGTATTGCGACCCCATTGATATTTCAGCAGACGATGAATGGATAGCAATTATGGATACTCGAGGCAGTGATAGGCAGATGTTCATGGCCGGCATGCGAAACATCCCTCCTATTACTGATTTAGTTTCTTCCACGGCCGCATCCTCGACCCGGAATAACGGCGAGCGACGCTTCTTTCAGCCATATCTTCTTGATAAGTATGGCGACCGCGGAGATTATTACGGACAGCGTATCAATGCAGCGGGTGACGGAAGCCCAGGCAGCATCAATGACCCGCAATGGAACGGACGAGCCGACCCTAAATTCTCTTTCGACGCTACCCGATTAGTGTATTGGGAAGCTCTCACTGTCGCCCCGGCTTGCGGTGGAAAGAACCCGCTCCCTTGTCCTAATTCAACCGAACCGGGTGGCCGAACAGAGCGAATAATGGTAGCTCATTTCACCTCCCGTAAGCCGGTCCCGCTGGCAGATGTAGAGCCGCTCAACGACACTATCCCTTGGGCTATCCCCTACGAGCCAGGATACGTCGCTCCCTCACCACTGTTATTTCCCGCCGGCGAATATGTAATGCACGGTGCAGTAGCCGGGTCGGCTCAGATTACTATCGTTGCAGATGCGCGGTCGATTGTGCAGACTGTGGCTGTGAAATACGACAACTTCTCTGACGACGGACTTACCTTTCTCGACGGTACGGAGAATATCACGACTCGAAATCCGACTCCCACTCTAAATCAAGTCGACTGGTATTCCAACCTGGTTCAAACCGGACAGACGAATGCTACCAAAGTGACAAGCCCTGATGGGTTCCATCTATCTATCGACGCGATGACGAATATCTTCGATGCGAATGGCACGCTAAGCACTACCATCAATGGCACCCTGTATACCCAGCCAGCTAATGGCACTTGAATGGAGTGGATTAAGCACTTGGATCTTGGATATCTTTAGTAATAATTTAATGTAGAATATCATGGCTGTACCAGCACTCGTTCGTGTCTGTGCGCAACTCGCAACTTTTATCTTACACTTACTTGTAGCAAATCAGACCTAGAGTAACTCGTACATATCTACGAATACGAGATGGGGATATATGATCATCATCGTATTCGTACTTGGCAAATTTCAGTCCCGCAGAATTTTTTGCATGACTCGTAATCGCCTACGCGTTTCCGAGCGTCTACTACGAATTTTATAATTCCTTAACCGCACTTCAACTTGCGTCTGGTTACGTCTGCTGTGCTAAGATTTAAAGTAAAAGTGCCCCTAGTAAGCATGACCTCGCCAACTCAGAAGGCTACGCGAAGACCACATGCGAAGACTCGGACAGGATGCCGAGTGTGCAAATCTAGGAAAGTAAAGGTGGGCTCGCTTAGCAACTTATTCTTCGCTTACATCGTTCTAATCGTACTTTGATAGTGTGACGAAACGCGACCGTCTTGTCGTAACTGTATAAGGTAATGATCATATCAACAATTATAAGTCTTTTAAAGTACATTCAACATGCTGATTGGTCTGTAGACGCGGTATTACTTGCGATTTCAACGTATCGGCTCACCCTACGGCTCTTAGTCCCCATGTTGGTGGCAGCAGCGGTGCCGGACATACCCCTGGCAGCCAGGCCACATCTCCCGCAGATGCTTCCATTCGCCATCAGCCTACGCCGGCAAGTTGGTTCAGTGGTCTCGATCTCGAGCTTCTCCATCATTTCACTACGTCAACATGCTTTACATTTTCTGCCGAACCGATGGTTCGTAACTTCTGGCGCGTGAACGTGCCGCGGATGGGATTCTCTTACGAATATGTCCTTCGGGGTCTTCTTTCCCTTGCCGCACTACACCTTGCCCGGTTCAAACCGCAAAGGCGAGATTTATTAATCGAGCAAGCTATGGTCCACCACAATGCAGCATCATCTATGGCGTTACTTGTACTCGATAACTTAACCGCTCAAGAATCAGTACCCATATTCTTCTTCAGCATGGTCACAACATACATCGCGTTTGCTAGCCCCAAGGAGTCGGATAACCTACTTTTAATATCGAACGGGGCCATGCCCGAGTGGCTGTTCCTTTTGAGGGGCACGCGTAGTGTAATAGAACTCAATAGTGACGCTATAGACTCCATCATGTCATTAGGCTTCATATTCGATTCCGGGAAACAGATGAACCAAATCTGGGAATCAACGGCGCCGCCAGAGCACGAAGGGCTTAAGGAGCTAGAAAATACTCTCAAGTTCTATGTTAAAGACGCGCAAAAATTAGATGAGCTTTCCCACGCAATACAGGCGCTAAAACGGACTTTTGTCTTCTTCAACAGCAGCAACTACACGGATGACCAGCGCCTCAGAGCCGCGTTTATGTGGCTGTTCAAGGTACGCGACGACTTTGTGAAGTTGCTGAAGCATCGCGATAACGAAGCACTATGCGTACTGGCTTTCTTCTGTGTCCTACTGCAACGCCTCGATTACACCTGGTGGATAGAAGGCTGGGGTGTGCATTTGGTTGGCAGGATATATTCGGTATTGGATGAAGGATATCGACTCTGGATTCGATGGCCGATCGAGGAAATCGGCTGGGTCCCGTAATATACCTAAATCACGAAATACTTTATTAATGCTAATAATTAATCCCAAAAGAAGGGGCTTTTATCCCTAGCGACAGGGATATTGTAGTATAATTATCTGTTGGCTGATATCTATACTCTTCTAAGAGTAGTTGAGCTTTTCAAGACAACATTAAAGTTCTCCTAGGTATATCTAAGGTATCTAGGTACCCTGCATCGTTAACATGTTTTATCCGATGCCCTTCAATGACTATCTAGTATTGTGATGATATTGGTGGTTGTTAGAAGGTGCTGTGAGCTCATTGATCTTTGCTAATTACTACCTACCACCAAACATGCGCATTGTTGAGTCTTTAAGATGGCACTTAGAAGTTGTTTCGTACTCGTCCTATACCTTTAATTATGCGACATATCTTAAACCTCATCTTAGATCCATCAGTCGGAGAACAATCAACTGTTGTTGGAAACGTGTATACTTATACATGTCAAATCCCTCTTAATATCTGCTCTATCTTCATCCACCATCATCTCCGCAGCCTCTAATACACAAACATACATACGCAGGCTTTTCAGTAAGTTAAAACAAAACATACCTAGCCATTAAAAAACAATTAAACCCAATTTCTCCAACATGGGTGGCTCTTCAGGACCCTCGAACACAGGTCATGACAGCACTTTCGATAGGATGCTTGTCCTTCGGAGAGAAATCGAAGCTATCAGGGATGAAATATTAGCGCGGGAGCCCGAAGAGGCCCGGGGTCGCACTTCAGAGCGCGATCATTCTCCAACACCCCTCACGTTTGATAGGATGCTTGCTCTTCGGAAACAAATCGATGGCATCAGGGATGAAATATTAGCGCAGGAACTTGAAGAGGCCCAGAGTCGCACCTCAGAACGCGACCACTCTCCGGCACCCCTCACATTTGACACAAAACCTGAAGAGGTCTTGGCACCGGAACTGCTAGCAATGCCCTTAGGCGAGGTACTCAGCCAATACTCGCATTTCGACGGCACAACTCAAGCCCAGCTCAAATTCTTCTTCAGACAGAAGCTGGGTATTCTCGAGGAGTATTATTATATCTCCCTTTCAAGCTCCCTTGAGTCAAGTAAGTCATCAGAATCTGTTTCGAACCACTCTGGCCGGGGGCGTCCCGACCAAGAGGATTCTAGCGACTCTTCTGTCACGCTGGCGGGAAATGAGACGGAGCAGAGCGATTCTGCCGAGCCCTTGATACCGGCGGAGAACTAAGAACACAGTGTCCTATCAATTCGTGTTAGACAGGATAGCCTTAACTAGATCTGATTGATGTCTACCTAGGCCCTTACCTAGGTAGCCTAAACACCTCTAGAGTAGGTAATCTCGAGCATTCCCTAACATCTACGGCATATACCTAGTAAGTATGCCTTTGTAAAATAAGCCCTTATATAAAATTATAAAAATAAAAAAAAAGTTGAAAACCCAAAACTCTGACTATTCTGTGACGGCTTCCAAGATGTCCCACGTTCCCCCCTAATTGTCACCCCCTTCTAAGTTTTCCACTCCGTTGTCTCTTCTTCGTTTAATTCCTCCATGAAAATAGTTATTAGTAAACCTCTATTAATAATGGTTTTCAACCACTAATAAAGCGCTCATAACTTACGTCTTGGAGATCGTATAAACGAGTTCGAGGGGTGCACCGAATGAGACTATGATACGCGTATATAGTAGATTAATCGTCTTCCATTAAATCCTAATCTGGGATTGAGGCAATGTCGTAGAAAGATCCACCGGACCCATTAAACTAGTACCCACATATATCTAATATTTTCCTAAAGTTAGATTTTTCTCTAAATATTTTATTCATATAACTTTAAGATTTTAAATTTAATTATTCCATAATAATTAATAACTTTATTCGTTTTGTTATTTTTAAAATTATTAACATTATAAAAACCATTATTTTTATTTTAAAACCATTTTTTTTTATTATACCATTAATAATTTTAAACGATTTTATTAAACTTTAAAAACTAAAAAAAACTATTTTAAAAACTATTTTAATAATTATTTATTTACTTTTTTTAATAAATTATATTAATAATTTATTAAATAACAATATTATTAACTATCGTTTTTATTTTATAAATATTAAATTATTATTTAATTAAAATATTATTTTTCTTTTTTTTTTTCTTTTTTTTCCAATTAATATAATTTAAAAATTAATTTTTTTTAATTTTATCATTTTTATTATTTTATAATTTCTTATATTATTACTTTAAATATTATTATAAATAAAATAATTATTTTAATTTTACAAAATTTATTATTTTAATATAATATTAATTTTTAACGTTAATATTTTTTTTACTTGTTTTATTATTTTTATTATAAACTCGTAATTTTTTTAAAAAGTTATTAATGATTTTTTATTTTTTTAAAACTTTATTTATAAAATTTTAAATTTGTTAAATAATATTAACGTTATTTATTTAATTAAATAAATCGAATTTTTTAAATTATTTTTTATTTTTTTATATTATTAAAAAAAAAAATATTAAAAATATTATTTAAAACCATTTTTTAATTTATTAAAAACATTTATATTATTGTTTTTTATTAAATTATTAATATTTATTTTATTAAAATTATAACGTTTCGATTTTTTAAACTTATTTTTTAAACAATTAAATTATATTTTAAATAACTTTTAAATATTTTATTTTTTAATTATATAAAAGTTATTAAATAATAAATTTAAATTTTTATTAAAATAATCTTTTATATTGTTCGTAAAATAATTTTTAAAAATCAAATTTTAATATTTATTTTTAAAAATATTAAATATTATTTAAATTTTTATAATACCATTTATTTAATTATTATTAATTAGATAATTATTTTTTATTATTAAAATATTATATATTTTTTTTAATAAATTTGAATTAATTAAGTATTTTCGAATTATAATTTATAATAGTTTTAAATAATGGAAATAATAATTAAATTTAATAATATTTAAATTTTAATATTTAATTTATAACCGTAATAGTAATTTTAATTTAAATTATTAATTAAATTTTTTAAATTAATAATATTAATAACATTAATAATAATGGTAATGGCAATGTTAATAATAGTAATGGAAAATTTTTTAAAATTAAAAATATTAATTATTTTAATTTTAATTTTAAAAATATTAAAAATTTTAATTTTTTTATTTTTAGTAAATATATAATTTATATTAATATTTATATTTTTATAGATTATTTTATAAATTTAACCACATTTTATAACGATATTAAAATTAAATAAATTTAAATAATATATTTATAAAAAATTATATAAAGTTAATTAATAATTAAATTATTAAATTTTAAAAAATAAATTTTTTAAATAAGAAATATTATTTTAATCGTTTGCGTTTTGATTATTTAATTTAAAAAATAAAATATATAAACTATATTAAATTTATAAAAACATAAATTTATAATATTAAATTTTCGTAAAAATAAAAACTTATAATTATTTATATATAATATTATTAAAAATATTAAAGATTATAATTTCTTTTTTTTCAATTAATTGTTAAATGTTTTTAATATTTTTAATATTTATATTTAATTATAATTATAAAAATTTATAATAAATATCATTATAAGATATTTTTTTAATTATTTAAATAATTATAAATTTATTTTATAAAATTTTATTTTATTTATATATTTTATAATTTTTAAAAATTATTTTAAATTAAATAATTATTAATTTTAAACTTTAATGTAATTTACGTATTATAGTAAATAATTTTAAAATAATTTTTATAATTTATTTATTAATAAAAATAATAATTAATAACGTTATAATTAAAACTAATTATATTATTATTATTTTTAATTTAATAAACAATATAATAATAATTAAATTAACCATTAAATATATTTTAATTATTAATAATATAATAATAATAATAATAATTATAATAATTATAATAATTAATAAAAAATTAATTAAATTAACCCGTTTAATTAACCATTTTAATAAAATTAATAATATTAATAAAATTTTAATTAATATTAAAATTAATAAAATTAATTTTATTAATTAAATTAATATAATTATAAAAATTAATAAAGAAATTATTATTAAAATTATTAAAATTAAAATTAAAATTAATAATATTAATAATTATTATAATTTTAAATTTATTTAATAAATATTAATAATATTTTAAAAATAAATAAATATTTTTTAAATAAATATAAATTAAATTTTAATTTTAATTATAATTTTTTTTTAAATGATTATTTTAATAATTTTTTTACTTTTTTTAAAAATAATTTTTAATTAAATACCTCGAATTTTATTAATAATTTTATAATAAATAATTTTTAATTTATATTTTAATTTATTTTATTTAATTATACTTTATTTAATTAAATTATATTTTTCGGATTTATTTTTAACGATTTTATTTTTTTTTATTTAAATAATAATTATGACGAAATGGTTTATTTTAATATAATCGCTTTTTTTACTAATCGAAAGTTTTTACAATATATGTAATAAACGTTTTTTTAATTATAATAAATTATTTTATTATTTGTAAAAAAGTTATTATTTATTAAAAAAATATATTTTTATAATAATATTATTAATTTAAATAATATTATATTTGTTTTATTTTATTTTATTTTAAATATATTAAATTATATTTATTATTAATAATAATATATTATTTTTTAATAATATATTAATAATATTAAATAATATATTAATAATGTCGGATTATATATTAATAACGATTAATAATTTATTAATAATGTTTAATAATTATATATTATCGGTTAATTATAACTTTACATTATTAATCGGTTAATTATATATATAGTTATTTAATAAAATTTTATTTATTATTATAATAATTTATACAATTTTATTAATAACGTTTTAATAATTTATATTATATAATTTAATTTCATTAAATAATATTATTATAATTAATATTAATATAATATTAAATATTTTTTTTATAATATTTAAAATTTATTATATAAATGATTATATAAATATTAATATTATTATTAATAATTAAATTAAAATAATTAACTTTTTTATTTATTTTTAAATTACAATTAAATTTAAAATCTTTATTATTTAATTATTAATTAATTTTAAATTAAATTATAAAATTGGTTTTTTTTATAAAATAAAATCTTATTTTAAATTTTTTATTCTAATAAATTTAATTATTAAATATGAAAAAAATATTTACAATAATATTAAATATATTAAAATTTTAATAAATAAATTTTAAATTTTAAAAAAATATTTTAACATAAAAATTCATTATTGTATAACTTCATTATTAATTTATAATGTTATATAATATTAATTATTATTGTTAAATTATGTAATTATTTATTTTTATTTTAAAGGTTTTTATAACAATAATTTAATTATTACGATATTCGTAAAAGAAATTACATTAATTAATAATTTTATAATTAAAATATTTTTTAATATTAATATATTAAATATTAAATAAATAAATATTATTTTTTTTAAAAAACTAATTATAATATAATTTTATAAAATAGCAATTCCTTTATTTATTATTTTAAATATCTATATTTAATAATTTAAAATAATAATAATATATAATAATATTATATTTATTAAATTTTATTATTATTTTAAAATAATTTATATAATAATTTATAAATAAAATTTAATTTTCAAATTATTATTAAATAATATTATAATTTATGTAATATTATTTAATAATTATATAAATAAAATCATTATTTATAATAATTTTTAATTAAATATTATTATTTTTAAAAATATATTAATAAATTATTTTAAATTAATAAAACAAAGTTATTATAGTTATTAAATTATTAATAAATAAAAATTTAATTTAATATTACAAAAACTTTTATTTAAAAAAATAAATCTTTATATTTTTAAATTTATTAATGATTTTATTATTTTTAAAATAAAAAACTTTTATAAATATTTTATTAATATTATAATTTATAATAATTTTAAAAACCTTAATATTTTTAATAAATTATTATTTATTATATTGTAATATAAAAATATTTTCGAAAATAAAAATTTTATAAATATTATAAAAAATAAATATTTTTTATTTTAATTTTAAATTAAATTAAAAAAATTTTATTTCTAAAAAATATCGCTTTTACTTTTTTAATATTAAAAATTAAATAATTATTAATTAAATAATTATTAAATTAATTAAATAAAAACATATTATTTAAATAAAATTCTTTAATTTTTTTTTAATATCCGTTTTTATTATTTAAAAACTTTTATTTATTTTTATTATAAAAATAACAAATAAAAATTTAAAAAAATTATTAAAAAAAGAAAAATAATTATTAATATTTAAATTTTTAATAAAATAAATTTAAATAATATTTACTTTATAAAATCTTAAAATATATTATTTAATAAAATATATAATAAAATTTATATAACCATAATAAATACTTTTATTTTTTTTTATTAATAATAAATTTATTTTTTTATATAATAAATATTTATAATTATAATAATTAAAAATTAATATATATTTTAAATTTTTATTATAAATTATAAAAATAATAATATTTATATATAATAATAAATAAATATTTTATTTAAATATATTAATATAATAAATTATTATTATAATAATATTATTATTATATTAAAAACTCTCGAAAATTATATTAATAATCTTATATTAATTTTTTTTTTATAAAAAAAAAAATATTTTTATAAATTTATTTAAATTTTTTATCGGTTTTTTTAATATTATTATTTTAAGTAAATTTATTAATTTTTTTAAATTTTTTATAACGAAAAAAAAACTTATAATTATTTTCAAAATTATTTTTTTTATATTATTAAAAAATTTTAAAATATTTATTAATTTTATAAAATATATAAAAAATAATATCTTTTATTTTATAAAATTTGCAAAATTATTAAAAAAATATAAAGTTTTTTTTATCCGATTTTATTTTAAAAAAAGCTAAATAAAATAAAAATACCGTAAATAAATAAATAATATTCTATTAAATATTTTTTTTAAAATTAAAATTTTTTTTTTAAAAAAATTTAAAAATATATTAATAAAATATATTATTTTATATTTTTATAACTTATTTTATTCCTTTTATATTAATTTTAATATATTTTGCAAAAAAATTAACGTTATTATTTATTATATTAATAATAAAATTTTATTTCTTTTTTTATAAATAAAAAATTATTTATATATATATTAAAAATAATTATTTAATTTATTATATTTTTTTCTAAAATATTATCAATAATAAAATAAAAATATTAATTAATTAAAATAAAAATTTTTAAGTTTATTTAAATAATAAAAAAAATAAAATATTATATAAATATAATTTAAATAAAAATTTATATTTTCATAAATTATTATATTATTTTTAATATAATTAAATATAATAATATTATAAATTTTCTTATAATAAATAATAAAAATTTTTATTTTATTTATATAATAAAATATATTAATAAATTTTAATTTATAATTTTATATAAATTAAATAAATTATATATTATTTTAAATATATTATTTCGTTTTTTTATAATAAATTTGAAAATTTTTAATAAAAATAATAAAGATTTTAACATTTTTTTAATAATAAAAATAAGTATTAAATTATTTTAATAAATTAAGTTTTTTTATTATATATTAATATTTTTTTTTATACTTAAATTAATAATAATAAATTTTATAAAAAACTTTTTTATTAATTTTTTTATTAAAAATATTATTTTAATTTAAATATACCTTAAATTTAAAATTAAATTTTAAATAAAATATTTATAAAATTTTAAGTAAAAATTTATTTTTAATATTATTAAAAAAAATTATTTTTTAATAAATAATATTATTATTTTATTTTATTATTTAATAAATAATTTATTATAAAAATTATTAAAAATTTATAATTAATTATATATTTTTTAAAATTATTATTTTGAAATTTTTAAAATAATTTATAATAATAATTATTTAAATTATAATAAATTACGTAAATAATTATTATATTTTATTATTAATTTTAAAAAAAATTTAAATAATATATACAATTTTATTTAAAATATTTTATTATAAAATTTCAAAATTATAAATTTTATGGTTTTTTATAATTTATTATTAATTTTTTTTACTTATTTTATATAATTATAATTAATATTATATTTAAAATTTTTAAAATATTTAAAAAAAAAATATTTTTAATATTATAATAAATAAATTTTTTAAAATAATAATAATTATTTTTAATTATTATAATTAAATAATATTTAATTAAATAAATATTTATTATAATATTTTATTAATAAATAATTAAAAAATCTTAAAAATTATTATATTTAATTAAAATTTAAAATTTTTATTTAATTTTTAATAATAATTTTAATATTATATAAATATAAAATTACTTTATATAATAATATATTATTTTTAAATTAATAATTAAATAAAATAATTTATTTTTTAAATTAAATTAATTTTTTATTATTATTTTTATATTTTAAAAAATAATATATAATAAAAAAACTATTTATTATATTTATAATATAAAATTAATTTTTTATAATTAATAATTATTTAATATAATTTTTTAAAAATATTATATAAATTTATATTTAATATTATTTCTTAATTTTTATTTACTTTAAATATTTTTTTATTATTTTTAAAATTTTAAATTAAAATTTATAATATAATTACTTTAATTATAATAATAATTAAAAAATATTATAATATTAAATATAAATTTATATTTTTTAAAATTAATAATTATATATTATTACATTTATATAAAAAATATAATATTTTATTTGTATTAATTTTTAAAAAAAATTTAATTAATAATATATTAAGTTTTTTTATATATTTAAATAAATTAATTATTTAATATATAAATTAAATTTTTTTATTTATTTTAAAATATATAATATTATTTTTATAAATTATTTTAAATTTACCTTTTTTTTTAAATATATTTAAAAAACAATTACTATTTTTTAAAAATATTTTTTTAAAAATATATTAATATTATATTATATAAAAATAAAAAAATAAATATTTTATAAAATATATTAATTTAAATTTTAAATATATTAAATAATTTATAAAAAATTAATTAAAAAAAATAAAAATAAATTATTAACAAATTTTAAAAAATAAAATAATTAATTATAAAATAATTATAATTTATAATATTTTAATAATTAATTTATAACTTTTATAAATTTTTTACAATAAAAATATTATCTTTTTTCCTTTTATAAAAATATTATCGTAAAAAAATCTACTAGATTTATTAAATTAATACTTATATATATCTAATATTTTCCTAAAATTAAATTCTTTTTTAAATATTTTATTCATACAATTTCAAGATTCTAAATTCAATCATTCCATGACAGGCAACTTGCAGAATTAAGCTTAAAGTTATAGTTGTGGGGCCGCTGAATTCGAAACGTGCGGCCCGTTCCGTGATATAAACTTTGCCCTGCAATTTCAAGACCCTGATGCTTGGGGCTGGATTAAGGTTCCGGCTGCATCTTTGACTACTCTATTCACTGTAGTGAGTGTAAATAGAATATAGAGATGATAATGATGAGGCACGGCTGCATCGATGAGTGTCAAGTACGGACTCTGGATAATTAATCACGATGCCGCTTGGAAATTCAAAGATAAATCGTTAATTAACTTTCAATTATTATAATTATTAATTTCTATATCGATGGCATGATGCCTAATGTGTGTCTATGACAAGCCCATATATCATATCATAACGTCATGATAGTAACCCGTTTCCCAAAACCTGCCCATTTATTCCTCATAAAATGCGTGATTATCATATATCCAGAAACTGAGATTGACGCCTTACGCGACAGCAGTCATCTCGTAGGGCTTGAGTGGTAGTGTGACCGGCTCGCATGTGACTGTGCGGTCCGAGTAGATTTGGCCCATCGTCCAGTTGGGGTTGATCCATGTCTTGTCGGTGCAGGAAAGATCCAGGTCGACAGTACCATAAGCATTAATGGTAGTACTATAAAAATTGTTAGAGTCTGTAATTCCAAGCTCTGTGAGGGGCGGTAACTTACGGGTATTGCGGGTCAGTATCGCTGCATGTCCAGGTCTGGTTGACGTTCAACTTGCCACTAGGGCGGCTGAAGTCGAAAGTAGTCTTTGTCGTGCGTCCCTCCGGAACAGTGCAGTTGTACGCCATTGTTCCGTAGAAGAAGTCTGAGAGCTGGTTGCTCGTGGCGCTGCAAATAGCTTGGTACTCAAGTGCCGGGTTCGTCAGGTTGAAGTTAACATAACCCCACGAGTTTTGATGAGCTGGTGTGGTAAAGATATAAGATGCGTGGTAGTCGAAGTTTTCGATCATCCACTTAAAGTCGCCGAAAGAGGCGTCTTGGCAACCCGGGTTGTTGTCGCGCTTGTAAAGATCCAATGGCGCCGCAGCTGCCAAAGGTAGGAGAGCAGTGATGGTTGAGATGAAGCTGCGCATTTTGATCTAATGTGATATGTATCTATCAAATATGTTGTATAATAAAAGGTAGATTGATCGCTGATGAATTATGTATTATTGTTGATTGTATATTGTAATATTCTATTGGTTGATGATGAAAACAAAATTCTCTAGATGGCGGAAGACATTCACACTTATATAACACTGATAGTTCTTACTTATGGGCTGCTCCTCTCGTGAAGAGTGAGATCTGGTGATGGATTCTAAGAGCGGAAGTAAGAAGCTAGTGACGTCGACAGGCGATCTTGGACTGCATCGGGCCGCCAAGATCTCGTATTGTCGAGAGGGGCTGTGAGGCTAGCCCGCGATTTTTTACTGCTAACGGAGGCCGAAAAGAGACAGAGACGGCCTAAATGCCGATGTTACACTGCGGTGGCCCAGCTATTAACCCGCTAGTGGACTCGAAAGAGCTCAGGTTCAAAGAGTGTCCGGCTCTTCTTAGCCTAGATAAGCCTAGGTAAGCCTCTAGCTACCCAGCCACAACAATTGTAAGCCCGAAAGTGGATAGAGCTGACCGGCAGATGCGGGATATCTGATTTTTTTCGTGTTGCGCAAACGGCTATTTTTATCCTCGCCTATGCAAGTTATCGTGCCGGTACAGCGGGAAGGGGTCCAGCTGTTGGACTTTAAACGAGTCAAAAACTTTATACACTTCGAGTCCTTAACCCAATCACTTGACTCGCTCTTAGGTGAGCTGTATAGCGGAGCTGACGACTTGCGGAATTATGATTGGACAGCTGTTTACCAATTATTGAGGCTGCGCGAAGTAGAGAGAATACGACAGTAACGTTACTGAAGAACTGCAGGTACAATGTCTTTGGAATTCTCATTCAATAAGTCCAGTGTTCGCTTGTAGATAGTGGCATGTTTAGTGATACGAAGATTGACTGACATGGCTAATTGTCAAAGAACATTTGACTGAGTCCACGTGGAATCCGGTAGAGTATGTCCGAATCATGTCTCGGTCCGTCCGTCTACGTCAAAGACCCAAAATCTTTGTTGAACTATTATTTACACCGCATACGAGAACATGATCATACTAGAAGAAACTAATACGCTTTTCCGTGCCCACTTCAGCCTTAAGACTTATCGTCAAATCTTGGCTGTTATCATAACAGTATGACATCACATCTCGCTATTGTCCGAAAGCTCGGTACCATCGGCGGTGAGCGAGAAATCAACGTAGTACAACATAGATACGGATGTTATTCCTCGGGTGAAAATTCTTCGAGTATGTTGCAAACGACTTAGTGACCTGGCTTATTACTCAAAAGTAGGACCCCTAGAGTTTAAACGACATTAATGATTTATTTTGGCAGTTATGTCATTGTTTCCATTTTAATTTTATAGAAGTACCTCTTTTTTTTTTCTACCCGAGGCTACCTAATGGAAACCCAACAACTATTTTATTATTATATGGATATGTGTCTTGCCCGACCCATTTCCTGTTTGTTAAAATGTCATAGTTTAATTCCCAAAGACTAACTAATCGTCGGGAAAGCAATATCGCATCATTCTATCCCAATCGATTCTTACATCATGTCAGATATTTCGGGCTGGGCGAATTCAATATTTCTTATGGAAACATGTCTTGCCGCGTACGACAGAACTTCAACAAGCTCACTATAGACACTACAACAGCTGAAATATGCTAACCTCAGAGTTTACAATCCCGGTAGACTTTAATACATATGAGAATAATTGCAACAATTTTAACCTTGATAGCGTGATTAAGTCAGATATACGAAGTAAAAGTAGCTAATAATGCATTTATCAGATATGTATGCATATATGCGTTAGTACAGGTGTGAGTGGCCCCACCGCCTGACCGGTCACCGTCATGTCCGGGGTCTCGGTCTCCTGCGCGTGTCTCGTGCCTTGTGTTTCCAGGTTACCGTTTACCTTCAATTCCGTCTCTCGTCATCAACATTTATTATTCTAGCAAACTTCATACTTTCAAGCCCGAGGCATGTACGGAAGCTTCTCGAGGCTTATTGTTTATAATATCGTTTCTCATCAATCGGTACAACAACTAGTTCAAATCTAAGGGCATGGCGCCACCCGCCGAGATCACCATCCCAACGACGTCGCTTCCGACACCACCAGATAATTCAAAACCTTACACCCTCTATAATATCACATTACGTCTTCCTCTGAGGACTTTCGTCGTTCAGAAGCGATATTCCGACTTCGCCGCGCTACATCAATCTCTCACCTCCTTAGTTGGCGCACCGCCGCCCGCCCCTTTACCAGGGAAATCGTGGTTTAAATCTACAGTCACCTCGCCCGAACTCACCGAAGATCGCCGTCGTGGCCTCGAAGCTTACCTCCGCGCTATTGCTGAGTCCCCCGACCGAAGATGGCGCGACACGCCCGCGTGGCGCACTTTCCTAAACCTCCCGAGCTTAAGTAGTACTGGTAATAGTGCGGCCAGTGTGAGGGCTGGCTATGGCATCCCAAGTCGAGATGCTGCGAACGCTGCCGCCGCGCAGGATCCGGGAACATGGTTGGATCTGCATGGGGAAATGAAGAGAGATTTTCAAGAAGCACGGCGGTGTCTAGCGAAGAGGGACAGCGCTACGGATAATTCTGCTGCGCTCGAAGCTGGATCAGCTGCCAAGAAAGCGCTGGTCAAAGCTGGTAGCTTGCTTACCGTTCTCGGGGATGGTCTTAGAGTGATACAGGACACGAAACGGCTGGGCGATGGCGAAATTAGACGGCGGAAAGACTTGCTCGCTGCTGCACGGGTCGAAAGGGAGGATCTGGAGAAGCTGAGCACGGCGGTTTCCGCGGCCGCGAAAGCGTCGCAGAGGGCTATGCCTTCAGCAGCTGATAAAGCTGCGTTAATCGGGAACGGACCCAAAGGACGCGGTAGGGTTCTCGGTGCCCCGTTACCCGAAACCGAGCGCACTCGGGAATTGGACAACCAAGGAGTCGTGCAATTGCAGAAGCAGATGATGAAGGAGCAGGACGAAGACGTAGAAGAACTAGGTAAGATTATCCGCAAACAGCGCGAGATGGCGGTAGCGATCAACCGTGAAGTCGAGGAGCAGACCGAGATGCTGGATCACGTCAATAACCAAACAGATGTCCTGAGTGGCAAGGTTAAAGTGGCTAAGAACCGCACTAAGAAAATCTCGTGACTCGACCTCGTCGTTGGATCGACTGTTAAAGGACTCCTCCTCTGGGCCGAGTTTGTGTTAAGGATCATCTGGCTCGTCAGAAACGTGTTCGAGTGGATGGCCTGGTTAATCGAAAGCTTACTCATATTAGTGCTAACGGACTGAAGATATCATTGTTCTCGTGCATTTGAAGCCGCTACATATATCCTTTAGCATTAGCGTGTTGATCTGTTTGGGCGACCTGTACGATAGAATGGGCATTGCACGAATCGGATAAGAACGAGTGTACTTTTAAAGGCATAACAATTGAGGCACTAAGATACCAGTAGACTGAAGAGATTCTGTATATTTTCAACTTCAATATTTACCTACTTGACATTTGAGCCGTGGCTTTGAGGATACGACATACCTACCCATCGAAACAATGTTACAATACAAGTAAAGAACTATCGGCTCTGTATAGACCAAGTCTTTGTGAAGACAGAAAGCAGGTTGGCTTTAGTCTTCAGATAGATAGACTAAAGAAACAATGCTTTAGAACATCGGGTAGGCTATCTAGAGGAGCTTGTTGATATTCCCTCTGTCTTTATCTAGCACACTTTAGCTAGATACCTGACTAGATACCTAATTAGATATATAGTCCAGACACAACCATTATAATGTTTGCTCGATAGAGTCATCGTAATGATTACATGATATCCATTACGAGCTCGATTCTTCCCTACGCCAGGACTACCGTTTCTTGAAACACCTACACCGTGTGCTCCTAAGTAGTCAGTTTAAAAGTAACTACCTACCTCCCTAACTCAGGTAACATCCGGCATAGAATCTAGGTGAAATCCTAATAGAATGCGCCTATAAAATCTCCGTCTAACCCGGATGTATACCTGAGGTACATGCCATCCGATAGAAGGTCCAAGTCTGTGACAATAACTACATAGGTCTAATTTTGCTTTACCCCTCGTGTGTACAGTATTGTGCGGCCTAAGCCTGTTTCCTGGGGTATGGTACAAAGCATTGTTCTCTATTTAGGCCAATCTAACATAAAGTCTTTATAATTGAGGCAGGGGTTGATAAGTAATATAATAAGATTGTACGATCCCGAAAGGACACAAACTTGATCGGGGTATTTATGTACGTAAAACTATAGGCAAATATTGGAAAGTAACTTCTTAGGGTTGGAATAATGAACGAGGGAGTTAAACAATCCTGTTGTAATAATAAAATCGATTCAAAAAGGCTGAACCCTCTTTGCAAACCCCCTGTAGCATGATTTAGTATATATAGGCTTCGTGGTTAGCTAATTGTACATCAACTTCAGTAACACTCCGAATTACATTAGAAGTACCTAATTCCTCAGGTGCCTGAAGATTGATAGTCCTTACTTCTCGTTACGCCAAAGCCTTGGTCAAGTCGCCAGCTGGCAAACAATTCAGGACTCACTAATAGGCAAGAGTCACCGAGAGTCACTGCCTCCCACAAGGTACCTACCTAAGAACACCTAAGGTAGGTACGCACAGTACAGATAAGGTAAAATAAAATAGGAAGGAGCAGATAACTATTAAACTTTTTATTTGAGTCAGTGCGTAGATGCGACGGCAGTCACGATGGTTGCAAAGTTTCAAGTATGACTGTTACTTGATAACATAAATACTTCCTGACTTTCCACCCTTTAAGCCACTTCTTCTTCACTCTGGTCTTCTGCACAACTATTAAATTCAAACGATTCCATCATCAAATTATTCATCTTAATTCTGGAGCCAATCGTCCAAAACTATTTTCCAAGTTCCTACCTACTTCCTATTGAATCTACCTTAGGTAGCCTAAACAGTTACTTCTTCCTGGTACATCTTCCCCTTCTCAACTCAACCAAACCTACACTCTACTCTACCTATATTCTAAACAAATCCAACCGTCACCTCTTCTAACAAATTCCGCCTCCACAACTACCGCTATTCCCATCGCTCACTTCTTCGCGCGCGACAAAAATTCTTCAGTCTTTCAATTAGGTATTTTCATCAGAACCGCGATGGAGTACGTAAAAGGCGCCAAGCTTAGAAAGGAGGCGAAGGTCATGGCTACCGACCGCAGAAAGCGCAAGGAGAAGCATCGTATGATGCGACGGTGGGTTTACGACAAGTACAAGCCCAACACCGCTGGTAGCGATGAAGAAGGCCAACTCGAAGCTTACGAGAGCGAAAGTTCTTCCGAGGATGCCATCGTTAGCACTCGGTCGGCAAAAGGTCCATTATGGCACTTGCCAATCTCTTCAAAAGGACAACTAGCGCCAAGAGGATTGACCTTGGGCACGATGTTTCAGGTGGCGGAACAGCTCTACCAGCTTTCCGTCAATGACTTCGACACTATGAGCTTGTATGACCATATATATCACATCCAAGAAGCCATACAAGCTGGAAACTCGGAGTTGCCAGTTGATAGGGCCCTAGTAACTAGGCCTCTGGTTGTCATGGCTCAGCGTCAACAATACCTAGCCAAGAAAGACTTCATGGCCTGCATAGCTAGGATCGCAATCCATAGCAACTTACCCGAGAGCTTCAAGAAGAACATGAAGACGTGCAAGGATTGCTATGATAAATTCCGACCTAGCTCGACGTCCTGTAAATGTGCCGAGACCAAGCAAACCTGTCTCCACGGCCCATGTCTCTACCACCCAGGTAAGTAATCCTGTCACTACGTAGTAAAATATATGTGCGGCAGCTTGCTAATCAAGTAACTACGCAGGTCGTATTCAATCCTGGGGACATGAGACTAGCAATATGGATTTCCTCTCAAAGGAGGAGGTCATGATTAAAGAATTCAACATATGGATTCACCAGTGTTACTGGGACTGCTGTGGTGCCAAGCTACTACCTCTCGAGCCCACGCCACGACGGAGCCACAAGAGGAAGAAGACTGTGCTCCGGCCATGGGAAATCCCAAACGAGAAGGACGGGAGCGTAGGCTGTGTAACACGGGACCACCACGTTGCAATTCAGTAGCGTGTTATCGGTTCTACGATACAACTCAGTGACGCCAGATATTTTTGCCGGTCCTACCGCCTTGAACGGAAAGGGTGGGATCTAGGATAACACGTGTATATACAGCGAGGTAACCGCTATATGGACCTCGTTTCGGCGGTCGAGCGATCTTTCAAGTTATTTTTGCGCAGCATGGCGTTTTATACCCTTGTATTATCAGGAGTTATAGGGAAAGGGGCTTCTAAATATACCAGAATTATAGTCTAGGCTAAGTCTATAGCCCTCTGTACTCCAACAGAGTTGATTAATTAAAACATTATCTGAATACTTCTTCATACCTGACCCACTCGTAGTTTATATTCGCTTATGACTCCGTTTATGTGTATCTTAGGCTTACACTACCTACCTAAATATCACTGGGGCTACCGGTAGATTCTAAATGGCTCACTCCTACTATAGCATGATAGTAATCATGTAATCGCATGGAAAAGCACCCTGATACATTATGGTAACACAAGTCCAGAAGCATTTAATAGTAAAAGACTAGGAAAAATGTCACATTCAACCGAGCAAGTAATGAGTTGGCTATTTTGACAGCTTTAATCACTGATAGCAATTACTCTTTTATCATTACTCTCAAAGATAATAAAAAGAACGGAGAGGATTAGGAGACAAAACGATTATTTTTTATTATTTTATACCTACATTTTTGTCTTTTTTGTTTCATTTTGTTTTTGGTTTTCGAATTTTCTTTCTACTTATACACAAGGACACTCACTGTCCTTTACCTAGGTACAAGATTATGCCCGAGCATAGCGGTTAGCACCACAATAGGCCTTTGAACCCCTTCGATCACAATGTTATTGTTTCCCGGGGGAGCATGGTATCCGTCGTAGATGTTCCTCGGTAGCGGAGGTTAGGTACCACTCTTCGCAAGCAGAAAGTTTGGTTGTCTACGATGATTCTTTGCCACGGCACATTACCGTTGGTTGCTTGACTGGCTGGTCTGCTTATCGCCTTGGTTCATCGCGGCGAAGCCTGACTGGATCTTGTTGATCGTCTCGGCTCGCTGCGCCTTCTTCTGTGGGGTATCGGTCCCGCTGGCGGTCTTGTACGCGTTGGCGGCGCCGGAGTAGCACCACGAGTGGTGGAAGCGCTTGTTCATGTCGGCCTCGCAGGTCCTGTCGCAGGCGTGGTTGCTGGATCCTCCGGAAGGCATGGTGATAGGATGGATGGAAGTGATGAAAGTAACCAGTTAAAGTGATAAGGTTGAGGATGGTATTTCCGTTGATGTTGCTGTTGGTATTGTTGTTGTCGATGGCGATGATGATGGTGATGAGTGATTGGGAGCAATAAAGAGTACTCCGTAGGTACAGTTATATAGACGTAGTCGTTGTTCCATGACAGTAACTAGTTCGTTGAGATCAAAGTGAATATGCCATAGGTAATGTTAGTTTCACAAGACTCAGATTTTCGTCTGGTATACTGCCTTTAATGCGGTTGTCACTAGGAGAAAAAAAGCATGTTGGCGGCAAGTCACTTCAGCACGCAACAGTATCTTTATAATAGTATCCAATACCTTAACGCCTCCATTATCACTTTCAATTCTACTAAAGCACTGGAATCACCGTTATATAGGTCGAGTCAGTCTCGAGAAGCAACAATTCTTTGCTGTTGGTGTAACAAAGCGGTATGGTAGGTGTGATCCTTGCTGTGTATGCGGTGAAGTTAGAAGACGAGAAACGACTTTGTTATTCGCAAAAAATGTTAAGCGTGGTTGACCACTTACGTACATGATCTCTTAGTTATGCGTACTAGAAGGACTATTCCGCCTACGTGTTTTACCTGTAATTCTCATAATTCTTTTGACTATTCTAGCCCACGGTGCGCCCAACTTGGAACTCCCAATGACTATTAATAGGGCAAGACGCTGGGAGGCAGCATCATTACCTTGTGAGCAATTCTAACTTAGCTATGAATTCCTACATCTATATATACTTAGGTACTATATATCATTCATTCTAGATATCTCATTTAGAATCCCACCTATATCATAGCCGTAAGTCGACCTCTAGGTAGGAGTCGATCTGGTTTATAGTAGACGATGCTTGTTAGGCTATTCTAGGGGAAGATAGGGGTATACTCGAGGTTGGAGACTAGATATATAAACTTCATTTTAAATAACACTTTAATTTAATACTGTTATGAGCTCGCTTCTTGTTCTTATAGTAGGTTGATAGGTCTACGAGATGAACCTTCCGAACTCCATAGAGATATTTAAACTTAACTTCCCCGATACTATATTACCGCTGCTAGGAGCAAACTATTGGACATATCTATTTAATCAGTCCTCGATGAGTCTACGTCTATACCTGGTCCTTTACGTCGCCGATAATCTCTGCGAGCTCTTATGAAGCCCTGTTATTGACTGTTAAAATACTAAGTTACCCAGGGAGTGCGGCTCCGAACGCATCACAGCATTTCCGAAGACCCTCTTCCTAGTCCCCACATGAACTGAGACACGACGCAGGATAACCGGGTCCGAAGTACACCGGTATGCGGGTTTCAGCCACTCGGCGCAGCCCTATACGATATGGATGGAAACCACCCTATAGGCTCGCTCATTACGACCGAGGCATATTCACCGCGCTGCGCTTATAATAAAGATCACCCCTCCCCTGCCGTGGACCTGCTGACCGATGAGTCTTTCTCGAGGTATCAGGTCTGTCTTACCAGCGTTATGCTGTACTCGCTATGCTCTCAGCCCAAGACATACCCGGAGTTACAACACACCGGTGAGCGTGATCACGCTCGTTTCAATACTTAAGCCTACATAAGCCACTGGAAACACAACCCGCCCGAGCATTCCTCGGAATTAGAGAGCTCACCAAGGCCCCAGGGATCGGACGCGAGTTAGCAGCGAGAGCAAGGCGATGAACGTTCGCTGACGATCATTCTGCGACGACGATCATGCGGCCCTGGGACGACTATATGATGGCGGTAAGCCAGCCTTCTGGAATTTTTCCACGTGCAGAAAGTAGCTGAAAGACAGTAATCAATGGCGTAGGGACGGTGTGTCCCGCGTCGATAGATAATTCGTCCCAGTCACGCGCCGGGCTGCGACGCCGTCTCGCTAGCTAGCCCAATCCTCTGAAACTGGAGTTATGCATGGGGCTTTCTCGCTTGGGATAGCTCGCCCCGATGCGGGCCGAGAAGCTTGCGTGGTCTTAGCCGGATGACCGGAGGGGCTATCCGCGAATTGTAGTAGAGGCGAGATCATAGTAGAAAAGGGTTGATGATGGGGTTAATAGGCCATTGCGATTGTTTCTAATGACTTGGTATGCGATGTAATATTCTATCCAAGTCGGAAGTCTATACGGATGTTAAATACGGGGACTCATAGACTTGTCATCACTATTCACTGATAACTTCATCCTATCCTATCAGCTATTGGGGCGCATTGGGAACAGTTTCGGCTTGGGTTGATTGATAGAAAAGGCGTCAAGGCGGAGCTACTCGTTTAGGACTGGGCTGTTGTCGGCTGTTACACAAACATATCGTAGGAATGGCGCGACCGTGGCCAACCACATGTCTTTTCCGCCGCCGTGATGATCGTCAAAGGGAAACGCCAGTTAGTATGTGGGGACGTGGGTGCGAGGCCGAGATCCCATACTAGATATACGTAGCTAGAGAAGGAGAGCGGCGAGGGTGGATCTGGGTGCGCTGTCGATCTAAAATCAGGGTCGTCTAACACAGGGAGATGCGCCGTCTTAGTTAATAGTCATATCAACTGATTGGTTCTTCGACTGTTAGATCCTATTGAGATTAGCTTGAAGATGGGATGGCTAGCCGGGTTTTAGTTCCCAGTCTCCTTCGATACAGGATGGATGAAAAGCTTGGCAAGTGAATTATTATACAGAGTTGCGAGACAATCAGACTTATGGACGGGATTAGATGGCGTGGCTAATGCACGTTTCATCTACGGGTTTGGGTATGCCACGTTGTCCATGACGCTGGTGTGGTAGGTAGGCCGAATAGGAAGAATGTGGTTTGGTGATACAGCTTGTGTTCCCGCGTTAGACGGGCCCTTGCTTTCAAGCGCGAGAGGTGTGTGTGAACGTGACAAAGTTGTATATACGTAAGTAGGTTAGTAGGTTGTAAGTTGAGTGGCGAGTTGAATTTCGCTATTGTAACAACGTTAAATCCGTATTCGTCTACTATCAAACGCTTAGCCACGGCTAGTATATGTGTAAGAGAACTGTCGTTAGTCTTGAACTGTTAGAGTTACTTAAAGCGAGCAAGACTAAGTTGGCTATTCCTGTTATTCTACATGGCGGTAAGGATCCACCAGCAAAGCTGGATGTGAGTCAACTCTGCTTCGGGTATTGGGTTCTAAGGTATATAGGTGCAGCAATCGCTAATTGGTAAACTATGACGACATGCTGTAATAAAAAATGCTACTCTCGATGCATTTCATGGAGCTGCAATGTGACCCTTATTGTTCTTACATCCAATATTCCTTTATGATATGACGAGACCGAACTGCCTGAGGCCAAAAGTAGAGATGGCACGCGGCATGCAGACAGGGCATTGTTATAGGATGTGATCTGCATGTCGGTGAAAAAAATTCCCATGACTTGCAGTAAACTAAGTGCCTACTAGGCGGGTCTGATATTATTATTAGTTCCTTGGGTGGACTCAAGGTTGGTCGCATAAGATCCAGTCTGCGGGACAGTTAACTGTCGGTTCTGGACACGGCAAGCCAACGGCTTGTTATGAGACCCATTGGGTATGACCGTGAACTGCAGTATGACAGAATATCCCACATAGGCGGCTCCCCGGTTACAAGGCCTAGCCATCTAGAAATTTCGTTGAGCATATGTTTAATATACTATGGCAGAATCCTTGAAAAAATTTTCCGATCTATCTGCACCGACCGTATTCATTCACTTATACCCAGTTAAAAAAAAAGGCTTGAGGGTTGTTAAATGGTGTGTTGATGGTCCCATGCAGCCTGACGAGAGTCGAAACCTGATAGCGACAACATACCCGCAACTCCTGTGGTAGTACACTTCTATTCTATCCCGATAACCCGCTAACCTAGGATCAGTGGCTAATGGAGCTACAGACGGAAGCCCATTGGATTATTTCTTCTATGTAACTACCAGGGACGTGAGCTAGAGATGACGTACTTTAATAATCAGTGACTAATGGATAGTCCGCGCTGCTTGATACTGTCGCTTGTCTCAAAACTCTCAGGCACAAATGACGGCGCGACGTCATGGGCTTGGCAGACCCTGTTGAGGATAAGACGAGCGATATCCTAGCTTTTGATATCTGTGGTAGGGTTGGGATGTGTCAATTTGGTACTCTATCCATTCATGAGCTATCTATTGGACGGGTAGATGGGCTTCATTTGTCGAAGGAGTTGCAGGGGACCAACCTTTTCCTTTTCCAGCCATCTCCGAGGTAATCTGAGCGGGATGGCAGGATGGCTAGCGGACCAGTATTTAGTACTCAGCCCTTGAAAATGATCGGCATATCTTAGAAAGGCATCCCACCCACCCTTGCTCTCTAGGTAGCTCCCTGTAACATACAAGCACGGTGCGCTATGTTGCTTGTGGAAAAGTCTGGGGAAGACAAGGGTAGACATCTTGCTGCGGAGGGTTCGTTCAGTCGTTCATAACCCTAAGATGGTTCACCGTACATAGCTAAGCCTTGGGGTCGAGAGGCGTGAAGTAAAATGTATTACATGATGCGCGTGATGGAACTACACCTATTGTCCCGTAAGGGTCTACGCGCCTCAATAGAATACGTACCTAGGTATATATGGTGGCTGCCATGTGTGGTTTCCGACTACTATCATACTGTAGCTGTTGCTTGAGCTATAAGCAGGAATGTGAGCTTTCTTCTTACAGCTCGTCTCATAGCTTGAGAAGGTGATTGGGATGTTTCCTGCGTGAATCTTGCTTGCGTACCTAGGAATAAGATGCATGAAGTCGCAAGTTGGTATAGGTATAATAGCCAAGGTTGAAACTGACTTCAGGATATTAACACTTACCTCTTGGATATGATAGCATGTTTTACTTGTGGGCTTTGATATACTATTAGGAGAGTTCTCATCGTTTTTAGCTTCAACGTCGAGCATGTAAGGGGACTCGTAAGCCTTCAGTTTGATGTGACTTAAATGTCAAAATGACCCACAAATAACAGCTTTTGTATTGTTGAATCTGTCCGCCTGACATCCCGCACTTTTCACCCTCGATGGTTTAGATGTTAAGCGGTCTCGATGGTGCCGAACCTAGTAGAGCCTTAGGAGACTTGTCACCGGAGTTCACTCAAAACGGTAGCAAAAAAACCTAGATCAAGGTGCTATGCGGTAGAACGGCCTTTATTAGTGTCTTGGTGGGCTAGACTGATCCATCACGCAGAAGGGTCTCGTCCAAGACGCTGATCTGACCCCAATGTGTTTTTTTGGAGAAAATTTGGGGTTATGGGGAGGGCACCTTTTGCATCTTTCCCCAGATGCCGAAGCACCGGGAGACGACCTCTCCGGGTATGCGCAAGATGGACGCGTGCCGATTGGAAGCCCTGCTGCGGTAATAGATAGGATCTAATATGAACAATATACTGGCTCCGAAACAGTTACCACCGTGGTCTTAGGACCCTCGTAGGTAGTAGGCTTTCCTACCTATCTCCTCGGCTGCACTCGAAATTGCTAATATATTGACACTGGCTGTTTGCGTGTTGTTGCCCAATAAGATTGGAGTTAAAGGCGATACATTGGCGCGGCCGACTCGTCATTAAGGCTTATCAGATACATAAACGCGTCGCCTAACAAAGTTCATGTAAAGATCATTTAAGTACTACCGAGGTAAGTAGAGAGTAGGTATCTCTTCACAAGTACAAAATCGAGGAAACAGGGAATACCCAGTTCCAACTGCTCTAAAGTAATATTAAGTTGTTGCGGTGTGAAATAGTGTTAAGGTGAAGGGTAAGGTGAAGGTCAATTCTAGAGTTTGATTCGTCAGAAGCTCGGAGAAGAATTAGCCCCTGTCGTACTCGGTATGACGCGGTCGTGATCTTTACGAGGACCGAGAGTCTCAAGTTCGGACGAGGTAATAATAATACCAATGCGGATTTTACTTGAAGTATCCTACTCATGTTTAAATACCTAACGATGTTGAGGAACTTGAACTTTAGCGACTTAAGTATATAATGTCGTTTAATGCTTAATATGATCGGAGTCGGGGACCTAATTCCGAACGAGGTGACTTTTTGGTTAAAACACCACCACTCCTACTACTGTATCTATTTGTCTTTCAAGCTGGAGCTGAATATTGGATTTGATACGTACATGCATGCAGGGAGGTACCTAGACATGTACGTAGACAGGGATTTAACACTCTTGGATAGTCTGTCTTTATGCTAGATTAGAATAATAATAGTATTAGTGATTTAAGTCTTATCTCTTCATCACCTTGGAATATCAAGAAGAGAGATTTCTGCTCATTGACATCTTCCAGTTGATGTTCTAGTGAAAAGCTATCATAGGCGTGTTCGTACTATCCATGTAACTCTTACCCCCTGCTTTGTCTTGATCTTGGCCAGAGCGTCGTAACCAACGGGCGAACATTGTACCAAGACAATGAGCGCAGTATGCAGGATTACCTTTAAGCCGTTAATACCCCAAACGTTTTTTCTTTAAAGGATCTGCCGCTGCCCTTAAGTGGCTCGGCTAGTCGAACCCGAGCAGCCCGATAATAAGATACTACCTATCGTCCTATGCTCGCTTGCCGGGTACAACTATGACTTGCGTAAGAATGCTTAGGAATACTTTCTGAGGCGTGTTGCCTAACGAATTGTAAGAACGTGGAGAGAGCGTTTTCTCGTGCTTTAGGAGAACAATGTAGAGAATGCGATGAGAAAATACTGTCAACCCGAAAATTAAAAAAAAAGAGAGGACCACAATAGGTATCCATATGCATTAACTATATGTATTAAGTATGTATCTACATAGGGCGGCCATGGATTTCTTGGCCTTAGCAAGCTAGCCAATCCCACATTTATTATATACTTGAGTTCCATATATTTGACCATCGTCACAGATGGCAAATCCGTCGTTGTGCATCCCGAAACTTAGACTAACCTAGATGGAAGGTAACCTTGACCACTGGCTCGGACCACCAGGTAAAAATCCTTATCAACTGACCTTGAGAAAGGATTGTAGAGTAGCAAAAAGGCACTGACGAACGCGATAAGACATATTATAACACTATTAAAAGATAATCGACTAAATAGACTAGGTAGTTATTGATATAGACCTTATGCTATGTATACCTAGGTAGGTAGGATAAGTACTTGGTCTGTCATGCTACGTTTTCTCGACCGTTGGAAGATGTTTGAAAGTTTAGATTTGTTCTAGGCTGCCCGTCGATGGGCTAGCCGAGTCGCACAAAGAGTAACTATCCGTAAAGCTAATTAGTTTACTACAAGTCTATGTGGCATGGCCAAGATTGCCTGTCATAATTGTGTAGTGTTGATTCAGCGTGTTATTCGCAGCGTGTTATTTGAATGCTCACTAGGTAGCCTTGCTCAACACATTCCGGTCACTATGAAACCTTAGGAAAAAGGAGCCATCGAAGAAATCAAATCGGTTACTTGGTAGTAATATGTACGATGTATCGTGGTAGAATTCGAGATGTCTGCACGTAATACTCATCATACGTTCGATATTCAGGGACGATATTGCAAATGCATGATGTTGAATGTACATATTATTATGGATGGTACATCTGATGGTAGATGGTTTTTGGGCTGGTGGCTGCAAGCTGCGATCTTCGGCGGCTACAGCGCGCTGTTACGACCCGAATATTAAGAGTGGGACCGGATATAGACTGTGTACTCGAGTACCTAACTTACAGCTTACATGTATGTACATATAATTAACCCAGATAGGCATAGATTTGCAGTAGCCTACATCTCTTAGCTTCGCCTGCCATTTTTAGTCCATCGCATTAAAGGGGACCCCTGGTTTGAGAAGCAAACCTCGCCGTTGGGAAAATGGTAAGCCGATGGATAAGTTGCCGACGTACTTACCAACATAGGTACCTATGCAAGTTGTTTAAGTTGTGCATTTTTATATTATAATATTTATGGGAATGTTATAGATATGTAATTCAGTTAAAAAAAGAAAAAAAGAAAAGAAAACACTTGTTGTTAATAAAGATGGACAATCTACTACATAAAATCCGAAACGAGACTTTTACGGTTCTATAGGTACTAGACTGCCGTTGCTAACACGACGTTTTATATATCCGGTGACTACTATTGGTCTGTGCAAAATCCCTGCGGCGAACAGATTAGATATAATAACGACATGTACTACGTAATTATGTGATATGCCTGTATGTTTTCTCATGGTGTGAAGCTTGTATGCAGCATTAATGATAGGACGTCTGCGTGGATGGCGCTTGGCTGGGTACATACAAGCATCTTGAAGCATAGTCATACCGAAAAAGAGCTCCGTAAGCCAATCAAACCTCATCCGAGAAAGCAGGTAGCATTCCTATGCTTCATGTAAGACCGCCGGGATCGCAAAAGTTCGATCGACTCATCCGCAGTTGTCGCCTGGTGATAGCGTACATACATACATGTAATGTATGTACAGTATGCGTTCTAGAATGCATAAGCACCAGTGGACGGACGAGCATGGTGCAGATATAGATGACACCGGACTGGCTGGAAGGCAAGATACGATGATGTGCCTGCAGGCCGCTAACAAACCGAAGAGAACCGTCAGACATCAGATCTGCCTGCTTCAGGGTTTGTCGAAGCCACGAAGACCCATCGTAACATGTACTTGCCCCTCGGTCCCTTTTCCAGCCCCTCCAAGGGTCCTTTCACACGAAGGCTGCTTGGAGCCCTGAAGAGGCTTGACTTCAAAACAGGACCAAATTCAAATGGGTTACCAGTATTCTTAGGCTCCATTTCGCCGAGTTCGCTCCGTGGCCAGCCTGTGGAATAGGTAGCTCTCTCTGAAGATCAGCCCATTGGCTGGCCAAAAAGATCTGGTAGCAACAAGAACAAAGATAGATAAATAGATATTCGTAGCCTACCTAATATTGCAATAGCATATTTAAAGAACTGCAACTTCAAGGGATAGAGACTGCAGTCATATAGTAGTATATAATTCGAGGCGAACCATGAACTGAGTATATTCGCTAGCAGATAGACGAGCAAACAAGTGGTGCGAAAACCAGAGCCGAACGTTGGTAAAAATGGAACAGGCTTTTGGCGATGCAACCCGACTTCTACGAAGCAAATTGAGAAGCAAGCAAGATCAATTGTCTGGTTTTTCGTCGGCTTTAAGGATACCTCAAATCTATGTATAGTATACATCATTTAGATTTACATCTTGTGACCAGAACCCACTCACCATTGTGGGCTTGGCTCCGGCGGTTCTATTAGCACGGGCCAATTAGATCTGACATAGGTTGACGTATCCCTGTCAAACGGTACCTTGTCAGTGGGCAAGATGCCCTGAAACTAATGGCTTGCCCTTGCGCAAGATCAGCCCACGCAGAATCGCCTAAACGAAGTATAGGTACTCAGCCTAGCGGTACTACCTGCAATTTTATCCATATCAAGTGACCTGTTAAGTCCACTGTCTACTGCTCACTACCCACTATCCCACTATCCCACTACCAACGTTGTTGAACCTTACCTGCCTTGAATTCTCGGATGCGACCAGCTATGAAATCACACTGTGGCAATGATCCGGCGTTTTGCCTTCAGTAGGTACATAGTAACTTGAACCCGACCGCGGGACCCGGTTCGGTTTTGTTTAAGGCGCCGTCTATACATTGACTTTTGTTTCCATTTTGCAAAATTCAATTCGTTAGAACCAATTCCAATTTACGCTTTTTCGTTCTTTATTTAACCTTCTATCTGATGACCTTGACATTGTCCAATTGGGAATTTGTGTCGTATTTCTTTGATACATTGAATATAGCAGACATCATACATACATACATATCCACGCATACATACCTACCTACCTAACCTAATATTTACCTAGCAGCCTAGGTATCATATATACGAACCTATACCTATACATAACGTATCACATACACCAAAAAAGACCCAAGATCTAATTTACACAGTACGGGCTGTGAGACCGTAAGATAGGTAGATACGTTACAAGGTATTATGCAACAATCGATATACCTAAGAAGGCCCAAGCTCTTTAGGTAGCTTCCTCGAAGCTCTGGCTGTCTACGAATTTCTGGATTTCTGCCCCTCCATCCTATACCTATACTACATACTACCTACCTTACCTTCCCGTATACTTGAGGTACCCGACTAACCTGCTTGCCTACCCACTACTGTGCGCCTAACCTCCCCAGTATTAGCCAATCCACCGGTCTAATTCCTTCCCAGGCGCCTTCTCCCACTCTAAAACCTCCCCACCACACAACCACACACTCAATCAACGATCAATCGCTCACTCGACTTTCCTCCCACTTACACCCAACCCTCAATTCCCGCCTGCCGTCGGTTCTACCCCAAGGAACATATCTGCTTGCTTTCAATTCCACAGAGCCTCCCAAGAGTTCACGGTAGTCCACGGTTGGAATTTCCCCCTCCTCTTCCGCTTTTCATTCAGTCATGTCCAACCCGTCGCCGCCCGCTGCAGTCTCAGGGAACAATGCTGGTAACGATGACTCCGGTATGGTCCTCTTTCTCACCCCCAAAAAGAGCTCCCCGTTGCCCCTCCATCCCCTCCAATCTCCATCCTCTTATCTAGCTTCGGCGGCCACCAGCAGCAGCAGTAAAACTGCTGTTGACTTGTTATACTAAGCCACTTATACTCTTAATCTTGAAGCCACCGATGTGACTAAACTGGCTCATTTAACTGACTTTGACCTTATATGTAAAAGCTTCATCGATTACGGTGAACACTACTACTACTAGTGCTCCCGCGCCTTTTCCTCCCCCTAAAACCGACAAGCCTCGGCCTCACGTCTGTGCTACTTGCCAACGCTCATTTGCCCGATTGGAACATCTGAAACGTCACGAACGTTCCCACACTAAAGAGAAACCGTTTGAGTGTCCGGAATGTACACGATGCTTTGCTCGACGAGATTTGCTTTTGCGGCACCAGCAGAAGCTTCACCAAACCACCACGCCCTCATCGCGGCCCAGAAACCGCCGTGAAAGTACTAGCAGTACTGCTACGGCTCAGAGCCGAGCTCGAAAGAATAGTGTTGCTAGTACAAACGCTTCTACTGCTGCTGCTGCTGCCGCCGCTGCTAATAATGCCTCGATGAGACCTCGCGCGAACACTATCAGCCATGTGGATGGGAACCATATGCATATGATTGCGGCCGCGAATGCCCAGGTTGCGAGGTCCCAGCAACACCACATGCCTCCGACTCATAGCCGCCACCAGAGCCTCGTGGGATTGCCGCTGCATAATATGGACCACAACTTTACGGGCATGTCCGCAGTCATGGGCCACAGAGGCATGAATCACGGACTCCCAAAGTTAGAGACGCACAGTATTAACATAGACTTCAACTCTGGTCTGCGTACTGCACCGCCCTTACCTTTTCAGCCGGAATATGATTTTGAGGGATTGATATTCGGGCAGCCAGGTTCGACCATTAACCCAAACGCTCTCCACTATAACGAATCTCCGCACTCCATGTCCCTAGATCCTACGTCTCCTTTCGGCACTGCGATGGACATGTCTACTCCCAGCCAGCATATCGACGACAGTTTTGACTGGTTGACGGGGTTTGAGCATCAGATGTCGTTTAATAACCCAGCTGAGAACGCCGTTGATGGATCATCTCCTTCCGCAATGAGCACCACGAGTCAGAGTGGTATCAGCGACGTGATGCTCGATGGTTCTAATCCCACGACCGTGACATCTGCATCTAATTCCATGTGGCAACCGGCACTCATGGGGCCTCCCCAGGTTACTACACCCTTCTCTATGGAGATGAATGGTACGGTATTCCCAGATCTACTAAATGGAGCACCAGTTTCGCCCCAACCCTCATCTCAAAAAACATGAATGATATCTACTTCTCAACACCGCCTCCATCTATGAGTTCCCTCAGTCCTTCTGTAATGCCGGGCTTAACCACGCATAGCATGAACCAATCCCTCAGTTTCAGCACCGGCCCAGAAACGCCCACTTCGATCAGCGGTACCCACCAGTCGCATTCCCCTGTCTCGACCATCACGGATACCACGCGGAACGCAATCGTTAGCGCACTGTCTCTCTGCGGCCCGTTCAATGGCCGCAAATATTCCTTTACCTCACCCAATTCACCCATGTCCCCGCAATTCCCCAATACCCCAGACAACGCATCCGAAAGTGTAAAGAATTTACCCAGTACCCAAGATTTACAGCGATACGTTGCAAGTTATTTCCGTTACTTCCATCCCCACCTCCCATTCCTTCATATCCCCACACTCTCATTTGATACGCCTAGTTCGGGCAATGGAAGATCCAATATTGTTGGTGGCAGTGGATGCCTCGTTTTATCGATGGCTGCTATTGGTGCCCTATATGAAATGGAACGTTCTCAGTCGAAGGAGCTATTCGAGATGGCGAAGAAGATGATCCAATTGTATTTGGAAGAGCGAAGGAAGGCTGATATGCGGAAGGCTGATTTCCGACGGACCCCATCTTCTGACCAAGGATCTCAAGGACCCGAATCCTCTATCCATACCCCACTATGGCTAGTGCAAGCAATGCTTCTGAATGTCGTATACGGACATAATTGCGGCGACAAAACAGCGAATGATATCGCTTCAACTCATTCTACGGCCTTGGTAAGCCTTGCTCAAGCTGCCGGTCTACTTCGACCACTGAAGCTCGATTCGATGGAGATCCGAGAAATCCAAATGAATGATGCCGAGGGTAATTGGAATGGAGGTATTAAGGCCGAAACCGAAGAGCAAGCCGAGTGGTTGAGGTGGAAAACCATGGAGGAGCGGAAGCGCACGCTCTATGTCATTTTCATCCTGTCTAGCATCCTAGTGACTGCTTATAACCATACCCCCGCGCTAACAAACTCCGAAATAACACTCGACCTTCCTTGTGACGAAGAGTTCTTCGCCGCTGAGAGCGCCGCTGCTTTTCAGTTAAAGGGTGGTGTACGAGCTGCCGGGCACAACAAAACGACTTTCCACGAAGCTTTAAGTGAATTGCTTCGCACTAATGAAAAGCAGCAAAAGCTAGCATTCGGTAACGGACAGCACTTGAATTCAGCAGTTCAGGTCAACGATATTCCACCGAGCGAGCTTAAACCTAGTACTCTCGGTTGTTTGGTATTGATCAATGCGCTCCATAACTATATTTGGGAAACGCGTCAGCGCCACCACAACAAGATGTGGACAAATGAAGAGACGGAGAAAATGCATCGTCATATCGAGCCAGCCTTGAAGGCATGGCAATCAGCTTGGGCGAGTAACCCACATCACAGCCTTGAACGCCCGAATCCATTTGGCATGGGTCCTCTCTCCGCTGATTCGATTCCGCTACTTGATCTGGCCTACATACGATTATTTGTCAACATGTCCCGAACTAAAGAGAAGTTCTGGCAGCGAGACTGGGACGGCCTAGCAGATGAACTTTCTCGTGGCACCGAAGTTGTACAACACGCAGAGCACTCTCCTTCGTCAAACGCAGAATCAGGAACGGACCCATCCGACGCCTCCGCCGCAAGTTCAATTTTTGTTGATTCCCCCCCAACCCAGTCGTCATCCCCCGAATTTTCCGCGATGAAGTTTCCCTCGCCCCTGATGCCACAGCTACCCCAGGGTCATGGATCAAACAGTCGGGCGATAACTCGCCGAGAAAAGCACCTTCGCAAGGCAGCTTTCTACGCTGCTGATTCTCTATCCATGTCTGACAAGCTAGGGGTTAATTATGCAGAATTTACCAGTCGCGAACTTCCAGTACAATCAGCAATGTGTTCCTTCGACTGCGCTCAAGTTCTTGCTGAGTGGGTTGCTACACTTCAGGATCGCGTCGGGCGTTATCTTGGCGTGCTTGGAAAGGACGAGGTCGATATGGGAGGTGTTCCGGCTATTATGCTTCTCGAAGACGAAGACGTCAAGCTTATCCACAAGATCCAGGAGCTTCTGTCCAGTGCTGAAATGAGGATGAATATGGATATTGTGAGTGGCGCTGTCAACGGTAGCATCGATTCTCGTCTTCAGATGGACAGCTACGGTGGATATGCGGCAAAGATCCTCAGGGTCACGGCATATATGCTTGACAAGTCTGCTATATGGCCTGGTAAGTAACTGTAGTTTGATTAGTGCAGATGATGGATTTATTTACTGACTGATTCTTAGTGCTTCATCTGATGGCGAATTGCCTCGAGAGTCATGCCAACTTCATGGCTTCACGTGCCGACAAATCGGTTATCGCCAGTGAGTAGGTATCAAACCTAAATCTGGTACAAGCTGCAAGCGTCATCGCTTCAAGTCAGATTTTTGAAACTCTCAGGAATATCTCGGATGTCCCAACTATTTACCTAAGTATGCCTTTCCCGACCCGAGTTGCAATATCGTAAAATTTACACTATTGTGTGGCGAATACGAATGGATAACCCAAACTCATGGGTTGACGCCGTGGGTTACAGTCCCAAAAAGTTAAAAAGTTTTTCCGTGTGGCATTTATCAGGACCGAGTAACAGATACGCTCTACAAGGGTTCGTCGCGTATCTTCTGCTGAGTGGCTAGCACATGCATCTAAGAGTAAAATACCCAACGACGAGAAAGGCGAATTCAATGCAGAAGTTAGGAACAAAGGCGTATGGTTGTTTTTCTACAAGGCCTCATTTAGTTTTGAACATCCATTAGTACCAATACTTTAACCCTGAAGTGTTGATGGATTCGGAGGGACGATGGTATTATGGTATGAGGTACGACCAATACGCTCGAGATGATTTTATACCCCGTCGCCGATTCGAGGCCGTGCTAGGGACAGGCCGCTGGAACAAACGCGCTTTACGAGGTACGGGAAGAAAAACGAATAGAGATGGATTATGATAGACCGTAGCCCCTGAGGGCGTTTGTAGCTGGACCATATTTGGCCGATCATCAAAAGCGGCAATAGCTTAACGCAAGGCGTATAGATTCTACCAGGATCTATTCCAGACATAGAAGAGGTGCAGTATAAGTACTCACTTGGCTGTGCTGTCCACGAATACTCGAGCGGCTGGGATATTCATGAAAACAGATATGTGTATATGATTTATACGGGCTCCACCTAATCGGTGCGACCCAAAGAAAATGTGGGTATGATGTTAGCGGCGGTGTTGAGGGATTACGGAGTTGTAGGAGTAGTAAATCAGGCATGCTATATTTTGCGTACATTGAGGGTTATGAAGCTCTGATTACGGTGTACGGTGCGATGTTCGCCAGTCTCTCCATCAGGTTACAATTCAGAGAGTGGCAGGGCATCGCTCAAGTCCCGTACGTTATGAGTGTGGCAAGAACTTTCCAAAGTCTGTCGTGGAACCAACACAATCCTTCAGTTCGGTCAAAAATGTATATAGGTAGGGCAAAATGTGTATACAGAACAGTATTTTTCGCTGATGGTGCTCTTGTTGTTTTACACTGAAGCCATATGGTGCATTTGTCAGTATACCCCTTTATCCCCATTAGTCTATTATAATCCAATTTCTACACCTTTTAATGCAAAAGGCAACTTTCCAACCTAGGATTTTCGAAGCACAATCTAATCAACCCGACATGTTATAACTGAAGGGAATAGGATTCTTAACTGCCAATCATCAATCCACAGTTCAGTCTTATAATTTACCTTCCTTGCTATTTCTCTTGGAGAGGCTAACTCCTTCTCGGGCAACCCCTCCTCCCCAGATTACTCCCCTTCTATTATTCCCGCGTGGGTGGTTAGGAAGAGAGGTTACGTTATACGATTATACCATGAATAGCTTAGGGACATTTACAGAAACACTAGTGACTGAATTTATGATTTGTAGTTCAAATTTGTCATTAATAATTCCAGAACCTAGAAGCCTTCTAAACTGATGTATCAACGATGATCTAGCTATGATACTGACTAGCGGAAAAATAGTAGCATAATAGGTGCTGACTACTGCATCGGATTCCATGACTAGGCTCAGCCGAAAGCTACCTATCCAGTTGATAGTTCCTTGACATAGTGTTGTTATGAAAGTTCACACATGATGTGAATATTGAAATCTCTTTACGAGTGTTGATTTCCTGTTGAGTTAATTCCTGTCCTCAACGCTGCATAAACGTTGCTGCCAATTGTGTAGTTATTCGAACAACCGCCATGTCCTCTAACTCTCCTCCTCGAAGCCACAGTGTTGGTACAACAACCAGATCCCGAGGACGCCGGCCACGACCTCAGGAATCGAGCTCGCCCGAGGGCGAAGCTGACCCGGCATGTGTGTAGGTGGAGATAATATAGTGCCATCCTTTGAAGCACCAGAATTTCCAATAGGTGAACTGACGTCCCGGTTTAATAATAGAATAGTTTGGATGTAGGGCGCAGGAAAACGTAGGAATCGGGCGGCATTCTCGCCAACGGACCTTTCCCGTTTGGACGGCATACTTGACCTCCTACAGGGGTACTAAGCATGAAATAGAGGATATTGTAGGTAGGAACGGAATGGACATCACGAAGTCTCTGTGCTCCACCGTTGGCGCTCCAGGTTGATAGTGACTGTGGGTGGCCTAATAGAAAATTTCCGGAAGACCTGGATGCATCAGTCCTCCGCTCCAATTCAAGGGAGTGGTAATGAGCGTGATAGACGCAGATCCATTAACGTGTTGGAACGCCCCAAGATATTCCAAGGTAGCACAGGCGTCTTCCGGATGGTGCCCTTGGTGACCCTGATCCGTTTATCAAGGAGTTCGCAATTCTACCCCTCGACTTTTGTTTGTCATTGCTGTATATCTTGACGAGATCGGCGGGGCTCTATGACGGTCCTACTTGAGATTGTTATGTCATAGGCCCTGGGTAATTATTCTGGGCAATTGGTATTCCACGCGCTGAGTAGTTTATAGTTGGAGTCTTGGATCAGCCTCTGCTCAAGCGGGCTCGCCGTTTCTAGTGCCCCCCCAGCCCATCAGATGAGGCTCGTGACAGAGATAGGTAGTTTCCTAGGAACCAAGTTAGACAAGACGTAGAAACGGTTTCGGGGTCACAAACCTTTAGAGTACAAGACACACGCGACTTGTGCACGTTTGGTACCGCGCCGGTCATTAGCGATCCATAGTGGTGTGGAGCCGTTTGGCCTTATCTCTCCGCAGATACTATATTGCTCTGCTTTGGCGGTTCAAGCCCACGATGGTCCCCAGGACGCAACAGTCACTTGCGTCGATAGGCGGAAGGGGGCCTCCGTCCATGTGCTAACTCACATAATTAGATTTGATTAAAAAAAGAAAAAAAAAAGAAAAAAAGAGACATCACCAGAGTGACGAGTTGAGGGTATGAACTAACCTCGCATTGTCAAACCAACAATTCGAAGGTGGATGTTTTCTTGCTAGGTATCTACCCAACCATGTCCACCAAGATTTGGTAGGCCATTTTCGGGAGGGCAGAACCTAATTGCGAGTTTAGTATAAGCATAAGTTATGGTAAGTATCAGTTAGCGACTTTAAAATGTTACTTACATTATTATAGGTTCTTAGCGCCGTCGCGAAGGAAGGTTGGCTTTATATCTGGCGATAGATGCCAAGATGAAGCAGACGTAGCTTGACGCGGTTTATATAACCTCTGAAAGAAACATTAGGAACAGTCCAAAGTTAAAGTTAAGAAAGAGGTATAATTAATTGCTTACCTTTAGATGATTACGCATTGCGTAGATATCACCATCGCGCCGAACGCTGCTGGTTAAATGATTAATAGAGGACATGGTTGAGAGTCTGCTACTGTGCGCGTTAAGTTGGCGATAATTGAAGATAATTGAGGATAATTGGTGACAAATTGTTGCCTTAAAAAATGATGATTGTGGAAAGTTTTTCAACAGGAAAGGACGCGGGGAAGATTCTTACAAAAGGAAAACTTGTTCACCGCCTTGGATTTAGATACGGTATTATGAAGGCGGTGATGCTATCTAAAGGCGGTGACACTATCTAAGAATTGTTGCCTGGATACGCGCTGAAGGTATCTAATATGATAAGTACTTGAAGTGCTCAAAAGAATCTTGCCAGGTGCATAGCAACGGCACCTAGGTAACGACATTGATAGGTACCTACGCTAAGTGCAGCACACTTTCATCACATTTTAGGTCTTATTATTGACCATTATAGCACTATGAGAAAGGGCGCGATAAATAGGTTTTGATTCTACTTTTATTATCATTGCTTTCTATGCCTATTCATATCACAATGTGTACCTAGGTAGACATGTGAGACCATACCTAACACGGCGAGTCCGAGATCAGAGCAAGACCAACCTTAAACAAGACACAAGCCTGTGAATTCGAGTTACTGAAGAGGATGTCTTAACCCCTTGGCTATGGAAATATTACGCAAAAGCTGAGTTCCGATTGTATTGAGTGTGGTGCTAGAATAGGGGTAAGGGGCCGACTAGTGTGAGCACCCTTTTCTTCTTCCGGTGCATAATAAAAGTCTAGGAATGATCAAACTAGCAATAGTGAGCAATAATGCAACATATAAGCTTCTATCAGAGGTTGTTTATTGCTAATTTCTTACAGTTTGGATAAACAAAGTTATGTAGGTCATGATTGGTGATATCGTACACGGGAATAAAGACACGACACGTAGGAAAGAGACAGCGAAATGTCAGCAACAGGGGACTAAGTCAAAATATGATAGGGGTTGATATGATATTCTCAGCTTATCAGAGAGTTCCGGGGAATGTACTTCGTACTATTTACTGTCAGCATAGGCAGGAAGGTTTATTTCCAGCTTAAATCTTCTGTGTCAAATGACACAGTGAATAATGCTAAGTCTTTCAACATGATACGATGGGCCAGGTCGCCTTTGGGAGGTATTTAATGAATATTCGGAGAATCTTTGTTCGTATCTTATGTGTGTTCGAATGGAATTCCTCTCTACTTAGGACTTTTTCGGTATATTAGGACCCCTTTTTGGCATGAAGCTACGTTACTCCATGAACCATCTAGTTATCTAGTAGATGGATAGCAGCAAAGGGACTGAAAGAATGGAGCCTATACTTGGCAGTAATGATGTCGCAGTCGTATTCATTGCCCTAATAACACTCCTTTTCCTTAGGGCATGTACCATTGGGAGTCGTGGTAGTAACCTCCCACCTGGTCCTAGGACGATGCCGATTATAGGAAATGCGTTAGACTTTCCTACTTACTTCCCCCATATCAAGTAAGCTATTTGTCCAATAGTATGTATCTCGTACTTAAGTTTACAGATTCTCGGAATGGGCTCGCCAATACGGAGAAATCTATTCGCTGAAAGTTCTGAATGGAACGATAGTTGTTCTTTCTTCGGCTAAGGCAATCAGAAGTGTTCTGGATATTGACGGGCTGAGTACAGGCAACAGACCCGAGTCTACTATCATACGCCGGGTAACCAATGGTAATGTCCAAGCATTAGAGAATATGGACAGGCCCGCTTGGAGACGCAGCCGGAAGGTCATGCATACGTTCATCACAGAGTATATTCTGGGGTCACACACACAAACCCAAGACGCTGAGTACTCACAGCTCATGAATGACATCCTTGAAGATCCGAAGAACACCTTTGAGCATATTAGTCGAATGACTGTGGGGGTACTGATAACCACGCTTTATGGATCCAGGGTCCCAAAATATCGGGGCTCCGAAGCAGAAACATACTTCCGCGGGGTGAAGCTGATGAACAAAGTCACTGATCCCGGAGCCCACCCTCCGGTCGATATCCTGTGGCCGTTAAAATACGTCCCAAAACGTTGGGCCTACTGGAAGCGGCTTGCCGATTTGACGCGAGAGACCTGCGCCCAAGTCTTTGATCCGCTTTATAGGCAATGTGAACGCGCGATAAAACAAAACAAAGAAACTGGATGTTTTATTGAATATTTAATTACAAATCAGCAACAGCTAGGCATGTCACATCAAGAGATCACGGGGCTGGCTGAGGGTCTGATGGATGCTGGGGCAGAAGCTACCGCTTCGTTCCTTCAAAGCATCATATTGGTCTTGATCAACTATACTCACGTTCAAGAGAAAGGTCAAGCAGAAATTGATAGCATCGTTGGCAGCGACCGATGGCCAACTTTGGATGACTACGATAGATGTCCATATATCCGCGCAATCGTCGAAGAAATATTCCGGTTTAGACCAGTTTTCCCCGTTGGGATTCCTCATAGGAGCGCCAAGGAAGTTTACTACAAGGGCTACCGCATCCCGGAGAACTCAGTTATCTTCATGAACATATATGGGCTTTTCCATGACCCTGACTTGTACGACGACCCGGAGACATTCGACCCCGAGCGTTTCCTCAAGACCCCTTTTGGGACTAAAAAGGGGTAGACACGAGGGCATATCGGGATAATCTTGCGTTTGGAGCCGGACGGCGGATTTGCGCTGGAGAGGAACTGGCTCGTCGGTTAATCGCACAGAACGCGATGAACTTGCTTTGGGCGTTCGACTTTAAGAAAGACGGTTCCGGAACAGGCGGTATGGATATTGATTCCTACTCTAGAGTAAGTGGACTTTCCGATTTTCTTTTTTTAGCTATTCTGACCGCCACTTAGCCGGGTATCGAGCTCGCGCTGAAGCCTTTTACTTGTGATATTGCACCACGGTCTACGGCGAAAGCACATATGATTAGGGGTCGGTTTAAGGGGGCATTCCCTATTCATACCGATAGCTCCACAGAGAATGCATGGAATGCTCCAGAAGCGTAACTGTAATGAGCACCGATACAACTCCAAGAGTCGAGGAGATGAATGATCCAGTGTGAAGGTATCAAGGTCATATGGACCTCTCCTCCGATATCTACGATTCAGGGGTAATATTATGTGCTTATCCACTTCATGACGATAAAGGGGTAAATTCGCACGGATTATTTGATCAGCCAACACGGTCTGTTCCGGTCTAAGCTAGTTTAGCTGTCAACTAGTTTCTTGACTGAGATCTAGACCTGCCAACTCAGATTCTCGCTCGAAACACTGCATAGTGTGGATCAATAGACTTGGAAGTGGAGTATATTTCGATAACCTCTCTTCGGACTGAATGGGTTATTGTGGCTTGACACTAAAAGCATTCAGTTGCTAGCGTACGAGCACGTGTATAAACTCAAAGAGTTGTAATTATGAAACGGGTATTCCGAACGTCGAATCAGATAAGCGCTAGGAATAGGATGGTGTCGGTTCTTAAGGTCTCCAGTATAAGGGAGCAGCCATGGACTGCAACCAGATAGCCCAAGGTAGAAAGTATAGACACATGGAGACTTATATAAAGCATTCTCATTCTAGGGGAACCGGCAGGAGTGCCGAAAAATGCGCGAAATGCGCGAAGAGGAGGCTTAGAATAGCTTGTTTTATTGGAAGCGAAGCTAGGCTCAAAAATACTTTCAACAAAACTGTGATTAGTTCTACCATAAATCTAATACAGATAGATGCTTCCCATCGTTCAAAGATTACCTGGATGGATACAAAGAAGCAAAAGACTGCGCCCCGAATATCAATCCTTTGCAGTAACTTGAGTAGACAACGGGAGCCCTGGATACGAAGTACGACTTGTCATCCCGTGTGGGGAAGAAGCGGCATAGTACCTTCGGTGCTCCGTATCGTGGGTCAGAGCCGCCAACCAATGAGGCTTACGTCCGATTTGCCCGCAAAAAACCTTCCGAATTTGTGTGGGGATCCCGAGTTCTTCGGATATTTTTGTATTTCTTCAAGCTTCAACTTGTGCTTCACTACAATTGATTCCAATTGGGGAATGATTAATCAGAGTAAAACGTATTTTAGTTCCATGACTTAGTTAGATTGTATTATTCCTTTTTATTTTGTTTTGTGTACACCGAGAGTACCGGATTTACCGACTCGAGACGGTGAAGCAAACCAACTATCGGAAAGTTTATATCCGCTAATACTTGGAGAAACCCCTTTTTCAATGGGCTTTATACTGCTGCCTATTCGAAGCGAATGATACATAGCAAGCATTGCGCAAGCTATCTTCCATCTAATTTCCCAGTAATTGACCGTTATGATATCACAAACAGTCTTGCAAGGCTCGGAAGGCGGGCTTTTTATGCCTCGGGTCCCTAGGGATCCGACAAGGCATCCACCATGGGAGCTTCCGTATACTGTAAACTGACGATTGGGTACCTGTGCAATATCACCGACATTCCTATATGGATCGATTATAGAAATGCAGCGATCTTGCTGGCGAACTGCTCGGCGTGTGGAAGGGAAATACCAAGTAATCAAGCTATATAAATAAGTAGGAATCGCTTTGGATTTCATCTTGGTCAACCTACACGGCCTGCTGACCTCGGTTTCGCGCAAGAAGGACCCCCCTGCTTAGATTATTCATCATGTTGAAGACTTGTATTGGAGCCGCAGCCTTGGCTGGCAGGCTGGCAGCCGCATCTCAACTATCTTGGACTCCTCCTTCACTCGTTCCCAAAGCTGTTGGTAGCTACCCAGTATCATCAAACAGCAGTGGAATTGTGCCTGTAAGTACCTGTGGTATCAGTATTCATGACGAGAGGACCCAATTACTTACACTATATAGTGCGATGCCCTGAGGGAAGCCGGTCTTGGCGACCGACTGCTTTTCGCAACCGACGCCGATTACGAGACTCAGATAGAGACTTGGTACGCGGCGAACGCCCGTCTGAGGCCTGACTGTCTTGTTTTGCCCCACAACACCGAGGAAGTAGCAACGGCGTTGACAGCACTAGTTAAGGCCAATAGTGGAGGTGATTGGCATATCGCTCTGCGCAGCGGCGGGCACAGCTTTCCCGGAAGCAATAACATTGCCAATGGCGTGACTATCGACTTGACAATGATGAACTCATCTACCTACGACCCGGAGACGAAACTCGCCAAGATCCAACCGGGAGGCCGATGGCGAGACGTATACTCAGACTTGCAGGATGCCGGAGTGGTTGTAACAGGAGGTCGGGATGGTGATGTTGGTGTGGGCGGGTTCCTCCTGGGAGGAGGTAACTCCTTCTTTTCGGGGCGCATGGGGTTCGGCTGTGATACCGTCAGGAACTTCGAAGTTGTGCTAGCCAATGGCACTGTCGTCAACGCCAACAGTGAAGAAAATCCGGATCTATGGCAAGCTCTCAAGGGAGGTGGCAGCAACTTTGGTATCGTCACGCGATACGATATGGAGGCACTCCCGACGCGAGACTTGTATTACGACAGGCGTGCCCTCAGCTTGAACTACTCAGACGCTGTGATTGATACCGTGATCGGGTATAGCAAGCAAGACCAGTCCCTTGCCGACAACGCTCTTATTACTTATTGGAGCCATAGCGAGGCAGCCAGCCCTGAGACACTTGTCAACACAATTTACGTTAATACACAGGGGGACGGCAATGCTACTTCGTCTTTCGATAAAGTTAGAAGTCTTCCGGCCTTGTCTAAGACAACGTCTGTTAGGAATATGGCGGAGGCTGCTAAGGGCTCTCAGCTACGCGGTGGTACCAGGTCGGTTTCCCATCTTGTGTCTATTGGTTATGAATTGACTGGCTGACTGAATTCAGTAATTCCGGAACAACATTGACTTTCCGCAATGATCCACAGATACTCCGTCGCACCGTCGATCTTCACGAGGAATTTGTTGAAAGGCTTAGCAAGCTCATGGACCCAAAGAAGTTCACGTCAGTAGTATTCTTCCAGCCTATCCCTTCTTATATGGCGACCATCGCCAAGGAGCAAGGCGGCAATATGCTCGGATTAGACAGTCTCGATGGGGGTGCTATTATGTTCACGGGCGGCGTTTCCGTCGATTCTGACGAGAAGGATTTCGCCAAAGCAAAGGCAGAGCTAGCCGTTCTAACCGCCCAAGTTAAGGAACTTTCTAAGTCGGTGAACGGAGATCTAGACTTCATTTACTTGAATTACGCGGAATCCAACCAAGACCCCCTTGCGACGTACGGTGCCAAGAATATCGAGCATATGCGGGCCGTCGCCGCAAAATTTGACCCGACGGGTGTATTCCAAACCCGCATCCCCGGAGGTTTTAAAATTTCGAGGGTGGTATGATGTAAATCCCGGAACGAGGGGGGGGGATTATGAGGGATTATGAATACTTTTATAGTTAGTATCTATGAGGTATTCATTGGAGATGTGATAGAGTGATAGAGTGATAGATGTATGCATGTTTAGCTAATCTCGGAATTTCTTCAATTTGATTTGACTATAATACGATTAAATTTAAAGTTTTGACTAAGTGTTACATTTTGTCATTTTTGTCACGTTTTCAATTCCCCCGGATCTCCATACCATGTGGCTATTGTGGCTTAGATGCTTGTTTTTAGTCGTCGTCATTAGGCTAAGCCTTTGTCTTATCTCTGGAATCTCTGGAGGCAACCTATCTTACTAATCCACAATTGACATGAATTGTCGGGGGCCTAGGGATCCGATAAAGTCTAAAGTACCACATAGAGCCGGGGTTTTGGAGACTAATCCAACATCCCTTTTCCGTCTGCCGTCTCAATCCACGGAATAGGGATTATACGATGCAGCCTTTTTAAAGAAGAGAAGAAAAAAAAAAATGGAAGAAACAGAAAACGGTGTTCCTTTAGAACGGAGGCCTGCGGTAAGGATTCCAAATTCAAATTCCAAATTGACATCATCGTTTTTTATTTGTTTCAATTTCTTATTTCTTATTGCTTGGTTTTTTTAATCCGTTATAATGCGTTGATGAATACTAATATTACGTAACATTCTTTTAGTGCGATAATTGTAAAGCCCGAAAGGTATGTCTATGCCCAACGTTACTCAACGTTACTCAAGGTATGACATAATATAAGGTTCCTAATTAACTCCTTTTTATAGACAAAATGCGATAGAAGGTCTCCATGTGCGAGTTGTGTAACCCTCAACGTTATTTGTCGAACAACTCGTCGGGCAACAGAGAAACGCCAGCGGGTTCTCCTATCGTCAAAATATGACGAGGCCGTACAAGATGTTAGTCGTCAACTCGGCGATGTCAAAGAAATGCTCCAGACCCTTCTGTTGAGCAGGAGTCCTGGAGCTAATTCAACAGCAACACCAGCAGAGAGTACACGTCATAGCCCACCGCCAATGATTGATGAGCAGGTTCCTACCTTGTCTGGCGCTAATGAAGGCTATATTGGTGATCCTTCGTTCTTGTCACACGCTCATCTAGTCGAAAAGGCACTGGGGACAAGCTTTGCAGCTCCGGATTTCACAAATGTAGAATCTCTAGACACTTCTTCAATACTCTCCCCGCAGAAGGTCGCCGAGCTGCTTCACGAGGTAGATACGGGTAAAAGTGTCGAGGATCCCATAGCTCCCAGGTCTCCTGAAGCATATGATCCACAACTCGGAGACCTTCCGCTTCCACCGATAGACCTTGTGCTGAAGCTTTTGCGTATGACCAAATCTTCCAAGCAACGATTTTTTGTCGACGTCCCGACATTCGAAGAGGATGAATTCATTGAACTCTGCCGCACTGTCTATTTTGCAACCGAGCCGGTTTCGATTTGGAAATGGATATGCGTTAACGTCGGCCTCTATTACATTTTTCTGGGAGCGAGCGAGGCCGACTGCGAACGAATAGGCACAACCGTCGAAGCGTTGCGTTTCCACAACAGGGCGATGAAGTCAAATGCTGAAACGGCAATGCAGAGTCTTCGTCTGTGCTCCGAACCGTCGATGGAATCGTGTCGTGCTTTAGTTCTTCTTGTAAGTGTTCTACCTGCTCAAGCGGAGAGATAGCTCTAACTAGTCAGGGGACTTTTTATGTCAAAGAGGGTCATAGCGCGATTGCATGGAGGTTGATGAGTACTGCCGCTAGGACGTGTCTAGACTTGGGCTATCATCGTTTACCTGGCAACCCGGAAAACGAACTAGAATTCCGTCAAAGCACCATATTTTGGCATACCTATTTGTGGGATAAGGGATTAGCTTTGACTTGTGGGAGGACACCTATTATTCATCATTATGACGTGACGAACTGCTATCCGGTCAACTCGGACTATATTCGTGTCATGCCAGGCCGGTAAGTTACTATTAAACTCAATTCATAAGGCCCACTAACTCTATCAGGGTGTACGGTGGTCTTCTCGATTATTCGATAGTCGCGGGAGAAATACAGCAGAAGTTATTTTCTGCGTCGGCGCTGCGTGCCCCTCAGCAAACTCGTATCCAATATGCTAAAGAATTTGCTAGCAGACTCCTGACCATTCAGGAGTCGGTCAAAGCTGTATGTATTGCACGTAGATCAATCCTTTTCTATTACTAACTCTACTAGATACCTGGAGATGATCCAATCTGGCAGAAGTTGTTTTTCGCCGCCGGTGTCTTACTCGATATCAAGATGTACTGCCTCCTTACTATCGTGTATCGAATACTCCCACCTAGTTCCATACAGTCGCACCCACTTCAATGCTCAGACGAGTGCGTGGATGCTGCACGTATGGCATTGTCTAAAGTTGTGGAAGCGGGTAAGCATATGCTACAAAAAAGCACTTTCGGGTGGTCCATGTTCTTGAATGTGTAGGTTTCCTGATTAAATCTTATTGTTTATACCTAACACTGTTAAATAGGGTCCTATCCTTGGTACCATTTGCACCTTTTATAGTACTAGCCGGAAATACTATAGCTACATCTTCCAGTGCCGATTTAGCTCTACTTTCTTCGGTTCTATCGGTTTTAGAACCTGCGGCGGAAGAATCCCTGACTGCCCGAAAGGTTTACGACGCTTGCTACAGACTAAACCGCATCGCAAGCACTTTAGTGTCGAGTTCTAACGAGGCCTCGTTGCATCTCAAGGAGTACCAGGAACACACTCCTAACGGCAGTCTGCCCTTCAATAGCCCAACGGATGAATCCGATATACATAGTCGTACGCTTCCAAACGCCTTTGATTATGGTTTCCCGATGGCGAGGCAAGACTGGGATAGCGTTATGACCGGGTTCGAGTCAGAGTTAGGAGGCTATGACTCCAGGGCCTTGACAAACATCATGGAACCTTATATCGCAAACTCAAGTTGGTGATCTAAAGAATTATGTGGTAGGTACGCCGTCGACCAGAAGGATATTTAAAAGGAATCTAGGTAGTCCAATGGCTTGAGGCGGAGCTTATAATAAAAACGAAAACTCCGAAAGTTGGGTCAAGTCTTTGAGGCCAATGCTAGGCATAGAAACATTGCCAGGTAATATTGGCTGAAGTTGGGGTAGACGCCCGGAGACGGAGCTTTTGTCAACATACCGTAGGCCTATGGGGTTGGAAAAAAGTATCTAGGAGGTTAGTAAAGGCGCACATGTACCTAATAAATAGCATTGACATAACACAGCCCAAAAATGATATCAAATCGAATATATCGTGCCGCGGTATCACGTCAATTGGTTTTGGTGGATAGTGTATTATGCCAAGTCTCTGATGTGCCTTAGCGGTTCATTCGTCCATTAATCCTGTGCATCTCATCGTGTTAACCAACCAATCAACCCAAGTCATATCTTTAATGATGAAAACTCCGTTGAATAGTTTATATGCCACTCATAAAAATGCTTGAAATTTCGAGTGATGCTGACAATGATAGGTTATCATACCAAGTGCTATTTCGCGAGTCTCGGGCTTCCAAGCGAGTCTCGCAAGTCCTAAAGTATATTTTATGAGTATATTAGACTACGAGTTCGTCTAGTCAAGGCAGGATAATACTATCTAACTCAGGTCGGGTGTTTATTATCACGCTTAGGTACTACTTATACTTTCTACACAATTAGAAAGCCCACTCGATACAAAACAAACTAAACATAGTCATGCCTGCACCACCAGTTCTCCTTTTCCTAGGCGCCGGAAAGAAACTCGGCACCCTGGTCCCAACTGTATTTGCCGAAGCTGGATACAAGATTGCCGTCGTGGCACGAACCCCGAAGGAAGAGTTTGAGAAGCGTGGATATTACCAAGTCCAGGCCGACTTTAATAACCCTGAGAGTATTCCAGAGGTTTTCACCAAGGTTCGGGAGAACGTTGGGATTCCAACAGTTGTTGTGTACAACGGTACGTTGAATCTTACCTATTTAGAACATCCAGTCTAATTGGTTTGTCATTACAGCTGTGCAATATACGCTGGATGACCCAGAGGACCCTTTCGCGTCCCTTGCACCAGAGAATGTTTCCCGATTTCATTCCGCTGTCGCTGTAAATGGCACCACTCCCCTGATTGCTATTGAGCACGCAATCCAGGCCTTCAGGGACCTCCCCCCTGGAACGCCTGGGAAGTCCTTCATTTTCACCGGAAATGTTCTCAACCACAGCCAGTTTAAGAATCGTCTGTGCTTTGGAGTTGGAAAGACCGTGGCCGCCTACGGGGTTAGATACGCGTCGGTAGCTTATGCGAAGGAAGGTTTCAAGTAAGTTTCTTTTGGTTTTCTAGATGATTCTACCGCTGCTATTATAAGCTTAAAGCCCGACTCGAGTTTAAAGTCGAGCTTTATAAATTTTGCACTAGTTGCTTAAGCTTAACCTGTATTGACGTAACTGTATAGGTTCTACTACGCTGATGAACGCTCGGAGGAAGGGCTCCCTGTTATGCGAGAGATCGATGGGCTCCTGGCTGGAAAGGAATACCTTAAGATCGCTGAGGCGCCAGAACAACTCCCCTGGCTATATACATACACGACAGACAGCAGCTATAAGGACTTTGGGGAAAAGGACTATCTCAAGACGGTTGATAGCAACGAATCTCGATTCCTAAAGGGAGGGCGTTAATCTCCCAACGATTTTAACTTAACTACCTAAGGTGCCTGTTAGCTAGTCTCGCATATAAGCTTAGTTTTGAAACATAGCAACCACTAAACGCACTGACACATTTGTTGGGAGCAACTCATTATAACTAGCAGAACTTACTTACCAAGTAAACATCAACATCCATTATGCTTCGCATAATGCCCATGCTGATTGAATATAAAAGAAAGGCCTTCCTCCCTGACATTGGGGTTCTACATTCTTCATGCTCTTACCACAAGTCTTCAAAAACACACAGGCGCACAAACAACACACACACACACACACACAACCAGCTACACATCCAGCTACACATCCAGTTCTCTTTACCCATCCACATACAAACGCCATTGAATTGAGAAGAACTTATTGTCACTATCATAAGTTACCATAAAACAATCACCTATTCTCGCCATCACCTTCGCGATTTACCAATCCCTCAATTCACCAACATCAAAATGGCACCACAAACAACAACAAAAAAATCATCCGGCTTATTAGCCCTTCCTAGAGAACTCAGGGATATGATATATGGGCATCTCGAAGACGAGGATGTTACGCCCCTGGCACAGACTTGCCAACAACTTCGCGCTGAAGTCTTAGATCACATGCCAGGAGGCAACGTTATCAATTTCGCAAATGTTCGGAAACCCGCAGAAATCCACAAACAAGTCCACGAAAAAATTGCGGTCAAAAACCTCGAACTTATTGCACAACCATGGTACTCTTCTGGATCAGCACTCAAGATCGGAGTTACCTGGCAACCAAAAAGCATACATTATATGCGCTGGCGGACTTCCTACTGGACCATCCGCGATCTGTCATCACCTATGGCATGCTACATATACGAATACCGCCCCTCGACTGTCACCGTCACATTCGAAGCGCCTAAAAGGGGCAACAACCTGCTCGCAATATCAATTCTACGAGCAAAGTTATTCGACATCAGCCGAATTCTAGAAACCATGAAAAACCACTACAACTATACTCCGACACTGAGAGTACGATTCTGCGGCGGAAAAGATCTGGAAAACCACCCCTCTTCGCCTCGCAAATCATTCTGGGTGATGCGACCCGGCCTCGCCGAGAGCAGAGCGGAGCGTCGCATCAACCCAATATCAATCAAGAAATCAGAGCACATGCGCGACTACTACCCTTACTTCTACGAATGCTTGATGCTCCCACTGATCTCTTGCGGCAATTGGAACGAAGACTCCATCGAATTCGACATCGAACCGCCCACACGGGCGAGTTCCTACTTCGACGTTTTCCAACACCCCACACTCACTCACTGCGAACCCCAGTATCTCGGGTACAAGAAACTTTGCCAGTTCGCACATCTGTGCCACGGCCTGCACAACAGGGGCATATCTTACTTCGGAAACGACTACTCGGATTGCTTCGAGTACGTCATGTCCAACGTGGAGTGTTTCGCGGAGGACATCCGCGACATGCTCTGGGAAATGAAGGGCAAGGAGGCAGAGCAGCTACGGGCCTATTTGAGGAGGATGAGAACGGCGTCAAGTTCTAATCCTTTTGCTGGTCCACTGGAGGAGAATCAGATGAAGGGCTTTGAGGAGGAGCAGGTTTGGAGAGAGCCGTATGTATGGAGATGCTACGGGGAGGACAATGTTACGCGGAAGAATCTGATAAATTGGGCTATGGAGGACTAGGAGGCTTTCACAGCACGGTGATTTCGACACAGCGATGATTTGAATACAGGAATTTGGGTACATAAATTTGGATACAGCGATTTGGATACAGACATTTGGATACCTACAGAGATTGCATGGTATATAAGGTCGAGAAAAGGCTCACTTCGTCGACCGTTGGTTGGAATATAGCGTGCATTGCTCTGATAAATTGGCACAAGATTGTTTCTACATAGATGCCTCAATCAACACCCGCCTAACACCACTACAAGAAGGCTCCAAAATGTGATTTATGCTGTGATATATTATACGATAGAGGCAGTGGCCTTGGCCTACGGTTATACTGATATTTTATAATATTAATGTCATGCTGCTTATGTTTGAGAGGAATAGGTGCATTGATTTGTGACGTATGATTTTGAGGATTGCACATAGGAGTCGACAACGAGCGATACCGAGAGACCAGCTCTCCTAACACCTGTTCAACTCCGTGTCGCTATACTAGATGATGGTAACGACATGAATATCGAGTTTGTCGATAAATTTCGGTTTCACATGCCCAAGGCCTACCCTTTCGAAAACGTTAGCCTCATTCCCGAGAGCCCTTAAAACCAAACCTATGCCATCAGGGGCAATGCGAAGGAAGTTCAAGGGACGATATACGTCGCCATCCTCCATCTCGCAATCCGGTACCCATACTCCAATTAGTCTGTTAGGGCTCCCATCATCCTCTCCCGGCATCCATAACCCATGGCGAAACCCGTAAAAAAGGTACATGTTTAAGTCTAAGGCATCTTTCTTCTCTAGCTCTCGTAGTTCAGTAAACACCGTTACGAATCTGCCTTCTATTTGGAGAAGCCCCGCGCTTACTTCTCCAAAGGGATTTTTGCCTTTGACTTCTACCTCCGCCTTTAAGAGTTTAAAAGTTCCCGTAACATAGCTCGAAAAACTCCGATCCATCATCCCCCAAAGCGTTCTGTCTAAACCCGAATCTAGGTCGTGCGAGGCTCTCCCATTGAGTCTGTTATTAATATAAGTAGCGGTTATAGAATCAATAGATTCGTCGCCGCTATATGGTACAGTAGAATCGTACACGGCATCTATAAGGATAAAGTTTAACCTTCCCAGCTTCGACGCCCACGACCACGAGGGCGCGATATACGACGGACACTTAATCAGCGGAAGGTCATATGGACGTCGATACCAAAGCAAATCATGCATCAATGACTCTTTCCAAAGTCCTGCGAGATACGTAGCGTTTGTTACCTTGTGTACCCGCCCTGCCAGGCCTGCGAGGGCTGGCAGGCGGTCTGTAATCACCGTGAGGTTGCAACGGGTGAAGTCTTCGACATACTTCCTCCAATCTACGTACGACTTGAAAACCATTTGGTGTTCATCGAGTAGCTTTGGGGGCCGTTCCATCAGGTCGATCAGCTCAGGGTCTTGCCCTGACGCTTGTTGTTGTTTGCATGTCCAAAGAAGACCGAAGTCTGTGTGATGGAGGACTCGAGGGGAAATATACATCTCTTGCAATGCCCATCCCCGTTTCGAAAGGGCGCATTTTGCCAGGGTCGAGGTAATCGCGTCTTTCGAGATAATCTTGGGATATATCACAACGGACGTTTGTTTATGAGTTTCCGAAGACTCCCATGTAAGTCTAGATGCTTGTTCCGCAACCAACGGCTTCCCTATAAAGCCGTCGCTACCAACGACGGCACTGGATGCTGCAATCGTGCAATAAGAGTTCGAATATATATCTGCCATAAGTGCAGACTCCCGCTGCCAATCTTCAACATCGTCCTGGATAATGCATAATGCATCAACCCAGAGGTACGATATTTTTAGACCTCGGGTTATAATAACGGCATCTTTGATAGTCTTGGGGAGACTTTCTAACTCAAACCCCTGCAAACGCTCTTCAAGATTCGAGCTTTTCGTGAGTCCAGATGAGTTTGAGTTATCTCCCCAGCAGTAACTCAATGTCGAATAATAAGGCTTTCCCTCGCCGCCAGAGAGGCCTGTGCGACGGAATATAGAATCATTAGTACTACTGGATACTCGTGGTAGCAGCTTGTATCTGGAGGCTTTGGTTTGTACACACATGCACTTGAAGTTAATACTAGTTGAAGATTGTCCCCGCCATCCACCTTAATGAGGCGCGATGGAAGAAAGGTAGGCTCCGGTTTTGGACAGCCGTCATGGGTTTCAAGGCAGTTGTTTATCCACTGGTTAGACAACTCAAGCGATTCACGCGACCCCAGCCTGGATAATAAGAACGGGGGCTTGTTTTCATCGCCTAGCAGAGATAAGTTTAGGACACTTCTTACACGCAATTCTGGTTTACATACCCGGATAACATATATCAAGTGGAAATGAGACTGGAGATATAGTATGGCCTTTATCTTGTATCTGTCCAAGATATATTATGTTGTCTCCCATTCTATTCCCCTGGGCTATGAAGATGGGAAGGTACTTGATTATGTGTCGTCCCAGTTTATACCAGTCATGCTGATTTAGGTCATCTACATGCTCGAAGAATATTCGACAGAGTGGGCATGTTTCTCCCGATGATTTTAGTTGTGAATAGCTGGTGGAATGCTGAAACCACATCTCCCGTCGGGTTTCGAAAATCTTGGCTGGAATCTCTCGACATCGCTCACATATATCTGCTCGAACCATATTGGGGGACGTGGGGAGCTACTACTTCCGAGTATGCGTGAATAAAGCTGGGAGGGGAAGTGAAATATTTTCAGCTGACACGCAGACGAACCCAAGATTTTACTGTCACACAAGCGATACGTTATGGCCAATATCCAGTAGCTCTACCTACAACCCCTTTATCCTCTGCGGCGTGTACATGAAGTATCTAAAACTAAGATATATGTAAGGCTGAATTCGATAACTTCAGTTTTAACAATTCAATTTTAACCATAGATACTCTTTTCAAAAAGGAACTAGGGTCTTAGTTGGGAATTATATAAGGCATCTATGATAAAATAATGAAAACCAACACTAGGAGCTTAGATCTATTTGTATAAGTACTTTTCCCAAGCCCCCGGAGTAAGTATTCTTGTGGACGAGGAGGAAAAAACGCCTATCGTAGCTTATCGTGGGTTGTATGATAGATCGTGGCGTGCCACGTACAAAGTTAGTTACACATACATACTACGATCGATGGCTTCTAGAACGGCTAAATTTTCCGAGACCGTGTATCAGGGGTCTCACTTGAGACCCCTTTAGAACAAGGAAGCTGTTTTGTCTGACTTCAGAGCTACCTTAGTTAGAGTTCCTTGCGGAATAACGAAGTTGTGTCCTCACCTTCTGGTTTGCCTCGTGACACCGTGGCACAACTCTTGTTGAGCAGCTTAACCCACCGCTAGAAGGTAATATGAGGCTCTAAGTGGCGTTGGAGGATTCTAAAATTCGATACATCTTATACAACAAATTTCTAACTGGAGAAATACCTACCGCTCGGGGCTTCACCGCTTCAGTCATTACGCACGCACCCTATGGAAAGTTCTTAAACGCCTCTTAATTTTAATCTGTCGTTGTTCATGACCGCCTTAGCGCCCACCTTGTCGTTAGCTAAATGCGGCTAACCCTTCGGTATTAGGGAATATTTTTCGGTGAACTTCCGAGGAAGCACGGAAACATGCCGGCACCATCATATCAACCATAAGCACAATATTGTTCAAAACACCAAGACCATATTTTCTTACTATGCGACGCGAGCAGGTAGTTAATGCCAATAGGAATAATACGTATAAGGCCATCCGGGTAGAGCTCATCCGGCAGAATGATCGGTAGGTTAGAAAGACACTGTACCGGAATGTACATACGAGTACGAGTGAAGGTACGCTGAGGTACATAACGTAGGCTTTCTCATCCTCGGATCATATTGGCCGAGTTCGAAAGCCGGTTTCGCAGCTAGCTCGCACTATAGACCCCTGTAAGCTGCGGATCTGATAACTTTAGTGTTCCCCCTCCAGCCCCACCAGGCTTCGGTTCATTTGTATCGGGCGGGGCGTTGACGTGATCACCGCTCTTTTTTTGCGCTCTTATCAGATCTAGTCGAAATGAAACATCCAAACCGGCCGGACGCATTGTCCATATCTAGCGTAGGGCCCTACTAACCGAAGCTGGTAGTTCACGCGTTTCGTTTCGAAAATTCGTTGTATTACCATTGATTAACTAGGCCTTGAATGTCAGGTAGGAAGGGAATTAAAGTGACTTACCTCATAAGCGTATAAAGTATATCTTTTTACATACAACGGGGATCATGTGTCCTCCTTGGCATTCGGTACGGAATAGAATGGATCCAATGGTTAACTATCGATCCAAGTAGGCTGTTGGTTTGACTTAACCCCCCCTAGGTTTATTTGGTCTGTCTGGGTACATACATATGACTAGGGCTGGGGCCTGTTATGGCTCTCTTCCATGTTGAATTTCTTTACCCTCGACAATACTTCTTTTTTTGTAAATGTCTCTTTCACCTATCAGCCTATTATCCCAGACCCTGTTACTTGTACCGAGAAGCTGACATTGGCACTGACTGATCCTTGAATCACTCTCCTATTCATACTCCCTCGCTCGATTTATAACGCAGCTAGCCGTCCCAAGTGCGAGGTTGGAAAAAGGAGAATCTTAAAATTGATGTCGTGGCGCTCAACAATTGTTAATTGTTTTCATTACCTAAGTGTTCCTGTTGCCAACATCTCGACTCGGTCTTTAGGATATAAGAATATCTTCCCTTTCACGGCTACTTCAAAGTTCCACCCCACTGCGATTAACTCTCCGATACCAAGATTCGCAATGGCTTCCCAGTTTGCTACCGTCAGCGGCGCACGCTCTGACGCCAACCCCTACAAAATTCTGATTGCCGGTGGCTGTTATGCCGGCCTAGCTGTGGCTGTCAATCTGCTCGAAAAGTGCGACACTATCGAGTCTCCCATCCCCGTCGAGATCACTATCGTCGATGAGCGTGATGGCTTCTGTATGTGGGATCCCTCCACTACCCTGCATTATATGCATCAAATACTCCAATTCTGCCCTGCCTCTCAGTAATGATTGCATTCCAGATCCACAACTGACTTATAACTTTTAGACCATGTAATTGGCTCACCTCTTGCCTTGGCGTCGAATAGCTACGCCGAGAAGGCTTGGGTAAACTTTAAGGACATCCCTGTGCTGCAAAGACCAGATGTGCGGTTCGTTCATGGTACTGTCAGCAAGGTCGACTGCGAAAACAAGATAGCAACAATTGTCGAGCAACCGGACCAAGTATCCCGGGATGAGGGTTACGATTTCTTCGTTGCCTCCACTGGACTTCGACGTGTCTGGCCTGTAGTACCGCAGTCGGCAAGAAGGGCAGAATATCTTGAAGAAGCCCGTCGACACATCGATGCCGTAACGAATAGCACCGCACCTGTGCTCATTGTTGGTGGAGGTTAGTCTGCTCAATTCCAACGTACCCCTTTTTATCCTTTGCTGACTGGTAAATAGGTGCTGTGGGTATTGAGATGGCAGCTGAACTGAAAGAAGTTCAGCCCAACGTCAAGGTTACCCTGGCGCACTCTCGTGCTAAGCTGCTGTCTGCCGAGCCGCTCCCTGACAATGTCAAGGACTGCGCGCTAGACCTGACCGAACAAGCCGGCGTCGACGTACTTCTGAACCACCGATTGAAGAGCAAGACTCCCGTGAAGAATGAGGACGGCACCGAGGTGTTCGAGGTCGAGTTCGAAAACGGCCACAAGATGATTGCGAGCCTGGTTGTCATGGCCATCTCCCGCAGCGAGCCGTCAACCACTTATCTACCCATGGAAGCACTCAACGAAGACCGTTACGTCAACATCCTACCAAATCTCCAGCTCTCTTCCGATAAGATCCCGAACGCCAAGTCTCACTTTGCTGTCGGTGATCTGATTAATTGGTCGGGTATCAAGCGATGCGGCTCGGCCATGCACCAGGGCCGCTATGCAGGGTTGAATATCCACCAGCTCATGCTGCAGGACATACAAGGAAAGGAGCCCGTATTCAATGAACTCAGCGAGGTTCCACCTATGATTGGTCTTGCTGTCGGCAAGAATGCGCTCTCATACGGTGGAGAAGGCATGAAGCACGGAAAGCAAGTGATGGAGTGGTTCTTCGAGGAAGACCTAGGATTCAGAAGTAAGTTATCTCTAAACATAACAACGTATGAATTAATAGCTAACTCGTCTCTAAATAGTTGTCTGGGACCATCTTCGTCTAGGGGGTATCAAGGCCTGAATACGGCGAAAACATTCGCTCTGCGCTTTGCTTTGACTGGGGTGTTATCGGCGTTATTGGGGAGTTCCGGGGTAAAACGATTCGACGATTGAAGACATGATTTCTGCGGCTATCTTACGGCCGCACCACACGTATAAATTAGACGGTTCTTACTAGATTGATACTAATGAGTATATTTCTCATTCTATAAATGCGAGTGTAATATATATATATATGTAAATGTTTATTTGGTATATCGCAAACGTTATGATATGATGCTTTGGATAAACCCCAATTTAATAAAATAGGAGAAGTCGAACAGATAAATAAACCAACCCACTTCGTCACCCCTGAAAACGATAAGCGTAATCTTTTCTTCTACCCTCCCCCCCTTCCTTCCACGACGCCAACCACGTGACACCATCCATCCCTCCAATCTTACCTATAATTTCGGCAGCAATCCAACCAGCGTGCCACCAACCACCTTCTCGCTCTCCCCCAGCGGCGCGAGCTGGAAGAAGCGCTCGCGGGAGCATCGCACGAATGCGGACCGCTTATGCGGCAGATCAACGAACTTGTCGAGCCCGAACCCGTGCATAAAGTCGTACGCCAGCACCGAGCTATTCGTGTACTTGGGCTCGCCCACCACGTACATCGTGCGCGGATCGTCTAGGAACAAATAGTGCATCAGACTCGACCACCACGCCGTCACGCGGTGCGGGCCCCGGAACCGTATGTCGCCCACCAGCGAGTGGCGGCCGCGGTCGAAGTCGCCTGCGTCGTAGTACGCGCCGAGTCGATCTTCCTGCAGGCGAGTAAAAAATCAGTCAGTCAGTGCCCAGTACGATGTTCCACCTTCCAAGCTTCATCCCAACGTACCTTAGCCCAGTACACCTCGAAGTACGCGAAAAACGTGTCGTCGAACGCCGCCAGCAGCGTGATCTGGTGGGGATCGACGTGCGCGCGCCGCAGGTACTCGCGGTGCTGGTCCAGCGACCCGGTCTCGTTCCACCCCTGCGACACCCGCGGGTCGTTCTGCCACGCGTGGAACAGCCCCAGGTGCTCCGGGTCCTCCCAGTCCAGCGCCACCATGCTAAACGTCTCGCGCAGGTGCGGGATCCACCGGCTGTACACGACGGAGCCCGGGCGCGGCTTCGCGGGGCGTCGCGGGTGCCAGGCCGGCGACCCGCTGGCCTCGGACGTCATGGCGTGCTGGAGCGGCGTGAGGGGGTACGCGGAGAGCGGTTTGGGGAGCGAGGCGTTGGCCGAGTCGGGCGCCCAGATGCTGCGCGGCCCGAAGGGCGAGCCTGCGCCCTGCCAGAATGTGCTGCGGAGCACGAGCAGCTCGTCGCTGAGGCCGGCTGCTGTGGGGTGGTCGATGGCTAGGAGGACGGCTTTGAGTTGTGCCACGAGTACTTCCCGGCCGGGTCCCTCGAGTGTGAGCCGAAGCCCCTCTGTCGACGGTCGCAGCGTGAATAGCACATAAATCACGAGCCAGGCCTGAGCTAGTGTGGGGGGCGTCTCGACATCCCAGGTAAAAGCTGAGCTTGGGGAGCGGCGAGCCCGACCCCATGGTGTGTTGTTCGATTCGGCCGGCCGCTCGCTCGATTTAAGATCCGTGGGCTCGGTGAAGAAGAGCGCGTCATTATCAAGACGTTCGGGTAAGGGTTTGGTTTTAGCTTTTCCTTCGCTGGCGGTGTCTTCTTGGGGCTTGACTTGGAACCAAGGAGTCGAGTCGGAGGGACGCGAAGTCTTAGCGAGAGTGTAAGACGTGAGGTACGGATGTGGGAGCTTGAGCACCGGCTCATTCGTGGAGGGTGTCGCCATTGCTGAGGAAGGGATGGTGTGTAACGTGATTTACAGATGTAATTGGGTATCCAATGGGTATCAATTGGAGGCGTTTTTTGATGTGTCTCTCTAGGAGAGTACTCAATTACATGAAAATAAGTACTAGAAAGGAATTTCTTATTTACGGTGAGAACTCGTAGCTATTCCTCTTCCTGAGCAAGCAAGCAAGTTTACCAGCATAGCAAAGCAAATGGGTACAAGTCACTGGTTTACCGAATAATTCCGCCAGCACCCCAGTTAGACATGAATTGCTCTCCCCATAGTAAAATAGACCCATTATCATCTGTCAAGTACCTTCAAGTACAATACCTTGTCTAATAGCTGTCAATAGGGTCTCCTTCATTCCCACTTTCCATCTCCGTATAAGTCCTGAAATACCACGCCCAACCCTTTTTTCTCACGCTAATGCAAGGGATCGTGCGGTCAACGTCAACGTGTCTCAACAACAAGCCAGCCCATCCCGACTTCCTTCCATCCTTGCGAAGAGACGATCTAACAGGGACTGCGGAGATTGAGAAGGTTGCGTACTGGGGTGGTGGCAGAGAACCGAGACTATGGGTCTTGGCGGTCTGCAGAAGCGGATCAGATAACTTTAAGCGGATGGATTGGAAGAAGCAAGGCCCTTTTTGTTGGCTCTCTAGCAATGGTGTGTCACGGCTAACGGCGGATCAGATAAAAATTTTGGCTGGTAGTTTAATAGCGCGCCCCGAGAAGTATTGTGGAGCAGACACGGATCTGATAAATAATTTTCGGACCGATATCGGCCTTGGAATTGAGAAATAGGTACAGATACTTGCCTGGGTACATGTCCCCCGAGGTACCCGGACATAATGCCACAATGTTGTCAGTATTTATGCTATCCTTCTCCGTAGGCTTTGATCTCATGTATAAATAGGAGCACATCTATAGCTCACATGTCTTATCCTTTGAGTTAAGTTCACCACTTTGGAAAGATTAGCTTATGTCAACACATTAACTAAGTCTTACCTCACTGAAACTGGGGAATACCCTTAAGTAATGCATATATAGGTGCATATAGTAGTGTCTTATATGAAGCAAAATCATATCCAGAGTAATATGCCGCTAGTTATTGATACAGTTGTGAATATTTTCCATACGTAATACCTATATTAAAAATGACAGCTTGGATACTCTATTAAGTACGCTTCCAAATAATCAGAAATAAAGATGTGTCACTACATTGGTTTCCTATTTCATGAAATCAATAAGCATTTAAATATAGGCTTAAGTCAAGGTCAACCATATGCTTAGGTTAAGAGTATCGCGAGGTAGAACAAGAAGTAAAGTACCTAGCCTAGCTATGGGAACAATACATAGCTACTAAACAAGCTCTTCAGTCCAGCCCTCATCTAGAACACGGAAAAGGAGCTTAGGTATACTTACACATCTTTCAAGTTAAACTTTAATGTTACCCGCTCTCTTGGTAACCAATGAGAGCTGATACCACTGTCCGGTAAGTCTTGTTAGGGCTTTCATTACCTACATTAAGTAACGGGATATGTTAAACATAAAGCCTGTCCTGCAAGGAACTATTTGGTAGGTGTTTCACAACATTGTGCTAAGCAAGTCTTATAGATAGGTAGTTATATCATGTTAACGGTATTAGTTCCCTATTAAAAGAATGGACGGCATTTGAGGCTGCCACACACCCCACACTTGTACCGGAGCACCACCGAACAGTATACGGTGGACTTCCGGCCCACTAGTCACCGGTTTTGAACCTCACCCCTTTTCCATGTTATCTAGACTCACGCAGGAAACCCAATTATTGAATGAACTATTAAAATAGTCTACTTGACTTATTACGTGAATGGATATTTTCATTCTGAAAGTAACAGTGCATATTCTTTCCGCACAGAAGTAGGTAGAACGAGCACAACAGGGACTTCATAAATCTAGTCTTCATGTAGATTATAATTTGCAACATGGCATTAAGTTACCCTTTATGATACTATGAATATTTCAGGATCCTATTTTAACTTCTCCTATTCTTGCCTCTTGCCTCTTTTCCTTCCCTCCGTATTTTATCATAGCTCTTCTGTTATGCGAAGATTACTGCCGTTTCTTCACAAGGCTACCCTTTAAACTAGAAGAAATCGCCGAACATGTTGAAGACGCCGAAAGCGATGTATTTTCCACTGGTCACTTTCCTCGCAGTATACTGACTGTTATTAACTAATATTTTTATTGTTGTAAATAACGATCATCCTTCACGAAACATATTACACGTTATACGCAACATTCTTTCTCATATACAAGTTGCCCGTAGAATGATGCCCGGTTCGCAGTCAGGACTTTAAACAAGGCTTCAAAGCAAGGTATGTTTGTAGTATGCATGCTTACTTGCCTCCATGACTTCAGGTTTTAATCCTCTTCAGGACCACAGGGTCATTCCCATGCCTTCTAGGCTTACCTTGGGCTATTCTGGAGTAATTAGATAGATAGATTTTAGGATCCTTCAGGTCCAGGAAATGTAATACCATCACAGTTAGAGGAGAAAGCTCGAATCGTAAGGAGTACCTAGAATCCAAAGTTTTGGTACCTACTGTCGGTTCCGGTATGCAGGTACCTTGGAACAACCGACACCAGCGAAGCTACCAGCATCGAATCAAATCAGGATGAAGTACCCTAAATAGATAGCACATAAATCAGTTCCTGGCTCTTTAGAATGCCCTAATAGTGACTTCCTTATTGCAATATTACCTTGCACGGTGCGCAACTACCTGTTCCCTCAAACTTGGCTGGGTGCCTGCGATAACAACGCTGGTGATAGCAGCACCAAAATTCCTCCCACATCCTATACCATACGTGCGCAACGGTAAATATTTGGCAACGTCCAGGACGGCAAGTATACGTACAATACATTTTTTAATCCATTATCGTCGCTGCTTGACATGCTTCATTATGGCTGGTCCAGATCTGTCCCTCCCGCCTAAACCACCGGTGCCTAATCCCAGCTCCCCAACCGGTTCAGATCTCCCCGTAAAGCCTCCGGCTACACCTCGACATCATCCGTCGACCCCTTCCGGCTCAACAGGAAGCCATGGCTCTCAGGATTCTACGAAATACTGGCCTCCTCCGCCGTTTTCTACGTCACCAGCTTACTCGCTATCTTCGTCACCGAGTCCTTCGAGCCAGGAACCTCTTATGTTCACGTCGCTTCAGGGCCTGCCTTCCCCGTCGCATTATCCGGGACGCAATGCCAGCGCCTTATGGAACGTAACCCCGTCGCCTCCAGCTAAGACAGTCTCAAATGGCCCTGTTGCTCAACGACGACAACAGAGAAAGCGGGACCCTCGATTCCTACCAGGTCGACAATCGCCAACATTCCGCCAATCCCGTCCGCCTCCTACGGTGAGGATCCCTCCCTGGAGAAAGAATCGACACCTAGGTCCAAGCCCGTTCCAGAGACCAGAGCGCCCTCGCACGCCCTTAGCTTTACCGTTTGGGACACTTACCGAATCATTGCTAGAAGCAATGGGCCAAGACCCCATCCGCCGATACTTCGACTTGTGTCTAGACGAAGGCGTCAACATGCTTAATGCCGAGGAACAGAATTTGCTATGCGCGTACATCGACCCCGAGAAAGAACAGCAGCGGGATATGGTATACCGCATGGCACAGCAGATCCTATGGTGGACCCGCAGCCACAAACTCACGTACAAGCTCCTAAACTGGATCCAGACCCGAGACAACAACCACGAGATTACAGTTAGAATGCTCAGCGAGCGCCTGAGTGTACCGGAGCTCGAACAGGAAGACAAGATGATGTCCCTTGAAGAGGTTGACGAGCTCATGAATTGCCAGATTGCCCTCGACCTTTGCAAGAAAGAATTAAAGGAAAAAGAAAGCAAGCAAGGACCTGAGCCTCTTTCCTAGCTTCCCCCATCGCTTAGTATTACGTTGTGGTAAAGGGTCCTTGCTACTGCTATCTATCTGAGAGCAATAACGGCAGGATTCCGTTCGTGGTAGAAAGAAGCTCATACACACACGGTCATATCGCAAGACTCGGGAAAATGGTTTACGGGAAATGATCCAGCAAGGACTGATTACCTAGAAAAGGATAGCTGCCAAAGTTCGCCAACGATAAACGATTGAAAAAAAATAAACACCTATAACGACTTATGAGGAGGATAGATTCCGGTGCCCGATCGCCGGCGATCGATGGCAACGCTTTGAAAATATGCGAGACACGCGAGCTTACTCGAGCTTTACGTGCGATGCATACACAAATCCCTCACCGCGAATCGAAAACTCCTGTCACCATGGCGGGGGGCTCATATATCGTTAACAGTATTATTCAGGTCTAACGGTCTCTAGCTCGAGACAGTCAGATCAGCTATTTTCCTAGGAAAATAGTAGTACTAGAAATAATACAATGCGTTGAACTATACTTTATTTAGTTCTGCAAGTCATTAAGCTTCTTTATTCATTACCTGCCTGTCGTGATATAGCCTATGCCATCCTTTAGATATTTACCTACCCATTACATAGTTCAGTGACTGCGCCTAGATCCTACGTCCCTTTCCTTGCTTTATAAATCTGTACTCTCAGCTACGGCTCGAGTAGCTTCCACATCGCTCTTCAACTTTGCTATCTTCGCATCGAGCCGGGCCAGACAGTCTTTACCCAGCGGTAACCTTAAGATCTTGCCCTTCAACGCACCAGCCTCTCCTTCACCCGTCACGACCTCAAAAACACGATCGGCTAGCTTATCCGGGTCGCCCCTCTGGCTCCCCTCCAGCTCATGAAAATGCTTCATCGTCTTGCCAACCGGCGTGTCTTTTTCGTGCTCAGGAACGCCTTTCTCGTTCGCAACCGAGCCCTTCAAGAAGTTTGTCCGGAATTGTCCGGGCTCAACTATCAGCACGTTGATGCCAAACTCGGCAACCTCTCGTGCCAGGGACTCGCTCATCCCTTCAAGAGCAAACTTGCTGCCAGCGTAGATTGAGCACGTTGGAAGACCGTCTTGACCGGCTATGCTGCTGATGTTGACGATGCTGCCGGATTTATGGGCCCTCATCCCTGGAAGAACGGCCTTTACACGGAGTTAGTAATCATTATCCGGAGCTATGCTTACCCCCCTTTTCCGGGAACATCATCGTAAGGCCCCCATAAAAAAAAAGTCTGTGATGCTGACCTGGATAGCATATAGCGGACCGAAAAAATTCGTCTGAATTTGGGTGGTGACTTCTTTCTCACTAAGAATGGTTAGTCAAAGCGGCGCATAGTATAACTGGAGCATTCAATAGCGGGAAACGTACGTAAATTCCGAAAGTGGTCCAAGAAGTGAATAGCCAGCATTATTCACCAGGACGTCGATTTTGCCGTAGATCTGCTCAGCCGCCTTGACCTTTCCCTGTATGCTGACTTGAGACTCCGTCATGTCTAATTGCACCACCTTTCCTCCTCTGCTCTCAATGGCCTTCACGGCTTCAGCAGCACGTACTGGGTTGCGCATAGCGCCGATGACCTTGTGGCCTGCCTTCAGGGCGCGAAGGCTGAATGAAAGGCCCATGCCATTCGAGGCACCTGTAATTAGCCAAACTGGAGAAGACATCTTGAAGATGATGCAGCTAGATTCAATAAGTGCAATAGTTGAATTAGGAAAATCCACCTCGGATAAAACTTGGTGGGTGCGGTCCTGTATGTAGGTTCTCCGGCAAGATGGATATACAGGTCGACAATCACCTAAGTCCGACGATGGCTCTGATCCAAGGAGCAATGTGTTGTGTAGTAAGGTAAGATATGGATCCTGGTGTTCAGGTATGTAAAGCGGATGCAACAACGTTTAGCTTATCGCTCTAAGCTATGGATATATTATGGATATTACAACATCTTAGGTAATGGTATGATTTCGTGATATTTCTTTCCGGTGGATCAAAGAATGACACTGGGAGATGGACTGCAGTAGTCATATCATTGGGCTATACTGCTGATAATATCGAAGATATAGGACCTTGGGTATCTTTATGGACAGAGCATATGATGATTTCTAAATAGTTAAAGAACAGAGGATCGGCAATATCTTAGCTCTGCGAGGAGTTAAAATAGTCGCGGCTAGTAGACAGCCTAGTCTACTTTTCTCATCTCTCACGTTGACCTATCACCGACGCTATTGTCGGTGTTAAAAGAAGAAGATTCTGGAGGCTAATCAACAAGTTCCAACTGTCCCAATTCAGTAAGCGAGTAGTGCTTAGGCCAAATGCTAAAGAAACACGCCTCTATGTCTCCTGAAACCGAGGGTATGGATAACCTCGTGGCGGCAAGTAGCAGCGTACTGAAATTTGGAATATCAGCTGCGTACGTCACCAAGGAATCCCAGGAGACTATAGCCGACCGCATATATTTGAAATTATGCTTGAATGTTTCAATTCCGACTAACATCTCACTATCTGGGGATTAAAATCTTACTCCACTCCGGAGACTACGGCCTTAAGTCCGGACCCAATGCATCATAGAAATAAGACGTGGTATATTTTCCAATTAACACTATCTTTCTATCAATAGTTTTACTAGTTCTAGGAGCATGTAAAACATACGTTAAACCCATATCATTTACGATTACCTGCTTACAAACTATAAACTACAACCCACCCACATATATATATATGATATGATAGGGATAGCTTCAAGAATAGTGAGGCGTCCTTGGCGTTAGTAATGATTGAAGCTCCACCAAACTACGGACTCGAGAGGGACTCCGAAAGAATATAACGGCGAGCTTGGCCGGAGTTAACACCAAGGCTTTAGGTATTTGTGCATAACCTCCACGGCACCAAGATCAATGAATGGCTTTTTACACGGCTAACCGGATAGACATATCATCCGTGTCTAGATCGAACAGTTGCATCACCACCTACCCCGACCCCTCGAGTTGCGTGACATTGACGTACATCACCGAAGGAAGGGCCGGCTTTTGAATTATTAATGTTCATGATCATCAGATATAAAAGGTAGAAACCGATTATTGTTATTAATCCACCATTGGGTATATATAGACGAGTAGTTGCCGCATCTATAGTAGCATTGCTCACAGCTCAAACTACCTACTCTCATCATTACCTACTTATCTCATAACCTTCCTTGATCATCATTAAAATCCATAGAAAATGCCTGTCAGCGTAGCGTTACCGCAGGCCCCTCCGCCCCAGTCTCCTCTAGCTCGCTACCGCCTACTCTCCCCTACCGCATCGATTCGCGTGAGCCCGCTATGCCTGGGTGCTATGAATTTCGGAGATGCCTGGAAAGAGTACAGTAAGTCAGCCATGATACTCTTCTCGCGAATTCACAAATACGAAAATATTTCGCCGTATCTTAGCACATTTTACAAAAAGCCATAATTATTAACACCGCGATTCTTAGTGGGTGAATGTGACGAGAAGACCACCGAAGAAATCCTGGATTACTTCTATGAACAAGGGGGCAACTTCATCGACACCGCCAACAACTACCAATTCGAGGAATCCGAGAAGCGCATCGGAGCATGGATGAAGAAGCGCGGCAACCGAGACCAAATGGTCATCGCGACCAAGTTCTCGACCAACTTCCGCGCTGGCCCGCCCGGAAAGGGGCAGATCATGATCAACTTCGCGGGCAACGGCTCCAAGAGCCTGCACGTGTCCGTCCAAGCCAGCCTGGAAAAGCTGCAGACCAGCTACATCGACCTGGTAAGTATAGCACTACCTACCTATTTGCCTACTTTTCGGTGCGCGTGAAGTATCCAAACTAACATGGAATTCTCAGCTATACGTTCACTGGTGGGACTTCTCCACCAGCATCCCCGAGCTCATGCAATCGCTCAACCACCTCGTCGCGTCCGGCAAAGTGCTGTACCTCGGCGTGAGCGACACGCCCGCCTGGGCCGTCAGCAAGGCCAACGAGTACGCGCGGCAGAACGGGCTGCGGCAGTTCAGCGTGTATCAGGGGCTCTGGAACGCGGCGACGCGCGACTTCGAGCGGGAGATCATCCCGATGTGCCGCGCGGAGGGCATGGGGCTGGCGCCGTGGGGCGCGCTGGGCGCCGGCAAATTCAAGACCGAGGAGCAGCGGCAGAAGGCCGGGCGGCAGGTCCAGGTCACTGAGAACGATATCAAGATCAGCAAGGTGCTCGAGACGATTGCCAAGCGTAAGAACACCCTCATCACGAGTATCGCGCAGGCCTACGTTTCCAGCAAGGTGCCGTATGTGTTCCCCATCGTCGGCGGCCGCAATATTGAGCACCTTAAGGGGAATATCGAGGCGCTGAAGATTAAGCTGTCGACCGAGGATATCAAGGAGATCGAGTCGGCGATTCCTTTCGATGTGGGGTTCCCGAATAACTTCCTCCACGGGCCTGAGATACCCGAGCATCCCGGCCAGTTGTGGATCCTGAGCACTGCTGGTACTACGGATTATGTGCCGGAGCAGAAATCTCTCAGCAGAGAGTAAACTGTCACTATTGTCTAAGAAATATAACCTCCTCATCTCGCGCGAGTTATGGCTACAATGTATTTCACCGGGTCTTGGTCGATAGTCACATACGAGACGAAAAAAAGGGGTAGGCTTAGTCAGAAACCGACATTTGTAGAATGCACGTAACATCTCATGATATATTATTAAATAATAAATGCATAAAACTAAGCTTAGAAGTCATCATAACATATCCTCATTAATAAGCTCCTTCTCTCTTCTTCCAGCCCGGGCTATCCACGAGCTCGACCTTCTCCCTGCTCGTTCGCACTGGCGTTCCAGCCACGAGTTCAAGCGCAGGAATCTTGGCACCATCCTGTTCGAGAGCCCACAATGAAATGCCGACGTAGTTCGGGCCATTATAATTCAAGATTCCCTCTGGTACAGGGAACACTGTCTGGGGACCGACGTTGCTGCTTAGCTTGCCGTATTGCCAACCATTGACGTACAATTGAGCTCGGTAGACGCCGGATGCGGAAGTGTCGTTGGAAAACGAGAATGCCAGTGGAATATCCCATTCGTCGGAAGGTAGGTCAAGATCGAAGGAGGTCGAGTAGAAGGCAATGCCCGGCAAGCCGATGCCCTCTAGCGGCGAGTGAGACTTCCACGAATCTGTCGGTGCACTGGGGAGATGGTATCCTTGCCGCTCGATGAATAATCCACCCTCATTTAATGGGCCACGGACGCGATCTAGGTAATCTTCACCACCGAGATTTCCCGTTAGCTTCCAGCTGATGGGTGTATTAGTCGCCTTGGACGTCTCCAACCTCCACCCTAGAATTCCGCGGGGTTGTTTCATCTCATCAGCTACAATCCAGTTCTCGCTTAGTCCCATATTCTCTACAACGACAGTAAAGACGTGTTCTGTTTCAGCTTCAAGTCCAGCACTACTAACGTCATATTTGCCCTTATAGCTAGAGTTTGCTGGGTTTCCGCCAAACGATGAGAGAAGCTGGTCGTCGAGCCACACTGAAACGGCGAATCCGAACCCGCCCTGTGTCCACAACGAGAAGTTGCCTTCATTTCCTGTAGCGTTAAAATGGCCTCGGTATAGAAGCACTCCGGTATGGAAGCCATAGTCAGAGGAGTAAGTCGAAACAGGGGCGACTAGGGGCTGGTAGGTGTTGTCTGTAGACTTGTGGTCTGCCGCAGTCCATAGAGAATCATCATAACCCTCCTGGATCTCTGGAAGAGAGTCAATGTACTTCCATTCGAGATCCGCCAGATTCGGGAGGGTAATTGAAGGGCTGTTTACGGAGACATTAGCAGTCGTCACAAAGTCTGGTGACTCAGCCGAAGTCTCTGCGCCATTGATGAAAAGCTTGGCCCCTGGAACACCCAAAACTTCAACCGTAGTGGATGCGTTGAAGTCGGCTTTGATGTGCAGCTCATTGTCCTTCAGAGAAGCAGAACGCACAAGGTAGGGTCCATTAACGACCACCTTATCGTCCGAATCTTCAATATCAGTAAGCCAGTAGTTGTATGCGGCGTTACGATCTAAATATGATTAGTAATTAAAAATAGGGTTATCGAGTGGTGAACTAACCAAGGAGATAGACCAAGAGGTTATCACCGATATGAAGAACGGATCGTTCCTTAGGCGTAGCCCAGTTCACAGTCAGGAAGTTGGAGTCGTTATTCGTCACGGTATACGCTTGGCTGCCTTCAATGTTCTTAACCTTGCTATTTGATGGCGCCTCAATCGCGAACTCATTCTGCTCGTTCGGTCCGGCATATAGGATAAGCAGCGTTTGGTCTCCTTGCTTCAGATGCGTAAAGACTTCTGCCGTGGAGTAGAGTAGCCGAGTGCCTTGAACATCGTAGTCGGTAACTATTATCTTCGAGTCTCGACCATTCAGACTCAATGACTGGTTTGAGCGAGGAATCGTGAAGGTCCCTTGAGATGTCGGCAGCTTGACCTTATACTTCGTCGATTCGAAACTTGAGTAATTGGTATGTCTGACAACGAAGAATGACGCATCGTCCGTGCTGTTTGCTAGTATAGGTGTAATAGTGATGTCAGGGTTATCACTGTAGACGTTGTTCGAGCTGGTACCTGGGATCGCTGTGAGATAACTAGGGCTGGACTGTAGGAATGTCGCTTGTAGCTTCAGCTCCGAGTACTTCTCCCGTGTAATGGTTCGGTCCTCCTTGATGACGCTTCCGTAGTCATACGACGTGTATCCGCCCGGGTGTCCGAGGTTACCCCAATTAGTCCCACCAAAAATCATGTAGAGATTATTGATTGTCACACCCTATATATGTCAGTAAAGGTATGCTCTTGCAATAACTACTTATCTCGGGGCTTTTATGCTTACCGCAGCATAGTTATTCTTGTAGAAGACTCGTTGGAACTCGTGGTTTACAAGCGCACTGCACTATATAATTGTAAGCTACGCGTTCGGGAATCTGAGTCGAGCGAGCTTTTTATGTCATAAAGCAAGATGCTCAACTCGTTTATTGGAGTTGGTGTGAAAACCTACCTGCTCGAAGCCCCAACCACCCCAAGGATCAAAGGAGCCAGCTTGAAATTCAAGCTGAATAAAGGTTAGCAAATGAGAATCAAAGCAGGCTGAAAGCTCAGAAACGGTTGTCTAAGATAACAATAGGGTACTTATACATACTATGGAATAGGGTGTTGATGGGCTTTGCTCAAGATGCTTGCTTCGATAATTTGTGGGTAAATTCCCTTTTGGCCAAACGTCGGGATGTGCACAGTCAAACCCTAAGGGATACCCGTCGTGTCCGTAGATTTCGACTTCGCCTTCACCAGTGCCTGGAGCATTATGACCCAGAGGGCTCGCATCGTTACTTATTAGAGGAACGACTATTCCAGCATCCCGTGCCTGTTGTAAGACATATTCCATATATGAACCGTCCGGGAAGGGGGTGTAATCGGCGGCACCTGAATACTCGTTCTCTGGTTGGAATAAGATGACCGGGCCGCCATTAGTAATTTGAGCGTCTGCGATTATCTTTCCGATGCTTGCGATATAGTTGTCCGTCGCATTGAGGAAGTCTGGCGCGCTGCTCCTCAGAAGACCGCGAACCCGTTGGAGCCAACCAGGAAAGCCACCACCACTAACCTCGGCATTGATGTAAGGGCCAGGCCTAGCAATGAGGTAAAGCCCAACTTTTTGAGCAGCATCAAAGAACGGCTTAAGGTCAAAGACACCCTCGGCAGAAAAATCGCCAGGTTTCCCTTCTAATAGAGCCCAATCTATATAAAACGAGATGCAATTGAACCCGAGAGCTTTTACTTTTTGTAAGACGTCGATCCAGAGAGATGGTACAGGTAATCTGAATGGATGGAACTCTCCGCTAAAGATCAATACTCTCTCGCCGTTGACAAAGAGCGAGTGCTCATCCCAAGTGACAATATCTTGCGTAGCATCCCGTTTCTCGGCAAAGTCCCGTATTAGTGTATCGGGTCGTCCGCCGGTGCTGAAGGCATAGCTCAGCAGAGCGTTTGTCGCGACGAGGAACAGTGACGACCTCATTGCCAGTACTTAACGTAGCCCCGAAGGAAGATTGACAGGTGGGAATAAGGCATAGAAAGCTCCTATTAAACATTAAAGACTCTAGTGTATATATATACGATTTAAGTTACACTGAGGGCGATGCGCCTAGACTGACCTCGTCCGATATACAAAGGAACCCCTGGACCATATGATGTAGGTTATGTTGGGGTATGTGGGGTAAGATCAGCACACGCCGCCAAAGATGGGGATCGCAAGCTTCCATTTCCGGTAGACGAACAGGAAAACAGGTAAGTTTGCTCGCGAGCTAAATATCGTAAGCGGCGCAGCACACGAGAGCAAACCCATAAGAGGTCCATCGGTGAGGAGGACCGTACGGTGTATAGGTAACATCTCCACAAATGAGGAAGTAACCCCAACGTCGTAATGGCGAACGGAATAAATCCAACTGGGTCGCAAGTACGGTGCCATATTATTCCATCGCAAGGATCCTCATTACGCAATATGTATGAGGTGACCCGACGGTTCGGTACATCGTGCACCGACAATATGGAGAACAAGCGAAAGCACTCGGATCGAGGTCGTATACTCCGTATTCCATAGTTCGTGGTTGGTTACAGTCATTTGGTAGGTTTGCTAGTTTCGATGTTCTCGAGATTTGATGAGAGTTAATTTCAACTTGATTAACTCAGAAAATAAGAGTTTAAGTCATTAGAGTACCCCAAGCCAATACTTGGAATAAGTTTCTTTGGCGAAGCATTCATTTTGGCGCCCGTTAAATCCCATCATGGGTACTGTAGTCTATTAGCCATGCTCTTAAAAGACGTCTGCGACGTTTATTTCTTTAATAATGTGAAAGGTATTTAAGATAGACGGAAGTGAGAAGATGGAGGCGGGGTATGGTAGCTAACATTATGTATATTATGTAATATTGGGGCTACAGTAAAGATACTACAATACAATCTTATACAGTTCCCCTGACGCCAAAGCTTAACCTTGTCACTCCGCAATATCTTTACCAATAAAGATCATGAAGTTATCTTTTGAATTTTTTCTTATAAAGACCCGAATAAACTAAAGATTTTATACCAAGAAAATCTTGAAATAACTAAAATTGGCGAAGTTATCTTAGTTGAAAATTGACTTGCGTTGACGAAGTACTCTCTCTCTCAATTTATTATAAGTCAACTTTCAACTAAAATAAATCTACCAATTGTAAACGCATCAAAAGATTTCATATATAAGATATATACTTGACTCAAATATCTAGGAACCAGGGTTAAGAGAACCCTTTAAAGGGGTTTCGCGGTAAACATATCGCAGAGTGACAAGGTAATAAACCGACCGTTTTTGGCACCACTGCACTCTATTCTATTGAGCGACTCTCGGCTTCGAAGAGTCTATATATGGCCGGACATGAAACGCTCTTTACAGTTATTCAAGCTTGAGATTAATCTAGACCTCAATATCAGGATTATAGAGATTGCTTAGGCTTATATAATTCCAATCGCTAGTCTACGCGCCGCTGGGTAGATGTCATCGGCACCGAGGTCACCTCGAGATATTATCACTAGTGCAGCGTGTCTTATGAGGCCCATTATTTCCGATGGCGAGATAAGCATACTCATATTTCCGAAGGAGCGTCATAAGTAAGTGATAAGTGCACGACTTTTGTTCTGGTAACTTTCAAGTCCGACAAACTCCCTCGATCCAGTAGTATTAATAGATACGAAACTCCCAAATCAAACATCGCAACACCCTTGTCCTTTATAGCATCATCATGTCGGTATCATGAAATCTTCAGCCTCTAATGAGGGAAAACTGGACGTAGCTCTTGTCTAGGTTGGTGAATGTCTCCACGATATCAATCGTGCTTGACGAATGATCCGCGTCTGACCCTTTCTTGTTGATGACACCCGTCCACACGGACCTGAACCTGGCCGCTGGTTTTAGGATGAGAAACTGCAATGCGCTGTCTCCCTCCTTCTTGGGCCCAGCTAGCCGCAGGTCGTACTGGTAATAAATCGACGTGGTTCCCAACTTGCTCGGCAGAGGTAGGTTGGCGTCGACTAGATCGTCGGGTGTCACGTACGTGTGGTCTTCCTTGTCCTTGTCAGCGTTGTCGTCCTGGACCAGGTGGAACTTGTCCGCCTCCGCGAAGAGGCAAGTTTCGTCGTCTCCGCTGAGCACCGTGATGCGCGAGTCCTTGATCGTGACGTCCTTGCTGGAGTTATTGACGGCCTCGATCGTGATACTGGTGACGGCCCCGGGCTTGACTTGGGTCGTAGAGATGCTGTATTGCAATTGCGGATCGGGCGCGTCGTTGAATACGGAGATGAGCGGTTTACCTTTGTCATCGATGTATTTTTTTTACCGGATCGGGCGCTGGGTTTGACTTATACATATTGACAATGAATCCGACGATCATCAATACGAGGCCTACCACCGCTAGGACGGCGCCAACAATAGGCAGGGCCACAGCCATTGTCCCAGTGACGGCCCAGAGACCAGCGGAGGCACCGACCTCCACAATATCCATGATTACGGTAAGAGCCTGAACAACTAGGGTCAATGTCTGAATGGTCTTTCCAGCTGTCGTGAGTTTGTCCCACTCTCGAGTGAGGGTGAATGTCATGGCGACGGTTACACCGATACCTAGGGCCACGTTGAGTATCTTAAGGATGTTTCCCGAGATGTTGAACTTCTTGGTTGTCGCCTCCCCACCTGGCGGCACATTTTCAGTCGGGCTTCCGGGCTTTTCGTTCCAGACCTTCTCGTCGCTTGGCCTTGTTGGCGTCTCGTCGGTACTAACGTGATCAGCAACCGAACCGTGGAACCCACCCTCCCTGTTAATTTCCTCAGACATGTCCCCGAGGTCCTGAGCGCTCTCCTTCAGTGCTCTTTCCGTGCCTGGTTGAGGCTTTCCACTTGTAGATGATCCACTGCGGAGGTGCTAGGACTGTCCTTGTATGATTTGAATGCGTCTATTGTAGAGGAGACCCCGTTGGTCGCAATCTTCAACGTCTCTGGGATGACCGTCGCCTTCTGATCGTCCGCCAGCAATGACCAGTTCTGGATTAGCCCCATAATGTTGGTGGCGAGCATACCTATATAGAACGTAGCCTATATCGAGTCAGTCGAACCGGCGTAGTGATAGGCGAAGGGATAAGGAAGAAAGCGAGAGCAACAAAGGGGAGGGGCCCTACTGACCATGCAGACAGTCAAGAGGCCCTTCAAATACTTCATCCCAGGAAGCTTGCCTGATAACTTTTCGGACACTTTATCGAATGCCTGGCCCAACCATTGGAACAGTCGGGTGCCGCCGAAAGCTTTCGCTAGTCCTTTACCAATTGCCGTGAACCACCTCGGCGCCTCTGCTTGGAAGACCCCCGACTTTGTCATGATGTTGGCTGTCCGTCTTCTGCTGTCAGCGTTTGGTCGAGGTTGTTTGCCTTTTCAAACGCGTCTATGTCCTTCAGTAGCTCGTCCTTCACAGATGCGGTTATAGACGGATCGTCAAGCAGGACTTTGACAACTAGATCATGCATCAAGTCGAATAGCCATCGACCGGTCACTTTGGTTTCCTCGTCGATATATTGGTAGTCCATGCCGATTTGACTGGCATAATCCACAATCTTCGTGAACCAGTCATCGGCAAGGGTTTCCGAAGGGGCAAGCGTGTTCATCAAACAACACTCTCGATTGATAGCGTTACCACCCTGGATAAGATTAACTCTTTAGAGAATAGTTAACAAGGATTTTCGAAAGGAAGCTTACGTGCTGAATCGGATTGAGAAAAAAGCGTTCCATGGTATTATCTTGTTCTAGCTTCTTTTTGAGTTTTTTGGCCCAGTTGACGGCGCCTTCAGAACTATTGAAAAAGGGATCAAGATACGTGCTGTAATGATTCTTCATCGCCTCGATAGAGGTTAGGTTATTGATATCGTTATATTCTTGCGACTGTGACAGGCATTTGTTGCCGTTGCCTTCCCACCAATACCAAAGGTTCTTCTTCTCCTTGTCGGTGAACATCTTCGAATATTTATCGAAGCTACTAATAGACCGACACAAAAATACCGGGGCATATTTGTCGTGAAAGAAGGCCTTGAGTTTAGACGGAAGGTTTTCGGCGAGGCTCGAAGGGAGATTGTCGGGTTTGGATCGGCTAGTAAATTTGACCCGATCATCCTGGTCCATGTGGTAATACATCATATTTGAGATTAGAGTCTGCGAAGTAGTATGAACCTAATAGACGGCAAGTTAGCGATTAGACAAGCCTTTATGCAACGAAGGAAAAAAGGAAAGAAAGAGAAAGGGGGAGGGCTAGTCACCGAGGTTTCTTCGTAGTTAGCAAACTTCAGCAAAAGTTCTAGAGTAGGCTTGACCTCTTGGATGAGCACATCAGTTATGTCAGCCGGTTGGCTGGATGGGACATGAGATTCCGTTAGACCCGGCTGAGATAAAGTTGCAAAGGCACGGGAGACCTTAGATCGAAGGTTTGAGATAGCAGAGTCATCGACGTACTCTGCCTTGAGGAAGTGTCTAGAAACTAATCAGTAAGAAAGAAAGAGGCTATACCCGTCGATTGATGGTTTCCATAGGGATAGTAATAACAATAAGAAGGTGAACGTCACAATGCAAGATGTGTCAACTCACCGGTTTCCCTTCATGGCACGCATGGTCGGGTCGTACTCGTAGAGTGCGCCGGTATATTTCTCGCCAAAGAAATCTATGTCTAGGTAAAACTCCTGGAAGAGAACTGGAAGGTTCAGGGTGAGTGACAGGTCTGGGAACTCGATATCATATAACTTTGTGATTTCTTCACCCGAATCAGAGACGAAGGGGATCATCCAGGTGCGATGGACCCGAATCGTCCCTCTAAATACGTCGTCGTCCAGGGTCACACATTCGGGCCGATAGAGACGTTCAAGGCTCTGACCGTGCTTGCTGTTGATCTGGTCCAGGAGTGTGTCGAGAATAGGAAACCGTATGGCGGGAATATTGGTCTTATCACCCGGATCCCAATAGCCGTTTTTGAGCTCCCCAATCTCCATCGGATTCTGGGGCTCATCTCTCTCCGTGTTGGCGGGCCAAATAGCAGTGTCCAATATCAACTTGTATGTCTCAAGCTCGTGGAAGCCGTCATCGTCAGCTGCCACCTTTGCGGATTTCACGTCTTGGGCTATATTCCGGGCACATGCTTCGAATGAGATGACATTGTCCTTGGATACGTGCGAGGGGTTCGGTTCCGCGGAGAGATATACAGAGCCGTGTCCAGAAATACCTTCCTGAAAGATCTGGATCATGCCGTGTTCGAACAGACGTTGACCTGGGAGCTCGCGTGTCCATTTGAATGTTCTTTCGTGTAGATCATAGGAGCTTCTCATAACTACTTCGTCATCTGCAACGAGACACCCATCGATGAGTACAAGCTCCGGCAGGCGATAGGACTCCGGGAGATAGGTTGGTTCATGTGCGCTCAGTGCGAACCGTCGCTGGAGGCGGTCCAGCTGCATGGCCCTCCCCTTTCGTGCCGACGGTCGGGGTCTATCACTCGCGGCCAAGCTCTTGTTATCCCCAGCCGCCGCAAAGGGCGACCCGAAGCAGCCATCCACCATCGGCCTTGGTCCTGGCTGATCAGGGATGATTCTAGTATCCGGGGCTTCAGGATACATGTCTGACTCTCGTTCTGATATCCAGGCTGGACAGGAAGGCATAGTCGGAAAAAAGGGGCGTTGAAGGTGAAACTGAACAAATAGACTTACTTTCACCCATCCAATCAAAGAATCCATTCCAATCCTTCGCCTTAAAGACTTTGATAACTCCCTTCTTCCACTTGGGTTGTAGGTTAGCCTTGAAATGCGAGGCCAAAGCATCGCCGTATGATTTCCATTCGTTGATGACGGGTTCCTGGTCGTCCAACCGCATCAAACTAGACTGAAGAGCGGCAACATACTCAGAGTCGCCCAATCGGCCTTCGGAGTCCACAATTCTCGAGTAGAAATCCTTCATCACGTCGAAGGTTGGCGTAGGTTGTGCCATCTGTTTCGAAGACGCGGGCATGTCTGCGATGGTAGCCACCTTCCCAAAGAACTTGACCATAGTGTCGACCTTTTGATCATCCCCCTGGGCGCCCTCGGCCCAGACATGGCGCGACCAGGCCTTCAAGATCCCGTAGCTGATCTGGTTCGAGAAGTGATCGCTATACGCAGGGAAATTATTTAGGTCGGACTCGAAATAGACTGCCACAACGATCATTGCGATGGAAAACAGATGGTCACTGCGCCACACATCAACCATGCTCTCCTGGTTAATGAACTTCTCACCTCGCCATATCTGGCTTTGGCATTGTCCTAAACCATAATTCAAAGATTAGTCACTACACAATCCAGTGCATGTTTTCGGCCGGTACAAACCAGATGGATCTAATGCTTGTAATTTTCTATATCTAGCGAGTCATCAACATTCAAGGTCGCTTCCCTACAAAGGAAATTGTCAATCTTTTGATCAGGGAATCCGCATTCTTTCCGTCAAGGTATTGACAGAAAGAATCATCTTCACCGAGAGGGTTATAATCTGGGGCATAGTCGATATATTTGAACAGGGTCTGGTTGTTACGGTTGTATCGGGCCTTATTATGAAGACGATTGGCAAAACTTGTGATGGGTATCTCGTTGAGGCCCTTCACTGCGTTCGCTAGCTGCACAAAAGTCGAGTGTAGGTCAGGATAATCGGACATGATGACAAAAGGACATGGCAGGGAACGTCAACAATGAAATAACTTTCGCAACAACGTGGATTTAGATATTCCTTTTCAAGTTTTGTGTTTGATATGTGATAATGGAGGATGCTAAAGTTCTAGAGACGATGGGCTTGCTTCGAGTTATTTATACTGCCTTATTTACATATCTAGGTAGGTTTCTTCCTTCATTTTGCAACCTTCACCTTTCCTCTTCCTATTATCACCTAACCGGGCTAAGGAGTAAAATTAGTTTGTTCCGTAATAGTTCAGGTCATCGTAGCATCGGTCGATGCTTTGCATGATCTGGTGGAACAAGTCGTTCACGATATTACCACAACACAATATGGTAACCACAATATGGTAACCTCGTGACAGGGCCTCCAAAGATGCAATATACATAAGTAAGCAAAGAATGCAGATTGCCTAACAGCGTGTAATACATAGTACGTCGGATGCGGGTAGAGTGTCCATTTCCCCCTCTTCACTTACTTATTACATTTTGCTTTTTCTCTGTCAGCCTTCCTCATCTCCGCGGGTATTGAAGAACTGACATGATCTGAACGACCGGTCGAGTGCAGGTAAGACATCGTATCTTAATTGGTTCGCGGGGTTTATTTAGGGGGACCTTCCCGTCACAGCAATCTGAGATGATAGAAGTATGTTGACATGTTATCAATAAGCGATCATGATGGTATTGTTATAATCTGAAGGTAGAGATTAAATCGAGGTAAGATCGCACAGTCCTAACGTTCTTACGCGAGATAACCTCATTAGCCTATCTGCTTACTTACCTAGGTAGGCATCAACTCTGAGAGAGTTCATAGATACACCGTATAACAGAGAATATTCAAGTTTATACCAAAGATATCCTTAGAATTATCCTGCTTTATTTCTAAACCCCTAGTCATGCAAATCTAAAACTTCATAATACTCTAAACGGCCCCCTTATCTACAACTTCTCCAAACGCCTCTTCCTCAAGATCTCCTCGCCAAACCGCGCCATCTCAAATTTCTTTACCTTCCCACTCCCCGTCAGTGGCACGTCAGCCGGGACATCATTCTCGCCGAGCCAAAACACATGCGTAGGCGCCTTATGTCGTCCCAACTTCTGCTGCACCCACTCGCGCACCTGCTGATCGTCCAATCTCTTCCCTTCCGTCTTCGCCTCGTCCGCAAGCTGCAAGAACGCGCCGACGACCTCTCCATAATGCGCATCTTTCAGTCCCGTGACCACGGCGCGCGTGATGGCGGGATGCGCCAGTAGCCGCTCCTCGATCTCGAGCGGGTATATGTTTTCGCCGCCACGGATGATGATGTCCTTGAACCGGCCCGTGATGCTACAGTACCCCTGCTCGTCGAACACGGCCTCGTCGCCGGTCCGCAGCCACAGCACGCCCTCGGCGTCGCGCTGCATGACTTCCGCAGTCTTCTCCGAGTTGTTCCAGTACCCGGCCTGTAATTGGTACCCCGCGATGCACAGCTCGCCGCGCGCGCCTAGAGGCAGGATCTGGCCGTCGTGGTCGACGATCTTGGCGCGTGCGTGCGGCATCAGCGTGCCCACGGTGGTAAGTCGCTTCTCAATGGCGTCGTCGGTGAACGCGTTGAAGCAAGTCGGGCTAGCCTCCGTCAGCCCGTAGCTACTAGTGAATTCTGTCATGCCAAAACGCTCCACTAGTAGTTCCATGAGGTAGCGGGGTACAGGGGCACCGGCGATGATTCCCGTGCGCAGGTTTGTGCAATCGAAATTAGGGGGGAAGGGGAGGCTAAACAGAGTGTCGAACATGGCCGGAACGCCATGCACAGCCGTGCACCGTTCGTCAGATATGGCACGTAAGACAGCTGGCGCATCGAATGTCTCCTCGGGATATACGATCTTAGCGCCGTGGGTAATGACCGCCATCATACCGAGCACGAGGCCGAAACAGTGGAACAATGGAGGGGGGCAACAGAGGACATCATCTGGGGTAAATCTCATACGGTCGCCAATAAAACGGGCGTTGTTGACGATATTATGGTGGGTCAACATGGCGGCCTTGGGGAGACCGGTGGTACCGCTTGTGAATTGTAGATTGCACACATTATGGGCGAGAACCTTCTTCCCGACACGTTGAAGGTCACTATCGCTTACCGACCGTCCTTGCTTAATTAGATCTGCGTATGTAGGATATGACCCAGACTCGCCTCTCAGGATCACAACGTTGGGGCCATCCTTCTCCTTAGCCAGTTCTGCCAACAACTTGGTGTTGTGTAGCTTTCCAATCTTCTTTGTTGTGAAAAATATTTTTGACCCTAAGTCAAGTTTTAGAATACAACACTTCAAATGCTGCGAGAATATGGCTTACCTGAGAATTTCAGGGCGTGCATCGCTTCTGTTGGCGTGTATGTGTTATTTAATATCACCAAGATAGCCCCAATGCGTGTGACAGCGAAGAAGACTGCAGCATATTGCTCGCAATTGCCAGCCATAATACCAACGCGGTCCCCGACACCTATCCCAAGCGAGAGAAGCGTCCTCGCCAACTGAGAGCTCTGCTGATTGAGCTCATTATACGTCCACCGAGCGCCCGTCCAGGGGGTGACGATACATTCCCGACTACCGTGATGCTGACATTGAAGGTCCAAAAGTTCTCCAAGAGTTAAGTCTACTAACGGGGGATCTACCGGGCCCTCTAAGTAAGACATCGGTTGCCTCTGAAATTGAGGGTTTTGTGTTACCGACGTACTCGGTTCTGTAGCCATGATGGAAAAAATATTGCTGAGCGAAGGAGGCTTTAGTAACCTAGATAGCTAACCCTATCTTCCAGTATGATCGGATACTATTTCCTCGAAATTTCGCGTATCAACACAGGGTGTTACCAATGACGGAAGAGGCTTTCTGTAGCACAGGAGGTCTTGGATTAAACATGAAATAACCGATCTCTGAATCTATTCAACCTTTCTTAACCATATATTTGCCACGCGTATGTATGTCTGACATGTCGTGGTAAGTATTATACTGACGTAGAAACCAGTTAGGCGGACCACTTCACAGTGGGAATTTGGGACATACTAACATCTAAGTAAACGAATTAATAACTCGTAAACTGTCTTTTATGTCTCAGGGTACGGGTATCTATCCCATTCTAGTATATACTCCCTAAACCCACGTTCTCGTGAAATTCTAGTAATCCTCGTCCAACGCGGCGGGCTCCATGGTGGTACTTGTACGTAAGAAGGCCTAGCTTCGTTAATAAAAACGCAAGCTATAGAAAACACCGGTAAGCCGGCTGATGGAACCCAATTCCCTGGAATACGTAACGAGCCAGGAAGACAGAAGAAAAAAAAAATATGTCTATCCCTGTAACCATGCGTGTAATTTGGTTCTTCGTTAGATCCGGCTTCCACGTACATTAGTGGTGGGTCGGGACGGGGATCAAGAATCTAATCATCGGATCTGATAAGATCAAATAAGAATTATCACCGTTTGTACCTGTCTTGTACGCAGTTACACCTCATTCATCGTGCATCTCGTGCGAGATCGGAGTACACGGCACTACCTGTCAAGTAGTGAAACGCTAACTTACCAAATTACTACGACCCTCTTACCTGCCTTCCGGGGAATATTGTACGCTTATACAGCAGTATACATCCTGATACTTTGATGTACTTCAACGTCCATTACTTAATGTAAACGTACAGTACCTCTTAGTACACCTTTTAGGTAGGTATTCTCTACATTTTTGCTCTTTAACGTATCACAGGTAGGTTACCTTGTTGAGAGGCTGATCAAGCATGCTACGTGACAAAATATCTTCATTCCGATTCTCAATATCGGTCTAAATTCGTGTTCTATCATAAAAGCCATGCTTATGCGAACTCACCCTAACGCCTGTAACACGCTAATAAGTTGCCAGATGTTCCCCAATTCTAATGCACAACCAAGATATGCTCTATTCCATATAATCCACATCATCAAAGCACAGTTCCTTTAACTTGCTTGGACTGACTAACTCTAACATCTTGCCAGATCCCCACCGCGAGTATTTCGAAAAGTGATATGAGGGTCCCTGCGATACACATCCGGGACTGAGCTATGCCGTATGCAGTAATAATAGCGCTTCGCATTGCGCTGCCCATAGGATAGCTTAGCTGTCTCTTTAGGTCAGACCCGATCAGGGCTAGCTCGTCGGGAGGGACCTCGGGTAAGAGCCTAGCAAGCTCTACTGGGAGCGTCGTGTTCCAAATAGCACCGCTGAGCGAGCTTCCTATCGCTGAACCTGTATAGTAGGCCAAACCCAGAATAGCCATGATGGAGGCCAGGTCCGAGTGGTCTGCAATAGACATTACCGCTATCTGTTCACACATGACGAGTGTGCTGCCTCCAATCGTGATGAGGATCTGACACATAATAACCCATGCAATATTAGTGTCGGGCTGGCGGAAAACGATCATCAAGGCACCGCCCAGAAGATGGACTGGTAGAGCAGCTAAGGCGAGCCACTTGAACCTGTCCGTCCGCCTAATCAAGTACCCAACGACCACAGCCCAAATGCATGACCCAAGGCCGTAAATATGTCCAATGTAGCCGGCTTCTTCGAGCGTTAAATTATGAACCACCTGTAAATAAGATGTATAATAGCCATCCCATGCGAAATAAGCAATAAATATTATAATAGATAGCAATGAAGCTCCCGCTACGTTACGAGAACATAGTAGCGAGAATCGTACGAATGGTCGCTTCGTTTTACGCTCGTGAACGGCGAATGCGACAAGAAATGGGACACCGAATACAGGCGTAATAGCGACTGCACTGTTGACCGCGGACCCGTGAAGTGAAAATGGGACCAAGATTAGAGTTAAGCCGGCGGCGGCAAGGAACATTCCTAAAGCTACTAAATGTTAGACTGCAGATTATGGATTATCGCTAGGTACGTCGACATACCATCGATATCAATCAATCCTTGGCGTAATTTTGCTAGAGTCCACGGACCACTCCTAGTGCGTTCCGAAAGCAGGCCTAGCTTTCTCGCTTTTCGCGCATTGATGATCAAAATGGACAGGACCGGCAGAGAAAGCAGAACAAACAAAACCGCGGAAAGCCCAAATGCCCATCTCCAACCGCTTCCCTTGAGGAATGCGTTCGCTACTACAGGACCTAGAAATGTGGTGATCAAGGTAGGCGAGGAGTTGAAAGCAAATGCGAGAGTTCGGTCTTTCAACGACGATGTATCGGCGATGATGATGTCGAGAACATAGGTGAATCCGCTGATGCCGACTTGGTAAATAACCTCGGCCGCTGCATACGTCCGGACGTTCGTACTCGCAGCCATGAGAATAAGCCCCAAGGTTGCGAGCGCGATGACGCAGGCAAGACCTTGCGGGCGGCCCCAGGAGTCGATTAGCTTGGCTATGGGTAGTTTTAAAATGCCGCTCATGATAGACGCTATAATCCCAATGGTGGGGATTAGGGAATGCGCGCTGAATTCGCTGACGACGTAGGGCTGCAGGTTCGACATGACCTGATATTGAAGAGTGTTCGCAAACGAGCATAGAAAGATGCTACAGATGCGATAAACGATCAGCCAAACCCGCGATATCGATCGCAGACTGCATTATTGTTATTGCTGTTACAATTACTACTCACAAGAAATATGCCAAAATGAGAACAGCTCTCGACCAAACTTGATTGATAGCATCGGCCTGTTTGATACCATCTTGGATATCAATACTTATTCCATCATCCGTCGGGTCGACTGTGACTACCACATCATCTTTGCTGGAAGTAGATCCATACGAATCTCTCCGGATATGTCCGCCATCTTCGCTACTTGATTCCCGACCTAGCAACGGTGCTTGGCTAGTTATCGTGTCTTCTTCCATGTTGGCCGACTGGGGAAGACGCCGATGGAGTCTTGACAAAGGTATCGACTCCAGGATGAAAAAGTAAAGTTAAAATTATTGGCAGTGCACGTTAATTTCTATTCTTGCAATATACCCTTAGGCATTAGGCATTAGGCATTCACCCAAGGATTCTGGATAGTGGATGTTGGTCATCAGGCCACCCTGTCAGCTGATGAAACCTCCTCAGCGCTTCTCCCGAGACAGGGCAAAAGCGTGGGGGATTTAGGGGATGTAGGGGTGATGTATTCGCGCAATTTTGACTCAGAGTGGCTTAGCCATATGGGCTTGTAGCCTGGCGCGTGAAAGACGGGTAATCCAGGAAATAAACAAGTAGAATATCTCGAGGTGATACAGAATAGATCCTTCAGTGAATGCAGCTGATTGAATCAAGTCGTACAAGGCGATCCGAGACTTGGGTAGGGTCAAACTCTAATCCCAGCATCGTTCCGCAACATCCTGCGTACCCGGTAGAATGAATGTGAGTGATAACTGCTACCCACCAAAAAATTAAGCCCAAAAATGCCCAAGGTAGCTGCTAAACCACCCCCAACTTACCTGACAGTCAGTAGAAATAATGATGTGTTGTCCCTGTGGGCCGAACCATCTTCTAGCGCCATCAGATAACTCACTCACAAATTAAAACAAAGCAGGACCCACCAGTAATCTTGACTTGGCTCAGAATGATCTTATCAGATGCTGCATGCCAAGGCCCCCAAAACAGCTTTGTCCTACCACTCAAGGTTTAATAGCTGTTTAGTGGCTGTTGATCATGCCCCTCATCCCCTCTCGGACCCCGTTCCTCGGAGGCAAGGGAATCCCAAGCTCTTCTGCAAAAGTACAACTTTGTATCTTTTGTACATTGGAGTTAGTGTTACATCATAAAAACTATATACCGATGCAGAGTCGCCGAAATGAGAAGGCATCCCTTCAAGCTTGGACATATGGAGTCCGTCCTTGGCTCCATCTAGCCCCCCTATTGCCATGGATGAGGTTGTATTGGAATTTACTACGGCGCATCGTGCTTCCGGGTGCCGGCGAGGAGTAAAAAAAGATGGACCCAATTGGGTCTGTTCGCTTGGGGAGAATATGGAAAAATTTCTTGACATTTTGAATATGTTCGGAGCTTCGTATTTGTGATTCAGGCAATAAAGATCATAGACGTCTAAGGATTTCATCACAATGGGTGATGTGCCTCAGAACGATGATTCGAGCTCCAAGGGCGACGCTAAGGATGGTGTTGTCCGTAGAGTTGTATCAACCGTATCAAATGTAAGGCTGTCGTTTCCTTCCACCATCGCATTTAATAAACTAACCGGCGATGAAGGGGTCGCGAGGTCTCTTTCGATACTTCCGGCTTCTGACCTACGCCGAGCCGAGTAAAGTTGATATTTCGTTGTTGGTAGTCGGTACCATTGCCTCGATCGCTGCCGGAATACCATTCCCGCTTCTCGGCATACTCTTCGGTCAACTACTAGACGACCTCAACTCGGCAACATGTGCGGGTGAAGAAACAACCTCACCGGAGGATTACCAATCCGATGTCAACCAAAAGGTGTTGCTCGTAATGGCTTGCGCTCTTGCGCAGATGGCACTTGTTTACATATTCTCCGTATGTTGGAATTTGTTTGGCGATCGGCTTGCTCACCGGCTACGAGAGCGTTACTTCCGTTCCCTGCTACGTCAGGAGGTGTCATTCTTTGACAAACTACCCGCCGGAGAGGTCTCCTCGCGTTTGAGTGCTGACATTAACATCATCAAGAGTGGTACATCCGAAAAGGTCGGCGTGTACATGGGCTCACTCGCAATGTTCATCACTTCCTATGTGGTGGCCTTCATTAAGAATGCTAAACTGGCCGGTATCTTAGTGTCGTTGGTTCCTGCATTCATGCTAATGTCCCTTGTCGGTGGCCACTTTATTGGTAAATTCTCGGGTCGAGCATCACAACACGTCGCATCCGCATCGTCTATCGCCCTGGAGAGCTTGTCAAACGTCATGGTTGTACACGCGTTCAGAGCTAACGACCGCCTCGAAGAAAAATTCGCTGATGAGCTTCTTGTCGCAAAAAATAACGGAGTGAAGAAAGCTATTGCAACTGCTCTTCAATCTGGGCTGCTATATTTCATAGCTTTCTCGGCGAGCGGTTTGGCGTACTGGCAGGGCAGTAAAACTATAGCTGACGTGGTTGCTGGCCGTGCGGAGGGAGTTACGGTTGGTACAACATATACCATCATATTCCTTTTAGTTGATGGTAAGATCCTCGTACCCAATCTTAGCGATTGTTTTCTTATACCAGGTTTCTAGCTTCCATTGTTATTAGTCAGATAACGCCATACCTCCAGATGTTCGGGTCTGCTACAGCTGCACTAGAGAAACTCGAGAAGGATATTGAGCGCCATTCCAAAATCGACGGAACTCTTCCCCCTCAAGGTAACGAATTTGAGTCATTCTCGGGTGACGTTGCACTCGAAAACGTGAGCTTCACCTACCCATCTCGCCCTGATGTTCCCGTAATCCAGGGGGTGACGCTTCACTTTCCAGCGGGCCAACAAACCGCAATCGTTGGTCTATCTGGTAGCGGAAAATCGACAATTGCCGGTTTACTGACTCGATTGTACGATCCTGACCAAGGTACCGTATACATGGATGGTCGAGATATCCGCGAGGTAAATGTTCGTCAGCTGCGAAGTTTTATTGGACTTGTCCAACAGGATCCCTTACTTTTGGATCGGTCAGTTTTGGAGAATATAGCTCTCGGATTAGTGAACTCTCCTCGCCCAGAGCATGACCCCTGCAACCTATCCTCCTTGGCACCAAGTTATCGCAAGTAGCAGAAGCAGTGCGAGACGGACAAGACGTAGTTACTGCCGCAGAGTCACATGGGGGTCTAACTCTTGAAATCGTGAAAATGGCCCAGAGAGCGGCAGCTCTTGCCGACGCCAATGCTTTCCTGGAGAATTTGGAATACGGACTTGGTACGATTGTTGGCCCCAACGGTGACCTCCTAAGTGGTGGACAAAAGCAACGAGTGGCGTTAGCAAGAGCTCTTGTAAAAGACCCCAAGATCTTGGTCTTAGACGAGGCAACCTCTTCTCTCGATTCGGCTAGTGAACGGAGGATCCAAAGCGCTATCGACAAGGCTTCTATGGGAAGAACAGTAATCTCAATTGCGCATCGTCTAGCGACTGTCAAAAATGCCGACAATATTGTCGTTATGCGCAATGGGAAAGTCATAGAACAGGGCCGCCACCTTGACCTCATCGCTAGAGATGGCGATTATGCCGCCCTCGTTCGGTTGCAGAATATGGGATCGGAGACCTCAAGCGTGAGCACTGCGAAGGGAAGCACAATGAAGGACCCGGCCCGTTCGGACATAGATATGGAAGAAGTGACCCGGACCCTTACTGTGGAAAACGCAAATGCATGCGAAACAGCCGTCCCTGTAACTGAGGGAGACGCAGAGAAGGAGGCCAAGGTATCTAATCAGTCCAGACCGACATGGGCTACAATCAAAAGCATAGCGACGATAGCTCGACCACATCTACTCTGGGTGTTTATCGCCTTCTTCGCAGCTGTCATTGTCGGCGGAACATATTCTGGATCGGCGCTCATCTTCGGTAATACGATCGGTGCATTAAGCCCTTGTAACGGTGAGGATGCTATTAGAGCAGCGGGAAGCTTTTTTGGTCTGATGTTCTTTGTGCTTGCCATAATTGAGTTTTTCGCCAATGGAGTCAGCTGGTCAGCATTCGGTTGGGTTGCGCAAAAGATTCTGTACACAATTAGGGTACTTTCTTTCCGCTCATTATTTGAACAGGATCTACAGTGGCACCAATCCGAGAATCGCACTCCGTCAATGTTGCTATCGTATATCACGAGCGACTCAGCCGCTGTCGAAGGCCTAACGGGGTCCATAATAGGGACCATATTCTCTATTTGTGTTAACTTCATTGTGGCGGTCATTTTGACGCTCATCATCGCCTGGAAAATAGCAATTGTCTGTCTCGCAACAGTACCGCTTATGCTTGGCTCAGGAATAATGCATGTGCGCATCCTCACTCGTTTCGTGGAGCAACACGAAAAAGCATTTGCGAAATCCGTGAGCATCACCGTCGAGGCAGTAAACTCAATCAAGACCGTTGCAGCACTGTCGCTCGAGCAGGAGGTGCTCGGGACGTACCGTCGCTCTCTATCGGCCCCGCGAAAGGAAATGACGCGCTCAAGTCTATGGGCTAACCTATTCCTCGCAATTGCCTTTAGCATGTCAAATCTTATCTATGCATTCATCTATTGGTGGGGAGCCAAACAGATCATCGAAAGTCATTATACGCAAGTGGAGTTCTTCATCGTACTTATCGCCCTTTTAGTAAGTGCACAACTTTGGGGCCAACTGTTTACACTCGCCCCTGAAATAACGAGAGCGGGGAGGTCGGTTGGACGGATTCTCGATCTCATCGACTTGAGCTCGGCAAAGACTCTCTTAGCGAAGGGTGTAAATCGCCGTGATCCGGAGGCGGCTATCGAGTCAAAGCAAACAATAGCATCAAACGCTAGAGGCCTTGCGGTAAGCTTCAAGCAGGTCAAATTCTCATACCCCGCGCGACCAAATCGACAAGTCTTGAAAGGTCTCGATATCGATATTCGTCCAGGTCAATTCTGCGCTCTTGTCGGTCCCAGTGGTGCCGGTAAATCGACAGTCATATCCTTACTAGAACGCATGTACAGCGTGGAATCAGGCGCGATCGAGGTCGATGGCGTAGATATCTCTGGCAGAAAAGAGCCTATATTTCGAGATGATATTGGTCTGGTACCACAAGACAGCGTTCTATTCGACGGCAGCATCCGATTTAATGTCGCCCTTGGGGCTCGCCCAGGTACGGAGCCGTCAGATGCCGACATTGAAGATGCTTGCAAGCTAGCCAATATTCATGACACCATCGTAGCTCTACCCGATGGTTATAACACACAATGCGGACCTAGCGGAGGTCAACTTTCTGGTGGCCAGAAGCAGCGCCTTTCTATAGCGAGAGCATTGGTGCGTAAACCACGACTACTACTTCTCGACGAATCGACCAGTGCCCTAGATGCAGAGTCAGAGAGGCTACTACAGGATGGGTTAGAGAAGGCAACAAAAGGTATAACGGTGGTGGCTATCGCACACCGATTGCATACCATCCGCCGCGCGGATTTAATTTTCATGATTGAAGACGGACAATGCGTGGAACGTGGCACGCATGAAGAATTGTTGACTCGTAGCGAGAGCTACCGCGTGAACGTGCTGCACCAGACATTGGATGGATAAGAAAAAAAAATAAGGGTTATCTCGGGATCTATATTTAGGTATAATGAGATGCTGATTATATAATATGATACGGTATATTTATAGAGCTTCTGGTAACGGATATAGAATAGAATTTGTATATATTTTTAATAGCTAGTTTGTTGTTCATAACTAAAGAATGATACTCTTGCGAGATCTTGTCAAGATCTGGTGAGATGAAAGTGAAGCCACGAGCACGAGATGAAGCTTGAAATGTGGGTACCGGAGGACGGAGATCTCGGAGTGCGATTCCCATCTCCGAGCTTGCTAGAGACGGTATCGAATTAGATTGGACACGGAGCAAGGCTTCGATAGGAGCTGAATCATTAGTGCTGCCTTGACGGTCATCATTACGACATGCAACTCAAAAGGGTGCTATTTCGCATTAAGTCAAGAGACATGCAGACTGTTGCTTCAAGCGTGAGTAATATGAAAATGCCTTAGGTACATGCACCATTCCGTTTGATCCTGTTAGACAATGCATCATAATTATTTTATTAAACAGTTTGTATCGTATTCTGTGCTTGATATCCTATTATCGTACAGACTTATACCAAATCTTCAATTGTGTATATTTATCGCACTACCAACCTTTTACCACCTGGCCTGGTTAACGCAAATGCGTTTAAGATGTAAAAGTACCTCGGTATCTATCGTATAATAATAGACCGATTTCCAGATGGTTGGACCCAAAACTATTTAAATGGAATATAGAATGTCCCTCAGCTGTAAGAGGAGTGCGGTATCCGTAAAAGCCACATGATGCAGCTTCCACTTCCATTCCACCGGATACCAGAATTTGCAGAATGCCCAGAATGTGAGCTGAGAGAATATCGGAATTGAGCATTAGAGGTAGGGTCCGTCCCCGCTTAAAAGGATGTGGGCTGATAGTGATAACATAGTGCTGTCACTGTTTTGCTGTTTTGCTGCTATCAGAAGGCCCCTGTTCTTTCCGTCACCCCATTTGGACAAAATCATATGATCCCCTAAAAATTCCACCGAGTCTAGAGCTTTTAGAATCTACCTCAACACTGCAAAGCTTCTTTGTTGGTTCGCATCCTAAACTTCACTTGAACTATGTGAGATCTGCAGTCCTGCACGAAAAGAATAGGAAATAATCCAATGAGAATAAGGAAAAAGGATGCTTAATGCAATGTCTTCCACGTCTTCCACGTCTTCCCCAACTTCCCCGCGTTTAAAGCCTGCGAGTTAAAGACGCTAGGTAACATCGAAGAAGTTCAAGATGCACGTTCTATGTATGCACTCCAAGTCGACCGGAATCGACACGGGGCTGGCGGAGTTCCGCGCGGCCGAAGGCTCGACGCTATTCTTCTATCTGCAGCGCTACCAAGCACCAAACTGCTATCTCTCGCGTTGAGTGGTGCGGCCTAGTGCGTCTACTCCGCCCGGTACCACAATCTGCACATAAGCAAAAGAAGCGCCTGACATTCCTGACATTCCTGACATGGCCAACATGGCTAGCATCTCAAACCGGTCTTCTGCGGCGATCGTCCCTTACGCCGTACCAACCAAGTCTTGAGCCCGGGCTACTCCGTACTTGCATACAGTTAGCTACGGTCTAGCTGGAACTCTAGATCGTCCGGCAACATGGATCCGCTTGTAGTAATTACTAGTGACATAGTAACATAGTACAGAGCCCCCTAAAAAGCCCCATTGTATTTACAAGTGGTGCAAGTGGTGCAAGTGGTGCAAGTGGTGAGAGGGGTAAGGTGACGTTAAGCATGCCACCGCAGGGAGACTTCAACGAGACGCTGCCGGGCGGGCGCGAGCTTTATTGGCCAATGCAACTTAATTTAGGTTGCTATCGACGGAGCCTTAAGTTGTAACAAAGAAGTGTATTATTTATATCATTATGATTGTCGCCTCAAACAACATTCTCAAGTCCATCATCACCAGACAACTTGGATATAAGTTGATTAGACTTCCGAAACATAGACCAACACTCTTCTCATCTCAACCTCGATCATTCGTACCGACGACTTCTCAAAAAAGAAACATGACGTCTTTCGAAATTCCGACTGAACAATGGGCGCAGGTCGTCGAAAAGACTGGCGGACGTAAGTAACCTCCTACTACTACCCAACGCCTCTCTATTTATAGAAAGGTTTATTACTCAATTCGGTAAACTGACATCACAAATAGCCGTCATATATAAGAAGATTGCAGTTCCCAAGCCAGGCCCTGATGAGGTACTCATCAACATCAAGTACTCTGGTGTCTGCCACACAGACTTGCACGCCCTAAATGGCGATTGGCCACTTCCCACCAAGATGCCCTTCGTCGGTGGACACGAAGGTGCTGGTGTTGTCGTCGCTCGTGGCGAGCTCGTCAACGACATTGAGATTGGAGACTACGCCGGTATCAAGTGGCTAAACGGATCGTGCCTGACCTGTTCATTCTGCCGACAGTCTGATGAGTCTCTTTGCCCCGATGCCTTGTTATCTGGTTACACAGTCGACGGTAGCTTCCAACAATACGCTATCGGTAAGGCAGCTCACGTTGCCAGAATCCCCAAGGACGTCAGCCTCGAGGCAGTCGCACCCATCCTATGCGCTGGTCTAACAGTGTACAAGGCACTAAAGGAATCAGGTGCCAGGCCCGGCCAGCAAGTCGCTATTGTCGGTGCTGGTGGCGGTCTAGGCAGTTTAGCCATCCAATACGCCAAGGCAATGGGACTACACACAATCTCCATTGATGGTGGTGAGGAGAAGGGCCAGCTATGCAAGCAGCTCGGTTCCGAGGACTACATTGACTTCACCAAGAGCAAGAACGTAGTCCAAGACGTCAAGGCAGCAACGCCTGATGGCTTCGGTCCCCATGCAGTCCTGCTCCTCGCTGTCAGCGAAGGTCCCTTCCAGCAAGCCAGTGAGTACGTGCGTAGCCGCGGCTCCATCGTCGCGGTTGGTCTACCCGCAGGCGCATACCTAAAGGCACCTGTCTTCGACACGGTAGTACGCATGATCTCCATCAAGGGCAGCTACGTCGGCAACCGCCAAGATACCGCTGAAGCCATCGACTTCTTCAGGAGAGGACTCGTCTCTTCTCCCTACAAGGTAGTCGGTCTCAGCAAACTGCAAGAGGTATTCGACTTACTGAAGGCCGGTAAGATCGCCGGTCGGTATGTCGTCGACACAAGCAAATAGACGGGGGGTCAACGGAGTTTTAACGGGGGGTACGATAATATTTTGCTTTTGACTTCTGTTGTATATAAAAGTTGATACAGGCGGTTTGGATGATGCTATACGGCTAGACGAGATGAATGAGTGTACCAATGTACATGACAATTAAAAATTTTGATATAACTTCCACTCTACTGCGATTCCTTAGTGTCTTACCATTGCTGACGATGAGATGGGAGTTATGGAAGTAAAATAAAGGATCATAATACACTGCAGGACTCTGAGCATAACTCCCTCAATTCCATGCTGCATAAATACTATGCACACACCCCTGTACAAATCTACAGATCTTTATGACTGCTCGTAGTCCATCCACTCGGATCCGCATCCTTAAATGCCGAGCCCGCCGCAATCTGGTCGTACCAGACCCTCCTGGTGCCCTGCGTGCCCTGGTACCCATGGTCGTACCAAGAATTCGCATACAGCCCAACTCTGAACTGGAAATACCGGCCGTCGGTGACGGTTGTCGGGAGATTATATTCTTCAACGACCTTTTCTCCGTCGAACCAGAGCTTGAAATACCCCGTGTTGTCGCTCTTCCAGCTCGCTTGGATCTCGACGCGGTGCCACACGCCGGCCGTGACTTTCTTGAGCTTCTTGAATTCTTTGATCTTTTGCTCCTTCTGCGGACATACGTTGCCGTATTTCACCCGCGTGGCGAGTTGGTCGCCGTCGATCCATACCACTGGAGAATCATCAGTAACTAATATTAGGTACGTACGTATACCTGCGGAAAAGAAACTTGAAAAATAATTGTATGATAACTAGCCTTAGAACCAAAACATCTCGAGGTTTACCAGATCAAGAAAAACCCAGTGTTCTTAACCCTGTTCCTCGAGGGGGTAGGACATTTCTAGAGACATTACATACTAGTACTAGGCATATACGTCTCGGTGCATCCGAGATCCGTAAAATCAGTGATGAACTGGGCGATGTTGTATCCTTGGGCTGGGCTAAACTGCCAATCGTCCTGGAGCCGGAAGGCAAATCCATAAAACCCAGTGTCGCCTTTGCGGTAGACATTTTTCTTAACAGCTTCGGCATGGTAGCGGTCATGATAGTTGGGATCGTGGATCTGAGTCATTCTAAGGGCTGTGGAGCCCTTGTATACTTGGTCCGTCACTTCGTCAACGGTGCCCTTGTGGTCGTGGGTGAAGTCGTCCCATCCAGCTTTCGTCCCAGTGTTGTGCCAGAACTGCGTAGCCTGGACGGTTGTTAAGCCCAGGGCCAAAAATACGTTTAATAGATTAATGTGAACCATTTTAGTGAAATATAAAGCTAAAGAAACTTGACAACTCTGAAGAAACCCTAATAGATCGAGGCTTGGAGCTCAATAACTATGACTCTATATATACAGACTTCCGGTTGCTTATACAATACGATCCGGTGAGAGGTGAGTCTACTATGCTAAGCTTACATACTTTACCACCCAGGCATATGTACGAGCCAACCAATTAAGTTACAAAACACTTCTCCAAAAAGGCAATCCATTAGCTATTGCCAAGAGGGTTGCTTACCTGATTCGATGATATTGTTTGCGGCTTCAATATTAGCAAGAGAAGTTTAGCTAAAAAGTGACGATGATTCTATGTAAACACTAGGCCACTTTCCAGAAACCTTATTTCCAAAGCTGGATAGCTCTTTTGTTTTATATCTGACTAAGCTTATAACCACATGCTAATTATCTATATTTATTTACATTGCATTGCATGTTTTGACTCCCTTACCCTAGTCAAATGCTTGCAGCTAGATGCAAGGACGGTCCGGAGACGGACATCAAACTACAGAACCATGCAGGACAATATCTCTTTACTCTCCATATCCAGGAAGCCGGTAAGCATTGCATGGCACAAAGTTTGCTTTATGGCCAGTCACACTGTATGATTGCGGGGGCTGAGAGCCCCATATGCACTCATACACACTCCTTACTCCCGACAGCATATCCGTCGTATTCTCAACTCCACTTAGGAATACGCGTAAAAGGCATGTCAGCAATGGACTGGACAACTAGTCTGAAGGAGAATAGACTAAGAATTTCCACAAATCGTTCAGGCTAATAAAACTGAGCACCTGCCAAACAAAGTGTATCGTTCGAAACATATGTATCCCCTACTATACATAATATAATATACCCGCCCATGACTCTGGTATTCCCATAATTAACATTACTAGCTTAATACGTTTCACAGCATTATTCGAAAGAGATAATCGTTTTAGTTCCTGAATTCCATATCTAATAAATCCTTCTAAACCATCTTAACAAAGTAAATATACAGAAGCGCGAGGTCGAGCGCGTGGTGTTATGCAAACCGATAATTTCCACCCTACCCGAGCACCTACCACCAACTATCGAAGTTTGTAGTTCAGCCATCCGACTGTACTCGTCCAAACCACGCCGATTTAGGTACAAATTTATGTAGTAGAATATCCCAAATCTTAGCTCTACCCGCCCAAGCCGGCTCCCTAATAATCCATTCTAAGTAATTATTGCCTTTACATATAATCCCACTACCTATTTACCCGGACTTCCGGTTCGCGGGTGTCAAGTGGACGTATAGTGGCGGCTTGCGCCACACAGAGAAGGACAGCTGGTTCTCGGTCCAGTTCTTGCTGGACTCGTCAAGAGCCATGTCGAAATTGTACAGGATCTTAGCCAGGATGAGACGCATCTCAGCGTACGCAAGACTACAGGATCACATGTTAGCCATCTGTATCACTATATGCTGCTCCTTAGTGTGTTTGGGACTTACTTTCGTCCGATACAGTTTCGCGGGCCGGTGCTGAACGGTTGCATGGCATCCTGTTGGTCGTCCTTGTACTCCGGGTCACCTAGCCATCTCTCCGGCGCGAACTTGTACGGGTTCTTCCAGAAGCGCGGGTCGTAGTTGACAACCCATTGGAAGACCGAAATGATGGTCTGCGATAAGTAATTAGGTAAGTATTTGCTAGACACGAGATAAGACAAAGGTTAGGGATGAGCGACTTACACCTTCGGGCACGAATGTTCCGGCGACTGTAACGCCGCCCTTGGGGACAACTCGGGGTAGGTCGTTGGTAACGGGAGGGTACTGGCGCAGAGACTCGTTGAGACAGGCAAGCATGCTATTAATCCCGCGTTAGCAATCTGCATAGTTCGTGGGTAGATATGCATGATGGTACTTACTAAGGCAGTTTGCTAACCGATGTGAGAGTGATCTCGTCGCTGCTGGCAAAGCTGGCGCGAACCTCCGCAGTTACCTTGGCAAGGGCATCGGGGTGACTAGTCAGGAGATAGGTAGCACCGGTTAGCAGCGTGGCAGTGGTTTCGGAACCCGCGACGATGAGGAGATTCGCGTTGCCGACAAGAGTGTGGAAATCCATTCCAAGGGAATCCTTCTTCTTGATCAGAGCCTCAATCAAGTCTGGCCTATCCATACCGACTTTAATCCTTTCCGCGAGCGTTTCAGAAACCAGGTTCAGACTGTCCTTATTCCGGTGCATTATGTTCATGCGGTAGAAATACTTGATTAACGATTCTAAGCCCAAGTGTCCCATGGCTTGAAATACCGCAGACTCGGTGAAAGTATCCGTAATGAGCTTGACCCAAGGATGATACTGTGGCAAGTTAGTAAGTTTCCAGTAAATGTAGTCAAGGAGATAGCAGCTGTCATCACTTACACCCGTGCCTTCGAGACAGCCGAAAGACTTTCCAAAACCTAGATCGCCGATGACATCGAAGGTTGTCCAGTTGTACCAGTCGCGCATATTGAGCTTAGCCTTGCCACCCTGGGCGTTCTCATCCAATCGTTGAAGTAACAGTTCCACGTATACTTTGATCAAGTCTTCCTGCTCTCGCATCGACTTGTCAGAAAACGCGTGCGAGAGTTGCCGGCGAACGATGCTATGTTCCTGACGTTCGGCAGTGATAAGATTGCGGGGGAGGTCGGTATTTGGCCTGTAGAATCCTATAGACATCACGTTAGCATCTATACACATCTACATCTCGAGTGTATGTTTCAAATCTGTAGGGTAGAAACACAGATCTTGAAATAGCTTACCTTCCCATTTGGTGATTTCCGGAGCACCACCAACTCTGTGGCCGTAGATATCCCTCCATGCCTGGGGGTCGCTGAAGATAACTTCATAAGGGGTAATTCGAATGACAGGACCGTATTTCTGATGGAGCTCACGAACTCTGTCGTGTACATCGCCCTTTATAATATGATAAATTCGCGGCAGATTGGTGAGACGCCAGGCTAACGGGCCAGGAATGGAGCGTAAAGGATCTAAGAAAAGCCTGTAGAATAAGGTCCCTACAAGGTAGAGAGCCACCTAGTTGTGGTGTAAGTATTTGGTAGAGAAGAACCTCAGTCTTTCGACTAGTTAGAATATGAAGGGTTTGTCACTTACACAAGCACCTCCTACGAGGGCAATATTGTTACGATCTGGCATCTCGAAAGTAGGCGCCATGGTGTATTTCGGATGCTAGAGCTCTACTCCAGCTACTTCTCTGCTTTCTCTTGAGCAGAACTTCCTATCCTACCTGGTGGCGGGAGATACTCCCAGTTATATATCGGGAATTCGGGCTCGGGCTGCTGGGCAGGCCGTCTTGAAAAGCACCCGCTGGCAGTGCAGTATACAGCGTTCGACGCCGCCGGAAGGCACTGCTCTGCGCCCTGACCTACTTGCAGCGGAACAATAATTCCCTGCCATGAGGGCAGCCAGCCAGCAAATGGGATATCCCATTGCCCGTCGGGCCTGGACCTGTCGCCGTAATCGTATACGCATGGTTTTTCGCGATTTGAAAATAATTACGAATTAGATGAAGGCGATTTCCAACCAATAGCCGGGCAGAGTTTCCGAGACGATCTACGCAATCGAGGCTAGGCCAAGTCACGATCCTAGTGGTCGATCACCCGCAAGCGGCCAGGGGGGGTAGGGGGGGAGGGAGAGAGAGAGAGAGAATGTTTATACAACAATGCAAGCATAAATCCCCCCACACACGATCCCGGCCTGCACAGTCCCGGCGCACGAGGCGTACGTCGGCAGTCCCAACCAGGCTGCCAGGTTGTGAATCTAGAACCAGGGTCCGTGTCTATTGGTTGCCCAGCCGTCCATTTGCCGCATCATGTACATCATATGATTCGTCGCGATGATTGTCGACCGTAACGTCTTCACCACAAGGGGCAAGGCGTCGAAGCACCCGGCCGCCCTTCCGAACGCCTAGCCATAGCAAGGCACGGCGTCGTCGACTCGAGCGGAATCCACGGACTCTTCCAAGAACCCGAACTCTAACTCGCTTAGCAAAAGCCGAAGTCCACAATCATATTGCTTGGCAGGGAATCCGTAACGTAGCAGAGCCGGACCAGCATTGAGCCGCCTACAAAAACTCTCCGAGATATTTATATATTTTTTATCTACCGTAGCGTGTTTCCTACTCTAGTTTCAAGTCACTGTGTTGTCCAATAGAATCAATGAGACATTAGAGTAGAAAGCCTATTTCAATTATAATTTAATCATGGGTTGTATATATTCGTAATCTCCGAGTTGATGCCCCACTAATGAAGGCGTGTATAAGTAATTAACATCCAAGAACTATGCATTGTGACATAGTTAGGCGTTTGCTTCGACGGCTGTACGATACTTCACACCCTCATATTATCCCGTTCACAACGAGGTGGCGAACATGGTTTCGTTTCTACTACCAAGCGATACCGGAGAACTGGAGAGAAGAGTAGAGGGGGATAGTAGACCCCTATGCAAACGATTGGATATATTCATATTAGAGACATGCTTAGTATAATGAGATGAATGCCTGAGGGTATGTAGAATGAGCCATTGCACTGCTCCGAACCCCGCGGAACACTAAACGCCCAACTCCGCTAATAGATCTAATGCATCCCCTTCTTGAGACATGATTCGAAATGATGGGAGGATGAGACATAATGACTTCAATCCAAAAGTTACCCGGGAGATAACCCCCGAGTCTTACACCGTAGCACGGCCCCCCGGCCACGCATAATTCTGCAGCAAGATCCCTCAGGTCTTGCAGTTCTAGGCACCAACCCTCACACCCGTAGAGGAGGGGATACCTCTTCCGGTGGAGCCGTGGCTCTCATCAGGCTCTTGTGCGGCACTGCCATCCGACTGATCAGCCGATAAGGGTTTCTTGGGATCGTACCCTACTGATTTGACAATGCCCAGGCCTTTAGTTCGTCCTTCACGAAATAAAAGTCGATCTCCCGGGGCCAAGTATTCTGGCCTTTGGACAAATCGGAATGCTACAGTCGCCCTATCACCAGTCCGTATGAAGGGGCGATCCACATCGATTATAGCGCATGTTTGGGAGACCGGCCCAACATGAAGCATTGCTTGATACTTTGTCTTGATTGTGGTTGCATGCGAGAGAATTAGAACCTCGGCGACAAATTCGCGATAAACTTTGGGAAGTGGTTGTCCCTCGATTCTCGGTAAGACTACCATCCCTTTCCTCACGTCTTTCCGGCGTATTTTCTTCAATGCGAAACTAGCGGATTGGCCTGCAGACGCCGCAGGCACACCGATTCTTTTCCTCTCGATGGACCGGATGCTAGTTTGAGTGAACTGGCCTAGAGAGTCTGGCCCAATTAAAACGTTGTCACCAGTATGCACTACCCCTGACTTGACGATACCACTAACTACCGTACCAACGAAAGGGACAGAGAAAGTATCATTGACATGGAACTCAAAAGGGGCATCCGAATCATAGCGCCCATGGTGCGGAAGGATATTTAAAATGTGCGAACGAGATTGAGATTCTCGCCGGTGACATTGGAGACCTGGAATATAGGACATATTCGCTGACTCACGAACTGAGTTGCGGTATTGATACACTCCTCACGATTGTTAATAAATATAGGCATTTTTCGTGCTGCTGGGGATTTCAGAATTTTAGTAATTTGCTGGATGGTTTGTTCCAAGATGTTCGGAGGACATATGTCAATTTTGGTGACAACCACCATGATTGGCACGTTCAAAGCCAAGGCTATACCAAGGTGTTCTTTGCTCATACCTATCAGCCCATTATTGGCGGCAACCATAAGCAAACAATAATTGGGGCTGCTAGACAAGAGACCGAAGACGGTGGTTCGTAGGTAGCGTTCGTGGCCAGCCAAGTCAGTAAATGTGATTACTTTAGCGCTGCGTTTGCCGATTTCTTCCCATGATAGTTTCCCTACGGCACAGTAAGCGTCAAGAATATATATATATATTATAAAAAAAAAAAAAAAAGGATAATGGGCTTATGATAGATAACTTACTTCCAGGGGTGTCAGATGTGATAACATTTCCCATGGTGTCAAACCCCATTATTTCCATCCCGACGGAGCTGGTACGGCCGGTCTCAATCTCGTGCTTATGACGGAAGAGATTAACACGGGCCTTACCCCGTCCATCGTCAAGGTCTCCCTTAACTAAGACCCCGAGCATGGAACTTTTTCCAGCATCAACTGTATATAGACGTTAGCATGACTGTCTATATCACTTTATATCGAGTTCACTTACCATTGCCAACAACAGCTATTCTCGTTTCGATAACCTGTTCGGTTGTCGGAGGGTTTCTCCGTATTAATATTTTCCCAGTGCAGTCTGTCTCTTTACTCGGGTTTCCTGCAGATGTAGATTCGGCTTCGACGTCACCCCCAACATTCTTAGTGAGCAATACATCGCAATCGGCGCTGGCTTTCTTGGCAGTTTCTTTTAATCGATCTAGCGCAATGGTCCACTCGTCTCGGGTAAGGCGCATTGTATCGCCATTATTCTCAAACCCTAGGTCGAAAACTGCCTCGCCGTGGCCCTCCAGGAGTCGTTCTTCAATATACTCGGAAAGCTTCTGTTGCGCCGTTGCATCGTCGGAAGGGGCTAGTAGAAGATCGCGCAGTGGCACACGAGGTTCGGAGTCGCCTAAATTTAGAGAATCGAGAATGTCGAGCTCTTCGTGGTGCTCGACATGTTCGGTATTTTTGGCGCTCGGGTAACGCAACGCTTGCTGCTTTTCAACAAATTCAGCGAATTCGCTTAGGGCCTTGAAAGTAAGTTAGCTAGTATTTCAATTAACTATATCGAGTATATGAAAGTTTTATCTTACAGCTTCTCCTTTTCGCCGTTCATGCGGCAGTTGTTTCGCGCCTTTACTGGTCATATTTGCTAGAGATTCAAGAACTCGAAAGTGGAGTATTAATCCTAGTATATTCGGATGATCATTGAGAGGATGAGAGAATACTTGAAATGTACAGGTTAAGTCCGCTATACCGTATCAATAATAGATATGGGTATGTTAAATGAGTGAGGTGAAAAATAGGTAAGATTAGCTTTTAAGGTACTTTTTTAAATTTGTTCGCGATCGAGTCATAGAGAAAGTCAGTCGGTCAATGAGTAAGATGAGCGAGCTCGGGGCAGGCGCAGAATACCGTCATAACCTTACAATTGCTCATGTCAAGCCACAATAATTAGAATAAATACTTAACAGAAGTATTCGTTTATAAAGGATTTGTATAGGACATGATAAGCACAATTCTTTGTCAAAACTATATGGATACAGTGCCACTTTTTATTATAATCTTTGACGCCTTAATTAAACATACAACAGATTTTTTGGTGAAGCTACGCGGATAAGAAGGGAAGCTGTTTGATATATTGGTACTTACAAAATCAGTACTTTTTTGACGCTATTCTGCCACGTTCCCTGTTAGAAGCTCAGGTCCCCGCTCCACCCCGCGGCGCTAAGATTCCGAACAGCAGTTCAGTTTATCGATAACAGCCCAGTAAGGCTAATAGGAACGAGCTAATCGTCTTTAACCTCTACAACATAAGTTAACAGCCCACGGCTCGGAAGCCTTTTATAAGAGGGCAATCGAGGTAATCGAGGTAATCGAGGTGACTAATAGGCGAATAGCTCCTCCATTTAATCTATTTAACTATTTGTAGTAAACTTAGGGAACGCATTTCTCAGAATGATACATACTCCCTATTTGATATTAAATGCTACCAGATACCCACCCGGTACGGCTATCCCTGCAAGTTGCAGGTACGTCGCGAGTAGCTACATATTTCTGTACGAATATCAGCGAGCTAGAGCATGAGGTGAGACAGGACATAGAAAGAAAAAGCAGGAATAATAAACCACTAACAGGGACCCTTCAAGTGACTCATTCGGCGTGGGACTTATAAGCTATAGTAGATTCGTGTTACACGTTTATCTTGACTCACTTTGATGTCCCACCAAATACCTAGACCCAGGGTTCCAACCCACTGGCGCTATGAAATAATGGCAACGTATAAAAAAAGAGAACGGAAGCACCGTCAATTAAAAGAAAAGTTAACGTGTTTTGATTGTATAGTGAATACTAAATATATACGTGCGGCTAAAACTGCCATATAAAAAAAACCGGCTTCGGTTTAGACCACTTCTAACAATAAATTGGATATGCCTGCCCAACACGTGCCCGTCCTAGATTAGATGATCTTCGGATAGCCACGTGCAGATGCAACCGCTTCGACCGTACAAGTTCATTGCAAAGAGATAATTTCCGAAATGAACACCTTTGGTATCGTAAGTATCAAAAAGAAAACTTGTACGTGGGTTACTTGCCCGTAGCTAATATATATATATATATATTTCTATGTGCACGAGGAGTCTTATATGCTAGCACATCCATGACGCGCACATATGGGCGAGACTCAATAAGTAATGTAAAATATTTTCGGAAGGAACTTCACCACGCAACGGCGGTGGGAGCCGAAAATAGTCCCACATGGCTGACTTTGCCAGACCATTGTCTAGTAGGAAGGGCTCGAATAAGCCACACGGTGGCCTCACGCGGTGTAACGAAGTGGCGTTCCGGGTAGGAACACCGTGCCACTACGACTTTATGTATTGAATCCAAGTTATTTCTGGTCTGGATTCCTATTATAAGGTCACTTTCGGACTCTTTGGAATACTGGCTAGTAGTCTTGTCGTCGCGGAGCTGACCAACAGTATTTCTTGGGTTGGTAAGACTGTATGAATTCGTGGTGCTGGTGGTGATAAGCGCCGGGACCGCTTTCCGCTTTACATGTATGTGACGAGAAGAGAAGTATTGGCTACTGACCAAGAGCTTCCTATATCATAGAAGAGGTAGTATTATATCCTACTAGCGTCGACAAGACTGCCTTTGCCTAGACTCTGCCTGAGCAAAGTCTCCTATCGTGACACTTTGCCTACTCAATCTGGAAAGTGATTGATTTGACGCCTAGACCTCGACGATAACAATTCTCTTGTCCTGTAAGCCATTAACTTGATTAGGTATCCCATCACGGAGATGAAGGGTCCGGCAGTTCAGAAGCTAGTTTTCAAAGGGGTTAAGAGGCTTCTGGGGAATTGGGGTAGCTAAGCAGAATGAGAACACAGAAGCGGGGAATGCTTCAAGAGATGAGCATTTGGAGAAAAGACGTGTGGAGAAACATGGGGGCTAGCCTTATGAAGATAAGGTTGATGAATATGCCACCGGAAAGGAAACCCGATCTGCATCCCGCGTCGAGGATTGCCCTGTATGTGTTACTCGATCTTTAAACCTGTATCTCAGTAACGGCTGAGCATGTCTTGGACCCAGGTTACCGGGTACGTTGATCCCGACCAATTCCAGCGAAGATCAGCTGCCACCTATCTGGCGATGAGCCTTCGTTCATCACGACAGTCAATGATCGAAGCTATGAAGAATCCCAAATTAATATGATGAAAAAGACTAGTTAGCTCAGTTCATGTTAATATGCCTGCATCATGAGACGACTTTTCGTAGAAAAATGTTACGCAAATAAGGGAGAGGTCGCTGTCTGAGGAGGCTGCAATGCAAAGCGAGGGTTTTGAATGTGACCCTGTTCTGGCCCGGCCTCCAATCAATTTTAATGAATAGAGAAGCAAGCCAACTTGATGAACCGAAGAGGTTATTAATCTATGACATTTCTATAGCCGCCTTCGAATTATTACAATGGTAGGCTGGCCCTTTGAAGGCATTGTAGCGGTTTCGACCTGATAGAGCCAAAGGTTTCTAAAAATGCTCACTTTGGAGTTGCTTAGAATGGTTGTTTTCTCCGTTTGCTCTCCAGACGCTGTTTCAGTATTTCAGTTCTCGTGAGTCCGGCCCGTCTAAGCCGAAGAGTAACTTGACTTGGATGATGTGGATTCCTGCTCAGTTCCTACCATCTTCAATTGAATTCAGTCCTTGACCGAGCAGTGAGCCACGCCTGTACAAGCTGTGTGAGGCCCTTGTCCATATGTCTGCATATTTGGGGTTTCGCTGACTATTAGGGCGGACCGAAAATCATTTCTCCGTTTAACCGGATCTTGAATCTGATTTGCCATCTCCACCCAAGACTCTGGGCTATGGAACGACAGACCACCGTCTTTCCTCTCTTGTACAACATGGTTCATGATCTGGTTCTGCAGTCGCCTCCGTAAATGCGACTGATACTGAGATGTAGCTGGGTTCCCGATGGAAATAAAAAGGCGGCTTGATCATGTCATTTTCGAGCTTCAAGTTCAGGCAAGCTACTAACTTCAGACTTCTCTCTTATCACAATAGCTCAGCATACCACTTGCTAGGTCTCTCCGCTCAGGATGTACAACAAAGCTACCACCGCCGCTTTGGCGACTCTGCTGGCCCTGGGTCGTGCACAGCAAATTGGCACTCAGGACACTGAGACGCATCCCAAGCTCACCTGGCAACGCTGCACCGCCCCCGGCCAATGCACCAACGTCAACGGAGAGCTCGTTATTGACTCCAACTGGCGATGGACTCACGTGGTGGATGGCTACCAGAACTGTTACGATGGTAATGAGTGGAACGCAACCGCATGCCCGGACGCCGACACCTGCACCAAGAACTGCGCCATTGAGGGTGCTGATTACTCGGGCACCTACGGTGTAACTACCTCTGGAAATGCTGTGACCATGAAGTTCCGGAATGAGCACCAATACGGCGCCAATATCGGATCTCGTCTCTACCTCATGAATGGCGCCGACAAGTATCAGATGTTCACGGCCAACGGCAACGAAATCGCCTTCGATGTTGAGAATGCTGACCTTGGCTGCGGATTAAACGGTGCCGTATACTTCGTGTCCATGGACGAAGACGGTGGAAAATCACGCTACCCATCCAACAAGGCTGGTGCCAAGTATGGTACCGGATACTGCGACTCACAATGTGCTCGGGATCTCAAGTGGGTTGGTGGTAAGGTAGGCTAGGCTCAAGCAACCCAAACTTCTAAGCAGAGTCTCAACTAACTTGACGGTTCTTCTAGGCCAATGTTGAGGGCTGGGTACCATCAGAAACCGACAAGTCTTCTGGTATCGGTGACTTGGGTGCTTGCTGCGCCGAGATGGACCTATGGGAGGCCAACAGCATGTCCTTCGCATTAACACCTCACCCGTGTGAGAAGGATGGATACTTCGTCTGCGAGACTTCCAACTGTGGAGGTACATACTCGGAGGACCGATACTCGGGTAGTTGCGATCCGGATGGATGCGACTTGAATCCCTTCCGTCACGGCAACACCGACTTTTATGGAAAGGGAAAGACTATCGATACCAGCAAGAAGTTCACTGTGGTGACTCAATTCCACGGTTCCGGAACGTCTCTAGATAGCCTTTCTCAGTACTTCATCCAGGACGGCAAGAAGTATGAAGTCCCCGGCTCCAAGTATATCTCTGGCGGCAGCGTAATCGACGCTGGCTTCTGTGGTATGTTTCTTTGTTTCAGATATCCACAATACTTACGCAAGATCAATGGCGCTAACGCTCAGCCTCTGCAAAATAGACGCCGCTAAGGACCTCTTCAAGGACAACAAGAGTTTCCAGGAGATGGGTGGTTTGGACACGATGGGTCAGGCTACTGGCAAGCCCATGGTCTTGGTCATGTCCGTTTGGGATGATGTAAGTGAAATATATCACTTTCTTTTAGTAACGGGTGTAAAACTAATATTTCGATAGGCCTATGCCAACATGCTTTGGCTAGATGGTGAGAGATATCCTCTTGACCGCGACGCGTCTGAGCCGGGTGTTCCCCGCGGCGAATGCGACGTCAACGGCAGCAAGCCCGAGCAGGTCCGTGAGAAATTCAAGAATGCCAAGGTCACTTACAGCAACTTCAAGTTCGGTCCCATCGGATCGACTTACAACGTTTAAGCGGGAACGCGTTCCCCGCTCCCCGCAAAGGCGATTGCGGTCTAGACATGATGGTTGGGTTCGCTTCACTATTATAATTCTTAGAACGATTAGTTTGTATATACGGGATAAGAGATAGAAGCGAAAAAATTCATGGTGAGGGCTTCCTCTAACAATGTCGACTAGAAATAAATTGCATTTCGAATAAACACTAGTTCTTATGTAACTCGTAAAAACCATGAATTGGGATGCAACGTCGTCGTCGCAAATTAATAGTCACTGATGACTCGTTGACTTTAAAACATAGTCGGATCCATAAGTCGGGATGAATCACGCTTAGTATCACCTTCCCGTCCCGTAAGGCCGTTGATCTAATATCGATGTTGACGATACTTCAGACATGCGAGCCTATGACAAGCGAGGACTCCATAGCAACTATTCCGAATAGGACGAGGATCGTATAGCCGATATGAGGTATCACGAACAAAAAAAAAAGAAAAAACCTAGTTCTTGTTTGCCCTCGTCTAGGGAAAAATCTTTTTTCCATCGATGGATCGGCGGAAAGTTGCGGCTCATGAAAATAGTGGATCGAAATATCCACATAGACATGAAAAATTTAGTTGGCGAAGGTGGATATGGTGGAGAGCCGAGACGACTAAGTGAAAATTTACACTGGTGAAAATATTTCAGGAGTTTGTGACCAGGTGGGTCCCATTCTCTCACAAAGGTTGATTTAAGTTGAGTTCGGCGAGCCCCGCTGGATCAATTGTGTAGGAGAAAAAATAAATTTCCTGTTACCAGGAAACAGCTGAAACCGTTACATCATGTAAGCATGTACATACTGATGTACAATGTACAATTTCATGTGACAGCCATGGGTCTCCGAGATGAGATCCGTTTGATGAATCTGTCAAGTTAAAAGTTTCGAGGTATTACATAGCGGTTACGAGTTCTATAGAGTTCCACAAGCCTATTTCGAAATGGTTTGGTCAGGGGACAATTCAGATTTGAATTGGATCGATCTCTTTGCCGTTGTTTTCCTTTTTCCTTGTTCTCTTCTAGAACTTGGTTCGGACCTCTTCCAGGTCTTTCGTCCACTCCCGCCGGCCCCCGATTTGGTAAACGGACGCGCCGCTGTGGATCTCATAGGGTAACGATGGAGTAACGCGGCCCACTAGCACATCGGGTCGTGGCTTTCCTATGGCTCTTTAGTGGTTCCAACAACCATCGTACGTTCTCCGTCTTTCACGATGGCTTCGATCAAGTGGGTCCATGAAATTTCTTGCCAGATCGTGGTACAATAGTAAGGAGTAAAGGACTCCGCCACGAATAGAACTCTGTGTATGTATTTCCCAATTGAGTCAAGATAAGTGATCCGAGCTCATGAGTTAATGCGGCGGTGTGGTTGTCCCCATTGTATCACAACGTCTGATGAAGGCGTCATTGTCAGTAGTTGAAATAGCATTACTTGATCCCAAATTGTCGATTGCATGGTAAATATTGCATCAGCTGCTCTGTTTCCTCAGCTAACCTTATATGGTTGCCGTATGTGTCTGCAAGTATGTTCAACCCCGTATTGTGTGCAGGGCTGACTGCGGGGCATTGCGGCGTTTGTGTTGCGTGTTGCGGATGTGGGTGTATAGATGTATAGGTGTATAGGTGTATAGGTGTAAGGTGTGTAGTTAGGTACGGTCTATAAGAAATCTTATAAGACTTTGTCTCTATGGGAAAATTCAAAACGCATCTTAGTTGGCCCCTCTTTGCCCACAAAATAAGTACACACTACTTCACGGTCCTTCTAAAAAGAGGCATGAAATTTTTAGCAGTTAAGGATCCCCCTTGAATCTGGCCGAGTCTTAAAGGTCTCCGCTTACGTAAAATCAGCGCCGTCAGAGGGTTGTTGGCAGTCGAACGTGAACGTGTACAAGAGACTTTGAAGGATAGGACCGAGAAAAAGGCGCCAAACAAAGAACAAATCAGTAACAGGTGCTTGAATGCGTGCTGAGGAACCCCCTGTGACCACTACGACCTAGTGGAGGAGCTTGAGGGCCTTGTCCGCTGTAACTTGTAGAGTTTGCGCTGTAAGTACAAGGGGCCGGTCCCAGTCCGTCTCAATCCATGACACATAATTACTTGATGGAAAGCTCTGGGCCAAAGTATGATGTGAAGCAAGGCTTTAATTGCGCCAGCTACATAACAACTTGATCACCCGCCATCTTACACCACGATGGAAACTTTATTGTTGGTATTAAAATATAATTGCAAAAGAAGACGTAAGCGTCGACGAAGCGAAAATACGCCGAAATTCGACTACGCTCTAATATCACATATCACCGTCGCCTATCAGCCCTACACCACTTACACACACACCACTTACACGGTCCACCGAACTGCATAGCAACGCCGCGCAAACTTAGGTACGAAGGGTTTAAAGGAAGCACACATACAAGAAGAACTATTCGAGGTCTAGGACTACCGTTAGCTATCTTTCTCGGTTTCTTACCTCGCCGCCATTCTATTAAAACTCGTTCGTGGCATACACATACGGACGTCGTCCTGGCCAATCAGAAACACTCAACGGACTCTATATATTCCAAAAACGGACGAGAAGTTCCGGCACCAGAAATCATACCTTGTTTCCCAGACGAGGTCAACATTAGTGGCATCGACCGTATTGGATTAAAGAAGACCAAGAAAAGGATCGAAAGTCGACGAAAGCCGTTCGGTTACGAATTCGCATATACGATCCCATTGCATCAGCAGCCAGCTGTCTCTACTACCATTGCACACTTATATCAATAGGCTCCCTTAACCAAATCAGCCGACTTCATAAGTGTGGTTATTTTTTTCCTTAGGATTGGGTTGCATTACGCCATTGCCCTGAAATTAGGCATTATTCCCCAGATTTCCCAAGCGTTTGCCCAGAATTTGTTCAGCGCATCGCACAACAAAGAAGGTGGCCGCCACTCGGATGCATTAGCTCAGGTTCAGGTTCTACTTAGATCCATCGGCATCGAGCGGCAAGCGAATCGCAATCGCACCTACCTCACTCTTTAACTACTCTGGCGCTATTAAGACGCAAGGAAGTCACACGACGTAGGATCCACAAGGTCTAAGCGACCTAAAGCAATTGGGACAAAATGCCACATCGAGTAGTAGACTTTTTTAGGTCTTCCAACGACAGTATACACAATATTAAGGCATCCGTACAACGGAGGAGTAATCCAAACTCAAGATCCGCCTCCAGAGAACGACCAACCGTATCTTCGGTACTTGAAAGTGCCGCCGATCACACTCAATCCCTGATTACCGCCGCACCCCCGGTAAAGATGGCCGAACCCATAAAGGAAAAGCATAAGGATTCTCATAGTCATCATCGGTTGAGTTTTCCAACTTTGCATCTTGGCGGTTCCAAGTCTTCAAAGGAACCACCGCAAAATCCCAATGCATCCTTAGACTGGAAAATCGAGTCGCCACCGGTTGTTATGCACGGCGAACCGGAAAACAGCACAGGCGCATTGGTTTCCGGTCAATTATTACTCGACGTTAAGGAGGATGGTTTTGAAGTCGAAAGCTTCAGCGCCAAGTTAAATATTCATGTTGTACAGAAGAGACCATTTGCAGGCCATTGCCAGCAATGCTCAAATCAAACAACAGAACTCAAATCTTGGACGTTCCTGGGCGAGCCGACAATTCTTTCTAAACGTAAGTTCAATCTTTGCCTTTTTCGGCCATTTTTATTTTGGTCATTTGTCAATCCCATACCCCTTATAAACAATGGCACACAACTTACACCGTTTCTAGGCGTGCACGAATTTCCCTTTTCTGTCCTATTGGACGGACATTTACCGGCGACAACGGACAATGCGGTTGTCGCTATCCGGTATGACTTTTTCGCGGAAGCAATACCCCGAACCGGGCCTACGATTAAGCTCACGAAAAATATCGACGTAAAACGCTCACTTCAAGTACCAGAACTACCTCATCACAGCATTCGCATTTTTCCTCCAACCAACATCGCGGCTAGTGTGCACTTCACCCAAGTTGTACATCCCATTAGCACCAACACATTCACCTTGCGCCTTGACGGTATTGTCAAGCACAACCCCGATGTTAAGACCGTGGAGTATTGGAAGCTAAAACGGCTTTCGTGGAAGCTCGAAGAGAATATGGAGACCGTAGCGCCTGCATGTGAAAAGCATTCGCCAAAGGATCCAGAAACAGGGTTACCGGCGAAGAAGGGCTCCAAGCGCAGTGACTCACGAACGATAGCGCATGCAGACATGCATAACGGCTGGAAGGCGGACTACTCGCCGTCGGGGAGCATCGAGATGGAGGTTGAATATCAGATTGCACCTAGCACGAAGGCAGTGTGCGATATGAAGAGCGAAGATGGTACCCAAATTACGCATCAATTAGTTGTGGAAATGGTGGTTGTCCAAGAATATGCACCTACCGCCCATCCCAAGCACATTACGCCTACAGGAGTTGCACGCATATTACGCATGCACTTTGGAGTCGTGATAACGGAAAGGGCAGGTTTAGGCGTCAGTTGGGACAACGAGGCACCTCCAATCTACCAAGATGTTCCCCCTTCACCTCCTTCTTACTCATGCGACATACCTTATGAGAGCGTCGAGAGCGTCGAGGATTTGACTTTAAGTCGGCGGAGTCAGGAGGTTGGGAGCAGGGTCCAGAGTCCAACATACGAAGAGCAAGCACCGTCAAGTGCGGGAGCCGATGAGGCCGCACGTTAGGATCCGTCCGACCGCCGGCATGGCATGTTTAGACGATGTTCGTTGTTGAATAAGTTGAGGAAAAAGTAGTACTGGGTTTCATTTGTCTTGCAAGAAATATTATACCCCATACGCGATGCTCTAGCGGATTGTTAGCTATTTTTGCATTGGACGAGGATAGATGGGAAGGCAGAATCTTGCCCCGCGCGGCGCATGGCATTGGTACGGAGTTCGAAAGGGCCGCAGACTAGACGGCAGTTAGACATACCCCACACATGAGGCCACAAAAGGCAGCACGATAATCAATCTAATGAGAAATAATATTAGAAATTTGCTTCAGTTTCAAGTAATTACAATCACTTGGCGATTAGTGAATATTTATGCTCATATTAATTACGGAGTAAAGCAAAGTGGTGATAAGTGTCATGTTAAGTCAATACATAGTTCCCTAACAGTTTAACATTTGCCACGGATTATTCAAGATAAAACTGTGTATAAGTAATATAACTACCTAGGCTACCTAGAAGTAACTGGTTTTTAATACGATAAGTTTTAAAAATTAGGGAATTAATATTTACATGGTTCGTAAAATGAGACCTCGCGTATGTCCACTCCCCTATAAAGATCAGTCTGTTAAATTTTCAAGAACATTGATTGTTGGAAAAGATAACGGCGATAGATAATGGTGAGTGGTACAACGGCTTGCAAGAAAAGACTTCCAAGATAGTTCATCATTAAAATTAAAGTTGCAAGTGATGCGTTTAGATCTGGCGTAGTGCCATAGGTCGACTTTGTCCTGTCTCTTTAAACCTGAGAACTTACACCATAATGCGAATATTTCCAAGTTCGGGAGATAGTTCCACCGATCAACTGCGAAGTCAACTAGCAATCTCTTCACTACCTCGGGGTTGAACCAATACTTATCGTTGTCCGCAAATAAATTCACTTCTTCTAGAGAAGGTGGTAAAATCCGCACCAGGCATGGTATAGCTTCAAATGCCTCCGGCAGAATTTCTCGCACAATATTCCCCCGTAGCATACCCCTTTTCCCCCCTGTCTCGATAGATGGGGTGTGGAATACCCGGACATCAAGGTCAAGCCTTTTGAGATTCGTGAACTCTTTCATGGAGGTAACCCCATTGACTACGTGGCCATCGAGGTACTCCAGAGTTACAATAAGTTCCTCCAGGTGTTGACCCACACACTTCCCAATAGCAGCGATAAAGGCGGCCGCGTCCCAGCGATCCAGTGCGGGACTAGTATTATTCTTAGACACATAGCTAAACCTGAAGGATTCCAGGCAAGGAGTACGGGAAAGTATAAGGAATATTCCATCACTATCCACATAAGTGTGCTCTAATACAAGTTTTCGCAAGCCCAAACTCATATCTAGAGAGTGACGGTGGTATCCTAACACAAGCGGTCCGAAACCATAGTCCTCACAATTAGTAAGATATAACGCTTTCGGATCTGGTGCTGTAAAAAAAGACGCTACGGCGCGCAAGTCCGTCTTGTCGTTGTTGTTTTCGAGGTCCCGGATCCACACTTGGTCCAATTCCCCTAGGGATGCCCCTTCGGGATTCTCTTCAATTCTCCGACTGATCATCTCCATCACGCTCCGCGCCTCCGGATAGTACTCCCGACGGCGGGTGGAGGTAGTCGGTGATTCCATAGCGTGCCGGAAGCTCAGGGGTGGTGACAGCATGAGGGATTTTAAATTAGGGAAAAGCGTGAGTGCAAATACACTCATAAAGACCAAATATTTATCGCGGTCTTCAGCATCGAGAGTCTCAACCCTAGAAAGAATAATTCTCGCCCACTCTTCAGTATCTGCCCCGGCCCGGCGCAAATACGGCGATTCCATGATAAACGCTCTTAAGCGCTTCATAGCCGTCGCGTTTCCGGTTAGCCGCTTTCGCGGGTAGAGCACATCCGGCCCCCTCCGGCGCTGGCAAAAGTCGGCATGCCAGACGTATCTTGCGATAATTGGATCATTTGCGACACTGTAAATCCAAGTGACGATAGGAACATAATCCAAAAAGCCCTCGAAATTGAGATAGCGATTTTCGCGAATATACGAAGAATGGATATTGATTAAAGACTTCCCGCACTCGTAGACATACCGACAGGTTAACATGAACTTCTCGAACCCCTCGGGCATCGACTCCTCGATAACCCGGCGGATAATCTCCGGGGGGAAATCCACGAGAAGCATGATGGAGACGGATAGGGGCCTCGCGCAAGGGGGAGGGGAGTACCTTATATTATAATAATTGACGTTATAATATAAGTCAAGCTTGTCGCTGACATCTCCCAGTATGAGACCCCCTCAAGGCGAGGGGTGCCGAAAGAGAATTTTGACCGTAGCCTTATGGATGCAGGAATTGATGTTAAGCTGCTGCGCCACAATTGTACGTTAGGCCAATTCAGGCACCAAAGACTAGGTATTTAGGTATAGTTATATAACATCACATTATTAATTTAGGTAGTTAGTTATAGGGGAAATATCGTTATAGTTATGTTTATTTTCATATCGATTATTTTTTATGTTAAGATAACTAAATTAATTAATACGAAGAAATTATTTTATCTATTAGTTTAAAAGTATTACAAAGTTAAACACGAGGGATTCGTTAATTAATCAAACAGATATACTTACTGTAGTTACTAGTTATTATATAATGCTTAAAGATCAGTTTTAACTTAGGTGGTAGTTTAAAGTCTCAAAGAGCCAAGCACCTTCTACCATGTCTTCTCAACACTCTACTTCTTTAACCCCGCAGAAATAAAATCAATACTTCCAATAATTTATGTAATCGAGTATCCCATTCAATTGATCCAACTTTAGCCAAAAAGGAGATTTGTGCTTTCAACTACTCCTTTTGTATAGTCCGAACACTCCGATTACGCCATCATTCCGACCGAAGTCGACAGCCGTTTTAAGGCGGGGAATTGCCGAGACACGGTATCACAATTCCAACGTTCAAAACACCATTAGCAAACAAATAAACAAAAAAACAACACTTCACTTAGACTAAGTTATTAATAAAGAACGCTCTAATTATGAGAAACGTCCTGATTGAAAACCCCTCAGGCACTCCCGCGGCTGAGATGCCTGTTACAACTAAGGATCTGGCTGGACACAAGATCCTTCTGATCGTGCCTTGGGACCCTCCTGCTGGATATGTTGATGAGTTGAAAAAGACTTATCCCGGCCTCAAGGTATTCCATATTCGCTGGGATACGTGGAGCAAGCCCGACCTCCCGCCCAATATCACGCCCGAGGATTGGAAAACCGTCACCATTCTTCTCATCGGTCCTAAGTTCCCTACCAGAGAACAGGCGCCTAGGTTACAGCTGGTTCAACTTCAGAGCGCCGGTGCAAATTACATATTGAACAACCCTTTATTTACTGATACGGATGTTGCTTTTTGTACTGCGAACGGTGTCCACCCGTAAGTTCTATTATCTGGTGCTGGCGTAGGATCTCCAGTGAGACGTGAACTTGTCAAGACTAACATCATCACGCTAGGCCGCAAATTGCAGAATGGGTTATAAGCACATATCTCGCTTTCCAGCATAACAGTAAGTAGTCCACGAGTCATTATACTCAAAAATTCTAACTCTGCTACTTATAGTTCCCACTTTCCTTGAGCATCAGAAGGCGCACAGATGGGAGCATAGTTATGATGATTCAGATACCCAAGATGCTGTCAAGCAACGAGTGTAAGTTTAAGCGTTTGAAACAATAGACTTTCATATACAAACGCTAATATCAACACAGTGGTATTCTTGGGTACGGAAGTATAGGAAGACAGGTGGCGCGGATAGCTAAAGCTATCGGCATGGAAGTGTACGCGTACACGAACAGACCCAGGCCCACACCCGAGTCTCGCCGCGACCACTCATACATCGTCCCGGGGCTCGGCGACCCAGACGGCACTCTGCCGTCGAAATGGTTCTCGGGGACGAAACCCGAAGAGATCAACGAGTTCCTCTCCGCAGACCTCGATCTCCTGGTCCTATCCGTGCCCCTAACGCCGCAGACGCAAGGGCTCATCTCAGCACCACAACTCGAGATCCTGAAGAAGAACCGCACCTTCGTCAGCAACATCGGCCGCGGCCCCGTTGTAAATACAGACGACCTCGTCGTCGCGCTCAACGAGGAATGGATCCGCGGCGCCGCCCTCGACGTCACGGACCCGGAGCCGCTGCCCGAGGACCACCCGCTCTGGGACGCCAAGAACGTCATCATCACCCCGCACGTCAGCGGCAACTCCACGAGCTACAATCGCCGGCTGCTGGATATCCTGGATATCAACCTGCGCAACTTGAGCGAGGGCAAGGAGTTTATGAACCGCGTGAGCAAGAAGAGGGGCTATTAAATAGATAAACTTGGATTTAGGGCGGAGGATATATTTCCCGTTCGAAAAGGAGAAAGGGGGATTAACTAGGGGAAATTGGAAAGTCGTAAACTGTATCAAACACCTACTTTACATATCTGTCTTTGCCCGGTATCGTTTCTTTGAGATACGACAGGGTTTACATAGTGACTTGGACTTCAAAGTCTATATTTCCTATCTATAGGTATCCATCATTTGTAGACATCATTACTTCATATTAAGAATGCACTCAAGATTATTAGCCATGAAAGTCACCCGATGTTATTCACGACTTTGGAATATAGCAGTAAAATATGCATGTTCATCTTTCTTGATTTCTTCGTTAGCAGTACGAACCGTTCCATGTCCCGTAACCAAACCCAGTAGTATACATCGTAATTTACACCTCGCAACAAGGCACTCAAAGTTAAACAGGCCCGAGTAGCTCATCGGCAATCGCCCTTCCAGCCGCCCTCCCGGAGAAAATACACCCACCGAGGAACGTGCCCTCAAGCGAATTATACCCGTGCACTCCGCCACCGCCGAACCCAGCTGCCTCTCCCGCGGCATACAGGCCCGCGAACTTCTCGCCGTTTGCCTTCATAACATTGCTCTCTAGATTCGTCTCTAACCCACCGAGTGTTTTGCGCGTCAAGAGGTTCATGTGCACAGCGATCAGCGGGCCATGCTTCGGGTCTAGAATCTGGTGGGGTGCCGCTACACGGCGGGTATCAGGCCAGTAATTACGGCCGTTGCGAATCGCCATGGCCTGCGCGTCCTTGCAGTAGCTATTCACGAACTGGTCGTCGCGCGCCTCGACGACTTCCCTGATGGCCTTGGGGTCGAGTAACGGGCCGCCGACAGATTTCGCCAGCTCGTTCATGCCGGCGACTAGGTCCTCCAGGTTATCGCGCACGACGAAGTCCTTGCCGTATTTCTGGAAGTTCTGGACTGGAATTGTGCCCTTGCTGCTAAACACCCGGTTCTTGAGAAGCTGCCAGATGCTCTTCTCGGTGAGGTCGGGGTTCTGCTCGGAACCGGAGAGCGCAAATTCCCGCGCGATGATGGTCTGGTCGAGAATGAACCAGGTGTAGTCGTAGCCGGTGCTGCATATATACTTGAGCGTCGCCAGCGTATCGCATCCCGGGAATAGGAATGGTGGAAGCCTTTTCCCGGTGGCGTCCAGCCAGAGCGACGATGGCGCAGGTAAGACGCGAATTCCGTGGTCTGGCCAGATGGGATCCCAGTTCTGTAAACCCTCGGTATAATGCTGTGTTAACGTGTTAGTAGTTGTATTATATATTTTAATAGGAGAGAACTAGTCTCGAAACGTTACTTACCCACATCCTATCGCGGTTGATAAAATTCGCACCCGCCGACTCCGCGATTCCCACCATCCGACCGTCGACGTGCGCAGGAACGCCGATGACGAAGTTCTCCGGCACCTTCGGGCCAAGGCGATCTATAGGCCATGCTTTCTTTACAGCTTCCACATTACCTCCGATGCCCCCAGAGGAAACAATTACCGCCGCGCCGTGGAGTTCAAAGTCGCCTACTTCTTCTCTGCTGGTCTTCACTCCTCGCGGAGACGGATCTTCCTTCAGAATCCGCCCCCGGACCCCAGATGCCCTGCCGTTCTCATCGACGAGCAACTCGTCTACTCTATGCCTGAACTTAAACTCCACAATGCCCTTTTTCGCCGCCGCCTGGACGGGTTCGGCGAACACCCGCACGACCTCCGGCCCCGCACCCCAGGTAATATGGAACCGCGGGACCGAGTTCCCATGGCCGTCCGCGGTACCATCACCGCGCTCGGCCCAACTGACCATAGCGAGAAAGCTCGCCCCGCGGTCCTTCAGGTACTTCTCCATGCCGTCGGTAGCAAAGTCGACGAAGGCCTCGGCCCAGCGGCGCGGCCAGACGTCCTCGTCCTGCAGGCGGTCGAATGCCGCGGAGCCCAGCCAGTCGCGCAGCGCGAGCTTCCGGCTGTCTTTGATGCCCATGCGCCTCTGCTCCGTCGAGTCCACGCAGAAGATCCCGCCCAGCGACCAGAACGCCTGGCCGCCTAGATTCTGCTCCCCCTCCTGGTCTACGATGATCGTCCGCACGCCCCGCTGCGACAGCTCGAAGGCCGCTACGAGGCCCGCTAGGCCGCCGCCTACGACGATCACGGGGGCTTTTTTCTGTTCGCCGGCGGCGTCTACGGTGGCCATTGTGTGTGTGATGTGTTGTATTTCCACCGTTGTTTCTTTTTTTTTTCTTTTTTCTTATTAATCAGTCGGGTAGCTACCGATTCATTTCTTAAGAAAAAAGCGAATGAATGAAAAATAAGTATGTAACGAAAGGGTTGTGAAGTTTCGTGGCTTGAAAATAAAGGAAATACAAATAAGGGAATACAAATAAGGGAATACGAACCCTGTCCGTCTAAGCCGTGAATCGCACGGCGGGGTTTCGTGGGCTTTGCGGGCTTTGCGGTACCTACCGTTCGCCCCTCCCACCGTACCACCTTTGGTGCCGAGGCATCGTTACCTATGTATACATTTATTTCTCCCCCATCGAATCGAATGATCATCGTCGTTTCCCCCGTGGTATTTCCCTACGCAACATATGTAAATACATATCGATCATGCACTCTAGTCTCCTGATGGAAGTACATCCGCTTTAGGTAAAGAGTTTCGCGAACATGATGAATATTAGTTTCCTTTTATTTAATTTTTCTCAATGTTAGGTAGTTAAGTGCTTTGAATATTGGGTGGCACAGGCTATTAGTAGGTGATATTTGGGGTAATTGTTAGAATTAATTGAAACCCCCAAAGCTAACATTTATTATTGGGAGAAACCGTGGTATAACGATGAGGATCACAGTATAGGCAACCCTTACCGTGGCACACATTTACCTACTCAGGTCATATCAAAGTCAAAAGAGAATAAATAAGTACATGCAACTATCTCAATCATATTACCATAATTGTATAGACCGGATATTTACTGATGTTATTGGGTGTTCATGCTAATAAGACAAGATTATAATATCATTAAGATACCCTCCCTCATGCTTGTATAGGCCAACGCCACTATATAAAAAGTCGTTTATCAAGCTCATATAAGGGTCAGTATACTTATAACACTTCTGAAATTTATGGGTAGAAATTGGGGTATATTCTGTCTCTCGGCTATGTACTTGAGATCACGATAGGTGAGCAGATAGATAAATACCAACTTTATCTCATCTCGTGTGAAGAATCAACTAGGACATATAAGGGTTTACGCACTGAAATTAACCAACTGGCCTGGCACTAAATTGAAGGATACTATTGGGGTCAATCTTCATAACTTGGAGGGCTTTCACTAGATAGCCCCTATACAGGTAGGTATTTATATAGCAATAAGCTGTTTCATATTCAGTCGTAATTGTAATATATACATGGAAAGCTCTATCGTCACAAGTACTCGTCATAAGTAAGAATATATACAGAGAAAGATTCAAAAGCATAGTCTTTAGCAAGGAGAACCAGACTCCAAGATGCTGTGAACCTCCTGAGCGTAGTTGCAACCGTTATTCACGTTAGAGTCCGAGAAGCCCGCACTCCACATCATCACACCTCCGAATCTCGAGTTGCTCTTCTTATCGTTGACGATGTCCGCGAGCTGTTCGGGCGTGGCGTAGTATGTCTCGCCAGTCGGGGAGCCGTTAGCAGCTAGCGGGGCGGCCGGCACGCCGATGAAGATCTTGGCGTCGGCCGAAGGCGTGTCGGCCGTCCACTCGACCCACTCGTCGTAGTTGAACGGCGCGTTGCCGTTGATGGGAAGAGCGCAGGGGTACGTGTAGTTGTTGTTGTTGTAGAATTGCGGCCAGAGATAGTCGAAGGTCGAGTTGCCGATGATCACGCCCATGTTCGGCTCAGGGATGGGGCACTGAGGCGCACCGGTGATGTAGTATGTGTGCGACGAGTCGGACTCGAAGTTGGTCCGTAGTTTGGCTATCATGTGTTGGTAGAACTCGCTTCCCCTGTTGACTTCTAGGTCAAAGTCGAACCCGTCGACAATAACGTCGCCAAACGGTCGCTGCACAGTTGAATTTCCCGAGTTTCCGTAAGCCTGCCAGAGATAATCTCCAATAGACTCTGCCTGTTCCTGTGACGACAGAGAGTAAGAGGCAGTAGCACCGCCCAGTGATAGGATGATTTTGATCCCGGCTGATTGGCATGTCTTGATAGCTGCTGACAACTCATCACAGTTCTGTCCTTCGCCTGAATTGCTAATAAAGCATGACTGGCCGACCGTGCCAGAGGGAATGTCGCTCCCGCTACCCCATGAGTACAGGAAAGCTAGAACAATTATGTCGATGCCAGAGTCGTCGGTGCAATAAGCCGAGAGATCATTGTTCTCGATGGTACCGCCGCCATTCTGGCCCCAGTATACAACGCTCTGGGAGTCTGAACCTTGACGGGTCTTTAGAGCATGAGGAAGAGCCGTTGCTGCACCGAGCATAAGGCTGAGGGAGCTATATACAGTCGCGGAACGCATATTGATAAGATAAAAGGTATGTACAGAAAAAGGTATATACAAGAAATGGATAACCTGTTCAAGGCAGTGTATAGATCGTTCCAAAGGAATGCTTAGAGGGAAGGATAAAGGAGGGACTTGGTGATATCGTCATAGTATAGTGAAGCCCTCTCGAGGGCAGAGTAGATATATACGGCCATTTTGTCGATAGACTGGTGATATTCCAGCGTTATCACTATGTCAGGAGACGTTACATGAAGCACGCGGGACGATAGTCACAATTCCTATAGCCTTGAATGGCAGTAAGCCAAATCCCCTTGTAGTTTACTAGTAGCATGCTGCGTTTACTGTCGCTCATTAACATACTTGGAAAGTGCTCGGGAATACCTCTGTTATAATTAAAATCTAAAATTAATATTATTGGTCAACAAACAGCCTCACGGGGAGCTCGGTATGTGTCACGTACTACGGGAGACCGTTAGAGGTGCTAATTAATCTTCTGCTAGCTATGGGGATAGGGGATAAGTTGGGGAAGCCTGTGATCAAGTTTTTAGACAAGGTATAGGTTGCAGTTGCAGTCGCTTCCGGACCTAGAAAAGAGCCGCGCAGGGCCTGGTGCACATGTCAAATAGGAAGTCGGCGTGATAACGGGCAAGGCTCCTTGCTTCCACTACATCTGACCCCAGGGGTCCGGAGATGTGGAGTTATATATCGGCCGATGATCTCCGGTCTTGGCAAGTTTTCCCGATCAAGGAGGACGTAATACAACGGGGGGTATCACTACGTTACAGCAAAATAGTTCAAGCGAGCAAACCATCGGTGTTGGGAATAGTCAAGCGAACAGAAGCTGAGTGCTTTTGCATAGGGGAAGATTAGAATGTTAAATCAAGTTCACGACGAGTGACTTGCAACGTTAACAGTTGACCCGCTTTATCAGGAATACCAGGGTTGCAGTGGGTGTAGAAATAGCTATACCTACGCTGATCATGCAATGAGCTACCTTTTTGGGTAATTCCCGGTAGCGTGATAAGAGAGAAACATGATTCCCTAGGCTCTACCGACGGTTATTATCAGTCCTAGGCATCTCGTCGCCAATCAGGAAGGCTCTAAAGGTATTTCCTTCACTGACGTACAGTTTCAATGCAGGTACTTTAATGCACGTGGAGCAGGGCTCCTGAGCGTTGTATTTAACATGAATAGTAAATGATTACATCCCCGATATCCAGGATATCCAACCTCGGCGCTTCTATACCATGTAAGTATCATTAGTATGCAAACTTGTCGTAGTTTAAATACCAAATACTACACAATGTGGAATTAACTACCCCTGAAGAGTTGAAGCTGATATACCCCGAGTTTATCTTCTCACTTCTGCCCATTGAATATCTCCAATAACGATGGACGTTACGAAAATCGTTCATAGGGGGTAACCTAGGTATATACATGTTTGTAGGGCTTCATATAAGTAGCTTGTGCTAGATAGAATCAGAAATAGGAGCTATATACTGTAGCTAGATCTTCTAGGGCTACCTAGTTAGCCGATATGAGTAACGAGTTAAGCCATGAAGGCTATTAACATGAATGATGGTCTTTAGTAGTTCTACCAAAGAAACTCATCCTAGCGTTGCTCATATAAAACGGCCGAAACTGTAACATTGGCGATTATTCGTGCAATAGTATTAGGTAACGACGTAACCATAATGAACAGGTACTGTTTCCATATGAATGTCTTAGGTACTCAAAGTCCTCAAACCAAACCTCCACACCAAACTAATAGCCCACTCCCGTTCCTAACCGCCCTAGTCCTTCGTACTCGCCAGCACCGCCTTGACCATCGCGTTCCCGACTTCAATAGCGCCGGGGAACCTCGGCTCGAAGAACTTCTGGGTGACGATGAAGCGCTCCTTCCACGTCTCGAAGTGGCCGAGACCGACGCACTCAGCCCACCCGCGCGCCGCGAACGTGAACTCGAGGTCGTCGCTGCGGAACGTGTTGTCCTCGACCGCGATGCGCAGCGCCTCGTCCAGCCGCTCCGCGTCCCGGAACAGGTGCTCCGTGACGCCGAGCCACAGGCGGAACAGCGGCGTGCTGCAGATCATGTGGTCGTACGGCACGATGCCCAGGGCGCTCCAGCAGTCCACCATCGCCAGGAGGCTGAGGTGGTTATTCGGGAGCGGCTGTTGGCGCTCCGCCCGCGCGCCCCCGAGGATAAACTGGTCGAGCACCTCGTCCTTCAGCAGCGGCTTGTCAGCCCACTTCGGCTCGTGTTCTTTTCCGAAGACCTTCTCCTTCGCGGCCAGGACGCGTGATCGGAGTTCGTCGAGATGTCCGCCTAGCATGAGCTTGTATAGCTCCGTTACGCTCTTGGCGTACTGGTTGATCTGCTTGCGGGCTTCCGGATTGAGGATCGCGAGGCCCGCGTATACGTGCCACTTTTGGCTGTAGATGCGTAGGGTTAAGTTGATCTTGACGTTCTCGATGCCGCCGACGTAGCGCGCACCCTCCCAAGGGAATTGTCGCATCGAATGCCATGCCTTGCCCATGCTTAGGAACGCCGCGTGCGTTACGGCTTGTGTGTCCGCCGTGATGCGGTCGTGTTCGTGTGCTGATAGGTAAACATGTGTTGAATGTAAGCATCGAAGGACGGTCTCAACCTTCTTGAAGGACTCTTCAGAAGCCCGGTGTCGAATAAGAACCTGATTCATGGTAAGCGGCGCCATTTAGGTAGGTAGAAATGACTAGGAGTAATACTAATGGTTGGTTTGTCGTATCGACTTTGGGGCCATGGAGAGAATGGCAAGAAACTATGTCCACATCTGCCGGGAGGTGATCTTCGAATGCCTTAATCTCAGGGTCTTTGCACGACGTCTGTCCACCTACGATGGCGCCAAGTTTTGTTGCTACGTATACAAGGTAAGCTATGTTGAAGCGGTTTAGAGGCATGAAGACACCATACAAGGGCCATACTCAGCGACGACACGGTCAATCGCCGCAGCTTCTACGCTGTATATGATATAGTCACTCGCGCGAGATACAAGATGGCCATTTCGTAGAATTTGTATATTGGTCTGGAAACCTCTCAGCATGGATTCCTTCTGAGAATGGATAACTACATGTATGTACCCGACTTGCAAACTCTTCCCGCAGACTCTCATACTGATCCTCCTTGTCGCAAGCCATTACTCTATCGACATCCATAGTTAGTACCTATAGGATTACAATTCGAACTGTCACATAATAAAGCCTGTAACATCGCATGTTAGCTTATGACATGATAAAACGTGTCGAATAAAATGCGATATTGTAAAAACGCTTCAGACAAAATTTTAAAGGTAGCTGAGAATTTACATCATGGAAAGCCAACGACCGCCAGGAATCAGAATGATCGCCTGGAAGCCGAGGGCAATGCTCGAGCCAAATGCACTCAAGTCATCATTTGCGAGGGGACTTGTTGTATAAAGCGAAAAAGCGACTTACCAAAATAGATTCACGGAAGCTTAGGAGCGACAACAAATTGCAGTCGTCCTGGCGATTTCTTACCTCCAGCCAGCATCGCTAAGCCTGCGCGCATACATCTTCCCCATGTCGCCCATACCAATGATGCCAACGATGAACTTCTCCATGCTGGGAGGCACACCGGGGTTGATGCCTGTAGCCATGATATCGTACCAATCTTTTTCCTGCCAGAATTGACCACCTGAATAGAAGATCTAGAATAGAGTGATTACATGCTGAAATCTTGGCAAAACCAACTCGAGTTTTCGATCCGGTAGGTCGAAGCGGGCAATGAAACGCTGGGTTGAAAAAAAAACTGGTGATGAGAATGCGAAGGAAAGTTAAAAAAAAAGTTTTCTGGTGACGCTTTAATAGATCTGGAAAGTTTGAGTGGAGCTTGAGCTTGGATCTGTGCACCCAATGATGTGGAGACAGCTACTGTCGGAGCTATGTAGGTCCGAGGTGGGTGCGACCCCTGGTGAGATACATAGGTACCTCATGCGAAGTACATCAATCCGGAAGGGCTAGCAGGTACCAGCCCGAATATCTAAATTGAATAAGTCCGGGCCGCCTAAATTTACGCGGAATGCCCTGATATTAAAGAAATGCGTATATGAAGGGAGTTTTATATCGCACATAAGCTATCATGGAAGGCCTTTTTGCACTCGGCTCCAATGGTTCCGGACAGCTTGGGATAGGCCACCAAGAGGACGTATCAGTCCCGAAGCAAGTCGAATTTGCAGATGAAGCTCCTAAGGATCCCATCGTAAAAATTGCAGCAGGGGGAAACCATACAATCATAGTTACGGAACAAGGAAAGGCTTTCTGGGCTGGGGACCCTTCAAGCGGCGCCTGCGGGATCGTGGAAAATGCTAAGGATACGAAAGTGTCGAGATTTCAAAAATTAGTCCTCTCGGCCTCTGGAAATATCGGACCCATCTCCCACGTTGCTTGTACATGGGACTCTTCTGTTTTGGTGCTAAGAGGTGACAGTGAAAAGGCTACACAAGTGTACGTATGCGGGATTCCTGACGCAGGGGCTACCACCATAAGTCCGGGATCTACTTCAAGTCCGGCTCTTCTTCAAGACTTTCCTCCTCCCGGCACAGAAATATTAAGCCTCGCTGCAGGCTTTAGACATGTCGTTGCTGTATTAGATAATGGAGATGCCTATGGTTGGGGTAATGGACGCAAAGGCCAACTGGGAGAGTTGGGTAACGAAGTCGATTCAAAAGGTGTAGTACACCACCCACGTAAATTTGGCGGCATTCCCTTCAAGGTAGCCAAGGCTGTTTGTTGTCAATACACGACTTGCCTTATCAGTGAGCCTGGGGATGGTCGAATACTTGTCCTGGGAGCAGACAAATGGGAACTGAAAGCGCCGCTCCCGTCGAGATACCCAACTGGAGTAGTATTAGTGCAAGCTGGGGAGGTATCTATGTCTTGCAGCGGAATGGTACAACAATCGCATGGGGTCGAAATGACCACGGACAACTACCACCTCCAGGGCTTCCAAAACTAGAGCGTATTGTTGCCGGCAGCGAACATATCCTAGCCATAACTGAGGATGGTGATGTCTTGTCATGGGGTTGGGGCGAGCATGGAAATTGTGGACCGCAAACCGAGAAATTCGGAGATGTTAAGGGGCGATGGAACGTGCTCGCGTCATTGAAGCATTTACCGGAGGAGTCTCAGATTACGACTATCGCAGCTGGGTGTGCTACAAGTTGGATCAATATCATAACAGATGGGATATTCCTCTAGGCTACTAACTTCCTTGCTTAAACCTCTAGTACAACACCATACGTATATAGCTAGAGCCCTAACATCAAACATCTAGCCCCCAACGAATATGAATAAGGGTGCTATCATGGAGCTCTCTAATCATCAAAAAGGCCGAACCTACGAACTTGCGAGAGGCGTTGGGTTGGTTCAAAATGTGGTGGGTTATCTTCAGTAGCATCATTAGATCTCGACTCCTGAGTGTTTTGGTTTGTCATCATGGACCTCGTATTCGTCGCCGGTGCACGCTGCGCTCATATTAGCCATGTCGATCCAAGAGACCTGGGTCAAGGAGATACTTACAAAGTCGTCCCTTATGTCCCACTCCAATCGAGCGTTCTCTTCCTCGTCATCTTCACCAACATTTACAGGATCCCATTGATGCTCGTCATCCTGCGGGACGAAAAGCGACTCCGATTCAAATGTGGCTGGAGGCGGCCTCTGAGACGGACGAGTGATTGATGGTCTAAGAGAAGGAACGGGTTCGGGTCGTGGCAGCTGTGGCTGAGGGGGCATTCTTGGAGCTGGTGTTGGCGCATGCGATGTAGCTCTGCTGCCCGTAGCAGCTTCAAGCTGTGGTTGTTTCGGTCCTTTGGCGCCACCGCGGGCTTTCTTGGCCTTCTGTCCCGGTGCTCCCCTTTCCCCAACCGTCATTAGTAGGAACTCGCATTGAATCCCATCGCCTTCGTACTTGAGCTGCAGGGGTTTCGTTGGTACTGAAAAAAATGCGAAGATCTGACTACCGAGGAGATTGGCGTGCTGGATAATTGCCCTGAAATCCTTTACGCTAATGACAATATGCAGTTTATCCTCTTGGACTTCAAAATCTTCAAATTCATCCCGTTCGACAGCAATAGACGTATGAAGAGGTTTCTTCAAGACTTCTTCGCCATTCTTGACTTTCTCTGTGAAGCAAGTGAAGTTAACTGTCTCATCGTCTTCAGGATGGAAATCAAGATATTCTATTCCAGGACCAAAGTAGTCCATGATGTGACGCAAGGACCGACATGGCATAGACCAATGATTGGAAGCTTCATTTCTATCAAATTTGCCATGAACCGGAGGCGTCGGTTCAAACGGAAGTCGATATTTGGTGGTTATGCCTACTTTCTTATTAGCTGGCCACTTAGCAACACATACCGTCATTAGCAGATTACTTACCATTGCGGAACACAATCTTAGCGATGAACCGGCTTTTCTTGCCAGGCTCGTCTACTATTGCCACATCGCAATGGCTAATGGTGGTATCTTTCTCCCTGTCATGCAAAGGGTCGCCACTTCTAGCTCTGAAAATAGATAGGAGAGCCTAGAAAGATGCATGTAAGAAAAACGAAACAACGATTGCGTGTATTAGTTAAGTGAATAACATACTCGATTGTGTAGCTTGCAAAAGAATTTCTCTCGATTCTGAGGGACGCCTTCAAAATGGTATTTTGAGAAGAAGCGTTGTGTCACGAAGGAAAAAGATAAATATGCCGTCTTGGAAGTATTTAGAGTGGTAAAAACTAGCTAAGCGCACTCAATTTAGTAAGATAATAAGTAGAATAAGACAAGAATGAAACTTACTTTGTCTTTCTTTGCTTCTAGTGAAACATCGTCGCTGAATTTACCAAGACATGTCAATGCATCTCTTAACCTACTGACCCCTTCTTCGCTCAATGTGAAATTTAATACAGCCATGGCCGTCCGAAGGAGGGCTATTATGCCGTCGTGTACGGTAGTCTCGAAAGAACGGTGATGTAAATTGAGAGGAGCTAGTATACGACATATGACATTCAACTATTATGGGTTAGGTTAGGTAGGTTAGGTACTTTTCTGGTTCCCGCAAATTGCCAATTGGCGTTGATAAAGCACTAAAAGTAACTAGCCTAGAAAGTAAGTCACCGCTTGTCGCTTTCTAGGTTCTTTCCTGGTTTCGGTTTCACTCCCAGTCTAGGTACCTAAGGAAATCAAACTTCGCGTCAAGCTTATCAAAACGCGTCGCGGGGTACAAGGCTCTTATCTGTACAGTGTCAATAGTTGTTAGTTCAAGCTCTTAACTTAGAGCTATACGAACTCTTCAGCTAAGGTATAGTGTTGTGATAAGTACCGTACAGTATATATAGTCAAAGTACAAGACTAAGGTAGCAGCGATAAAACAGCTTCCATGTAAGAAAGATCTTACCTAGTTGCAGCTGCTTTGCATGTATTAATAACGAAATTACCTAAGGTACCTAGCTACACTCTTGCGGTAAACCTTTAACGATTAACTTTAGACCAGAACCTTTTTTGTCCATCTTCTTTATCTTTAGGACATCTCATATTTTCAAATGTTGTAGGCAATTATACCCCATACTAATTCGAATATTCAAGCATGGATTCCTCGGTTCTCCCTCAAGAGATCTTTTTGTTATTATGCGAAGAACTTGCCGCGCGTCATGACTTTGGAACCCTATTCAATTGCGCTCTCGTTAGTCGACGAATGGCTAGCATTGCATTAGAGCAGATGTATAGGTAGGTTTACTGTACGTTCCAAGCTTCAAATAACAACTAACGGTTCCGTCATATAAAGTGCTCAGGAGTCTTTTCCCGTGAGCACCGGTGATGCCGTCTACAAGTTAGAATTATTACAATTGTGGAGGTCCATCATCCTCTCAAGTGTTAAGAGAACTGCATACCCATATTGCGTCTACGTTCGGTCTTTGTCGCTTGGTAACCTCGAAGAATGTCTTCAAGATATCACTCGAGACAAGAATGCCCGGGATATATTCTTCGAGGGAGCAATGGAACGGTTCCTTGTATTACGAGAGGATGGGAAAGAAGCCCAGCTTCCACTCATAGACACCAAAGCTACCGTAGTTAAATCCGCGGATTCCATTACTCGATACATAAAAAGACTAGCAGACGACACGGGAACTGCTGTGTCTTTAGCGCATCTTGAAGGCACATCTATTCCCCACGATATATTACCGATCTGGATAGCACGGCTTGGAACTCTTACATCGCTACGAATCCGAGACGGATCAGTAGTCGGCTTCGACGCAGCCCGCGCCATTTCTAGGTGTTGCCCACGCTTTGCTGATTTGACATTTTTCTATTGGTAAGCTTGAATTTTACTATCCCGTTTCTTTTTGATCACCTATCACCTATCACTTGTTCCTGTGGTTTTTAGTATTAAAGATTACTAACCTCTCTATAGTATGTCTTAAGAAGCCCCTGTTTATGTTAATGAATCATCATCCTAAAAGTGAAGGCTGCTAGTTTGCGTATATAATGCTAATGAGTGATAGATCAAAGCTCTACTGCAGATGATGATTTGGCTACATTCTTCCGAACACTGCGTCCGAACAGCCTTCGCAGCTTTGAAGTAATAAGCCAGAATTCAATTGGGGGGAACGCCTTGAGGGCGCTAAACTCCCATGCAGCGTCTCTCCGGAGACTTATACTGCAAAATCTCGCACCCCAGGCCATGAAGGTCCTTAACCTGCTTCCTGATTGTATATCCCTGGAGAAGCTTGTAATCGAAAACGATCTGTACAACTTGGTGGATCTAGACGACTACCCCGACGGGATGCTCAATGAAGTTTCCGCATGGATCTGCAAATGCAAATCTCTTCGGAACCTAAGTTTCTCGCATTTTATTGGTTCCCATCCTGTGATTAAGGATGTTCTAAATGCGCCCGACATCCGCCTAACGTCTTTGTCCATAATATCCATTCATTCGGGAACCGAGCCGGAGGACACCGCTACCTGGGCTGCGCTTGGCCTTCAGGAGCATCTGAAGTCTCTAACCCTGGGCCTACACGATGGCACCACCAATTTTCTAATCGAACCAAAGCCACCACTAGTAGACTCGATCTGCCAGCTTAAAAATATAGCATCACTGAATTTAATGCAAGTACATCTCGCGGCAGACGAAGTAGAACGCATCGCAGCAGCATTACCAAACCTGTCCAAATTTAGCTTTAGCGGCGAGGTCTTAGACGACGACGCGTTACTTTACCTATGCAAGATCCCCAAGCTTAAGTTGCTTTGCATCAATTCTCTCACTCAGTTTTCTTTCGAAGCCCTATATCAATTTGGCTGTGGGCTCATGTCTCCGGATCGAACAGGTATCAGAGTAGATATCCTGAATCAGTTAGGCGAGTATAAATTAACACCATCTGAATATGACAGGCTACAAAAGCACTTCATAAAAAAGCTTAAGGGTCGGATTATGATTACCTATTTCATGGATCCAGATGAACAGCACGAGATATACTTCTCTGATGATTCCGATTAGCCATATCCGAAGGCAATAGTTCGAAATAATTCAGCTCTATTACTAATACCACGTCTCCGGTATGGAAGTTTGCGACCAGTTGCATCATATGTTACGCCACCCAACACAAGAGTTTTCATTCATAAAGAAACGGAAATTTCATTACTCGTACACATATGGTATACACAGGAAGGGATTAATTATTGGACCGATAAATGAATAAAGTGAAAAGCAAAGCCCGCCCGTCCGTCCGCGTGTGCTCTTCCCCGAGACTTTCCGCCTGGGTATCAGTCAAAGACGTTTCCGTCTGCCCACCAGTTTCCCCTAATCTGCATCTCATCTTCCTCGTTTCTCCAACCTACCCCTATTCGGGGAATCCCGTACTGCGCGCCCGGAATTCCTAGCGTCACTGTCGCCCCTGTCTGACCTGTTCCTATCACCATACTTGGTAGGACGGTGTTCACTTCGACTACCTCTCCGCCTGTGACTACCCGGGTAATATCTGGTTCTCCCGTCACCACGTCATGCTTCTTCATGGTCTTTGTGGCATTGCCGAGAGCTAGATGGGTGCTATGCGCTTGGTGATCTAGGGCGGGGTTCATGTTATCACACCAGCTCAAAGAGCAGTCGCCGTTGAAGTAGCGGCTAAGGCCCTCATACTCGGGACACGTACTCTGGCACTTATCTCCTCGCCAAGTGACCGACGATGACTTGACCATGCTGTCAGCTGGGGGGTAAGTGGTTCGTAAAGGCAAGTGAGCCTATCACCCGTAGGCTGCTGTGTCTGCGCAAAGGTGTTTTGGCACTCCCAGCCGCACCACCTATCGGAAGGCACAGATACTGTGTTGTGGTCTCCAGGTAGGCAGCTGTCAGGCCAGTCGAAAGGAAGGGTCTTTTGGCCCTCGGGTGTCCATGCTTCGGGCTCGTGGATGCGGGATAGCTGCTTGAGAACAGTGGTGCAGCTGGGGCCAGCGAGGAGCTCGGAGTGCGCGCAGCGGTAGGTGACGTACATGTATTGGCACATTGCTTCGTCTTGATTTTTTTTTGGTGTAAGTTGGCGTGGATGTAGATGTAATAATAGTGGTAATGGACGGATAGTAGGGCCGACAGCTAGGAACTTCGAGATTTATGATAATTAAGCAATCTGTTTGTGCAGTCCGGGATGCTGGTGGATGCCAGGTGTGATAAACTTAAGGGCTTATTGGCGGCTTGCTATGGTCTAGCTTTGTTGCTGCCTTGCTGCAGTTAAGACACTCGGCAAGGAGTTGTGAGATACTCGTATGTGTGATGTGTGGCCAATCCACGATGGGCAAGTTGGTAAGGAAGTTGGAATGAAGTAGAACGACCCAGGAAGAGGATGATGTACGGGACGATTGTAATAATATTTACTTCTAGAGGTGTGAACCGTATCGTGCATACCTAAGTATCTATGGCAGCATAGACCACGATTACTGAGATAAGAAACCACATGAACAATGCATGGTGGGAAGTTTTCCTCTCCAGCTATCTAGCTAGGCTGTTGCTTGGGAAGTCAGAAAACCTGTAGACCAATTCAAAGCCCCCATCTCCATCCGCAAGAGGCAAGCGGGATAGACGTGCTTGCCATCAATGAACCGGTAGCTAGGATATGTTAGAACAAACAGATGGCATCACAGAGCTACAATAAGAGAATATTATGTACCTCGGCAACTTCTACTTCAATCAGGCAAACGCTTCGTGTCGCTCTATCGATACCGCGATGTTTGGGATATTATTTTCTTGGAGTTTCCAAGACTACCTCCTTGAAGGAAATGCTTTACGAAAGAGCTAAAATATCTAGAGCATAGATCACATCGTCCTTCAACTATTTGGGTATAGAATTTGTCTACCAGCCCACGGCTAGACATAACTAAGGCCTTTAAGGTTATATTGTATCTGTTTCCATTCAAGTGCTACCGTGATGCTAAGTATGAATCAAGAGATTAAGGGGCTCATACGCGTACAGCCTTACGATATACTATCATCCACATTCATAAGTCGTCGTAAACCGTCGTAGGATTACGGGTACGACGCATTTACGCCTGCCCCGTAGTGATACAGATATAGTTGTAACTTGCCTGATAGCTTTGTGTTATATTTCGTCTTCCTTCAAGTCGTCCGTTGTCCATAAACTAGATTCTACGATAGAAAAACGACGGCAATAATCCAGAAAGTCAAGGCTACTTGTAGCGTCTTGCACATTCTCTGTACCCAAAGTAGTTGCTATTCTCAGATCTAATAAGCCTCACTCCAATGCTTGAGCAAGCAGCCCATCTGTACTACCTCCCAGAAGCTCGTCCGGAATCCGGCAACGCGAAGTAACACGATCCCGCGGTGCTGCCGACACCCGATATGTTTACCACATGTTTTCCACGGACAGCGAAACACCCGCGTAGTTGCACACGCTGAAGAAGAAAGATGAAGGTTGGCTACATGTTCCCGGAGGAGTTTGTCCAACTCTCATTGTGATACGCTACCGTCTCAACTGCTTGTATTGCTGGAGTTTTTAGAATTCCTTGCAAGTGGGTATCGATTCTTCATTTGCTATATCTATCGATGCATTCAGTGTATGCTAAATCCTTAACTAAAAGACAAATTCTAACTCCAAAACTCAATGCCAAACATTCGTACGAACTTGAATCTTATGGCTTCGCCCATGGACTACGCTGGGCCTCCATCTTCTGATGAGCTACCCAGTGGTCCACTCCGACGTCATCAACAGCAACGTCGTGGCTGATTCCAAAAGTTCGTTTCGAACCTAACTTCTGGTTCAGCTCTTTTGTGATGGCATCCACATCGACATTAAGATAGTCCCTCAGATACTTCCCTACATCAGTATTCTCCACGTTGCCCCGTATAGCTTCTGCTCCAGGACCACCAGAGCTGTAGATATTAACATCCACAGCCGAGTGGCCATGAGTACTCCATCCGATCTGTGCACGGATGCTAATCATTTGGGCAAAGGAATACTGGGCCTGTTCTGGACTTAAAGCCAGCGTCGTCAGCTCTTCGTCGGAGGCGTCATGAATGCCAAGACCAGGTTTGACGAGTTCCTCATCGATATACTTCTTTAGCTTGTCGACGGAATGGTCAGAGGATTGCGCGATATGTCCATGAAGGCGATGGGCAAGATACTCCGAGGACGAGGAGGCGTTCGCCAGTACAGCGGGATACCATAAGTATTGTGGGTAGTTAACGTTTACCTCTGGAAGTAGGGTTAGCCAAGGTTTTTACTAGTCTTGAGGTAAGGGAATACTGACGTCGTGCTACTGATAATCCGCCTGTTTCATGATCACTGGTAGCAACCAGGACGCCTGGGGTCTTGCTCTCATCTAAAAAGTCCAATACGGCCTTGAATGCCTTGTCGTATTCGAGAACTTCTCGCACTTGTGCAGCCGGGTCGTTCCCATGACCAGCGTGGTCGATTCTGCTGCCCTCGATCATCAAGAAAAATCCCTGGTCACTGTCTTCCGTAGCCTTCTCGAGAGCCCTCAAAGCCGTCTTGGCCATTTCGCTCAAACTGGGGTAGACGTCGTTCATGTTTCGCCTATCCAGCTCGAATGGAATGTCTGTTGGAGCAAAGAGTCCCAACATCGGAAGCGGGACTTCCTTTTTACCTTCCCAGAATTCGTCGAATCCTGCCCGGTCGTTGATATAGTTCCAACCATAGTCTTTCTGGGCCATTTCTACCACGTCAATATTGTCCTCGCGACATCCACCGTCGGTTCCGTTCGGGAGGAAGTGGCATCGCCCGCCTCCAAACATTAGATCTACCACGCGACCAAGGGGCCCATGTCCAACTTCTTGAACCGCAATATCGTCGTTTTGTTGGCGAACATCAACATGGCTGGCAAAGCAAGCGGGTGTTGCATCAGTGATATCCGTTGTGACAACTAATCCTGTCTTGTATCCAGCCCTTTTAGCAGCCTCGAGCACAGTCCCACAAGGTGTTGAATCAGGTAGCATCGAAATGGCACCATTATAACTCTTCATTCCGCAACTGAATGCCGTCGCTCCAGCCGCCGAGTCCGTAACTAAGGATGAGCTACTTCGTGTCCGACTACTACCCCAGAAGTGCTTATCAAGGGTGAGAGTGTCGCCGTGTTCGAGACCTTCGGTGTATTGTCTGAAACTACGAGTCAGAGATAGCGAGGCAGGGCCCATACCATCAGAGACCATGAAGATTAGATTACGTTTGCCGGCAGGTTTGTCGAATGAGGTTTGTTGGTGATGCGATGCCCAAATGGCGAGAACTAACACACCGGCGGTCGCGAGAAGGGCCCACGCAAATAGTAGAGCTTCTCGTAACCTAGTATGCCATGACCGTCCAGTGTGAGTAGCTCTAGATTGTCCGCGTAGCGCATCTTCTTCCGAGTCGCTTAGTCGGTCGGAATTGGCATCGGGATCGCGACGGTCGTCGGCGAGGAGTGGTGTTGTTGCATTAGCCTGGACGATTGAAGATTACAGTCAGCTTAGTTCGTAGCTAAAGGGCGGTAATACGCCAGTGCCCGGCGTATGCAACACATGTTTCTCCCCAAATACGATCACTGGCATTTAAGACGAAAGTACACTTACCATATCGATCGCGATTCATTTGAAGATGACACAACTTTTACGCGATGATAAATATAGCCGGTTGCAATCACAGAGTTGAAGATGTAAATGTTGAAGCTTACACGATTCGAGACCCTTTTAAGTTCAAGCTGTAAGGTTCAATGTTTGGTCCCTGAGACTGAGATAAGAGCTAGCTGCATGCATCAATCCCCACAACCTTGTTCCCATGACGTTATCATGCGTAACAATTATGTTACACTACACTAATTTGGTGTCTTGGCGGTGCTCTATGCTCTCTAGATGCATATTGGGTCCCCCCTATATTATTTATTCATCTATGAGAAGCCACCTTGAAAGGGGCACTGCCTCCTCCAGATATGACAATCCTCAACGCTTTAGCTTAAAGTCATAGTCAGAAGGCGATTAAGACACAGGGCGTCTTCACCAGTAGGATATAGTTACGCATCAATTTGTTAACTAGAAAGCATCATTAAGTATTCCACCTGGATGACAGGGTCCTACTTTAGTTGAACTATCCAATTTCTTAGTGAGAAAACCTCGTCAAGGACCTCAAATCTTTGAATAAGGGGATACTGCCACAGAGTCTTTTTGGTAGGATGTGACTTTGGTGTTTCCTTATCTCGTGGTCATATGGCCAACCTAGGTTTGTCCTCAGGCTTTAGTCACAGCAACTGAATAAGATCGTGGTAGGTAAATCAAGAAACATTATGTTCATACGTACATGAACAACACGTTTGTATGCATTCTCGCAGGTTCTCAAAGTCTCTTGTAGTTTAGCCCTTAAAGCTTAGAACAATGCCCAAGAATGCCAATTGTTGTTTCTTGTTCTTCTGCGTAGTTAGTTCTGGGAGCATCTTTGTGTGCCATGCTTTATACGGAACAACAATAATGTACGTTTTGTCCCAACACTTTGGTCCTGTCTAAAATAATATAAGAACCCCTGCACCATGTCTTACCTCGAGTTTAATCCATCTAAACCATCTTATCCTTCTTGTATCAATCTCTATCAACACCGCACATTACCTATAAACGAGCTGGCCTCGATATATATCAACAGTAGTCTGGTACGTTTTACTACTTTTTCGCAAACGACAAGGTCATAAAAACATCACAATGTTTGTGAAATATGGTTCGGCCGTGGCCGCCTTGGCCCAACTCTTCGCCATTTCTGATGGCCACATGATCATGCAGACCCCGAAACCCTTCGGAGGTCCTGACCTCGACAACTCTCCTTTAACTTCAGGTAATTACCCTTGTAAGTTGAAGGGCGATCCAGCTACCTTTTATTCGACCTCCGGCCTCGACAATACAATGGCGGTCGGAGAAAGCCAAACCCTCTCGTTCAAGGGTTCAGCGGTCCACGGAGGCGGAAGTTGCCAGTTGGCGATCACTAAAGACCTCCAGCCCAGCGTGTCGACTTCTTGGCAAGTTATCCTTTCCATCGAAGGAGGCTGCCCAAGCAAGTCTGGCTCAGGTCCTGACACATACGACTTCAAGATCCCAGACGGAGTAGCAGCTGGCAAATACGTCTTCGCCTGGACTTGGATCAGCAAACTCGCGGGCCAGCCGGAGTATTACATGAACTGTGCTCCTATCACTGTCACGGGTGGAAAATCCAAGCGATCGGACAACGAGACCATGGAAATCCTCCCTCGCGACGGTCAGTTCCCCGAGCTCTTCGTAGGTAACCTTGCCGACATCAACTCGTGTAAGTCTGAACCCAGCACCGATCCTCAGTACCCCGACCCCGGCTCTAACGTCATCCGTCCGGGTTCGAACAACCACTTCGCCAAGATCCAAGGCGACAACTGTGTTCCCAAGGGTGCTAAGTCTGGAGGATCGAACGATGCCGGAAGCCCTGCTGACCAAAGTCCTCCTACTAATGGTGCAGGTGGCGGCAGCGATAGTGGTAACGGGAACGCTGGCTCTAGCCCTGCTGCACCAGCCACCACCGCTGTCCCAGCTCCTGCTGCTCCAGCTTCTAGCCCTGCTTCTGGTGACTATTTCATGACTGCTTCTTCCGCAGGTAATGGTGGCAGCACTGCTGCTCCCGCCCAGAGCTCCCCGGCCGCGCCTGGAACCGGTTCCGCAGTCAGCTCTGCAGCCAGTTCTGCGACTAGTGCCGCATCTGTTCCTGCATCTAGTCCCACGGCTAGTTCTGCGGCTAGTTCTGCAGCTGTTTCGGCAAGCCCTGCTCCAGTGAGCTCTGCAAGCCCAGCAAATAGTACCGCTCCCAGCTCCGGGTCCACCCAAGGAGGACTCACAGGACCATGTACTTCTGAAGGTATGTTCAACTGTATTGGTGGAACCGCCTTTCAGCAGTGTGCCTCTGGTTCGTGGTCCGTGGTTATGCAAATGGCTGCTACGGTTAAGTGTGCTGAAGGACAGACGATGACTTTGTGGGGACGAGATCAGACCTCTCGTAAAATTGCCCGTAGGGTTGATTGGTAAGGCAGACAGTCCGAATTGACATATTCCTCTTGAGCAGTAATGCACATATCGTGGAACATAAAACTTATCGGAAGGTTAATGTAGATAGTGTTAACCCAGTCCACTCATGGTATACCATGGTGGTTGGAGCCTCCCATAAGTAATTCGAAAATTTCGTTTGTAATAGACTTTATACAAGTAACTTGCACCTCTTTAGGAATGTGGTGATATCCTTGATGATGAGTTGTATGACCCAAGTCACATTTCAAACCTATGTCTGCCATTATAGAGTGATATGAGCACGGTCTTAAGATAGTGTTGTAAGCAGGAATATGTTCGCTAGGAGTAAGCACTCGCTCATCAGGTAACCCCAGTCAATGTTCCCGTAATATTTCTACAATGCAAGCACTAGCAATGGTGGAAACAATTCACACAGGCCGGAGTGGTTGGGACCATCATTGGTCCGAAACCACACGAACACTATAAAAATTAATATTTTCACACTGCCAAAGGACAATAGCAAAGAAAATGAACACTTACACAATACCAGAGTTCGGTGGAATCGTATTTAGGATAGCATGGCTTCGGTGCTACCGATACCGTATTTTCTATTTTTCTATTAGCGTTGCTGGTGAAAAAGATGTGGCTTAGTTCTGATTGACCTTTCTCTTCTTTAGTTTTTGAGGTGTTGATTTGAGTAGCTGTCGATGCTTTAGCCGAAATTTGAGTTGTAAGCTCATCACCAGGTTCAATACTATTCACGCTTAGTTCTGCAATGCTTAAATTTAGGGTTGTACTTCCGCCTGTAATATTGCAATATTGAAATGAAATCATAACTTACACTTCTATAGGCTACCTCGTTGAAGAAGGGCCGGGATGCCTTTCGAATGAGGTTCGGGAAAAAAGACTACTACGAACTTCTTGAAGATCTGAGAGCTTGTAATGCAGAACTAAGAAGGCTTCGAAAAACAGCTGTCGAGATACAATACCACACTAAGACGGTTCATCTTACAATGCCATCTGGCTATGGGAATACTCGAATCATGTGCTCCCATTTGTATCATCTGTTACAAAACTGGTCATCCTGCAACAATAGCCTCAACGCTTGTCATAGCGCTAAGCTTTTCCTCAACTGTACAGACGAGATAGAGCCGAATATGGATCTATTCTTCGAGTATAACGGAGTAAAGCGGACTTCCTCTCGAAGGTATGTGAAAAATCGCAGTTATTTGATACATCCTATTAATGGCACTACGCTAGGGCACCTATCCACGCTATTTACAGGGACTTGGGATGCGGCAGCATCATTTCGCCACATACTATAAGCCCGATTATTGGGGTTGCTTTAAAAAAGAGATGTATTTCTAAGGAAATCGATGGCCAGCATTCCGTTGTTACAAAACCCACCGCTGAAGGTGCTGGTATACCCAGCTGCGATGGCCAAGATTTAGCCCAAATAAAAATCAAGTGCGAGAGCTTACAGACGGATTCGCCCATCACCTACCCATCATCGCACAAGGATCCTCTTGGCCACCTCGAGATAAAGGGTAACCAGCAGCTCGTCATATACCGGGGCTTACGAAATCTGGGAGTTGACCTCGATACTTTCAATGCTAAACCACAGAAAACCTTGGTCGGCTTTCTTGATATCCCTGCTTATCGAGTTATATCGGACAAAGACCGCATTAGGCTTGGACTTATGATGGTAAAATCAATGCTGAGATATCACTCGACGCCATGGTGGCCTCAGGGATTGACGCTCAATCAAGTATACGTCTTCTGTTGTGACACGGATGACTTGTCCTCATCTATCGACACCATACACCTTCGCGCGAACTTCAGAGCCTTGCCAGTCGTAGAAAATACCAGTTTACCTCTCACGTTAAAAGGCAAGCAGAACTACATACCCGACTCCTTGCCCCTGGATTTGGTTCAAGAGGCCATGGAAAACTACGGCATAAGGAACATAACCCTGTACGCGCTCGGGGTAGCTCTTCTCCAAATCGGGCTATGGGAACACATCCCGTGGGATGATCATGTACAAGTCCGTAGGAAGGCGGCGAGACTTTCGTACCTTGGGAAAAGGTTCAGAGATGCGACGAAGAGGCTAATTGACTGCGACTTTGGCTTAGCTACGGAGCAGCTGGAGGATATAAAGCTCCAAGACGCTATCTTTAGCCACGTTGTGGGCGATCTAGAATCGTTGCTTCGCGATCTGACAAATTTAGAATTATGATCGGTACTAACTTGGGTAGTGCTATATGAGCTTTGATCTTCTTGAATTATTTGACTCGAATAAACTATGATTTACGCTTTGGTTACTTTCTTATAGCAATACTTCAATACCTAGTAGCAATGATTATTCGTAAAGTCAGACTCTCAGTACATCACTTCAGTAGTCCTTGGATAGTATTTCCCATAGGCTAAATTATCAACGGTCATAAATATGCCCGTGATTACACTCCACGAAACTGCTAACTTATACGATTTAAATATATTTTTTTATATCTAGACCTCATACATCGGATGTATTTTGGGCAACAGTGTTAATTTCTCGTGGTAAGTATGTGTTCCGATCCGATATTGCCAACCTATATACAGGGGGTAGGTATACTCTCATAGGATAGCGCCTTCCTTGATTTTATGTGTCCTCGTACGGACCATGACCTCCTTGGAAGCTCCGTGCATAAAGCGAATTCATTGTTTGCGAGTGGTTAGTTCCGTTTCATATTAGAAGGGGAGCTTCACTCACCGTAGGTCTGCGAATTAAACTTTAGAGATATGGTAGATAAGCTTAAACTTTGCCCTTCTTACCATAAAATAGAAGTATACATTAGGTAATCTCGGTCCCCAAGGCCGGGCAACCCCTACTGGATATGTATATAAGGTATCGACTGGGGGAGGTGGAAGGAGATATTGTACAAGTTCATCTTCGGAAGCTGCAGTGGACTTATCCCAACTCATATATAAAAAGCCCAAAGGCAACCAACTTTGCCCGCCGATTGAACATTTACATGACCACCATCCCGTCTTGTCTCCTTCGCCATTTTCTCTTTTTTTTTTTTCTTTTGAAAAAAAAAAACCTGATTGCAAAATGATTTCAAAACTACAAATTTCAATGAGCAAGGGCTGGCTAAGAGTCGACCTTACTATTCGAAGCTCACAGTACCTCAGAAATGAAGCAACCAAGCAGAATTTCCCAGTTGATCCTACCTTAACAATTCAGTCGGTTCGGGACAAGTCTATCACCCTTACTAATGAATCTGTGGAGTTTTGGTCAAAGTTCGAAGACAGTCTTGTCGAATTTGTCTATTCATCGAACTTCATTGAAGTCACTGGGTCTGATTTCGATATAACGGAGAAGCTATGCCGTGCAACTTTCCGGGATCAGCAAGTTCAAGCAGAAGTCGAACCAAGCAGCCCAGAATACGAGGAAGCAAAAGCTGCGTTGATTGCGCTGACACGATCAAGCTCCCCTGAAGATATTACACAAAGTCGACAGGAAGTCATCAATCACGCCAAAGCCCTAAACTATGCTATCGATCATATCATCATCAATAGCGAAGCAATTACGGAAGACTTTCTTCGAGAGGTGCATAGTATATTATGTGCTGGAAAAGTCTTAGGGGAGGATGCGGGTCGGCCCGGAGTTTATAGAAATTGGGAAATCGCAGCAAGACATGGTCGGGATATGAAGAAAAAATCTATCTTCATACGTTCGTCGGTTGTTCCTCAGTACATGGCGGAGCTTGTGAGTGATCTACAGAAGGATATGATCACAGCAGAGGAAAGCAAGGTGGTTGATCCTTTCGACCTAGCAAATCGGTACTGTCATCGCTTGGTCTGCATTCACCCTTTCGGAGATGGGAATGGGAGGATGTGTCGGATTCTACTCAACATCATTCTCCTGAAATACGCTGGGTTTGTTAGCACATTTGGCGGTACTGAAGCCGAGCGAGAAGAATATTTGGACTTGGCTAGGCGAGCCAACAAGAAATTTCACGATGAAGATATGGAAGTTCCAGAGGAGGAAAATAAGGGCCATCATGAGCTGGCAAGATTCACACTCAGGAAGTCCAAGCAGTCATTCGATTATTTGTGGAAGTGGACCAGTGATAAAGGGGAATCATAGTAGAGATATATGGGACTCTTTTAGATATAATTACGTAACTCATACTGGATCATACATAGCGAATAATCAGGAAATGAAGATGACATAATTACTGCCCACCCATAGACCAACATTGGTAAGACCTTCTTTCTGTAACGATCTGATAAGAAAGTACCTTGTATCGTGTGACGCGTAATATCAGACGAGCTAATCTTCATGTAGTGCAGCAATTTAGTACTCCTAGAGAAGCGGTAAGCGACATATTTCGTAGTGTCTTGTGTCCATTAAACATGGTAAACTCAAGTCTCTTTAGAATTGAGCAGAAGGACTCTATTAGGAGGTAGCTAAGTTTAGTTGATGATGATTCTAACTCCAATATACCAGCTAGCGACGTTGGTATTTGCGACGACCTCGTCTGCTCTTAACAATGCTGGTTCGTCTGATGGTTTCGGCCCAACTCTCGATAGCGCCCGCGAGAACGGGCCGCAAATATTCAACGCCCTTCACAACGCGATGCGCGAGTTTGGATCCGCCTTGAATCACAATGGAATGTCCCTCTTCCCGGGGGTAATACCTCAGGGAGTGCTCTTGTATCATGGAACTAGCACCAAAGAAATGCCTAAGGGGTTTGAATGGCTTGCGTTCGAAATAGAGCATGCGGAATCCTTCGCTCGCTGTCGAGGACCACCCCGAAAGGACGTCGATAGAAATCAGAATACAGATTTCTTGGAATCTGTTATACATCCACCGCCACCAGACAAGATCTGGCGACCTAGATGCCCCCCGCAGTCCCCAGCAGGTTACTTACAGATCTATCAGGCTTCAAGACCTCTAAATGTTCTTTATATCGATGGCATGGCAGCCGGCAAGACAGTCATGGGTACGATTGATACCCAGGACATCTTGCTGGCAGCTAACAGAAGTCGGTTCATGTTTGATGACTGGGCAAGGGCTGATGGTTTATGCGCGCTGGCTCGGAAGTGGCAAATCGACGGATTTATACGTATGGAACCTGGATTCGAGGTCATCTACTGCGATTTCACAAATGGCCTGGAACTCCTATCAGCCTACCAACGACCAGCTGTAGACGAACCAGGCGATATAGATGATATGCAGATCGTCATGTTTGAGTGGGCGAGGGCAGCTGCTCAGCGATACCAAGGCATCGGTTCATCGCGTGTCACACTCGACTATTCCTCTATGGTTTCTGCTTTCTTCTATTCGATCAACTTGACGAACCCGGATCCGAAGAGACCTGACCTACCTAGATTGGTACAGGCCACCAATGCAGAAATGGATGCCGTGCGGGAACATGTTAGCGATTCTGTGGCTCGATCGAGATCATCCCGAAAAGTTCCTGTAGATTGGCAAGGAGTAACAGATATGATCGTTACTCGATATGCCAAGCGGTTACCCTTCATCGCCCAGACAGATTCGATCGACATCATCAGGAGCGAAATAAACGGCCTCCTCAACATCTTCATCGACTATGCAGAAACTGACGAGGGCTTCTTAGCTGCGCAGCAACGCTGTGTACGATTTTACCTTCGACCTGCGCATGGGCGAACATTAGAGGACGAGCTCATATACGCGGCAATTGAGCGTACCACGACTATGATATGCACGGCACTCTTCAAGGCTAGGAAGCTCGTGGTTGAGGATCAAGATGCTGACGAACGGTTAGCAGTGAATGCGACGAAGCAGATTATCCACGATCTAATGGGAACGCTGCGATGGCCGGAGTGGAAGGAGTGTGGCCCCTGTCAACCGGACGAATTGTGCTTCGTAGCGATGTGGCCCTTCGGAAACGTAGAAGACCATTATAACCCCAGCTGTCTGAACTACTCTGCCGTCATCGGCCGCCACGATTACTGGCAGGAACGTCCACCGCCGCTCTGCGTGAATAAAGAGCCATGTCAGAAATATGATGACCTGGGGAATGAGGAGCTATGATAACAAAGTCAAGTATCGAAGAAAATAAGAATTCCGATCCACGGAGGGTTTCGCTCTTGGAGTAAAGCTCATCTTGGCGGTTCAGCGGCATGACCATATCTTGTAGGATAGACATTTCATAATTAGAGTAGGATAGTTGGCTTTTTGAATAAGATATCCCAAAGTTATTTCTCTTATGACTTCAAAGGAAGCCTGTTTCTTAGTTATTTCCACCATTCCTATTATTCTCGTCAGTCCGGGATATTGGCAGACGCGGGGTAGCTGAGCAATGACTATCACAAGCACAAGAATAAGAGCAGTATTGGTTTACTTACTATTGAGAGATTTACTTCATGTCCATTGAGATATCCAGAACGAAGAACGTGTAACTATCTGTCTAAGATCACTGGACCGCTCTTAAACACATTCACAGTGCTTCATATTATTTCTCCACTACACAGTCGCTCGTCATCCAGCGTACAGCATAAAATGCGATCGCAACGCCGCCATATCCCCAAATTTTACTTCTTCTCCGTATCTCCTCGGCTCCGTGAAAACAAACAAGCTGTCTCCAGCCCCGATTCTTGGCGCGAGAAGCACTGAGACATAATCAAGTATCAGGCCTTGTGATATGTGAGATTCCCACCAGGGACTCGTGCGTCTGGTCTCCATCTATGGTTCAACGTCAGAATCTACAAAAACTATATCTGTAACCATCGTGCTCCCCACACCGGTATGAATTCAACCGGGCTGGATTGGTATCGCGATGCGACCTCGTCCTGCTGAAAGCCGCTTAGGGGCCTGCGAGCCGAGGGCCGCTATCAATGCAGATCCTGCGGGTGAGACATCAGCTTTCAGGCCAGCTGCAGCTGCAACTACAGCTACAGCTGGATCGGCTGTACCCGCCTTATCAGCCGCAGGGGTAGCTGCGGGAGGGATGTTGTGATAATCAGTGCCGTCGTTGCGATTTGTCAATTGATTAAGAAATAAGAATCCGCCTAGGTAACTATATATTTGCCTAGGTTCCAGTTCGTGTTGGCAAGAGTTCATGAACGTACCTAATTAATAAATCCAAAAGGTGTGGGATCACGATGAAACTTGTGAACCGACGGCTTCTTGCTACCTTGTGTGCTCTCGCAGCACCGCTCGAGTGTCTGGGTAGGGTGGTATCGCGCGGAGTAAATAGCGAGACTGAATGTCGCAAGACAACAGTTGCGATACTTGGGGCGGGAGTCGCCGGTATTACGGCTGCTCAAGCGCTATCGAATGCGTCGATCTCGGATTTCCTAATTGTTGATCGCAACAATTACATTGGTGGTCGCGGTATGGTTTATATCTCTTCTAGCATTGTTTCGATTTCGTTTTATTTACAACCAGGAAGTATTGATCCAGGAAAAGAGCGATTGAACATTCACCCCTGACTCTTGTGTATAGCACACACATGAAGATCTACGCGTGCTAACCTTGGGACACTCGAATACAGTTGCTCATACTAATTTCGGATCGAAACCTGACGGAACCCCTTATGTGATTGAGCTGGGCGCGAATTGGGTGCAAGGACTGGGCTCTGAGGGCGGACCTGATAATCCCATATGGACGCTGGCGAAGAAGTACGGGCTTAACAACACGTACTCGAACTATAGTTCCATATTGACCTATGACTGGGACGGCGCTGCCGATTTCGGTGACCTGTTTAAAGCGTTCGACAAGGCGTATCCGACGGTTGAGCAAGATGCCGGACGGATCCTCACGGATAACCTGCAAGACACCAGCATGCGCGCTGGCTTCAGCGTTGCGGGCTGGAAGCCGAAGAAGGATATGCGCGCCCAAGCTGTCGAATGGTGGGAGTGGGATTGGGAAACCGCTTGGTCGCCCGAGCAAAGCGGGCTGCTTTTCGGTGTCGCGGGATATAACTTGACCTTCTACCAATTCAGCGATCAGAACAACTTTGTGTGGGACCAGAGAGGCTTTAACACATTTGTCGTCGGAGAAGCGCACGAGTTCCTCGAGGAGAATGATCCGCGGCTTTTGCTGGAGACCACGGTGAAGATGATCTCGTATAGCCCTGATCGTGTAGTTGTTCAGCTTCAGGATGGTGGGTGTATCGAAGCTCATTGTAAGTCAAACCTTCTACCTATCCTCAATTTCGGATTTCCTGTTATTGGTATAACTAGCGCTTGTTAATACGAGAGTTATAGATGCCGTTGCAACGTTTTCGCTGGGAGTACTGCAAAACAACGTCGTTGAATTCGAACCCCCGTTACCGCGATGGAAACGTGAAGCAATCGAGCAATTCCAGATGGGGACCTACACCAAGATCTTCTTGCAGTTTAACGAGACCTTCTGGGATCGGAACACGGAATTCTTTCTCTACGCTGACGACAAGTCCCGAGGCTATTATCCCGTCTGGCAGTCACTTGCTGCCCCTGGCTTTATGGAAGAGTCCAACATTATCTTCGTGACGGTGGTTGATGGGCAGTCGTATAGGGTTGAGCATCAATCTGACGAGGTGACGAAAGCCGAGGTCATGGAGGTGCTTAGGAAGATGTTTCCAGATAAGGAGATTCCCGATCCTATCGACTTTCACTATCCACGATGGAGCACGGAAGAGTGAGTCAGAAATCCCCAACTAGAAAATACGGAACTAATCATTGTTTCAAAGATGGGCCTACGGCTCCTATAGCAATTGGCCAGTAGGAATGACGTTAGAAAAGCATCAAAACCTTCGAGCTAACGTAGACCGGCTCTGGTTCGCTGGTGAGGCCACTTCAGCGCAGTACTATGGGTTCTTACACGGAGCTTGGTTTGAAGGCCGGGACGTAGGGATGCGCGTTGCTGGTCTGCTTGGCCAGGGAGGAAATCACGAATGCGATGGAAACTCGACGGTTGGTTGTGGAGAAATGGCGAATTATAAGGTACTCCATGGGTCTACTTTTGCCGATGAATATAATGTAGAAAATGGGTGGTTAGCAAGTAGTTTCCTGACATACGGCTATGTAGAGTGAAAGTGTCAAAGGAAAAGAGGATTGCGTTGATATTTGAACCAAGCTTATACCACCACCACACCACCACCACCCAGGCTGCATGTTTAAGCCCACATCATCTCTCAAAAATGTCAATGTAGATGGACTATTTACTTTCCTCCCAAAATCGATCTAGTACCTCCTGCCTTAGTTCCCAAGCCCAATGGTGGCATGTCTGATGCACAACGGGACTCACTTCTCCCTTCTGCTCGTCATCTCCCTCATCGGTTACGCTACGTATACCCTTTGCCTCATACTTCTTAAGAAGAGACCTACGCCATCGCCCCCTCTCTCCAACGCACCCCTTCCACCTGCTTATCTGACGGTTGTCATCAGGACAGCGACGTCCTAGCCAGAACCGGCAATACCATTGAAACCAACCGCGAACGTCGTATTCGTGCATGATCCAGCCGTGGACTTCCCATTGCTCAATACTCTGCCCGCATGTGACTCCGTACTTATTGACTTCCGGGTCAGCGGTCTCGCCGGTCAGATACTTTCCTACATCGAGACCCTTAATCCATTCTTCTGGTAGTTCCTTCCAGTCGTCGCGTATAGTAGTGCGAAGGTGTTTGGAATAATAGGGGCGCCAGTATGTCCCCCCGAAGGAACCCTCACGTATGATATCCTCGGGCGACTTGTTAGGGGTAAATTCAGGATGTGATTGAAAGTGATAATTTCCTTCCTCGTCGCGTGTTGGAGGAGGTGCCGTAAGGGTCCACGAAGACCAGCTTGCAATTAGAGCATCAATATCTCGGTCAGGTTCTGCTTCTGTTTTAGAAGCTTCATGGGCTATTACAGGAGAGGTGTGTTTCTTCGCCCGACCCTTACGAGGCCGACTATCAGACGAGTCTGATTCGTCTTTAGGAATGGGTTGCTTCGTTGAAGCATTGGCAATGCGGGCAGAAGACCGGACAGGGGAATTAATATAGAGCCTGGGGCGCTTCGCAGGAGATTTGTACTGATCTTTAGCTTTTGGCTTTCCTTTGCTTGGGGAGGTTACAACGTTCTGAATTCCTAGATCTTTCACGAGGGCCTCGTTGCGCTTGATATTTTCCAGCCGACGAGCTTCATATCCAGCCATGACAGTTACTGAGGTGGGCCTTTAGGTAAGGTATCGTGAATTGAAGGAAACACAGGCACGTTTATGTATCTGGCTTGAAGATCAATCATATTTGTATGATTCAAACTTGCTTGTGTGAAAAAAGGGCTGTTTGAAAACGCCACTACGTCATATATCAATTAGCTTTATCTCAGCATAGATCATATGGACACATGTACTATACTCTAGCTTGACTATATGTATACCCCCATACACATTAGACGTAGATATACATGCACTTAAGCTTCCAGGTTTTTTACGGAAAGAGGTATATACATGTAGGTAACTAAGGTAGCTTCGATCGATTCTTTATTCAGGTACGGGAACCTAGAAAAACTTTATATAAGGGTACGGTACGTCTCAAAAGCTTAATCTGAGTCTAGAACGTCCTAACACTGGACTATTTTTGTTCTGTTACACGCGATTATATATACCTTGGTACAAGACGGCTGATTCACAGCTAAAAGGTCACTACCGGTATCCAATAGCGTTCATTTCTTTTCAGATTGCCAAGTGCAAACCCCCCTGACGTCGCGTTGTGGGATAGCCTACTCCAAGCTTAAAGGTGGGGTGCTCAACGGCCTGATTGAGTGAGATACCTTCACATACTTCCAACTTTCTTAAAATATCTGTGTGCATTCATTAGGATATCCCTACAACATCCAAGCATCCAATGGACACATTTATTCAGCATATTATCTGGTTTAGCAATTCCTCTGTCACAATTACAGAGGAATTCTACCCATCAGCGCTTTAAAACATTGGTAAGTTGTACCCAATTTCTCGTATTCACGTTTCAGACTGGTAAGGGTTATCTTTGATAATAAATCGCAAATGCGCGCGTTCAACTCGTTTTAATCCTGTCGCCGAAAAGTCGCATCAGTAGAAGTCATCCTAACTTTCTCTAGTGCCATTATTATAGATCTTTCCGTCAAGTTGAAACCCATATAGCCTTTTGGAGAGACAATTGGTCCTTGTCTCACACAATGTCGCAATCCTCCGACAGCACAGCGATGGAGAAGTTTCCTGATGTACCGTACGATATGCCCGATGTCAGCCCTACAACAACGACGGCACCAATGCCTAAGCTTGACACCACCGCAAATCCCCAAGCTGGTACATCTGCAGAGGGTACACGCGCTAGAGTCGGGACTCACCGTGGTTCGCATGTCAAAATGACAACGCCTCGACAATCCGCCGAAAATAATCCTTTTACTCCCATCTCGCCGGTATCTGCGTATAGACGACGTATGACTAGATCGAATACGTTTCTTACGGTAGAGGAATTCGAAGAGTTTGAAAGCCAACCAGGGTGGAAGCCAGGTGCTGAACCAGGTGTTGATCCCTCGAAGCCAGATGGTGGTCAGGAGACGGTACCCACTCTCCACGCGGAGTGCCAGATTACGGTTGTTGACTTCTCCCAAGACAACTTGGAGATACATGAGTTGGACAACCACCAACTTATCGACTTTGTGCAGCAGCCCCAGCCCAGTTGGGTAAAATGCCGATGGATCAACGTCAATGGCTTATCGTGGGACGTTATCCAAGCATTGGGCCAATATAAAGACCTGCATAGACTAGCGATCGAGGATATCATGAATACAAGGAATCGCACTAAAGCTGACTGGTAAGGTACTCTCACCCTAAACAAATGCATCTAATGGCTAATTACTCCGTTTATGAAGGTATACCAACCATGCTTTCATCGTTCTTACCTGTCAGAAGCTGGTCCGCATAGTAGAGGATGATAGCAGTGATGACAACAGCAGCGATGACGAAAAGAGTATCAAAAATGGAGGCAAGAAGCCCAGAGGCTGGTTCCGCAGAAAATTCGAAACCGTCATGAAAGAGGATACCGTACTTGAAAGTGGTACGAGGCCAATGCCAGCACCGATTAGGAGATTTACACATCAACCTACTGATCTCTCCAATGTATTCGACCCAAGCACACTACGCACATTGCAGAGGTATCATGCTTCGCCAAACTCCGCGCGAACAGAATACATGGAGAAGCACTCAGCTTTAGTGTCTAGAGGGGTAGCTGTCACCGCTGAGCAGGTGGCCATGTTCATCACTTCAGATAATACAGTGATCGCATTCTTTGAGCAGTCGGCTGATGATGTTGAGAAGCCCATATTGGCTCGGTTGGCAAGCCCAACCACGATCCTCAGAAAGTCTTGCGATGCATCAATGGTTTCGCAGGCCATCATTGACGCAATAATCGACATGGCTATACCAGTCACCGCATGTTATCGGGATGTTATTGAAGATTTGGAACTGGACTTTTTCATAAATCCCAGGGTCAACGATACCAAATACCTCTATATTGTGATCTCCGAAGTCAGCAAGTTATACAGTCTTATCAACCCGATCCAGACACTCATTAGTGCCCTTCGGGATCACAAGACAAAGCTAAGCCAGGACGACACGGCGAGGGAGCTTCAAAATCCCAATGGAGGTGTTATCATCTCCCCGATGACTTGCACTTACTTGGGTGATGTGGTAAGTTTCTCATAAAAATTCAATATCTTGAATATTTTTTTCTTTGGCGGCTACTTTTACCGGATATAGTCTTGGTGAAATCATCTGACTCCTTTTTGATTCAAGTGCTAATTCACATATTCACATATTCTAGTTCGATCATTGCGTGCTTATCACAGAGGGCCTCAACCAGATCAAAGAGTTGGCTAATCATATGATCAACCTCACTTTCAACACTGTCACAACCAACCAGAACGAGAATATGAAGCAGTTGACCACTGTTACCATCATATTCTTGCCATTGACCTTTTTAACTGGATATTTCGGCCAGAACTTCGCAATCTTTGAGCCAGTAGAAGGCTCCGTCTCGTATTTGTGAGTTTTTATCTAGAATGAATTCTCGTGGAGGCACATTACTGACAGAAGGCAGCTGGTACATTGCGATTCCCGTCATGATAGTCACAATCCTAGTCTTGATGCGTGATACCATACTTGCCTGGTTGGTTAGGTTCCGTCAGCGCAAACATGTTAAAATCATTAGGAGGAAACAAGAAGCGAAAAGGGCGCGGACGCGTGCCTTAATGCTCAAAAGAGCACAATCTCGAATTTAGATTACGATCTAAATAGGAACGCTGGACGAACCCATATGAACCCTTTTTTCTTCATAATTCGGGTACATAGTTGACCTACTGATTTACATAGACCGCGTCTGCTTTGGCAGCGCATAATGCGAGTGATACCCTACGTATAACTATTCCTCTAACTTAGAGATACGAACTTATAGATACGACCTTCTGGACTGGTATCAGGATTCGATTTGTTTTCAAAGACTAATAAATAATAATTAGGCCCAATTGTTAGTAGCAATGTTAATTGAGACAGCTCATGGGAACATTTATTCTGAGGGAGGCCTCTAAGATGTTTTGGTGTCTATGATATGATTATAACCACTCAAGCTTGAGCGCATCCCACATTATCCCTCTCCATCTATGGTTTTGCGTCAGGGTCCTGTATATTGGTCAGCAGGGACAAATGGGCGTGAAGGAAACCCGAATTGGAATATCAAAGATGGTGAATACCACTTACAGATCTAACCTATTGGCCCTGTCAGAGAGAAACATCTCTCCTGGGATAGTAAACTGCCTAGCATAATAACCGCCGGATGTTGTTGCACTCCGATATAGCGCACCATCCGTTGCATTCTCACTAACGATGGTCCCTACCAGTTGTTGATTCATGCTAACATTAAGTCCCGTTGGCTCTACTTCCGGAAAAGCGTACGAGTCCCTGCCCAGCCCGTATCCGTTCTGGCTTGTGTACCCCGCGAGCGAGAGGCTCAGGACGGCACCACGCTCTCGCGCCGCGTCGTCCGCTTCAGGGAATATCACGGTCCAGTTCCCCTGTGCGCTCTGCGCGAAACACCAGTCCTTTTCTTGGCTGCTGCCAATAGCGTATACAAGGTTCGCCGGACACTCATCGCTTAGCCCGTGCGCCATCTCTGCGCCACCTAGACGGAAACCTAGTGTCTTGCGGTCGAAGTCACCGATCTGCCATGCTGGATGTCGATCTGCTGGAATCTCCCATATGACGGTACCTAAGTCGATGTCGGGAGAGTTTGTGTTGGTGAATTCTACCGCGGTGCCGTTGTGTACGCCTTCTACATCAGCAAGAGCACCTCCATTAGCCCAAGCCAGGAGGCGGTATGGTTTCTCTCGTCGAACGTGGTTTAGGACGAAGGAACCGTTGGCGTCCGCATATGTCGTGTACTGGTAGTTAGTTCCCTGATTGTTGGTTTCAGAGCCGTCCTCGTTGCCTAGAAAGACAGCCGCGCCGGCTGCAGGACGCCCATCGCTAAGAACTATTTGCCCTCGCACAGTGCCTCGCTGCTGGTACTTATCGTCCTGGAACCAGGAGTAAGGCCATGCAGCTTCTTCTTCCTTGCTCCGTGCCGCAGCGTCGTCCAGGTCACCATCGTTTACGTAGAAGAGCCAGGGTCCCCACATCTTTCCCGGTGGAATTAGGTTGCTGAATTCCGAGTTATAATGCGTTCCTAGGCCGAGGATGAGTCTTCTGTACTCGTATAGAAAAGGGGGTAAGTCATCGCACTGGAAACTTACCATGGTACATATGCAGTAGGACCGCGTCGTTCGTGGAGCTCTCCCTGTGAAGCATAAGCTCCTGCTTGAGATGGTCGCCGATGTAGTAGTCCTTTCCTGGGGCAATCACATAGGCCCCAACACCATCTCCATATAAGCCATGGAAGTCGAGGTCCCGAACATAGCACGAGAAATCGTATTTGGTAATATAGCTGCCATTTGGTCTCTGCCATGTTTCGTCTTGCACCTTATAGCCCGTCTTGATATCTTGAATCGTGGGCAGCGGCGCATTCTTAATATTCGTCCGGCCCCGGGTAAACTGCAGCGGATCAAGGCGATATAGACTCCGGACTTCTCCCTGATAGCTTAGATTCCGGTTGATGACATATTGATAGTGGCCATTCAGACCGCTGAAAAGAACATAATAGACGTCACCAAAATACGAATTGTTAAAGCCTACGTGGATCATGGAATTAGTCTTCTCGATCAAGGTCGGCCCGGACGTAAAATTAAACGTCGTCTTGCCGCCGGTGTCGGTGTAACCCCCAGTCGCGTTGCCTACGATTTCCCGGTCGTTCCACCACATCTTTGTGACGTAGCCGGACGACTCGACGTCCATTGAGAAGGTGTCGCCATTGGAAATGCGTGTTACGTTTTCGTTGATGATGGTCATGGAAGGCTCGCTACTAACTAAGGGGAGAAGAAACAGGACTGAAGCCCATCGGGCCAGATCGTTGACCCTCATGATGACGCCCAATAGTGAAAATAGGATTAACGAAGGTCTACTCACGGGGGGTTATGAGCAACGGTTTTTATTTATTTATAACTAACCCCAATCTCTATGGAACTTATTCCATGCTCGCATCTTCAGCCGTCAACAGCAGGGATAATATACACCGAGCTCCACGGCTTAACTCGCATAGTCTACCTTGTTTAAGCAAGTTAACAAGACCTAGTCTCCGCAAGATGGGAAGACTACAGGGTATGGAGTTCGTGGAATTGTTTACCGAAGAGGGGAGCTGTGGGGTTACCCCATACCCCGGACGGAGACGGCAGGGTTAGGTTAGTTGAAGGACCGGATCGGCTGTTTACTTCCTGAGCAATATTAAGAATATCACCGTTAACTTTGAATCATACTTGTGGGTTAGTTGGATAGGTAGACATCAGCTACGTAGCTGAAATAACAGTATAGGAGTCGACTCGAAGAATATCAAGGCTTAAGTAGTGCAAAGATACTAGATGTGAAAAGCATTACGATAGTTGTTGAAATCATACTTCAGAAAGACTAACCAGAAAAGCTTGCTGGAATTCATTATGAATATTGGAGTTAAAGTCGATATTTATTCCACCATTACGGATCCGTACATTTCATCCTGTTGAAGTATAACATATACAAGCCTAGTTGACCATAGCTACATGTAATTCGTGGTATATGAATAGCGCAGTTGGAACTATTGCAAATGTATTTTACAATAAAAAAATATTAATAAAGGATCTTTATTGAATAAGTTGCTAGCTAATCTTATAATGAAACCCATAGGTTAATATGACAATAGGTGCTTTTAACAGCTGTCTGCCAGCCGTCACCATCGGCATGTCTAAGCCTCACTTACTTATTATTGTTTTCGCATGTCAACGCGATCAACCGTATGATCAATTTAAAAGTAGATCTCGCTTTATATTTAAGAAATATCAATAATAATGGACGCCCACAATGATGCAGTAGCATCTATATCCAAGAGGTTGAAGGAGTTCTACGCCCAACGCAAACCCTTCCGAGTCTATCATGGCTCTACCAACAGCACTCGAACGGCAGAAAAGAACAGTGACAACACGGTAGATACCAGCAAACTAAACCATATCCTGGAACTTGACACTACGAGTAAAACGGCGCTAGTAGAGCCCAACGTCGCTATGGACCATCTCCTCGACGCTACTGGAAACGCCGGGTTGGTCCCACTAGTAGTTATGGAATTCCCGGGTATCACCGTTGGCGGCGGGTTCAGCGGCTCGGCCGGCGAGAGTAGCTCATGCCGCCACGGGGCCTTTGATGCAACGATCAATTGGATCGAGATAGTCCTTCCCGATGGGGAAGTCCTACGCACATCCAAGTCCGAGAAATCCGATCTCTTCTGGGGCGCCGCGTCTGGTTTCGGAACCGTCGGCGTCGTCACGCTTCTAGAGGTCCAGCTGAGAGATGCCAAGGGCTTCGTCGAGTTGACGCATTATCCCACGGGAAACTTCCCGGATGCGAGGAAGAAGATACAGGAGGAGCTGGAGAACCCTGCTGTGGAGTATCTGGACGCTATTGTCTTTTCTCCGAAATCAGCTGTAGTTTGTTCGGGTCGTTTGGTCGATACCATACCCATTGGCTCCAAGCCCCGACGGTACTTGCGCCGGCGGGATCCGTGGTTCTACTTGGACGTTCAGAAGAGGACTAAGAAGGCGACAAAACCGGTCGTCGACTATATTCCATTAGTCGATTACCTGTTTCGTTGGGATCGTGGTGGCTTCTGGGTAGCCAGATATGCCTACAAGTATTTCTTCACGCCCTTCAACCGCATCACACGCTATGTGCTCGACTCATATATGCACGCCCGCGTGATGTATCACGCTCTACACAAGAGCCGCCTATCAGACACTTATATCATACAAGACGTCGGCGTGCCTTTCGACGCCGCGGACGGTTTTTTCAATTGGGTAGACCAGACCTTCAACATCTACCCAATCTGGCTGTGTCCGCTGCGTCTGCGGCGCGAGACGCCCGACGCAGCACACGGACTCCACGCGGGCTTTGCCAGCCCGGATTATCCGGAGATCATGCTCAACTTTGGGATTTGGGGGCCCGGGCCTCGCGACTACGAAAAACTAGTCCACCTCAACCGTGCGATCGAGCAGAAGGTCCACGAGCTGCACGGCAACAAGACGTTATACGCGCAGGCCTACTACACCGAGGAGGAATTCTGGAAGACGTATGATAGGCCTGCGTATGATTCCGTGCGTGAGAAGTATCATGCGTCTCACTTGCCTAGTGTATACGATAAGGTCAGAGTTGACGAGAACGCAAAAAGGAAGGTCATGGAGGGCTCGAGGATGCCGGCGGTTCTTCGTAATGTCCGCCCGTTCCAGGGTCTGTATGGCGTGTATAAAGCGTGGCGCGGCGGCGATTACTTACTGCAGACGAAGAAGACACCGAGTGTAGCTGTAAAACCGGCAAAGGGGGGTTCTTAATGTTATAATACGTCTAAGTCCATGACCAGATGGCACTTATATTCTACGATACTGTATTATCACAGACATTAATCGAGTCGTCAGCTTTGCTATGTATTTCGTCAATTCATGTATATTTAGCTACGACAGCTCGAGTTACCGAGTTCCCTTTAACTTCATCACAAATGAGATGAGTAGCCCAGGACTATTATCTATCTATCTATTCTTCCCTTACGAAGAAAGCTTAACGACGTAGGCTCCGCGCTCGATCGTGTTGATCATGACGTAGCCGCTCTTGAAGTAGGGGTAGTGGGACCAGGTGCCCTGGAACTCGACCTGGCCGCCGCCCTCCTCGTTGTCGTCCTCGGGGTAGATGTCGAAGTAGGCGACCTCTTTGACGCTCTTGCCGGTCGGGTCTGAGGGGATGGACGAGATGTCGAGGATGTGCAGCCCGCCGCCGTAGTTGCTCTGGTACACGTAGTCCCCGTGCACGAACTGGTTGTGGTCGATGCCCTTGCGCGACGCCTGGTAGTACCCGTCTGCTTGGGGCTTCCAGCGACGAGATGTCCCAGATGTAGGTGATGGGGTAACCTGGAGCGCCTAGACCGGCCCCGTCGTACTCGTCGTACTCGTCGTCCAGCACTAGGTACTGCTGCCATTGGGTGTCGAGAACCCAGCCCTGGTGCGTGTAGCTGGCGCCCTCGTACGAGGTGCGCGAGATGATGGACGGGTTGGCCTTGTTCGTCACGTTGTAGATGGTCAGGGTGTCCTCGTTGTACCCGTAGCAGATGTCCTCGCCCACGTACTTCTCGTCCGGGCCCCGGTAGATCAGGCACTGGGCGTCGTGCACGTAGCCGTCGGCGGCGGCGCATCCGGGAGATGTCAGGTTGGACAGGTCGGACAGGTCGATGAAGATGAGACCGGAAGCGCAGGCGGAGTTACGCGGCTGCGCGCCCGAGGCGACGGCGTAGCCGACCTCCTCGTTGGTCTGGACGGTGTGAGAACGGCCGGAGGAGGTCATTGAAGTAGGAGATGTCGTCGTCGTTGTTGAAGGTGACGGGCTTGGCGGGGTCGACGTCCAGCAGCTTGGCCATGTCGAAGACCTGGATGCCGTGGTTGGTAGCCTCACTACCAATCACGATGTAGCTCTTGTAGCCCTTGATCTCGCGCCATAGCGAGGGCTCGGCGGTGGGGTATTGCGGCAGTCGGCCGAGGTAGACGAGCTTTCCCTCGGGGCTGATCTCGGCGAACGAGGCACCGTCGGACTGCGCGATGGCCACGAACTCGCGTCCGTCAGGGCTGGTCCAGCCCCAGGAGCCGGCACCCTCGCCGCCGTTGCTGCCGAGGTCGGCGTGCGACTTGAAGTCGTACAGGTCGAGCTTGCTGCACTTGAAGGTGTAGAGCGGGTCGTTGGCGTGGAGCTCAGCGATTCCGTTCACGCAAGGGACCACGTCGACGGAGGCGTCCATGCTCTTGTATTGGGTGGAGTCGAAAAGACCTTGTTCTCTTCGGCTGTCCCAGTACGCCTAAGGGCTCGAGTTAGCATAATCCGTACTCCCAGCATAGTGGGATATTTCTTACCATCTTGGTGGACATGATATGCTCGTGTCGTAGGCCACTGTCGAAGATCTCGGCCGCGAGCTTCTCATCAGGCGGTAACTCCTTTGCCGCCGCGAAGCTGGAGAGTGCCGCGAGGGCAACTGCGTTCAGAGAGTACTTCATTCTGCTTGACGTCTGTTCCCCAAGTTTGCACTACGATTACAGATCCTCGCGACTTGTATCCGAGCGATGAAGACGCAGAAGAGGGGGGGGAGAGGGCTGACTTCGAAGCTGACTCCGCCCTGGCGGGCCCTTAAGTATTCATCCGTAAGGCCTACAGCGATAAGGTAGCTCGGATCGAGAAGCCGTCGCTGCCCATACGCTCGACCACATATCGACGAGGGTGTTCGTCTTGGGGAGATGGCATCATGAGCGTAGATACTGTCGTAGTATCCCAATCTACCCAAAGGGGTAGGTGGGTGGACGATTTAATTTGTAGAGCAGCGCGGCATGAGTCCAAATTCTGGACTATCCCCCGGCACTTTGACCTGCGCCTAGACCTTGGCGGCCAATTACGCCACCCATCTGATAGACGGTCAAAAGAGAATCGCGGGTTGCTGGCTGCTGGGAAAGCCGTCCCTGTTCGCCCAGCCCGTACCCATGTCCACAGCCCGTCCAATCGGCAGCCGTGTTTTTGTTATATAGTATAGAATGCTCGAGGATTTATAAGGTTGGTTCTTTGCCGCGAGTGCCTATCAATTGCCGAGAGAGGCAGGAGGATTGCCGCTCGTCCCCACGCCCGATGGAGGCTCTTGGCGGCTCTTTGCTTTCGTGGCTGCGTGACCATCTTCCTTTCGTTGACAAGATTGATATCAAAGCCGGACGAGTGGGTAAGAGAGGGGGGGTTGGAGAATAAGAGATACCTACAGGGCCGAGAATATGGACGATTATATTTCATGTGCACGCACGCCATACCTACGTGCATTCGTATTAGAAACGGCTTAGGGCTTAGGTTGCGATCTAATGGCGACTGGCAAGTGGTTGTAATCAATGATGCAACAGACACTCAAGAATAAAATAATAGCAAAGGGCCGAATTCCCCTCATGGGGTGTGTACCAACAGTGCTGACATGTGTATATTATCTATCGGGATTTCGATCATGGACGATCATTCAGCCTCCAGAATGAGGCGTCCAAAGAGCCCAACGTGCCTTACTAGTTAGGTAGCGGTGGAAGTCCCAACAGAGGCGTTCGGTATGCAGTCACAACGACACCAGGCTGTAGTTAGCTTATTCCACGCCGATCTCGTAGAATACGGGTTTCGTCGGCGTCTAAAAGCCGGGGGTACCGCCAACCAATCGCCTCCCCGCCTCCGGAATCTAGACCCCCGATTCGGGAACCCGCCCGTATCCTATCGACTCGACCAACTAACCTAGCTAGGCAGCTCTTAAGATCGTGGGATACGGGTCTAGTTTTGGGAATCGAGTATTGTAAGCCGCGAATCTGCTTGGCGGAAAAACTCCAATGACTCTAAAGGAAACCTTGGGTGCCCAGTGAATTGTCTTAGAACTCTTACTAAAGCGACTTCTCGACTTGCCTTCCTAATTTCGTAAGAGTAGTGTGAGATAAGAGTCTGGGCTCCCAGCCCTAACATTACGAATAGGTACGATTCACATGGAAAATGGAACTAGGTAGTATAGCACGAAGATCGTAATGGACGTATCTAGGCCCCTTGCATATATCGGCTTATACTTCTTGGCCTCTTGCGACGTCACCGGGTCTAATAGATGATTTTTTATATGATCGGAAGTAGTCTCATCACAGTATCCTCTCCTAGCGTTAAGTAAGAGCTGTAGAAAGTACGACTTTTTACACCTAACCAATGATTTATTATATTCGAATCTACAGCAGCTTGTATTTTCACTCTCATCGGAGCAAGGTCGAAACATTTATGGCCCAATAACATATCTTGTAAGGGAGAGCGCTACTGTCCGCGAACAAATATCTGGTGAAACATGGCTCAATACTATCTGCCACCTCTAATCGCCAGCGCTGCTACATAATAACATATACTCCTCCCGCATGTTTATTACCAAAATCTTAGTCTACGAGATCATTGGGGCTAGTGTCTTCTCAGTTTTAGCTCCGGGTACGCATTCCATATGATAATAATATTATAGATAACTCAGCCCGACCTACCAATTGATATCGAGCTTGTCAATACTCATTATTAGCTTTTGTCATCTGCTCATTTGTGTTTGCGAGAAAGCATTGAGGCGAGCTTTCAGGTTCATGTCATTACAGACAAGTACCTAGGTGTTTCGTAAGATAGTTTGGTATCTGAATGAGAAGAAAGATGGCAATGAACTAACATATCTCACACTTTGTAGGCAGCTAGGAGATTTCAAGGCCAGGTTACAACTAAAAAGTATCTCTAAGCTTAACTGTATGCTATTCTATAGTGTGGGGTTTCCCCCTCCTTTCAAGTGACACTATGTGGTTATAGATATTCTATGAAGCGACTCATGGTTATACTATTCAATTAGGGTCCTAGTATGAATCGCCTTCACTTTCCAGCCATCTTAAATGCACGAAGACCACACGGTTTGAGTACTAATTAGTTAAACTGTTGATACCTTCACTCTAACTAGCGCTAGGAGTAGGTAATAAGCTGAAAGAGGAGAAAGCAATTGGAATCATACTGGTGATAGATTAATCTTGTAACTATATGATAATTTTGGTTTTGTTGCTATCATGTCTGTGATAGATAACGTCGTGTTAGGTTGTTTTATGACTTTGCCGTATTGAAATCCGATAGTACTCTAAATAAGGTATATTTGAATATACTTCAGTAGTTGACTATAGTAGCTAACAATGAAGCTATAGGTCGCTAATAAGTTCTGACAACAAAGGGTAGCATTAGCAAGTTTATATAGTTGTTGGGGTGTGCGCATGTTTGATTCAACCCAACTTGCCCGCGTACAACACTGGGCAAACTAAACTATGAGATATAATAACTAACGTTGAATTTATGCAGAGATCTTGAATCACAAGGAACATACCGAAAACCGAGTAAAATGCTTTGTTGCTGCTTTGGAATTTAGATTTGGGTTTCCCGTTTGTTTTTTGCTTGAGATGCATTTTGAGGCTATTCAAACAGTTGTTTAGACCCACTTTATACCATTTCAAGTAGGTTTCCTAAGAATGATTGGATACGAGTTATAATCTTAAAATAAGCTCAAGGAGACAACCCTAGTCTATCAACTCTTGGCTTTAGCTAAGTTGTATAATAGTTAACTCGAACACTACTATCACAAATCCCAACCTTCTCCCACTTCGAACGGCCTTTAGAAAAATAATAAAAATCTTGAAATAACGTAGAGATTAGTGTCGAATTAGTCCTTGTTACACAAGAAACTAATTGCAAAAAGACGGTAGTCTGTGGAGACTTTGGTGGTAGTCTATCCCTAAAGTGGCTAGGCTATGGTTCTGGGGGGATGCTCAGCTATATGCAGGGCCAACCATGGCCCCCAGCCTGCCTTGGTAAGTATCTCATAGAGTAATTCCCGCTGTAAAGGTACATATTATCATCGTGAGTCCCCTGCGAACGAGTTTGCCGGAAAAAACTCCGCAGATAACATTTTGGTGGAGGCTGGGTTGGACACTCGTACGTCGCGTCACTCAACAAGTTGTTCCCTCGTGGGTGTTATTCTTACCAACCTACCGGGGATCAACCCACCTAGCCATGGAGCAGGAAAGACCAGACGGTTCAAATTCTAGAAAACGCCGTCTAGTTCCACTTGCACCGGCCCCGGCAGGTAGTTCGGGTCAGGGTGCTTCCGCAGGCACTGGCTCTAAAGGGAGGAGACAGGTCACAGCCGCGTGCGAGGCATGTCGGAGGAGGAAGTCAAAAGTAAGAACAAAAGCTAAAGACTCTTTCTTTGAAAAAATCTAGTTACACGGAATGTCTTGATTTGGTGTAATGTGTAATGTATCACGACTGACAACTCCCTTGCTCGCAGTGTAACGCGGAGCGCCCAAAGTGTAGTCTCTGTGTGAGACATAACACCGATTGTCGATACGCTACAGGTCCGGCAGAGACTCACTCCCAGGCCTTGAAGCGAAAACACAATGAATTGCAGAACCGGATAACCCCATACGAGGAACTATTCGGTTTACTACAGACAAAAACCGAAACCGAGTCCCTCGAGATCCTCCGGAGAATCCGGGCTGGTAATGATGTTGGTTCTATCCTACGTCACGCAAGGGATGGGGATCTCCTCATCCAACTTTCTCTAGCCCCTGAGGCTCGCCGTCGGTACGAATTCCCTTATATACGCGATATGCCTGCCTCTATCCTAGTGTCGGATAATCTCTACCTACGATCCTTTGTCTATGAGACTACGTTCCGTGCTCCTCCTAGTCATGGATTTGAAACTGAAATGCAACGTGAAGGTTATGGCGACGAAAGATATCTCAAGCCCTACCATGCGGCCCAGGTTGTCGAACCTAACTTCGACGACATCAATGTGTCGTATTGGACTGAGGTGACGACGGACAATCACCTGTTAAGAAGACTACTCACTTCCTACTTATACTACCAGCACCCTTGGACGGCGGCTTTTCACATGGATTGGTTTATCAAAGATATGGCTTTGAAAAAGACGGAATTCTGCTCATCTCTACTAGTTAACTCCGTGCTCGCCGCTGCATGTGTAAGTCTAGTAGATTGGATCGTGGCTTGACTTCGCTGACTGACACTATCTAGCATATGTGTCGCGAAGTCCCGGACCGTACTAAATTTTGGGTTCCTCGAACGCTCGGCTACCAGTTCCTGGCCGAAGCTAAAAGACTATGGGAGCTGGAGAGTCAGAAGAATACCGGTAGTCTACCGACAATCCAGGCCGCTATCATACTCGGCATCGTAGCTCTCACTACAGCCATGGACAAAGTCGGCACCTCGTATTTACTACAAGCTATGGCTATGTCGGAGGATATGGGCCTATTCAATGCCGACGCAGGTACAGACGACGTGTCGTTGCGAAGAGTACGGGCGCTCACGGCGTGGGGAATCTATACCTGGCAAGCGTAAGTAAAGGAAGAATCCCCCTCCGCGCTCTATCATTTGCTAACTAGGCACAGTTGGCAGCGATTCTACTTTGCCGCACCGCCTCATCTTAAAAAGGCTCCCGAATACCCGCTACCGGACCCCGAGGCGGACTCCGAATTCTACGGCGAGACCTGGGTTCGGTATCCGATGGGCCACAGGCTGTATTCGGTCAACCTGGGTCATCTGGTGAAGGCGAATTTCGAGTTGCGGCACTTGATGAACGAAATGGCGCTGGAACTATTCGAAGAAGGCAAGCCACCTCGCATCGACGTTGAGAAGGCACTCGAGTGTAAATCCCGACTGGATAACTGGTTCGTCAATCTCCCAGACGTTCTATCGCCTACGAAGATTGTGTTTCCGGACCATATCAAGATCCAGTAAGTCAGACCTTGGTCCCATTCGTATCTACCTATCTATGTCGTAGCATGTCTAACCACTGGATTCTGCAGCATGGAGTACTACGGTAACATCATCACGCTTGTCCGCTTCCTCGCGTCATCCGGCTACGCGCTAGACCTGACCTGGCACAACATCATCACGCACGCCGAAGTGCGTCTCGAAACGCTTCTACGCCTGTACTACCTGCGGCACAGCTACGAGTCCTACGACCCGCTGCTCATGCACTGGCTGATGTTCCTGGGGGACACGACGCTGCAGAAGATCGACAAATCCGGCATCCCCGTGCCCCCGGCCATCGCCGCGCTCTCGCCCCCCGTCGACATCGAGTCCCTACGGTCCACGCTCATTCTCTGCGCCAAGGGCCTGTACGACCAGGGCCACAACTACCACATCGCGGTGCTCGTGTACCGCCTGCTGCGCGACCGCATGAAGGCCAACGACCTCGACCTCATGCGCACCCACATCTTCTCCCCGCAGGGCCCCGGCGACGAGGAGATGCCGCTGATGATGCAGTACGTCCAGGCCCAGTGGGTTGCGCCCATCATGACGCGCGCCGAAAGCACAAACCCCAGCAAAAACACGCTGGATTACCTGCTGAGGGAGTACGAGAACTTGTCTCTCGACCGCAATGTCGAGGACGTAAGCGATTCCAATAGTTCGGTCGAGCCGCAGCCCTTCAGGTCGTGATTTATATACTACCTAAGTATCTAACCTAGCCTCATCATGCGCACCTAAGCTTTTCTTCTCTGCTGAAACATATGGGCACTGTGCCTCATTTACGGTTGCTATGTGAGTTAAGATATGAGTTACGATATGCGAAATGCTATTTTTTGCAATAGCAACGAATCTTGTACGGCTTATCAAGAATTGTATGGTCACAAAGTGGGTTAAACTGGCCGGCGAGGGTTGGGTTCGGAATTTCCAAATGTCAATGGAACCACGGGACATTGACAGAGTAGGATTTGGGATCAGGGGCTTCGATACATAGAACTGGATGTGCTTTGGTAACCAAGGTACTTAATTTACCTAGGTATAGATAACGCTTCGAGTCGACCGTCGCGTTGAATTTATCATTCGTATCATTATTCTAGTCGTCGTGCTACTTAAGTTCTCCAGCTCGTAAAGCTATATACAAGCGGAATCCTAAGCTGGTGCTGCTTATAATCGATAGCCAAAAGCCTGGATCAAATCCGCTTTGCGCTAAGTACCCTTCTGTTCCTACCAAAGGCACGCCGAGTATGCCTATTCTATAACAGCCACCTATCTCATAAGTGGACCGTGATGTCCATCATCTATACCATATAGTATCCGCATTAACTCAACAATTCCTTGATATCCTCAACTCTCTGGAGTCTCTTTTCTTCATCGCTCATCATGCCTAACGAAGAAGCACTAGGGAAAAGCCAGGCGTTAGCAACTAAGACTACATCTATCCAGGCAACGATATATGATAAGAAAAAGACAGATACTCACATAAACTTCTTCCTATCTTGGACCTTCAGCATTCGCTCCTCGACACTATCTTTGACAATGAACCGATAGACCTTGACCTCGTCGTCCTGGCCCATCCTGTGCACGCGATCGATAGCCTGGGCCTCCACGGCGAAGCTCCACCAAGGGTCCATCATGAAGACGCGCTTTGCCTGGGTTAGATTTAAGCCTACACCACCAGCTCGCAAGCTCAGCAACAGTATGGTGAACTTGTTGGAGTCCTTGAATTCGCTTAGGATAGCCGAACGAGTCTTCTGATTAGTAGAACCGTCGAGACGCAGGAAGCGCATATTAGCTTTCGCGAGTGCGGGTTCGATAAGCGACATGAAGGATGTAAATTGGCTGAAGACGACTGATTTTATGCGCGGGTGCTCCTTGCGCAGCTGACGCAGGTGTTTCATTAACGAGACGACTTTCGATGAAGACTCGTTTGAACCCAAACGTTGTAAGCTAATCTTAGGCGAGGCCTGTATTGTCTCGGGGTCATCATCTTGTCGAACCACTTCGAATAGATCGCGACTGTTGATAGGTTCGCGGCAATTGAAGCATCTTGGCACTTGGTGACGATCCGTATTATGCTTTATGAAATCTAGCAGGCATTTCTTACAAGCAGAATGCCAACAGCCAGTAACCGTCTGGTCGATCATTGGCTCCTCTGAGCAGATAGGACATTCGTTCACTGCCTCATCCCGAATTTGCTGAAGGACATGAGCGCCAAAGGCATTGGCATCTTTCTCGTCGCCGGTAGTCGCTGTAAATCGCTCTATCAGGGACTGGAGGTCCATGTCGTCGCTAAGACCTGCGGCTGCATCTGCTTCCGCCCCGGCGGCTTCTTCTTCCGTGAGAATATCTTGGTTCCTAACCAAGAGTGGGTGGCAGCACGACTGCCGTAGACGGAGAATCTGAGCAAAGATAGTCGTGTAGGCCTTCATGACCGTACCTTTCTCTACATTGGCGGAAAATGTACGCTGTGCTCTAGTAAAGACGTAATCGTAAACATCTCGCTCAGCCTTTGAAAGTTCAACCTCCACAATTTCCACTGACTTCGGTGGTAGGGGGACGAGGCTAGATACGGTCAGCGTAATATTCTTTGGATATTATAAAGCGTGACAGAACTTACGGTTGGCCTTCGGGCGTTTTCATGTCTTTCGTTCTCCTCATCACTAAGGGTTCTAGTACTGTCTGTACCACATCAAGGGCACGCACAAAATCCTTAGACTCGAATGGAACAGTGATAAACGTTCGCCAGTACGAAAAGTTATTCCACGGTTCGACCCTAAGGAACCTGACTAAACTAAACAGGTCTTCTAGGCGATTTACGATGGGAGTTCCTGTGAGAACCCAACGGTGTGTAGCTGAAAGCTCATAGCAAGCCTTGGCAGTTTTTGACTGACGATTCTTAATGGTATGAGCCTCATCGATAATAATCCGGAAAAAATCCAACGAAAAGAGACCGTTGTGTGAGTCTCTATTGCCTGCCTTGGATGCAATTTGAGTAAATTCAGAAAGAACTACACCATAGCTCGTAATTACAACATCAGGGGCAGAGGCAATATTAGCATCACAACAAAGGGCTTGGAGATTATCAATTTTTTCAGTGCCGTAATAGACAATTGATTTGAGTGTACCCTCCCTGGATGCATTTTCTGCTTCGCTTTGCCATTGTGCAAGTAGTGACATCGGAGCAATGACAAGGGTAGTCTTTGGTGCGGGAAGCACACCGGACTTAGAAGAAAGCTTTCGTAAACCGTTGACAGAGCTGAGGGATGTACCCGCACTCTGTATTGCCGCTTCAGACTTGTGCGAATGGATAAGACTCAGCATTTGAATCGTCTTACCGAGACCCATCTCATCGGCAAGAATGCCACCCAAGCAGTGCTGCTCTTGAACAGGAAAGTCTAACGACATCTCACCCGAGTACGGGTTCATATAGAAGTTAGGTTGGTCTTCAACTTGGGGAACCTCTTGATCGTCGACATCTTTTGTAGGCCAGGCGTACTCTTCCCAAAGAGGGTGCATTGATGCTCCACGGACCTCATTCTTCCGGTCTTTCTCCTTAGCCAACATCCAATATAGCGATTGTTTCTGGTATGGGCGAAGCGTCATATTAAAGGTTTCCGCTGGTTCAGCCTCGGGTGTATTGAAATCAAACGACTGGGCCTTCCGATATAGAGCATCAAGCTGATCTTGCTCAAGTTCTTGACCATCCTCAGCATCTTCCGACGGTGGTGACGAGCCGGGATTTGTAGATTTAGAAGTATCGGTGCTCTTTTTATCAGCCATCTCAGCAGCATTAAGGAGACCTTGTCGCGCACTTCTAGCTGCTGCTGCATTGCCTCTTGAAGGTGTGAGATTGATCTCCTGAAACAATCTCACGAGAGCTACTTGGCGTAGGCGTAGGTTCCGCTCCTCACTGGTTTCCTTTTCCTCAAAAAGACCAGTTGAGCGGTTGTCAGACATGTGAAATCCCGTGCTCTGGAAAGCGGACTTCATTAAGAAGCACCGCAATTGCAGGAATACAGTGTCATTTGTTCTCAGCCTCTCCGGAGCATACACACAGCTACCTTCAAACCTACAGACCTTCTGGTCCATTAACGAAGATACCCAGTTCGCCGTATCTTTAGCCAGTCGTCCGAGCTCCGTTCCACGAGAATCGGTGAACCTCACAATAACATCAACACGTCTAGCGGCAGCCGAATTTACTCGGACAGGTAGAGGTGAGTTCCCCTTGCTTTTTGCCTTTAGCGATGCGCCTGGTGGTTGAATCTTTTGGCGCTCGATCTTAACGGCATCCCCGTGGTTCAATAAGTTCGTCCCACTCCGAGTAGCCCATCCTTCAACGCCAAATGCACCTATATAACGACTATTAGGCATATGTTGTGACAGTCGGGATCGTGCTGGCGGGGGGTCGGGTTCTTTAGAATTATCGGCTATACTGGTTGAAGAATTCCGAGGTAGGAAAAGTGCAGCAGTTTTATTTACGGATGGTTGGGAGCGATATTTCTTCCATGTCCCATCGAAATACATATTGACAGCCCGTTCGAGGTCGTTCCCGCAGTTTTGGCCGATAGTTTTCAGCGCCTCGGAGTCGACATTGTCTCCCACAATACTTTGGAACATATTCTCATCAAATACCATTCCTTGATCCGTTACAGAGGCAGGCTCTGTTGAATGCGCAGCAGAGGCGCTTGTCGTCGGTACCTGATTAGAAACATTGTCGATGGTCTTCTCTACGAGAGGTAACGTCCTTTGTATACAGTTTTGACCTGAACTATCCTCGTCCTCTGAATCGGCGAAAAACCTCCTCTTTTTGGCGGGTGGTTCTCCCGAATCTTCTATACTCATTATGAGTTTATTGGAGTCTTCGTAAGTTGTTCGTATGAAATTATGGCGTATAAGTAGCGGGTTGGTGGGGGGGTATTAAACGCCGAAGATACCACTAACTAATAAGAATATAGGAAAAGTTCGACGAATAAAGGACAGGTCGAACTAATTGAGAAGAATATAGAAGTCGCTAGCGGTAGGAATTAGAGTAAATATTGGAAATAGCGACTAGTTATCTTGCGCCTACAACAACATTACAACCATGGCAGACACAGAAACGCGCTCCGCTGAAAACTTCCTAATTAGTAATTAATGGATTGAGACGCGACTCTTTTATCGCGGGTAGTCATGTGACCGCGTTTCAATTTAAAGGTTAAAAACGGATAGCCCCACATCCCGCTGCATGATATCATTTTTATGCTAGGCCAAAGTCTCAACTTGAAGAAAAAAATCAACATAGCGAAAGCTTTTTCGCGATTCAATAACTTATACGATGGATTATTTGATATAATATCGGTTTCTTATGTATCGTGCGACTCGAGCACGCCCAGGCCTTCAATGGCCTAAGCATCAGTTACGATCTTTAAAAAGATCTTATGTAACCGATGTCGATGTAGATAAAGCAAGACAATATTGTGTTGCGCAGCTGAGGTAGGATCTTTTACGCCGTCTCTCTTTAGCAGAATGCTTCAGATGTATGAGGCTAATTAAAATAGACAGTCTGACTACGATTCTTACTTAATTCGGAATATACTACCCAAAAAAAGACAGGATGCTTATGATGCACTGCGAGCTTTTAATCTTGAGCTGGTGCGGCTTCCAGAGCTTGTATCAAATCCCACCATTGGTTTAATGAGGATGCAATTCTGGCGAGATGCTGTCAATAACACATTCGCCGGCAAGCCACCAAAAGAACCCATTATGACCTTATTATATAAGGTTATCTCAGACCTCAAGGAGATGGGTGGCACGCCAAGCTCTATCAAATTCTGGTTGCTCCGTCTAATTAATACCCGGGAGCAACATATGGAAAACCGACCATTCGCTAGTTTATCTTCATTGGAGGACTATGCTGAGAACACATACTCAACCCTCATGTATTCGAATCTAGCAGCCCACTCTATTCATTCCATGCATATGGATCATTTAGCCAGTCACATTGGGAAAGCATGCGGTATTGTAGCTATCCTTCGAGGTGTTCCGGTTTTAGCAGCCCCTTCACCGCCTGTCAAGTCACCCCAGGGAGCCAGTGTGGGCAGTGGTAGGAACCCAGTTTTGTTGCTGCCACTAGACATCATGGCAGAAACGGGTCTAAAGGAGGAAAATGTCTATCGACATGGCCCTCGTGCCGAGGGTTTCCAAGATGCTATCTTTAAAGTCGCGACTCGGGCCAACGATCACTTAATCACCGCAAGAGAGATGTTGAAAAACCTCAACGCGGGGCAAAATCCCGGTCATGAATACGAGCATCACGGCGAAGAGCAACACGAATATCCGTTAGGGACCCATGGGGACGAAGACACAAGACGAGACCTTCGACGAGGATTCAATGTTCTGCTAGAAAGTATTCCGGCCAACGATTACTTGACGAGGCTTGAAGCACAGAACTTCGACCCCTTTACAGTGAGCAGTAGTTGGAAGCTCCCGTGGCGGTTATGGAGAGCAATAAAAACCAAACAGATTTGATATTGATTACGTTACCAAGGTATCTGTCTTGTATGGATGGTTTGGTCAATAGCTTGTGAGCGCCCTCCTGTAATTATTATAAGCAGCCCCCCTGAAGTATTCCGCGACTCTAGTATAATCCGTTACTATTACCGAATATGAGTTTCGGTGAGAAAAATAAACTCTAATTTATTCCCCGACTGCTGTATCAGTCTAGACTCTCCATTGCTAAATAAACCCTGTAAGTAGTCGTCGTATGCATATCCAATAGGAGCATTGGCGATCCTTAGTGCACGGTTGTTGTCAGCATCGCGGTCGTCTTCATTTTAATTATGAGCTATGTTATTACTAATAAGGTCTTATATCATCTTACCCGTCTCATCCACCCCCATTAACTCTTCTTTTTACTTTTTTCTTAGGCATCGCGTGTCTTGAGCCATCACAGCGTCGCATCATGCTTCTTACTTCGGTGCTCGTCAGCCCACTGGGCTTGTTACTCGCAAGCGCGATAGGGGCTCGCGCTGCCAGTATACAGTACGACTCATCCATCCCAATAAACCAGCGCAGCGCTCAGGAGGTCATCTCACAACTAAATCTCATTCCTAATGAGGAAAAGGGCTATTTTGTGCAGACCTTTGAGGATGCCGATTCGGTCACAAGAGCTTCAAGCAACGGCACCCGATCCGCCAGCACCGCCATTTACTATTTACTCGAAGGCGCGGTTGGATCATCTTACTGGCACCGGGTTGACGCGGTCGAAGTCTGGCATTACTACGCGGGCGCGCCATTGACCTTGTCGCTATCGAATAACGATGGCAAGCCCCCGGTGGACAAGGTGCTCGGACCAGACGTCTTCAACAATGAGCAGCCGCAGGTGGTCATCCCGAAAGGCACATGGCAGAGTGCGCTGTCGAGCGGGCAGTGGACTCTAGTCGGTACTACCGGTAAGGAGATGTTATTTCTTATGTACTATTTATTAGCGAACTCAGTAACTGATTACAGTGCAATAGTGGCCCCAGGTTTCGTCCCGGACGGTGTGGAACTTGCACCACCCGACTGGAAGCCGGATGGAGCTTGAGGATGAAGTACGAAGCATAGGAGCAAATGCTTTGGCTTGGCACAAAATACGTGTCATATATAACTCACAGTATCAACATTGGAATAGTTAATATAGATGCTCAAGTCAACTATTCATGAACACACAGCTTGTCTGTCATAGGTTTGGTATCTATATTACACTAGTTTCCAGGGCGTAAACGATTTAGTTCAACTCTAACGCCGCTTATCTAACTGTCATCACTGCGTGCCAGGCTCCGTACGATAGAATATAAAGTCCTCTGTTATACCCCAGCCAGGTCCTCCCCGGAGACTAGGTCACTGTTGTTCCTCTAATACGGTTCTTATCAACATTTCCAGATAGTCTCTTCCTCCCACTAGTCTCGCCATAGTGTAGATATGGTCGATATACAGAGGAGAGTCCATATTTGAGACTTTCTGCATAAGAAAGTCAGGGCTCGGATTCGTGGCATTACTCGACTGTGGTACATTACGGAGAAAATAGTCCTTTAGGTACTGGTCCTCGATAGCAGTCTTAAGCCAGCGTTTCATTGTACCCTCACCAATCTTTTTAGGGTCAGCGCCATGGTACATTAATCTGAGTGGCACGAGACAATCTAACTCTTCCCGACCGTCTCTAGTCCGTCTCCGCTGTGAAAATCGCAGTGATTCTTCTAATGCGGTAACATAATTATGGGGATAATCAGAAGGCCAGTCTTTTTTGGCAGTATCAGCGGTCGAGTTAGGTGAAACTCCAGTAAGGATCATAAGGTCGATCAGCTCAAGTTGGGCGCGAACTCCAAGATCCTCGACTCGGCCGGCGGGGTGGGCACTGACAGCATACATAAGATGTTCGATGGAAAATTTATGCCCAAGGCTGAGGAGATATCCTGCGGTACGAGGACAGCTGTACCGTGAAACCTGCCTCAATAAGTCACTTGCCCAATCTGCTTGCTCGCCGTTTTCAGTGAAATCGACTTCCGACAGTATATCTTTCGTGATATCCAAAAAGGCGTCACTAGAAGCGAACGATAGAGCGACGTCGAAGCTAGCGGTTGGCTGAGCCCCCGAGCGCTTAAAGAGATCAAACAGATAGTGAACCATTTGTATATGATAATGATCATAACCATCGCCATATACATAAGGTGATAGGAATTGGAGATTATTTCCGCGGCTCGTGACAACTTTGATTGCGTTTTGAAGATAAGCTATCCTATCGAATTCTGGAACAATCATAACATCAAGAAGACGTTCTATAGCCGTCAAATCCTGGGGAAGAAATTCACGGTTATATAAGGGAATAAATCGAAGCACGTCTTCGATGGCTGTTTGACCTTCCTCGGTTTGAAAATACGGTAGTTGCAAAATAGTCTCCAGAACTTGCATATGTCCAAACCGGATAGGGGGCCATAAATCTTTAACTGTGAGTTCAAGACCGCTATCGATCATAAAAAGCGCAATTTTCTCATCGACCGCGCAAGCAAGAGAAAATGCGTCTATCTCCAATACTGTGTACGCTAAATAACCAATATCAAGGGTATCAGGGATTTCGGAAGCGTCGTAAATCCAAATGTGTTGCAAGGTATCTCGTTCCCTTAGCGGAACACCGGATTCGATGAGCGCTTGTATAACATCAAGTCGTCCTGATCTGACAGCTACAAGCATGGGCGGAGGAAATTCCGCGAGCTCATAATACCCCCGAAACACTGGTACCAAGCCATCTCGAGACCACGCGCCTCTAAGCGCGTCCGGATAGAGCGTTGAATAAATGCTGATAATCTGCTTAATCAAGCTTAAATCCATATGGGTCTCGATCGCCCAGTTAAGAAAGGGCACATGCGTGCCAACGGGCTTCATTTTAAAATACGGTCTCATAAATTCCGGGTACGGGTTGTGCCTATAGAATCGCCTATCTTGCCACTCGACCTCGTTCTCGCTATTAGTGCGAGACCAAACAAACACAACTCTCTCATTCCTCCGAGTCTTAAGGCACTGAATATCGATCTTTGAAAATTCTCTCGGACCTATGGCGAAGTTTGCATGTTTACACATACAGGCAAACTTAACCAACTGAGCTGGCGTAGAGAAATTAATTGCCACCTTTTGGATAACCTCAGCTGGCCAGTCGAGGAAGCCACTGCGAGTAGCCATCGTAGATACAGTAGATATGTTTAGTCGTGTGAAGTAAGTAAACGATATCCCTTAAGTGTTAGTGTTTTGCTTGAGGATCCAAAGTAGATATTGCAGGAAACTTGCTGGGTTTATACACACGATGGCATAACTATTATATTGCACTAATAAATCCCGCCAGTCGGGGTGTAGCAACGTTGTTGCTCTATATATATATGAAATGAAATGTTAAATCTCGATCAATTACCTACCTTTGCGGCAGTAACATATGCTTAGAGAAAGTAGCGAGCGTTTGACGCTTATTGCGAATAATGATAGTGTTACCTAACAAACGACACACAATATTTTGTTATGCATCTTCTTTTTGTTTTAATAGGGCAATATGTTTCATTATAGATCTGAAAGAAACAGTTCTAGCGTCAGAGCCATCCACCCCTTATTTACAATATGTTGGCGTTGATACAACCACAGTCAAGCAAAGAATACCCTTAACATTTCCACGCGCATTATAATAACGATTGGAATTATTGGATCGTGGTTATTGTAATATATTAGTAACATCACCATATGATATGATGTGTGCAGAGGATTGCGGAGTTATTGCTGACCGGCTCGTAATCATTGCGTCACAAACGGTAACAGTACATCTTCTCCGCCCCTTCATTCGGCTGATTAAATGGTAGCTTTGGCATCTTTAGAACCTGGATGATATTTCTTCATTGTGGGCAATATCATTTACATCATGTTTTTTTATCCCTAATGTCGACGCTTACCCGTCGGGGAATGAGTTATATTCATCCCCTAAAGCGTCTCAGATTACATCCATTCTCGTCTCTGACATTTTATGAAACATCATTGGTGGCGCCGTATAAAACGTCCAGTAAAATGGACTCTAATAAATCTAAGAAACTAGCTCTCTTTGAAGAGGCGATGCACAGGGTCTACGGACCTTATCCTACGGATACACCTAACCCTACAGCATGGCAACCTCCCACAAACCCCGGAGCCGGAGGACATCGCGGAAGATATCTCTGGACCGATGCCTTCGGGGTCATCAACTTTATCACCTTATCCCGTGAGAAGGACGGCATTCACTCGCAAAAGCTCTATCTAGAACTGGCTAGACGACTGGCGGAAACGGTCCACTCTGTTCTCGGACACACACGGGACGGGACTTCTCGTCTCCACGGAGCGACCGACGAGGAACCTTTGAAAGGTGGCTTACGTATCGGGAAGCTCGACGCCGAGGGGCCCGATGGTGACGGCCAATACCATCACTATCTGACCCTCTGGATGTTCGCACTAAACCGGCTATCCTTAGCGACAGAAGAATCACGATGGAATAATCTCGCTATGCAACTAGCCAAGGCCATTCACCCTCACTTCATGGCAAAGAGAGGTGGGCAAGAAAGTATGGTCTGGAAGGTGTCGACAGATATGCGCCATGTGTTAGTCAACAGCAAGGGCAACCTCGACGACGTGGACGGACTTGTAGTGTACCAGCTATTACAACAGACAGTTGAACTTTTCGATACAGACAACACTGCGGATAACTCAAGCTCATCACCGAGACCAGACACGGAAATCGAACACTACCGCCGTATTATGGCCAGCCATCCTAAATCTCTCTCCGGGGATCCGCTCGATTTAGGAATGAGTCTATGGGTCAGCCACTTCGACAAAGAGGCAGCATGGTCCCGGGAGCTATCCAAACACGGCCTGACCATCGCACGCGAGCGTTTCCTACCAGCCGCCCAAAGTCCTGTCAGCATTGACAAGAAGAACTCGTATCGACTTGCATTCCGCGAATTTGGCGGCTGTCTCGGGATTAAATGCTACATTGACGATCCAAAGCAGTCACTGCATACAGCTGCCGAAGCCGTACTAGATGCTTGGGAAGGAAGGGTTTTAGATGCGGCGGATGAGGACCTACGGCCGATTAATTTGGTAATGTATGCCGCGGCGTTGATCCCTGGTGGTAAGTCCAAATCTAGTATTTCCCTTTTAGATGGACGTGCTTCTTTATTGCCATGCTGACTTAAATGATATAATAGCTTTTCATAAGGAGTATGTGAGCTTAGAAAAGGGGTAATCGACTTAAAGGGGTAATCGGTTGGGCAAGATCCCTCAATTATTATCCTTGATTGGAGCCTTGTCTTTCATAAACTCTGCTCTAGTAACTGGGTTTAAGGTTGGTATATGTATTATTGATGGGCATTGCTTGACTTACCACTAAGATTAATTCGAAATAAAGTGAGAGCGGGAATAATTAACTTTATTTATCTCTCATCCTAAGTCAAGTTATCGTAACCCCTATATTCACACGATTTCTCTATCTAAATTAAGTTTTACCTCTGCCTTCGTTCTTAATAATCTCCCTGTTAAGAAGACATCAAATCCTACAATGACCTCTATGGTTTCTGATCCCGCTCATATAATGGGTAGTATTAGCACATAGGCAACATGAGCTAAGCGCTCAGCTGTAGCGGGTACAGACCAACAGCTCTAACCTACCTACTCTACGTCACGGACCAAAGCACCACCCAGCTACGCCTTGTTGGTGTCAACAAAGCTGCTTTATTCTTCGATAAATTTCCTTTATTTTTTATGGGAAGTTCAAAGAAACAAAGAAGTAAGACTTTACCCTCGGGATCGAGAATGGGATAATTAGTACAGCCCTTAGATCGCTCAGCCTTTGCGAAAGATTCTCAAAATGCCCCTCACAATGCAAGTAAATCCTTCTGCAAACTATGTTTTATAGAGAGGAAAACAATTGAGGTGGCTGAAGGGTTGTTGGTACACTTGCATGGGACTATAGGCGTAGGTCGTGGCGCTTAATGGAACCACCTCCTCTAGGTAAACCTATAGACAAGAAAATGTTAACAAATCCTATAAAATATTGGAGAGATTTCAAAAGACTATGTGTGATATAAGTTTACCTTACTCTACTAGAATTGATATCTTCAATGGCCGTAACATCGTCTATGAGATAAGAGTTAATTTCCGCTTCCACTGTCGAATTCAGCATGGCATATCCAGCGTAAGCGAACTACATACGGAATACGATACGATGGGTAAATGAGCTTGAAGTTTTCGTACTACCTAATATATATTCACCCCTTAGTCAACCTCAGCCCACATACGCTGGATATCAATCGAACCCGGAAATGACATATGAGCAACACCAAAAGCTACAAGCATTCGACCAATGGTGCCACAATATTCGCTCTGGTGCCAATAATGTTTCCGAGGAGCACCGCACCGTCTATCACGCCTATCATGCTGGGCTTATGAATGGGTATCGTTCTGGAGCCTCGAACGGTTATAGTGTTGGAGTATCTAGGGGTTACGACAACGGCACCCAGACTGGCTATTGGGTTGCGTATAATCGACAGAGGTAACAATATCAGAATCAGAATCGGAATCAGCAGCAGGATGATGATTGCTGCTGTTGTTAAAGTGGAGATGGGTCACGAAGAAGAGCATTATACACTATCTAGGGAGGGGTTGGTTTGAATAAGGAGTTAGGAGTAGAACTATATCTAAGTTTGGTTATTGATTTTGAAGGCTGTCCAAGACACCCAAGACGTTTACATAGAGGGACTAGAGATAGAACAAATAAACACGATCGCAAAATGTGTCAGCTCATATTTATACAGATTTACCGAATGAAGATGTCAAGTAACACCCCAGAATAACTACCTAGGTACCTAAAGCTACTATGCTAAGTTAAGATTCCGTATCAAGCGCGGGACTATTAATAAAATTCCTAAACTACATAGTACTAGGTACGAACAGTTCCACGTGGTAAAGCAGGGGTTAAATAATCCGATCTTACGATGAAGTCGCGATTGGCGAGGGCGCTAAGGACATGATACGTCTTGGTGAACCATGATAGGAGGCGGGCCGCGCAACCCTGAGACACGAAACGTCGCGGAGACGCTTGGGGGTTTACAAAGTCTGGCCATCCCATCTTTTGGTCTTTACGTTTTATTTCAATATTCTCTTTTGACGTAAACTAATTCATCTTATCTTTTATTTTCACTTTTTGCACTTTCCATTCCTTCATCCCGTAACTTATCGGGAGTTTCTTTCTCACATTCTCTTCTTACCGGGCCGGGATCCCGTCTTTTTTATTCGGATCTTAATAGGTACATTTCGCTTTCGAGTCGGACAGCAGGACTGTAGAAATAGAATTTCAATTAAGGAAGGATCGAAACTCAGCAAAAATGAAGAACCATCGGAAATCTAAAGACTTGTATCGCAAGCTCAATAACCGTCATGAAGAAGATCGTGATGACTCAAGTAGCACGGACGTTGATTTAGAGGCGCTTGACTTAAACGAGAAAGACTACATGCACGAATCAACATCGCAGACAGGGACAAACGGAAAGAGCGAGTTTCTCGCCATTCTGAAGGAGCATAGGTGGTTAATTGACACATTCCTACTCGTGGTAATTGTGTTATTGCTTCTAGGAGGTGATTTTCGGCGACATGGGCGAGAGCACTTCTTTGAGGGAGGCGGTGATTTAACGGGATTCGCGCCCGAGTTTGGCCAAAAGGTCACGACGTTTTCTCCGGATCCGTCCTTCGTACCGGAAAACACATCCGAGTTCTTCTCGGAGGAGACTCGGAAGAAGTGGCTGAGTCTGGTGCCGAGTAAGTGTCTAACCCTATATCCCACCCGTTCCTGAAATATTTATGATCGGAGCAACAAGCTAACCTCGGGTGCGTATTCACAGAGGGTCTTGGCTACCTCGAAATCAAGAATCCTCAGGACTATGACAACTTGCCGGCACAGTTAGACTCCTACCCGGATCAATTCGTCGTCACGTCATCCATGACCCATCAACTCCACTGCTTGGTAAATACTTATCCCTGCTCTGCCTCCTTTTCTGCTCGTGATTCTAACATGGACTGGTAGTATGCTATCGCCGAGGCCTACTCGGCACTTACATCAGACACCAGCCGGGTGCCTCAGGAGACGCCTTGGCACCTGACCCACTGCTTTGATTACCTCCGGCAGAGCATCATGTGCTGCGGAGACGTCGCACTAGAAGGCGAGCAAACCACCTTCCCCGATGGCTTTGATGGTAGTGATGGGTGGGATGCGAAGCACGTGTGCAAGAATTATGATGAGGTATATGACTATCTTGAGAAGAATCGAGCCGACAACAAGGTTTGGATATAACTAGATACAATGTGAATGACATGGTGGAGAGTCAACAATTGTATATATCGGCGTCTGGCTGGGTTGAATTTGACGCCCTGGAAACTTCTCTTGCTGAATACATGAACTTGGTTACCTGATGAAATATTGTTACCCTCAATTACGGGTTCGTTCCATATAATCACTATGTTGCCTTGAACTTACCAATACTAACGATTCCTTTGGTGAATAGCCCCTTTAAGCTTTCATATCTCATATCTCACGTGGCTTAGGTAATAATCAATTAAAGCCAAGCCTTAACAAAAGTGGCAGCTGTCTCCCACCTGATTGGCTAAGTACAGTTAACACCCCTGTCCCCGCTTCAAACAAACCCCAAACTTTCCCTGCACCTCTCACAAGCTTCAATTCTCACCTCCAGCATCCATTTCGGTCTCCACCTTCACCAACACCCGCAACTAGGTACCTATCACGTATCCTTACCTGCGAGAACATACCATTTCTTATAATAGAGAACAAACTCTCAAAATCACGCACATGCAATGGCGCCAATGACGCGCGTAGACCACGATGCTCTCGAGCGTACGCTCCACCACCCCTCATATACCTACCTCCGCACCGCAGCCTTTATACTAACCCAACCGCCCAACCCCAGAACAACTCAAAGACACCATCCAAACGCTCACCAACGTGCTCGTGCAAACCACCAACTACGACGCCACCCTTCCCTCGGGCAACGCCACGCCGTCCTCCTCCTCGTCCTCGCACACCCGTCCCTCGCGGGACGTGATCGCGAACGAGCTGCGCACGCTGTCCGCGAACCTGCAAGCGATCCACGCCCGCGCCACCGACCCGCTGCTCCCGGCGCTGCCCAAGGTGCCCCCCGAGCTCGTCGAGTACGTCGAGAATGGCCGTAACCCGGACATCTACACGCGCGAGTTCGTCGAGGCCGTCCGCCGCGGCAACCAGCTGCTGCGCGGCAAGCAGGGCGCCTTCGCCTCGTTCCGCGATGCCCTGGCCGCCGAGATGGAGCGCGCTATGCCCGAGATCAAGGACGACGTCAAGAGGGTTTTGGTGCATACGGCTCGGGGGCCAGGCTCGGGTTGAGAGGCAAGGCAAGGCGAGGCGAGGCGAGGCAGGGCGGTCAGGTGGATGGATTTATGGATGGGGTATGAGGGAAGACTAGGAAGTTGGGTAGGGAAGAGGGAAGTTGGCCTGAGGGATGGATGATAGGCTGACTGGGCTAGCAAGGGTCGCTGGAAAGGATGCGTTGAGATATATAAGCTCCGTAGGGAGTCAAAGGATGAATATGCTAAGGGCACTGAAACTATATGGTTTCCCACTAGAGTACGAGTACAGAAAGCAGGAATTGCATGCATAGGCGGCGTCTCGGTTGTATTTCTCGCAAAGGCATTTGGCTAGCACTGCGACGCACGATAGCGTTAGGGGTCACGGAGTTTGATTATACCCATGGAAAAATATACTACTGAAATCACTTGGGTCTTGGGAATTCACCAGGCCTATTATCAGATCTGCCGGAGCTTTTCTATTGTGCCACAAAGCACCAATGCCTAACCTAAGTCGAGAAAACTTGAAATCGTGGAATTTGCATTGAACGCGTCAAGGCGCATCATATATCGTAAAACTAGCACACTATCGCAGTCCCCTTTCACCTTAACCGGTTTTCACTTTTATGAACCTGGGGTAACCCCGACCGAGAACACCACTCTAAATTCCTCGCCGAACCCTTGTAACCAGGGAAAAAAGATAGGTAAAAGCAGGGCAGTTCTGTCTGCCTGTCCGTCCTCTTCAGTTCTTTAGGAGCTTGACTAGCTCCGCGACGACGGCGTCGCCCGTCTCCTTGGTACCGGCCTGGCCGCCGAGATCCTTTGTTCGGACCCCGCCGTCGATCACGTTCTTGACCGCCTGCTCGATGGCGTCGGCTTCCTTGGGCAGTTGCAGCGAGTATCGGAACATCATAGCGACAGAGAGGATAGTGCCGATGGGGTTGACGATGCCCTTGCCCGAGATATCGGGGGCCGAACCTAGGATATGATTAGTCCGGTCCGATTTCTAGGGGCGAAAGGGTAAAACTTACCGTGGATAGGCTCGTAAATGCCGTTGCACCTGGACTTGCCGTCCGGAATACCGCTCAGACTAGCACTCGGGCTCAGGCCAATGCTGCCGGGGATAACGCTCGCCTCGTCGCTCACGATATCGCCGAACAAATTGCTCGTGACGACGACGCCGTTCAGGCCCCGCGGGTTCTTGACCATGATCATGGCCGCGCTGTCGATAAGCTGGTGCTGGATCTTCAGCTGAGGGAACTCGCGGGCCATCGTCTCGTCGACGACCTTGCGCCAGAGGCGACTCGACGCCAAGACATTCGCCTTGTCCAGACTCCATACGGGAGCGGGGGGATCGCTCGCGAGCGCGATGTACGCAGCAAGGCGGGTGATGCGCTCGATCTCCTGGCGAGAGTACAACTCCGTATCCCAAGCGACGTCTCCGTCTCCGGCCTCCTGGCGCTCGCCGAAGTAGATGCCGCCGGTCAGCTCGCGGACGACGGTGAAGTTGGTGCCGCGGCACACGTCGGGCTTGAGGGGCGAGTACTCGACGAGCGACTCGGAGGGAAGAAGCACGGCCGCAGGTTGCCGTACGTGCCCATCTCCTTGCGCAGCTTCAGGATGCCCTGCTCGGGCCGCACCGCGCCCGTGCCCCATTCGGGACCGCCGATGGCGCCGAGGAGTACCGCGTCGGCCGACTTGGCGGCCGCGAGGGCTTCGTCTGTGAGGGGGGTACCGTGGGCGTTGATCGAGCACTGTTATATTCCCAATATTATACGTGTTAGCCAATAAGCTATACCCTTCCCTTCGTGAGGCACGTGAGTGATACAAGGGACGAGGGAAGAAAGGGAGGGGGGTAGGAGAAGCTTATTGGAGATCGGAGAACGTACGCCGCCCAGTAGGTGTTCTTGGAGGTTGAATTTTCCGGCAGAGGGTCTAGTGGACTCAACAGCTTTGATGACCTAGTAATTGCAGTATATATTAGCATAGCTCTTACACTCTGAGATTATCATCGAATAGATAAATTTCTTTTTTAGTTGTATCATCATCTTCATTCATCCCTTGTTGGCTTACCTTAACGGCCTCGGCTACGACCTCGGGGCCGCTGTGGTCTCCGCCGAACACTACAATGTTATGTGTTGCCATTTTGGAAAACCAATTAGAGTTTGTAAGGGGAATTGGGTAAGTGAGTAAGTAAACGAGTATAGTCCGAGTTAATTCCAAGTGACGGCCAAGCTGTAATATAAGTAGTTTTTTTTTTAGTTTTTTTTACCTACCTAATCTAGGGATCTAAGAAAGTCGCTTTGGGGGTTTGTTCCTGCCTATAGCAAACAAAAAAAAAGCCAATTGAAGCTGCCCCGCGTTAATTGCTTGTGTCTCCGAACCCACCCCGCCATTGCCGAGATCGGCGTTCAATATCGGATAGCTCTTGTCCTTTGTCTCCCGGAATCTTCTCATGCAGATATGAAGCTTCGCGACAATTAGTCCCGTTTACCGATTTAGTATACCGACCGTTTCATTGCTTTATGTATGTAAGCATCTACCGTACCCGGTATATAGTTCTTATTATGCCTTAGATATAGGCAATATATCGGACTTTATACCATTGGGTACCCACTTAGATAAGTGCATTATACTATGTATCCATGGACCACTTTTGAAATTCTTCTGCTTTTATTTGCTAGGCATTCGTATAATTATGTTGCCCCTACCCACGAACCCGCATAGTTCAATCATCCTTTCGTGTTCATATGCATATGTAAATGATACATCATAAAACCATTAAACACATCAGATTAATATCGTTGCCATCTTGGCCTCCACAAGCCAGCGCTTCTTATTGCTACTCGTCATCTATAAAGTATAGATCAGGGTATCGTGTGAACGTAAAAGGTCCCCTAGCTCAGATCTCGTAGTACTATTCTATCCCGTCTATACCCAATAAGCGCCAATCACATATATTCCCATTATAGACTAATATATCAAGTAATATGTCTCGCCATAGACACTACACCCCGTCATCTGAATGACTTGAATGACTTGTGTGCCAGCGGAGACGTGGCAGGCACTCGAGGGTTTGTGCCCCCCAAGTTCCTACGGATTTCCCGGCCTCGCATTCCATGGGCGTTCGGCGTGTTCGCACAGAAAGCACAGATATACACCCTCGGATGGGTTTGACGTGTGATGTTGATGCATTTGCCATGAAGCCACATCTCACATGATTCACTATAATAGGGTTAGCCATGGAATTTGACGGTGTCGCGGACCGGCTATATAGGGGAAGAAAGGAGATGGCATGTGTACCATTGAACCATATAACTATTTCCATTGATATTAGCTGTGCTACAAACACATCGGATTCGATGTCCTCGTTCGATGGACTGACTACGAAGTTGGCTAGTCTTTAAAGGAGAAGGGGTTAATCTCGAGATTGGTCGGGGGGCAAAATTCTCATTCATGCTTGAGGCCCTCTTCTGGCGATCTTCGATAACTTTACGTAGCTCGCTTGTCGCGTCACCGTAATTATTGCCGCCAGGTACATTCATCACCGTCTCGGCCTCGCTCTCGGCATCATCAGCAGCGTCAGGTTCGTTATAGTATATTCCAAGACTACTCGTACTCTGATCACTAACACTCCGTTGAGAGGAATGATAGGAGAGGGGCGCCGGTTGCCGTGGTTCTGGGAGAGCGAACGACGTGTTCCGACTAGGAATAATTATGGGCTCATCATCCGTTGAGGAATCGTCCTCTTCGGAGGATGCCCAGCTTCTCCCCTTGCTACGCTTTTCCTTCCGATTGCGCACCGCTTTCGGAGTTGTATCCTCGCCGTCTATAACTACCGTTGTCGTTTCCGCGCGAGCCCGACCCCTTGAATCGATTGTGAATTTGACCGAAGTTTGCGTCCTCGGAATTGGCGATTCAGGAATGGAGGTCAGACTTGGTAATCGTTGCTGGTGGTTCTTCAATGGTGATATTCTTCCACTTCCGTTTATCCTAGATGCCTGAGATGCTGGCCTGCCCATGTTCTGCGGTATGGGTCGTGTAGCTGGTGCGAGATTAGGTAGATTGGCTGCTTTGCTAACGGGTTTCCGACTTATCTTCTCGCTAAGACTACGCGACAGTCCGGGGCGATCAGACGATGACTTGACCGGTGAGCTGGCAGACGCTCGGTTTGCCTTCTTGCCGGCGTTCATCTCCTTATTGCTAGTTGAACGACGGACTGCACCACGCTTTGGCGCCTTAGCAGCTAGTATGATAGGCTCCGGCTGAGAGAAAGACTGCATCAAGGGAGGTTGTGATAGGGGATTGAAGGAAGCAGGTTCCATGCTTGAAGATGGAGGCCTAGTAAATAGGAGGCCGGGATCTACGGAGCCGCTCTGGTTCATCATAGCAAAAGATTCGTCTGCTGATGTAGCAAAGGACTGGCTAAACATTGACGTATCAGCAACGCTTGTGTCTAAAGTCGGCTGCGGAGGTTTCGGCGCAAGCGTCCGCTCCTTCTTCACTGGTGGGTTGCTTTCTTGGCCTTGCGACGGGATAGTGCCCGTTTCTTGAAACATCTCGTTTGACTTGCCCCAATCCATAGAGTTCATGGGCCGGTGACCAGAAGTTTGGAACATCTCCCCTCCAGGAACGGAGAAGTCAATATCCATCCCACCCATATCAGTATCCCAGAACATGCGTGAATCTCCATAACCAGAGGCCGTAGCAGGGGCTGACATTGGGTATCCAAAAAGGTCTGGAGTAGAGATAAAGTTGGGCATCTGCTGCGACGTGCCAGCTACGAACTCCTGTTCGAACCCGTCATTTTGCATGTTGCCCGTCCGTAGCTTTGGGGCAAGTCGTTGTCTTCCTTTATGAGTAGACGGCGGCGGTGTAGCCGTTTGCCCCTGAGTCTCTTGTGCTCCGTTCCTGTGAACCCTTTTAGACAGCTGTTGCGAGTTTGACTGAAAGCCGGCCTCAGTTGGGCTAAGACCGGTAGCTAAGGAGTTCGGAGATGATGACAACCGTTTAGACGGGTCAACAGGCGGTAGAGGTAGGTTTGAGTTCGGCGAGAAGTGAGGAGCATGAGTTGCAATTTCGGCAACAATGCTATCAGCGGATAGGAGTCTTTTATGGTTTGAAGCCTGGTAGGGCGTAGGGACAGAGTAGTCGGCAAACGGAACGTGGGAAGCCTTGAGGTTACCGGGAGTGGAGTTGAAGACGGAATACTCTTCAGCAAACTGAGGTGTCCACCCAGACGAATCCTCGAAGGAGCCGCGGTTATTCTTGGGGGTTTCGAACACGGAGCTTGGAAAGCCAGCGGAGGTCGGGGTTTGCTTTGGGGTGGGAGGCTGAGCGTTTGGATCACCAAAGCTACAAACCGAATATCAGTGCTGAGACAAGTAGACAGGGAGAATGAAGGTGTCTTGCCTGGAAGTTGGTCTGTCTCCACTCATAGCAAAAAAATCTATCCTTCGTTTTTTAAGAGAAGTTCCCCTTAAATTGTTGTAATTGTTGAAGTTTGTATGTCATTGCACATTATCATATATACAATTCGTCGAGCGTTGAGGCGTTGAGGCGTAGAGGCTCGACTAGGTAGAATAATCCAGGTAGATATGTACGGTATGTATGCCGTTTGCTAGATTTAAAGCACAGCTAGATTGATTGTACAGATTAGATAGAAAGTTTTATTATCGGTAAGAGATCCAAACTCGAACCCGGATTGTAACACACAATTATAAGGAAAGGCGGTTAAAGAAGAGTCGTGTATCATTAATTGGTGGTTCTAAAAAGTGAAAAGAAGAGAAAGCCATAGATCCAATGGTGGTTGTCGTGGTGAAGAAGCGTTGGTGGGTAAAAAAGGTGCTAGGTAGAAGCGGGTTGTCTCTAAGTTTAGGACGGTTTGATGGCTTTGATGGCTTTGCGGTTAGGCTGTCGGGTAAATTTTTAGGTAGGCCAAGGTCTGTGCAACTTTGTGTGCTAAGCCTGGCGGTACCTTTTTGTGCACTATGCAACTACTACATAGTATTAACTTAGTAAGTGTAACGAGGGGTAGCCTAGCGAAACAGCGAAACTTACCAGCGGTTTCTCTAAACTAAATCCGACAAAATATGACATATTATGTCGTACCATAATATGTATAAAGGTATGCAACAGTTAAAATATAAAAGATCAATTGGCTGTAAGCTCTTCGGCGAGGAGACCAAACTAAAGTAGATAAGCGGCGCGTAACTCCTTACAAAAGCAATACTATGTAATACAAAGCTTTTGGAGATAATTCTACGGATGTCCCTTTCAAAAGTTATGTCCATAGGAAGACCCTTGTCGGCCCTGATACGCACTGGCCGGGCTTGGCAACAGCTGCTGGGCAATCAAGTCTATGTACTTTATTATACCCTTTACTTTTACAACGCAGTTATTACTTTTATATCTGGATTAAATCTTAAAAATTAAGCCGTTAAGCTTGAATTTGAATAATTATTTGTTTTATAGTTTTTTTGAGGTTCTCTAGCGTGGTAGTTATACAGAATAATATATAGTAAAAAAAGGTAGTTTTAGATGTACATGGAGCTTTTCGGCTGTCAGATAGCCGGCACTGGCTGTCAGCTGTTGACAAGCTGACAGGGGTTTCCCTATGGACAAAACTTTTGAAAGGGACATCCGTATTATGACATAGAAGAGGTCAGGTTTATCCCCGCAATTTACTATGGGATATTATCAATTGAAGCTTACTTATGCATGCTTAACGATGTTATGTTAAATGTTAGACAATTGACTATTAAACCAAACTTTAAATAACTATTCAATTACAGTCTCATTTTATTATCCATCATTCTTACGGTAGAAATATGTAACTATTTTGCAATATAATTACTATGTACGATATATACAAGTATAATTGTTTGTAGTTATCGCGGAACTCGGACCTGCAGAAATGCACATGCTCCATCTCCACCAAAAGCGGACGAGTCGCTCGTGCTTACTGCTTAGCTGCGGTACCGAGTTGGAGGAATCTCCCCAATATTCCTAGCAACTACCGGTCAAAGTAGTGAGTTGTCAATTGGCCCTTATGCACGAGCAAATTAGATGGCTGGATTGCTTACAAAATAGTAAAATGTCTTTTGTGTAAAATGTCTTTTGGACATAGGCAGATAGGAAAACATAATGTACTACCAAATGATATAATAATTGTATGCTCATTATTTTCATATTGGCATTGACCTAATTTGTCGTATACCTTACCTAGGTAGGTATATAACTATGAAGTATAGTATAGTAGCCTACTGGTCGTCCGCATCGTCGGTCCAATAATTGTGGATTGCGCTAGGCTGCTGTACGTAGCGTAGAATCGTCCAACCTATAGAAAATTGCTGGAACAATACCATTGGTTACACTCACGATGGATCCGACGATTTCGAGCTAGGGACCTGCATTAGATGGAACAAAAATGAGTCAACAGAACAATTATCCCCACACAACAGCCTACATATATTTCCCAACTTGCATGCTCGAGTAGGCAGCTATGCGGTTTGCTGTGGAAATCCGGAGCTTGGCAGTAAGAGAGAGATATATATGGGAATGAATAGGCGACAAGCTGAGTACGGAAAAGACCGGCCCGGTTCTACTATACGTATTGTGTTGAAAATATTCAGATCTCGCTTGTTCCGACTAAAATTCGGCTGATGCAATATGGTGGTCCATTAATCAGGCCATGGTGAGACTCTTACGTCTATTGTGGTAATTAGAAGCCATCGATAGGCTTAACTACCGAGGCCATCGTTATTTCCATCGACAGTCTAGTGGCTTTGTGGCTGCAGCGGACGAAATAACTGCCTTTTTTCGCTTGGTCCTGTTGGCGCCACCACCTCAATAGGCGCCTCAAGTTTGCCATTAGAGTCTCAGTCTCATACGTCCCTGAGTCGCTCTCGAGTCTTCCTATAGTGCAATTACAGGATAGAAGGGCAATGGCGAATCTGTAAATAGTTTAAAGGGATTAGACGCCCTACAATTGTCGCAGGTTGGTCCAACTCGATGAGATGTCCAGAACCCGAGCGTATTAATAGAGATTGGCAGAATGGAAGCGCGCGTATTTCCTGCGTCTTTCCACCAGCCTCGATCATTAAAAAGTCCCGATCGATAATGCTACCCGTAAACTCGATTGCGTACGACGTATTTCCCAATATGGAACAAGGCCGGTGACGTCGGATCTGCAATGTACCCTGCATAGCCCTATAGCTCGATGATTTATTCAATATCGTAATTATTCAATATCGTAACAGACCCTTGTAAGGAATTATTCACTTGGCTCGTTATTGGTTCGCTCTCGTTAGAAGAAAAACATCAACTCCGCAAAAAGTCCATGTGTCCTTTTTTAGTCCCTCGGGTTTGAAACCCGGCAGCCCGGGAAGAACTGGTTCAAAATAAATGTTGGTAAAATGTTGGTAAAATGTTGGTATTGGTTCGAATCAATAATAAGTTTCGTCCCTTCGTGCTTTCCTCGACCATATGAGCAAAGTTAAGGTACACACACACAGGTGCATATCCCCAAAGTCTATTCCCCAAGTTTTTTATCCCCAAGTCTTTTATCCCCAAGTTTAATCCCAAATCTATCTTTAGTCCCTACTTGCATGTAGGACAAAGACCCTCGCGTATCATTGGTCGCATCGTTTTATGCTATTTCCCAAAACGTGCCAATTAAACCTCCACGTTTTTGGTCTCGACGATGCCCCTTTTTCTTTGAACTAGCCAAAGACTACCTTATGTATTTTAACATTGTATGTATATAAGCGGTTGGATGAAGTCATCGTCACCATTCCAACTATCTCTTTGTCATAAGGTCCAATCCCGAGTACCGCTTCATGTACATGTGGGAAATATAGATGACCCTTGGTCTATTTACTTGTCAATTACGAGACTCTAAATAGGTAGGCCTGGCCGGTGGGCGTGTTGAGAAAAATAGGTTGTTGCTAAACTAGATAATAATATCAATCCTATATTCCAATACGACGTGACATACAACAGGGCGTTTCCAATTTTTGAATATGTATACGTAAATGCTCGAGGCTATAGCCAGAGGCCAGTAAATATTGCTGAAAAGAATATGCATCCGAATCCTTCCTTCATACCTTAGCTGAAAAGCCTAGGGCTCAAGAGGCACATATACCGAATATGATCTGTTCGCATGTGAATATTGCAACCCTAATGCGGCAGGATACCGAAGTAGAGCCCGTGGGAGTGACGTTACTACGGATCCAACACCTTTTCAGCTCGTCAAGGGCGTGCTCAATATTGTCGGTATTGAGGCCATCGACCGTCATCGGCCAGTGGCTGGCTTGTAAATCTTCACCTACCTAACTAGTCCGTCATCATTGGCAAGTCCGCTCTATCAGCTTTGACTGATGCATGCAGTATCTCTGCCGGCGTGCCCTTCGCAAACAATTGCCTTACATAGTTCGTGTAAGGATCCTAAAATTGTACAGCCGCTCGGCATCAATAGCTACCCGGGACTTGCTAAAAGGGGCCTGGAACCACCGGTACTGGAAACTTAATCTTGTAAATATAGTTGGAACATTTTGCAGACGTAGGAAGTTAATCGCGAAGGAATATGCTCTAAAGATGTCAGATTTACTGCCACTACCATCCTGGAGGCCACCCAACAGGTCACACATGGGAGACTATTTTACTCACACGAAGCTGAAAGGCGCCCGGAAAAGCGACAGCGGCACTACCAATACGCTGGAAAGGCAACTCCTACGAGACCTTACTGCCGTTGTACTCTCTCCTGTTACGTCGATTTTATACGAGGACGTCGGCTTCGTTAGCACCGACTACGCCCTACTTACCCCCTTGGTTTCAAAACAAAAGGCCCTCGAATGTACTAGTGTTCACCAATCTGTACTCGATGCTCGCTATTGAGGTAGTCATCTTATTTTTGCACATCGAGTCTTAATATAGCCTCGGCGGCGAGGAAGCGGTTCGCGGGGGGCAGGGTTCGGTAATGCGAGGCTATTCAGGGGCACAAGCGCTTAACGGGGAGGCTGATGTAAAAATGGCTCAGGCAACGGAAACAAAAGACAACGAAGGCTTGGGTGAAAATAGAGATATTCAGTGCAATTCAATGATGACTTTGGTTTCGTAATCTCTCACAAAGGTCGTCGGGCTTTATGATGTTTAGTAGGTATGAATTAGGATTGGTACCTTAGCTAAAGGACGACTTCCAAGATTTGAAATGTGGAATAGATAGTATCATGTTAAGGTGTAGTAGATCATGAAGAGGTAGAGGGTGGAATCACTACGTACCTGATATATGACGCCTCCGTGTGGATCATCTAGGAGCTGCAAGCAATAATCAAGGATACGTACATTATACCAACGGAATTTTCTCCAGAAGATCCAGCACCACTGCAAGAACCCCTCGATGTTTGCTTAAAACACGTAGCCCGGACCAAGCTTACATACAGGCGAGGTTACTCAGCAGGTCCTTTTGTCAAGTAAGGGGTGTCCATCATCTTCTCTGAGTGGTGGTGGTAGAAGTGATAGCTCAGACATATCCAGAATCCTCCGCGAATTGCGCACCGGAGGAGTGTATGCCGAAGTCGTGCTAACGCAGCAACTCCCGCTCCCGTCTTTCGTTCCTATACGCCACTATCTCATATGTCGCCTGAAGGATCGCATCAGCGCCGATCCTTAAAGATACCCAAGGCCATGGTGCTTGTGTGAGTGGTCGGTCAACTTTGCACATGCATAGCGGTTCCAATAACGCATATAGGCATGCTAATTAGGTAATGAGTGCCGACGCGCATCTTGAGTGCGTTCTGTTGGGTAGAATATTTATTATTCCTATGGAGATTGGTTTTGTTCACACATGAAATACTGCTTAAGTAAGAGTTATATTTATAGATGCTTAACTTACCATTGCAACGTCCTAATTATCCTCATGGTACCTATATAGAATACAGAGGAAATTTTCGTTGTGTAAATATTGGCCGCAAGATTTGAATGATTTCCCTGGGAACTGATTCAGGTAGGATAGTTCTCTAGAATCCCTTGAGTCGTGTACGCTCCCCGAATTTCCACGTACTTCTCAGATATAAAGTCCTATGAACCCTATAATAGTCTAATGAAACCAGAGAGCTTTTTGATACCTCTCCCTGGGAGTGTAAGGATCCTCGCCCTTCCCCCATGGGCTACTGAGGAAATGTATGGCTACATGAATACGTAGCCAGTATGGCGGTATACCCGTCGCCTAGGACCCTCACCCCATAGAGAAAATTTTGTAATTCCCAGCAGCCCCCAATACACTAGAAGCGGGATAACAGGAAGGATCGTGGGGAGTGAGATATTGCCGTCTGCAGCCATGAACACGCAGTTAAGAAGCCACACGGGATCCTCGGGCTTGGGTTCTTCCTTCTCCAACCCGCGCGGGCTAGACTGACTGTTGGGATACAAAGCGGAATAGTGTGGTAAGCAGCCCTTCTTCCTGCGCGGGAGATTCCCCCGGGTATCGTGAGTAAGCTAATCCTACGACTCGGAAGCCCACCACCAAAGCATATATGTGCCGTTTTTATGGGTTTGCCTTACGTATGTACCTACCTTAGACCCGACACCAGGGCACCCACACTTACACGACAACGGGGAACAAGGATCGAACTATTCTATTACCTACATACTATGTAAGAAGAGTAACGAAAGGAAAGGGGGGACGTGCGTGTACACATATACGCATACATACTTACAAAGAAACCACGGACCATGCCGACTTTTCAGAGTCAGGGGTCGACCCGCTATGGCCTCCGAGCAAACAAGCAAAAGCAGACTTCTCGAAGAGCCGTACCAACGGAAAAATTCCCCGAACCTATTCATAGAACAAGAGACACGACTAGTGGGCGCCACGCCGAAAACTTGCGTGATCGGGATCCGCAACTATGTACGTTGGGTAGGTATGCAAGGCAGATACATCCGTTCGTCCATATGTACGATGCTGCCTCTATCTAACCCAGCGTTTCCGTCCCATCCAGGTAAACAAACAAAACCTATCACATAACCCCCAATCCCCAAAGCCACACGAGCACCATCTAGAGGGAAACGCACAAGAAAGACCAGATCATAAGATAAGTTCCCGCTCTTCATTTACAGGGGTAAGTCAGCTACGGCTACCTCTCCACCCTACCTAAGTTTAGCCACACACATCCTATCCACCACCTATGTTAGGTAGTTTATGCGTTTCGTTTCCGTTCCAGCCTAGACGAACTAAGCATCCACCCGGCTCTGCGGCTCGGCAAGGCGTACGCGTAGCAACACTAGGGCGGCGTGTCTTTAGAAAGGCGAAAATGTGGCCTCCAATGATACGAGGGTCGAAAGAAACGCCCTGGTCCCAGCAGTTCACCGAGGACCCCCCCCCCCTCTTCGTCCCGTTGATCTGACGCCGTCTAATCTGATGATGATCGAGCCCTTTCTCAGTGGGAGGTTGTGCCGTTTGAACTAGTCCTCATAGAACGGCGAGCGTCTTCAGCTGCCTATGTATCTCGTAACATCTGAAAGTTCGTCTCGGCTCGAGAAGGAACCGTTTCCCTGATCTTATTCCAAATATCTCATCTTATGTCTCAGCTAACGCTATTTCCGCCTCGTACGCTCAGGAATACGTAAGTAGACACACATACACAAATCACGTAGGATGATCCAGCTGGAAATAGGGCGCAGTTATGTGAAGACAAGAAATCGTTCATCATCTAGTTAAGTTATGTGCGCGTATCGCGCTTGGGAGACCATCCCGTGGTATCATCCGTTTCTTTCCTAACTCTACCGCTGCCCAGCAGGGCTTGTAAAAGTTTGACCGTGAACCAACAAGTAAAAAAAAAAAAAAACAGCAAACGATCCTAAAACAGAAACCTCCCACCTCTTGACCTCCTTAAACGTTTCACCCTCCTAGATTCGTCGAGGGTATCACACACCTTATTTAGCTATCTACATTAATTGAGTAAAAGGAAAGGAAAAAAGTGGTAAGACTCATATGGACAGCGAAAGGGGTAAAAAACTCGACAATAGGATCAGCGACCGTGTATGTAGACGCGTATGTGTGTGAAAACAAGCGCACAACGAAGCAAAATCAATCTTTTTGTTCTGTCGTAACCGCCACGATGTACTCCCCCGTTCCAGTCTATCCCAAGCCGTCGTAAACCAACGAGCAGTGCTCGATTCATCATAACATCTGCGTTGGATAAGTGAATTTTGTTCATGTTCGGGTGTGGTATCAAAGTTAATGAAAATTGACTCGTAATTGTCAAAAGAGAGGAGGATAATTTGGAAGTATGACTCCAATTTGCGCCATCTGGCTAGCGGAATAGTCCGCTACCCAGTCTATAAATCCGTCTCTAAATCGAGAACGGTAAACTCAAGGAAATGATCTTTTTTTGTCGCTCTAGGTATTTACCTAGTCGCGGAAGGAATGGTTATTTGGAAGAGGTCGACTCATTCGATGTGATCGTTAAATCATGTTAGTTAATCCATCCACCATAGGGAAGGTTCTTTGTTGATGCTCTTGCCGAATGGCCTGTTCTTGAGAAATGGGCGTAGACATCGGCATAGAAGTTGGTGTTGCGTTTAGTGAAACTGCCGTAGTATCTGTCCGAGGCGTCATAGGCTGTGGTATATCAAGTTTTGGCTTCGCAACAGCCCTAGAGTTGCTGCTCTCCCGTCGCCTCTTAGGCGCATCCTTAACTTTAGGGTGCGTGTGGCACTGTTGTTTTATTAGCATAGTTATCCAATATTATGTTCGCTTGGAATCTTACCTTATACGCGTGTCTGAACCAGGTGGTACCCTTTTTCTTGCTGCTCACCAATGCGATCCAATCATTGCAGCTTCCACACAGGCCTTCCCATACATCCGGGTTGCCATCCATCCGGCGAGTCTCCTTGGGTTCTTGGAACGGATTACCGGTGGCCGCGCTGATGCCGTGGGTAAAACTCTTGTCATACCAAAATGCAGAATTCTTGAGTACCAACCACCGACCAGGCTTGCAAATACCGCACCACCCTTCCCTCTTGTTGCCGTGACCACGAACCCACCTAGGAGTATACAAGTCGCCTTCGAATCGTAGCTCTTGCTCGTGAGGTACAAGGTCCGGGTCTGAAGGGTTCATGTCTTCGGGCGGCGGCGGAATTTGTTCTTCCTGGAGAGAGGCGTATAGATCCGGCGGGTCAGATAAGTCTGTATAATGACCATGTAACGAATGGGGGTCAGCGTTGCTTTGGAGCATCCTGAATAGTCCGTGCGATAGCAATGGTGGCGGGTTCTCAAAGTGATGCGTTTCCGGGTGAAACGCCTGCGATGGGAGTTGAGATGGTAGCTGCGTTGGGAGAAGCATACTATTCCGGAAAGCTGGCGGGTGAGACACGAGGAACGGATGCTGCTGCACAGCTTGAAGGTTGCCGAAGTTTAGCGGGAGCGGGTGGTTGGGCATCGTAGGCGACGAATGCCTCGACGACATTCTCGGTCCGAATACATCATGCGTGTGGTGATAAACGAAAGGAGACGGTCGGCGGTTTGCGGTTCCATAGGATCCAGTAGACCATCTCTTATTCCGAGCGCTGCTATCGGCATTATAAGGAGCAGACCTCATACCAGGTCGAGGAGAAGGCGAAGCTCCTCGACCACGACTTTGAGTACGGACGAGGTCAGAACGGCTCTGCGGCGTCATACGAGGGGAAGCTACGGGCGACAATTGAGTGGAAGACATAAGCGAGTTTCGGTTCGAAGTTGGCGGGTAGTCAGACGTGAAAGACGGGGCTTCAGACAAAGCTGCAGAAAAGTCGTCGTATGAAGGCATATCAGACATGCCGCCTGTTGTCGACACGGTGAACGATGAACCCGACATGCGACGCTGGTTCAACCCCGACTCAAAGCCCATAGACTCGTTTTCCATTTGAGATCCGGGATATCTAAGATCTAGAATCGGGATCGCCTCATCTGATGTATAAGCTTGGCCAATGTTCATGTCTACATCGAAATTAGGCATCTCCATATGGTGGTGGTCTTCGCACGGTTTGGAACACCACGGGCCTACACAAATCGTCAGTGATAATCCTAAGCTGATTCGGTTTAAACTTACTGCTATCCATTGTCGTCACGGGATAGAAGTCTTGATGCATCGAGACAGGTCGCGACATAGTATCGCTTGGCGTGTGGATTGTCAAGCCGGAAGGCGTTTCCCATGAAGCTATGGTTCCAAACTCCTCCCCAGCGCAAAACGAGAAACCCTCGTGGATGGTGGCGGGCCTTGGTCGCGCTTCTTGGGATGTCGGCGTTGTCCACACTCCGGTCGGCGCCATCTGACTCTCTACCTTGGTAGACATATCGTTCCTATTCATCGTGACCAATGGAGGCGGGCGTGGAGGTGGGACCTCTCTGATGAACTTGTCGTTTGAGCCGAGTGTGTAAGGTGCTTGGATGTGTTGGCTCCTATGGTTGTGTGAGCCTCTATTAGATATAACCAGACTCAAGTAGTACATACAATTGGCCTTGTGTTGAGTCCATGATTCTGACGTCAAAGTGTGAAAGTTTAATTTATTGTGAATTTATTGTAGCTTGTGCACTAAAGGGCCGTATAGAGGTTAGTCGATGAACGACATGCCCATATATCGGGATAAGGTATGTCCATATTGTTGCCGATATATTCGACGACGGTATATAAAAGTTGGGAAACTTATTAATGACTTACATAGTTATAGTGATATAGGTTTATAGTAATTCCCAACGACTAATTTATCTCCGGAAACGGTAAGGTGAGAAGGAATGAGGAGTACCTTGGTCCGTGAAACAGCGAAGGAAGCGAGTGTATAGGTTTATGAGTAGCGTTGTGCTGAGTGTTATAGTTGTGGCTTTGTAAAGAAGGTAATTGAGTTTTCTAGAGACCGAAGAACTCGATTGGTTAAAAGTGGTGCTTGCTCACGTAGACTGGTTTGTCCAAGTGGGAAAGAGAGCCAGCTCCCAGTGTTATAGACCAGAGTGGCAATAATAGAGTATCTTATGAGTTGGAAAAAAGGAGCGACTAATAGTGGAATACCTTGGTCAACCGTGTGTTAGGAAGAGAGCGGCGAGGCGAGAAGAGGAGTAAAAAGGCAGGTTAATGGAGGGGCGGTGCAGCACACAGAGAGATATAAGGATGCTCTCGGACGCAACAGGCCCTACATAGTATGTACACTGACAGTTCGATTATAATTCAACACGGCCAGTCGGAACATCGGTAGGAGCTAAGCCGGGTCCTCTTGATACATGGAAACCTGGCCACGTCTGTGAACTCGAGAACAGGAGAGACTGGCGTGCTAAGTCCCGCTTGGCTTGCTGGAAAGAGACAAGCAAGACAGAGCAGACAAGGACCGCCGGGCGGGTTCTGCAAGGATTTACAGTACAAGGGTTCAGTGGGTTACATCTGTTCGTCGATGATGTGTTGCGAGGAATAGTCAAGTCTTTGAAGCAGGGTAGAATGGTGAGCGTATGGGGGAGCAACGGAGAGTTGGATGGGTCTCGGGTACCTAGCATGTAAGAAGTAGCCAGAAACCGATTAGACTAGGAACCAGGGTTGCCCCCCGGTCATAAATAACCATGGCACGTCCCAACTCTTTTGGGATAGCTAGGCAGGGGTCGTGATATAACAGGACGGACGTAATTTTGATATCGAGTTGGAAAATGGGAAATCTCATCAGACTAAAGGGAAAAAAGAAGTCTATTTTGGCGGAAAGGGAAAAAAATAGATAGAGTCTAGATACTACTCACTATTTTTAGCCTGTACCGTTGAGCCTCAGAGCAGGCGGCTGGTCTCATATTTTGTCCGGCCATGTGGCCAGGAGCAAATTATACATTAGGCTCCGACAGCTAGGGTAGGATGAAGGAAAAAAGGCTGAGCTGACGAGACGATTCACGAACTACGAGAGCCGCGAAAGCCAGCCTTGGAGGATCGTATACCATCTACGTTGTACGTAGGCTCAGAAGGAACTGGCAAGATTCTAGTGCCGTAGTAGAGTCGTATGACACAACCATGACACCTTCGTCGACCGGATATGTCGATCTGGAGAAGCCAGGTTCCTGAGAATTACAATACCTTATTACTAACCAGGGGTGTAGGTTTTGGAAACACCTTCTGGGGTCTCTGTGGAGCAACAAGGACTCGCCGTGCCATCACGCGAATAGGGCTTGCTGCTAAACACATCCTATGCATGCGGTAATCGCAAGCAGCTTAGGTAGTTAGTTAGTTGACAAGGCAATACCTATCAGCACGGTATGCTGTGTGGCTATTCGGGTTAGCCTGCTCGTAGCGCTCAGAGATATCTATGGATCTCGAATGAGGTTTCGAGACGACCCACGAAGAACGTCTCGTTGGATAATACGCGCAAAATAGACGCACTTATTAACAGAATTCGGGGTATGCGAGATTTGACTAAAGCGCCAGGAGCTGCGCATGTGTGCAATCAAAGCCTAACACCCGTCGATTTCTCGAGCTATAGACGACCGGATCTCGTTAGTTTAACCGACTTGGGTACGTTACTTTGATCATTAGATGCCGAAGCAGTAAGACGTTGGTTCGATAGGGACGCGCAGTCGAGCTCATCTGAAGACGGGATAGCCAAGAACTGCAGGGGAGACATAGACTGACGAAGCCACGATTTGGATGATTCGGGAATAGTGACATCAGCCAATGGCGATTAAGATGGCGAATGGGATGGGGAGGCGGAGCGACCGAGATGGAGGGGAGACGATGCGTAAGTGGGCTGCGCGACACTACATAGCATGAGCTCTGACCTCTCTAACCTCTCTAACCTCTGGTATGGTATGTATGGTATGTATGGTATGTATGGCATCGTAGAATGGTGTGGCATGGGGGGGAATTCAGATAAAACTCTGGCGCGATCGAGGAGGGTATGTTCGAGCGAAGTGGTACAAAGTCGAAAGTCCAAAAGGCGGATGCGCGACCTGTGGTTTGCTCGAACACGCGCAGAAAAGGTCTTGCAGACTGCAAAGCCTGCAAAGCCTGCAAGGCGTGTTGGACGATTGTGTTGGCTCGGAGACTGGATGGGCTAGGGACAACCGGAGGCTCTAGACTCAGACGATGCCGACCAAGATTAGGAGTGTGTCGTCTCCGTTCGTCAGCGGAGCGCGTTTGATGTTGAATTTTAGTTGCGTTGGGCAGATTTCTGATTGGTTAAGCGGAGAATAATATGCAGGAAGGAGGTGCATGGGACAAGGGTTGTTATCCCTGACGCGTCTCAGGATCTGTAACAGAACGGCTGACCCTGGCTAACCCTGGCCCGCCCCCACTTGCCTTTGAGTCCCGAATGTCAAAAAGGTAAAGGATCCAGACTCCACCTCTTCTACATGTACTGCATGTACTGCAACCTGCGTCTACGCCCGCACTCTGCATTCGGTCTACTATAACATTACCATATTGTTTACGATTCGACACAGAAAATAGTTTGGATCGTAATTTATACATGAAAGTACGATGAAGATGGTAAGAAAAATCGATACTTCACAAAGGTGCACCACTTACAAAATAGCCGTGCCGTCTCGAGGGAACTCTGCAAGCTATGATAAGAAGCGGCTGATGGAGAACTTGTACAACGTAGGTTGGCATCGAGTCGCCATTGAATTTCATTTTTAGAAACACTTTACTGGGGCGTCTGGGGTACGCTCAGTATTATGTACCTTCGTACATAGTACAGCCGACATTAAATATTCTCTCAGGTTACAAAACATCATGTATGTCTGGTACACGATATTATGTACCTAACCTGTTAACTTACCTCAAGTTCCATGGACCGGTAGAATGTCCAAGCGTTGGGATTTCGGCCGTGCTGGGCTTCTCTTCTTAGCCCCATCTCTCTAATCCCTCTTTAATCCTTCAACGTTGCCTTCGGCCCCTCCTTGTTTCGACAAAGCTTCGAGAAACAAGGTCTTACCGATGCGCTATTATACGCGAAAAAGATTGGTCCGGTATGTCTCTCGAGACCCTTCATCTCATCACTATTATTTTGTTTCTTTAGAGAACCAGGGACTATATAAATCACGGAGCCTGATAACCCCGCAGTCCCAAGTTTTAAAGTTTTGATAGAACATCCGATGGCGATTTTGTTTATTCGATCTTTTGCTTTTTTTAAGTCGTGATCTTAGTTTTTGGGTTTAGTCCCGTAGCCCGTGGCCCGTAGCCCGTGGCCTGTATCCCATATGTACGTCGGTAAGCCTTACCGTTATTAAACGTCAGACACGAAAATCTACGGCCACGCTAAAGGGAAGTGGCGTTTGTATTCCGCTAGGATTGGCTTCATCGTTAATCTGATGGTCGAATATATGCCGTAAGGCTAAACTACAGTACGCGTCGTCTGTTGGGGGGAAGATATTACCGGAATAATCGCGATCGGAATTACGGTCCTTTAGGTAGTGTCATTCAAACAGGTTTTTACTTTACCATGTACCGATTATGAGGCTGCCTTGGAGGAATTCCGTTCTCGAACAGGAAGTAATAGCAAATCATCATTATCATATTACTGCGCGGGGGCGATCTTCGGATCCCCCAGATCGGATACCAAGCAAGACTTTTCGAGAATTCTTATCGATATACCAAGTAATAATGGTAGTAATATTCTCGCCAACCCGCGCGAACATTCCATGTATTCCATTTATTCCATAAAGCTTATAGTGCTTACACACGTACACCCGCGCGAAGGCATCCCGAATATAAACGCCTTTCTCCTGCATTTGCTAGTTACCCGCGTCTTACAGGCTTGCGGACGTTATCTCGGTTGAGGCCGGGGGGCCCTAGCGTAAGACAAGAACATTTACGGGATAGCCCTAAATAAGATGCAAAATGTACCTGCATTGCATATAAGTTATGTACATATGCCCGCTCTGCCGTAAGCGGGCTGATCAGTCCTTCGGGCGAGAGCGAGATGAGATCAGGCACATGTGTGTATACTAGGTTAGGTATAAGATGTACATTGTAATAATAAGTTCCAACTTGACGGGATTATCGCTTGTGTGCCTTATCTGCCTATATACATAGTACCGTAGTACATTTATACATCTATTTGTCTAACGGATGCTCGGCTGACAGAACGTGGCTTACACGGTACTCCACGACATGCTTCCTTTTTCCAATCCGGGCTACTACGTTAGGTATCGCGAATATATTGTACTGTATGTGTATCGCATTTTTGCACTTTGCGCTTAGACGTATGCGCAGGAAAGATATTTTCACTTTCTGTCAATTACCTATGCAACGTAAACATCATCCAATATCTTTTTTTTGTTTTATCTCAGGGGAGTCCATCGTATGTACGTATCATTCGATACATTCATTGTGGGGATTTCACCGAGAGTCTAACCTCGGCCGCCGCATCTGATGAGCGTCATTTTAATTAGTTCCTGCCAGATCGTGTCGTGTAAAGTGGGCAAGGGGTGGGCTCTTAGTCTTTCCATATGTTCTACGAATCGTTCTATGGGGCCGCTATGATACCCCACTCCGGGGCTAGTCTACCGGGATAGGCCCGGCCCCTCTCATCGCATAACGTTGTTGACTCCTTTGGGAAATTATTCAATGCTCGCTTTTACCCGCCAGCCCGCAAACCCCGTTGGCCTTAAATTTAGCAACTACTATCGTCCTTTTACCTATTTACCTATCACGAAGATCGCGGGCTGATTATGACGATGACGAGATCACTTCCCCAGATACCTAACGTAGACCCATTGGAAGATCATATCATGCGTCGAACCTAGCAATTGAAACGAATGTTGAATTGAAAGCGAGCAGTTTAACCGAGCGTAGGTTACGAGCTGCAGCTTGGTTAGCATTAACTACACCTCGTAAATTTTATACAAGCTGAACAACTGCTCGTTTTTGTAACCCTACTCCAACCAGTCATTGCTTAACCGTATTGAAGTTCCTCTCAACGACAAGCCTCAATGAGATCAGAACAGATAAAAGGGGTAGACCATTAGTCACTTTCGTTACATCAACATGCATCGGGTAACATATGTCATCGATGTGATAATATATTCCATATTTGGGAATTTTTCAACTACAAGTGATGAATTCTCGCGCTAGAACCTGATTTATAGCGGACCGGCTGAACTTGTGAACGATAATGAATGTTCATCTTTGTGGCTACATCATTCCTTGCTGATCTTCTTCCAAACTTCGTTTTCTGCTGCCGCGATCTTCTCTCCTGTCTGGTGAGCCCATTTCTTTGCCGATTCCCAAACTCCACCTTCTGAGCTTCCCATCTGGTCTTTTTCCTCACTCCGCTGAACAGCCGACCTCTGATAACTATCAAGCTCAGAAGCATTGGAATTCTGATGGTATCCTGGAGGATGCTCTAGGCTATGATGAATCGGTGCGCCACTTAAAGCTGTGGGGCCCTGGTCGCTGTATACTGAACTAGGCGCCGGGAATGTAGATGTGCCCCGCTGTTGAGACTGGTAGGGTGCAGTTGGTGGCGGGATTGACATTTGCTGAGGATAGGGTATGCTCACAGGCTTCTCGCCTGCTTTAGGTGGTGGTGGTATATTTGGTTTAGTGACACCAGCTGGAACAGGAACGGGCCCAGGCTGTGGTGCTGGGGGGCCATCGTTATTAGCCGTTTGAATTTGCTGAGGTGAGACACGTGCCTGAGAGGCGGTAGCCGTTGCAGTTGGAAGTGAAGGCACGGCACCAGGCTGAGCGGGTGGATAGGCCTGGTTGGATGAAGCAGGCAATGAGGTGGTCGGGGTTGGCTTCGAAGTGGACGATGGTGGAGCAGTCTGTGGCGTCACTCCCGAAGCCTTCGCGGCAGTGATAGGGCTGTCTGTATAGACTGGGATAGGGGCCATTATGACGGTGAATATGTACTTAAGTGGCCTGACGGGAGCTATATGAGAAACTTGAAATGTGTAGTAGTTTGGAAAGGCTAACAAGAGGAATTACAAATAGTATATTACGTTGTTAAAGCTATCCCTTAACTTGGTTGCTAAAAGAGAGTTATTTGCTCTGGGTATGTGATACGGAATAAAAATTAAATGTTATGTAAGTCTGGGGGAACATAAAGAGGTGATAGGCACCAGTTTGTAGGGAGGACAGCTATGTGAATTCAAAATCGACGTCATAGGTGTCGGCTTGTCAGGTGACTCAGCTTCGGCTTTAGCCTCTTCTTGTAGTTAACTAAGTAATAGAAGAAAAGGATTGAACAAAGGAAGTTGTTTATTTGTATTAGCAGCAGTGGGAAATTCGTACAGGTTTGTTTTCGAGGGCCTCCGTTTATTCATTCGAGAGAAGAACCATATGCTGGTTAGTTGGTATCATAAGCAAATCATATCAATCTTTCTGGTTCTCTATAACTAACGGGCAGTAAGAGAGTTATAAACAGGTAATTAGGACTGAAGATAATAACTATAATAAAGTGATTTATCAAACTATTAGAAAGAATAAATTGAGATAAGACTAGGTAAGACGTATAGTTCTTCTTTCGAGATCTTGATTAGAATCAAACATGCTGGTTTCTTAATTTCCAGTTAGATTTAGTTGAGAGAGCATGCAATGGTCTTAGGTAATTCTAGGTGCTCAAGCTTATCTACCTATGATAGGATAATCCAGCTACCGAGTTCCGTTTTATAGCAGGGATACTAGGTCAAATAAGGTTTAGTGCACCTCCGGTTCCAGAATAAATACCAGGTAACATTTAGCTAGCTAGCTGAGTACCATAGTAGCAACTGGCGCAGGCGCGACTGATTGATTTGATAATGGCTGATAATGGCCCCAAGCCGCAGGGAGAAGAGGGCAAGCTCGAAGAACAAATTCACTGTAGACTCAAAATAAAATTCCACATCACCTAACACTTCAACAATTTTCCATCATGTACCTGTAATCCTCCCATTTATCCCCCCATAAATGCTAGAACGACAAATCTACACGTAGATGCAGCTATCACCACATCCGCCATTCATCTAAACCGTAATCATGGTTGGTAAAGTCAGCGAGAAGGTTCTCCTTCGGGAAGGTTAGTTACCAGTCCATTGATCTTGCGCACGTATGCGAGGCTGACGTGATGATCTCAAAGGACTTGAACGAACCGACAATGGCATGAAGCAGACGAGTTGGCCAGATGTCACGCCAATCAACCAAAAGAACTATTACACGTACGCGACACCCCGATACATTTGTTCCGTACTCGATGGAGTTTCAAGACTGATTGATATATTTTACTTCGCAGTGATTATATGAAACGCGACGACCAAGTCTTGGCACTTCGACTACAAGCTGAGGCGAATAGAGATAGACTCGTCCAGAGTGCTAAGGATCGCGATCGCGCCCTTGCGCGCAACGGGCATGCCGAAGTACCCCTACCAGTATCGGACATCCAGCAAGATGATGCTGCTCCAGCCGTCAGCGAGGGTCTAGACCCTTCCAAGGTTATTGTTATACATCCGGGAAGCCAGAACCTCAGGATAGGGTTTGCTAGCGACGCCTTACCTAAAACCATACCCATGACAATTGCGACCAAGTTCCCCCAGACCGAATCGGAAATGTATGAGGCTCTTCCTCGTCGACAATTTGAAGCTCCGACTATAGACCAAGAATACGGCGAGGAATGGTCTAAGAAGTACCAGAAGATGTCTAATGATCTCAAGGTGGATATGCGATCCAGGAAGCTTAGAGTGCTACCAAATTCGAAAGAGCTGGTTGTCAATCACAACAGGCGAAGTGAATCGAAAGAGATCTCATTACATAATGACCCTCTCCAGATCGAATGGACCGACGTTACGACTCTTGAAGATCCCAACTCGTTGGCCTCATGTTTCATAGGTCAAGCAGCCCAGCGTATTCCTGACGACTCGAGCCCCAAATTTAAGTTATGGTGGCCGATGCAGCACGGATGGCTGAACGAGGACGATTACTCGACTGCAGAGCACCTATATGACGACTTTGAGACTCTCTTAGACAAGGCTATCAGACAGGAACTTGGGCTAACCAGGAATAGTACATGGAAAAACTATAGCTGTGTCTTTGTGATTCCAGATTTGTACGACAAGAAATATGTGGAACAAATTCTCAAGTCCTGCATGACGTGGTTCGAGTTTAATCGAATATGTTTCATTCAGGAAAGCATGGCGGCGACCTTCGGTGCTGGGTACACACAAGCATGCGTTGTTGATGTAGGGGCTCAAAAGACCTCGATTGCGTGCGTCGAAGACGGGCTATGCATCGAGGACTCTCGCGTCAACCTCAAGTATGGAGGTTATGATGTAACGGAGACATTTATGAAGATGATGCTTTACGACAACTTCCCTTACCAGGAAATCAATCTTAGGAGACGATACGACTTCCTCTTAGCCGAGGAACTAAAAATCAAATACTGTACGATGACCCAGAACGACATCTCAGTACAACTCTATAATTTCCACCTGCGCGCTCCGAACCAACCGACACGCGAGTATAGCTTCAAGACATACGACGAAGTAATCCTTGCCCCGATGGGTTTCTACGATCCAGCTATCTTTGACAATTCGGCCAAAATACGCAGCCGGCGTAAGCTAGTCGATCGATCTTATAATGCATATGACGTCGATGTACCCGACGACCCGGTCTCTGCGGCGCAGACCGCGATTCTTGCTCTCATCAAGCCTTCCGTGGTCTCTAACGCCAACGGTTTCCAGTCCTCATCCCTCGACCCAAACGTCGCCACACCTATGAAGGAGAAATCCCAACCCTTCAACTTCCTTAGAGGCGACCTGAATAATGGGACTCCGGGTGGTTCGACCGCAGCCTCTCCAGCCCCCGAAGGGGCGGCAACCCCTGTCCCACCAACCTTCCACTTCGGCGCGAACGGCACGGTAACGGGGACCGGTAGCCCAGCACCAAACGGGACTTTGACCGCCCGTAACGGGGCGTCCCCGGCGCCGCCAGCAGGCATGTTCGTGGATTCGGCGGCGCGCAGCGCGAAGGCGCTGGCCGCGGAGCGGGACGCCGTTTTACCCGTAGTGCCGCTCGACATCGCGATCCTGACGAGCATCCAGAACGCGGCCAAGGGCGACGACAAGAAGCTTCGCGACTACATCGGCAGCATCATGGTGGTAGGAGGAGGCTCCAAGACCCCGGCCTTCACGCAAACGCTGCACGAGAAACTCAAGGCCCGCCGCCCCGAACTCGCTGAACGCGTGCTTATCACGCACTCGGCTCGCGACATGGACGAGCAGGTCGTCGTCTGGAAGGGCGCTAGCGTCTTCGCTAAGCTCCCCGCGAACGACTCCTGGATCACCCCGTTCGAGTTCGAGAGGTTGGGAGCCAGGGTCCTTCATCATAAGGTTCTTTGGGCCTGGTAGCCTGAGAGGGAGGGGAAGGTTGGGTTGGATTAGTAGAATCCTCTAATGAGTAAGGGCCCAGAGAGTGAGTAGGTAAGAGTGCTAAGCAGGGATAAACTTAGGTGCGTATCTAAGGCGAAAGACGGCTTTCAGCTCTACAACCAATATCTAACTAGGTGCCTACCTAACGTAATACGAGTGTTATATTATGTCTTTGATGTCGAAGCTGATGCTTCTTCTACGGAGGGGAAAGAAAGAAAGTTAATTATTATTGTTGTTGTTATTTGCTCGACCGTACTCTAGGGTCGGTTGGTTTTTGTATGGCGTTGGTGGTGGCTCCCGCTTTTTAGATAGGAAAAAGAGAGTTAGTTAAAAGAGCTGAGAATTCCAGGCGACAAGAAATACTAGTATATGAAAACCCCCTATTTCCTCCGCCCCTGTCAAGAATACGAGTTTAGTCTATTCCATAGGGGTACTGCGCATCGAATCACTTTTTGCTACGACCTGTCAGGTAGCGTCAAGAAAGATCTACGACTCCGAAGTTAGGACGCATGTAATGTCTCTAGTTGACCTAGAATCATAGGTCTATTCTTGAGTAAATAGGTGGAGTGAGCAAAGCGATAGCAATTTAACTTTAAGGGCTCATCTCCATGCCACTGAAAGTGGTAATTAGTAGACCAATTAGCTATGTCAATTCAGCAAGCTTCCTTATTACTAAACCTACAGAACCTTCACGTAGGAATTTTCTCACGAGAGCACAAGCCAGTTAGGAGTCATCGGGCACAATTCAAATTACTATAAAGTTTTATGCCGGTGATCCCGCTTGCGAAGATGCTTTTATCTGGCAATCTCCTGATATTAAAAACATGGCGCGAAGGTCACATCATGTACACAACTTCCATCCTTATTCTTCTTCTCTTTCCCCCCCGTTCTTTTGGCAACGAAAAACAAAACAAAACGAATATACAGAATGGCTTCTGTATTTTCCTTGGGTATCTCATTCCTTGCGCAACGAGGGGAATCCGCCCAAACGCCGAGGGCCTATGAGTTGGCGACCCGAAAGTCAAAATCGAAAATGAGATACTGGAGTTGAAGATTGGCCCCTATGTTGCATTATGGCCGTAATGGGTCACTTAAAAGGAGTCTTCGGTGAAAGATGGGTAGTCGAAGATGAGCCGGTAGAAGGGTGTGTTGACGGTGATGGTATGCGACCGTGCCTACTAACCGCATCAATAGCCCAGTTAGGTAGACGAGGGTTAGCATGAGAAGACTGCTTCGCCTTTCTATTTTCGATAACAGTTTCCAACGCCGCCTGATCGTCTAGTCGAAGAGGTTTCCGTCGGCCAGAACTTTCCCCCTTGGGAGTAGCCGACATTTGGTGGAGAGCATATTGGAGATGCTATCATGAGAAATAGACGTTAGTTGGATATTATCATGTTGGGGTGAATGAGTTGTTCTCACTTCAGGGTCCGCTTCGGACTTGCCACCTGCGGCGGCTGTTTCTCTCTTCCATTCCGCCTCTGTTAATTTGTCCCAGCTTTGGTGCTTTGCGGCAATATCCGATGGCTCCATCTCAGCTAGCTCAGAAGTAGACAGAAGGTTTAGGCAAATTGCTTCAACAAATCGCGGGGATGATGCCGCCGTCATAATCTCCCATGCTACCTGGTCACGCTGTTCGGGAGGTCGTTGTTGATCCCAAACTGCGGTTGTAATGGCGTGCGCAGCGCGTCGTTTCTGCTCCTGGTCTCCGGGGATATTGTTCATTAAAAAGGCCCGTGTCAACTCACCCCTAAAAGCCGACTGGTTTCCCCAATTGGTCTGCAGCGGTCCCCGGATGTGCGTGGCAGCACCCTGGATAGGTCGTAAAAGATCCTGCTGATATAAGACGGCGTTATTTTGAACAATGTTTGCAGTCTGTGTAGTGTTAAAGTCCCCATTGGGAGGCACAGGCAAGACTTGACCATTTTGAACCTTGTTACCTGCTACAGGAGTTTGCAGTAGAGCTCCATTGGCTCCGTTCGAATGACCAACTGGATTGACAGAATACGGAGGTGGAATAGACATACCCAACCTACGAGCCTCATTTTGGGCAATCAATCGGTCGGCCTCCGCACGGTCTTCGGCTGTCAGGACGGCGTCTTCGAGTTCTTCCTCCTCAAACGTGTCCATCATCGTGATAGCCCTAATACCGGATCTGTGAGCTTCAATGACCTTGTCCAAGACGCTATCTTTACCAATGTGTGTATCGATATTTTGTTGCTCGGGCTCCGTCGGCATCTCGAATGTATGACCAAATCCCTGGGCTTTAGGGATGGGGTTCTTTTTATCAACCACTCGAGAAGCTAACTGCATCTTCCATATTGCCATATTCATCGCTTTCTCCTCGGACGTGCCCCCACAAATCAAACGGTATACATAGACTGGTTTCTGCTGACCAATGCGATATGCACGCCCGACCGCTTGCTGCTCATTCTGAGGGTTGAATTTGACGTCGAAGACAATGACTCGATTGGCGCTTGTCATGTTGAGGCCAACACCGCCAGCCCTGGTAGAGATGAGGAATACATCAATTTGGCCCTTATTGAATTGCTTGACAACGGACTGCCGTGTATCTGTCTTGGTTGACCCGTCAATCCGTACAAAGGAAATTTTCTTCATTTTGAGAACACGCTCTATATAATTGAGCGTAGGGATCGACTGACTGAAGATGAGGACCGTGTCTTTTATGCGCTTGCACTCGTCGAGAATGGAGAGCAGTATCAGGATTTTCCAAGATAATGCATACGAAGCTAGGTCCTTCGTCTTGTTCAAAAGCGTAATCTCGCTGCTAACTAACTCGTCAGGTAAAGTCTCTACCTTCGTGGTCGACTTTGTAGAACTCGGTTCTCGATTTTGCAACTTCTTCATGAGGATCGATGGGTGGGCACAGAGGATGTTTAAAGTATCTACAGAAGCCAACGAAGTCGCTCCAGGGTGTTCCAGTTGATAACGGATGAAAGTTTCATACGCATCTCGCTGCACACTGGTAAGAGGTACGGTTAAGAGGAATTCCATCTTTGTTGGTATGTCATGCTTCAGCGCTGCGATTGTTATTCGTTGTACTTTTGGCGTAACTTCTTCCTTGAGAACCCTTAACATTTTCAAAGCCATTCTGCGCTGACTCGTGGTACTGTCTGCTTTTAGCCCCTCCTTGATAGGGTTGGCGTAGACCTTTTTAAATTCGCCAATGTCAGATAAGTAGTTTGGCGCAATCCAATTGACCATAGCATGGTACTCTTCAACCTTGTTGGCCAAGGGGGAACCGGTCAATGCAATTCGACTCAAGGTTCTAAAATTTGCTGCGGCAACGTGAGTTTGTGTCTTTGGGTTCTTCATCATGTGTGCTTCATCGGCTACAACGAGGTTGGGCCCGTCGCATAGTATTTCTTTGAAATCTTCGTTATTGACATAATCCTTGAAGAGTTGGTAACCAATAATTAGGACGCCACCTCGCTCGTCCCAGGTATCAATGTTCGCATCGCGTTGGGATAGGGATGTGGACTGATCAACTTTGAAAAATTCGCCAAGCCCATGCCCTTCAGGGGCCCAATACAATAACTCATCCATCCAATTGTCTACTAGCGAGGGGGGGCAAAGAACAAGTGTCTTTGACTCCTTGAGACCTTTAGGTATTTGGGAGGATATAGTCTTGTCTTCGGACCCTGCGGCTTGAGCAATGGCCACCAACAGCGTGATTATCTGCATAGTTTTGCCAAGGCCCATGGTATGCGCGAGGAGGCAGCCTCGCTTCGCTCCCGAGTCTACAATTTGATTCCACATGAATCTGACTCCTCCTACTTGATGTTCCTTAATGCGTGGTGCAATCTCAGGATGGATGTAGATGAACCCCTGATCATCTTCCTTGCTCTCGTTGATGATCATGTTGGTTTGGTCAAGGTCTACAACACCTTGAGCCTCGAGCTCCATAAATTTAGCCCGTAGGACTTCTCGTCGGCGTTCTTGCTCCGCCGCCCGTGCTCTATCATTTTCTCTGAGGTTTTCCGCTTCTTGATTACGAACCAGTTTCTTACGTCTTTTCTGCTTCAAGGGGGGCCTCTCATCAGCTAGCGCTGTATGAACCTTCTTCCAATCGAAACGATCCGACAAGCGGCGAAGGAAGTCCACATACTTACTGAGGATCTCTGATTTCGTCCCTGCGTCGTCTACCTTCTTCATTACGTCGTCGTAGCTTAGTTTCTTATACTGGCTTATGGAGTAGAAGGTACGATCTCTGTATATTTCGAATAAACGGAGCATCGTGAACGCAGCAAACGCATTTTTCTTTTCGGGGGTATCATAAGGGGACTTTGGGATTCCTCGCTCTTCCAACTCACGAGATAACAAATCCACCCAAGCTTCGTCTGACTGTTTCCCCATGATTGTTGAGAAGATATACGATAGATATCCCTCATGTTGCTTTTCTAATTCTCGAGCTACTAGTTTCTCGGCTGGGTCGAGGTCATCGATGCCCATTTCAAGAGGCGATTGCTCATTATAAAATTGACCTAGTTTTCCTGGCATACCACGAAGTCTTGAACTAGGGGAGCCATTTGGGGCTGAGGTGAATTTGACTGGGGTAGTAAGATCTATTACACGGTGCTTTTGAGATCTGGCTGGCGTCTGAGGAGCAAGTTTTACCTCCGGCTGCGTAAGGTCGATCATTTCGGGTCGTTCCTGGTTACTTTCACTGCGACGTTGGTCTTGCTGCTCAGCCAAAGTGTCGTCTTCGATGATAGTCATTGGAGAGTCATTGTCGGATGCCCTAGGTGATAAAGCATCATTGACGACGAATTGGTTCAGGTCATCCTCGGAATCGCTTGTCAATATTTCCTCCTCTTCAGAATTGCTGGAAACCGGTTTTGGCTGTCGGCGCGTTGTAACCAACGTCTGAGAGGGACCCGATAGCTTCTCGGGCTCAGTCGGTGCAACGATAACACTGAGGACCCATGAATAGTATTCCCTGTCTTCGACACTCTGCTGCAAGATCAAAGTACTCGTCTTCAACTCGGCTGTTTTATGCCAGTGTTGAAGGGTAATCTCTTTACGAAATTTCGCAATACGGGATTCACATGCCTCAAATTCACTACGGTTCTTGTCGATCGACATCTTCAGGCCTGCCCGTCGAGCATTTAACCAAACTTTGTTGGCTTTGTATGAGAGCTTAGCAGCCTTGCGCTCCCTCCAGTCGGATGCAAATTTCTGAATAGCATCATCGATCACAGCTTGGACTTCGTCACTAGATGGACCGTGTCGATCCACCTGCTTATGCTGTTCGGTTTCTATTTCGGCCCAGGTCTCCGAATCGTACTCCTCATCTGAGTCTCCATACAAAGGTAAGACCTCATCGTGATCTGGATTGTTGGCCCCAGGAACCATGTCCAATTTAGTAGCGTAGGGAATCCGAGGCTCTCTATTCCGCAGCATCCAACGCTTGAAAAGTTGGTTGATCTGTAGCTGACGGCCATGCGGCAGTCTTTTGTCTCGAATAAATGTGATATGCTGTTCTTGTTCCAAGGCTTCTTTTGGAGAAGATTGGGCGATGTCGACCATTTCAACTATATCCACTCTGGTGACTGCATCCTTTCCGAGGTAAGCCCAAGTTGAATCAACCCTATTGTTATTTCCCCGACGAATCAGGTTTCTTGATCTAGATGCTATAATCACGTCTGCTTCTGAGGGAATATTGCGTGTCACGTTAACATCGATCTCAGTTGAAACGAGCATAGGGGCTACTTTTCGTTTCTTGGTGGCAGGCGAATCCGGTAAGGGGGTTTCCTGGGTAGAGGAAGGGGTGTCATGAGAAGTAATGGAACGGCGTGAAGTAGAGGCAGACGCTACTCCGATACGAGTGCCTTCATCAATATTTCTCAGTGGGGAGCCTTGAAGCACATTTTGTGGCTTGTCTGAGGTAGGGTTGACGCTTCCTTTTGGCAAAGGTTGGGAAGGGTGGCGAGAAGTAGAGTCGATTGGTGACGCTTCCTTACTGATATCCCTTCTTACTTGGCCTTCGTTGGTTTCGGCTTCAAAATCCGAGTAGCCGCGTTTCCGATACAGTCTATACTGTTTGCTACGGGATTGGAACGACTCGATTATGTGCTTGAAAGTAGATTTGTGCCTCGCGATTTTGATGCGTAGGTCATGACAAAGGTCGGCGAAATATAATGTGAGAAGCGTGTAACCATCAATTTCATGCTCTCGCAATAAGGGTTCAAGTTGTTCTGGGGGTGGGAACTTCAGAGGAGCAGAAGTTGGAGGCTCCCAAGATCGATTGGTTGAGCAGAGCTCTTGGACCACCTTATCGACACCCCAGTCCCACGGATCATCCATTGTCACTCAAACCATATCACCGAGTAGGGTTAATGAGGGAGATGAAGAAAATTCTAAAAGTCAAAGGGATATCAGTTATTGATCGGTTAGGTAGGTAACAGCGTGAAAAGGTACATAGAGAGATAGTAGAGACGCCGGAAGGTATTATGGAGGTGAACTCAATCTTCAAGGAAATAGCAGAGGCTTTCAAAGAAGGAACTAAGAGAATGGTAACGGTGAAGGAGGAGTTCCCATGGTTAGACCCCAAAAGAGTAAAGGACATGGCTTCCTTTTCCCATCGGTGAATGTGCATGTGTATAGATGTTGCGATCCAGGGATATGTAACAATAGCGCTACCAGTAACGGTAGCTACGGTTATCTAGAGAAAGAACGTAGAAACTTACAGTGAAGGAGCATTCAGTATGAATAGTAGACCAGTGACGATAGACTCATAGGAGTTCGAGAGTGTGAAGAAAGAAACACGATATGTCAGAGGCGTTAAAGGGGGGGCTAAATATCCCCAGGTATCAGTAAAAGAAAATAGGAACCAACAACAGGCAACGAGTAACCAACGGCGTGAAGGGGAGGGGAAAAGGCCAGAATGTAGGTCACGCCAAGTAGGGAGTCGCAGCATACGACTACGTGATGGTGTGAAGGAATTTGTGAAGATGGATGAATGAAATATCACAGCACGCCGAGCAGTAGAAGAGAAAGCATAAAACATTAATTACCTGTGGTTGGTCGAAGACCTATAGTGGATATGTAAGGACATATAAGAGATGGGTGCTACGGGATGTGAAGGTTAGGCCCCATTCAAGGATAGGGAGGTCCGACTTGAATAGTTGAATAATTTAATGGACAATCATAGGCGTCAGTCAGGCGCCCCTGCAGCTTAAGACGGCTCGAATCACTAGGACCTAAGAGATCGGCGGGAAGCAGCGACAGGTGGCAAGTAGCAGGGCTCGACTTATTGCCATCGCTTTCCCCCCCTGTCTCCTAGAACGAAAGGTACAGAAGTTTCACTTATAACGTATTAGCACGACGAGAACTCGAGTGGTTAGTTAAATCTTGGGATATAGGGGTCATAATAAGTATGTCAATGCAAATATCATGTATAGAGGTCACATACCTAATTTGTAACATGTGCACCCGATTGCAGTAGCAAGTGTCGTTACATGAGAGAATATCTATATACATGCCATAGATCCGACGCGTATGAAGTGTCCCGCATTCGACATTTCGAGGTGTTCTGCGACGCGGAGTAGGACCCACTAAAAGACCGTTATCACATGATCTCGATAAAGTGATAGCCTTGCGTACCCAGGTACATAGGTAGGTATTGGCCCATCAACATGAGGAAAGAATTAATCTCATTCATCATGAATGACTACGGTGTACCTAGGTACCTAACATATAATAAGAATGAAACTGGAAATGTCGTAAGGAAAGTCCAACGGGTCTAACCTCACCACATCCATTAATTGAAGGCTTTAGGTACATGTCGTGTAAGCGACAGCCAAGATTTACCGAATTTTAGCCAGTAAAAGTGCCCTTTGTTTTAAACGCCAGTCTAGAATAATTCTAACACCTGCCAAGCATCCGTTTATAGCTCCGCAGTCACGTCATCCAGATCTTTCAGACTAAATCGATTTTAATACCTCTTAGAGCGGGGTGTCTCTTGTTAGCGAGGACCGACTCGAATCGAATATATGCATGTGCATATGTACAACATAGGATATATACATCACACAACGCACTACCATGTACCGAAGAGATCCACGATGGAAACTAGATAGTTACAATTCCTATTTATAAGCAATGATTATTTATATGTGCCTGCTGAAGTCCAACTAAACTACCTAGCTATCCGACTACGGTGGGTTTGCCTTGAGGATTTAAATATAGGCGCTAATAATCAGATGCAGTAAGACTGTGTAGCAAGACACAAACCTCGTCCTATCGTGCTTAAGACAAACTAAGTAACACCACAACATCGTGTTGGCTTACAAGCTTCTCCTCATCGTTCATACCACTCACCTATAAGATTTATCAGGCAGCACCAATTATTACGGTCTAAACATGTCCAGCTATCCACCTGAGATCACGCCTAGTGAAGGCGAAAGGTTGACTGAAGTAGTCAAGGATTGGGCACTAGCTCATGGCTTGACAGTTCGACCACCCCAAGCTGTAATTGCTGCCGAAGCTGACCCTGCAGGGATACTTGCGACTGCAGTTCCCGTCACCCTCTTCCCGAGCCCCTTTCCCCAGGTGTGCTTCGACCAAGGCGTTACAGTTCAAAAGGCTTATAATGAGCTGTATGCATCTATCAGCCAAGATGAAGAATTTCTAGCTCAGGTTGTAAAAGAGTATGTACAACGGACTCAAGTGGATATATTCATATTTAAGGTCATAACCTAATCAAGCCCAGAATCGGAGACAGCGATGATTTCATAACGGAATTGTGGAAAGTTCATCTAAGAGTCAAAGAAGAGGGTTATGTACAGGTGAGTAAACCAGGCGGGTGTTTCTCGTCCTATAGCATAGACCTTGCTCACTCTACCTTATAGCATAAAAATCTGGGGCTCTTCAGATCCGATTATATGGTTCATCAAGATGCTTCAGGATCTACTCCCCAGGTCAAACAGGTCGAGTTTAACACAATCGCATCTTCGTTCGGAGGTCTTTCATCGCAAACTTCATTACTCCATAGGTTAGAATCCACCCTCATCTCAAAGACTACAAAACTAAAAAGCATCCAGATATCTTTCTTCCGCAGAGTACCCATTATTAGAAAACTCGATAAAGAGAGGAGCCCTGCAATTACCCGAGAATGGCAGCGCTACAGGATTAGCCAGTGGTATACGGCAGGCCTTTATCGAATATGGGCCTCCATCCACAAGCTACCAGAAGTGTGTCATCTTCCTCGTCCAAGGAGGCGAGAGGAATATCTTTGACCAACGTCATCTTGAATACGAACTCCAGAAATCTGAAGAGCCGGTAGTTCCTGTATTCCGACTACCATTCTCGGAAATTTTACAGCACACGACCATTGCCGAGGGTGCAGGTCGTCAACTATTGTATCGACCGCCCCAGCTACCTTCCCATACGTTTGAAGTTGCTGTCATATATATGCGCTCGGGATACGGGCCGTCAGACTACCCTGGTCAATCCGCCTGGGAAGCTCGCTACCATTTGGAGAGGTCGGCTGCCATCAAATGCCCGACGGTATTGACTCAAGTTGCCGGGACAAAGAAGGTCCAGCAAGTTCTAGCAACACCCGAGACACCATCAAACCCATCCATTCTACCACGTTACATATCCGAAGACTCCGCATCTATTTCCGACCTCGCGAATACGTTTACCAACATCTATCCTCTAGATGAAACAGAAGCTGGACTCAAAGCGCGAAAGATCGCTGTTGATCCTGAGCTTTGCAAAGGCTACGTCCTCAAGCCCCAAAGGGAAGGAGGCGGTAACAACATATATCGCTCCGCGATCCCGCCGTTCCTCAAGTCCGTTCCGGAGTCGCACTGGCCGTCGTATATTCTAATGGAGCTAATTACCCCGCCACCCGTCAGGAACACGATCTTGCGCAACGGCAAACTAGAGCAGGGCGGCGTCATTTGCGAACTCGGTATATACGGAACGTGTATTTGGGACCAGCAGTCTAAGGCTATACTCCACAATGAGAGGGCTGGATATCTTCTACGCACGAAGGGAGACCAGAGCGAGGAGGGTGGCGTCGCCGCTGGGTTCGGTTGTATGGATAGTTGTAACTTGGTCTGACGTGCATGTGGAAGTAAGGTTAGAAGGGGCTATGATCCCAGTTCGTGCATTTGTTCATATCATCCGAAGACATTAGACACAGCCAATAAAAGCAGTCATCCATTAGGTTCAAGTTGCTTAGCATATAGGTCAGCACCTTATTAGGAGTGTGATACTCCAAGCTCCTAAGACTGAAGAAGATATGTAATCTGTCATTTTACAATAATTTAGGCATCGCCATTTGATTTTCCGTGAGCCGAAAACAGTATCGGGGGCATATTGTATATTGTCATCCCAGACAATGTACGGTGAAGGGACGTCATTAACACATTTGGTATCAAGTCCTGACGTAACAGTATCATACAGTAACATCCCCAGGCGTAGTTCCCATCATTAGACATAAGAAAGTTCCCGCCAGTAGTGGAGAGCTCTAATCCAAGGACATACACATCTTGGTCCGATTGGCGTCGTTTTTTTGGCCTTTCCAAGTTTTATACAGGATAACTAGTTCGCCTACTCAGTAGGAACTGGTCTCCTGAGAACCTCAATGTTTCCTAAGTAGGATTATTAGCATTAACAGCTAGACGACATAAGGGGTGTTAAATCATACTTTGGTAGATGTTCAACGCATTTCGAGACTTGCCCTCAGAATCTGTGTAGTTGTTCATGACGGCGTCACCCTCGACGTAGACGGTTGATCTGTGCATCTTATGTCAGCTCCGGTCTCCACTCCACAATTATAAAAAAAAAGCAGAAAAAATTGCGGCACAGATAGAGATATAATATATTCTCATCCCAAGCTCACGTCGCAACCACCATGTCAGCTACGCGCAACATCTTACAACCCTCCCTAATTCCCCAAGTATGCAATCAGAACGTACCCTTTTGGTAGGCTGGTCAGGAAATCCCGGCGGGGTCCCTCCTCAATAAAAGCAGCCACTCTGAACCAGCTGGTCTGGCGGTTATCCTTAGAACCATAGTTGCTGGCGACGGAGTACTCGAGGACTTCGCGACCGGTGCTGGTGGCTCTGACCTCGGGAGTAGCAGCGAGGTTGCCGACGAGGGTAATCTTAGCGACGTCACGGCGGGCGGACGCACTGAATGCGCGGGCGAGGCCCGGTGCTGCAGCTGTGACTCGGCGGGCGAGGAAAGACATTGTTTCAAGTCGGTGCGAAGATCTTCTTTAGTGAGATGTTTCGTTTGCGGTAGGAACCGGTAGTTGGAGCTGAGGGGCACGGACGTTGGAAAAAAAAAAAAAAAAAAAGGATTTCGAATTGCGCGTTGTCAAATATCGTTAAGTTCGCGATTGCATTTGACGCGACGGAAATTAGATAGCCCTAATCGTTAATTCTAATTGGTCCGATTAGGTTGGGTGTGGTCCCGTAGAATTTGATTGTTGAATATATCGGTTATTCTATTACATTATCAATACGATTCATAATTGCATTTCTGAACAACCATCCAGCACCCAATGCCTACCTATGTAGGTACCTAGGTATGCGTTAGGTAAACTTATATGCTAGCAGAACTACCTAGTTAATAAGCACTTCTTCTACTGTCCTTATCCTGTATTTCTACCTAATGAATTATTAATCGTAAAAAGTATTTATACATATTCCGGTGCTATTAATTACGGATATCAATCCGATGAGCACCTACGTAGCCACCAAGCGCACCGTATAGGAGCCCCTATACATATCGGTACCTAAATAATGATAAATTCCATTGCAAGCAAGCAATGACCAGAGTCTATGCCATAATGGAATACATCTAGGTAGTAATTAAAAGGGTGTTGAATTCCTGAGAATAAAAGGCCTGGTCCTTCAGATAGTCGCACATATACATAAGTATAAGTATTAAATCCAACAACAACTAGGTAGATACATATTAAACCTAGGGCATATATCACAGTGAGGTATGATTAGTTTTCTATTCATATATTATATGTCACGAAGCAAGCCAAAAGATAAGGAAACAACTTTGTTGTTCTGCAAGGAACTATAACTAGGATAGCTCTGGCTTCAGAGCTATTCATACTAAACAGCTTCTTGGTCCTAAGGGGTCTTAGGTGAGACCCCTGACATTATATATCTCATCTCCAATCCTCAGGTAGGGAGATCACAAGAGGTAATAACAAATACAAGTATAGTTAACAAGAATTCTTTGATCGTTGATATAAGACTGTCGCCGTTGGAGAATAGAAAGCTCAAATTACGATAACTTTCCACACAAGATCTAGAACAATAATATTTCTAGTGTATGTATATTAGCACTGCCTAGTTCCCATAAGCATATTGAAATTTTTTATAGACGGCAAAGTTATTTCCATACCTTTAGTCCTACCTTGTAAGAAATAGGGGCGTTCGCTTCTCCACGCCGTAAGTAGCGTCTATGTTCAACGACTATAGGATTCATAAAAGGTCGTCTAGACAATGTCATCTGCAAAAGACGACTCAGGAACCTACTCGTACAATTCCGACAGAATACTTTCCCTGTTGAAAATTACGCAGGGGAAATACAAAACTGATTATTTCAAGAGCGTATTTGCTTCCTTGTTACAAAATACACAAGAGTCCTGCTACATTGTATCTTCCTACACATCTAGAGAAGATCCGGCAGACGATGGACTGATACTCTACAGCTTGGGTAGCTTGTAAACAATTCTCCAAATACTTGAATATCATTACGCTGGCTCTGGTACACACGATTCAACTGCGGATTTACTCACGCTCTATGCTAGATCCCTAGGCCATCAAGATGTCTAGGACAAAGATCAGGTGAGCTCGTAGCTCTCCATGCCTTAGCAAAGCTATGTTCTTGTATTGTGCTCGCATCTTCACGCCTCCTATTCTTTATATGACATCCATGGTACCCGTTTCGTCGTCGTAGTATAATATAATAATGCCGTAGTTATGCTCCCGTCATCCCAAGGTATCTAAAGCATCAACAAACATCAAATCGTCTGTCTGCGAGCTTCCCTTACTGGGAAGAGCTATTTTATTCAAGTACTCCTAAGTCATATGGGATACCAGACTGTGCCCAAGTAGGTACCACGATCGTGAACACAGTCCCTAGCCCAATAAAGGAGGCAGGTCACTGCTTAGTCGTCAGCCATACAGGATTCCGTCGTCCAGTCGTCCATTGCCCTGACAATTGCTCTCCAGTTTTTCCTACACCTGACATAGAACAAACTCTAGCAAGAAAGAATACCCTCGTTGCCCCACGCCTAGAGCATCAACGGTTGGTCGTCAGTATGCTCCTGACCCCACGCCCCTTTCCCTACCATTCTTCACTAGCATTCATTCACTAGATATCACCAGGGCTCCCGCCTTGAATTGTTGTCCAAGAGACAGAACCTCCTTCCCTGTAACTTCTGCTGGCACAAGACAGCACAGTAAGAGCAGAAATTTCCGCTTTTACCTGCTGTCCATGTGCCTGCTTGCACACAACAATAACCAAATTTCTCGAGCAGGAGCCAAATATTTCTTTCACTCTTTTTTCCTTCTTCAAGCACACTTATTCCATCTTCAAACTCGCATCCTATCCAACCTAGCCCTTTGCATTCTTACATAGCATCTTGTCCAAAGGTATCGAAACTCGAGGTAAGCTTCCCCAAGTATTATTAAACCATCCCCCATCAATGATGACTTGCGATATGTACAACGACACAACTTTAGATGAAGAAGAACTCACATATTATATCTAGCATCACTACTTAGGCCTTCTGACTTGTCCCTGACCTAGTTTGGTGTCACGGTGGGTGGAAATATGCTACTTCTCCACGGCACGATGTCCATCATGGTCAGAGTAGCCCTTGCGATCGGCCTTTTGGCTTTCGCAACAGCGGCTGCTTCTGATCAGGATGGCTCATCGACCGTGGACTGGAAGCATGAGCCTAACATCGGGCTTCAAGTCAACCTCGTACTTCGGGTAATCTTTGCTATTCTCGGCACAGGTCTCTGTTGGCCCCCGTTTCGGGCTCTCTGGCGCCATCGCGAGATCCCTGGGGTTACACTAATTACAGTCGTCGCGATAATGAACCTTTTTACTATCTTGAATGCCATGATATGGAGTAATGACAACTGGGATGACTGGTGGGATGGCCAAGGTTTATGTGACCTTCAGGTCTACCTCTCAATGCCGTTGAAAACCATCTACGCGGCCACCATCTTCAACATCGTCTACGACTTATCACGCAAGTTCGACCTAAGAAGAGCAGTGGCACTGAACTCGCAGGAGCGAAAGAACCGTGCCTGGAAACAGTGTCTTATCATCTTTGTGATTCCGACCCTCCAGTTGATCCTGACGTACATTATCATATCACAGCGGTACAAGATAGGGACACTTATCGGTTGTACTGCACAGTACGACAACAGTTGGCCCAGTATCCTTATAGTTGATGTGCCCATACCAGTCTTTGTCATCTTTTCCATCCCGTATACTTGTAAGTGTAAATCCATTAAGAGTTATGTCTTAAGTTATAGAGAAACAGGATAACTAACAAATTCTATAGTCTACGCGTACAAGGGGTTCAACAAATACTCCGAAGGAAGTCGACTGGCTTTCGAGTCAAATAATCTTGCAGCAACTCGTCATATTTGGCTACGTCGCCGCCTTTACAATGTGACGGCGTTGATCATGCTCGTCTATGGCCCGGTGTCCTTGATTCTACTGAGTGAAAACATCCAAAACGCCGTCAAGTCGCCTCCTATGTCGTATGATTTTGGGCGGGTACATAGCAACACGGACGAATATCCATGGAACTCTGCCACATTCATTCCGTCGTGGGACATAGACTGGCTTGAGATGAACCAAGGGTGGTTTTCCATCTTGACGACTGTAGCCATCGTTGCTTTCTTCGGCACGAGTGAGGAGTGTTCCCCGGTGTACTGCGGGTATATGAAATGGCTGGGTTTAGACCGGTGTTTCCCCCGTCTTCGACAGCAACAAGTTTCCCCTCCTGAGCCTGATAATGATGAGCATCCTAACAACTTGCTCCGTACCGGGATCGAGCTTGTGGATATGGGGGCTGGAGATGGTGTTGTAGCCGAGTAAGTATCTTCTCATTTCTTCTATCTAGTGACACTGAGCTTTACTATGAGATACTAACCAGCCCCTGATCCTATAGGCGACAAATGCCCCCTGACCCCTATCGGGTCTCGAGCTCAAACGAAACAGACGAAATACTATCTCCACGACGTCCGGTGACGCCTCAGCACCCCCCGCCCCCTTCCTCGTCGGCTTCCTCCTCCCCTCCGCCGTCTCCGTCACAGTTTCCGCTACCCCCGCTGAACCGGCCCTTAGCCATGCCCCTAGCTAGAATTGTGGATGAGAGCATCAGACGAAACATAAACATGCCCGGCAGTCCTCTCGACCGTATCGTGATTCAATCTATGATTCCCGCACGACGATCATCGCTCCAGCAGACATCACCCGTGCGTGTGCAGGAAAACATCCACTTCCGAGACGGCCCCACCATCGTCGGCCCCTCCCGCACCCGCTCCCACATACGCACCTCGTCCGACGACGCGCAGCCCATCCTCACTGCTACTACCGCCGTCATCGAGAACGCAACGGACTCCCCGCGCACCGTCGCATCCCTGCGCCGGTCCCTCGAAGCCGTGCAGCCGCGCGAAATCCTCGAGTCGCAACCGCCGTGGGGCTCCCGGACCCGGACCCAGCCGCTTACCGCCGACACCGTGGTGTGGCCGTTCTTCCCGCGCACCGACTCCGCGGCCTCGGTTATCATCGCGCGCCCCGGGAGACCGCCAACGCTATTGCCGCGGCGAACGAGAGTCCTGTGAGGTCTACGGACAGCGGCTTCGTGCGCGTGCCCATCACGGGTACGTTCTCGCCGGAGCTGCCTTTGCCGCCGCCTCCCGCCGAGACGCGCGGTCGAGGACGTAGGATCCCCAGGGAGGTGATGGGGCGTGTGGGACGACAGGCTCCCGGCAATGGTAATGGAAACGGAAACGGGAACGAAAACGAGAATGGAAATGGAACCGGTACTGGCAACGGTACTGACAGCACTAGCTAAGCATCTGGCTAAGGAGAATATGGACGAGAGCTTGCGATGAATTACGTTGAGTTTCTGATTTATATACACGAGAATCAGGCTACCTATCAAGGAATAGGGGGCATATGAGATTCGATAATGAGCTGCGTTGAATTTTACACCGCCGGAAACGGCAGCTAATCATCTACGAAACAGAAAAACAGGAGGAAAAGGGGGAAAGGAAACTCAAAAGAGAAAGAAAAAAAAAAGGGAAAGGAAAACTACTTGAACAGGGTCGAGTCACCGGGCCGTCGAAGGGTCACAGTTAATGCGTTGCGTTCTCGCGATTGTGTTTAGAGGACGAGTTCGAGGAAGACGCCGCCGTGGTGCAAACCACATGGCCGTCTACGATCGAGGATATGTCTCGATCCAACTAGTTAAACGCGTTGCCTTTCAAAAAAAAAAACTTCAACTTGCAATGAGCCGTTGATATGCGTTGCATTTTTCATTAGAAAAAACTACTAGTACTCCACGTTAATCATGTCTGCTAGAAAAGTGCGCACTGCTAGTAGGTAGATAATAATTTACTTGATGTCGATGCTGGTAATTACTGGACTTGACCTCGTGAGGAAACTAAAAAAAATCCATAGGCTTAAAACCCGAGTTCAATTCGAAGGACTGGGGGTATAATTATTATTGACAGTTAATAACCGGTCTATCTCGCATACATAAATCATCCGCTCAAGAGCCCTCGCGGGCCGGGATGCTCCAATCCTGGTCCTCGTAAGTAAGAGGAAATGGTATAATTGACGTTCAATCTGTCATTCTCGGGTCCTCTGGGGACTGTTCTGTCTTGACTACTCCTTAACGTTACTAAAGCGTGTGATAAATCAATATTGGTGCCCCTGCAACGCCACGCCATGCTAATATTAAGCTAGCGAATCCGATAAAGGTCGGCTAATCAAAGAAAAGAAAAGGAAAGAGACACGGCTCTGGTAGTAGATACATAATTAGAGTAAATAGCGAAAGTGTAGGAGGTATGCTTGGGTATCTTCGTAATTCGTACAGCCCACGACGGGACGAGTCCGATTAAATAAGGTATGAAGTGAAAATGAATTTGTACAGTGGGTTAATGAAGAATGGTAGGTTGCGGTTATGCTTCGATATGTGATTCGGGCAATACAGCTGGCTTAGGTTCAGCTGGTAAGTTTGGACCGGATCTTGACCCGGACGCCTCAGTTGAAGCAGGCGCTATTTCTGGATCAGGAATTTGAAAGTCGAGCTACGGAATGGTTAGTACCTCTTAAGAACGATATAACACAAGTATCCAAACTTACATTCATATATCCCGTACGTCTTAAAGAGACGATTTTGGGAGCAATAGTATTCTCGTCGGAACCTACTGCTTTTTCCATCTCCCTATTCCACTGGTCGATCCATTCCTCTAGCTTACGCAGTCTCAACTTGGTATGTGTGAGGCCTAGGTCATCCCATATCCATCCCGTAAGCAAACCCAATACGCCGTCGAGGATGTTTCTCCAGTTATAGGGGCTGAAGATAGGTACGAGCTCTCCATTAAGCTTCTCGATCACTCGACGAAATTCCTGCTCTGATACGCCCGCCGGGTCTAAAATTTCCGGATAAAGGTTTGAAAATGTAGGTGCTAAGTCACCCTCTACTAACCAATCTCTCCGAATACGTATAATCCGCGTACTCGCATATTCCGGAGAATTAATGGGTACATGGGGATTCAAATGTGGATAACATGGATGTTGGGGTCCCCATTCTTCGCCTAGATCTGGTACTTCGGGGTCACCCATAATCGAAGAGTCGCTCGAAGATATGACCGAGCCAATGCCCGGCGGAAGCGATACATTTGATCTGTTGTGTCGGTGACTTAGAACGGAGGGTCCTCTCTCTAGATCTTTGGAGAATGACCTCTTAGGATCATCAGTCCCCATCGGCGGCATGACGGCCTTCCCTTTTCCCTTATCAAGCTTCTGCTTGGAACTTTCAGACGTATCGGGCCGGACAAGCCCAAAACTTATTGCTCGTGCCCGCTTGGTAACACTTTGACCACGCTTCCTTAAGCCAGTGAACTTGGTCCGTTCGGCCTTGGGCTTGAGTTCTGACGGCCCAGCTTCACTCTCTTGCGGGGGACTAGAAATGCGCTTGCCTTCGTAGGAGTGCCGGACCGAAGGAGGAAGGCTAATCCTCTTATCAACACTAGCCCTACCCTCTAGATGCGGACTGGTTCGTGCCGATTTATCTGGGAGTGGAAGAAGTGGATAGTCGCCGGCTCCAAACCCAATAGGTTCAGATGGGTCTGATGAAACTTCAATAGCAGGATGGTTTACAGGTACAGAAGGAGGTGGTGGAGTTGATGGTCGGCGTTTGCGAGATTGTCGAGGGGGTCGCGGGGTTCGAGATGGAGGAACTCTTGGAGTTGAATTAGTAGGATTCCAAAGACGACCAGGGCCAAATCGAAGTGGCAGACGATAAAAAGAGGTGGAAGCAGATGCGGCGGCACGATTGCGGAAAGGCGATTGAGGGATGCGATCGAATGGTCCAGGGGCCCCTGTTGCCAATAAGTTCCTTCGGGTAGTTGTAGTTGTAGTTGTAGTTGGTTGTCGCTGTTGGGTAGTGACTACAGCAGGATCTGGGACCGTGACGGTGGGATATTTGGGCTGCTGAGATGACGAATCAACAGGTACATTTGTCTGCTGTGCATCTAGGGCGGTCGGTAACGGGTTCGCAGAACGAATGTCTGCGTGCGAAGCCGTTGGAGATGAGAAGAAGAAATGGCCGCCTTGACGGCCGGACTGGAAATTGGAGAAGCTCGAGGTCGTTGACCAAAAATCGATAGACCTAATAAACTTTCCTCCCTTTTCCCTCCGCTTTAACTCTAACTTTATTGTACGGGGCCTCCGACAACGAATTCGACTTTTGCGATGAGTATAGGCGTCGTGGGTGTCGTGAGTGTCGTGAGTGTCGTGGGCGTTGTGGGCGTTGTGTTCGGGTATGACAAAGATAGACGCAGGTGCAGGTGCAGGTGCAGACGCGACCGAGTGGAATTGAAAGTGAGGATTCTGCAGGTGACGGGGAGACAAGCCAAACGGCAGCTGCGAGTGGCTGGTCCGGACACGGGTGTGGATGCTGTGGATGCTGGTGCAGGTACTGATAATAGCGATAATAGCTAATTCTGCGGTAGTAATTCGGGGCTTCCAGCGCTAACATGGAACACCGCAGTGGAATGTTCATGCTGGACCTAGGTCTAGGTCCAGAACCGAGAAAAGGCCGCCAGCTGGTGGACGGCCCTTTTGTCAGGTGACGTAACAACGGAGCGTCGGAATATCGGAATGTCGTATTATTGCATGAAATTGCTAAGAAATACCTGTGATACGTACTTCACCTTTACTTGTTCTGCTTGCTTTGATTGCCCTTGTTTTTCTTGCTCGTCTTTCTCATATGCTGCAGCAATCATCCACTGATGAGACTGAGTGTCGTTAACTCCAAATTGCATCCTCCGTTCCCCTTCCCTCGTTTTATATATCGGTATAAGACTGCCTTTTTTTTTATTCCTTTGGGGGCCACTATCGTGGTTGCGTACTCTTTTTCTTTTAATATCTTAGAAAGGGTGTCATCTTTCCTGACTGCTGTTAATTTTGGCTTCCGTCACACTTGAGTTGGTATTCGATCTGCCTTAGGAATGGGTGTCGGCTGAATTCTGCCTCGGGGCGTGTTTAATGTGTCTGATATATATTGGTCGATGTGAAAAGGAATATCAACGAAGACAAACCTCAGGTAAATTAGTTATCAATAACTAACAGGTTAGTAAAGGGAGGGTTTAGGCAAACTTTACGAAACATATATGCGAGAAAGAGACAATGCTTCTTTCGTCATCCGCCTTTTCATACGTGTAGCGTCCCTCCGTAGCCCTGGATACCAACCAGCCCAGCAAGTCAGCTACTAAGAAAAGAACAAGGCTTTAAATTGCTTTATTTTGCGGAGCTTTTCTTCTTCTTTCGAACCTATCATCGTCTATCAAAGCGTAGCTCAGCTAAAATGGCTAGGCTTGCAGGCTTGCAAACCCATTCAGGGGCATCCTCGTAACTCATCGTTCCACCCAGTTTCTGGCGCAGTGTCACGGATTTCGCTGAGCTTGGGTCTGGGTCTGGGTCTGGGTCCGGCACTGGGGGCTGCTTGCGACCCGAGCGGGTGGGATAGATGGATCAAAATTTTTATCTCCAGCCTTTCTAGCCTCACCAATCTTATCTTTAAAGACACCAGATTCCGGCTCTCACATCAGCAGCTTTACAAAACGACATTCCTATTCCTATTCCTATCGGCCATCAAAGGCTAGAATACGACGTTAGGAAACCCGTAGCAGCAGTATAGTATGACATGGCGAAGCAATGGCTACCTGAAAGTCTTATTGAGGACGGTCAAGGACTTATCGGCGTAATTCGTATTTCATTCTCCTGCAAGGTACACCGGGATTGCCGCACCGCGGTTACATCTGCTGTATTAGACGTGTGGTCATTGCTCAACTGCAGCCCTGGGAAAAGAGAAAACTCCAACGGCATAATAAAGTTAATCATCACTAATCCCGGTAGAGCACCATTTCGGCATGGTGGATAGACCCTTGGCACTACGTCGAAATAGCATTAACACGAAAGCATTAATGCGTCTTAATCAAGTGCTTGAACATTATGAATATCCATTATATCCATTATATCCGACGAGGAGTTTTCTAGAAAAAGCCTAATTGTCGGCTAACCCCTACGTGATCGATTCAAAGCCGTTCTGACAGGTCGTTCTGTTTTGGCGTCTTGAACTTATTCGGGATCCCTGGTCTAGCCCTCCAAAACTCAAAAGATAAATCTCGCCCGTAGTCTTAGGCGAGCAATCTTTGTATTAAAGAGAAGAGTCGCCGTAGTCATTCCTCGGGTTTAAGATACCCACCTCTCCTTGGATCGTCTGTTTCAGTCTCACTCACTCACTCATCTAGATCGAGGGCTGATCTAAGAGGTTAATGTTCATGTGTTGATGTCAGTGACTGACTCGTTAAAAAGAGAAGCATGACTAACTAATTAAAGGTCTACTCGTCAAAATTCTCCGTCATCATGCGCCTTCTTATATTAATAGGTACACTATAAACTGGGGCAGCGAAGAGGCATAGGTCCCTCTTACGAGGTAGTCTCTGACGGTGTTATTCCACTAATATGTTCTGTGAGGACAACTCATGGCTTTACTCTCATAATAACTAGCCAACGCAAACTTTACATGTCTAAACAACATACCAGGGAGTTCCTCCTTGCCTCAAAATCCTAATCAAACTATCTATTTCGGAAACTTGCCTATATTTATTGCTAAATGGATAGAAGTGCATGAAGTATTTAATAAGAGATAACATAACATATGAATTACATAGAAATAATGAGTACGGATCCGTACAACTTTTGTATTACACCTAGGTTAGGTACATGTGTTACTTAATATCGTTGGTGACGTAACAATTTCCATACTACCTAACGGCAGGTGAGCGAGAGCTGAACCAGTGGGAAAGCTCCACTAGACCTGAGCCCGTGCACGCCCTATTTCCCCAAAAGCGTAAGGAGTGACCTCATCTGCCAAGCAGCGCATCTCTCACATCAGATTATCCCTGCCATCGCATACCCCATGGGCACACGATATGCTACTCTTTCATCTACATCGTGGTTCTTTCCATCATTAAGGTATTTGTCGCATAGCCCATAGGGCTAGAGATTTCAATTTATCTCATTCTTCCCGGTCTGGGATAGGCTATAAAGGCATAAAACAGGGGTATACGATCTCATGTAGCCTCACAGCCCTTTGAACCACCACATCATGGCTGATGAGAACTACACTTCCCCCTCGACTTCAGCAGCCCACGCAACTGGTCGAGCATCGTCACTCGCCGGCAATGAGCCCCCAACTTTCAGCTTGCGTCGAGCCGCAACAGTTGGTCAATCTGCTCCTATACGCCGACGATCCACTGTCAACGCGGGATCGCCTACCGCCGAGAATGGCTTTGCAGATATTCGAAGGCGGAGCTCTACATATTCCGATTTTAGTCTGAACGATGCCAGAAGGGATCTGGAGACAAGCGCAGATGACCTCCTCAACCCGAGCAAGTCTGGCTCTAAACAGGGGGATACATCACCATTTGTCTACATCCCACTTACATTGGCCTTGCTCCCTGCGATAGCCGGCGTATTCTTCGAAAATGGGAGCGCTTTCTTCACGGATCTAACACTCCTTAGTTTGGCTGCTGTATTTCTTCATTGGTCTGTCACGCAGCCTTGGGATTGGTATCGCTCTGCGCAGGAGATACGCATTGTGAGAGATGAGATTATGACAGAGTCTGTTTTCGAGTCTGATAGCGACGCCGAGCCACCCACGTCATCTCTTGAAAATGTCCCCGAAGAGACAGGTAAACAGGACGAGTCTGAGGAGGTATCTGACAGACGGAGTCGTCAGTGGAAAGAGCACCAAGCAGCAGCGCTCAGAGAACTCTACTTCCACGAAATAGCTGCTTTAGCCTGGTGCTTCATCTTTCCCATGCTCGGCGCGTATCTTTTACATACTATTCGAGGGCAGTTGACGAGACGTTCTGAAGGTCTGGTGTCTGACTACAACCTCACTATTTTCCTTTGCGCCGCTGAAATCCGTCCTGTTTCACATCTAATCAGGATGCTTCAAAATCGAACTTTACGAATTCAACAAATTGTCGCGAGGAATCCTCATGAAAAACAAACCGTTACAATGGAGCAGTTCGAAGCACTTGCTACTAGACTAGATGAATTGGAAGCACGAGGAGTCACGAGCGACACGACTTCGAATGCCACTGTACGACAAGATGTGCCACAGCCAAAAGCGATACAGACGGCAGTGGCTCAAGAAGTCCGCAGTAGCATACAGCCAGAGTTAGATGCCTTGAATCGCGCTATGCGTCGATACGAGAAGAAGCTGACCCTCCTCGCATGCCAAACCGACAACCGTATTGAGTACGTTGACTATAGGCTCAACGATGCCATTGCGCTTGCTGCCGTTGCGGCCAAGAATAGTAACGCTCAACGGAACTTAGGCGGGTGGCTCATCGACAAGACCATTGCGCTAATCACGCTCCCGTTCCACGCTATAGTGGCGGTATCTACCTTTCCTTTCCGAACGATATCGACTATGCTTAGTAGGAAGAGTAGGTCTTCGTCCGAAAAAGCTCAGAGGGCTGTACGCAGTGGGAAAGCGGTGGCACAAGGTAGAGCTAGTTCTGACCGCGTCCCTGCGCGCGTGTCTAGAAGATAGGAAGGATATCATGTATTATGAGGGTATGGATGTACGATGGCAGTTGGGTTGGGTTAGGTTAGGTAGTCTGTACTAGGTAATAATCACGGATGGGTCGGCACGGAGAAGGAGGACGGCAGGAAACGGGAAATGGTTAGGAGGGGTAATCAAACGGAGTGTGGACGCTACTAGCTCATAACACGAGTTATCGGCGGTAGGAATTACGTTGTGATATATTCATCCACGGGAATGCTCTCCTTAAAGACCAATTTTACAATTTACCATTATATAAATACTCTTTCATTTATATGGTCGTAAACTTGCAATGCAGTTCTTTATGCGGGATAGGTCAATGCCGACTTAAGGGGGTAGCAGAAGTCAGCAAATTATTGTAGATGGACTGACTGTCTGTGCATCTCGATATACTTTTTTTTTCGCCCTCTTACATGGCTGAAATATTGAAAGACACGTCAGATACTCCAGCCAACGAACGTCATGCTGCGGGGAATCTCTCGTAATAGAAAGGGCTGATATGCTTCTTGTTGCACATCGCAATATTTCCCATCTGCGATGATCAGACTGGATGATGTTGGGATGCGGCCAAGCATTTTAGAGGCTGGAGCTGACTAAACTATCTAATAGGCTTTCTAGTAGTAGAGGCCCTACGCATGCAGTAATCTGCATTGGTAGGTATTTTACAGATGAGGTATGGTATGTGGTGGTGGTGTGTGTTTGGGGTCCACTGGTGCCTGGCAGAATCCGGATACTAGATGGACGGATCCATGGATTCGGCAGACCGGGTCCCAAGTTCTAAATAAGATTTCATCGACTTTACCAACAATGTCCTGGTCTTGGGGACTATCTTAATAAATATCGTAATCCATGTTTAGATATGTAAAATTTAGCAGTGGACTTTCATATATCAACATATGTAGTCACATTTACTTCAAGCCACACAGATCGGTATGAGATCAAATGCACTCTTAAGATGCCATCCATCCATCCATCCAACTTTGACATTACAAGGATGAGTCGAAAGAAAGACGGGTAGGCAAATGCGAATATATTATCGTAGTCTATTCGCACGTGCGACGTGCGTACGAAATGTATGTTAATTCACGCTGCGCGCGGGCGTCGATATTATCGATGCGCGTATCCGGAGTCGCACCAAAGCTTGCACAACGTTCGAAAGCAAACCTCACCTCGTAAGGCCTAAGAGGCAAATAGTTTATCTCGTGATGGGTGATGGGGGTGAACACACGTTCCATCGACGTACGTTGCGAGATCCCGCCCGTTACCACCCTCCTTTACACCGCGGGACGAATCGCCAAGGCGGACGAGGCGTCTCGCTACTGCATGCCAAATGGTAGCTCGCGACCGATATCAATGGTGGTGGCAGTACCCTAGAACGTAATTTAACTCTTTTTTTTTTTTCTTTTGTCACCGCGTCATTTCAATATTGCGCTTATTTTTAGCGCGCTACTTGTTGCTTGAGCACATAGTTCTTTCGCGACTCGAAACAATTCCCAACCATCGGTATTATATTTTCACCGTCTAGAGGATCCTGTTAAAACCCTAGCTTAGACAATTAGGTCAGTAGAGTCGGTGAGCTGATCATCGACGATTGCATCGGGCTATTAGTCCATGTAGCCCGAAATGTGCGTGCGGTTGTGTTTGGGTATGCTGTGCTGGTTCCTGTTGAGAATGTGCTGTACTGTACTTATCCTTGCTGCTTGCAGCGTGGTACGCGGCGTTGGCTAGATGCGGGATCCGCAGCCAATGCCAGATGAGCGATCGTGAGCAAGGCGTCCAAGGTGGAATTCGGTGGGCCTCTGAGCTTCTTTTCTCAAGAGCTAAAAAATCCAGGAACTTGCTTTTCCCCCCCGCCATCTCCTAGGAGAAAAAGGATCTGACACCTCGCTAAAACCCAGTGGCTTCAAATTTTGACAAATCTGATTCAAACTATTGAATCGCACGTGTCGCGCCTCGACGCTGAGACGTTTTCGTGATATCCGGGGTCGACAAGAGCCTCTCGGTCTGACTCCACCGTTTGCGAGTCCGGCCGCGGACAAGAATAACGGACGAAAAAGACTTGGAGATCCTCTCGTGCTACGTAAACCATACATCATTGAAGCAAACTATTGCTGACCTCGCGCGAAAAGATGGGACTTTTATTTTCGAATTTTGAAGGACAACAGAAAAACCGAAAAGAGTAATTAAACGTTCATCGAAGTGGTCTGAGTGGGTAGGAAAGATACACTAAAGTATGCACTAAGGCCTGCACTAAGGTTTACCGGTAGCCAGGGGGCTTTTTACAGGGCTGGCAGGGGTTACGCTGCTAAGTCACACATCACATTGTCCAATCGGCGATCAGTCCAAACCGTTTGTTGCCCAAATGGGAATAAGCTCCCGTCCCGTTCCTGCTTGACTGGGTCTGGTCTGTTGGATGAAGTTGGAAGGAGAAGTTGCAGGTTAGGTATTCTCTTCCGGAGTCCGAGCAGGAGCGAAGCTTGCCCAGGTGCTTAGCAAGTGCCTAGCAAGGAAAGAGGAAAGAAAAAAGAAAGTACCTTAGCTTGCTTCAACTTACTTCGCTTCATGTCCACTCGTCTGTGCTAATCTCCCGCGGTCAACGTCCCAAACGCATCCATTGGATGGTCATGCCATCGTCATACGCACATCAATCACACGGCATACGCCCTAGTAGTCCAGCCTTTTCCCCCCTATGAGTTCTACTAGAAGGATATGCCGCCAAGTAGAATGGTGGCCTGCTAGGCGCAGAAAGCAATTTCGTAGACATACAAGACATATCCTACAATGCTCCAGCTACGGGGTGGGCTGGCTGAGATGCCACTAGAGAGATGTAAGTACTGTACTGCGTATTAAACATAGACAATAGTCTGGTGGGTTAGGTAGATTCTCAGCAACTGGTTGGTAATCCTATAATCAAAGCTCTCTCTTTTTTCTTCTTTTTTCTTCTTCTTTCTTTTCTCGTTCCCGTCCATCGGATCATTAGACCCTAATAGTCTCTTCTGGTTCATGCCGGATACCGTTGCATGAACGGGAAAGAGGCTGAGAGGTTACTATTGATAACTTAGGCTTAATGGTGTTTTCTTGATAAGTTTGATCTACTGGTACGTGCCCCTCTACCCAGAACGCATGCGGGTTGACCCTGAAGTTTCAGTTGACTCTGAGCTCACTCCATTCCAGAAGTCGGCCCAATTAACTATCCATCGTTTGTTCGCAGCTTCATGGGCTTGTAATACGAGTCGAGAGCCCCGCGCCTTTGCATTGTTCGTCGTCGTTGATGTCATCTACCGCAAAAGTTCTCTCCCTAGAGCAAACATCTACTGCCTCGTATTATCGACGGTTTATCCTAACTATAGCCCATTACTAGTCATGCGTTTTAGACGGTAATCTCGGATAACAGAAGTGCTTCCAAGAGCGCTGTGCTATTAGTATACCAGTTTAACGTCCATATACCTTATAAATCTTTCAAGATGATTTCGAAGCGGTCGAGCATTTGCACTTTGGTCTATTTATTGGTATGCTTCAATGTGGTAGCAGCGGGGCGATTAGGACCGTATCCGAGACAAGAAACCTCTCCCTCGACAGCAGAGGCCACAAAGACGACAGAGGATGGCGATAGAGCAACGACGACAACTACTCCAGATAACTCAGAAACCCCTTCTAGTTCGTCAGGGAAGGTTACATCCATCGAAGTTACTACTAGCGTAACCAGCACCCCAGAAGCAACCGCGATTCCCTCCGCCCTCAACGGGAATAATCCGAATAATGATAGCTTCTCTGAACAACGTAAGTGATCCCGTTATTTCCCTTTTCTTGGGGTACCCAATTTCGGTTCTAATTGAACAATTATAGCGGCTGTTGTTGAGGGTGAATTGCCCTTACCACCCCGACTAACACCAGGATGGGGCGTTTCCGGTGCCATTATGCTCATCACGGGCATCGTATATGCCTTAGTTGGTATTAAAAATACACGACTGCATACGTTTTTCTCCTCGGCATATCTTGCTAGTCTCAGTGTAGCGGTCCTGATCGTCTACGTTATGAACGTTCCCGTATCGGACGCTGTTCAGGGGGCGTATGTTGTAGGAGCCGTATGCGCTGGTCTAATCCTTGGTGGAGCCGCAACTGTCTTCAAGGAACTTACTGAGGGCCTTGGATGCCTCCTCGGTGGTTTCTGTCTTTCTATGTGGCTTCTCACTTTGCGTGAGGGTGGGTTGCTTCCTTCTACTACCGGGAAAGCAATCTTCATCGCTGCTTTCACGGCTGCGGGCTTCGCATTCTACTTTGGTCATTACACGAGGCCATATGCTATGATCGGCCTAATGTCGTTCGCTGGTTCAACGGTTACAGTTTTAGGTATTGATTGCTTTAGTAGAGCAGGTTTGAAAGAATTCTGGGCTTACATTTGGAACCTGAACGACGATCTGTTCCCTCTCGAAGCTACCACCTATCCGTTAACTAAGGGCATAAAGGTGGAGGTTGCGATAATTATCGTGTTAACAGTTCTCGGCTTGATCTCTCAGTTCAAGTTGTGGCGTGTGATTCAGGAGCATCGTGCGAGACGAGCCGAAGAACGAGCGGAATTCGAGAGGATGCGAGATGAAGAGGAGGCCAGTGTCGGGCGACGAATTGAGGAAGACAATAAGCGTGAAAGGAGGCAATGGGAGACAACTTATGGGGATCTACCAACACCGACGAGCCCTACTGCCTCCCGCGATTCAGGTGTTGGCGAATTTGAGAATGAGAAAAAGGGTCAAGTAAGCCAGACTACTGTTCAACCAGTTTCGCCAGGCGAGACCGAGAATGATAATGCGATCGAAATGGCAGATCTCCCATCTGAAGACAATACATCTTCTGAACTGGGAAAACAACTGGATGACGGTTTGGTCATTGCAGGACATGACGAAGATAAGCGGGTAACTGTAAGGGTTTCGAGGGATTACCATGATAATGACGAGTCGGGCCCTTTACCGGAGCCTGATGAAAAGGCCTGGATGGCTGGTGCTGAGAGCGAATCACAACCTGCATCACCAACGTCACGCAATTCACGAAGAGTCTCAAACTTACCCGGTCCCGAAATAATACCTTTACCGTTCAAAGTACCAGAACACCAAGAAGAGGATATCGAAGATGATGATCGGTCATCATTCGCAACATTTGCTGATGAAGATGGCCGATCTATCGCGCTAAGTCAGAGAGCCTCAAGGGCGTCTCTATCACACAGACTGTCTTGGGGGTCAGGGAACTTGTTGCGAAGTCTATCTCAGCGTTCGAAACGACAGACAGGGGAATTCGAGACACCGCAGCCGTCAGCCGGATGGGGAGAAAGCAATGAAGGATTAGTATCCAAGAATGAGAAACCCTCTGGAGACACTGGTTCTATCGCTGCTACCATTGACGGTATGAGTGATAACGGCGAAAATGACGTAAAATTGGCTGAAGCTGAAGAGCCGGGTCATACAAGGGAAATCAAAGCGGAATTAGCAGATAGGCAGTCCAAAGACGAGCCCAGTTCTGGAGATCAGTCTGTTCCACAGTCCAAGCCAACCGACTCAGGCGGCCGCCTCGAAGTTCGACCTTATTCAACAGTAGAGACAGTTGCAACCGAAATATTAAATCCGTCGTTCTTGGGAGAGCCGCTTGGAAGTGCATCAAAAAGAAACAGCAGAACAAATGCTGTAGGGAAATCAGATGAGGCAGATGGAACTGACAGCCTTACTAACGTGGTGGAATCGAAAACCCCCTCTGACACGTCCAAGGCTGCTAAATCTGCATCCCCATCCGCTGTGTCCTCCGCGAGTCTTACAAAGGAGCATCTTCCTTCCAGCTTATCACGTGTTGCGTTGTCGTATCGTACAAACGAGTGGGCAAAACACCTGACACAAGCGGAAAAACCTGAGCTAGACACATTACACTTGAATGAGTATCCAGAGACCGAAGAAGCTTCGAAGCAGCCAGAGGAAGCCCCTGCCCCTGTTAACGTTGATGAACTGCAGCAAACAGCTGAGAGTGGTATTCCACCAACCTCTATTATGAGGTCACCCTCTTCAGTATCCAATACCCAATCAAATGCACATCTCTACCGTTCTCTATCAAAAACAAGTGTTACAAGCGCAGCAAACCTGGTACCAACTACGCCCACTACGACACCCTTAGCGGGACAGTTGCAGGACATCAGCGACAGATCAAATGTCATAAAGGGACCCAGCCGAGTGTCCACACGAGCCACAATTTACGGATGAAGGGTCGTCGACAGTCTGGCGATATTATCATCCAACCAATTTTAGAAGAGAATGGTGACGAACAGCTCAGTGTTAAAGCCAACGCTATACAAGAGGAGGGAGATAGTTCCGCTTCAAGATCAGGCCCTCCTTCTCCTTTGGAACTTGGATCACAAGGCATGAATCGACCTTCTGTTCCGGGTGTTGTGTCATACTCCAGTCCGCAGACGCTCATCGGCAAGAGGGATATGTTCTTACGTAGCAAATCTCAGTCAACGTTGTTACTTTCACAGTCAGTCCCCGAGTACACAATACACTCTTAGATCGACTAGCCAAATGGAACAACCTTACGGTTTACCAGCCCCTTCGCCCTTTGTCGGTCAGGATGCCGATGACCTCCCTCTGAGTAAAAGGAAGGAACTCATTCGTCAGAGCAGTTTACTTTCCGCCAATTCGGCTGCTGTCAACCCAAGGCCAAATAGCACTATGAGAGTGTCTTATACATCTGCTCTTAGTCCAGGACCCACCTCGCCGGTGGCGGCTGACAGCGCACAGTTCAATTCCCATCAACCCCAACGGCATTCTACTGCTCCGTCACAAGCACACCGCGAAGCCCTACTCGCTAGTTTCCGGCAGTCTGTTGCTGTAGATCTACGAGCTGGCATTCCTATCTCGCCCGCCGTTAATAGCAGCGGGAGAATCCTATGGTTCGCTCTGCTTCTTCAACAACCCTGCTCGGACCTATAGCGCTACGGAATGGAAGCAATGAAGTCCAGCATAATATTGATCAGCAAAGAAGTGTACTCCTCTCGCAGCGAGAACAAGAGGCCCAGAAGAAAGAACAGGAGCGCCGAGATAAAGAACGAAATGAGCGCGCATTTGAAGAGATGATGCGCCGTGGCGACCTCATGGATGCTCACCGAGAAGCTATGAGAAAGATGCAACGCAGCATCAAAGACCAATGAAGGAAGAATGTTTAGGGGCTATGAGCATATGTGTGCAAATTAAAATATATGGTAACGGATATACGGATTTTTGATTTTCATTAACTTCGTCTCGGGTCAGGTTGGGGGCCGGAGGAATTTGATACCCTTTCTTTCCCTCATTTTTCACATCTTTTCTTATATCACACAGTTAGCATTGCGGCATGTTGTTTGGCCACGGCCAACATAACTGGGTGTGTTTTGTCTGTCATAGCATACGCGAACAAGTCTATTCGGTCTTCTTCGACCTCGCCCCCTATTTTCTAATATGTAATCTCTGGGGCGGAATAAAAAACTGGTATCGCCAATGGGAGGGGAAGGATTTGGTTGGGTAACTAGAGGGGATGCATATAATGGGAACACAAAACCTGCAAGACACCGCCACGAACCCGCGCTTTGGGAAATGACGGCGTACGTGTGCTAGCAAAGGGGGAAAGGCAATAGATGTATGTGGTGTAATCTTGCTGCTTAGTAGATGCATAAGTACATAGATTTAAATGTAAAGTTTGAGCATAACATATTTACGTGTTTAATAACGTCTGTTACTAACCCATTTTTGCTTGACCTAAAGATATAAGTCATACCGTATATTTTGACGATCTTATCAAAGCGTGATTCCTGGGTGTTTAGTTCCCCCCTCTCGAGCTTACCTAACCATCTAAGATGAAGCCATCACTCTATGTTGGAGTGTTTAAGTTGAATAGTAACCTTTGCGTAAATCGGACACCACCTTATCATACGCTATTTAATGGATGTAATTATGAAGGTTAATTGAATAACATTATATCACTTAATAATATGTGAGTTTCGTAGCGCTGCTAAGGAAGCTTGACTAGTTAGTTATGGTTTTTTTTGATGTTTTTGATGAATCTTTGTCTTTAGTTGCACTTAACCCTAACTCTGAAGATAGCCAACGCAGGGGCAATACCAGGAGTAAAAAAAAGAAAAGAAAAAAAAAAAGCACGCTATTCCCCACATCTAAACGTTATTCACGCCAAAAGGCTGAGGTCACTGATCGATAGGTACCTATTTTGTATGTGCACAGTAGATGATTCAATCAAATGCTTAGTCAAATACGTAAATGGAAGCCCCAAAGGTGCAATTTGAAGTTTCCATTAGGCACTTGCGGCCACCAGTCATGCCTTCCTAGTATATAAAATTTGATGCTAGGATGTAGCTTTACCAATAGGCAGCTGCGTGAAGTACCTAAACATTTAAACATTGGCGGGTGTGCTGCCTAAGGTAAGATAGCATAAATCTTCAATTGTTACCAAATATAAATGATTATTGTGGGCGCCTTGAGCTTCGGCCTGACGCAAACTCATTCCGAACTCTTTTTCACTTTAACACACCGCAACAATCATCATTCCCAGTGAACAATAACGTATAAAGACCCGAGAGAACCCCACGACTCTTTCGAATTCTCAGCCAACATTTAGGTTTGACACATACAGTTCTTTATATATGTCACTTATCCTTTTATCGCAATTCTAGTAAGTGAATGAGAACTTTCGTACAGTACAATATACAATTTCTATGGGATTCAGAAGCATGTAAGGCGTTGTTTCCGTGAATAACATAACAACTTCTATTGTTCCCATGTACAAGTTGTGCCTACCCAAAGTATTTAAGTTCCTGCCCCTCCAGCTTCCAGCCAGCAAGTTCAAGACTTCGCTAAACCAACCAGACCCACCTCCTCCCATCCATCAATCATCAATCATCAATCATCCACCATCCGTCTCTTTAACATCTACTTTTGATCCTTTTACATCCACATCAAGTGGTGAACCCAAACATCACACATACGCGCCTGCAGCCTCTATCTGGTTTCGCGACCGAGTTTTTGCAACTTCATACTTATTCCGACCATAGAAACTTATCCGTCTCAATCCGACATCATGGTTGAATCTGAAGCACCCCCCGCTGCTAACTACATCCGACTTCAATCGAACGATAATGTCAAGATTGATGTTGGTAAGTAAATCTTCAATCCCATCCTGCAATGAAATCCTACTTACACATATCACAGAGAAGGCCGTTGCCGAGCGATCGCTCCTGATCAAGAACATGCTTGAGGATCTTGGTCCCAACGCTGAGGGACAGACTATTCCCATCCCCAATGTAAGTCTTTCTTTTCCAGTCACGGTAGTGCCATAGCTCCCAACCATAAAACGACACCGATTCTAACATAATTATCCTAGGTGACCGAGCCTGTCCTTCGCAAAGTTATTGAGTGGTGTGAGCATCACCGCCACGACCCTCCGGCGACCAACGAGGACGAGTCCGATAACCGCAAGAAGACCACCGATATCGACGAGTGGGATCAGAAGTTTATGCAAGTGGACCAGGAGATGCTCTTCGAGATCATCCTTGTATGTATAACCCAAAAATTTCACCATTTTTACGGTAAAGTTACTAACATATTTTCCTCGTTTAGGCCTCGAATTATCTCGACATCAAGGCGCTATTGGATGTTGGATGCAAGACTGTGGCCAACATGATCAAGGGCAAGTCCCCCGAGGAGATCCGCAAGACGTTTAACATCACGAACGACTTCACCCCCGAGGAAGAAGAGCAGATCCGTCGTGAGAACGAGTGGGCCGAGGACCGATAATCGCCCTACAGCCACATATCCGGTTGTTTTATGATTTCTATGTCTTCACAGTCATTACGTCTGATCGAGTGATCTGGGCGATTTGATGACAGATGGGAGACACTAGCCGGATAAAGGGGCTCTTTGCAGCTCGTGGCGAAACCATAAGCAATTTGATTACCATTTGTGTGTGGCATTGGCATGGAGAGTGGTTTCTGATTTTTTAAGACGAATCCTATCCAACCTTTGCGCCCTTAACCAGAATAGATACTGGATGGTATCAGCAGTACTGCATGGCTAGCATGCAAGTTTGCTTTTAGGCGTTCGGAAATAGCATGTTGACCTTGGTAAATCACCGAAGTATTTCATTGTTTCGTGATTTGTGATACAATAGTGCATGTGAATTTTTTACACTCTCGAGAGACCCAAAAAAAAAGTTCGAGCATAGTGATAATGTTTTTATACAGTTCTGGACAAAATGCAAGCCGAATTCGTTCGAATATTGACGAGTATAGAGATTATCGTGGCCCTATAACTACCTAACCTGCCTATGTAGAGTTGTAACCCTACTGCCTTAGTGACAACGCCGTAGAAGTAATGCCGCTGTAACAACGGTGCCAGACGTGTCGAGGCTTCTGGAAATATAAGCAAACCCTTCAAAACCGCTAGGCCATAGTAATCGCCGACTAAATCAATTCTCAGACAGTTCTCTCTTTCTACTACAACCAAATATGGGCGGTTATATATTACCCTAGAAGTCGCCCTCGTAAGCTCTGGGTTCTGAAAGGAGTTGGCCGTCGGTGACCTGGGAGGATCGAGAATAAGCAGGCGTAGGAAGCGAAACCGTGGTGCCAGGACATTGAGATTGTTAAAATCGTCATCACGATTGTGATCCATATGTTGCCTCCCACTCGGTACCTCTAAAGAGATGGTCACGCCTCTGGTTGATTATGATTGCAATACTCATCTCTTCTGCAACCGGAGTTCTTGCGTTCTATGTGTGGACGATTATGTTCTATATGTAAGTCTTCTTTTTAGCCAGTACTCCTGGTAAGCTACATTATACCCGCCGGAGACTTCTCTAAGCAAAGATAATGCCATATTAGGGGTGGTTCTGGTGGATGGCTATGAGGGGGAAGTGACGTGGGTTGAAATAATGAAATGAAAATAACGAGAAAAGGGTGATTTTTTGGACCTGCGCTGGACAGCAAAACCTAGACACGAATGGACTTGATTACTTGACTAGGATTCTCATATCCTGTTAGTAGGTTCCCTGTATAACAGCACAGAGGTAGATAGTAAGTGCTCATCCATACGTTCTAGCGTACCAATCACATGAATCGTAAACTTGTTCAAGGCATCAGAAGGGATTAAAAGCATCGTAGTTACTTTGTTCGCAAACGCGTTATTTCATTCCCTATGACCAGTACCATGCAAATCTGGAATTGATGAGCCCTGAAGAAAACCGAGTATCGCCCGCACCCATCATGCTTTGTTTTCCCCCTTTCGACACAGGATACAGTTTTTTGGTTCTGTCTGGAGGACAAATCCCACCACCGAGGTAATGCCAGTAGTCTATATTTGATCCTCCACTGCGAGACCCGTCCCCTGAAGACCGCCTAATCGCTTAATTCCGCCATGGTGACATGTCGCATTCGGTGGGTGGGTTCCCCAGAAACAGATGTAGCCCGGTGTAGATGGGGATGTAGAAAGACATCTAGATGCCGAGACGAGTCTTGCGCCAATGCCTTCTCTTGGCGTTGTATCTGTGGATTGTTAGCCTCTGCTATATTGCTATAGATGTTTGTCTTCTATCTCCCTCGACCATCTGCCTCGGGATCAAGATGTCGTCGGGAAGTTTGCGGGAGGTTCGTACCGGATGGTGTTACCGGTGCGGAGACGAATCCATTGGGGAATAGGTCTGTTCTGCTTCTGCGCCTTGGCGAGCTTCTGCTTCGTTCGGAAAGACTTGTGGCTCTATGATTGAAGGTTTTCGTTAGCTATATGTGTTCTTCAAAATAGACACTATCTCTAACTAGAGATTCAAGCAGCCATCGATCGCATTTGCCTCGAAGATTGAGACATTATACGAAAAGGCGACTGCGAGATACTCTTCTAGAGAAAGCGTTATTAACGAGACCAGAAAATACATACCGGCATTTTGACTGCTTGTGCTGATCAGAATGTCGAGATTGTTCGTGATTGTCTTGGGTTGAAGGAAGGGTGGAGTTGTAGTCAAATCACAAAGCGGGCTAGAATTTTGGGTGATGCGAGGGTTTTGCAGCCCCAATACAATTTGTGTGCGAGACGGAGGGTCTTGGAAGTTACTTCGTACCGATAAAGATCATGTGATTGATAGGTATTTAGGATTTGACTACAGTGATAAGATAAGCTAAGCTAAGCTATGACCACTATGACCACTACTTATGGAACTCACTCTTTATCCAAAGAATGTGGGTCTTATTGCCAGCTGCTTTTGTCACTTGGCATCGAAAGGAAAAAGGACGCCAATCGCCTTGGCATATTCTTGCTTGTGGCGGCCTCCCCTAAACCTTGCTAACGCTGCTAACGTTGTTAGCCTTGCAACCTTGCAACCTTGCAACCTTGCAACCTTGCGAAAAAGGGACCCTTGCTTTAATAAAGCCAATCTGAGGCCAATCTGAGGTTTGGCCCTGCGCAAGATTTCAAAGCGAACCTGAAAGCTTGACACGCCCCAGAAAAAAACAAGCTCCCTATTTCTTGTATTCTGACAAATAACAAGTGTTTTTAACGCGTTTACGAAATCCCTCTTTTCTCCTGACGACTTGAATGCAGATCTAGACTTTTCCCGCGATTATATTCCCGCCTTTACACACGTTATACGTTATTTTAAATCCCGATCATTAGTTTTGGACAGCCCCGTAGGAGAGAATCAGTACCGGCGTAACGATCGCGTGGCCATTTTTATCCCCCTCCCTCACCCCTCGGAAAAGGAAAAGGGCGCTGTTTAAGTTCGTCCGTGGATAAAATACATACTACATACATACGTACACAAGATGGGTCAGAGTGTATCGTGGCTGTCCAGCCTGCTGTGGGCAAAGAAGGAGATAAGAATCCTTATCCTAGGTCTTGTACGAGCTGATAGAACCCCCCTGTTCGAGCCCATTCGAGCTTCTCTATCCGGAGCAGCACCGGCTAATTCAGCACCTTGCGCAGGATAACGCGGGAAAGACGACGTTATTATACAGACTGAAGGTCCGTCTATTATTTCGAATAGTTCTATTCTTACCATTCTCTTGCGCTTCCTTTCACGGACTTGTCACGAAATTATAAGACTTAAGTACTGATGATGACTACCCCTATAGATAGGCGAAGTGGTAACGACAATCCCCACGATCGGGTTCAACGTTGAATCTGTATCGTACAAGAACTTAAACTTCAACGTGTGGGATCTAGGTGGACAGACTTCGATCCGACCCTACTGGCGATGCTACTACGCGAACACGGCGGCCGTGATATTCGTCGTCGACAGTACGGATATCGAGCGTCTCCAAACCGCGGCTGAAGAACTAGCAGCTATGCTCAACGAAGAAGAACTGAGAGAGGCGGCGCTCCTGGTATTTGCCAACAAGCAAGACCAGCCCGGCGCCAAGGGCGCAGGCGAGATATCCGAAGCGCTGCGGCTGGGCGAGCTGAGAGATCGCAACTGGAGTATTGTCGCGTGCTCGGCGGTCGATGGAAGCGGTGTTAATGAAGGCATGGATTGGCTAGTGGTAAGTAATGTTCTAACCCCTACCTGCATCCCAGTCTAAGGGGGTAGTCAACACCACTGCCCTACTACCCTTTACTCAGGTGAATCTCAGGGGTAACAGAACCTAACATGTTACATAGCAAACCGTGTCACAAGACTAAGCGTCGCGATACCGCACAAAGCATTCCTCTGTACAACACTTTACCAACCGTATCAACCCATGGGCATCACCGACGAGGCCCTTCTCAGCATCTCGAAACACGTTATATTGATACCGCATCCTTACGGTCTTGGGTAGACGACTCTCACGCGTTAGTCTGATAGGGCCACGAGGTGTAGCGGTCGCTATAATTGGGAGCATAAGGCGTTTTCTACAGGATTTCTTTTGACGAAAGGGAGGACTAAGAGAAAGGGGGAAGCTATAGCAGGCGAGAACGATGAATATCAAGATCGATGAAGCATCTCGAGACACGTATGCGTTAATCCAGGCACGTATTAGTGATACGGGGCTCTGGCCTTAGTCTGGCCTGGCTAGTATACCGGGCTCTATATATATGCGATGAAGCCCTAAGCTCCTTTAATTTCCTCTCTACTGCGGAAGATAGAAAGACAGACAGGTGGGATGGATCTCTTGATCCGGCAGCCCGGATCGACATAATACTAGGTTGGGGTCGGCTCTATCCAGTCGTTACGTTAGATATATTATAATTACCATAGATGCGCGTAGCACAAGGTAGATGACCCAAGTCGTTACCATCATCCATCATCCGCCCTCTTTAGACCGTGTTTTCTACTTTATGATCTTCCATGGCTCGGTTTTCAGGGGAAGATCGTGACTATAATTCTCGGGGATATTCCCCCTCGTCGAATAGGAGCTCTGGCTCGGCCGTCTTGCCCGCCATCTGGGGCACTGTGCATATTTATAAGGTAGCTTTGTAGTTATAGAAAGTACAAAGTTCCATGCTTGGCGCAAGTGACATCAAGGTATATTTTTCACTAACTGATGGTTGTTCGCAATATGGTTCGATATGGAATTCATTATCATATATTATGCGATCATGTACAGTATATCATGTAGGAGATACGAAGTACGTGACTTATAGTATAGATGCTACCGCGATGAGTTAGCCGCAATGGCATTTTTAACCTTTTTACCTCCAAAGGAGCTGCCGCATTTTTCGGCCCCACTTGGGTACTTGGCCGACCACGTCGCCACGAGACCACGCGGGGTTCCGGTCTTACTATGGGGATATATATGTCTACATGCATCATCACCTTTATTAATAGCGCGAGATGTTCCCAAGATCATCTCTCGGAGGATTCGTGTCTTTGACTAAGCATATTCTGTGATTCGGATATAAAAAAATTCTGTGCAATCGGACTTTACAACTTTTTTTTATCTTTTCTTTCTTTCCCGCTTTTCTTAGGATCAGCTTGTCACTCCTCATTGTGTAGCTTAGAGCCTGGGATAGTTGGGGGCTAGTAATTGTTCCATACGAAGCGAGAGCCTCGTTTGGTTATACACCATTGAAAAGGAGCACTTTGCTTCTAGAAGAGTAAAACCGGACATATTATAGTGTACGTACGCGTATTGTGTGTTAGACTAGAGTAGAAGGTACACGCCATATGATGTCATGCATTATTTGAGCGAGGAATTGCGGTGTTATAAAGACGAGCGCGTCGAGTTGTCGTTAGCAACCAATTGATGTTCCTTCGGAAACCGAACATGCAGTTTCCTAAAGGGCAAAGACGGCTGTAGTAAGCCAAGGGACCTAAGGAGTTTGTGCTATGTATGTATGAGCTGTGAAAGACGGTTCGAGTCGGATTGCCGAATATAACCATGCGGCATCCTGCTAGTGTATGGCTTGTCTGCTACATAATGGAGGGGTTGCTGGAGATGGGCTCGATGGGTCGACCAAAGACGGATACGGATCGATAGCTCAACTATCATCTGCCGGTAAAATGACCCGAAAGCGCTTAGGATCCTACCTCGAGTTGTTTTCTAGCGGGAAACGTTTATGATGGGCATGTTTCTACATGTATGTAGATACATATGTAGATACATATGTATAAGCTTAAGGAACCCGGATATGTACCTAGAGGTTTGTATATATTGCCACCAGGGTTCCGTTTCTTTTGATCCTCAAGGGAGAGAAGATTGGTAAGGGAATGGGGGGCCTTATTGAATCAGAAGACTGCGATTAGTAATAGAGAAGAGACCATCTGACACCGCAAGTCTTTGTGCTCTTCTGCAAGGCGAGATGGTGGCGCTTTAAGTTTCTCCGCTAGATTTGGGGCGAAGCTCTAGGCAAGCAGTTTGATACGCGTCGCGTAATACTAATACTGCGAAGTCAAATAAGTAAATGTATGACGACCTGGAGAGCCTTGACAGGAATCCGTGAAAACTGCGAAGACCGAGGGAGGCCGAATTGCTTTTTAAAGTCTTACGGCTATGTTACTTGCCGGCTTACACTTTATTAAAGGAACTGTATCATTGGAGAAGCTATAAACATTTAACGACGAGGATGGGGTTGAAGTATACAATATACATAGTAGGTAATAGGTAATAGGTAATAGGTAAAAAGTATGTAAGTCTTGTAAACCTATAAGTCAGAAGCGTCGGAGGGATGCCGGTAAATCGCGGGGCAGTTTTGCAAGATCACTTAAAAGCTCACAATTAGGAATTATCTCATTGGCCAACCCCGTCCCAGTAACCCCGTCTTTAGCAGATTTACCCCACTTTCCATAGTTTGGGTAGTTTGGGTAGTTTGCGTAAGTTTAGGTTTACCAGATGCAGGCCTGAACCCACTTTCTGGACCCATTTCTCCCCCCATTTCCCGTCACTTTGGTTACTTTTGTTTCGATTCGACCTCTCTCTCATCTTTTTTTTTTCTCCACCTCCCGAGCCTGGGCGAGTCTCTCCTTGGCTCTTCTTCTCTCACCACCCCTGTCCTCATCAAATCCCATATTCAACCCGTGCAACTAGAGCAAAGCACGACAGCCATACACAACGTACAAAGCCTGCCCAAGCTCGTATGTAAGTGGTCAGATGGAAGAGTTGGAGTCGCGCGTTGCAACGAGGATGCGAGGATGTAAGGATGCTAACATGCGCGGAGACGAGACGAGGAGAGGAGAGAGAGAGAGAGAGAGAGGAGAGGGGTTTCATGAATGTAGTAGAAACCCTTTCTTATCATGTACCATCTACCATTTACCATCTAACCATCCGGTGGTGTCTCTTCTTAACAAAGCAAGGTAGGACAAGCAATAATTCAAGGTAGGTTTGGTATTTATATCTGTCCATCCCCCCTTTTCCCCAGCTCGATTGCTATCTCTTTCCGTTCCCTCCGGTTTGCACAAGCTTAGCTATCCATTCGTACCCCTTACCTACGTACATAGAAGCTCTATCTCTGTGAGAGGGAGTTTCTTCGTCTACGTTGTTGTATCAATCTCACCCCATTAGTCGTTGACACCTCCATCTATTTCAATTCCCTTAATATCGTAAACATGGTTGCCAACGAGAAGCCAGCCTCTACCTTTAGGTACGGCGAGAAGCCCGTGTATACTACTTCCAATGGTTTCCCTATCGAGCATCCCTCCAAGTGGCAGCGAGTCGGCACTCATGGTCCTCTCCTACTTCAAGACTTCCACTTGATTGACCTTCTCGCCCACTTTGACCGCGAGCGTATCCCTGAGCGTGTCGTCCATGCCAAGGGTGCTGGCGCCTACGGTGAATTCGAGGTCACCGACGACATCAGCGATATCAGCTCTATTGATATGCTGACTGGTGTTGGTAAAAAGACACCAGCTGTCGTTCGATTCTCTACCGTCGGTGGTGAAAAGGGATCTGCCGACAGTGCCAGAGATCCCCGAGGTATGGCACCTGTCACGTAAAACAATCAAGGTGAAATTGTTAATCAGGGTAATAGGATTTGCTCTCAAGTTCTACACACAGGAAGGCAACTGGGACTGGGTATACAACAACACACCCATCTTCTTCCTCCGAGATCCCACCAACTTCCCTCTTTTCATTCACACCCAGAAGCGTAACCCTCAGACCAACTTGAAGGATGCTACCATGTTCTGGGACTACTTGGTAAGTGTACATTTGATTTGTTCGCAGCCTCCCACTGCTTTCCCCTGGGTCGCAAGCTAGCTTCCAAGGGCCATGGATTTATGGGATATATATTATAATTGTGCCTATGGCGTCTCGTAACAAGATCGGGCACTGACATTATAAACTAGTCCACACACCAAGAGTCTGTCCACCAGGTTATGCATCTATTCTCTGACAGAGGAACGCCTTACTCCTACCGGTTTATGAACGGCTACTCTGGTCATACCCACAAATGGGTCAAGCCTGATGGATCCTTTGTATATGTCCAGGTACACCTAAAGACTGATCAAGGAAGCAAGACCCTTAACAACGAGGAGGCCGGCAAGCTGGCTTCTGACAACCCCGACTTCGCCACCCAAGACCTGTTTGAGTCTATCCAAAAGGGCGAGTTCCCAAGCTGGACCGTCTATGTGCAAGTCTTAACCCCAGAGCAAGCCGAGAAGTTCAAGTGGAACATCTTCGACTTGACCAAGGTCTGGCCACAGGCTGAGGTGCCTCTGCGACGATTCGGCAAGTTGACTCTCAACAAGAACGTAGAAAACTACTTCGCCGAGATTGAACAAGTCGCTTTCTCCCCATCACATCTCGTCCCTGGTGTCGAGCCATCGGCGGATCCCGTGCTCCAATCACGTCTATTCTCCTACCCCGACACACACAGACACAGACTTGGTGTTAACTACCAACAAATCCCTGTAAACGCACCTCTTCACGCGTTTAACCCCTTCCAGCGTGACGGTGCCATGTCCGTTAACGGAAACTATGGCGCCAACCCCAACTACCCCAGCAGCTACCGCGGCTTAACATTCCAGTCCATAAAGCCTACAAATCCTCACGAGAAGTGGTCTGGAGCTGCTGTCAGTGACCTCTTTTCTGAGATCCAACCCCATGACTACGAGCAAGCCAACGGCCTCTGGAAGGTCCTCGGCCGGACCCCAGGTCAACAAGAGAACTTCATTCACAACGTCTCCGTCCACCTAAAGGATGCGCACAAGGAGACCCGAGACCGAACCTACGACATGTTCACCAAGGTCAACCCCGAGCTCGGCTCTGCCATCAAAGCTGAGACTGAGAAGAACGTCAAGCTATGAACGTGGGGATATCATGGAATCTAATGCGATGAGAATGAAAAGCTTTATACGAGTAACGTAAAAAAAGACTGACTTCCCTCCCTGCCTAGTGCTACAGATATTTAGTCACCATAAATTAAAGGTTAAATTTTCGGGTATTCATTATTTTGTTTTTCATCGTAGAGTGATATGATATTGTATCTGGTTTATGTGATGAAATTTGTTTGTATTATTGAGATAATGGGCTCTATTGATTTGTAGTGCCCCGCCTTTTCCGTGATGGTCCTTCAGTCATTATGTTGCTCTGCTAATTGGAACGTCTTCGTAGGTCAGCGTCGCGTATGTTATTTCGCTAGTAGATCTTGTAAACGTAACGCTGATAATGGTTGGGAGGCATTATTTAAACTGAACTTTCAAGTAGTTATATTAACTAGATGTTTCGAAGCATTAAAAACCTCTTGTAGATCTGGTAGGAATCTCTACCTAACTACTTCCTCATCTCACTTCTTCGATCAAGATCGTAAATCTAGGACAACATCAACATCAAAGATCATCCACGAGAAATCAAGAAAAACTCATGACCGAGGTTCGAATTACCGTCTTAATGCTTAATTTCATTTCGACATCCTCATTCGTGGTATCTCGATACCGCACAGAAAAAAAAAAAACCATGCTTCCCCCATCCTGACGCTATTCGAAGCAGAAGACTACTAAAAAACAAGAAGGACACTAGGTTAGATACCTAAGTTATCCAGACCCTCGTTACCGGGAGTCGAGCTGTGTGCAAAACCCCCCTTAATAGAATGAACCCAGTTTAACTCCAAGGCCGAGTCCGGATGGTATTAGCTATTTTCTCCCTCTCTCTCTCGTCAGGATAGCTAAAATCCAGAAACTACGGTCATATGCGACTGCCACGCCTCATCTCACTGTATAGACGCCTCCGTTCCGAGGCGGCTGACCTCTAATCATGCCGCGGCATCTGGTTGGCCAGATTCATGTGCATCAGGGCGTCGCGCTGCCACTCCTCCTCCTGCCCTGTACTACTTTGCCTACGATCCCACATGCCTTCATTCGAAATCTCACGGTTGTCGATACCCGGTAGGCGGATCTGCGGGGGTCGCTGGTACCGCCCCGACGTGTCGCCGTAGCGGTCCATGTCGGCAATTCTTTCGTTGCTAGCGGAAAGGTCCGCCGCTTGGGGTAAGGCTGACATCTTGTTCATCTGATGGTCTAGCTCTTCCTGCTCCAAAATCTGGGGTGCGTGTTCCATATTTCTCAGAGACGAAGTGGCGCCGGGAGCGATATTACTTCGAATACTACCCGCGCTGGCGCGGTGGTTTTCTCCCGCTCCGTCGCCACCCTCCACACTACCAGAGTCTGGGTCGCGGATTGCGAATTGCGCGACTGTGCGCATCTTTCGAGTAACCCAACTGGCTAAAATCTTTCCACGTTGCTTCTCGCCAAGTCGGCTGCGAGGGAAATCGCCCTTGTTTACAAAAGCAACTATATCAACCACGATCTGGTGGTCGTTGAGAATAGCGTCTACGATGACGGGAACAATAGAAGCAAGATAAGCCTTGCGTGATACTTCAACAAGGACGACTACGAGACCGCCTGCTTGGAAGACGGCGCTAGATATTATGTTAGTTCTGAGCTATCACTTTGACGGGGTCGGACTTACCAGCCACCAGGTACAATGTTTCGATGAGATTTCTCAACCGAGGCCTCTATATCCATGGGGAAATGGCTCAAGCCGTTAATCTCGAAGGTCTCGCCGATGTTACCTAGTACGAAAAGGACCTGCATATCTACTTGAGCTCCGCCCGGTCCAATAGGCCGACTGACGTTATGCAGAAAGCCGAGATCTCCAGTTCGGACATAACTGATGTTCGGATCGCCATCTATAGTACGTCCATCGAAGCGTTCGGCGTCAAAGGGATCTCTAGATCCATAAAACGCCTTCACGCATGCTTCCGAGTCGACCCAGATCTCTCCGTACTCTCCATCTGTGCAAAGGAGCCGGCTCTCCGGATTGACGATGGCTATTTGGGTTGAAACAGGTACCATGCCAGAGTCTTGAACTAATAGGGCCTTTGGATCTGAGTCAGGATCCACAGGAACAATTAACCCTCGACGAAGAGCTCGTTGGTCAAGCCAGAGTTCGATAGGCTCGATGCACATATACGATCGCGACGCAATCATAGGATTGAGCACGTGCGAATATACCGTGTTGATTGCCGTCCTATCGAGGCCAGTAGCCGCAAAATGGAGCCTGACCTTTTGGAACACATCGACGCGGGGTCTTCCTTCGGCCGAGATCATCATGTTTTTCAGTTCGTGCATAGCGAAACCTTTGCCGGGCATCGTATTCATAGCGTGGTCAAGCATCTGGGGCGTTGCGTATGTGTCCTTTATCTTATAGCGGCTCAAGGTCAGGAAGAGTGAGATGGGATTTTGCGCAAACTCCACGGGCGAGAGCAGGTAAGTAGGCGTGCCTATATAGATACCCATTAGGCACGAATGGATAAATCCCAGACCCGTGGTGCTTCTGACGCAGCCGAGCACCGGTCTGGAGCTTGTCATCTGGCAAGTTTCCTTTTGTACCTTGCACATCCCTAGAATGGTGTCATGGCCAAGCTGCACCGAAATTCTCCGCTGATCTGGTGTCCAGTACGCCCATATTATAACTGGATATCCCGGCTGTATCCAGGCGGGATCGACCGTAATACCAAGGTCACGTAGCCCACTATTCTGTTTTGGTGGTTTTGAGGTATTGAATACGCTCGGAACACTGATTTTAAGGAACTGGGCAGATTGTTTGATGTGTTGGGAGACACTCTTCGACTTGAGGAGGTGATCTACGTCAGTATTAACAAGTACAGCTTTGATGCTATAGTCGTTAATGAGATGGAGGAAAGCCGGTACGTCTTCGTTCAACCGTCGCTCGTCCATCGGCGCAGTTGGTATGATGACAGCACCGAGGTTGATGCAAGCGTGGACGGCGAAAACATAATCTTCGGAATGCGTGTACATGAGCATAACGTGGTCGCGAGGCCGTATCTTCACCTTATTACGGAGATACAGCGCCACAGCAGCAACTCTAGTATCAAACTTTCTCCACGTAATACCCTTTCCCTCTTTGCCCCTACCGTCAATGGTGCAATACGAGAGCTCTTCCGGCTGGCGCGCCACTCGCCATTGGATGAGATCTGTGATACTTAAGAAGTTATTTAACGGCGTAGATGTGCGGTCATCGATAACAACTTCGCGTCTGTCAATTCCCGAATATTGTTTGTCGGCAGGCCCAAGGAAGTCTCCTCGAGCATCTGACGCCATAGGTGACCAAATACCACCCATAGGGTCTACTCCAATAGGGAGATTTAGCACCGCGTGTTCGACACCAAATTTGACATGAACACATGGTAAATTTCCAAGATCGAACTCCCTACGACACAGCATGTTTCCTATCTCTCGCCTGCCGTTTTTCGTTACACGGGGTAAGGAGTTCGGTGCCGTGATCATAACGCAATAAACCCTTAAGTGATGTTCCTGCATGAGAACTTCCATGCATCTTTCTGAGAGCGTATCTAACAACGCGGTGTCTAGCTGCCTAGGCGGAGCACCGGACGTTGCTGGAGCTGTTGAAGCTGCCGACGACTCTAGTACCACTATTGGTAAATGTTCATCATTGACGAAGACGTCGAACGCGGAGCAATCAAATACTTGCTTATTCAGATTTCGAAGGATGCTGACAATGATGTGCTGCACGAAGAAATAACGATGCTCAGCAACCTCATGGCCATGCTCAACCCACTCAACTTTCTGTCGGATACGGTCTTCGTATAGCCCAAGCACAAAAATTTTCCCTTCGATTATAGTTCCGAGAAGACCAGTCCTGAGGAACTCGGGCTCTACCGGTGTAGGTGTCGGGTCTCCCGGTTCGAATTTGTAGGGTCTGGCATGGAAGATCTGCTCTGTATGCTTGGGTAACGCCCAAAACCCTCCAGATAAAGATGGTGAATCCACCCAAATCTCTCCAATAGAATGCGGAGATGTTAGAAGTCCCGTTTCAGGGTCAACAACAGCGAGAGTAGCATCGGGGATCGGATATCCAAAAGCACCAACACGGACGGTGCCCGGTTCAGAATTCGACTTCTTCCGAGCGTCTTCTCCTATAGCTACCACGACGACTTCGTTCGTCTTAAGCGCTTCCCGGTCCAGCAAAACTTCACCGAGATCATTCTTAGCGTCGTGTTCTTTCGTAGTTGTTGTGCCGCCTCCGAGAAGACTTCCAAAGCCGTTCGATGGCGCTGGTTTATCCTTCTCCTTGTCCTTCTCCTTGTCCTTTTCTTCCTCCTTGTCAGTTTCCGAACCGGATTCCGCGTCAATATCTAATTTCAACGGGCATCCCATACGCTCTTCGCCACCTAACCAATCCCGAACGCTGATAACCATGCCTCCATGTTCAGGCAAACATAGCATCGGGGCAACTACTTCCCTAGCTCTAGGGTTTCGTAGAGGTCGAAGCCACCGATCAGCTAATACTTCGTGGAACTCGCTATCCACCGTTAAGGTGTCGATTAAACAAAGTTTGACGTGCTGAAAGTTTGGCTCCATGCCCTTTTTGAAATTTCGTGTAGTCATAGGGTCTTGTTGGTAGTTGAAAGCAGCAGTTCTCAAGCCAGGGTAGTCCGCAACCATAAGCGTAGCCTTATATTTAGTAATTAAATGGGCATAGAGACCAGGAGAGTTTACCGCTTTGTTCTCTACCCACACAGTCGTATGTCCACTGTAGATGTTGAGAAGAACACCTAGAATCATACCAATACCTTGACGAGGGTCAAGGTAGGACAACAGAATCTCGCTGCTGGCGCTCCCCCCTATGAGACGTCCATTCTTATCCCTAAGGGTGCGATTGAAGGTGTCGTTAGATCCATTGGGAACAGTTTGAACTATAGCACTGAGACAGGCCATTTGATGCATTATAGTACGGTGGCTGAGTACCACGCCTCGAAGATCCCCTGTCGGGGCTCTGGAGAATTCGATGTATGCTAGGTCAGGGACGGATAAAGGAGGTACATCATCTTTCTTCTTCGGGTGGTAGCTCCCGAATTCATTAGTTTTCCACCATTCAACCCCTTTCGGCCAGTTTAGTTTCTGTGTGGTGATATCTCGCTGGAATGATTTCAAGTTATTGTCGGTAGTTAAGGCTAAATGTGCTTGCGTGGAAGTTAATATGAGGTTTAACTTTGGATAGTCCTGTAAGTCGTTAATAGGGACTGCCACAACGCCTGCGATAAAACAGCCTAGGAGGGCGATCGCGAAGTCAATAACCTCCGAGTCCCTATAGATAAGAGCAACGCGATCCCCACGATACAACGAACTCTTATCCCGAATGACTTGGGCTACTTTCTCCGCTCGGGAAGCGAGTTTATCCCAAGTAATAGATGCTATCTCCTTCCCCTTACTGTCAAGTACCCAATACGCTGGGAGCTTGCCAGTGGTGCGCCCTCTGTGTCTTAGCACAGCAGCGATGTTGTCGAAATTCGACATAGCTGTATTTTCATCGTGTGGATCGTGGATAGCAAACGGAAGTTCTCGTGGTTCGAGAGGCATCTGATACTCTAGCGCCTCAGGGGGAGGCAAGTCGTTTGCGGTGAGCATGGGCGGAGCCATAGCGGCGGTAGGTGAAAAGGCATCGCTAGATGAATATCTGTGAACGCCACCACCATATTCACCGCCGCCGCCGCCGCCGCCCCCAGGACCTTGATCGTATGACTGTTGACCGGCAAAATCGGAGAAATACACCTGGGAGTCTACCATTGTGCCGGTCCGGCTGTCATAAGGGTTTGGCTGTTGTGGTCCATACCCTCCTTGGTGTTCTGGCTTGAAGGCATAATCCCCCGAGACCATCGTCCCCGAACGCGTGGGAGAATCGGATACCATTGTTTGGGCATAGCTAGGGACGGGATTAAGGAATAGCGAATCACGCTGACTTAAAGCTGGACGCTGGTCGGCCAAGGGCCCGCCTGGCCGTAATAACCCAGCCGGATGCTCGGTGCCATAGGAGGGACTGGAACTGGGTATTCCAGACGATTGGGGTCGCCAATCGACGGGAGATTTGATAGTCGAGGGAGAATAGGCATCATTGGGGTCGGGACTAGCGGTGTTTAAAGCGGCATACGCTGCATCTCTATGCCCTTCGCTCGTATTAGGGATATCATCATCGACAGTGTGTATTCGTAAGCCTCCAGTAGCCTCAGCCAATGCGCCAGGACCGAGATATTGAGAAAGTAGCTGGGTTCGCCGTTTTTGAAAGCTGCAGGCGAAACGAGACGTGTTAGCACGGCTGAGGATGAAAGTTGGATGCGACGACACGTCAAGAAGTAGGTCGAACGATGTGCACCATTGTATTAAAGACAAGACCTTACCCCTTCTCTGTAATATCGCCTTCCTATACCAGGACTCGTAATTAGTTCGCGTTCAATGGCTTCGCTTGTGCACATGTCGGGCCTCGTACCCCGCCGCTGCTGGCGGTAAGGGTATCGCGAGCCGAATAACGGAGACAAGTAAATGAAGCCAACTTACCTCAAGCTCCCTTTCCAATTCGTCCAACTTTTCCTGTAGGTCTGGATTCAATTGCGCCATGTTGATTCCTCGTTGACTAACACAGGGAGGTGCGCGCAAAAAATTGACGATCGTCTCTTCAGCCGAATCACCCGATTCAAAAACGATTCAAAAAAAGCGAAGAGGCCCGTGACGTCAAATCGTTTCGGGGGGGGGAGCGATAATATGATAATGACCTCTCTCTTCCTCTCTAACCTATCGCAGCAACAAGATATACCAACCAATAAATACCTCGGTCAGATATAAAAATAGGGTATCATGACAATAAAAACACAGTCGTGGACTGCGAGTTGGGCAGATATGTATTCGGAAAAGGATCATTAAAAAGGTTAAATGGGAACATGGGAATAATTCGACTCTCAAAAGTGTTCAGAACCCTGATATTCTAACTGTGGCTTCCAGGTACTTAGGTACCTAGCTCTAAGGTATGTAAGTACCTGTTTTTACGAGCGGGCAGCGTCCAAGTCCGCGCTGACATGGAATCGGGTTTAATTGGTCGCAATTGGTCGCAATAAGGTTGCGAAGAGCACACACTGGGGCAATACGAACTTGAATGTTCCAACCCACCACTGCCACCAGTGCCTGCAGTGCCTGCAGCGCCTAGAAAAAACGAAAATAGGAAGTAGTGGGACGGCCTTAGCAGTGCTTATCGATCAATCATAGAGTCTGGGGGTTACTTACTTGATGTGGTACCCACAGGCTTGTCACAAGACGTCCCGGGCCATACATTAGGTACATCAAGTGGTACCAACTGGTGGACCTAGGTACCTAAGCCGGGCATGGACCTCTCATCAAGCGGAGTACGGCGAAACCTATAAGCCGCAAGTCGGTGATTAAACTAAAAATTTAATATTTTCTCTTTAATGCTACCATACAAACTTTTTCTTCTCCTTTCATCACTCTATTCTATAAGTATCATATAGAGATTTACTAAACGAATCGAAGCATACAGCAAGCTTGGATATTTTATCAACCCTCTTCTTATGGGAACCCTCGCTTTCTTGTTCAGCGTTAAGTCCTTTTCAAGAAAAAAAGTCGTGATATCATTTGCCGCTTAGTCCATCTCTAGAAGAGACTTGAACGGCGACAACTTTTAACAGCTCTTTAAGGTAACGGCTCGGCTTCCCGTTACCTTTGTTTAAGGTCGAATATTTTATCCGGGCGGAGAGGCCCGTCCTCCACACAGGTCCTGATCTCGTTTTATAAGTAGTCGGCGTAACTGTCACGATACCGCCAAGTAAGTAAAACTCTTATTTGAGCATTCTAACACTGTCTTCCTGATGAAATCAACGCATTCACAGACCTGTTCTGAAAACTCTTGTTGAGAAAATGCATTGAGCTCTACTGAATATACATGTCTTCTTGACGCTGTGCTTATATTTTATCGTACGCAACCTTTACTAACCAATGGCATAGGAATTGAAATGGATACTATACGTGGTATTCATTTAAATCCCCGTCAATGTAGTTTTCCTTTAGATTCCTAGTTCTCCTTGTGCATGTACCTACTATTTCTTTATAATAGACAATGCGATTATTATAGACGAGTCTTTCAGGAGGATAACTTACCTATTGTGCCTGGACAATGTCTTTCTCAAGAGAAGCCTTTCTCAATAATGACAGTAAGAAAGGATTCGTTCTATCTTAATAGTATATATTCATGTATCTCCGTCGCTTGGCAGTAGAAAATTCTCAGCAAAGTTCAGTCAGTTCTGGTTCGAGAGCCCACATCTAGTCAACTTTGTTCCAGCCGTTTCCTCATCCCGGTGGTTCAGCAGGGCTGACTACCTTGTCTGTAAACTGCATCGAACTTACACCTCAAACTATTAACCAGGTGATAAATCACTTACTTAGCTAGTGATGGGTTACGAGCCAAATCAATACCCCAATATGGAGTCATCAAGTATGTACGGCGATGGCATGAACTGCCTTGACAATATGAATTTTGACGATCCGGCATTGAATATAGGTACTTTTGATGCATCACCGTATGTCCCCCCAGCCGTCGATCCACCGTCAATCGGCGTATCGAACACTCATGCCCCCCAGGCTCAAGACTTTGGATCGACTTTCGAAGCGTCAGGATCGGCTCATCTGGTTCATCAGGAGTTCATAAACCCGGACATGCTCGGTGATGCTGGCAATATGGCAGGTTCTATCTTTCCGCAAGAACAGCCTAGTATGTATGATCCTATGAACACGAACGGCCCCATGATCAACCCCCATGATTTTGCAGCCAATTCCTCAACCTATTCTGCGAATCACGTACAATATACTCCTCCCCAAATTTCACAGTCTTCGCCATCTTATCAACCTCATCAACCCTACCATTATCCCCAGTCTCTCCAGCCCCTCCAGCCTCTTCAGCCCTCTCAGCTTTATCCACCCCTTCAAACTCCCCAGTCCATGCAACATTCACAGTCACTTGGGTCGTATTCAAATCCTCGTCGAGTTAGTGATGTAAGCGGATTGAGCTCGGACGACGAGTACCGTGACAGTCACATAGGAAATGGACAGCGGGACATGTTTTCGCTCAGGAGGAGCAAAATACCCTCGCCGGTCCTTATTCAACGTGGACCTCCTTTGAAGCGTCCCACCCATGGACCTAATGGAGAATCGCTAAGAAGCGGACAGATACCTCGAGTCACAAGGAAGAAAGACCCGAAACCGAACCCTCGGGAATGGTACGGACCTCCACCATCTCCGCCAGCGAGTTGGGGCCCAAAGGATAAGGATGGCCGCCCTCTTTTTAAGTACACGGAATGCGGAGAGCTTGAGAGAGGAAGGACGTATACAGCACATGAGATGCGGAGGTATCTTTACGGGCCTAAGAAGAATGAGGACTTCGCACCACCGACACTATTGGATGGCGTGCCAGAAGTGAAGGGAAAGATCCGCCAGGGTCTTACAATCTGGATTGGCTGGGTCGCACCTCAGTCCAATGACAGATATCCCTTCGGGACTCAATCCCAGAAGTGTCGACTTTGCGACTGCGGAGACCTTCAGAATACTATTAGGACAGGGTTTCCGCGTGTAATCTTCGACGAGCGGATGAATGACAACGGTGAGGCCATCGATCCTTACCACAATGCCGGGTACGCGCATCTATACTGTTTCGAGAAGCATTTCGATCTCGTCGACGCAATGACTCGCCTTGACGTCCGCGCAGATGAAAGGAACTTCAAGCATGAGGATAACCTCTTCAAGTTGTCAAGACACTTCATTGAAATGCCAAATGTAGTGGATGATTGGTGGAGGGACGAATTGCCAAAGCACCAGGCTGCTAGAGCAATGGGGAAGAGGCGGGACCGTAGTGATTATAGGACCACTCTGTCCTATAGGCTTGTTACCTTCGCACTCGATAATAGTAGCGATGCTCGTCTGAAGCTACGCGAAGAGCGAGGTGGGGCTAATATGTCAAAACACAAAGGTGACCTCTCTAAGCAGAAGTTCTTAAGACAATGTAGGAACTTCGGGTTGCTGGATGAGAATGATGACCCGGTGCCTGGTGCCCATGAACGTCTACCGCAGCTCATGTTTGCAAAACGCCAAGCAAAGAAGATAGCTAGAGCAGGCGGGCGAAAAGATATTTCTACACCAGCGATACTCCCAGCAGAGCTCCCTGTCACACCAGTGTCAACGGATTTTCAAATCGCTACGGAATGTCAACAGAGCACTCCGGCTGTGGAACCTAACCATTTCCAAGTGCCCAGGTCGCCTTGCAACATACACACCCCGAACAGCCCCTACACCCCAATGCCCCCGGGTTCGCCGTATCCGCATGTGAGTCCAGGAAAATCAAGCAACGACCAGGAAACACCGCCTTCTCCCTCTAGCTCTGTGACGTCAAGCTCTATCGTCTTGGGCCCTGTAGGAACCTCAGCGCGAAAGCGAGACAGGGACGAAGTACTGACGGAGGATCAACTGATGGGTATCCCCTACGACCCTAGCCAGGGAAACCCAGAGAAGAGGTTGCGAACGAGCCCAGCGATGCTACCTCTTGCGTCTCAGTCTCAGGCCGAGCCTGTAGGCTTGGACCTGGATTTCGATTTCAGTACCGCGCCCGCCGACGCTGTCACCACAGAGAGCAACGGAGATATATACGATGGGGAAATATTGGACGCCGAGACGGCCGATCTTGATTTGACCGAGGAGTGGAATAAGAACGAAAATCATGATCTTTTTGGCGGTCCTGCTGACGAAGCCGGACTCGCCGAGCTACTCGACCCCTGAGACGGTTTGCCATTGGACACAGCTGCCCTAGAGGCGGCGATGGGTCCAACGAATGAGTTGCCCATGTTGCTGGACGTCCTCAACTTGCGGTAAGTCTGAATTCGTGGGCGAGTTAGGCATAGCGGATGGCGTTTGACCTTCGGACACGCATCGGGTAGGGCGTGTCGGGAGGAAGTTGTCCTTTCTTATTACCACGTCTCCGGCGAGGTAGGTGTATATATTGCACCCCGTACCATAATATCCTACCATTCTACTAATCGATTATTGGAGTTAAAGGCCAAATAGTAAGTTAAATATTTATAAAAAAAAAAACCTTTTACGAAATTATGACCCAACACCGGCCGGCTTTGTTTGTTTATGTTTCCAGCAAGCGATACTGTTTATTCACCACGACAACTTTCCTAGCCGTCATATATATATAGCACGCGAGTACGCATACTCCTTTCATAGGGGTAGGGATTGAGTGATCTGGGGATATCAACGGGTGTTATTTGATCTACTTCTAAGTATATAATACAAAAAAAAGTATGACATCGGAGGTCAATCATCAGAGATGACATAACAGACGACCCTGTATAGGTAATGGGTTTTAATGATAATTCTAATTCCTCATGAATCTCATGGCTTATAAAGATAACTGTTGACTCGAAGGTTATACGTACACGTGCGAATCGAATACCGGGCTGAATGGATCCAACTAACCTAGGTGAGTTGAGTAGGTAGTCTGAATAATGACTGACTGAGCTATGTACCTAGGTAAGTGATGGCTAGCTGTTAGCCCCGTCTTACCGCGCAGACAACGTCACCTACTATAGTCTACCCGTTATTATTGGTGAGAGCCACAGTAGTTACATAACACCCGCTGCTCACATAATGATTGGGCATAAGTTATCATCTAACACAGGTTTTGATCATGAACAAGACGTCGGACACGATAGACACATATTAGACTTGACAAAAATGACGCGGTACCAAATGTAAGGGTAGGATAGGATCGGAGAAGGAAGGCCCAAATTTTAAACTTGTGACACGGAAAAAAAAAAAAAAAAAAAAGGGTTGGGGCTGGCAAATAAAAAGTAGGAAAAGTAGGATGAATGATGCGTGTAGATAGATACCGGAGTCACCGAGAGGAACACATATCAGGGTGGTACAGCTCCGTTGTTTATCAGCTCCTAGCAGGTCCTAGTAAGTCCTAAGTAAACGCTAAAACAACCCCCAAGAAGCCGAATCCACCCCAATTGCTCGCCCTTGCTTGTTCGTGCCTGCCCATACCGGAACCCGATTTGCGCTACAGTGGAGTTTCCGATTAGCTGTGCCGCCTTCTGCCCACAATGCGCTAGAACTGAACTGGATAAAAGCAGTAACTTAGGGGCTACCTGGTCAAGTCGAGTTGAGTTAGGTTTGCGTTGCACACCTCACTTAATGCAATGCATCACCCTCTATGCTTTTTAGGGTATTCTGTCGTTAACCTTAAAATCAAAAGATCCCAGATCTCCAGGTTTCCAAGTTCCCAGGTTCCCAGAATTAAATATCCACATGGGGATATATCTTAAACCGATTTCGTTCGACATTTCATTGTCTCTCTTTTTCATTGTTATTGAAAATCCTCCAAAACCCACTTACGAAGGTCAGACAGCGCTGAGAAAGGAAATAAGAAGCTGGGGCAAGAGAGCGGCGTTGGAATTCAAGGTCACGTGTGGAATAGGGGGTTTAAGTAGGTTAGTTAGGTACTGTAACCTACCTAACCTTGATAAACCTACCAAAGGGACCGATGCCGTAGCGCGCTTCCTTTGGCGACGAATATAACGGGCTTCGAACGCTGTGCATCGCCCAAGCCACCTTTCCCAACCCTCTTTCACAAAACCAAAGGAATAATTGATTGCTAGAAGAACGCTCTTCGTACCGGCAAGCGCAAACACTACCTTCGCCCATGAGTGTCACTGAACGCTAAACGAGACGAGACGAGACGAGACGAGACAAAACAAAACAAAACAAGACAAAGGTGCTACGGGATTGTCGCAATTGTTGCAATTGCTACCAATTGTCGCAAGAGATGGCCAGGCAGGACAGGATGAGGAATGCAAGTCAGCCTGCCTTGCAGGTCATTGTGTTGGTAAGTAAAGCCGTTTCATCCAAATATTAGTTTCATGAAATGCAACCTGTTTGGGACGACGACCTTTGATTCGCCGGCAGCATAAGCTGCTTACAGCGTGGGCCTCGACCATTTGGGGTTTTTGGGTGCGCGCATGTGAAATATCCGATCTCAGCCCGGGAGTTTTGAAGTCGAATAAGAGTGCTGCACCTTGCACCTCGCACCTCGCACCTCGCGTATGGTTGGATAAACCAATATGGGAAAACCTAATTGGTTCCAGCTGTTACACTGCTCCCAATCTGACGAAACAGATATTCCGAGGCGATTTGGATATCCATTTGTTGAATTGTAGTCATTGAGATAAATGACTTGCTACCGGCCTTGGTTCCGAGGACTCTCTAGGAGAAGACGAAGCTTACTATCGTTCTACCAGACTCGATAGCCGGTTAAAAAGAAACAAATACGAAAGAGCAAATACCCTAAAATTCGAACCAAACCCAACTATCGGATATAAGAAAAAGCAATAGTCACGTGTATTTGCTTGTCGATTAGTTCTTTTTACCAGTCCCATCAATCTCTCCGGAAACAGTGACGTCACTGGGAACCGTTTTTTATGCGTTCCGTACCTTGGGGACCTTTCAATCGTTACCTAATGTACACCGGTACTTGACTCGATTTCCGCGGCGCACGGGTGCCAATTCAACCTCCAAACGCCGTCACATTTTTAGCATTTTGCTTATCACGCCGAGAATCCTAACTAGGATTAAAACTATGCTATTTTCAATTTTCGATTTGATTAGATACTAATATTTATTCCTTATACTAGGGCGCGAGTGGTGGACCGCGGGAAGATAATGTTACCGCTTTCCTCGTACGGTCCATCAAAACTAACTGGAGCCGGGGATCTGTACTTGCTCTCGACGGCGGTGTTCACTTGTCCGCTATCACTCGAATTCTTGAGGAGACGCAGCCAGCAGGTCTCGGTTCTGAGATTGCGTTACCTCACGTCTTGAGGGCAGGACCCTTTGCAGGTTTGGAAATCCACTCTAAATTTGCATCGGCCAACGCACTTGACATATCAAGAAATCTCGTCGATTCATACCTGATCACTCACCCCCATCTCGACCATATCTGCGGGTTCGTACTCAACACTGCAGCTCCCCCAGGAACAAAACCAAAACGAATCGCCGGCCTGCCCTCCACCATCTCTGCGTTCAAGACGCATATTTTCAACAATATTATCTGGCCAAATCTGTCAGATGAGAACAACGGCGCTGGTCTCGTGACTTATATGCGTTTAGTGGAGGGAGGTAGCCCAGCTCTCGGCGAAGGGGCTGATAGAGGTTACCTAGAAGTAAGCGATGGCCTCACGGTCAAAGTCTTCAGCGTTAGCCACGGACATTGCATGGAAAAGCATGCTCATAGGGGTTCTACGTCTTCCTCACGCTACGGGAGTGTAGATGGTACAGCTCTAGTGTCGTCGAGAAGTAGTAACGGTACCCACGGGATTACGGGGCCGGCAGCTAATTTGAGGCATGGGGTTATGGCTCAATCCGTATGCGATAACGACCGGGAATCAATATGTGTTTATGACTCAAGCGCATACTTCATCCGAGACGCACTCAGTGGTCGCGAAGTCCTGATGTTCGGCGACGTGGAGCCTGATAGCATCTCGCTATCACCGAGGAACATTGAGGTCTGGCTTGAAGCGGCTCCGAAGATTGTAACTGGACACCTCGCGGCGATCTTTATAGAATGCTCATACGATGACAGTCGGGCAGACGACAGGCTTTACGGCCATTTATCACCGCGCTATATCATACAAGAGCTGCAGACGCTCGCAGCAGAAGTCGAGAGACTTCGCCAGATCCCAGTTAAGATCGACCCGTCTAAAAAACGCAAGAGAGAGCTGGAAGAATCAGGCAGGAGGACTAACCGAGCCATTGCCAGGGCCACTCACGGGCCAATAGTAGTAGATGACCGGCCTGTATCACCGAAATCGATGCGCGTACCAAAGAGTACAAAACCCGAGTCTGGTGAAAACGGCGTCTCTTCGCATATCTCAATTCCAACGGCTGAAATAAGTTTAAATGATACTGGTATACTACGAACTCCGAAGATAACTAATGCTCTCCGAGGGTTGGCGATAGTTATCATCCATACCAAGGAGAATTTCAACGACGAAGAGCCAGCAGGAGACGTAATTCTGAAAGAGCTCCTCGCACATGAGGAAGAAGCTAAGCTAGGATGCGAATTTGTTGTATCGAAAAAGGGCCAAAGTTTCACCTTCTAATTTTCTTTGACTATATGTACGAGTGGAAGGTGATGGCAAATTTAGCACTCGGGTGTGCCAGCACGTGGTGTTCCCCAGACTGGGTTATATCCTCTTATTTCTCTGTGAGATAAGTACACTGATTTCACTTAACATCTGGGTTAGAAGGACGGGACTGGCGTTTCAGGGATAAGCTGTCTTCGGGATTAAGGCAAGCTTTGTGGTTCTGGTAGGCGTCAGGGGCAAGATACCTAAAGAGGAGTTAAAGGGTAGTGATTGTGCAAGATGATACGTATCGCATGAATTCAATGAGAGATGAGAGATTTGTTCATAACGTATTTACCGCTTCTTTGCTTCGCCGTGGCGTCATCTCTTCCGTTCGGAGTCAACTTCGGGAACACTTTTGATCCCCGCATAATATTCAACCCCGGCCCTATCTCGAGTTCCCCGATTTAGAAACGTCCCGAGGAAGCGTTCCGAAATATTACATCATCACCTAACCTAGTAATGGAATACTTATTTCTCAAAAGGGCTTGCTGACTTATAAAATCTTCTAAACTTGGAACATTATACATTCGTAATCACGGAATATTCATAATTCGTACTTAGATACCCAATCTAAGCGGAACCGTATAAGCGCTAAGAAGTGGAAAGCTATCCCCGTCATTCCGCACCGTCTCCTCCCGTAATCGGTCCATTCCGCTACGCTTGCACTTTTCGGCGACTCGTCACCCCCCCGCGTGTAACCGTACCCGCGGTTAATATAACTTCACCTACTTCCCTTTTCCATGCCACCTCTTCACCACCGGGCTTCCTTGGCATACCACGCACTACGTAGACCAATAACAACAACACCCCGCTTCGTACTACTACAACTACTCAAAGCCCTTTCCGCAAACATGTCCGTCGCAACCCAGCAGGAGGCCGCCGTCCAGCGGAACCCGCACCCGGACTTCAAGAAAGTCGAGGCATCGCGCCCGGACTGGGACCGGGACTCGCAGTTCAGGTACACCAAGACGGCAGATCCGAACTGGGTTGTGGGGTCGGGTGCCAACGCCCAGCGGGCGCCCGGGGCCGCCGACAAGAAACACGTGTGCATCGACCCGTACGAAGCCGGGCGACCCCTCGTGTCCAACTACAAGCTTCTGATCAGCGGGATCGCGCCGCGGCCGATCGGGTTCGTGTCGTCGCAAGCTCAAGACGGGAGCAGCCGCAACCTAGCGCCGTTCTCGTGGTTCAACATGGTGGGCCACGACCCGCCGCTGTTCGTGCTGGGGGTGGCGGCGACGCTCGCGCGCCCGAAAGACACCCTGCGCAACATCCTCGAGTCCCGCGAGTGCGTCGTGAGCATCATCGGCGAGGACTTCCTCGAGGCGGCGAACGCGGCCAGCGTGGACGCGCCCTACGGCGCCAGCGAGTGGGATGTCACCGGGCTGACGCCCGTCGCGGATACCGTCGATGTCAAGGCGCCCAGGGTCAAGGAGGCCGTGTTCAGCGTCGAGTGCAAGCTCGACAGCGTGCGGGAGATCGAGAGCAGGGCGGCGCCCGGCACGAAGTCCGGGTGTCTGGTGATTCTAGAGGGCACGCGGTTCTGGGTGCGGGAGGACGCGCTGAACGAGAAGCGCGATTTGGTTGATCCGACTGTGTTGCGGCCGGTGAGCAGGTTGGGAGGGATCACGTATGGGCGGGTTACGGAGGTGGTGGAGATCCAGAGGCCGAGTTTTGCGACGGATGTTGGTGGGGAGGAGGGATATGAGAAGTTGAAGTTGAAGGGGAAGGGGAAGGGGGAGGATAGAACTTAAGTATCCTTTTGGATATCCGGGCACTAGGGGATGAGGCTTGGTAGGAGTCGTTATGTGGTGATTTTGATCCAGCTATCTGAGATTACTATGGAGGGAGTATCCTTAGACCACTAGAAGGCGCAGTATTTAGAACGGAAAATACACGATGAAGTTATATATTGGGTGAAGATCCATGAATCCGGACTCATTACTCTACGCTCTACTGCTTTTATATGAGAACTGGATTAAAAGCTTCATGATAGAGTTTAATAATTATGTATAACTATGATAATTATATTCTAAGAACTTAGAGGATGTCTCTTGTCAATGCTTGAGACAAGGACAAATTGAAAATTGCTTAACGAAAATATTAAACATATCCTTTTATTAACTACTTAGGTAGTTATATCTGGTCCAGTCTTGGTCTTATTCGGCACCCAGTAAACCTCAAGACCAACCTTGAAGACATTATCCCATATCTCGATGGACCAGTTACTGGTTCACTATGGTACCATTAGCCGAAGCCAGGGTTGTGTATATTGGAAAGTCACAACCCCAGCTATTGACCCCAGACCATGCGGGGAACAGTCCAGGGCTACGAGAGTCAGCTGTGGGGGAACAGGGTTAGAAATCTTAAAGCTTGATCTTATTATAATGTAGCCCGTCAAATAGCTTTACTTCAAGACCTATCCCCTGGCGCCAAGTAGGGTCTAATCGTGCTTGTGGAAGCTTGATGGAAAATAAATCAGTCAACCAACTTCCCCAGCACCGCTGTAACATTGACCGACCAACCGAGATCTCTAGGAACTTATAGGAAACCCCACAGATCATCCACCTATCGCCGTGTATATCTTCCCGCCATCTTGGTTCGGCGTCTTAGCTTCGTGTTGTTTCCAGCCCGAAGATATGAATCCTCCAACTTTTTATATTGAGCATTTCTAGAAATATGTTAATACAATACCTAAGTTTACTTTTATCTGCTGTGTGCTCTACAAACGCCAGTAGCCCGAGCCGTTGGAAGAAGGTCCAAGATATAGTTTTTGACTAGTTGATCTTATGATACTTTAAGGATGCAGCTCGATCTAATAAGTCCGCTTATAGGTGCGCTTGCTCTGCTTTCACCAGTATGTGCGACGGGGAACACCAAGATCCCATCTCGTCCCAATGTCGTACCTGGCCCGTACAATGCTGGCAAAGCCATGCCACTCTCACCTCCACGTGAGGAAGGACGTTACTGTCACGTAAAGCAAGGATGTAATACGAAGCGCGACGACGCACCGCATATTATCCAGGCTCTGCAAGAATGTAACAATGGCGGCACCGTTGTATTCGACAAGTCGTACCTCATTGGTTCGCCTCTGGATCTCAACTTTCTCAAGCACATCGACATCGTCATCACCGGCTCCATTGCCTTCGACGACTCTGATGTGTATTATTGGCAGAACAATAGCTTCAAGTATGAATTTCAGAATCAGAGCGTGTTTTGGAAACTCGGTGGAGAGGATGTTAATATCTATGGCGATCTAACTCTAGAGGAGGGCAAGAGTGTCATTGATGGGAAGGGTCAGGCCTATTGGGAGGAGTTACAGACAAATAAAGCTGTGAGTACATTCATAGCAGGACTCGCTATCGATGCTGACCCTGGGATTCGCAGTTATATAGACCCATGCTCTTTTCCTTCGACGGCATGAAGGGCGCTACTATGTCAAATCTTCGGATGCGTAATCCGCCAAACGTAAGTAGTGGCTTTGGCAATATTCGACTACTACTACTGACGACTCTTTGCTAATACGCTTGCAGTGGTTTAATATTATTGCGAACAGTTCCGACATAATTGTTAGCAACATGGACCTTCGCGCGGAGGTAAACCACTTCATCTAGAAGAGCTAAAGATTATGTATTGACGACTATATAGTCGCTCGACGGTGTGAAGATCGCCAATTCAGATGGTTGGGACACTTACCGCTCAGACAATGTGGTCATACAGGACTCGTTTATTCGCAACACTGACGGTATGTAGAACCGACACTCAACTGCACTGAACCCTTGCTAACCTATAAGATTGTGTATCCTTCAAACCAAATAGCACCAACGTTGTCATCCAAAACCTAGAGTGTATCGGCTCGCACGGCATCAGCATCGGTTCTATCGGCCAGTACGTAAACCAAACAGATATAGTCGAGAACTTATACGTCTACAACATATCCATGACAAACGCCAGCGATTTCGCGAGGATAAAGGTGTGGCCCGGCGCGCAGACTAACTTCCAGACTCATCTCGTTGGCGGTGGCGGAACTGGCTATGTTCGAAACGTCACGTACGATCTTCTTCATAGCATCAATAACGATAGGGCTATCACTATCACGCAATGTTACGGACAGAGTAACAAGACGCTGTGCAATGAGTTCCCGGTAAGTTCTATGAGGAGGGTCCCGTATGTCAGAACTTATTCCACAATACTAATCTTCTGGAATGTGTAGGCCAACTTGACGATCGAAGACGTAACTATGAAGAATATATACGGAACAACTTCCGCAAAACTAGATCCCCAAGCAGGCTCGCTAGTATGCAGCGCACCGGACGTAAGTTTACTGAGGTCTTGGGTATTCGGGTTTCTTGAAGTATAGTCGTACTAATCTGAACCTCAAAATCAGCGATGTAGCAATATTAAAGTCGAGAACATCACGATCACGGTCCCTAGCGGAGAGCCACCTGTTTATGAGTGTAGGAATATGGATGATGGCTTGTTGCAGCTGACTTGCGTTGCGGAGTCTGAGGAAGACCGAGATACCTCGCAAGGATAAGAGGCTTTATTATAGGGCGCTATTCTGAAGTATACCTTTACTAATGGATCGTGTTGTTAATATTTAGACTACCATTTTATTCATAAACTCTTCATATTCACCTAGCTTACCCAGATGAATATGAATATTATTATCCTTTGAGAGATATATATATATTGCTTTGACACGACAGATAGATGGTTATACATATAGTTATGTGTATTTAGTTATTTAAGATAGTAGTTAATGAATAACTCCTAACCTTAAGGATATGAAAATAGCACCAAAAGAGAGGGCTTATCGACCTAGTGTTAAGTAGGTAGTCATTCACAACGTATTCCAATCCCATATCCAAGCTCAAGTCCAGAAATGACGCTAGCCGCACCAATGCGACGCTGGACGTCAAAGTCGATGGAACGAAACATGCCGCCGTCGATCGATCAGGGTCCTCGGCATAATAACCGCATCAAGACATGTAAGCCCTGACACAAGCACTAACACGAGACACCAATCCCGTCACTTGCATTGACGTTTCCGGCTCTCCTTCTACGTTGGTCTTGGGGCCTCTTCTGACATCGCGCATATTCCGACCTATGAGATATTCTAATCGTGCGGTTTTTTATCCGGATAAATATCGACCGCGGTAGCTATACTACCTACCTACCCTAGACGGGACGGGTAGGTGGTGCGCCTATATTGCGACTCAGCGAATTAATATTTCCACCATTAGCATTACTCCCTATAGCCTGTGGGCCAGTTTAATATTAGGCATGGCGTTGGGTCTAGAACGAAGCTGAGGAGTACTTATTCACAGACCTCGCTCATAATCAGGGCAAGCCAAAGCTCTCGAGCTGTCTGTCTGTCTTCCTTACGCGCACAAGGAAAACACTTACACCTACCTACCTTCAACAGCTCGCCCAGCCCGGCCCAGCCATGCATCTCCTCAGCGGCTACGCGCTGCTCCTCGCCGCCGCGTCGTGCGCCTCGGCGGTGCGCACCATCATCCCGAAGACGAGCTTCGACTCGCAGGCCAACTTCGACGCGGACTGGAGCTACAACTACCCGTGGGGGACGGACCACAACGGGGGGGCGCGCATGGACAAGAACCAAGTCAAGTTCGGGAACGGGCAGGTGACGCTCACGGCGAAGAAAGTCACGGGCCAGAAGGACGCCACGCACGGCGGCAAGAAGATCAAGATCAACTACCTGTCGGGGGCGATCAGCGCGCGCGAGCACTTCAACGTGTCGCGGGGCGGCGGGTACGACTTCTCGGGCGAGTTCAAGGCGACGACGGCGAGGGGCACTTGGCCCGCGTTCTGGCTCACGGCCGTCGAGGGCTGGCCGCCGGAGATCGACATGGCGGAGTGGAAGGGCTCGGGCAAGATCTCCTTCAACACGTTCAACACGTCGTCCGTGCTGTCCTGGAAAGACGTCGACTACCCCAGCCCGGGCCAGTTCCACTCCGTCAAGTGCGAGGTCCGCGACATCAACCAGCGCGACGTCTCCGTGAAGTTCTACATGGACGGCTCGCTCGTCACGACCCAGGTCGGCGGCAATTTCTTTGGCAAGCCGATGTATTTGTAAGTTGAATTCGTGGAGCTGGTGTTATTGTGGATATAATAAATATGATAAGTAGTATATAGCTGACAGGCTGGTTTCCTAGGATTATTAACTTGCAGATGGAAGGCTCGTCTGGATCCCCGGGTCCTAGTAGCGGTAAGCACACACACACACGGCCCCAGCGCTACGATGTTCTCGACTAACAGTAATAAACAGACACGCTGTATCAGGTACGGAACTTAGAGGTGCTAAGCTATAACCCGTAGTAAAGGAATAAGCGCCGACACGGAGCATCAGCAGGAGACTCAACCAAGATCTAAGGGGTTGATCGTAAAACGGCACTACTTAGCGACCTCCGCCATCACGAATGTATTTGTATTTGCCTATCAGAAGAACAAATAAAATATAATTCATATACATTAAAAATAGGTTCTATCTTACTGGGGTAAATAAGGGGCTAAGAGTTCGTATTACTAACTCCGGTATGTACATAAATCTATACCAATTCCTACTCTAGGTAATAACCATCTATAAGTTACTTATAACCTACAGCATATATCCATACCTACTACCTAAGGTAAGGGTATTGAAACACCGAGTCCTAGCACCAAAAGTCCTAGTCCTAGTCCTACCCTCTCCATAATACGTAGGCAACAACTTAATACCACCTTGTCTTAAGTACCTCTTCATCCCCTTCTGTATTACCTATGCAACTCGCTCCGCATATGTACGATATCAGCACTAAGACGAAACAACATAACCATCATCAGGTTACACTATTCACTCAAGAGGCTCTCCTAGAACATAACTTATGTCATCTTGCATACAATACCAGCCAGGATTAAGAATTAGATTCCACCCCGCGAGGCGCAGTGCTTTAACTTAGCGGATCCCCCCGTCTTACTTGGGTATACATATGGTAACTGCCTAGATAGATACATACCTTACCCAGCTTGAGTTAACTCGAGCAGATAAGGTACATAAGTATAGTAACCCATCCGTCCGCCAATCTCCCCATCTACCCAACGAAAACCCTAAATAAACATCCAGACGGTGTTTAGGATATTCTCCACTCCGGATCCAAAAGTCCTTATCATATCATCCCCTCCTCCTCCTCCCTCGTATATCGTATATCGTATATCGAACCGCGAGAAAAGGAGGGCTGTGCGCTAGACTATCCGATCTTCCTCCGGTATATACACATATATATGTCCGTCCGTTCTTCGCATGATGTGCGTGCATATGCACCGAGGAAGAAAAAAAAAAGGTGAAAACCAAGAGAAAACGAAATGAAAACTCCGACCATGCAACTGTTTTTTATACAACCCGTACGCCGGCCTGCCAGATCTACTTATGCCTATGTAGCATATCCTATCCTATCCGTTCCCGAGTCTCGTATGTATTAACGTTGCTACCTCCTCGTTTCGTTATGGGCTAGTAGGAGGGGCTTCTCCCGACGCCCTGCCCGCGGGTGCGCCTACCGAGTATCCAATATTCTCGCGCTCGTCGTCCACGACTCGGCCGTATCTGCGTTAGCGTTAGCATTCCTACCCGTCGAGTAAATAGAGGGTTACCCTGAGGCGCCGGTACATACTCTAAAAGTAGCCTAAAGAACCATACTTCCATATCCTCGTGCCTTAGGACTTTATTCGCCCAGTCGCGCTGCTGGTTCGCGAGACGCTCGGCCTCCTTGGTCCCCAGATCGCCGTAACCGAAGAACCGGATAGCCTCGAGCCACTCCTCACCCTGCAGACTAAGGGGGATATAGTGTGCCCACGGCTTCAGCCACTCGAGGTGCCACTCGCGGAAGATAGCCCACTTGTACACTAAGCTCCTACTCTTTAAGAACGCATAGAACCGCCCACTGAACGCATTCCCGTCGATGTCCAGCAGATACTTGTATTTCCACGCATCTTGCTGCTCCGCATGCCCCTTGATCGTGAAAAATTCCTTTTGCGCATCACAGTCCCCGGGGTCGCACTGCCCCACTCCCGAGAAGTATACGTCGACGATGTCCTTGTAATCGCCCCGCGGTACTTCCTTGACCTCCCATTTACCATTAGTCTCCTCCAGCACCTTAGCGTTGTCGGCTGCGTTCATCTTCTTCACGAACCGTTGCCGATGCTGTCGCCGCCACCCGCCGTTTCTACTAAACCCGCCGGTCGTCGAGCCGCGCCAGTAAAACTTGTCCTCCTTCTCGGTCCACGGAACGTCCTTCCCTTCGTCATACGTTACCTTCTCAAACCAGTACCACGGCGACGGGTACAAGATATCTGAGTAGGACGAGATCTTGGACTGCGAGAATATCGGAAACAGGTCAAGCACAATGTTGTATGCATTCGGGCGGTCGAAGAAGCCGAACGTCGAGCCAAGCGACGGCGAGTAGCAGATATCGGACATGGCCGTAATATTGTAAATGAAACCTAGGTCGCCCAGACCATACTTGGAGATATCATCCTTTCTCTCTTCTTCCTCCAATCCTCTCGAGGGACTTTCCGGAGGGCACGACAGTCTCGAGTGAGTCCACGTTGGCTGGTGAGCAAAGACGTTGAACCTAGTCATTTTGCTTTCCTCAAACTTGGATCCGTCATTCAGCCCTTTGCCCATTGGTGTGAACTCGTTCCTGAGGCGGGAATGGGCATTGGCGGCGGGCATATTGACCTCCTTAGCTCTTCTAACTAGCCTAGATAGATCATCATGTGGCACGATGACTCTCGACTCGTCGTGCAGATTAAAGCACAGATCCATATCGGGTAGCCACTTTATGAATTTGCCCATCATACCCGCAGTGGCCTCTCGCTGCCACTCGCTCCCACCCTGGATATGTGTAATCTTACCGTTGCGGATCTGCACACCTAGCAACGCGTTGTCGAAACCGAGAGCCTCCCTAGCACGGGCGCGTATTGTGTAGGGCTTCAGTCCCCAGAAGGGCGTCAGCGACTCGTGGACCATATCGAACTCGTCAATGAGCTGGACGTTCTTGGCCTTGGCAAACTCGAACCACTTGTCGAAGTTGGGAGGGGGCGGTATTCCGTACCGCCTGCGGTACTCTGTGACTGCATCCTTAATATTTTTGGACTGGCGTGACGTTGTCGCCTCTAGATCTTTCTCCGCTTGCGTGACTAGATGGTATATAGGATGTGACCCCGGGGGAGCGGGCATCGGCTTAGGATCGTAGGGAACCGGGAGCACCAACGGTTGTGGTGCATTATTCGAACCATCTTCCCAGCCGCCATTTTTATGCGACAGAGGACCGGGTTTAAGGTCTGAAAGGTTGGTGCCGGAGGGTGTCAATCGGAATAGAGTAATGACGCAAATACCGAGGAAGACGAGCCCGCCGGTTAAGATCAGTTGGCGCGGCCGCATTTCTCTTCACGCCCTAATCCCACCCGCAATTTGGAAGGCTCTATGGCGTCGGCTGAGTCTTGTTGGCGCAGCAGGAATTAATGATGTAAAGAATGACATTGGTACATGTACCTATCGTGGGTCAAAGGGGAGAAAAAGAGGAAATACCACATACACTATGTATGTAGAAAGAAATATGGAAATATGGAGATATGGATATGGAGATATAAATCTCTAAGTTAGAAAAGAAAATGGACCTAAATGAGGTTCAGGAGCCCCTTCCATTCCTGTTTTTTAGTCACTACTACCTATAGACGTAGCGCCCCGGTATTTGTTTGCTTGGCCCAATGAAATGCTTCCATTAATCAATAGATGAGCGGGAAGACGCACTGTGACGCGTCTCTGACCCGGGCCTAACAATATTATCCTTGAATCATGTACAAATTATTTCGAGCTTTGCGGGCCGCAGTCAGGGGTATAAGCATGCAAATATAGACAAACATGTGTGAATAGACGAAATATGGTCACAGAATTCGGAACATTACATCTGTCCATGGATGACAGAACTTTATAGCAAATAAACTCAATTGCTCGTCACAGTTGTACGGAAGGATCAAACTTTGTATTTTTCCCCCTCCAGTTAGGCAAAGTATCATTTAGGTAAGCTTTGCATTTGCAGGCATTCTAGAAGGAATTGTGTACATAAGTACAACCGGCACTTTCACATGACACTCCGCGGCTTGGCAATACGCAGGGCGGGGGGAAAACAACAGATGGAAGGCTAGACGCATGCAAGAACTAGACTTGTGTAGCATTTCGTGGTATCGTGGTGTATTTGGCTGAAAAAACATCAAGCATTATAGCTTGGCCATTATCCATTCCTCCCAAACGCCGAAAATGCCCTCAGTCAGTTCATATCCCTTACTCATTTTCCTTTCCCTTTTTCATCCGCCTAGTAAAAGAAACCGATGATCTTGCCAGCAACGTGCTTCCTTCGGGCCTCCTCGTGGTCCATGATACCAGCGGAGGTGGTCAGGATGATGTAGCCGAACTGACGGGCGGGGAGCAGCTTGACAACCCACTTCTCGAGTTGGGAAAGGTGGACGTTGTATCGGGGGGAGATGACACCGCACTTGTTGATGCGGCCGTTCAGCTGAACGACGATCTTGCCGGATCGGTGGTCATCGACCTCCTCGAACTCGCCAATGTAGCCTAGCAAGAGCAAAAGCGTTAGCTGGATGTAGCGAATGACTAAACGTAAGAACTTCATTTTAGATATATCAGAGAAACGTGTAAGATTCCTTCGCTAGAATAATCTTCGATCTATCGGCAACTTAAAAGACTTCGGTCGTAGGGCGTTTTGAGACCATTATCCAGTTATCATGCCGAATGTTTTAGGGGATTCCGAAAACTATTTCATGTCATAGCTGACGAAAAAAAGATAGGACGTACCGTGACGCTGCATGACGGTCAAGAACTTGACAATGACCTTGGAGCTAGGTCGGATGAGAACCTGGCGCTTGCCGGTCTTCTCGGCGTTGTTGATGGCGTTAAGCGCATCGTTGAGGACGGAAGTCTTAACCATTTTGGCGGTATTGCGAGATTCTCAGATCGTTCGAAAAGGATGTGAGGTATCTATTGATAACGGTGTTTGGTTAGCCTTCAAAAGCCAAGAGCATGGAGAGTGCCCTCCCCCAATGTGCCACTTTGGGGAGGGTTCTGCCCGCTCAGTACTGGAGAGGAGAAGCGTATCAAAGACCCGACTCGTCCATCGCGATGCGAAGGCCGGCGGCAAGGTCTTTGATTGCTCTCCCCCGGCTTCTTGAAGGGCGCATTGGGGGGAGGGATAGTGTTTTTATTTTAAGACATGGCGAGTTCTTTACTACATACCTCTGTGGAGGTCGTGAGCGAAGATGAATTACTTGACGCTCGGGGTTTGTGCTTGTGGTGCAGAAATTTGGTTGAAGTGAACGGAGTGGAAGTAGAAAAAAAAAAGATAAGAGGAATGGCTGGCGGTCAATTAGATCGATTTGTTTTTTTTCGCAGTGCGAAAATTGTGGTGGGCGGGGCTGAGCTGGAAATCTCCACCCAATGGGATAAATTTCGGCCAACTAACCCTAAGCGATACACAACTAACAACCCCCCCCCAGTGCACCTTCCGTAACGCTCAAGCCTCAATTGATATACTCTATTTCCATTCGGGGACTTGGAATAATTCCAGATTTTCGCACGACTCAACCCACTCACCAAATTCACCTTTACATCTCGACACAGCAAAACCACTCTTCGAGGATCGCACCGGTGTCACAAAATTCAAGATGGTATGTATTATTTATTATTATTATTATTATCGCGCTTTCAGAGTGCGGGGCAAGGATATCGTAATGCGACTTATCTTGCATCTCGTGCCCGGGCTATCATTATTGTGCGCGCAAGCAATTCACTAATATTTCTTCTTTAATTTTAGTCGGACGTAGAAGAGAACAACGCACCCGAAGCCCCCGAGGAGGTTGAAGTTTCCGCCGATGCCTCTAAGGGTCAGATGTCCGTTCTGGACGCCCTTAAGGGTGTCTTGAAGCTCGCCCTCATGCACGACGGTCTTGCCCGAGGTCTCCGCGAAGCATCCAAGGCTCTCGACCGACGAGAAGCCCACATGTGTGTCCTAAACGAGTCCTGCGAGGAGGAGGCCTACAAGAAGCTTGTTATTGCCCTCTGCTCAGAGCATAAGATTCCTCTGATCAAGGTTCCCGACGGAAAGCAACTGGGCGAATGGGCTGGTCTCTGTAAGTTATATGAAATATGAGCTCATATGATTTTTATATTCCGGGACTAATCACAATACTTCATAGGCGTCTTGGACCGAGAAGGCAACGCGCGCAAGGTAGTCAACTGCTCTTGCGTGGTTGTCAAGAACTGGGGTGAGGAGTCGACCGAGCGATCCATCCTCCTGAACTACTTCCAGACCGAGCAGTAAGGGATTTATCACGGGCGTTGCGCGGGGATATAGACAGTGGAACGGAATGATTTTCAAGCCATCGTCATGAGCCCTTGGCATGTACTTTACCGGCTTGTCCATCTAGCATAGATGCTAGATCCTAAAAGAATTAAGGGGCCCCATACTGCATCAGGAATCAAGAAAAACTTGCATTACCAATCTCGGCTGCGAAGCCTCTCTTTTCTCATGTGTGAAATTAATTTGCTATTAATATAATTAGGGGCTTATTTACGCTCTTCTACTACGATAAGGTGGTATCCGAATGCTGTCTTCGCTTGTCCAATGTTCAGGTTACTGCCTTTACTTTCAGGAAGCGCAAACGCAACATCTTCAAATTCAGGTTGTAGCGACCCTTTCCGCTGTGTACCAAGTAAACCGCCTATAATTTCCAATTTAGCATTTGACTAGGTAGATATCCCCACATCATAAAGTGAAGTAAGTGATAGAACTCATCCTCATAGATAGAACATACCTTGTTTTGCTTTGTCCTCACTATACTCCCTAGCCACCGCGATGAAGTTGTTCAGGGTGGGATCCTCCATAATCTTAGCCAGGGCCTCTTCCTTCTTCGAGTGCTTTTCACACTGGGAGTTGTGTGTTAATTTCGTATACTTGAGGATGAGGAGATGGAACCCTAACTTACTAGGATATGGCGAACCACAACGGACTGGGCGCCCTTCACTTTACCACCCTTTTTATCATCTTTGTCTCCGGAGTCCTTGTTGTTAGACTTATTATCGGCCTTCTTTTTTGCGCCCATTCTGAATAATGTTGGTTGGCAGTTGAGTGAGCTACAAAGTTGGTATGAGAGCCCCACGTTGATCTGATCAAGCTGACGTGCAGAGAACAATGCGGGTGGGCAGATAAGACGAGGGGCTATTAGCCGGGTTACTTGCAGCTGGCAGACGGCTGTCTGAGCAAACCCATTAAGCTCGTCCCTTGCCTGTCAGTTGTATTGGTTACCTCCACTAAGAAACTTGAACCAAGCATCACCAACGTATTCTCAATTATATAAGACTTGATCCTTAGTATTCTACTATGAGTAAAAGCTACAAGGTACAATTCATAGGGAAATACTTCCTAGTATAATACATAGTACTGAGGGAAATGGGCGACGTTAAGAGGACTTGTATACCTAGGTTTCGCATAACACCATAGTCCGCTTACTCTCCGGCTTACCCCTATTCCTGAGATTCAGCTCCTGACCCCTATCGCGAGACCGACGCTCTGAACAGGCGTGCTCTTCTCCAGTCCTCTCTGTCGATCTTCTCTTCCTGACGTCTGAGCTTCCACTCCAGGTAACTCGTCTCCCCCTGCAGGAGCCTGATCTTGTCGCCTTCGAGCTTCTCGTATAAGGTCCAGTCGTCCATTTGTGACGGCCGCGGGATACTTTCGATATCCTCCAGAGATACCTTGGGGCTCGGAACTCGCTCAAGCGTCAATTCGAGACGGTGGATATTCGTGCTATTGTCGAGTTTGCATCCGTATTGTTTGATAGTAAAGCTTTTCGATGGATAAGTAAGTAAGTAATATATCAACTGCCAGTTCTATCACAACTTACAGTCCATCATAACGGACACCGGCTTGCGGTGCCAGAATACTCTTTAATTTGTAGCCTCGAAGAACACGGATCTGTCGGCCAACTTGGGATATTAGGGGAATGTGCATATCTCTAGATCTCCCCTCGCGAACATATTTATACGTATTGTCGCGTATCCATTCTTCCCGCCCGGTAAGTAAAGGTAGTGTTGTAATACAATACCGCCCCTTTGTTGGTATCTCCAGTGAACTGGCTACTATACCATCTCTCTGGGCGCACGTAATATTCAACCACCAGCTTCACCATATCAGAATCAGACCAGCAGGAAATAAGGTTCGGAAACTCACTGTCCAGGTTCAAATTGCAGGTCCCCTTCTCCCTCAGAGATCGGATCGCCTACCTTCGTCTGCCATTTACCTAGGTTGTAGGCCGGGGAGGTGTTGAACGAAACATCCTTGAGTCGGCCGCCCTTAACTAAAGCCGCACAGCGATATTGGTCCATCATGAAGTACTGTTCACGGAATCGTCGCCTCCAAGCGCGCCATAGGTTCTTAGCATGTGACATAACGACGCGGAACTGCAGTGTAAAATTGCTAGTTGTTGATACTAACGTGTCATGAGTGACCTTCATCTTCTCGGCGAACTGTAAGATCTCAGCTAGCAGCTTGTCAAGTCGGGCGTATGCGATGGTCTCGATGTCCAATGTTGGATGTCCCCATTGTTGTTCCTCGTCTCGGAGAGCCGCCTCTAAGAAGCTGCTTAGTTTTTCGGTGTCCGGTCCTACACTCTTGTAATACTTCAAGTTCGTCCTGACAGAGTCCGATAGCTCGAGTAGAGCCGCTCGATCCCATTCTATCTCGCCGCGTTCGTCGGCTCCAATCGAGAACGCAGACTGGGCTAAGGATACACATCGTTAGTCGGTGCCTCCAGTTAGATACTGTTTCATTAATTAAGCTATTAAACATACCTCTCAGAGGGGGTGGTCTCCTACTAAACGGCAGGCTACTGGCTCCGTCTAAACTAAAGTGCTTAACATTTGGGCTTAGAACCTATACACAGGTAGAAACACCATCAGCAGGCCATATATGTCGTTATTTCTCGTTTGAAGTTACCTGATTCATAATATCCCGCTGCCTACTGAAGAGGAAATGGTCTTGTCCATCGTCGCTAATTCTAGCAGGTCTTGGCTTCAGATAGAGCCTTGGTACGTCTGCTCGAGACCGGCTACTTTGGTTGTACCGCGCGATTCTTTCGAGTATGCTCATTATAAAATATATTTAATAATAGACTGCTGCATAATATGTCCGTCTCGTGGCATTAATATCCCAAATGTGGCTTGGAAGTCTTTGTCCCAATTCCGACAGCAAAATCGTAAATGATGTCCTTGAGACAACCTTAGGGGCAGAAATTATAGACCAAGTAATGATGCTTGATCGTGAATACTTTGGAATGGGTGTATTTGGTATAGGTGATTAGACCGATATATTAGGAAGAGTTATGAATAAGAGCTTCGTTTACCTATTTGCCTAACAAAAGGAAGTGGCTGTTCGATATAATGACGATAGTACCGGGCCCAGGAACAAAGAAGTCTCTCTAGCAGGAGGTACACGTAGCACTTTCCGACTCACAAAGACTCTATACTCTAGAGGTACATGTACATGTGTAGTTAATGGAAGGGTGATGATAAATGGCACTCATTTAGTTCATGTTTTGCTATATGATTTCGATCTGGAAATTAAGACGTATAATATCTTCTACGAGTGAATGGAAGACATCGATAGACCCAAATACGATATGGTAGGCGTATAATGCATTTGAATTTGTTCAGTAGCAATTGGGTATCGTAGCTAACTTCCATAGGATGCTAGAATCAGGAGTCTATATTAATTCCCCTTACATTAAAGCCATTCCATCATTCCAGCGACTTAATATCTCAACCTTCTAGCGTAACATGATGGCAATAGTATAGGACCTTGCGCTTATACGGCGTGCGTTGCCATTGTCGAGTTAGTGCAACTTAGAGGTTTGGGACCTTACCGACAAAAGAACATCAAAACACAATTTATCATGAATGTCTTTAGACCTTCGCCTTCTACCGATAAATCGCGTGCTTCGGCTTAGAAACAACTTACTTGTGTGAACCCAAGGTAGAAGTGCAGGGGAGTTCCAGATAAAATGGAGAGGCCTGCGAAATCAGGTTCACGATAGTAAAGTGCCTGTAACTGTCTTCTCGCTATAGTAAGTTGGCGGTATCTTCACGGAGAGAAGTTAATGGAGAAGCTAGAACAGCCGGGTCATCGGCAGGGACTGCCCCTTGAAGTTCTCGAAGAACCATAGTTGCGTACTGGCTAGTGTTTAGTGCAAATCGAAGGATCACTGCGATTTTATTTTCATCAGTAGTAGTAGCATTGGTTGACTTGTCCGGTTCGTCCGCTCCATGTTCGTCATCGTGGGGGTCAGTTCCTGGTATGCTATTACCTGGCGACTTTGCCGTTTCGTTCTGGCGATTGATGCTGCTGGGTCTGTCTTCAGCGGAGCTCGAGGTCTGTTCTTCGGGCCGAATCTCGGAAGTCTTCATAATGTTGTTGTCAGTAAACACTCTTAATGCTGCCATAAGGAGTTGAATTGCGCTCTTTGCAGCGGCTCGCACCTGTGATGTGAGGGTGGTGGCAATTAAGGGATCAGAATCTCCGTCATTCTGGCCGGTCGACTGCACCCTTTCCATTGTATTTGGCTGATCAGCCTTGTCTACGTCCATTTGCATACTATCTTCATAAGTTTGCGAGGCGTCAATTTCGTTGTTTGTTTTGATATCACTCGTTTGCACGGAAACTTTCACCCGTTTATTACTCCCATCGACAGAAGTCTGTACCCAAGTATCCCTTGTCCGAGTCTCTGGTATATCGGAAGGCTCCTCGGCTTTCCGTCTTTCGGACCTGGCTCGAGCTTGTTGGAGATCACTGTCTCGTGCGCCATCGGCAAAGTTTTGCCATCCTGAGGATTGTCCTTGTGTCTGCCGCTGAGTGGCCGTGCGCTCCGCAGCTTCTTTGGCCTTGCGAGTTCGTATCAGATCTAAATCAGTCGGTACTAGTTGTTCCGTATCCTTCAAATAAGTTCGGACAGAAGCATCTGGTGTGCCAATAAACTTGCCTAACAGTTTGCGATAAGACCCAGGGAGGCTAAAATCTTTCTGTTGTCGGAGCATATTTTGGGGTCTAGCCCGCCATTCTCCTCCTTAGCCATGAATTCTTTATAGAACTCTCCAATTTCATTATCCGGGTATACGACGTCCCAACCCGGAGAGGGTAATACGACGTCAAAGATGGAATACTTCCCACCACTCGCTTCTTCTTCTGTCAGTGTGTGTGCCTTCAACCCACGCGCATCCTCGGCAATAGGTCCTCCGTCCACAAGGTGGATCATATCCTCTTCATCGTTTCCGTTCGGGTGGTCTCCTAATGAAGTAGAAGTTTCGGAACTGATAAGGACCAAGTCTCCCTTGACAACCTGTAGACCGAATCGTTCCCAGCGTTTGCTTGCGGCAAAATTCCATACTAGAGACTGGTATGCATGAACATACATGGTACGCATTCCACGACTAACGGAAAGGAGTGCCCCAAGGAAATCCCTGGGTTGTTTATCGAGGTGACGCATCAATGCAGACTCGACATGACACCTTCTGGGTAAACACTGAAGCGCATCCTGAGACTTGCCGGTCTCCGAGAATATTGAACAAGCCCGTGCTCGAAATGTATCCTCGCGACGCATCGGTTCGACATTGCTTGGGTCAGGGATGTCAAGCAAGGTAGGATCGAATGACAGCAAAGCCTGTACAGCGCCTTCGAAATCACGGTTTAGAATTTTCATACCGACCTCTTGAGTTCCAATTTGATGTGTGCCAAATCGCTGGGTACCGTAGTAGTTAATGAAACCATTCCGAGTAACCTGTTCTAATGCTGACTTTATGGTAGTATTCGCAACATTAAGCCTCTGTTCAAATGTCAAGTCTTGCGTCCCACTGAAGTAGCAGTTTTTGAGAACAATCACGAACTCATTCCCGCTATGGTGTCCTAGGTGGATTGAGTGCTGCTCGAACTTGAAATCTCCGAGTTTCACACCATATATCTTATCGTTGTTGAGTGAAACTAGCGACTGGGGGTTTCGCCTCCGCATACTGACTCGCTGGGTAGTCACAGCACGGCGATCTTTAGTGCCAGCGATGCCGAAGAAGGCGGGCTTGAGATTCAGGAAACGGGCTATTTGACCAATCGCATCCATGGTATCCCTGTTCTCTTTGTAGAGAGTGAAATGCAAGAACTGCCCGTCTTGATCCTGGCCACCGTTCTGCGCGTTGTTCCTGGATCTCCCATTTCTTGATCTATCATTCCTTGAACGGTTGCCCCCCTGCTGATTACCTCTGGAGATAATCGTCGCCTTAATAGAGCCATCCGAATTCGTAGCAGTATCAATTTTGCCGCCAAATATGCGACGGATTTCCTAAAGAGCGTTAGCTTCCCTGGGTGAAAGATGTGTACTGGACTTAAACTTACCGAATGAACTCGGGACCTTTGGGTTTTATCGGATATTACTGCAATCGTTACGAAGCCAGATATTTTACCCTGCGGTTTCGTCTTTTCGTTTGCCTTGTTGTATAAGTCAGTTAAGCCTTCTGCAGTGTCTTGGCCGAGGAGCTCTGCTAGCGCTGCCTGATCGGATGTAGATATAGTGATCGAGCTTCCCCCATCCTTCGGTGGCTCCGAATTGTTTAATGGCTGAGATTCCGTATCTTCCACAGCAGTGGCACTAATAGTATTAGTTGTGGGTTTGCCCTCTTCAGGGTGCAATGGCTTGGCAGTTTGGGGTTTTGCTACTGGTTGTTGAGAAGTCTATATCGGAGTTAGACGGATTAGTTTTTATGGTGTATGGTAACGCCGACTTACAGATTTTGCTAATTCCCTTGCGTTTGTCTGGAAGTCATGTAGATGAATGACCTCACCGCTCTTACTAATCTCATGAACTTGAAAATCTGTGAATCTGAAAATATTGTTGGACATGTTAGACATGAACCGAACAAGCGAACTGATATTGCGACGATTTAGACCCGTCTGAGACTTACCGCGTACGAAGTTGGCCATACCATCCGTGCTCCTTCTCCGATACGTAATGGAGGATACCGACGCGTTTCTCCAAGGAGTCCCGCATTGAGGCGTCGCTGCCTTGGGCCATAGCAGTATGGGTCGCCATCTCGAAATGAGTTTTCAGAGTTTGAAATAAGGAGACACTCCTACAACATCATAATAGCACAATTGCGATGAGGAAATCAACATTCACTAGGTTATGAAATGGGGTTATGGAAAGGTAGAGAAGTGTAATTCGTGAGTTGCAATAGATAGATATCTAATCTAACCGGTTCGGACGTCTTTTGGCACGTACCCGATTTTTGCAACGCAAAACCACCAAAACTACTACCTTTATAACCTCGAATAAAGCCACCAATATTAAGGCTATTGACTTGATGGTATTATAGTTTAATAGGTAATTAATAACTGTTTAATTGAATATAAGTTATTATAAATATAATGTATTTTAAGTTAAAATATTTATAATATAACGTATATTATAATAAATATTTATTTCGTATATATAAATTAAATACGAAATTAAATAATTTTAATAATTTAAATTTTTTATAATTATTTATTTTATAAATATATATAATTTAAATTTTTATTTTTATATATTAATAAAATTATTATAAAAATATTAACGAAATATTATAATTGTAAAAAAATTATACGGCGAAATATTAAAATTAATAATTTTATTTATAATAAATATTATTTATTTTATTATAAAAAATTTTAAAATTTAAATATTTTAATAATAATAATAATTATAATTATTAATTAATTTTAAAAATAATAATAAATTATATATATTTAATTATATATTTTAAATTTAAAATATAAAAATTTTACGTTAAAATATTATATTTTTTAAATATAATTAAAATTATTTATTTTCGTATTTATTTTATATATAAAAATTTTATATTTTTATATTTTTTTTTAAATTTTAAAATTTTAACTTTAGTAATTTTTTTAATTTAAATTAAATATTATAAGGTTAAGTAAAATATAATCATTTTTTTATATATTTATCTTTAAGTTCGTAGCTTTAGTATTGGGGGTGTTATTTGAGGTTGAAAAGGTAGTAGTTTTGGTGGTTTTGCGTTGCAAAAATTGGGTACGTGCCAAAAATGGGTCGAACCGGTTAGTTGCTTGCTGTATTCAAGATCTGAAGGTGATAACTTTTGGTGGGGTAGCTTCTTTGGAGTAACTATGCAATTCAAAAGTTTTTACCGGCAGAAAGTTAGAAAAACAAGGGCGGTGTAGAAATCGCGGAAGGCGGTGATATCAGTCCATTACTGTTTCCACATTTCTCTTTCTACACTACACCTCCGCCAGGATGGTAAACGTTAGAGGCTCCACCGTTCCATACTTTATCAACGAGTACGTTCCGCAAGTAACTTATAAGCCAATTTTTATAAAGGAGGTACGCAATACCTTATTTCAATCTTGGTATTGTGGCTCGTGCGAAGAAAAATATCTTGAAGATTCTAGATCAGCAAGTAACGAGCAAAGGATTTCCCATATAAAATACCCTAGCAGCTACCTACAATAAAGTATGGAACGGTGGAGCCTCTAACGTTTACCATCCTGGCGGAGGTGTAGGTACCAGGATACCTTAGCTAGGGATTTACTGGAAATTCTCCGACTGGCCCAACAACCTTAAGTATCTAGGTACGTACTCTTAGGGCAGTCGCGCTAGGTATATGTACCATAGTACCTACTTGGATACGTACCTATGTACATGCGCATAGGTAGGTAAGATCCATATGCGACTGTTTACGTAAGATTAAGGTTCAGTACATTGCCTAAACATACGTACCTATCCTACATCGCCTCTCCGCGTTTGCCTTAGTGATCTTTCTTTGACTCTTTCTCACATCTGAACTTCATATTCATTATCAAGATGCCGGTGAAGAGAAAAGCATCAGGAAGTATGTCTAACTATTCTCACTTGCTGCATGAACTCATGATGCTGAACTGCTCAAGATGTTACAGGCCCTGCTAAGTCGGGAAGGGTTTCTACTACTTCGACACCCGGTCCCTCAACGCCTCGATCCATCGATAGCGACGATGGTTCAGATTCCCCGGACGAGCCGGCCGAGAACGAAGAGCAGCTACAAAAGGTCGTAGATCGTTTCTCCCTCGCAACCTTTCAAGGTACCACGGCGCACCAAGAAGATTGGACTTCGAATCGATTCTTCAAAGGAGGGAGGCGGGATTTCTCATATTTGCCTCTGAAGCCTGATTTCAAGAGCCGTCCAATATGGATCGATCCCCAGCGAGGGCGAATCATTCTAGAAAACTTCAGCCCTTTGGCTGACCAAGCGAAGGACTTCCTCATCACCGTTGCCGAACCGTTATCGCGCCCGACCTTTATCCACGAGTATGCCCTTACAAGTCACAGTTTATATGCTGCTGTATCAGTCGGACTACAACCCCGAGACATTATAAATACTCTGGAACGATTCTCAAAAACTCCTGTTCCAGAATCGATAACAGGTTTTATCGGCAGTTGTGCTTCAAGTTACGGAAAGGTGAAGCTGGTCATTAAAGATACGAAATATTTCGTGGAAAGTACGGATCCGGAAGTGCTGCAGAAACTCCTAAAAGATGAAGTCATCGGTCCATGTCGCGTCAAAGGTACCGAAACTGTTACCAGCGCGCCTTCTATGGGTGGCCTAGTAATTCCCGGAACTTCCAATGCTGCAGGAGTACAACAAGCACAATTGAAAAAGGATGAGAAGACACAGCCAGAGAATGCCGATGGGGCGCAAGCTCAAGATCCTTACGCCAACCTGAGGGAAGATGACGATGACGATAACCAGGAGGCTGTACATGCCTTCGAGATCTACGACACTTGCATCGAAGTCGTTCAGAAACGTGCTTTGGAGATCCAATACCCGATGTTGGAGGAATATGATTTCCGTAATGACGATCGAAATGCTAATCTCGAGATTGATTTACGACCAGCCACGCAAATTCGAAGTTACCAGGAGAAGAGTCTAAGCAAGATGTTTGGTAACGGCCGAGCAAAAAGTGGTATCATTGTCCTGCCTTGTGGCGCAGGCAAGACATTGGTCGGTATTACTGCCGCCTGCACAATTAAGAAGGGTTGCATCGTCCTTTGTACGAGTACGATGTCGGCCAATCAATGGCGGAACGAATTCTTAAAATGGTCGAACATCAAACCGGAGGACATTGCCTTATTCACTTCGGAACATAAATCAAGGTTCCCTGGCAATACTGGTATCATTGTTACGACATATCCAATGGTGACGAATTCAGGGAAGAAGCGAGCCCATGATTCGCAGAAAATGATGGACTTCTTGACTGGCCGGGAATGGGGTTTAATGCTGCTTGACGAGGTTCACGTCGTACCCGCCAATATCTTCCGGAAGGTCTCGCATTCTATCAAGAGCCACGCAAAGCTAGGATTAACTGCTACGCTACTCAGAGAGGACGATAAAATTTCGGATTTGAATTTCCTTATCGGACCAAAGCTATACGAGGCAAATTGGATGGAGCTATCAGAACAAGGCCACATAGCGAAGGTCCAATGTGCTGAGGTGTGGTGTCCGATGACAGCAGAATTCTTCGACGAGTTCAATAGACAGAAGAAAAACCGAAGTCTCCAACAGAACCTATACGTTATGAACCCGCGGAAAATCCAGGCTTGCCAGTTCCTCATTGATTACCACGAGAGGCGAGGTGACAAAATCATTGTCTTTTCGGATAATGTTTATGCCCTCAAGCAGATCGCCTTGGCCCTTAATAAAGCTTACATTTGTGGATCTACCACAAATGGTGAGCGAACAATGGTATTGGAAAATTTCATGCATAACCCCCTCGTCAAAACTATCTTCCTTTCTAAGATTGGTGATACATCTCTCGACCTCCCGGAGGCTACATGTTTGATACAGATATCCTCGCATTACGGTTCGCGTCGTCAGGAAGCACAACGATTAGGCCGTATCCTCCGAGCAAAGCGGAGATCGGACGAGGGATTTAATGCCTTTTTTTACTCACTAGTCTCAAGGGACACGCCTGAAATGTATTACTCGACCAAGAGACAGGCTTTCCTCGTAGACCAAGGATATTCTTTCAAGGTCATTACGTCTCTTACCGGAATGGAGAAGATGGAAGGGCTTGTGTTCAATACGCCCAAGGACCGTCGTGAGCTTCTCGCGAATATTGTGACCGACACGGAGAAGCCAGATGATAAGGATAGGGATGACCCCACAGATGACGTGTTTAATATGGTGTCGAAGAGAATTAGACGTACGGCGGGCGGGCTCGACGACCTTAGCGGTGGAAAGGACATGGCCTATATCGAGCAAAGGAAGAGTGCGAATAAGGGGCTCAAGAAGAAGCCAGCTCAGAGCAACGCCTTCTTCAAGAAGATTGCGAGGGAGAAGGAGAGGCTCAAGAATCAGCGATAAGGCTATACTGTGTACACTACGCGGGCGCGGGAAAGGAGTGGCGTCGATGAATTTTCGAGGCTACGTGGGACATGAATATACCCCGAATGGAAGAATGGAGTTTTTCACCGCTGGTTGATAGGTAGTACTCATGCTACAGGCGTATTGCTATAGACGATACGGTTCAATACGGAGGTACCTTTACTCGGGTGTGGCTTAGTGATCCCAGCGCAATGGACAGATGCATCCATCCCACGATCATGGGCTGCAGTGCTACGTATCAAATGCAACCTCGCTCACGCATATTGCGTGGCGCCGGGAGTTATTTAAAATTTGCTCAAAACACTGCACGACATGGGCTGACTTTCACGGGATCCGATTGGGGTCGCATTTCGCTGAGGGATAAGGGAGGCTTATCTCAAGTTACATTTTACATTTTACAGTATTGTCCTTGTACGTAGTAATATCAGCGGTGTCGGTGTGCGGGTTAACATAGGTATTTATTAACTTCGTCCGTTCTGCCCTCCTAAGTAGGTATGATTTTACAATGCCATCTACAGTTTAATTCGGGATGTAAATGTTTCGATACATGTGTAAATATTTAAATGGGTTAATACCTACTGTATCCATACACGTCCAAGTATATACGCGCTTAGACATCGTACCATATGTACTATGTATATACTATGTATAGGCGATTGTGACATCATCACCTAAGCACCGTACCTTCATACAAAGTTGCCAAGTACGCAGTCACATGTTGAACTATGGCTGTCGGCCAATTATAACCCCCCCTGTTCTATATGCTTTGATACGTTGCTCGTAATCTGTAAAGCCTTCCGGCTCTTTTCGAACATCTCCAAATTCCGCAGATGGAGATCATATTAGTACTCCAGGATCCACGTATGAGCTTCTACAGTGACAGAGTGATGAATAGAAGGGATAGAGGTCTAGAACCTTCGGGAACTTAGTCTGCAAGTAATTGGAGACTGAGTTGATTGAGATGATTCAGATGCCGGGTGCTGACATAGCGACGACATAGTAGCAACACAGTACTTACAGAGCTTGCAGCGAGCTGACTCTAGCCTTTTTTTTTTTTTTTTTTGTACCACTGCCGGCGGCCCCAACCTTACTCTTACCCCGGCTCTCCTGCATATTAATCTTTACGCTAGAAGGCTTTCCGTTAGCCGGTCAAACGATGTTCTAATCCCTGCTAACCCGAAAAGAGTAGAAGATGGTTTGTGCTTGATTCAAAACACGCGGTTGGTCCATTATGGGGGAGGCATCTATGGGTTGGCCGACATCCACGTCAAGATAAATTCGTATATACATGCACATTGGACAGCCAGACAGTACAAATATGCATGTTAATGTGCATCATTCATCTCGGACCTTCGAAAACTAGGGTCTCCCATCCTCTTTTGTCTGTTTAGGGATGAGAAAAGCAATCTCTTAGTAGAAAAAATTTGAAGCCTGTCTGTTGTCTGTCTTGGCACTTCTTCCTTCACCCCTAAAATTGTGAATTGTCAGCCAATGTCAGCCCCTTCCACTGACAATTATATTCCCAGCTAAGACGTGAGAAAAAAAAGTAAAGTACACGGGAAGTGACACTACTAATGCAGAAGTCAGGCTGAGTGCCAAGAAGCGTTATCAAGATTTGGCGTTCTCGACTAAGATCCACTTAGTTACATAAGAAGTACCTAAACAATTCGAGTCGTGCATTCAGCGGAAGGCATCGCCTCATTTATTTTCCTCCGTCATTGCCTTTCAGTCCCTAGACTTTCGATATACCTACCCAAGGTCCAAATTGGAGGTGGGTAAGATTTCTTTGATTCTCCGCCGTTTCCAACTACAACAAACTACAGCAAATTACAAACTACAGACTACAGACTACAGACTACAAACTACAAAACATCATCCAAATAAGACAAGACCTTGTCTAGCACGACTTTCTCAATATCCCTTCGCGCAATATCATCAATTGATTGAGACTATGACAGGTGATTTGAAGCATGTAAGTCGAAAGTTTCTCTTCCAAGTTATTTACACAAATTCGGTGCTATTTCCTCTAGTTGCGTTTCTACCCTTGCATCATGTACGTCAGTCCACTGCCGAATCTCTTATTTATTTGTTCTCTTTCTGTTGCTGTCTCAGCCTCCTTTGTGTAGAAGTTTGTACGATGTTCTTACACGTTACTTACTACCTACCTATCTACTTCCCAAGACTTTCGTACTTTGCCTTCTACTTCAATGTTCCCTACTCCCTCTCTTTAACATCTCATCTCGCCTTCCACGAAGCTATATTAACCCGATGGACTTCGTTCTCGACCGAGCAATGCCTGACCCACATAATTCATCAACGCCTTCCGCATACGCATATTATGTTAGTTAACCTTGTTATATAGAATAGGAACGAGCAATAACCATTATGTTTGGCGTCCATAATCTCATCAACGACCTCACAGGCCAGGTCTCCTACTTGGCGGCTTTCTAACATCGGCTTTCCCCGTTGCTACAAGCATCGAAGAACATATCTCACTCTTAGGTGGATATTGCTCTAGCCATCATGGGGAGAGCTCGCGAGCGTTTCTTGGATTTTGTCCAGGCCCTTCGCCCGTCCTTCTTGTCTAAAAATCCACATTTCAATTTCATCACAGTCCATTGTAAGTTCTATTCGTCTGATGATACAGTACGGTTATGAACTAATCTTCTCTAGATTTCTGGATCATTGGATTGACCATTATCGGATCCGTCTTGATTTATGCATCCGCTAAGGGTCAGCTCGCATACATTGACGCACTCTTCTTTGCCAGTGGTGCGAACACTCAAGCTGGCCTGAATACGCTTGATGCCAATTTGCTCAACACTTTCCAGCAGTTGGTGATATACTTCCTCTCTATGATGTCTAACCCAATTAGCATCCATTCTTCTGTTGTTTTCCTCCGTCTCTATTGGTTTGAGAAAAGATTCCAGCATATTGCGACGGAGGCTAGATCACGGCGAGTTTCTGTTGCTAAATCACGATCTAAGGCAAAAGCAACTCCTGTAGACCTAGAGAAGGGTGTCAATGGCCGCAACATCACTGTGATGCACAATACCGCGAAGGCGTCTCGAATGACGAACGATGGCATCTTACTCGATAACTATACCATCGAAGGGGCCATGAATCATGAGCCATTCACAAATGGGTTTCATAACAAGGACGAGTCCGATCCTAAAGATATGGATCAATCATTTCAGCGACTTCCAACGCCTCAGATTAAATTTTCAGACCAAGTCAAGAGAAGCGACGCTATTGATTCAGACGATGAAGACACCCCGCTACCTTCTAAGCGGACAGATGCGGAACATATCGCCATCCTAGAGAGACAGCGCAAAATTGACAAGAGTGCGCTTAGAATTCCCGGACCGCGTGATGCCGATAGAGGTGCGCTACCGGAGGAGGTGGACGAAGAGGGGCCGGAAGGCCCCGGTCTTTCGAGTCGTAGGCGAAGAGAGTCAAGTGTCGAAGGACCCCGCCGGCCTACGTCACCCTTGCACCATGCAAGCCGTCCGGATCGCCAGCCAACAATCACCATCGAAGAGCCCATAAAGCCGCATAGAGAGGAGCATGATTTTCCGGAAGAGATAGCGGAGGATGTTGAGGCGGCTGCTCACACGTTTGATGCTTTAAAACCTCGGATGCCTAGGAAAGAAGGGGAAAAGTTACATCACACTGAGACGACAGCTTCGACAGCTCGTATTAACCCTCTGCACCGTATCAAGTCTGTCTTAACTCAGAGTAAGGATGAGGATCCTATGCCCTATCTAAGTTGGCAACCGACCCTAGGTAGAAACTCTGCCTTCCTCGGACTCTCCGAAGAGCAGAGAGAGGAGCTGGGTGGTATCGAATACCGATCCTTAAAAACCCTTGCCCTTGTTCTCACTATCTACTTCTTTGGGTACACCATCTTCGGCATCATTACTCTAGTGCCGTGGATAGTTCACAACAATGATTACTATGGCAAGATCATTGACGCTGCCGGCCAGAACAGAGTATGGTGGGGTTTCTTCACGGCAAACTCTGCGTTCATGGATCTTGGCTTGACGCTTACCCCCGACAGCATGAACTCATTCAACACGGCCATCTTTCCGCTGCTCGTTATGTCATTCTTGATTATACTCGGAAATACTGGGTTCCCGATCATGCTTCGCTTTATGATTTGGCTGTTTTCTCTCATCGCACCCCGTGGATCTGGTCTCTGGGAAGAGCTGAGGTTTCTCTTAGACCATCCGCGACGATGTTTTACGCTTCTGTTTCCGTCGAATGCTACTTGGTGGCTCTTCTTTATCCTGGTCGCTCTTAACGGGATAGACTTGATTCTGTTTATCATCCTTGATGTAAGTATCTAATAGCGAATTTCTACTGCTACCCGTTACTAATGTTTGATTAGCTCCATGGCGAAGCAGTCACCAACTTGCCGTTAAATATCCGCTTCCTCGATGGATGGTTCCAAGCAACGGCTACTAGAACTGCGGGGTTCTCCTGCGTGAATCTGTCTGCTCTTCACCCAGCTGTTCAAACATCATACCTCATCATGATGTATATTTCCGTCTTCCCCGTTGCTATTTCGATTCGTAGGACGAACGTTTACGAGGAGAAGTCTCTCGGAGTTTATAGTACGGGTTATGATGACGACGATGCTGGACAGAGCAATATATCATACGTGGGAACCCATTTACGTCGCCAACTTTCTTTCGACTTGTGGTACATATTCGTCGGATATTTTATTCTCACCATTTCCGAGGGCCCGCGGCTGATGGCTGGCGATTTCTCCATGTTTGCCGTCCTCTTCGAAGTTGTAAGCGCCTACGGCACGGTCGGGCTCAGCTTGGGATACACGGGTGTCAACGCCTCGTTATGTTCTCAGTTTACCGTCATTGGTAAATTGGTCATTATCGCCATGCAAGTTCGTGGCCGCCATCGTGGATTACCCTACGGACTTGACCGTGCCGTTCTCTTACCTAGTGAGCACCTCAACCGTAAGGAGGCCGAGGAAGCTGAGGTAAGGCTGCAACGCCGCCATTCGGCAATGTCTATTGGACAGCACTCCCATCGACCCGCGAGTCTCAAGCGGGGTCGTAGTCGCAGTGTAGAGAGGAGACACCTTCTCACGGGTCTCTTACACCCCGGACCGACATACCCGTCCCACCATTCAGTGGGAAAATCGGATAGCTCGGTTGGATTTGGTACTATGGAGGCATTAAAGAAACATATCACGGATCCAGGAAAGGGCGAAAACGGCGATATGCACGAGCCGATTCCCAGACGTAGAAAGAGAGCCGACACGCAGCCGACCTTTGACCATTAGGGAAGGAAAGGTACAGCAAGATGGGAAAAGTCCCCGTTTCCAAAAACTTCCGTGGGCGATGAACTAGTACGGGCATCTTCACAGCCAATACCAGGCCGCGATGGTGATTCTGAGCAAATCAGGGCTTCGCCACTATTTCGCAACCCTTGGTAGCAGCGAGGTACGACAATACAGTGGTACCTTGGAAGTACGGGATGATTTGCATACACGCGTTATTCTCTTAATATGGGTCGTATGCATAAACGATGGGGGAAATAGACTAGATGTACGATTTGCACAGACGACATTAGAGACGGAGGCTCAGGCCGAGAATAGAGATGTTATTAAATACTAGATGGAGGCACTATTGATTTTTTTTTCGGTTGGCATTTGTCTCAGACACGGCGTTTGGATGACATGAACTCTCAAGAAGGTTTAGATGAACTAGGATATCCTATGGAGGAAGCATCTGCTGTCTTGTTTTTTTCTCACCACAACACTACGATAAAGAATTGGGATTCCCGTATTTTACTTTAGCCGAAACACATACCTAGTATAGAGATCAGGATTTATAAGATGATTCCTCTGATAAATAACAAATAATTATAAGGTGTAGAATAATGCTATTCACCATATACCCAATTTAACGTATACTGACTGCATCATTGACTTTAAATAGTGGCCAGTATATAGTTTATGTTACACGTCTACAAAATACGCATTTTTATACACGTGAATCCCCTTACAACTATCAGGGCTTCAACACTATTCCCTGCTCCCCGCCTTTCGAGATCGAGGCTAAGTGAGAAAAGGCAAGTTGCTCCATTCCCCGTTGCTTCCACCCTCCACCGCAGCTATACTCGCCACGGCTTCTGCACTCCTAACCATCCTACCGCTTCCTCGCGCCCGCACCCGCGCTAGCGCTCTTGCCCCCCTTCCCGCGGCCCTTGGTCGTAAACACGTTCCTCGTGCGCCTCCAGGCCTCGACGAGGTGATCGACGTTGCCCATATCGTGCTTGGGCTTGCGCATGTACGTCAGCCTGGCGCGGCGGGCGCGCTTGGGGCGTCGCCAGACGATCTCGATGCCGGCGATGTTGGGCGAGAAGACCTTGAACCACAGCTCGACGGGGACCTTGGACACGTGGTTGCGCAGCAGGATGGCGGTGTCCACGCCTGCGCGCCGGATCGACAGGCACACGCCGGCGAAGGGCTCCCCGCCCCCGCGCCGCGTCGTCACCTGCAGCACGTCCCCCGGCTTCGCGGCGTCCGGGTTCGCCTTGGAGAAGAGCGCGCGCCGCGCGCCCGTCTTGTCCAGGCGCTGGACTTGCTGCGCGTGGTACGTGTCGAGGGGCGCCGGGTGGGATTTCCGCGCCGAGGGCACGCGCGGGTACACGGCGAAGGCGGTGCGGATGGGTTTGGTGGGGTCTTTGGTTTTGCGGACGTCTGGGGTTGGTTTGGTTAGTTTAATTGTTTGATATGCTTGGGGAGAATTGGTGAGAAAGAGGAGAGCTAGGTTAGTGAGAACTAGAAAAAATTTTTTTTTTTGAATAACGACATACAGAACGTGGGCTTCACGGCGGCCGAAGAAGGAGGAGGTGGTGGTGGTGGCGTGGAAGCAGAGGCCGTGGGAGTCGCTTCGGTAGCCATTGCGCGGAAGAGCTGCGGCATCGGCTGTTGGCGCTGCTGGCGGGTGCGCCGCAGGACAGCTTTCCAGCTGCTTAGCGGCCGCCGCGCAGATTGGGTGATCATTGTGTTCGTATCTCTCTCTATCTTCCGCCTCCTTCAACGAGGATTAAAAACGGCTCTTCGTCGAAATCTTGAATGCAAGACGCAACTTCAAAAGTTGTGGATCCGACGGGTGCTTATCGATAAGCAAGGGAGGAAGGTTGTTGCGTTGCGTAGGTACTTTCGGCCGGGGTCTTGGCATGCGGCAGCTGCCGGCGGCCGGCGTTGAAATTTTAGATAAGGATAAGTGAAATTTAGCTGGGACCCCGAAGCTCAACCGCGGGGCATTTCGTCGATTTTTATTATGCGGAACGAACAGTTATAATAAATAATTAAGAAGTGAAATTGAAAGCGGTATAACGGTTGATATTGAAGATATGTCGAGAAATTCGGCATTGAGCGCTTTGTGCGCAAGCAATGCCGCTTGGGAGTCTGCTACGAGGAGGATAGCCGGATCTTCACAGCGGACGTTCTCATCTTCTGCGCGACGAAATGGTATATATATATACCCTCTATACCCTCTATACCCTCTATACCCTCTATACCCCAATGTAATGCACAAGCACTAGATACGCTGACACATACCAGCGGGTATTGCACAATTCACAAAAACATCCTCCCCGGAGCTCGACCAGCTTCTCGACACGATCCGGCACAAGATCATCCTACCAGCGTATCTGCCGACGCACCAGCGCAAGAAGATCATCTCACCCAAGTACGAGAAGAAACTACAATCGGACCCCATCATCATCGAGATCGACGGCGAGGTCTTCAAGTTCCGGTACCAGAACCCCTTCAAGGACATCCCGCAGACGCGGCGCTCCGTCTTCGACGCCGTCACCCGCTTCGAAGAACCCGAGGACTTCGCCAACCTGCGGCCGCTGATCGAGGGCGTCGCGTACGCCCGCCGCCACTTCGACGCCAGCTTTTATTGTAAGCTCCTGCGCGTGCTCGGCACCAAGGGCCGCATCTTCGACGTCATCGAGCTGGCGCGCGGCGTCGCCCGCACGGGCTTCCACCTCGATTCTAGCGAGAAGGCCAACGAGGTCATGCACTTCGTCCAGCTCAAGGCCGTCGACGCCGACTGGGACCCGGCGGAGACGGCGCGGGCCCTAAGGTGGGCCGAGATGGTGCTCGAGCTGCTGCAGGAGGAGGAACACCAGCCGAAGCGCTACAAGAACGAGCCCGCGCTCGAGGGGAACTCCCGCTGCACAGGGACCCCATGGTTCTTCTCGCGCCGCTACATCTCGCAGCCGCTCTGGTGTCGAAGCAGGGCGCCGAGGTCGACGAGGTTGTGGTCGACAAGTTAGTCAAGTACGCGCGGGACATAGTTCGGCTGTGGCCCGAGGGCAAGAAGCTCTCCGAGGTGCAGCCGCAGGCGTTATACGAAGAGGAGGATAAGATGGGATACTTAGTCGAGCCCAACAAATTCGTCGTCATAGCCACGCCTCTACTCCGCGGTATCGAAATGGCAGTCGAGGCCTTGGAGGCCAACAACCCAGAGCTCGCGGCACAGCTCCGGTCCCGTCGGGACGTCCTATCTACCGAGGTGCAAGAGGCGCGCGCGAAGGCGGACGCGAAGGCGGACGCGAAGGCGGACGTGAAGGCGGGCGAAACGAGGGGAGAGGCGAGGGGAGAGGCAGTATATAAGAAACTGTACGGTGATGCTGCTGCTGCGTAAAAGAGACAGACAAACAAATAAAAAAAGTATGAAGATTTAAAAACGGGACTTGTACGGAAAGTCACGCCGGAATCGGATCAAATGTGTATAATACCGTCGCCGCATTTGTACTTGTACATATATACAAACTGATCAATATCAGGAAGCCCCTATTCGATTGAGTGACTCGCTTATATGCATGCATGCATCTCTCTAAACGCCGCTTCTCCTGTAGTTTTTCTCCCTTTCACTCTACTCTGTTCCCATGATTCCTTTCTTAATTCGGTATATGTATGTATGTGTGTATATAGGTCCTTAAGGCAACACGATATACTTCTCCAAATGCTTTGGTATCGCGCCCAGCAACTTCTTGCTCTCGAGCCACTTGCGAGAGAACAAGCGGTCGGCGTAGCGATACGCGCCGTCGCACAGCATCGTGACGACGGTATGCCCGGGGCCCAGGAGCTCGGCGACCTCCTTGGCGGCGACCACGTTCAGCGCGCTGCTGGCGCCCAAGTACAGGCCCTCCTCGTCCAGCGCGCGGTATACCATCTCCACGCTCTTCTCGTCCGCGATCGACAGGCTGCCGTCGAGCAGCGCGACGTCCGGCGCCAGGTTGTCCGTTATCCGCCCTTGCCCGATGCCCTCCGTGATGCTGCTCCCCGTCCGCTCCACCAGCTTGCCCCCGGACTGGATGTACGAGTGCAGCACGCTGCCCGGCGGATCCGCGAGGTACGCCTTCACGCGGCCGTCGGAGACGTCCTTCAAGTAGCGGGTGACGCCCGCGAGGGTGCCCGCCGTGCCGGTGGCGCAGGTAAACGCATCGACCTTGCCCTGTGTCTGAGTCCAGATCTCCGGGCCGGTGGTCTCTATATGGGCGCGGCGGTTAGCCGTGTTATCGAACTGATTGGTCCAGACGGCGTTGTCGAGGCTCTCGGCGTGGCGGCGGGCCTGGTGGTTGTAGTTCTGGGGGTTGTCGAAGGCGACGGCGGGCACGGGGTAGACTTCGGCGCCGAGCAGGCGCAGCAGGTCGATCTTGCCCTGGGACTGGGTGTCGGGCATGTAGATGACGAGGTTGTACCCGCGGGACCGGCACACGTGCGCCAGCCCGATGCCCGTGTTTCCCGCCGTGCCCTCCACCACCGTGCCCCCGGGCTTCAGCCGCCCGCGCTCCTCCGCGTCCAGCACCACGTACAGCGCCGCGCGGTCCTTGACCGAGCCGCCCGGGTTCATGAATTCCGCTTTTCCGAGGACTTCGCAGCCCGTCTGTTCCGAGAGCTTGTTCATGCGGATGAGCGGCGTGTTGCCGATTGCTGCGAGAGAAGAAGTAGCTATGTTAGCTTGGCTTGGCTCTACCCCATAATGTACCCATGCCGAGTTCGTTTACATGACAGTCGTCAAGTATTATTGGGGAGAAAAGGAAACCCATACCGCCAGTTAATCCCTTCGCAATACCCTGAGCCTTCGAAACGGCGATCGTGTGCGGGTTCGGGGGCTTCGCGGCAGCCGGTGCGACGGCCGCAGCTCTGCGCGCCGTCGTCGCTATTGTTCGCACGCTATGTCGGAACATAGTGTTGGAATCGAATCGCTCTTATAGCACCAGCTTCGTTGGTAGAGGGTGAACAGGCAGGCGGCGGGAAGTAGGTAGGAAAGAAATTAATAAATAAATGGAAAGCTCCAATTCAAAAGGACCCTGCAGTCCTGGAAATTGTTTTAGAGGGGCAACTACAACCGGTTCGGTTCCCAGCTAGCCGGGCCTGCTAATCACGTCATCCCGGCTCCCGCTGTCGGGTCCTTCCCTTGACCGATGGGTCTAATTATATATAGGTACTTCTTAAAGTATACCCTAGTGACCTCTTAAGCAACTCATACCTATAGTGTCATAGAAGAACATGTATTATAAACTCTCATTGAGTTTAAAGGAAGTTATTCAGCACAAGGGTTTATAGGAATTTGAATTATTCATTTTCATTAACTATACCCATTCAAAAGTGGCATATAATCAACCAGAGTTTGAAGAGTTTGAAATCATATGAAAGTTCAATTCATCATGGCCAATCGTAATAATATTGCGTATCGAGGTATCTCGTCCTATGGTATAAGTCCATGCATATAGTATGAGTAAATGTAAATGCAAATATCTGGTCCGTCCAAGATGCAGCATTAACATCGTTATATCGTAATTAGCATGCCCCGTCGCTACTCCATAATCCGTACGTACGGCGCGGGAAACAATCCTTCAGCGCCCATGTAGCTCCCGATCAGCCACTCCCCGTTCACGTCCTCTACCTCCCTTACTTCCGCTCCTTTGGGAAATAGGAGCTCATCCGTAACGCCGGCCTGCGGGTACCAAGACCATTTCGCGACTGCTCTTAAGCCTGAGCCTCCGTCGGGAGGGAACAGCTCCGTGCCCAGCGCGGGTGCCGTTGCCGCAACGTCTACAGCTACAAGCCTCTCGAGCTTCGATCCGTTCGGGCCTTTCCAACTCCATTTTTGCATACGTGCGCCCCTTGGTTGGTGTTGCTCATCATCCGGGACACCAGTACCCTCATATGGTTCCGTACGTAAACTCCTTCCCCCAACGATATCCTGCAGTACACTGCGTCTTAGGCCAAGCGAGCCCTCCACAAAACCTATAACAGCCATCCTGTGGCCTTCTAAACAGCGCCTCCATCCCGTATGGCCGTTCTCGTCCGATATGCGTTTGTCATAGACTAAACCGGTATAGCAATCTTCACATATGTCGTAGTCCCCCGGTTGCCCATCCATTAAGGTCTTACTAGTGCACTCAAAACAATGGTATCGTTTATCGGCAGACGGAATAGGCCCATGACAAATTTCACATGCCGTCGTAAAAGTAAGCGACTTAAAACTTCCAAGGCTTACAGCGTTCGGACCAGACGAGAGTGTCGCGCCTCGGGGACGCTTAGGAAGCCGGGGACTAGCCGGCGGAGTACTAGAGCCTGTCCCTGGCGCGACATATGCTAATGGAAGAAGAGGGTGAGTACAATTCTTGCCCATATTCACGCAGTTATTGCAGAAACCCCAGTCGCCTTCGTTGCAAGATTCGCAGCGCCAAAAACACTCATTGGACCAGGCCAAACATCTTACGCAGAACATACCACTTTCTAAACGATTAGCCGGGTCATCCGTGGTAAGCGTTCTTCGTCCTTCCGCACCGCCTGGTGCGTATTTGGGTTGCCTGTATCGGCATGAAGTCAACATATGTGGCGGCTCAAGCCCCTCGTTACCGTCGGCTACGACTTTTTGCCAGTTCTTAAATGCCGCATATCCGAACCCAAACCAATGCTCGCAACCTTTTCCAGAACGATAGCAACTTAAGCAGATATTCCACGTCCCATTAGCACACCTCGAACAATTATAGTGAAGTTCGTATTCGATGTGCGGTCGTTTGCATCGAGCACAGGTAATTACCGGTTCTTGGTAAAACTGAGATCTCGCCCGTTGGTGATGCGTTTGATGCGAGGGAGATGATATGAGTCCAAGACTTGGTAATGGAGACTGCGGAGCTATGAGACTGGAAGGCCGCCGTGCTCGTTTGGGGTGGTCCATGCTGGAATCGTCAGAATGAGGTTCCGGCGAGGGTGCCAGTGGGATCTGAGCAGCAGATGTTCGCGCACTAAAAGAGAGATCTCTAGGTCGAGAACCTTCTCCTGCCGACGGCTGTTCGGCCGGATTTGCGGTGGGCAGACTAGCACTCCTCGATTCAGAGATGGATGGACGTCGTGCTGAGGGGTCAGTACTCTGGGGTCTTAATGTTAGATCTGTCTGTGACCTCGCTGCTGGCCTTGTCTCTGCTGTTCTTGGCCGTACAAGATCGGTCGCACTTCTCGCGTCGCTGGAAGTCCTCCGCCGTCGCCGCCTTTCCGGATCAGCACGAACCTCTAAATGCGTTGATGTGACAGGTGGCCGACTGCGATCCTCTGTCTGGCCTTGACTCGTAGCTGGTCTACTATGCGCTGACCTTGATCTTGGCCGGCTGCTGGGCCGTGATGTATCTGTCGGGGGAGGCCGTGGGATAGATTGTAGAGGCTCAGGTCTTGGAGACGTGATGACTGGATCGCTTCTCCTAGGCTGTTGGGTACGGGTGCGATCCCTTTGTCTCCGTCGGTATGCTTCGGTGATCTTTCGGCTTAGTTCATCATTTTGGGCTAAGTCGATGTTATCTAGGTCTAATCCATCCAGAAGACCTTCTTCCTGAATCTGCCGTGCAAACTCTTCTATTTCTCTCTCTATGTCACGAAAGTCCACATCGGACGAACTGATTAGTGATCTTATTGACGCTTGGTGCTCAACCTGTCTTCTCCTAGTCCGAGATGAATCACGCGAGCGATGCTGTGATTCACTGCGATAGCGGCGCCGCTCGTCTAAAGGCAAGTCAGGTTGTAACATACCATTCGAGTCATGACGGCGCCTGTGTCCTTCCTCTCGCAGGGGCCTGTCACGCGCATCCCGATGTCGCATCTCACGACTATTGTCCCATTCGGATCTACTCCTCCCATCTTCGGACCGGCTATGGCCATGATGTCGCCTCGTCCTAGACCCCTCCGCAGATTCGACACCAGCATCTTGCAAGCTCATTTGGCGCGCTTGTTCCAGCATGCGCCTTTCCATCTCTTCTAGCCGCCTCTCCTCTAATGACTTCTGAGGTATCTGAACTTGAGGTATTACATTATCTCCAGGCTTGTATTTCTTGCGCATCTCCTCTTTCTCGTCGTCCGGTTTGGCTTTGTCTGGGTTCGCAGCCAGGAACATGTCGAGTAAGGTGGTAACGGTAGCATTGTGACGAGTATCTCGAACTTGAGCACGGCAAGACGGACAGGTGAATTTTAGCGAACCGGGAGATGGAGGATTTGGTGAATTTTCCGCTACGGTTTTTTGCCATGAAAACCAATCTTTGAGACAAGAGCCGCAGAATGTGTGTAGACAATCAAGAAGGGTCAAGGGTTGGTAGAGGATATCCGTACAGATCTAGTAAGTCGTTTAGTAAAAACCAGTGAATTTCACCGTCTGCTATTTGAAATAAAATATAAACTTACCGAACATGTCAACTCCTTCTCCAGATCGACGCCAGGCCTTGAAGAGGTCATCGCGTCTTTTGCCGACTTATAACTAGGGATATTGCAAATCCCAAGTTTCTTTTTTATTTTATACGAGGGCGGCTAACAAGAAGAGTTAATGATGGTGGGGGTGTATCTGAAATAGGACACCTAAAATGTCTCTGTACTGCCGAGTCCAAGTACTTCGTATCGAGTCCCGCGCCACCATTAGAATCGAACTGCATGGTGCTAGTAGCTGCGCATCCGATGCATCTGACCGCAGCGTCGGTGACCTTAAGAAAAAACCGGTAACGAAACAGAAACGTTTATAAATATGTCAGAGCAACAGTCAGCTCTTTCTCATCCGCACGTGCGGTTGTCTACGCCACTAAGTCCGCTGAGTCGGCGGTGAAGAAATGGAGTTGAAGGTTGAAAGATGGGGAAAGCTATTAGATACATTGTAGATCATCAGAAATACATGGAAGGTTGCGCTATTCAATTTAATGTAATGTAATGTACGGATCCGTAGAATAAATTAAGCTGCATAAATTTATTTATAACACGTTTCTTCGATAGGTATTCTCCGTATTTAGTCAACCGTAAGTTTCCATTCTTGTCACACTTCGACTAGAAGTACCTATAATGTAGCCAATGACATAACTGATCACAAGCAGCAAACTTGATGTATTATATTTGTCTAGTTAAATGAACTAATACTTGCACATGACAATTCCGAAGCCTCGTTGATGCGTTTATTTCTAAGCTAGTATTAGAAGAATACGATCTAGGCTCGTTGTTATAATATTGGATTAGTTGACGAATAATGTTTTAAAACTATCGCTGTATTATATAGTTCCTAGGTACGAACGAGACTAGATACTATTACTAGCCCTGAAGAGCCTGTACTCTATGCTGGCTTTCAAATGTAAGGGACACGCTATCAAGAGTTAGGCTATCAAGTAGTGCATTCATACCTACCAACATTGAAGGTCCTTTTTGTAATAGTAGCATATTAGCTATATTATATCGTGATAAGTATTACTATTTATGAATAATAGCTCCTCTAACTACCTACTGCGTGTCCATAGCCTCGATATCGCGGGCCGGCCGATGCCGTCGTTAGCTAGGAATCTCATCACATAATCCCCATCTTATATCTTACCCGGGAACCTAATAGGTGCTCATGGAGTTTAAGCCGGAGTATTTTATGAATCGTTCTCCACGTAAGCTTGTCGTGTTCATACCGCAGAGGCTTACCTGCATGCAGCTTCTACTACAGTGAATAGCATACTGTTTAAGCACTATTACATGGATATCCAACAATTAAGGCCATATGTTGTTCCTACGTCGACTTATACATACAACCTCGTTACGAGGCTAAATACACCCAAATGATATGAGAGACAATAGCCCATGGACATCGTTGATGGTTTTAGTTTAAGTTCCTATTTAGATGATTGTTACCTATGTCCAATAACTCATTTACAGTAGCTTGACTTAATTATCTAATGCACTCCGTTTCACAATCCGTTTCTGTGCACAACTATGCACACCTGTATAAATACAGCCGCGCTAACGAGGCCTAGATCTAAATCCCCGGTCAGCCCTATCCGACACTCCAAACCCATGTATGGACCCCACTATCTGAGCGTAGCCGAAGTGGCTGTTAGACTGTTAGTAGATGATCGCGGCCCGCATAGACGTTGCATGCGAACATCAGCATATTTCATGTGTATTTGAGGTCTTTGGATTGTAACATATATCAAAGTTTAGTCCTAATAGTTTTAAGAGGAAGCAGTATGGTTTTAAAGACGTAGTATTTAATTGATTCAGAATCCCGGAATTTGAGTGTAAGCGGTCATAAGGTATCATCAATGAATCTCCTCGTCTCTCAAAAATTGATATGACGAGCCTGATCAAATGCCTTATATGTTCCCCTGCACCGCTTAATCACGCCGTAAAATGACTCCCCTATTCATGCGTCCATTCCGGCTTCTTCTTCTCCGCGAAAGCTTTCATGCCAATCTTCTGATCCTGACTGCCAAAGAGCGAGTGGAACACACGCCTCTCGTACTCGACGCCGTCCCGCAGTGGTAGGTCCTGGCTCTTGTTCACTACCTCCTTAGCGGCAATAATAGCTACCTTAGAGTAGCTCGCGATTGTCTCCGCCAACTTCAGCGTGCCCTCCATCAGCGCTTCGTAGCTAGGGAAAACTTTGGAGGCAAGACCCCATTCCGCCGCGTCGGCCCCCGAAATTGACTTGCCTGTTAGTACCATCTCCATAGCACGCGACTTTCCGATGGCCCGTGTTAGCCGCTGACTACCTCCGGCGCCGGGGATGGTACCCAACTTGATCTCGGGCTGTCCAAAATTGGCCGTTGTAGTGCAATACAGAATATCGCACATCATGGCGAGCTCGCAGCCACCTCCAAGAGCATGTCCGGACACAGCCGCGATAATGGGCTTCTTGACCTGCGTTGTGAGTTGAGACCACGACTCGATGAAGCTCTTGGTATATGCTTCAGAGAAGGTGAGGGGGGCCATCTCCTTAATATCTGCACCAGCAGCAAAGGCCTTTTCGGATCCCGTCAGGATGATAGCTGAGATGCTGTCTGAGGAGTTGAGCTCGCCCAAGGCTTGGTTGAGCTCGCTGATTAGGGGCGTACATAAGGCATTGAGTGCCTTGGGTCTATTCAGGGTTACTGGTGGAATTAACCGGGTTAATTCTCAGTCACGGAGAAAAGTATCATCGACTCACCTTGACCAACGCCTGGTTTAGGCTCTGATACCAGTATGTACTCGTAAGATCGATTCGCTGTGGCAGAAAATTGGCGGACTGTTCTAGGGAGTGTATATGGTTGAAGGCGGGAGGCTAGTGGCCTCAAGGTCCGTAATGTGTTCATGGTTGGGAAGCTAATGAATCGCAATTACTATGATATATAAGTGTTTTAATGGAAATACACAGGGCCAATTGGATAGTATGAACCAACGGCTAGGTCATTAATAAAGAGTAAGTTCACGATGTGGTGAACCAGAACTCATTCACTTCTCAAATAAGAGACCGTTGAGTTTATGTGTAACTTAAGCTTAAAACAGTGATATACATTTTCCCTTACGTATGAGCTCATGAAGCCGAAGCTGGCCGAGGATAATAAGCCGTAGCTGAATAAGCAAAACCCCGCTACGATGTATTGGAATATCCCGAGGTCTTGTATCAAGTTATGTGCAGCTAAAGGGGAAATTAAAGGCCTATGCGTCATACATAGCCTAGCAGACCTGGCCAGGCCTCCAGGCACCCAATAAAAACAGACCCATTATAAGTTTCGTGGCTGTGAATGTGGCTAATCGAGTTTTAATTAGCTGGCCAGATTGGAGTTTGGCTCTCCTGGCGTCGCAAGCGAAAAGTCGCGACGTGCAAATTGCTACCGAGACAATTCGATCCTCTTTACTCATTCCGGCGTCACCCATTTCTCTTCACGATCGCACTTCCCTCGTTACGAATATTTTACGAATCTTAAACAAGAATTCAACCTAGTTTAAATTATTACCGTTCAAAGAAGAGAATAATCGCATTATCGCATCATCCATCATGGACAGTGTCGAGGCAGATCAAACCCCTTTCGCGGCCGTCACGGCCCAGACGTCTAAAATCCAGCGAGTATGTCTTTGCGCCAGGAACTTTAGATCCATTGATACTTTTCTAACAATGTGCAGCAATATCAAGCCCTATTAGATCGATCAACACCGTACGTCCTGCAACGATGGATTGGTACAGGCGTATTCCTAGGCATCTTCTTTCTCCGCATCGTCTTTGCACAAGGCTGGTACATCGGTAAGAGCAACCTCTTTTGTAGCGGTAAGAAGGTATAGCTAACCCGTTTCCAGTGGCATATGCTCTCGGTATCTACCTTCTTAACCTCTTCCTGGCCTTCCTCCAGCCCAAGTTCGACCCTTCGAACGAGCTCCTAGACAATGAGATGGAAGATGGGTCAGCCGGTGGCCTACCGACGAAGCAGGATGAGGAATTTAGACCGTTTATTCGACGACTACCCGAGTTTAAGTTCTGGCATGAGGCAACCCGGGCTATTTCCATCGCGTTCACTTGCAGCTGGTTCGAGATCTTTGACGTTCCCGTCTTCTGGCCTGTGTTGGTGATGTATTGGATCATCCTCTTTGTTCTGACCAGTATGTTATGATGATTCTCTCCGGATGGACTAGCATCACTAACTTTTATCTCCAGTGCGCAAGCAAATTCAGCATATGATTAAATACCGATACGTGCCATTCTCATTCGGCAAGGCAAAGTACGGTAAGGCCAGTACTTCATAAGCATGGATTTACGACAGATACGTGACCACAACTGGGATTAATCAGGGTAACGCTGGGAAAGGCTACTGAAAGGGTCTAGACTTGAGGCGTAGACAGTTTCAGTACATTTTTTAATGAAGTCTACCTTTATCAAGGTGGTACGCTGAAGTTTGACTTGTACAAATTACGATACACGCTTTTTGTATTAAGGTATACAGGAGCTGGGGGGTTCTGTACGGAGTAATGTTGTGAGCGTCCAAATTAATGATGGTCGACCTTAAGGAGGCAAAACGAGGAATGAGGATAGCATGGAAGCGGACCTGGCGCAGGTTTGACTCTTCCGGATCATCATTGTTAGACATTGTACTGCATTGTATCGAAGACCAATAATAATTAGCTTTAAACCCCAATTGGTGATGCTCAGTCTAATGGTTATTACCTATATTGGATTATCGTGTTGGGGATATTGGAGACGGGGAACGGGGGATGGTTGCAGGTGCATGTAAAGTTGGAGATAGGCGATGGCGATAGCGATAGCGATAAAGCTTAGGCGCCTATGCGACTTTTACAGCTGACAGCTTTTTTTTTTTTTTTTTTTGCGACCGATAATCTTTGGGGAAAGTATCCACTTCCACTTCATCCACTCCTTCGCGACGCGCAGAACAACCCAACCTTACATAACTTTAACTTGCGACCACGCCGTTCATTTTAAGAACCTACTCCTCCCAATTACACGCCGTCGAGATATCTCAGCAATCACAGCTTTAGACATTGAGAGTTTTAAATAGTATCATTGAATACTTTATTTTCATTGCCCCATTCTTTGTTTCTTCACCCTGTTTTACCTATCCTCAAGCCATCGTGACGATGGCTTCCTCGTCGCGCAGCGGTGAGCACCGCTCCGTTCACCAAGACTTCATTGCTAGGATTCGATTCTCCAATGCGCTTCCGCCTCCCCCCAATCCGCCAAAACTTCTCGATATACCTAATACCGGCCTTGCAAGCGGCCAATATACAGCCCCCGGTTTCGCCTCGAGGTTAGCAAGGGAACAACCGCTAAACATCGAGGCCGATGCTGAACTAGGCATGCCATTGGACCTCGTGGGAATGCCAGGCATATTCGATGGCGATGAAAGCTGTATGCAAAGCTATAGAGCTATGATGACTATATGACTGACTTAGATACAGCTATCCAAGCTCCTACCCAGCCACCACAACTTCATCCCCGCGATCGAGCACTTCTCAGAGCTCCCGGCAGTCTAGGCCATCCTAAGCTTGCTGAAGCCAACGTATCCTTCCTACGACGCACAGAGTACATATCTTCTGTTTCGACTAAGCGCCATGATGGCGGCGCTTTACGCAGCAACAACCCAGCTCCTAAGCGTCCTTTGAAGCGGCCTTCTCCCGAACGAGATGTCGATTCACCGGCACACATCAAGAAGAAGATAGACCAGGGATTCGCCATAGCAGCCGCGAATCTGAAGGATAAGAGTAGGGTCAAGCATCCTTCTAAGAGAAATCTCAAGCTTGTTGATGCATATCCCTTGGTCCCCGACCTTGAGGCCTTTCCGGACTCTGGTGCTTATGTCACATTCAAGTTCACCCATAATCCCCTTCCTGCGACTCGTACATACGATAAGCGCCTCCTTAATGGAATCCTCAAGCCTATTAGCAAGACGGAAGCCGAGGAGGCCGCTTTCGCAATGGCCATGCAGGCCCACGAGCGGGATCCCCAGCATGTCCCGAAGCCGCAAAACTTGATGGACTATGACTTCTTCCTAAACGATAACTTGGACGCGTCCGAGCGATTCCGACAGAAGTTCGACATTGAAAACCCAGACCACGACGATGACAGCCTCTACACACATAAGAGCAACGGCAAACCCAACTTCATGTTCCCACGGGTACGAACGTATGAGACGGCACAGGAACTCGAGCTCAACAACCAGACCAAGTATGATGAAGAGGTGGTGCTAGCGTTCAATGATGACGAGGCAATCGATCAGAAGGCTGCGTTTTACTACCCAGTCATGCAGCGAAGCGTTATCAAGCCCCAACGCAACAAGAACATCGCCCGCACGATAGGACTCGTACCGGCGGACTTGAACATCGAGGAGCGTAACGTGGACCAACTGGATGTCGTAGTCGAGGATCCTAGCGACGACATCAGGGCGTGGATGAGCTTGTACCGGGATCACCCGTACGGTAAAGAAGAGGAAGGCGAAGGTGAGGAAGGAGAGGGCGCGCAGAGCGGGCACGGAGATGCGGAGCACAGGGAAGCTAATGGGCGATCTACACAGCAGGTGGAAGACGAGGATGAGGACCAGGATGCCGAGGGTGAGGAAGACTAGTGGCCGAGTTGGACCATTTGGCAATAAGGTCGCATACTAAGAAGTTTCATACCACCCCTTTTAAAGGAAGCTTTTTGTCTCGAAGACATTTTAAAGAATACCTACGTCGTCGTCCTGATAAGAATGCGGTAATTGGTATGAGTTAGGGAGGCATTCGGATAATGAGAGGAGCAGCCATCGTCTATATTAGCATCATCGAGCTCTTCTTTTATTCTAGCCTGCTGTTAGTTATGTAATGAGAAGCGCATATCTCACCACAGGATATGCCCAGTGGAGTCTTAGAGAAGGGCATTAGGGAGGCAAATAAAATATATCAAAAAGCTCAAACCCGCCAGTATACAATTGCACTCTCGATGTTAGACTTAATTAATATCTACTTAGGGGTCGATTCATGGATTCCAAGACCAAGGTTTCCTTTTACCACTATTAGACTATTAAGTCTAGAGCATTTCTTGGGGTATAAACCGTACTCAGGCAAAGAGGGTTCCATCCGAGTCCAAACTTAATTACAGACGGATGCTTACCGAAAGACATCATTGACTAACGACAAAAGAGTAGCATGATATAGCAGTAGAGATTGTGGAACAGTACATGTCAGGAAGAACGTAAATTAAATGCCAACTACCATCAATGTTGAAAAGGTCTCAAAGTATAACCAAATGTGTGGCAGCTTCAGATATCATTTCTCGATTCATTAGCTACAGACACGTTCGCATTCCATAAGGCTTCGGATCCTACATGAATGAACCTTTTCAATACTTCTATTCTGAAGCATGCGGGCTTGGCCACGATAGAACTCCGAAATCCGGGCAGCTCCATTATGAGCAGCAGCAGCCTGAACAAAAAGGGGTGGTGCCTTAGGTGCCTTACCCTGTAGTTTATGTTCGTACCGGATATATATCAAGCTACATCACAGTACAAAGACGTGAATAAGACCATATCACTGTAGAGGTATAAAACTAGTAGAACACAGTCTATCTATATTAGTTGGTTAATCTAACAGAAGAAATACATCACATCACAACACAACCCGACCGGAGTTCACCAAAAAGCCCGGAGCCCCGACTTTCTCCATCCCTCCGCTTCCACCGCCCAACTCGCCCAGCCTTCTCCTCTCCCTTTCCCTCCGCTCTTCGGGACCCGAGGGCTCGGGTCGACCTCACGTGACCGCGGTCCTCATGCGGCGCGCGATGTCGTGCATGAGTTTGAGCTTTTTTGTCTCTGGCGGCGGCATGGGGTTGTGGTCATGTGGTATATATATATACCGGCGGAGTAGGGGCTTACATACCTAACGTAGGTAAGTATGTAAGCAAGTGCAATGGTAAAAAGGGGAAGCCGGTCTCCAGAGTTTTGGCTGGGGGTGGGTCGGCCGTATTGTTGGCCTATCGTTGCTTGCTTTTTGGGGGAGTGGTCTGCGGCCGAGTTTGAGGCCTTGGATATCTAAGGTCGTATTTCTTTGGGCAGCGTTGCTTCTAAGGGAGCATGTGTTGGAGGTGGGAGGTGTTGGAGGAGTCGGGTATTAAGTTAAAGTATTGGACCTTGTCTAGTAAGGCTTTTGTTTGCTGGTCTTTGTATATGGAACTGATATGTCGTATGTTGCGGGATTTACCATCTGTAACGTACATCTTGACTTTCTACGGGACTATTACGTGTGTTGGTTCAGTCCTAGGTCGGATGATATCACACTGTAACCTAACAACCTCTCCTGGGTGATTTTATTGAACGAAAGAAGTTAATAGCTGACACTGATAACTATAATAGCAGTGTATGGTAGGTACTTATACATCTAGTATGGGATCCCATGAGGAATCTCTCATTGTTGTATACTCGACATGTAATGCGTGCTTAGGACTCCATGAACAATAAGTCCTCACATTACTATTAACGCGCCTCTCTCCTTGCATTAATATATTCTCAGGTCATATAAGGTGAAAGAAGTTTCCATTGAGGGCGCCGGTACCCATATAATAGTCTCTGAACAGAAACCAAAAACTCCCAGATAATACCAATATAGCAAATGATCAGATGATGTCGAATACAAAAGTGTATACAACACGATATCTTCCAGACACATATACTCCCGCCATCTCATCAACCCCTTCCCACCTTCCCCTTCCCAGCCGTCCTCCCACGCCCGTCACCAACCCCAAACCTCCCAAGCTCGGGATGTCTTCCCATAAAGCGGCGAATCCAATGTACACCCACCCTTGGCCTCTGGCCTTGCCTCTCCAGCAGCCCCTCCGCAAAGCGAACGATATCGCGCGTTCTTATAGCACATCCCCGAGCATTCTGCTCCGCGATCCACTCCACAAGCACCGCCTCCTGTTCCGGCCACAGCTTCTGCAGGTGCCCCGCGCCCTCGTGGTGGCTCCTGTGACCGTTGCAACGACGTGATAGAGTGGACAAGCTGACGTTATATTCCGAGGCGGCCTTGCGCATGGTCATGCCTCTGCGCACCATCTCCATGGCGCCGAGAAGGCGGTCTTCTCGATCGCTTAGGGGTTTTGTTGGTTTCCTTGGTTCCATGATTTCTGTAACTGTGTGTAAATAGATTCTGCAGAAATGGATGGCGAAGGATCGTTAGGCCAGGTAATATATTGTAGACTTGCGGTGAAAATGATTCGATATGTTGCGGTTCTGTGGTCAGACGTCACGTTATTGAGGTTTTCGAGCCGGGGTCGAAGTTGATGGTACGTGCTTCATATTTATGAATCTTAATCCAGTGCCTCTTACTTCTTCACAGGTCATAGCCCGACATAAGAGGTGGCTAGTTAGAAATAGGACTATAATCATTTACTTTATTGTGTGAGTAGCGCCGATTTATTAGAGGGGGGGAGGGGGGGGGGATGTATTACTGATATCGAAACATGCACGAGAGTAGAGACGATAGTGATTTTTAAACTTGTTTTGATCAATTTCTAGAAGAAAAAAGAAGTATATACAATAAAGCCGAAGCGAAGCGTATTAAATGCACACTGAATTATTATCCAGCCCCGGTCTCCTTTCTGTCTTTTCACTCTAATCCTTCTTATCCACGGGGTATCTTGAAGTAAATTTGTACGTCTTAAGACCTTCCACGAGGCCGCTAGCCACCTTTTCGAGGTCGCTGTCAGCGTAGACGCCTTCTGCCTTGGGGTCCAAGCCGCCCGCCGTAAGCGAGTCGCTGGGCGAGCTGCCGCCAAAATAGGCAACGGGCTTGCCGAATAGGTATGCCGTATTGGCGATTTGGAGAGGACGTAGGGGAGGGTAAAGTGGGCTTAGGTTACCGGCTGACAGAGCAAAGAGGCCAGCGGCATCGGCACCAGATGTGACAACCACGGCATCGAAGTCCGTGGCGTCGGCAGCCGAGTATGTCTTGTCGACACCATCAACTAGGCTCTCAGCTACGACGGTCACGGTTAGGTTATCGTTGCTTAGGCGCTCCTTCAGGCTTTTGGCCTGGTTGAGCGCATTCGTGCCGTTTGCCTTCGCTGTGCTAGCCAAGACACCGACCTTAAGCGTGGCAACAGTGGGTAGTGTATTGTTGACGATGCTAATGTTGATCGTCGTGTTGTCGTGGTAGTACGTGTCTTCAGGAGCAGGGGCCTCGAGACCGAGGGCAGTGGCAACACGGACTGCAACATCATTGCTAACCCTGTTGAGCTGCAATAGGACGTTCTTCTTGACCTCGGTAGATTGCAGGTGACTAGTCTCGAAGCGGATGGCATTAATGAGAAACTGCTGCTCGACTGGGGTAAGAGAGTTGTAAAAGAGCCGCGGTTGCGACCAGTGGTCGTCAAAGGTAGATGAGAGACCGCGGACGAGCCGGCCACTCGTGCTCCGTGAAGGTGCATTGAAATATCCACGTCCATTCTTCTGGTCTGCCTGCTGGGGGAACCCACCATTTAGCGAGTTGGGAGTGTCTTCAAATTAAGCGTCAGTAGAAGATTCTAGTTAAAGTTATGGGGTAAAAAGGACTTACAAGGGTGGATGTTCTTATGAATCAGGTTCTGGCCCGCACCATCCCGGTTGTTATTGTGAATGGGGATCACTGGTCGGTTGATGGGGAGCTGCTCAAAGTTGGGACCGCCATGTCGGTTCAACTGAGTGTCCAAGTAGGAAAAGATACGGCCTTGCAATAAGGGATCCTCAGTGAAGTCTACTCCTCGTACGATGTGTCCGGGTTGGAACTACGTCTTGTGTTAGTAACCAAATCAGAAGATGATGGCCTGGAATGGCTCTAGAATTGATAATAGAGGATTAAGACACTCACCATGATTTGCTCAGTCTCCGCGAAGTAGTTCGTCGGGTTCGTGTGCAACTTCATGACACCAAGCTTCTGGAGAGGGGCATACTCTTCAGGGATGATCTTAGTAGGGTCTAATAAATCGAATCCGAAAGCAAGAGCCTTGTCTTCGTCGACCAGTTGGACAGCGAGTTCCCACTCGGGTCCATTGCCAGCAGCGATAGCCTCAAACAGATCTTGTCGGTGAGCGTCTGCGTTCTTGCCAGCCAAGATCTGAGCCTCTTCCCAGTACAAACTGGCCTTTCCCTGCTTCGTCTTCCAGTGCCACTTCACGAACTGGGATTTGCCATCGTCGGTAACGAGGCGGAAGGTGTGAACACCGAAGCCGTCCTGTAAATGTTAGCATGTATTTAGTTGCCATATTTACTCCGGACTAACCATATGCCTAAAGCTGCGTGGGATACCGAATCCGGCCATAGCCCAGAAGAGCGTGTGGAGCGTGCTCGGCTGTTGGGAGAAGAAGTCCCAAGCCGAGTCATGAGCCGTAGCAGCTTGGGGGATCTCACTATCGGGACTTGGCTTTACGGCGTGGATCAAATCCGGGAATCTAATAGCGTCTTGGATGAAAAACACCGGGATATTATTCCCCACGATGTCTTGGAAATATTAGTCTCAAATTAGTACAACCAAGTACTTAGGTCCTCATACCGAAGTTACCCTCATCAGTGTAGCTAGATTTCATATTAGCTTAATTTTGGAAGACGACAAGGCGGTGTTCCTTACAATCTAGTCGCAAAACCGTGGACATCACGTGCTGTGTCGGCGCTTCCACGCGATCCAGCTACGGTTGAGAATCGTACGAAGACTGGGGTTTCTTTTCCGGCTTCCCCCAGGAACGAGGCCGCCGTTATGTTACTCCAATCACCATAACTCGTAAACGTGCCGTGAGCTCCGGCGCCCCTTGCATGAACTTGACAAGATTAGTCTAAGTAACTACGTTGTATCCGCTTAGTAACACATACCAGCTCGTTCAGGAACCTATTAATTCATTAGTATATACCCTGGCATATATGCGTTGTACAACGGTAATCTCAAGCTTTCATAATCGTATGGATTCAATATGGAGAAGGATATATAACTTACTCGCTCATGATCAAAATGTGTGATTTTCTGACGGAAGATGAAATCTTCTAGGAGGCTAGGGCCCCTGTCACCGGCTCTCAGGCTGTCTTGCTCCTGGATTTGCCCACCCACGTCATCAGTGAAGTATCCGCTACTGTCGTCGATGGTGGCGGCGAGTATAGGGTCTTCGGTAGATGATTCTGCCCTACTACGAAGAGCGGCAGCAGGGTTGGCAAAGGGGCAACCAGCTGCTGAGACAAGCCCAAGAAGCCCAAGAAGGGCTGTGGGTGTGGATACACGGCCCATATTGCCTTATATATGATGTCCCTAGTCCCTTCGAATATATATCTTAGTGAACCACAGCTAAGGGCAGGAAGAAGGTTTGTAGGCGTAAAGTAGGAACGACTTCTTATAGAAGAGGGAGGGTTCCACGCGGTGTTTATAATGAAAGAGAGAAACAAGGATCAGACTTACATAAACCCCCAAAATTCAACCGTTTGCTTGAGGCTCTAATCAGGATTCAAGAATTACAAACATTCCTACCCACTTACACGTTTTTCATTGTCTAGCATTCTATTTCTTTCACCCTCCATCTGCAAGCCATTGGTCATCTCCACAATAATGGCCGCTAGTTGAAGGCGGCTGCCAGTAAGGTTAGGGGTGATGGTAAAGTTGAATCGGATATAGTAAATATGCCCGAGCCCCATGCTTCGATGTGTGACGAGATGAGAGGGTCCAATGGTACATACGATACATAGCACATATATTGTATACCTCAGAACCTAGATGCCAAGAGCGGAAACATTGACTCGATGGCACGTAAAACCCGAAGGTGAGCGAACCTTAGGGAAGTCCAACCGTGCCACAGGGGCGGAGATTATAGGCGCTTACAACAGAGGATAAGTTGGTTGGCAACAGTACCTCGTGCGTGACAGGATAGAGACACTACTTGGCGTTGATGTGATATATCATGGGATAGCTATGTTCCTCCCATGGAATTCGGTTGGCGTCATGTTTGTTCATCATGTGCGCGGGTGCTTAGCAAACGTCTTGCAGTCTCGCGACATTTATCACGACTAGCGAGCGCTATTGAATATGGTGACATAGTGCTACGCCTTTTCGGCGGAAACTCGCCGGATCATGGATGAAAGGTACCCAGCAACAAACCCCGGGTTTCTCGTACTAAGGATTGATAGTCGAACAGAGATCGGCAGTAAGAAGTAAGAAGTAAGAAGTAAATACCACTATTCGACAGACCGAAAATCGAGGTAAATGATATCCCTTCTTGCTCCTACGAAATTTCCTATCTGTAAGAGAAACCCACCTGCCAATTTTGAAAATTTTTGTTGCAATACTAGTAGGAGCGGTATATTATCGTTGTATCAAGCAGTCGTCTGCATACCTAATCACAGCTGTCAGGTACAAGAGATTTTGCATGGACGTGATCCGGGTGTGGGGGTCCTCAGAAAGATGCATGTAACCCGCCTACCGACAGTTGTTTAAAAGGCTAAAAAAAGAAAAGAAAACTAGAACTAAGACAGTTTGTCTTAGCCGAACTTGACCGAACCCAATCAACAAGCTCGATTAGCATAGCAACAAATTGTGTGATTTAAAAGAGAGCGTGAGGAATGGGAGAGCAACGCTATGTGTTGCACCGATATATGAAAATCATACGAAGCGGACAGAGATACGATATGTATTTTAGTAATACCATCAAGTAGCCCCAAATTGATATTTGGACGGGGCTCCTATCTGAAAGGTCATACTTGTGCATAGGTTGTATCGAAGTGGCGGTTTCTGCGTTGCCATTCGGGAGAATTACACACCATTGGACCGCTACCTGGGTGTAAGGTAGAGTACGTAAGGGGTAGAGTACGTAAGGTATTCATGGGTATTGATGGGTTGAAGAGTTCCAAGGTTCCACGATGGCGTTGGGGGGTCAAGCTGGTCAGGCTAGACAGGGAGGTTCATCAATCTAAGCTCCCGGGTATTGGCCGCTGCGAAGACGGCCAAGATCCCTGCAAGCATGATGAAAATCCGGCACTTGCATGAAATTAAATGGAGACCTAGACGGCTACCAATCGTAAGCTAGGTAAGACTAACTGACCAATGCCGTTCGAGGCAACTCCGGCCGGTCCACGGTTTGTGGTACCGCCGTTCGAAGGATTGCTCCTTAAAGTAATGATTCCCACGCGGTTATCTCACTACCTAGGGGTTGATAACTAAAGTAGCAGATTGGCATTGGACAATGACCGGAAGAAAGCAGCCTGAGATGGTTAGCAGGTTAGGTAAGGTAGATCGACTTATTTGTGTATATACTGGAGACCTCTCAAGGGGGCAGACCGAGTTGTGGCCTTAGATGACGCAAAAAAGCCGGATCTTAGATCTTGGCTGCTCCCGGTGGGACATGGTTGCAGTATGGTTGCAGTATGGTTGCAGTATAGTGGTGGTGATTATGAAAGCTCGGTTCGCTCGGTTAGCTTGGCATTGTCGTCTTCGTCCCAGAACTTGTACGGTGAAGGTAGTTTCTATGTTGTATGTATATGTATGCGGTTATAAACGCCGAGAGTCATCAGCTAGGCTGTCTTGGTGACCTGATTGCCAAGATCCTATGATCATTCTATTACTATCACGTGCGTACGTGTCCGACACAATTATTGATTTGTGGCTTTTATATCTGTTTGCAGTATTATGTAGTGTTTGCGTGGTTTGCGTGGTAAGTGACGGGACATTCGCACGCAATAGGAAAAAGCAAGGTTGACTACCTTTTTAGATACTTATGGAAAAATGAAATAATGAAAATGAATTACATAGTACCGTTAGATCCAAGGTTACCTAACCTAATGTTTACACTAGGTGTGTATATAGGTTGCTCTAGTGTAGTTCTAGCGCTTATCCTAGGTGAGACGGGACCGTTTCTTAAGCGTATTCCTACGGTGTAGCCTCAGTCAAACCCAATATCACCGATAACCCCGAACTACTACCCCACATCCCTACTCCAAAGTTCAAAGATAGGTAGCCTTCTACATTCACATCACGACTAACTCAGTATTTTGATTCCTAAAGTCCCCGCAAGATAGGTACCCGCCTGCGACCCCTTGCTAGGCCTGGCTGTAAAGGTCTTACCATAGCCGGTTATGACTCTTAATGTTTAACTGAAAAATGAATACCCTCGAGAAGCTAACTGGTGCGGACTGGGGCCGCATCTGCACGACGGGCACGTTGGTTCTATTGATTACAGATCTTTTCAACTAGTGTATGACTGGTTTCGCTCAAGGGTATAATCCACAAGCTTCCGTTAAGAGTTGGTTCTGATCTATCGGCACCGACGGCCTGTCTAGCTTCCTACTGCACGGTTTGGAATACACACAGATCGCATTTTTGATTGGATCAATAGCTTTCAAAACTATTCAATGAGTATACGACAGATGCTACTTAATGCCTACACCACAAGTTACCTTCCTACCTTCGGTCTAATTCTAACTCTCACATGCTTTCATCATATGAAGAGTTGGTCGCACTTTAGGCCTAACTCTGGTTCTTCTACCCCAAGCCGATGGCGACATTATTACAGTGGTGTCTATCATGACGAGCTCGGGATAGCCTCGTATACATACCCTATCACGAGGTCGCCTTAAATCCATACGCATAAACATACACCCAAAAAGATAATAGACTTGGAGTTGGCTCTTGTCTTTTAACTACGCCCAGGAGCGAACTCATATCTGATACTACCTTCCCATTCATCGCGTTTCGTTGCAATAGCACAGAGCACTCTATTTACCGGGATGAGGGCAATTCCCCACAGCTTTCTCTTAGTTAAGAGATCCTCGGGGGAGTCAGTCTTTGTGGATTGGATATCCAACTCATCTGTCAAGCTTCTAAACATAAAATGACTAAGATTGAATGTATAACGGACATCAGCGTCGCTGATCTTCCTATTTTAATTTCTAGTTCTAACCAACAGCTCACGTTATCCAAAGGATTTCGCAAATAATTCGACAAATTCTTTTGCTTCTACCTAACAGGATGACAGGATTGGTTTCGAATGTTCGACCACCGACGATCATAACTTTAACTTATTCTACTTGCTGCGCATATATGTAGTATATATTATATATATATTCGCTGCTTAGGTACTGAATGGTCTTGGCGCCCCAATTTATAGACCTATTCTCGAAGCATGACATACATTAGTTATGTGAGCGACAGTGCATACACTTAGTGTCTAGTCTCTCGTCCAAGACTTGACGACACTATTGTTACGTTCACGGCCGGGAGGTTTCCGCGTATAGGCCACGGATTTAGCGGCGCTTGTAGAGGGCTGAATTTACCCGGCCCAGCGCACCGGAGCCCGGTGAACCGGGCCGCTGATAACTACCGGGCCTATGGCGTGGCGCTGGGTGAATTCCAAATACCGTGACGCATCGAGATATTTAATATAAAAGCTTGATACCCTCCCTAAAGAAGTCAATCTTTAAACGGACCGAGCCGGTTACACAGGAGCTAGATCTTGCAACATCATCTCTCAATTATGACGATACGACTTCTTACTATGTGCTTATCAATACGAGATCTGGGATGACAATTGCAGTCTGGTCAAGTGGGATGGTGGATACTGGATGAGAAAAAAATGCATCGATTCACAGTAACCGGGTAGTTTTGGGCGCATAGATCTCCAAAGCCGTTATCTTATGGCCTGTCGGCCCCGGTGGACTGCAATAAATCGGGCGGCAAGGACCAGGATGAGAGCTGTAGGGCTAGGCTAGGATCGAGGGCTCCCGAACAAATTGAAGTGCTTCTATACTGCATGTTGCCCTCGGGCCTCGATGCTATTCGCCTCGGACTGTGTTGTTGTTCCTGATCTACGTCGGACCCCTATGCATTAGCTTCAACCTTCCGGCGTTCAACCGCGAGCGCGGAAATGCCCCTTTCACCAGGGTGACTAGGTAGCTACCCACGCTAATATGCTATACTCGGTCTCTTTCCAATACTTTAATCTCGTTTCCGGGAACGGGCGGATCGTTTACTCCTCGCCGGGTACTAGGTGCTTGACTAGTTCGGTTGGAAATCCAGGGTCTATCTTATAATGTCAGGCACCGATTGCCTAGCGACATTCCTGTCTTGTCACGGTAGTATATTCGAGGCAGGATATATTTGACTGTATTCCACCGGACGCTGATCGCACTCCTATATCGCTGACGATACTAGCGGAAATGGTTATCCTGTAAGTGGACATGGCATCCGGGCCGTTTGGATGTTAATGCCTCAACAAGGCTTATCTTTGGCAAACTTAGCGACGGTATGATCATTCCAACTCGTATACCCAGCCAAGTATGCCCACAATCTCAAGCGAGAGATGATATGCTTTCTACGTATGGTAACTGGGCCAACTGGAAATCTACTGTTGCTCAACATATACCAGGTATACTTTGCGCATGAGATGCTTTATACCGCAAAGAAATCATAACTTAGCTTCTGGTGATAGTATGACATCTAAGTAAATACGGACACTATAACCACGAAGTGTCTCCTTGGTGTCCAATATATGTCATGTTTAAAGATCGATGGCGTCTATGAGACAACTATAAACCATCTCTTCATAGAACTTTTAATATACCCATATGTTATATTAAAGATAGGGTCTATAAGGTGGCAAATCGCCTTATATTGATAGCTAACTCATCCTACGTATCCATTAGTGCTTTGATAACTTATATGCGCCTGTTTGCGTCTTACAATGTAGCTGAGGATAAGCCTCTATACTGAAGATACTCAACTATGTCAACCTCGGAGGCCCAGTCTTCAGTCTACCCCCTATAATAGGTAGCTTTTATGGGAATAGGGAAGGGTTAAGAAACATAGCAGAAATGAATACCTAGCTTAATATGTTCAATTGCTATTATTTTCTACGCTCAGTACCTTCAGTTTTTATAGAACTGCCTGCTAGACCTGCGTACAGTGTAGCTTCACTGGCGATTAGGCGCACAGCCGGTCTTTGATATGAAACTTGAAATACGCAACGCCTGAATAGAGCCAACACGGGCATCCTGACTCATGAAGTCCGTCTAAGAACCTAGCACAAGCCCAACCAAGTCGGCAGGTTCATCAAAGAAATCCAGAACAACAACGCCTAGCCTACTCCCGCGCTTCTCCCGTAGCAGAGCAGCCAACTGGTGATTCACGCCTCCATCCGGCGTAACCTCCGTCCCATTCCCAAGCGCCATCGTCTGCGGGAACACAGGCGGGACGTTAGCATTATGCTCGCCCGACGCAAACGTAATGAACAAGCTATCCGCCGCATCGCCCGTAGCAGCAGCCGCCTTCTCTAGATGTGCCTTCACAGCATCCATCTTGGCCCGTACATTCTCCGCAACCGAGGCATCCGTCCCGAGACCCGTGGGTTCATAGTAATCCTCCACGAACGCGCTCTCGCCAGTCGTCGCATTATACACCACCTCGAATCCGTCGGGGTTGTTATCCGGCCACTCCGCCGGACTCAGATGGATCCCGGGCAACTCGCCGTCCTCGATACCGCCCATATCGAACCGTCTCAACAGCACGATTTTCCCTCTACTCTCCCCCAGCGTCCCCAACCTTCCGCTCTCTCTCCTAATAAACCCCCCCGCAACACCCAATACCTCCCTCAACATCCCCTTAACCACCCCATCAAACCCCGCCCCCTCCCTCGTGCCCCCCTCATACTGCAAGCTCACCAACACGCTCTCCGTCGGATTATCCACCAACCACGCCGCGAGCGCAACCAGCACATCGCTCAGCCGCGCCCGCGCCGACACCAGCGCCCCTCCGTGCCAGAACACGAGGCTGCTGCCCAGCGGGTCGAGCGCGAACCGCAGGTCGAAGAACCTAACGCCGGCGTCGAGAGCCGCGGCCGCGCCGCGCCGCTGAGTACGGAAGACCTGGGCGGGAGCAAGAGGGGGGGAAGATCCAGACCCGGATCCGCCGTTGCACCGCGCGGTTACGGGCGCGAGCGCGTCCTGCGTCGCCTGGCTGTAGTTCCAGGTAGCAGCGTCGTGGGTCCCGGGGATGTTGAGGCGGGCGAGGGCGTGTCGTCTGTGACTTTGGCCATCCAGTTTGCGTACGGGTGTGATGATGATGATGATGATGATGATGATGATGATGATGGATCGCTATCTTCTACGCCAAATACCTCCCGACTATCCCGTAAGACCTTTTGTAGCGCGAGTTGCCCGAGGGTAGAAGAAGCATCGCTCGAGTCCGCGGTGACTAGCGCCGCCGTTGCTGCGCAGCTAAGTATGAGGACGAACGGATGGCGCATGTTAAAAGAATATGATCTGTGCCGTTTCGACGAACGTTGCTGGAATTTTCATGCACAAGCGGGTATCGAACTTAAATCTTCCCCTTAAGTTTTATCCAATTCACCACCTCGCGTTCAGACCGTTCGTAGAGCCGTCTGAACTCTTGTAACTAAGACCTAGACCTCCCCTTTTTATTGGGAATGAACTTTTATGTTGTAACCCTTTAAGATTTTGAGGCTGTGTTGTGTCCATCTTTAATGACGACGGACGCCGTTCTTTACTTCGTTTTGTTGAGCACAGTCCCAATTCTGCCCACGCGCTCTGGATGGGTTATGTGATTGGTGGTGTCAGCACAACACCATTTATGAAGCACTTAATGACTATACGAATTATTGACAGCTACGTTAAAGAGAGGATAGTAGGGTTTAAAAGCCTCGCATTTTTTAAGCATATTGAATCGGTATGCTATTAGACTACCTTTTATATTCAAGTTGCTATTGAAACCATTGATCTGGTCGCCTTGTAAACCGCACCTATGGAGCCTAGTCTGTACTCATGCCAGTCTGGCATGGACCGCAGAATAGCTGCCTCGAAACTATATTGGTAGCTCGTTCTTTTGGATGGGTTTCCACGGCGAGGGACATAACTGTCTCCAGGCATTCATCCTGCGAGGGACCATCTTATTTCGAATTATAAAACCAAATGGAAGGCTGAGATGTTGCTCATTTGGGCTTCGTAATCTCGAAGAACTCCTTTACACCCTGCACAACAACCTCAACATTCATATTGACAAGTGGCATCTTGTCGTAGCTGTCTTCCTTCATGATCGCAACTAGAGCGAGATATTTGTCGACTTCACGTAGTATTATGGGTTTATTCCCATCGCTCAGTACCATGCAACTTTCGGCACATCCCGAGGCTACCTGATCTTCTATTTTCTGGTTCCAGGGTGGTCCCTCCAGAGCTTCGCGGTATTTCTGAGTACGGGGCCAGCTTCCATATACTTCTGTAACGTCTATTATGACGTCGATATAATCGGAACAGATCTCGTAGCTCGCCATATCTGCGGGCTCGCTGTCGGTTGCAATATATATCTTGGACAAGACATCAAATAAATAGGCTTTTTCGAAGCGACAGGTGCGACAAAGGTTAGTAAGCATCGCCTCGAGTATACCAAGTCGGGGAATAAGCTTCTGAATAACCTTGCTGAACGCTTCGAAAATGCTATGGTTATATATGCTAGTTAAGTGAAAAGTAACTGGCGCGTTCTCGAACCCGTGATCGCAGAGTTCGTCTTGGATTCGGATAGTGATGTCTCGTTGGATATCCAACTTATAGTCATCTGATAAGCCGTCTACTTTGTGAATGAACACTTCGATTTTGATGTTTGGATACGTTCGTTGAAGGTTTAGTATAGTCACGTTCAAGCGTGCTACTGCCTCTAGGTAGTCATCCTGGGCGTCTATGACCCAAATCAAGGCGCCTATCTCGCCAAACATAGCATCGATGTCGAATGTTGGGTTATCAAAGATGTCGATCTGGCCTGGAAAATCCCACACTTGGAAATCCATGAAAGATCTATGGGGCTGTGTTAGAAAATAGATCACGTATCTAGCAAGCAAATTCTTACGGCATAGTGTCCTTTTGGATGCGTGCAGTGGACTCCAGAAATAAAGTCTCGCTCGGGGGTAATTTGTGAAATACCACACTCGATATCGACGATTTACCACTCCTAAGGCGGGATCAGCCTGGTTTTCCCACATTGGATACTCGATGGCCTACCTTCTCTGCCCCATCAGGAGCAACCTAGGTTTCCCTTTCGATGACAGATCCGGGGGCTGATCGGACACCCTCGATCCGTTTTTCCGTAGTCTCTGGTCCTGTTCATAAACACGTGTTAGAGCCTGCTGCGCACTGGACGGTGTCCCATATAGTTGTTCCCCGGCATCATCGGGACCGAACGGGTCCAAACCACGAAGCCGAGAAGACATAACGTAGAACGAAAAAAATTTTCAAAGAGGAGCGAAGAGGTATGGAATGACGCTTCTGAGCGGACAATAACGGTTTGGATACATTAAGGACAGAGTTGGTTGGAGTAGGCGCGCTCCTCGTACGGGCGTAGTATTTTCCTAAGTACATCTCTGCTGAATCGTACGAAGAGAACAGCTATCACTAGTGAATCTCAAAATCCGAACGGCCAGATGCTCATTTCTCGCCGTTTGTAAATGTGTTTAAAGGTGACATGCGAGCCAATCTGCAAACGAGTGTACCGAGTCCAAGGGGATGGGAACGCGAGGTCGTAATGGTAAAAAACAGCAACGGCTGGGTGGCTGCATATAGGCAGCTTCGACCAGGGGATACGTCAAATTTCATAACGGGAAAAGGGTCACGGACCCGGAAGGTTCAGCTCGATCAAAACAGGGCATATCGCTCCTGATAATCTATAAAGAGGGAGATGATTTCATTGCTGATCTCACCGTGGTACAAATTAAACACCTCGGGGATTCCGCTCAGAGAGCTCGGATAAGTGGTAATCTGGTCATAGGTAATAATCTCCCCGTCCGCGAATCCGGCTCTATACCTGACGTCTGCCTAACGACAACAAAAATAACAATAGCGGTAATATATATATAGAGACGGGTATGACCACTGCACATTATGACTGCGTGTCAGAGGCGTCATGGTAAGAAGAGAGGAGGAAAATTGAGAATAATGGCAGAGGGTGTATCTGACTGGTTACGAGCACCGGTCGTTGGATCAATGACCTTGTTCATTGAATTGTCGGCGATGATACGCGGCGGTGTTCCTGTGCCACTAGGCAATACCAGCTCGGATGGTGTTTTAATTCGTAAGCAAGGAAATAGCCAGGAAAAGGTTGAAGAAAAGAAAAGACAATGTCTCACCTCCATGATGAGAGAGCGAAACTAGGTAAGATACCGGGATCTAAGCTGTTACGCTGGATAGTGGAACGCACGGTAACCCTAACCTCCCCTCTCCCCCGGCGACATGGACGAGATGTAGAAAGAGATGACCGTGCGTACTGACGGCAAGCGGATTGTCCGCTTGGAGTTTTCTCTAGCCTATGGTATGAGAGACTCTGAGTCAGCTTCTATATAGCGGCGAATAGACTCGCTTAGTTATTAAATCAACGTAAACTAACAGGTTGGCACGGGCTTACTCACCTTAACAGTTGTACCGCCAATGATGACTTTACGTAGTACTGACTCCTTGCTGGCTCTTTACTGGTTGCAATAAATAGCGACGAGAATGAATAGGCAACACGGTTGTGCACAGCGTCGGGGCACGATGTTTCGGTAGAGCGGGAGATGCCAGGCTTGATTTATTCAGCTGTCTCTGTTGTGCCGACGTCGACGGCTTTGGATGGAATAGCTGCAATTTCGAAACGAATTGAACTTATTGGATGCTCTTTCGCGTCAAATTAACATTAACTAATAAATCCTTGGGTGTCATAAAAAAACTCATTGATGCAGATGTAAGCAAATCCTGCCACGCTCAATATACGAGACTCGGGTATAGTCTTATTGCGCTCTAGGCGGGAATAATAGTATCGAATGTGAGGGACAGACAAATAAAGCACAAAGTGGAGTGAAGAGAGGACGGGCAAGAAGTTACTATCAGCTGGCAAATTTATCTTGACAGCTACCAGCTGACCGGACCCTTGAGATCGCAGCTGGCAAGGAAGCAACGATAGCCCACCAAACCTTAAGTAAGCTAGGTATTTTTCATCTTCATTTTATTCTCGTCAGCGACACACTCACTTCTACTCTTCCTCTCACCATCCAAACATACACACATCACAAACGGGCCCTAATAAAATAAGAATTTGGTAATCCTTTTTGATGACGTTTGGTAAAATTAATTTATTCGGTAAGTAGGTATGTTTTCCTGCGGGATATGCTCGTTAGACTATCAACCATCGACCCCTAGGTATTAGCTTATCATGACTTGCTTCTTTATAAATCATACACCGGTCGCAATTCGTCACGCGAGCATACGACATAGCAATAATAATATCACGTCCCACGGAATGGTACGCTTGCTCTTCCCTCCTAAACTCCGGTGCAACGCTTCCACCAAGCGATGCGATGCAATGTACGCCGGTCCGTATTGGATATCGTCACATTGTGAAAGTTGCAGTGCAACTAGAATATTCACATCTCAACCAAAAGGGTTGGTGTCACACAGCAGTGATCAGCGGATGTGACTGTTACTCCGTTACACCGTTGTTTTCCCACTAAACAGACTAAATCTCAGACTTTTGCGACGTGGCGCTGTCTTGATCGGCTTTTGCTCGATTAAGTCGCCCAATTTATCATCCTCAGGCGGTGTAGGAGGCACCTCTGGAATGGTTGTTATGGGAGTAGTCTCATCTGAGGTACTCGGCGGTGGCGTAGGAACCCTCGCAAGATCAGTCATTGAGGCCGACCTGAAGCCCCCAAAAGACTACAAATATATTAGTTATCGACGCTTTAAGCCGACCCTAAGTTCCGTAACCAAGAGGGAAAGAAGAGGATACCTTCACACCAATCCTCCGATTTGACTTGGCACTTTTCCTAGTCTCGGCGGTCTTGTCATCAGCCATGGCATTGCCGGATTCGTTTATTTCAGCAGCGATTGTCTTGCCCCCAATAGCAACATTCTCCTCGGGGGTGGCGACGAAGCGCACATAGCCCCTCGACGCCATGACACCTAGTGTCTCTTGAATATGTTTTTGGATGAGCGCCGCATTTCTCTTATTTGTGGTAGGCTGAACTAAACTCGGAAGTGCGTGAATAGTTAAAGTGTACGCTGGTTCGAAAGAACCCCCAAACATCATGCAGCAGCCGTGGTTCAAATTGATGACGATCGAAGATATTGGCCGCTGATACCTGTTGGACAGGTTGTATGAGAGATCGGTTATAAAAGAGAATTCGTCCTTGATCTATGAGTCTGCATCAGTCGGTCATGTTCATAGAAGAGTAGGCACAAGAACTCACGATGACATTTGTCCTTAGGTCTGCCATCACAATAGCTTCATTCTGTATTCGAGCCTTGACCGGATCGGGATCCCTATTGGCTGCTGCAAATTCACTTTCAAAGTAGGCGCTTCGTTTTTTGCTGAGCTCTGGATGTACTTGCGATCTGCGACTACCGATTGGATCGCCTGGTGGGGGCCGATCAATATTGCGCATCATCTTGTTACCTTCAACGATGTGTGTTCTCGAAGAACGTGAAGAATGGGGTTTTCGCTGCGTAGAAGAGGCATTGGGAACAGCTGAAGAATAATTATTACCCGTAGAGGGCGGGTTTATACGAGGCAACCTAGCTGGCAAAGAATCTGGTCGAACCATTGTTGCACAAGCGTTGGAGTATTCAAATAGCGCACATAAGTCTTGTCAAGTCTTGTCAGATCTTGTCTTGCGTATTGCCAAGTGCGGTGCCTTATAGGTGAATCCGGACCACCTAGTTGGGATAGTGTCCTGTCAGCTTGTAGGGCAGATTGTCTTGCATCGATCTAGCGCAGGGTGGATATTCGTATTGGACGCTGAGCTGTACAAGGCGTGGGGATGGTTCTCCCTGTTTGGGGAAGGGGATACCGATCTGGGCCTTATCTTTTTTCCCTCTCGTAAGTAGACCGTAAGCGTTGGAGCGTTGGAGTATTGAGATATAGTATGATAAAAAAAAAAAAACGGGTGGGTGGCTTCCAACTAGCTTAGCTCTCCTATTTTTATCATAAGTTGGTGTGGTAGATACCTTAAAAGAGTTGAGGTTCCTGGGTTAGTTCAAGTTGGTTCGGCCGAATTGAAGGTCCAGTGGCACACAAGAGGACTGGGAACTCCGACGGAGTAATGGTGATGGAAGGGGAACAACGTGGAATAACCTAATAGAGGTTGTTTGCAAACACTTAGTAGAATATCTAAAAAAGTTACTTAAGGGAAGGTTACCCAAAAGCGACATGAGTTAAAGGCAGGCTGTCGTCAGGATGCATGAGGCAGGTACCGGGTGGTCGAATGGGCAGTAGCACCTCCCTCCTACTTTGCACTAACATTGCTTACCTACATTCAATATTCTACCTGTATTACCTAGAAATATGTACGTTCATATATCTCATAATGTCATTAATACATAAAATGTACCTAGGTAGGTAGTATTTTTTTCAAAGTTATTATACCCCAAGTAGGTACCTTCTCATTTTATTCATAGACAGTCGGCCCTTATATTCTTATCTTATTCTTCTTCTTTTTCAATCTCAATCTTTGAAATTCCACTTATTACTATCGCGATGTGTTCATCTGAGCTCTTATCAGACCATTGTAACACGGTGCACACGACAGGCTGGATCTAGGTAGGACATGGAAAGCTCCAATCGACGCCAATGGGAACACAGCATCTCCCCGTGCGACCCTGCTACCCGTTCTGGTCGCTTGCATCCGCTTATCCATTGATGATAGCAATTAGGAAAGCGACATTGCATTCTGCGGGTGGGAGGATTCCTTGGTGGAAGCTTAGAGATTAATACGATCCATACCTTCGAATCCCACGGGCCGCCACTCTCTCTTAGTATCACTGATTTCTCGCTATTATATTAGGATGACGATGTCTATCTATATAAGTTGAGGGTTGGGTCATCTATAGTTGGAGTCTTATCGCAAACAAACACGTTGCAGGGCTAGAGCCGCAGCTTTCCGCCCACATGATAACCGTATTAATCTATCGCTTGCATATCCGAGACCCTTTTTGTCACCTTATTCAAGTGGCAGCGGTCAAACCCGAATTAATTCTTATCGTGGGCTACCGAGAACCGAGATATCACACCAATCAGTCTACCCCCCGATATATAAAGAAAAGCGACCTAGAACGTCAACCCGCAGCATCGATTTAGATAATCTTTATTGCATCGCCACTTCTCGAGGATGACCTATTACAGCTGTTATACAGATTGCTCCCATAGCCTCTTGCACTTGTAGCTTCGTAAGCTATCTTCCTTGCGCACCTTATCTATCATCAGGACCGGGCTCCGACAACTATGCATGGGTCATCGCCATGTTGCAGGACATTAGCCCACGGTTATGTGCAGCTCGAGTGCCAGCCATGTCCACTTCTTGCCTGATAGCGTCTCACGCTGATGGTACAGGACTACCGGCCTTGTGAGACGGGATGAAACCAAGTCCCTTCCTTTCCAAAATCGACTGGTAGCCAGCCACGGTAAAAACAATCAACTCGACGGGAACTAATATAACAGATAGGTACAGGGCTGCCCGGCTTTCGTTGCATAGCGTGCCAAAGTGCGGCTTCGCGCCCATGCTCGCAAATCCCCACTGGCAGCTCCAGCTCTGTAGCGTATCATTTGTGGCTGATGCATTTACGGCGTAGAAGAAAATCATGCTGATCATGACAGCCGTAAAGCCAACAAAAGGTGCAGCAAAAGTGAGAGACGTGTGAACCAAGGTCTGATTGCGTAGCTTGAAGACTGTTAATACGGACCCGATTTTACGATAAAAAGGGATCTACTAATGAAATCGCACTTACCACCTTAACTTTGCTGGATATGAGGGATATAATATTGGCAATCACCACAATGGTGCTGCCAACGACGAGAGCTACCGTAGGTCTGAGATCGAAGTGATCGGGCCATAACGGTAAGTGAAAATCGCCCGGGAGATGAGTAGCATTATAAACAGCCAGGGTATCGGCAGCAGTTCCGAGGATAGTCAGACCGCAGAGAAGGGCAAATCCAATGAGACCGATCCGAGCACTATCAATTAGACGAAGTTTCTTCACATGACTCTGGTACTGGCGATCTTGAGGATCCACGTCCGAGTAGGGCGTGGGGATGCGGCCCTTGTTGTCGAAAGACATGGTGACGATAGCAAGAGAGTGGGAGAGAGCGAGAAAAGTATAGGCGATTATCCGGTTTCAACCTTCGCAGAATGTTGACTATGGAATTAGGAGAAATAGAATCAAACGAAGAGAAGGAAGATATATCAAAGGAAAGAAGCAACCAAAAAAGGAAATGAATAGTCCGAAGACGAGCAACTTCAATAAGATGTCGAAAAGAGACGACTTAACAAACCTGACAGAAAGGCGAAATGCGACGAATATGAATGAATATACGCCTTCAGCTATGCGACTATAATCTTGAAGCCATCCCGTCTAGATCTAGTCTCGTGGACCCTCTGAGCGCTTGCGGCATGCGAAATGCTAAGGATAGTACCCCGGGTGATACCTTCGTACATATCTAGGCCTGCTCGCGAGATTAATCGTGGAGGGCGATGCGCTCGCACACCCGTTAGACGCGTGTGATTGACCTGAAGAAAGGCACCTTAGGTTCAGGTCATCGTAGATTGGCCCAGAGACACCCAAATTTAGACCTGAGCGGGCGCTTACAAGCTCGGGGAAGTGGAGGTCCGGCACCGTTGTAGCCAATCAGGGGGACCGGCGCCAATGTATATCACCGTTCGCTACCACCCCGGGAATTCACCCCCTGCGAAGGGTTCTTTCGATTAAGAAGCGGATTGGCTGGAAGGTATTAACTATCTTTAAGTGCTGCGCTTAGGGGTAATTATCTGCTCTCGAGATGGCCGGGCGGCGAGCCGGGTCAATGCATGACATTCGGAGGGAATGCTGCGGGGATAAGGGGCTCGCGTGCTCGGAAGGATCTATTGACTTCTGTGCCGTCGTCCTGCTTCCTTTATAGTACCGCCGATAGGATATCCGCGTTAATGTCCTCGACGTAGTTTGATGAACAGGTATGGGGCGACTTAGAATCTAGATATTGTTAGGTTAACTAGTCTCTTATTCCTGATCCTGTTAAGATCATTCTAAAGCAGACCGGTAACCCAGTTTGCTTTAGTGAGCTGCGACGTAGGCCAACTAGATTCTGCAACATTATATATAAGGCGGCGCGCCACAGCGTTTCGCAGTGGCTCGCTGGATTAAAATACCGACCTATTAAGACATACTATCTAGAAGTCGATTGCTTGTAGCAAACTGTTATCGCAAACCCCGACGTTTAGGCCTACTATGTAGACCCGTAGATTACCTAAAATAGGAACCTACTAATCGCAGTTATAACACCAATCATCCATTGGGTTTGCCCTGCGCATTAGGGATCCGAGCCGGTTTTAGAGGGTTCATTCGTAATGAGCCAAGTGATATCGATCTATCGCAGGGATATATTCAAAGGACTGGGTTGCTAAGTTTATCTACTATCTGATGATATCATTTTGATAGTTGCTATGCTATATATGAGATGGTTTTATTTTAAGCATATAGGGCTTTGATATGTTAACTATAGGCTCTTTGGATGGAGGCATTTGGAAACCTATGACTTCTATGGTGTCTTAACATTGTCATATGGCGCTTTCTTGCGAGATGCATGTGTTTCAATTTGACTCTTTTTTCTATAACAATGGTTACCGAGATCTTGTACGCCTGAGTGTTTAAGATACCTCATTGCCTATAAGGAAGAGGGTCGGGTTTGTCTTCCCTGTTTAAGATAAACTTCGAAGTGCCGCACATATCCAAACCGTCGGGTCTGGTGGATCCTTCTAGTCCCACTAAATTCTGTAAATCCTTGGCGACGTGTATATGAGAAAGACTTCAACTACCTGTTACGAGGAAGATCTAGCTATTTAGGCTTTTAATGTCCGGAAAGGAAACATTTAATATGGGAGTTTAACGCCTAATAATTATAGGGAAACTATAGAAGTTGGATTGTGTCTTTTACAATCTGCAATGTGTTGTGTTATTCTTTTTAGTAAAGTCGCCTGCTAACCTGAGCGTTTTGTAGCCTCAATTATGTTAGAAGGACGTAGGATTATTGACTTTACTGATACCTTATATCTCTTTGCCGGACATGACGTGTAAGAGACTGAGTCGTACATTATGAATCAGGCAGCTGCATAACATATAAGAAGTCTCTTATGTCGTTTGTCTTGAAGAGAACCTTTCAGCTTATATACTTCTATCGCTTACTCGACTCAACTTCCATATTTACTATCACCTTAGAATATTCATCCATTGGCAAACCATGAAATAATATCTCCTATGAGATACCGGGTCCCGATGGTTACTCCTGACGTGAAGCCAACAACTGGAGACAATCTCCTAGTCTTCGTGAGTCTTGAAGATGGTCAAGTATAAGTGGATGTTAATAAACTCTAGCACCGTTTTGTCGAGCTTCCCACCGAAGTGCGGTTCATGATATGGGAATATAGCTTACCAGAACCACGTATGTTAAATATCCAGCCTAAGTTTCCGACGCCTCCCGAATGCCAGTCGACTCTAATCGTTACTGTAAATCCGTACGGCCCATGCGTGTGTAGTACTCCCGCCAACATGCATGTATGTAGAGAATCGCGGCAAGAGGCTATGAAACGATATAGACTGCTGCTTGGTATTCAAGGGTATATTGACCCCTTAAGAGACACGCTTTATTTTGGGAAAAAAATCGCATGTTGGTACGGATATCCTGGAGACTGGTTCGGTGCTTTCATCTCTCAAGTTTGCTCGGAAGATCTAGCCTGCGTCCGTCAAATCGCCATCAGCGACGAAGTGCTTCTAAGATATTTATCCTATTTCCATAGCGTAAGTGTCGTAATGACGGTCGAGAAAATAATGCAACATATCAAACAGCACTTGAGAAGGCTGGAACGGCTAGCCTTTATCTGCACTAGAAGAGGAATTCTCTGTAGACGTCCTCTATGTTATCGGAACGGATCCTTCCATATCCAAGTACTCCAGAGACCAGAAGTAGCTCCAGAATATACTGATCTGGCGACGCGTTTTAAACTACCTGATCCCGCAAGACAGGTAACCGATATGATTCATGCAGCTATTCATAGGTGTTCAAGTCTCTGTAATGAACACACAAGCCTTGGGGGTGACATAAGTTGTTGGACATCAGTGTTTGGTATTAATGCCGATCATATGAGGCTGTTGTGTTAATAAATGAGAGTACCTATTATTACTACGTGAGAATGAGATGTATGAATTAGCTGCTAATTTACATAATTCTCGGGATTTGAGGAAAACTGGTTGTAAAATAATGTTGTACCAACCTTAGAAGCGCGGAAAATCATCGGTCCCCAGTATTGTTAACCAGCCAATCATAGTCTACTCTACCGGCAGCTAACCTTAAATTTTATCGTTGGAGCTTAACCAATGACGGACCCCACCGAAATTCTTGTGCAGTAAACCTTCGCCAGTAAAGTTAAGAGTAAGTCGGTATAAGTCGTTGACCATTTTCATTTTCGCCGTAAATACCAACTACTACGGTACCGTATCTCACACATCATGCCTGGAAGAACGAAGACTCGCGACGATGCGCCCGAAGAGGTAGACACTTCCATGGACGACGCTCCCACCTCGGCGCAGCAGCCCACGGAAGAGGAAAATGGTGATGCTATGCAGGAGGACGGGTCAGAAGGCGAAGAGGACCCTTTTGAGGAAGAAGAGGAACCACAGCGAGTTAGAATTGTGCGTTTGAATGCCAAACATATTGTTATAGAGAGTACAAGCCACTAATAAAACATTGGACACAGCTACCAGGATCGTCCGAGACGGCAGCTTCTTTTGAATTTTTAAAGGAGGGTCACACACTTGGAAATGCGCTGCGATACATAATCATGAAGAAGTACGTTCGATCTTCTTTTCCGCCAAGAATAAGGCGACTAACTGAATATGACCATAGTCCGGACGTCGAGTTCTGCGCCTACGCCATCCCCCATCCCTCCGAAGATAAGATGAACCTGAGAATCCAAACATACGGTAAGATATGCCCCAACAACCCGGTCCTATTCGTTCAACACTGACTGACTGCAGACACTACAACCGCTGCTGCTGCGTTGGCCAAGGGCCTTCAGGACTTGGAGGATCTCTGTGATGTCGTTTCCGATGAATTCTGGACAGAGCGAGAGAAGTTCGAAGCAACCCCGGAGCAGGCTCGCAAGAGGCAAGAAGAAGCTGAGAGAAGAAGACAGGCAACACAGGCTAGTTCACAGGCTAGTTAAGAATATCTTTGAACATCACGGAGGATATGGTATTTGCGGCGTTCGGAGTATGATAGACAAATAACTTTCTCGGGTCTAGGATTTGACTTCGGGTCTTGCTATGTACAATACAGCGGGACGATACCCATATCTAGTTGCGACCCTAAGATACCGTTAGCGGGGCGGATTCCCTCCTAAGGATATTGTATCGGGGACTTGCCTCTAAGAAACCCTGCATGAAGCTGTTCGGTAGTCTGTTGGCTCCTCGGAAGTGTTCGCTATTGAAATATGACATGACGTGCGTAGTCTGTTTCCAGTAGTTCATCGTTTCCTGTTATATGATCCCATTAGCAATGCTCTACAGATGAACATATCGGTCCTCTTGTATATCCAGGACGGCCAACACCTATAGCCGCCTAATAACTAACCTGGTATTCTGCGTTGTTTTGTACGAGGAGCACATCGACTACCGGTAGCTTGTCGACGTGTCTATGGCGCTCGAACTCCTGTCGCATTTGTGTGCGGATGACGGAGACTGGGAAGGGGATCGAGTACATGGTCTGGATTTCAGGCGCCTAGAGAATAACTTGTATGAGCTTCTACCCCATTAAAAAACAACAACATATATCCCGTTCCGGCTTTGTATAAGTACGAAGCATTCGCTCCGGGGAGGGCCGTACCGCTCGTATCCATTCCCGATAAGCCGACAGGACTCGTCGCTTTGCGTCGCTCCAATTGGCCGCTATAGACCATATTAGCAAGCGAAAAGGGTATCCGGTAGTATATACTGACACGTCCGCGTCGTTCGCGCGAATTGTGTAGGTGTCACCGCCATGATAGGTGAGATATGCTCCTTGACGTAGCGTTGAGGTTCATTCGATACTTCTTAGCTTCAATTGTCTCAAGCAGAAGTGGGAACTGAGCCTTGGAAGTTGGGCTGCATTAGCCACACGAGCCACATCTACATAGAATCGATAAGTACTTAGAAGTACAACCCGGCTGGACATGCTCTCTTAGTCATCTTGCATAATCGCGTGGCGTCAGGTACATGTACCATTTCGAAGTTCAACATCACGTCTCGGAAGGCTTCGTTCTTTCTAATATGTAATTCTCAGCCTTGCCCCACCATCCTATTGAAGTGTTTACTTTCCTAGAAGTTGGAAACCGAGTATTAAACAACCTATTGACGAGTACCATTCGACTCTCCTATCGACGCTTAATCCGATACAACTATTACAATATGCCGCCAATCCGATCCCTCGGCTCGTCGCGATCTAAGAAGCCCCCAGCCGGCTTCGAAGACATCCGCGATGACCTCGAGATCTTCAACATCAAGATGAAAGACGCGCAGAACACGCCGACAAACAACATCCCTAAGCACCAGGCGCAATGGCCCATCTTCCAAATCTCCCATCAGCGTAGCCGATACGTCTATGAGCTCTACTACGAGAAGGAGGCCATCAGCAAGCAGCTGTACGACTGGCTGCTCAAGAACGGGTACGCCGACGCCATGTTGATTGCCAAGTGGAAGAAACAGGGTTACGAGAAGGTATGTATATCACAATATCACAAAATATAAATTGAGATTCATTGCTAATTCTGGGGTTGTAACAGTTATGTTGTCTTCGCTGCATCCAGACCAAGGAGACAAACTTCCAGTCGACGTGCGTCTGTCGCGTACCCAAAGCCCAGTTGAAGGACGAACAAGATGTTCAATGTGTTAGTTGCGGCTGCAGAGGTTGCGCCTCGAGCGATTAAGTTGTGGTCTTTGGGTACACGCACTGGTTGGGCTTCGTGGCATAACGGCGTTAGGGTTCATTCTACATACTGGTTTTCGGCATCACTATACCTATGGGAGTACGGGCGATCCGTTTCACTGCATGATATCACGAGCTTCTAGGGAAGATAATGGGGTAAACTAAAGGCTCAATTCAGAAAGCATCATGATTCATATACAATGCTATCGTCAATGTGGCTGGGTTTGTGCTCATAATTTCGTCCTCTCGTGTCTTCGTTCATCGTTGTTTTGGTCATATTATCGTTTCGCGAATCCTGCTATTCCTTTCCTGTGGCCAAAGCGTATGCTAGTGGGGACGAATCGTAGTGCTGACATGGCACCGGCCAGATCCTCCATCTCCGTATCTGGAGCTTCAGCCGGAGGAGGGGCCGCTTTTGGTGCTTCCGTCTTTGGCTCTTGAGCCCCTGGATTCGGGATTTCCGCTTGCCGAACGCTTTGTCTTCTTCCCGTTCCTTTTGGTCCGCTACCATTAGTTGCCGTGGAAGATCTTCGTCGGCGGTGTCCATGTTCAGTTAGTAGGGATTGCCTTCCATCAACACCATCTTTAGTAACTCCGAAGAAGTAGTTCTTCGGATACATATGCTTGTCGATGAGGTGGCTCCGTCTCTTCTGGGGAGTTCTACATTTCCGATCGCAACCCTCCACAAAACAAGAATACTACCCGAATAGTTAGTTTGATCTTAGCTTTAGGTAAACTCAAATCCCGGTGTACACTTACCGTATGCTCGCCTTTCTCTCTTTTCACGGCGGCAAAAGCATCGTGCCATTCTTCGATATGTACATTCAGTAGGTGCTCAGACGGAAAGTTTTTTCCGCATTCCACACATCGGTTTGTGTGTGTCCTATTGTGATGTGCTTCATATTCCGTATATGTCCTGAATGACAGCACATCTCGGTGCGGAGGTAGAGAGCATTTCATTATGAAAGTACTATTTTCGTCGTCGTCGTCGTCGTCAACGGCGGATTCGTCAAGCTCTGTGATTTTCGTCGGCGGAAGCCTTTCTATTTCTCGTGGGCTCGCGCTATTCGATATCTTTTCTGAGCTAGCTTCGGGTTCCGGTGACGATAGTCCGTCTTCTTCAGGCTCGCGTGAGCGCTTCATATTTGCGTTGTGAACTTAGTATGGAAATTTGGGGTAAATTTACATTAATGGAGATATTTGCTAATTATCCAAGGAACTTGGTAGCAGTTAAATGTGAGTCGTCGCTTTGCTTGGTCGTCGACGGTCTTGATGATGAGGTCAAGTCTGTGTAAGTAACAAAGTAACTTGGTGGGGTCTTGAAAGCAACGGTACTATACATGAAAGATACTTTGACGTTTGAATAAGTCTTATTTTCCCTTTATCACTCGTGGGTCCTTGTAGACAATGACATTAAAATAATAGTAATGAGTTACTCATAGCAAAAGGACATATGTAACCAAAGGCACAAACATCAGTACACAATAGTTATTATTAAAGACTTAAGTTACAAAGTTTGGTAACGAATGTGGATGAGGAGACAATGGGAAAAGACTTGGGCCACCTCGACGGAGGCGGTCAGTGAGTTTGAACTGTAACTCGTCGATTCCATAAAATGCCAAGTGGGAAATTTAAACTCAAAAAAGGTTCACTAGCGACTGAATGCAGCGAGTGAAAAACGATTGATCTGACTGATCTGCCGCATGGACTCAAGGACAGGGTTTACGGCGTGTGAACCTAAGCTCAGTGGCTGCAAGCGTACATATACAGGTACCTTATGTAAAAGTGCCAAAAGGACCCCTAAACTAATCCGGGGTTAGCAATGAGGGGTCTGCTATAAGGGTAGACATTGTACCTAAATAAAGGTATATAGTGTGTAATACCCAAAAAGGTACTTTGATTATTTTTTTTTCTGTTTGACTTGGTAACATTTTAAGGTTCAATATTTGCTGGGTACATGTAGCCCTGCCTACCTGTACTACATCGGTCCTTGGGCAGGCTCGCAGATTTTAGCACATCATTGGCATGCGCCGACCGTCCCAGCGTTTTTACGATCTACACTACAACTTTATGAGCCCATCCAGTCGCCTCACCCTCCATCCATTCATTCCTCACCTTTACGCCTCTCTCCCCTTAACCTTACCATAGGTTCCTGTTCCCCATAGACGCTGCGGTCTACGAGACGTTCTTGTTCCTAGTCGTAGGCGTAATATTTTCCTGTGCTTCTGTCTGCGCCTACTGGTTCTTACCTTTGTTCTACTATTTGATCGTCTAATTCTTAGGGCTTGGACATCTCTTCTATGAGGTATCCCTTCTCTCAACAACTAACCGCAAATGTACCCGATATCGTACTCCGAGAAAGATACCGTTTCCCAATCTTGTACGGCGCGCCTTAATTGCCTTCCGTCGCACGCTTCAAATTATGGATATCCGCCGCATCCTCATGCCCGGTTCGAGTTCGTGTGATCCTGTTTCCCGGCTGTGAGCTGTCGCAACAGTTTCCCAGTCAAAACCAAACCCCGCGCCCTAGGGCGACGGTAACTTAATAGCGCTATTATAGTACGCCTCGACGTCGCATATACGTTACGACCGTACGCAAGCTTCCTTCACAATGGAGAACCCGCGAGCAACAGCGAGAGCGAGCTGGGGGTATGTCTATGTTTGGCAGATGCGCCAGTTTGGGGATTTGCATTAACATCCATGGCAGGGACGCTCAGAAGATTCGCACCGATATAATGGCAAAGATATCAAGCCTGAAGAAAGAACGCGGAACTACCAACACTACCTCGGCTTTTGAGGAGGTTGAGCAGACGATGGCTGAGTATGAATCCCCCCTCAGTAACTATTATCGGAGGATATTAATACTGTCATTGCTCTAGATTTCGTCTAGCTTGTATGAACGTCATCAACCATGACTTCGAGTATGCAGCCACCAAGAATGTTGAACATTTTTTATGGCATGCTCACACATTTCTTAATGGAGAGTATCGAAAGGTCATGAGCCGCCTCTTGGCACAGAATCAAGTTGTTGTAAGACGAAAGCTAGAGAAACAGTACCGGGGATTTCTGAGGACATCCCAATCATTTTACCGTGTTTATATTCAAAGATTGTCTGGACGGTTCTATATCCCGCAGCTTCACCAAGTTGCGCATGGTACGGATATTGAGCCGGAGGCGATTCCCCCTCCCGACTCAACGCCCCCATCTCGGCTTCGCGCCATGATTCTAAAATCATGTCAGATCACTCTGGTTCACCTCGGTGACCTGGTCAGGTACCGATGCCAGATGACTGAGAAGATTTCAAATTCAAGCACGAACTTTGATAAAGCCTTGGAGTATTACGGTCTGGCAAACGCCATTGACCCCGACGACGGCACTGCCCACCATCAACTAGCCGTACTGTACCAACTTCAGGCCCGACATCTTGACATTGTTTATCACTTTCACCGTTCTATCTGCATCGCGAAACCACACCAACTCGGGGTTACAAACCTTGAACGGGAGTTCAAAGGCTTAGAGAATCCCCCTGCTGCTCGCAAGGGACCTAAGGATCCGACTGAGACTATGATTACCTGGTTCCTCCGACTGCATGCGTATTTTTTCCAAGGAGAGCCATTTTCTTCTCAGTCCGAATTAGAAGAGGAAGTTTTACATCGCATAGAAATGGCAATGAAGTCCGACCCCGACGATGCCATCTTACGCAGAATGACTTTTATTAATATTGCGGCATATGACGTTTCTCTAGAGAAAGTAACGGGTGAGTTCACCCCAAGTATTCCTCGGTTTCGCTGACCTATATGCTGATTATAACTAAAAGCTGCTTGGACAATGCAGGGCTCCCAGTCTGCCCAATTTCTACTAAGATTTAACATTCGTACATTTATGGTTCTTCTTCGGGTTCTCAAGGCAGGGTTACTCGACGAATCTGCAACATCTCCAACTTCCCAGAAGCAGCGCGAGAATGGTGACAGTACCGAGAGTCCTATCTGCTTCAGCCAGCTTTTAACGCGGCTCCTCCCTTTTATCCGTATCTATATTTCATGGATCTACGTTTCTCAGGCCGATACTAACAAGTATCGAGAATTTCTGGAGCCATATGTCAGTGACGTATATGGGCTTCTTGCTGACACGCTGACTTTACTCAACGCAATCATTGACCAAGCTGCTGTCACAGCCACGTCCAAGTATTTACTACCGGAAGATGTAGAAGCACTTGGACTTAGACCCTTTGCAAACGAGAATCTGCCACTATTTATACAATCGGGAGACTTATTAGGCCCTAGTTCACCAAAGAAGCACAAGTCTCGCAAACCCCGTCAAAGGGCCTCTGGCTGCCAATATCGGCCTGATACAGAGGCGGTTTGGCGTATCAGGGATATTGTGTACTGCGGCGTTCTGCTAGCGGAGAGCCCAGGTTGCTCACTCGTTATGACTCTTAGACAGCACGAGGGACGAGAGGTTGAATGCTGGGATTTTACTGACAAGCCTTCCGAACGAGTTCCCGCCAGCGAATTGATCATGTCACGCATGCTGAAGAAGCTTAAACTTAGCAGCCCCAAAACCAAGCCAGAGGATTCAGCGCAGGGAGACATTGAACTTTCGAGTCCAGATATCGTTGCAACTAATGCGAAAGAGTCATATGGCGGGAAGGGTGACATAGACGACCTCAAGACACAGGGTCGACCTGACAAAGGGAAGTTGACCGAGGAGGGAGCTACTTTTTCACTTCTTGATACAGATTTGAGTGGAGATAGTGAAATGGTCAACATGGTGAATAAACTTCTAGACCCCACTGAAGATAGCAGACCACAATCGAGTCAGACGCAGGCTGATACAAGTTACGGCATGAATACTACTATCGCAAACGAGGTATTCGGTCAATTAGGCGCTAACAGTGAGCACAATTCTGCGCAGCCCTCCCCAGCATCCAAGGTCATCACTAGTCTTCCATGGGGTTATTTCTATAAACCAACTCCTCACCGTTCTGGCAGCCAATCCAATAACCAATTGCCTTCCGATGGCGATTACATACCTAGGAGTGCTCACGGTCAATTGGACAGTCTCGGATCATCATCTTATCTCAATGGTCTAGCTACAGGTACTCACCAAACCCCAGCTTATGGTAAGACAGGAGGAAGTATGGCACCTTCGCCGCCTTTCAACCGTCACGAAAGCAGAGGTTCTCGCGACTCGCTCGAAGCGTCACGAAATGCAGTCCTTGATAGTCTGACGTCTGCTTTATATGCACAGCATGGGTTAGTTCCCAACGACACGCCATCTGCGGATAATTTTACGAGCCGCGTGGCTGCAAGTCCCTACTTGGGACCTCGTGGATCTACTCCCGGAACGTCGAGTTCTCCATTCCCCCAAGGCTCAAACTCACCTTATTTAAGCAAGCTCGGCCTTAACATTGGCACGACTTCCATGGAACGTTCTGCTAGCCAACTGGCAGCTGTGTCTAATCCGCAAAGTTCACCTCGACCAAACTGGTCCGATAAGTCAATTGGAACATATGGTGGATTTCAAGATCCCCGTAGCCACCCCCGGAATGCGTCGAGCCCCGCTGGCATTGAGCCGGCCGCAATTTTACCATTGGGGGTTAAAGGTGCAGCATCCAGACGTAAGGCACCCGGTCCTCCCAGTCCAGTTCAGCAGCCGCAATCACCCTGGCTCCAAGAACCTACAAGAAGCGGTTCGACTTTAGCCTTTTCACACTCGAGCAGCCTCTATGGTGGCACTCCTGCCGCACTTCCAGGTGGTCCCCCCAATATGGGTTTGTCTAACGGTAGCTATACTGCTAGCACTCCATTTGGCCGTATTGGTGCGGGATACAATAGTAGGCATGACCCTACACACTACTAAATCAAGTAAAATCAAGCTAAGAATGCTCTAGGCACCGAAGACGACTCTTACGATTATGACCGCCAGGTCTTGGGATCTGCACCGCTTAAAAATCAGAAACAGCGCCCAAAGTGATGACGTCCATTTGCATACTGCTATGTCTACCTTTAATATGTAAAGCCGACAGCAGTTAATGAGAATTGCCTAGGAACGATCATGAAAGAAGCAGCCTAGTCTTATCTTATCCCTACCTAATCACTTCTGAAATCTGTATTTTCGGATACCGACTTACAGCGGACTGGACTTTAGGTTAAACGTCTTGTGTTTACGTAGCGGGACCTGTGTCAGTTCTACCGTACACTATCCATGCATATCCTCCCTGGTGGTTACAAGATTATAGTGACGAGCATCCTTAACCGCCTTGGTAATAACGTGGCATAGCTCAGAAATCAACTATCAGGATATCGATGCTGCTATAAGCAGCGCACTAAAACGTCTTGTAGGTGGCGCAAATCACGACGGTCATTTCTCCGTAGCGTCTTACCTTACACGTACGATGTTTCCAAGAGCATAACAAACCCCGAAGCCGTGGATAATGGGCATCACAAACGGACAGTAAGACCACAGGGGCTATCCAGCGCTCGGGCGGGAGATCTGAAATCTCCCATGGAGAATAATATTAGGCGATAGGCGCGAGAAACTTGTGTCGCGAACGTCATAATTTTCCCTTTTCTAGTTGTTGATGATTAAGCAAGTAGCGAATGAGTTCAGTGCTCTTCATACGTGTCTTCTTTTTTCGTTATCCTTCTACATCTACTTAAAATCCAGCACAGCTTACCCAACACAACGCATGTTCCCTTACGACTCAAGCTACTTCCTGTAATACTCAACCTAGTTACAGAGAAACTAGTCAGAGTCGGAAGATGAGAGAAATTTGAGGGTGGATCAGTTCGGAACCCTTGAATAGAAAGTACTTGGGGAGCTAATCACCTCACCCGTGGTGATCGCTGGGTAAGTACTATTCTATACATGCAAAATATATCTCAAGGAAAATAGGGGTTCTGATAGATCTTAGATTCTAAGCTCGAGTAGCACAACATGTCCTTCCCGATTAGACCCCCGCGTTGATACGTGTCATTGGTTACTTAACTGTTTATTTTCCTACGCAGCTGGAAATCTGTAATACGATCCTCTCCAGGGTTCTATTTGACTTTGACTTCATATTTGATTACACTTCCCTGCTCCCCTGTTTGCAGCGAGTCCTACCTCTCTCAATTAGCCCCGTGTCTCTTGACGCAGGTACTCGCTAGCGTAATAAAGATAATTGGCCTTAGTTGTGCGTTGAAAAGAATTTTATTAATAATGGATATTGTGACGGCCGTCGTTTTATTTTACCAAAACCAATAATGGTTTATGTCAGGTAGCCCGTTTAAATAATTTCAATTTGACATATATAATCCTAAACTACCTTGGTTTTCCCATCTCTCAACTGGTATTATTGAAACTCTGTCTGGAAACATACACCCAAATGAGTGTCATAAGTGAGGTAGGTAGGTAAGTTATGTATGTATCTATGTATCTAGGAAATCCTCAGATGGTCACAGGTTTTATTGGCAATACACTATAAGCAAGGAACTACGTCCATCCTATAATCCTAGGCGGCATTTTGCACAACCCATACTAGTTAATCACAAGTATTTGCGTTATTTGATCGTAAGACATATTTTTAAGTTTCTATATGTATACGAAAGGCCACTATCGACATCCCAATGGCCAAGGGGTTAGCACGAGAATGCCAGCCACCACCAGTCATGTAGCTCTCGAGCCGCATGAAGGAAGAAATTGTGATGCATAGAAAACAACAAGAGACAGACAAGAAAATATGATGTCCTCCAGTTGTTGAAACCCAGCAGATATAAAAAAGATGAGGCGGAGATATCTCGCGTTCTCCTCACCCTATCCATTTCTTTAGTTCGCTTCGCTTTTGCACATGCAGTAAATGGACCCCCTACCGGCTGTTGAAAAATATAATCGTAATCTTTCCACCTAACCTACCCCTATCCTTATCCTATTTTCTTCCCGAGAACGCCGACCTTTGCGCCAAGTTGAGTAACGACAAAGCTATTTGGTGTTGCCACCGGGGTGTTATTGGTGCGGACAGGCTCTTTATTGTCACTGCCGTCTCAGGAGAGTTTGATTTACGAGGTGGGTTGGTAGGCTTGCTTGGGGAAGGGGTAGCTGTAGGCTTCGTTAGTAAAATTACGGTGAAGAGGGTGCGTGTCGTTTTTTAGAGTATATGGAAGTAACTTACGAAGGTCCCAATTCTTGGATGCTCAACCGCGCGAGCCACTGGCCAACATCGACACTCTCCTCAAGGGACTTGCCCTGGACGAGACCAGCAACGAAACCACCGGCGAAAGCGTCACCAGCACCGTTCGTGTCAGTGATCTTGGAAGCGTCAATAGCATGGACAGGGAATTCCTTGACCTCGTCCTGGCCTTGGATAGCGACAATGGTGGGAAGGGTACCCTGGGTGATAACGGCGACACGAGGTTTCTTGGTATTGGCCTTGGGAAGGTTGGCAAGAGCCTTAGCAATGCCTGCGACATCGGTCTCAGCGACGGACAGGGAGTGCGAACGCGCGTAAGCAGCGGCCTCGGACTCGTTGCAGATTACGTAGTCCCAGTAGGGAGATGAGGCGTCGAGCGGGTCCTTGAAGAACTCGGCGATGAAAGGTGCGCTCATATTCACGATGAACGTCTTGTTGTTGGCAGCGGCCTCCTCTCCGAGGGCCTGGATGGCAGGGGGGCAGACTAAGAGCTGTTAGTTTATTTTATACGTTCATATGTCGGCTTGCTTGCTATGCAAGCGGTAGGGACAGGAAGAGAAGTACCAGTGAAGTGGAAACCGCCGACGTAGTAGAATTCGGCATTCTTGACGAGTTCCCAGATCTTGGGGCTCTTGAGATGCTCAATATCGTAAAGGTTAGCGGCAGCAAGGTCGGTGACCAAGCTCCTGTTGTGGCCAGTGATGATAGCACCACACCTGCCGGTAGGGGTGCTGGGGTCGACACGGTACTCGACCCTCAGGCCGACCTGCTTAACAGCATCACGTAGGATATCGGCATACTTGTCGTTACCAACACCACCGAGGTAGACGACGCTGTTAGGGGGGAGAATGTAGGCAGCTCCACGGGCGGTGTTCTGGGCGGCACCGCCAGCAATCAGCTTGGCATCGTAGTTGTTGAGTAGCTCCTCGTACAGAGGAATGTGTTCGGGCGAAGCCAGGATCGCATCGTTGGCCTTAAGGTTGTACTTCTTGAGGAGCTCCTCGTTGCCTTGGGCCTGGATATCTAAGATCGGCCCCGACACATATTAGCATAAGCTCGGCCGAAGCGGTGGTAGTAAGGGGGGGTATTGTCCATGAGAACACGACACCAGGGAATCCCATCCCATGCCATATAATTTTTTTTTCTTCTTCCCCAAGATGAGCTAAAGCTATACTTCAAGTATAGCTTCTCATAGAGTTCCAGATTCCAATGTAGTTCTGTTCGCTTGTCCAGCCTAAGGCACTATTTTGGTGCATTTACTGACCGAAGCTTCAAACTTTCACCCCTCACCCCTCTTAAACACCTAATTGAACTAGATTTGTGTATGATTGAAAATTAACTCACCCAGAAGAGGGTTCTCCAAAGCGAGGAGTACGTATTCCTTGTTAGCAGCCATCGTAGATTTAAAGCGTCGTCTTGCGGTGGCAGGTGTTGCTGATTGAGAGGAAAGATTCGGCGGTTGTGTTAAAGTAGAAAGACCCTTATTTTGGCGGGGTGAGATTTTATAGGAGAGCGGGACAGCTGCACAAGCGCAAGCGTAGGAAGCGACGTGGGCGGTGTTAGTGGGGTTATTATAAGACCGCAGTACTTTCGAGATTGTCCGAGGGATCAACCCGGAGGGAAGGCAGGTGGGGAACGGCATTCTCTTACTATTGCACTTGCTTCCTACTCTTATTACTATACCAATGCAATGCTTTAAGGTACTCCCATCTAAAATCTCACGTGCTATTAATAAGACAATGTCGGCGTCGGCATCCTTTGGAAAGAACGTAGAGAAACGGTTAATAACGAAAAAAAAGATTTATATATGCAACTCTTATCAAGCGAAAGCGGCTACTTTTCGGTATTTTAACTTCTTTTTATCGAGGCTAGTACGAATCGTATGATATCATGCCCTACTGAGGATAGACATAGACTGTCTACATAAGGCTACGTATGGTTCCATTCGTCGACCCTCGTCACGCGAGACTTTTGATCGGGAATTCATCTTTTTTGGAATAGGATCTCCACTAAACCCTATTATTGTACGAAGTATGCCTGGACATTCCTTGGGCATCACAATCCATGCCATGCAGCAAATCCTCCGTAACAGCTCTCTATCTCAGCTTTCACTAATTTCACGATGGGGTGACAACTGAAAAATATGTGCATATGTGCAGAAAGAATCTGATGCCTGGTACTTCCATTGAGCCTATCTCATATCGTAGCTCGCCAAGTACCTAGAGAGATGCAAAGTGCAATCAAGTAAAACTCCAACCGCCGTGATGAACCATGACCTGGAGAACCCATTTTACTCCTTCGTCTTCTGGGTACCACGCAGCAGACCTGTCCGTCTGGCTGCGATGAGACCCGCCTTTTGACCTTGCGCCGCGTATCGGGAAATCGTAGAGGCTTTACCAATATGTTGATGGTTACCCTAAGAATCCATATTAGTATCGAACAAGACATTCCAACAGATCCAATTCTACTTACACCACCGTGAGGATGGTCGACAGGGTTCATGGCAACACCACGAGTCTTGGGCCAGCTGTTGCGCTTGACGGCGAACTTATGCTTGGCGCGCGAGGCCTTGAGGAGGGGCTTGTCTGTTCGGCCGCCACCGGCAACGATACCGATCATTCCTCGCGAGCTGCTAGAAACGACCTTCTTGGCACCGGAGGGAAGCTTGATTCGGGTCTTGCCCTCATCGGGGTTGTGGCCGACAACAGTGATGTAGTTGCCGGAGGTGCGACCAAGAGTTCCTCGGTCACCAACCTTCTCCTCCACGTTGGAGATGACGGTACCTTCGGGCATCGAGGCGAGGGGGAGGACGTTTCCGACGGTAAGAGCGGCGTTCTTGCCGGCGTAGATGAATTGACCGGTGTACATACCCTCGTTGGCGATGAAGGTCTCGGTAATCTGCTTGAACTTGTAGGGGGATCGGAAGACAACTCGGGCGAGGGGAGCACCACGACCAGGGTCGTGGATTATCTCCTTGATAACTCCTCGTACGTATCCATGACGCTCAGCGAAGTCGAGAGATCGGAACTTGGCCGGGGCCTTGCGTAGGCGGGTGTTGGCGGCTAGAAGAAAATAAATGTAAGTCGAAACATTCGTAAAAAGCGCGTAGCGTTTAGGAGGGAAATGGATCGGTCGCAATCGATGAAAGTGCTGAAGATGTTGATTTTATCATGTTGGCGTCGGAAGACTTACTGAAGATACCGCCGTTACCCTTTCTCTGGTTACGAATCTAGTGATTGAATCTCGTTAGTCGCAATAATACCAATCAAATAAAAAGAGTAATGTCAAACATACCACGCGACCCATGGTGCCGGTCTAATTTGCGTAATTCGTGATGTTGAAGAGAGAATGGATGTTTGGGTTGTTTAGGGCAATTGAAGAAATTTGGAAGAGGCACCCGAAATTGAAGAGCCGATAATTTTCCCTCGATGCAGAAGAGATTGTGTGGGTTGCGGGCTAGCTGCTTGACCCTAATCGCTTCGAGTACGTACCTTTTTTTTTTTTTTTTTGGGTCAAGACTGCAAAGGCCCCACTCAGATAAACTCGACTTATCTACATGGCTCGTGCGTTATACAGATGCACAGCAGCCACATCTACCTTAAATCAGCACGGCCGCAATAGACAGGAGTTGGTCCACATATTAAATCCCGCCCCATCCCTGATTGAAACTTAGTCCATCGGCCATGGGAGAAAACGACGCGCCCACCCCTGCATTAAGCTCAAGTTCGCGCTCTTACAAAGTTCATTCAACTTCACGCATAATTTAATTGACTTCCGACCGTTTAACTTCTTTCTATCAATCATCCCCAACTCGCAACGTTATACTCGACAATAACCTCTACAATCCTTTTAGAAGTATATCGACCTGAACCTCAAGCTAATAGCACCTTTTACGAATTAATTAAAAACATCGGCCTGTTTCCGTTTGCCAATATCGCATATTCGTCTTCCATTGTAAGGCTTCAGATATCACCAAGACATAATGGCGAAAGAGCACGCCACCGAATTCGAAAAGATTATCAATGCCGGTAAGCCGCTCGGATTGGAGAGTTTAAGGAACATGGAATATCAATCGCCAATTTTTAATATGAATACCAAATGGGAAGCTCATCAACTAATGCTCAATTGGATTAGGCCGAGAGCGCAAGAAGAACGAAGCTCTTGCTGCGCGTATCTTCAAGAAAAAAGATAGTGCAAGACGGGCGAGCGCACCTGCTGCTGGTTCCCTTGCAAGCAGAGTCGGAGTGAAGAAGGTATGCTGACACTGCTCTCGCCATACTAGTTCTAAATACTTGAAGACTGTACTAACATGTCCATGTGCAAAGCGGGTTTCATCAGTGGCGCGTTTTCCAGCTGGCGATATCAACGGCGAATGGACACACGACCTTCATAATGCACCCAAGAACACGAGAGCGCAACAGGATTCCAACTCGCTAGCAGCTCGAATCCATGCGCCCGGCACTGCGGCGCCCCGATCGCGAAACGCCCCCCGAAATGCACGGCCAACCCGAGCTTCTCGGCTCGCCAATGCTTATGAACGCACTACCTCGTCCCCAGCAGCTGCACAACAGCAGTTGAATGTCCGTTCGGCACCTACACTACCCCCGGCACAAGGCATGACGATCCGAGGTCTTGCAGGACCATTTGCTGTTATGGCGCAGAACTTCGCGCCTGGGACTACGGCTGCGGATATAGAGAGTGCTATGACTCCGGTTGGTGGCCTCGTAAGCAGCTGTCGACTAATCAAGACGCATCCTATTGTGATAGCCGAGATAGTGTTTGAGAGTAAGGAGGGTGCCGATCGAATAATCCAGACATTCAACAACCAGACGGTAAGTCCTCTGGAATTCAACTAAGCTGCATTACGTCCAGTAAGCTAATAAATGTGGTAGGCTGATGGAAGAACGCTTCACGTATACCTAAAGCCTGGTGGCACCTACCGCCCTCCGCCTACCGGACCACGCGCTCAGCGTGACCACGAGACTCGAACAGCCGGCAATAATGTCGTTGTCGATGGATCTATGGGTTTTGATGACCTGATGGAGACGGATTCGCCCAGCAGCGGTTACTCTAACGGGGGTGGCGGGCTATATAGCGACACGATGGTCCCCAAGAACCAGCCCAACGGCTCGAGCGGCAACACTAGTCGCAGAGGCAGAAACTTCCGGTCCGGGAGGTAGGACTCCGGCTCAGAAGTGGACGTTGCTACGAGGGATGATCGGTATGAGGACAATTATCATAATAAGCACTCGTCTGACCGCCAATACCGGCGATGGCGAACCGATGAGTCCTAGGAGATATAACTCCACAACAGAGGGCGAGAAGAGCGGTACAGCATTCGTCTAAGAGAACAGACCCCATTGAGGAGATGGGCGTCCCCATTAAAGTCACACTTTCGGCCACGATACGGCCTACAAAAGAAGAGATGAGATATCCTGAGACAGAGTACCGGACGTAATAGACAAGACGGGAGGGCTATTCCTTATTACCTACCTCATTTAGGCATGTACCAATACAACACAGGGACGCATCTGCATTTTGTACCACCACCAGTAGTGCCTTGGATCTAACGACGAGGAGAGATATTCATACAGTTAATAACTATGCCCCTTGCGGGTAACTAATAGGCTCAGGCACTTTAGGGCTTTTGGACGACTAGGTCGCTTTTAAGCTAGATTATGTAGACGGTTTTAACGAGACGATTTTATGCTGAGAAGTATCCTGGATTTGTTATGCTACATGAGCGCATTCTGCTGAGCAATAAGTTTTGCTTCTCGCGCTTGTGACAAGGGATTATATAACAGCAATTCCTCGACGAGTAGGAGGAGGCTATCATTCCATGTGTCAAGTAGCAAATAACATCCGAGTAGCTAGATCACCATAGCGTCAATCGACGAGTAGTATTGTCAAGTCATGAATAATATCAAGAGGTATCTGCCGCTTAGCTTAACCCCTTCACTTTACTTATACATACCCCTTTCCCACCCTGGACACCAAGTCCATCATCCATTAACCACCCCAATTCCCTTATCCAGCTAGATCACCTTATCACACTTTACTTGCACTCAATATTAACACCGTTCGCTCGGTATTATCATGGGTAACCCATATGCATTTCATAGGTATCATACGCAACCTAAGCACGTATACGTACAGCAAACAGCGCTTCACAAGCGCATCAAGGTCGTATATGACCATTCCTATCCTCTTCGCTTCCCTTACGCGTAAAAAAAAAAAAAAAAAGAAAAGAAGTTGGCCGCCACTAGCCGTAAGCTCCCCCCTCCTCCTGTCCATCCATCCATCGTTCTCTTTCCTCGAATCGTAACCCCCCACCCTTCCTTTCCTATCACTCGGCCGGTACCCTTGACGTAACACATTACCGCGATTGGTTGTCACATCAGCAATGGAATTCCCTGTAAGTAAGCCTAGTGCTTCCCACGTAGTACAAACCAAAATGCTCAAAACTAGGACGAGGATTGGATCTAAGCTTTCTGTCTATGGCCCCGAACCGTATCGTATAAAGCGACGGCGGTTCCTCCCTATACAGCCTATTCAGGAGTACTTCTTAGGCCTTGAAAGTAGCAATATTCTCAATTGACGATCCATTCGTCGTCGAAGCAAAGCTATTTGTCGAGCGTCCCAATGCTAAATGCGGCCGAAATGTCATCAATCTCCAACTGTAGTATGCAGCGAAGGAAAAGAGGGGGAAAAAGTAGACTTTTGGGCAATCTAGGTTGCACCCTATGTTCTCTTGGGTATCATACACGCCTGTAAAAGTTTGTGCCGGTGAGCCAACGCGGAACTATGATAGCATTCGAAGGGTAGGTCCCTTCGGAAATGTCGCTGCTACCAATCTCGCTAGGACTGAGAGCCGATCCTAGGAATTTGGGTTCTCGTCAATAGGTTGAGGTTGGCTGTATTGGCCTCAACGCAGATTGACATACGCGGTTTTGCTCTTGTGGGACTTAATCGCATAGGGCATTCCTCAGGCCCACGGATTCTGGCCAGCACCTCCCATGAATCCTTCCTCGAGTGTCCTTTCTTCCAGATTACGGATGAAATCACGATTACTCCTAGCTGCGCCCCCTCTCTGCGATCTACTATCCCTCCTACCAGCTACCCTACCTGCTCCAGGATCTGTAAGGCCTATGCCTTCGGCGGGTGGCGGATAGTATGCAGGACTCGGTTGCAGTCGGATAGGTTGGCTTGGGTCAAGGTGGCTAGCGACTCTCTGAATCGCTGCAGGTATGCCACTCTGCTGCTGATCCATCGTCGACGCGCGCTGGCGACCCGCTCGAACCGTAGCTTGTTGGTATAGGTTCGGTTGCGGGACGGCAGCGTAATTTGCGGGCACCATTTGTGCAGGTGGTTGACCCATGGGTATTTGACCATAAGCGGACTGCTGGGCAGTATAAGGGGGTGGTGCACCCGAGTGACTACCGCTAGGGGTATATAAGCCATTGTTCTGGTACATCGAAGGCTGTCCGTGTTGTGTGGCTGGATATGCGGGATTCATGATATAGGCTCCCTGAGCAGCCGCTTGAGCCTGAGCTTGCGCTTGTTGTGCTCTTTGCTTGCTAAGTTCGGCAGCTTGCTGCTGCTGTTGGGTTCCAGGAGCCGGAGAGCGGTTTAGAGAGCTTGACTTTAGATTCATCGGCGGTACGAAAGGACCGGTGAATTTCTGTTGGGTAATGAATGGGTGAAGCTTCGCCTGTTGTGGCGACCACCTCTCGAGAGGGCTAATAGTTAGTAGGCCTCGCACGAAATCAATGAACGCAATTCGGTTGTTCATTTCTATTTAAAGTCAGCAAGGTCAAATTTTTGTCTAGTTAAGGGAAAGGTCCTACCTCGTTCAACTTCGTTCGGCTTCATATTCTTTCGCGGCATGGGGTACGACTTAATAATCTCCGGTAGCGTACTGGCTTGGAAGTACTTCTTGCTAGGTTGCTCCTTCGTTCCACGCTCCCGAGAGTATTGTTCCATGCTCTTTAGGTGGTATGTCTTTCGACCGAATTCATCCTGCCTCTTCTCGAAAAAGTCACCGGCTTGCTTACCAACCTCGATCATCCAGTTCGGGGATTTCCAAGCATCTCGACGATTCTCGAGACCTGGTTGTATTCAGACGAACCTGGGAATAACGGTAGACCTAAAAAGAGTTCGACTACGATACATCCGAGTGACCACATGTCGATTGCGGAGGAATAGGGGAGACCTAATAATACTTCTGGCGATCTGTAGAACCGAGACTGTATGTATGTGTACACCGTCTGTCGCTCGTCACAGGCCGAGCCGAAATCGATAATCTTGATAATGGGACTCTCGAGGTTCTTCAGTAAGATATTCTCGGGTTTCAGATCGCAATGTATCAGTCGCGCCTTGTTGAGTAGGGCAAGGCCGTTAAGGAGCTGCTGGGCAAATACCCGGACGAGCGTCGTGCTGAGACCTCGGAATTGGTTCTGCTTAATGAGCTCGTACAGATTGACGCTCAGAAGTTCAAATACTAAGCAAAGATGTTGTCGGTGGATAAATGTATCCTTGAGTCGTAGTAGATGGTGGTCATCATTCTTGTCGAGTTTCGTGTTCAACTATATAAGACATTAGCGAAACTCGACGTAGATAACTGAGATCTAAGTCTTACCAAGTCCAAGACGGACACCTCCATCATGCTTTGGTTGAAATACGCTGTCCTGTTTTTGATGACCTTGACGGCAACGACCTCTTGGGTCTTCAGGTTCTGACACTTGACAACCTGCCCAAAGGTGCCTTGTCCAAGCACATCCAGGATGAGGTATCGGTTCCTATAAAAGTAATTAGCGGTGATTTACAAAGAGTAGACTGTATAAAAAAACATACTTGTGGCCAGCTTCTTCCGAACCTAGAATGTCGTTGACATATAGAATATAATCGCTATCCTCGTTATCGTACCCATCATTCTTGGTTCCCTTGCTCGGTTTAGTAAGCACCCGGCGGGGATTCCGGGAAGATTCATATTTGAAGTTCGGGTTGCATATGCGATACGTCGCGGGTAGATGGACAGTAAGGGCTTGTAGAGGCTATAGAAGAAAAATGGTTAGAATCGCTACGTCTAGGGTAAATACTCAATTGCAAGTATTCATACACTTATAAATCCTCCCTCGGGGTTCGCGCGACGGAACGGCGGTTGAGCATTGACCTTGGGTCGCAGGTCTGTCACGGCCCCGAGCTTCTTAAACTGGGGCACGGGCTTTTTCTCGACAGGCATATTGGCGGTAGGCTGGAGCGCTCTTCTCGGCGATTTTGGGTCGTTAGCGTAGGTTCCGTCCAGAGGCGTAACAGCGGAAGACGGATAGCTATCCTGGTAATTCGGGTTGGTTGTAATGGAAGGTAGTTGAGGATTCTGTCGACCGTAGTAAGGGCTCTGAGACTGATAATCAGCCCGGGTGGGTGACTGGCGCTGGGTGTGGGGCGCAGAAAACTGAGCCTGATTTGTTGCCGACTTGGGTGCATACGGAGACGTTGGTGACAACACTTCCATAGGTGAATACCGTTGAGCCGCAGCCGAGGGCTCAGATGGAGAATGAAGGTTCGAGGACCGGCCACCAGAGAGGTGCGACTGATGGTGCGGGCGCATAGGATACTTCATACTCCCGTAAGGATCATGAACATCCTGCATGGGGACGTCACCATTGTTATCGCGTAGCTGCGGGGTGGTGATAGGTGAAGTCGCGCTCTGCTGAGAAGCATGCGAATTTATCCCTCCTTGATATTGATCATACTTGAAGCCAACGGGAGGCTGGACTTGAGCAGGTTGCTGAGGATATTCCCTACTCGGAGTCATTTGACTGCCACCGTTGAACCTTCGAGAACCGCCAGCGGCGTCTGAATAGCCCTGCCATTGATCCATGGCGTTCGGGCGGCAAGGGAAAGAGAGACGACAAGTTCAGCGGGGGTTTGTGGCGATGAATAAGTTGGTTCGAGTAAAAGATGAATTGGGATAATTCGATATGACCAATTCGGGCCAAAAGATTGTTGCTATCGTCGGGTATTCTTCCTAAGTCACAACATGCGCATTAGCAAGAGTTAGAGTGAGCAAAAGGCTCATTAGAATGCGGGCTTGGCTAACCAGGCTCGACGTTGCTGACTTGTTCAAGGTGTTTGGACCAGAAGACAAAAAAAAGGTTGGCCGAAAATGGGGAAAACAAGGATGACGAATGGGCGAGGGCTGCGGTTCGTACCCAAATGCGATATACGGGAGAGGTTTAGTCTGGTACAGCGGGTAGGATTTAGGTATTCATGATGCGAGAATCTAAATAAACGCGACTAGGAATCTCGGGGGCTGCGTAGTATTTACTTTTCAGTAAGCCCTTTAGTTGTTTGTTTATTGAGGATGCAGAGAGAAGAAAATAAAAAAAAAAAAAGAGAAGAGGAGGGAAGAGAGGATATGTTAGAAGCAGACTGTGTGTCGTGAGGTTTTGGGATTGGATGGCGGGTACGTCAGTCAGGACAAGAAAGTGAGAATCTGAAAAAGAGTGGAGGGACAACATAAGATAAGCCATGAGTGGTGACCTGCAGGCAAAAGCAGCCCGGGTTGTATGAAAGTATGGAAGTTATTTACAAACAACTATACTTACAAATACGCGTATGTTTGCGCTATTTTACTTGTATCTTATACATCTATTGTTGTATCTCAACCTTCTCAAGAGGTACTGTCATCGGGGGGATGGGGTGGATTGGGTACTAATTAAGGCACTGAACCACCGGGGTGACCAGGTTGTCTAGGTACAGTAAGTGTTAAAGTGAGGGCAATAGGTACGGCGGGGGGAACCAGATTGCCAGATACCAGATACCAGATACCAGATACCCACCACCCGCCTTCATGTAGTACAGAAGCACAAAGGGCGGTCCTCTAAGACGTTCAACAAATTCTAAGATCTACCATGATGGTAATAACGCCTCTCTGAACATTCCTTCTTCTTACCTTTTATTTTACCTTATTTAAAATGTACAGATTAGGTTTAGTGTTCATTAGATGCCTACACTGGTAATACTGGAAATGCGCCATCAGGTACAATACATACCAACTTAACTAGTTATTATAAATTACGTAGTTACATGTACCTATCTAGGTAGTAGCTTCTGCCCACGGGCAGCGCGTTTCAACGTTTATATCATCAACTTTGTACACAAACTTCGTGGCGGAGAATATTACCTGGGTCCTACATACATACATAGTAGATAAAGACTTATTCAAGATAAATTTAATGACAAATATCTCCATCGCTTTCCAACTGGTCGAACTATAATTGCCAATAGCCTAACCATCTTTTAAGGGGCATATTAGAACAAGCATACGCCATTTTTTAAATCAAACAGTACCTAAGTTCACGTTGCGTGCATACATTGGAGTTACAGTAACCTACCTACTTGCCTTAGTATGCGAGGACTGGAGGGTCACATACAAACGGAATCAGATGCATGTGCAATTGAGATTGCGGGACCGTCATCAGGATGAGGATTAGGGATTGGGGATTGGGGATTGGGGGTTAGGGATTGCAACATCCAAATCGGCAATCTACTTTCCACACGATATCTTCAACCACTAAACTTCTGAATATCATCAGTGAGTAACGCCTCCAAATAACAGCAACGAAAATGAAAGGTCCCCTTGAAGAATACCGGTGTGATAGCACGCAGCAGGATCCCTCGTTACAAAGGGCGTTATTAACCGATGCGCCCTCGACGATCCACGTAACGAAACCAGCTGGATACTAGCAAACAAAGCACGGGCCGTCCTCGAGAAGCATTTTCTTGGAAAGCTGAAAAAAAGTGCTAACGACAAGAGTTTTAAGACTGTCTTTGTATCGGGCACATACCGCTTCCCTTTTTTTTTCTTATATGTTCGACCATGTTTTCGAGAAACCAAAAGGAAAATAAAGGGGGGGGGGGGAGACGCTACTTAATCAAGTCTCACTAATAAAATAAATTAGAAAACAACCTCTGTCAGGTCCCTTAAGTATGTACTATGTTGCTTAAAGAATGCTCGAAACAAAAGAATGCTCGAAACAAACATATGGGAGTGGAGACGATAATAACATGACTTGTAACCTACATGAGCTGATGAGGTATACATGATCATACCTATACCTACCTCTGTATCATATACCTAATCAAGCATATACATGTAGTAGTCAAGCACAGAGTCAGGCACAAGAGTCAAGCAAAGGTATCGACTATCGGCCTTTCTACGTTCCTACTACATAAAAACCATTCTCCTCTTGTCTTTCCCCCCTAAACCCGTCTCCCGGTTTCATCACGAAGCTCTTCCGGATCTCATGATGATAAATGAATGTAATCAAGCATAATTTGGCAAGCAGATAGCAGGTAGTAGGGAGTGGCGTTGGTCCATGCGATGCGATGCGATGCGAAAGTCGTGCCGGACTAGTGCCCTCTCATAGGTAGCTTTCATAGGTTAGCTCGTTCGACAGCTTCTTCTTTTTTTTTTTTTTTTATCCTATTGCTGTATTGCACACAATTCGTCGATCTAACTGCGATACTACCTTTGATGTTTGCCGGTCCGGCCGGTCGTGGCACGCCAAACCGTTCCAGCTTTTTGGAGTAACATATCCACCAAACAGGTACTTATCATTCATTACCTATCATGCATGTACTTGACTTGCCGGTTGTAATGAAGTCGATCCAAATGCCAAATGTCAAATGTTTGGTCTTGCCACGTAGAGAAAAAAAAAACCCCCCCCAAAAAAAAGAAATATCTTATTCCATTTTTTATGTTGATTTCCCAGAGATGAGATGAAACTAGTCATAAGAAATAGCTCTTACTACCTATTCACAGCTATTTCCAGCTGAGGTTGGGCATGATTACAAAGCCCCCTGGGGCCTAAAATGACGCCAGATCAACAAGGATTCTCGTTGTTCGATTGTCACATCTCACCCCTTGATCCTTAACCAGATGTCACATCACACATGTACGTATACATAGCAAAGTAGAATTGAATGTCGCTTTAGTTAATTCTTTTTATTCCTAATCTATTAACTTACCTCCTAGATGGGCTTGCAAGATTGCTAAATGCTATTCAAACCCCTAAATGATCTTTGGTAGGCTCGCATACTACTCTATATCAGTAATATGTAAGAATAACTCGCCTAGTATAGAGAGGCATATAACCATAATCAAATCGTGCTTGTACGACTTAGCTTATCATCTTTGTTCATGAGCTCTACAAACTGGTGGCTTTCGTTTCCAACCAGCCCGCTCGGTTGGGACTACATACATCCGCCCTATGAAGAGGTATCATAATAAATAACAAACCTCTACGTCATCTTTTTTTTCCTAATCAAAAGAGAAATTTTGTTCCTCGTGGGCCATCGAGAAGCCTGCTCCCACGGCCTGAAAGGGGGGTTTGAAGAGAATAATAATAGCGCCGTAACTTCGTCAGGTTCAACGCGGGAAAATCGTTGCGCCTGTATCAATAAATGCTTGGAGGTATCAAAGAAGAGTTTAAGGAAATGCCAGAAACTTTTTTCTTTTCAGAACGGAACCAAACAACAAGCAGTGCCCCAGATTTTCAAGAATCCGAGCTAGAATCACAACCACGAAAATAGCAAAAGAGAGAAAATGTTAAGAGTAGAAAGTAACAAGCAAAAACTGGAATGCGTCATCTAAAGAAAAGATCCCCCAACTGATGTCGCTTGCGTTCCATCGAAAAATACCTAGAGGGTCCATGCTCGAAGCGTGCATCCATCTACTGAGCAACCATACTAGAAATAGGGGGAATGTAAGTAGAGTGCACATCCGAATGGAACTTGTTAACCAGACGCTCCACCAAAGAAATCAAAATCCCCTAGAACTGCTAGCCCTGGTATCCAGGATATCCACTGTTAAAACTCTGAGTAGGTGGCGGCTGCGTCCACGGCTGGTTAGGCGGTTGCTGACCGCGGCCGTAACCTCCAGCGCTGGGCGGACCACCATAACCCATGGGCTGCGCTCCATAACCGGCAGGCGATTGGGCTGGTGGTCCACCGTAGGGTTGCTGCTGACCACCATACTGACCTGCTTATACACGTGAGCACAATCCAAGTAAATGTGAGCAGATCAAGATATCAACATACCTCCATATTGTGGGAAGAACGTCGAAGGCGTACCTGGGTACGCAGATGCCTGGGCACTTTGAGGGCTGAATGCTTGTTGCGAAGGATCGAAACCACCCTGGGCATTGGGGGTCTTGTCCTTACCCCACTATCATATAATTAATATCATTTCCTATGCATCGCAGGTGAAGTTTAACTTACGCTGCACTTTAGAGGTCGGCCGTTGACATTGTACCCGTTTAATTGACAAATAGCCATCGCGGCGTTCTCGTGGGTGTCCATCTTGATAAATGCAAAACCCCGATCAGCTTGGAATCGGGACTCTGTGACATAACCAAAGTTCTGGAAGAGTGGGACGACATCGTTTTGAGTAGTGTATGGGGTCAGATTGCCAACATAACAAGTTGTCTGCCAAGCTGGTGTCTGATTGACAATCATGTCGTAGCTCTGGATCCCATGGGTAGGGAAATGGTGGTGACCGTAGGGGGTAGTAGGCGTCATGCCCATAGCCTGCATCGCCTGTTGTTGAGCCATTGAAGGCTGCCCCTTCTGGTTGGCCCAGTTGCATCGTATTGCACGAGAACCCAACCACTCTCCATCCATGGAGCTCAAAGCTTTCTCAGCATCCGCACGTTCTCGGAAAGCGACAAAGCCATAGCCGCGAGAACGTCCAGTCTTCATGTCCCACATGACACGAGCTTCTGAGATACTTCCAAAGGCTGAAAAGGCTTGCAATAGAACCTCATCGTTGACTTCATTGGATAAGTCGCCAACGAAAATGTGGAAGTGACTCGACGTGTCTTCTTTGTTAGTAGTATTGGACTGATAGGCCCAGTTGACCCTAATCTCCTAAATCACGTGTCAGTTCTGTTGTTTGATAGCAATAGGGGAAATGATCTCACAGCTTGGTGAACACGTCGGCCATTCAATGTCTGCATAGCACGTTCGGCTGCGCCTGGATCATCATACTCAACGAAACCATAATTGTAACCCTTTTGCTAGACAAAGGTTAGCGCATCCTTTGAATTGAACCAACATATTAAAAGCCTAGAGCAAGAACTCTAGTATAAGCTCTAGAATATCACCTACGTTCTTGTCTGGGATAATCTTAACATTCTGAACATGTCCCGTGGTTTCGAAGATCTGGCGCAGGACATCCTCCGTCACGCGAGGGTCGAGACCGCCTACGTACAAGGCGCGCTTGTTAGGCTCGGGCGCTGCACGTCGCGGGAATGGACCTCCACTGCTAGGAGACATGACTCCTCCCTTATCAACGGCAGACATCGGAGAGGTGATGGCCGTAGGGATAGGATTGGTGTTCGGTGGGATGTGAAGAGGCGGAGGAGGCATGTGGGTAGGATTGGCCTGGCCATTCTGGTTGTCAAATCCAGGCGCGCCAGCATTAGGCTGCGGCGGAGGAGGTAGCTGAGAAGTGGCAGAATTATCAGCCATTGCGACTTAATAATTAACTGAGATATTGGTTAATGATGTAGTGAAATTGTCGTGCAAAATTAATTCGTTGCTATGATGCGACGGAAATGAGCAGGCGAAAAGCTGATTTGCGAAAAGATGGAGGGTGACTTTTTCTGGATTAAAAAGGACACCGGATTTGTTATTGACTTGGGAAATTGTCGTAGCTTCGTTCAGTTGATATCGTGAACAAAAAAAGGTGAGGAAAAAGGTGGGGTATTGAAGATCCGATCCTGTTGTCACAGCTTTTTCTACTTGAATACAATGGCGCGCTCGTGGTTGGCGAATCTATCGGTATTGTGCAAATAGTAGGCGAAAATGCGCAATGACGGGTAGGAGAGTGGAAGAAGGCAAGCTTTTCTTATCGAATAGAGATATCTCGAAAGGAAGTCGTTCGAGAGTAGGACGCCGATACAATGCGATTCTAGAGGAAGACGCGCAAAGAGGAATAAAGGTCTTCGCAACTCAATGATGAGAAGGGCCGCCTAGAATGAAGAGAGACCAAGAGTGATGTTCACCTTGCTGTCGGTAGGACGTGATAATGGCGGAGCAGGAACGTATGCAGATGCAACGCCTCAAGCGACCGACGACAGGAAGGAAAAGGACAAAAGTGAACCTTGACTGAGGAGAAAAAATACGACGAGGGCGACGAGACGAGAACAAAGATGAGAAGGAAGAGAAAAAGGAAACTGCCTTAAAAGGAGGAGTCCCCCAATTTTCAACACACAGCACCGACGATACGTGAGGAATTTCTGCACACGATACGGGGAGATGGGAGGAAGGAGGGAGAAGCAAACGGGGTTTAACAAGATGCGGCCTGGGATTGGGATTTTTTCAGACGAGTTTGATGGCTAAGTGGAGAAGCCTTGTTGAAAAATGTGGGGAATGGCAGCCCATCTGCTCGCAGATACATACCCCTAACCTACCTGAGCTACCTGCGGTAACCAGCTCTACAGAGCATGTCAGTAGGCATCCAAGTGGTATCAAACCAGGTAGGTCCTACACCCTTAGACCCTTAAGGCCAGTATTCATAGTTACCAGGTAGTGGAAGGTAGTGGGGTAAAGCTACTAAGCCACACAAGGTTTAAGGAAGAACAGGTACATCTGAAAGGCTGAGGTAATAATGCACAAACGTGGGGTGATTGACCTATCCAACCTGCCAACCTTTCAGAATTGCATGTGCGCTTACTTTAGGTACCCCACATCAGCCAAAGCACATTCCACTTACCTAGGTATGTACCTACTTAGGTAGGTACAAATACGTATGTCTAGGTACCTCTCCATGTCATATATATTCAATTTTGCTTATACCTTCACCCTAAATATCTCACCAGTGTCTTTAGATAATATGAGTGCCATCGCCTATTTCAATATGGCTGGCCTGACTATATCGTAGTATGGTTTATTCTATTAGATTGCCACTCATCTAACTTCTTAACAGGTGTAGCAGAAATTGCAGGGCCGTATACAATGCATTCGGAAATGATATTATCAAAAGGTAACTATACTTCCTCGCTGCAATAATACCACGAGATGGAAAGTTACCTATACTATAGGGTAGAGTGTAACGCATGCCCGTTAAGTACTTTAAGGCCGTGAACGGCTCAGATTTTAAGCCTATGCTTAAAAAAAAAAAGATACTTCGAAGTCCCATATAAAATAAGTGGGACCACGATATATTTCTATCTTGCTGAGTCATGACCCTGAATTATGCCTTTACTTACCGCTTTCCTATTTTAGAAGTAAAGGGCCTCTATAATTGGTCGAAAGCGTAAGAACACAACAAAAAGCCGTAAACCCCAGTTTACAGACTGGGCTTATTTTCGAATAAGCCCTCCTTCCTAAACGAGTAATTAAAGGGTCCCTTAAGCCCTTTTAGGCCTAGCATACTACCACTTCTAGCGCGATACATTGCTTACAGGGAGTTAACTCAATTTCTATGGGTCAATCCAGAATTTGTGGCTTGAATACTGCCCAAGAAGGAAAGGTTTTTTTTACTAGCGTAAAAAATATTCGAAGGTAGGCTTAAAATCCTGTAAGCCTACCCTTAAAATCTGAGCCGTTCACGGCCTAAATCATGAGTCTTCGTTTTAGTTGAGTATAACCATAGGTACTACCTATGACAGTTACTGCTTAAATTATTATATACTTAGATAATTTTATATATCCTAAGTATTGACGATGCATTCAAATATCATACCTAGGTAGTTAATACTTACAAAATATCTACTTACCTATAATTTGGTCTGTCTAATATCATTATTGGCTGATGTATACAAGTATTCTGTGTACCTCATTAGCTGGTCACCAGCCACAGGCTAAGGTAGCCCTACGCAGAAAGGGCCAATACATGTACTTATGGGGCACAGTATCCGGGAGTTGGTAACCTTATTCAACGTGGACCACGACCTGAGTAACAAAGTTACAAATCTTAGTTTATTCATCAAAACTTCTAATGAGTTTAACATCTTAATAACTTCAACTTCCCAGCCAAGTCAAGTTTACACAATAAACATCTCCCCAAATTCCCATTATAGTAACACTTTACGAAAACAACAGCCAATTCAGTCAACTCTTCAAATTATCTTATTATAACAATCTATCTTTAGCTTTTATCCTCTAGTTATCCATTCATTATAGAAACGTCACGACGAACACCAGCCACGATGGCGGCGCCGAAGCAAGATCCTCTCGAGATCCTGGACAAAATGTTCAACGAAGTCGTAAGTTTTCATGCATAACAATATCCAAATCGAGCTGTCTAATTAATAATATCCTCGCAGTTGGTGCAAACCGGGAAGCATCTCAAAGCACATGCCAAGGATGGTCCAAGGAACGTTAGCGCGAGCAACGCGATACGCGCAAAGACAGCAGATTCACTGGCAACATATCACTATGCTCTGGACGATCTGGAAAGCGAGATTGTATACGCTCCCCTGTCGCGTAGCTTCTAGCCACGTTTGGACTAACTTCATCGACAGACTAGGGCCAAGGCTGTCATTCTGCGGGATCTAGAAAAGCTGCATGCAGCCCGGGCTCCCGTTCCTGCTCCCGCCCCTGCTCCCGCCCCTGCTCCGCAGCCTGTGGCACCACCGGCACCAATGATGGAATTGCCGTCCTCGGCGGCACATACGATCAGCGCTCCGGCTGCTTATGCTCCGAAGCAAGAGAGCAAGCCGGCAGCCCCATTCCCCGACATGGGGATGGGCATGTCTACTGACGTAGTTGACCTAACCGCGAGCGACAAGAAACCATCGCCACGGGTTCCACCTAATGCTATCAGACCACCCGTTAGGGCTACTCCCCCGATAAAGAATGAAGTGAAACCTTCTCCAAAGCAACTGCCAAAGCCCTCGCCTAAGCTCGCTCAACCCCCCAAGGTAACCCCAGTGCCTCCGCCGCAGATCCCGCGGCTCCAACCTCCTCAACCACCTGCTATAGGGCCAGCGGCTACAAACCAATCCCAGCCAGCAGCGCCTAGTGGTCAACCGAATAGACCGGTCCAAACTACACCGGCGGCACAAGCTGCCCAGGATGCGACTCTAAATGCCATGTTGATGCCTGCTAATACCGTGGGTGGCGATACTAATGCGACAGGGGGTGGTAACACACTGGGCTTCACAGACATGCAGTTTTCCCTTGCGCCATCAAACACCGAAGCGTCAGGCGCGCCTCCGGCTCCCATGCCTGAATTTGATCTTACGACATTCGCTCCCCACGATGGGAGCAACGATATGTCGCTGGATTCTAAGCATGGTAATACCAATGCGGGGCCCGCCGCAGGAGCTGGTCATAATAATATAACGGTACCCCAGCAGCAACCAAAGGAAGAAGACAAGACCGATACAAACCTCGATGACTTGTTCAACCTCGACAATACCAACGGCGGAACGGACAACATGTTCGATTTGGGAGGCGGCGGTGTCAACGATAGTACCTTTGACGATATGTTCTTCGACAACAATAACGACACGGACTTGGCACACTTTGACGAAGAATACTTTAGCAGCTTTCAGTGACAGGTTAGATGACTAGGCTATATCATCACCATCGATGAATAGAGTCGAGAACTCATGGTGGCTAGCCTTGGACAGAGATATCTGTATATCAGCCATACTAAGGGGGGATATTTTAAGCGATCATTTTCTTGGCACCGACTTTGAATTATATTCGAGTTAGCAGATACATGAATCAACATAGTAGTAGGCAGTGATAGAAAGCTTAAGCAGCGTGTCATATAATGATGATCATTCTTTTAACCCTCGTCATTTTATTAACTTCCAACATTATACTTGACTAATCTAGCTTCTATATAATAGAGTGGTACTTATATTGATTACTTCCCACACTACAAGGTTCTTGCCGTAGAGATGATCCTAGTCTTACGCAGGCAAATGCGAGGCATATACGGGTAAGAAAACATAATCTTTAGCAATGATATAATTTCACCATGGCTACGTAGGGTGCGGTTTACATCATAATAATTTCCAGCTATCTCCGACACTCCCCTTTTCAGGATGGTACGACTAAATGCTTAAATAGCGATTGGTATTCCCGACGAGATATTTAAAGCAAAAAAATATCCTTGACATGCGTAGTCACTAGCTTCTACATATTACTTCAGATTGCCTAGGTTTCTTTGCGGAACAGTGAAGTTTTTCCATGTCTCCTAGGCCCACGTCGTGGAAGATAGGTCGTACATGAAGAATGGGTAGAATCTTATATTTCTCCAGTCTCAATATGACTCTATGATATCAGATCATCAATTTAAGAAATCAAACCCATGTAATTCGTCAAAAAGGACATTGGAGGAACAGAACTGAAGGGAAAACATGCATATCTGCTGAATTAGAAAGAACCGAGGAACAAAAAAGATAAAAAGAAAAAGGGCAAAAAAGGCAACGAGACAAACAATCGACAAAAAAGCTCAGAACCCAGATCCGATCCCATGTATTTGTCCTGAGTCAGTTGGCCTGCCTGCCGCCTATACATGGAATCGAACCCGAGTGCCTACGAAAAACCCCGAGGGGTTATTTCTCTCCCTACCTTCGTAACAACTCGGCCAATGGCCACTTTGACCGCGCAGCTGCGAATAAGGGGTGGTGGAAGGACTTCTTACTGTGCCTTATGAACTTGTGTCGCGGAGGGGTGGAATGGCTGCCTGGCAACGGCGAAAGTATATATGTATATTTTGTCACTTGCCACCTGGTAGCGAGGTTTGCGACATGATTTCTACTTAGTACTTCCTGATCGTGATAGATTGCTTTACGAGGGCAACCTGACATTCTAGCTATGTAATATAGCCTGGCATTATCGTGACATGAGGCTGAAGACCAACTCAATACTCTATCATCATACGAGTCAAACCCGCACCTTAGGAAGGCGAGAGAATGAAAATAATTATAGCTAAAATAGATACGTTTCCTACTGTTATGTTAACATGGGCATGCATTAATATTCATTTGTCTTTTCGTCGATATAAGTCATGGATACATATATTGGCTTCACTAAACATCACGACGCGAAGGGCATCGTACATATGGGTATTAAATATCAACTTTAAAACATGATGCCATGCAGTGATTACATACAGGTATCTTGGGTTTCTAAAATCTCCCCATTAGTACTGTGTGTATGTACATCTGGAAGGAGACAAAAAAAAAATTAAAAAATAAAAAATAAAAAAAAAAGAATAAAAAAAACGGCGGAGTGAGGTCAACTCGAACCCAGCACCATGAAAAACCCTCCTCATGGAAGTTTATTACTCTCAGAACCAGCATGACCAGCTGGGGAAGCGGCTACGCGGCTCCGATTGCTGAACTGCGCTGCTATTTCGTTAGATATGTGTCTCGTAGGTACGTACCTAACAAACATACCTACCTACTGTCACCTGGGCGACGACTGTATGTATATATATGTACTGTATGTACCTTACCTATTTACCGCAAGACCGTATACTTTAGACTTATTATATTATATATATCACTATTGAAAAATGGGTAGATCCGTACCGAGATCACCGCGCATATAATCTGCATCATATGACTCCAGGCAGCAGAATAACGGGAGAGGGTAACATGGGCTTATACAAGGGGAAAAAAAAGGGGGCGGTGCTATACACGTATTATATTATATTATAAAATACATTGAAAATCGCAAGCGATTTAAATTAAGAAAACTTTATAAATAAAGGCTTAATTAAATAATTGGAAAATCGATATTACGTAACGATTTTATTTAAGATTATTATATATTTATTAAATAAAATTAAAATTTAAAAAAATTAATATATTAATTAATTAATTTTAATTAATTAATTTTAATTATGTTATTTATTTAATTTTTTAACTTTTTTTATTAAAATATTTAAATTAAATAAAATATTAAATATTAAATTTTTTAATTTTTTTATTTTAAAAATAATTACGTACGTTAATTTAAAAGTAAATTTTTTATAAAATATATTTAATATTATTTATTTATAAATAATATTTTACGTTTTATATATAATAATAATAAATGTTATGGTAAAAAGAAATTAAATACGTTAATAATTAATATTTTTTATATTATAATTAATAATAAAATAAAAAATAAAAATAATTACGCGTTTAATATTAATTTAATATAATTTCGGGCCGTTATAATTAAAAAAAAATATTAATATTATAAATAAAAGAATTAATTTACAATTGGTATTAATTGGTTATATGATATTTTTTACTATATTAATAATATTATTTATAAAGTTATATTTTATTTATAAATTTTTTATTAATATATATTTAATTTTAATAATAATTAATAAATAAAATTTTAAATTAATAACGTTATATAATAAAATTAAATTTTATTAATAATTTATTTTTATAACGTAAATATTTATAATTAATCAATTAAATAATAATAAATGGTAATAATTATATTTATTTATGTTATAATAAATAAAGAAAATATATAATATTAAATTAAACGTTAATATTTTGTTTATAAAAAAATTAATTTATACGTAATAATTAAATAATTATTAATAATAATATTAAACGTTAATATTGCAAATTATTTTTAATATTTATTAAAATAATTTTTAATTTGCATTTTATTATTAAATTATTATAATAAAATAAATAATTTAATTAAATTTTAAATAAATATTATAATTAATTAAATTATTTAAATTAATTAATATTTTCAAATAAAATAATAATTAAATAAATATTAATAATAATTATTAAAAATTATTAATAATTACAACATTAAAACCTTTAAATATATAATATTTAATAAAAATAATAATTTTAAAAAAATAATAATTAATATAAAATAATATTTTAAATTTTATTATAAATTTTTTATTAATAAATACGTAATAAATACCATTAAATTTTAATTATATTTAATTTAATATAATAATTAATAAAATATTAAAATCGTTTTTAATTAATAACTATAACGTTAAATATAACATTTAATTATTAATTATATTAATAATAACGCTTATTAAAATTATTTATAATATAAAATTTAAAACGTTATAATATTTAATAAATTTTTATAAATAAATTAAAAAAACGTTTAAAATATACATTTTCCCGTTATTTTTAAAACCATTAATATTAATAAAAAATTATAATAAACGTTTTTTAATTAACGTACAATAATAATAAATTATATACATATCATAAAAACGCTATTATTTTAAATTTAATATATTTTTAATATTAATTAAAACTTAAACAATATATAAATTAAAATTTACATAATTTTAATAAATATTAAATTAATAATTAATATTATTATTAAAGTTAAAATATTTATTAACGTAAATTAATTAATTATATATTATATTTTAAATTTTAACGTTAAACTTATTTTATTTAAATTAAAATTCGTTAAACTTTTTAAATTAAAAATTAATTAAATTATTTTAAAATTATTATATTTCAAACATTAATACGTTTTAATTTTCAAATTTATTATAATTATTTAATACATTAATAACATAATAATAATTATATTTATACATATTAATAATATAATAAAAATAAATTTAAAAAATTAAATTATAAATAAAATAATTAATGTTATTAACGGATAAAACCTCGTTAAAAACGGCCTGAAACGAATAATACAACATAAATTTCACTTAATAATAATTTTCATATAATAAACCATCTCGTTTATATTTCGGGTTATATATTAAAACATAAAACTTAACACAAAAGTAAAAAATAAAAAAGTTTTAATATTAATTATAAAACATTAATTATTAAAATAACATTATAATAATAAAAACGTTATTAATTAATTAAGTTTTATATCAATCGTATAATAATTTACTTTTTCGAATTTAACTTTTTTCCGTTATAAAACGGAACATATAATCCGATTTGGGCTAATAATTAATCCGAATAATCAAACGGAAATTTAATTATAAAAAATATCTTAATAATTTATATATTATTTTTTACATTAATATATTTTATTCGTTAATTAATTTATTCATTAATTTCGAAATAAACGATAAAAATAACGTAATATCGTTAATTTAAGAAAAAATTTTATAAATTAAATTAATAAACCCGCGCGTTTTTTTTTCAATTTTTAAATAATATTTAACGATATATAATTTAACGACATATACCGAAATACACGAAATAACGTTAATATTAACGCCTTAATTAACAATAATAATAAAATTATAAAAATTAAACCGCGTATTATTCCGTTCCGTAACGTAATTATAATACCGAAAATTTAATAACATATCGACTCGGGTATTCGGGATAATTTAATAAAAAAAATAAAACCGATAAAATAAATCGAAAATTTAAATACTTTACGCTAAAAAATGCCGAACCGTTAATAAAATAACGTTTATCCCCCGAAAATCGCTACGTCGAAACGTTACTTCGTTAATAACGCAAACCTTTTTAACGAGTTAAAATTTAAATTTCGAAACGCCGTCGGCCCGTTTCGGAATACGTAAACAATACGCCAAAAAACAAATGTAAATCTAAACGAACAATAAAATTTTATAAAAATAATTAACAATAAACAAAAAAATAATAACAATTAAAAAGTTATCGTTAAATATCCAACCCGGTTATAAATTAACCGTTGTAATATAAAAAACTTAATATTAAACAAATTTATTTCGATTTTTAATAATAAATATAATTAAATATATGGTAATATTATTTCATAATAACATGTGAAAATAAAGGTTATTACGGTTTTACCATTCGTATTAAAACCAATAATTAATAATATTAAATATAAAAATAATTACGTATTTGAAAAAAAAAATAAAACGAGTATAAAAATAATAAATAACGATATAAGAATAATAATGGAAATTATTTCGGGCAATTTAAGTTTTACCGAAATTATCGGCGGTTAATTACGTTTAATATATTAATATTAATTGTTAAAAAAATTATTATTATATATTAATGGGATTAAACGTAATAAATAAAAAAGAATATTATAACGTATTTATAATAAAATTTAATTTAATTCGTTTTCCGAGTTAATAAAATTAATTACTTAAAATATTTATTAAAAATTTTACGATAAACGATAATAACGTTTAACCATTTTCGGTATCGTTATTAAAAACGTGGCAAATTTTATTAACGTAAATTACGTTAATTAAAAATACTTTATTAATAAAGAAAATGTTATGGTAATTAATTTACTAATAACGTAATATATTAAAAGTAATAAAAATAAAATAAAAATAAGAAATAAAACAATTATTATGTTAACGGTAAACGTAATTAATATAATTTTTAAAATAGATTTTTCGTTTTTAATTAATAATAAATTTAATAATATTATTAAAAAAAAAAGTAAAAAAAATAAGTAATAAAATCGGTTAAAAATAATTAAATTTAAAGATTAAAATAATATAAATATCGAGAAAATTAACTTTTAATGTCGACGTAATAAATTTACGAATAACGTTAAATTATTAATATAATATAATAATATCCGGAATAATTAAAATATCGTATATATTTATTAACTCGAATAAATTTTTATTCGAAATTTCGTTAATTATATTATTATTAATAATTGTAATTTAATTTAAGATGTTAAATAAAACGTTATTATTGTCCGATAATTAAAATAATCGCGTAATATTTATAATAACGTTATGGTATTTCGGGTAATAAAACCGGAAATACGTTAATTATTATTTAATATAATGGTATTATATTTAAAAATTATAAAATATTTATTATTAAAACTTCGAATTAATAGATTTTATTATGATAATATTAAATTTAACGGGTAAATAAAGAAGAATTTAATATAAAATATTAATATTTTAAAAAAAATAACAAATATAATTAATATATTAATATTGTTAATTATAAATTTAACGGATTTTAACGAAATAATATAATTACGAAATAATTATTTTTTTTATTTGTGTAAGTTTGGAAAAAAAATTAAAAACGGTTTTAAAATTAAAGTTATTTTTAAATAAAAATAAATATATGGCGTTAAAAAAATTACTATTATCTTGTTTTTTATTATGGTAATGTTAGTAAATATTGTTTTTTAACTTTATATTAAATTATTTTTTAAAATATTATTAATATTATTCCCGAATATTATATATTAACATTTTATAAAACGTTATAATGTATTACGTATTATTAAAAATAAATATTAATTTAATATTTAACGGTGTAAAAAAGAAAAAGGTTAAATTACGTAATAATATTAAAAGGATATAAGTAATAATAATGTTGTTAATTAATTATTTTTCGAGAATATATAATAACGGGGTTAAAAAAGGTAAAATAATTATTAAGTTTTAATGTTAAATGTAATATTTATGTTAGATAATAGTACGTTATTAATATGTTTTATAAATTTTATTTATATTTTAATTATTTTAATTATGTGGTAAATATGTTAGTAAATGGGTGGTAATGAGTGTTAAGTGGTAATATGTGGCGTATATAAATAATAAATGGTTAATTAAATTATTTCGGGTCGATTAATATTTTAATTTTAATTAATTAATATAATAATGTATATAATAATAAGTATTAAATAAAGGGGGTAATTGGTGAAAACGGTTTGGTTTTTTAAATACGTTAATAAAGTTTATAATATTATTAATATTATAAGGTGGTAAGTGTTAAATGTTAATTATTTAAATATAATAATATTTATTAAGTATATAGGATAAAAAATAAGTTTATTTAATAAGGTTAGTTTAAGATTAATCATGTAATTTTAGTTAATTATATAATTATAGTTATAACGTAAGTAAAAAGAGTAAAAAGAAGGTATTAAATGTATAATTGTAAAACGGTAATGAGGTTGGTGAAGTAATTAAAGATATTAAACGGGGTGATAACGTGGTAAGTGGGGAAGTTAAAATATAATTAAAAGGGTTAAAGGCGTTTAATATAGTAAGTGAAATGGTGATATAATTGATAATGTGGTTATTAAGGTAGTAATATAATTAATAATGTGGTTGCGTATAAGTGACATGTAATAATTAATTAATAAAAAAGTAATATATAAAATGTATAACGTTAAAAATGGGTTAAAAAAAAATTATAAAAAGGAAAAAAGTTAAATTAAATTATTGTAAAGGAAAATTTATATATATATTTAATTAATATATATAAATTAATAATAATTTTATTTTTTATTAATTAAATTATAACGTACGATTTTTTTAATTAAAAAAATGTTAACGTAATTATATGGTTATTTTTAAATATTTTAATTGGTTAATAATTTAAATAATAATTTAATTATATGTTAATGCGATTATAAATGTAATTTATTTAATTAATTATTTAATAAAATATATATTTATTTAAAATATATATTTTTTTTATTATTATTTAATTAAATAATTAAAAATAATAATATATATTATATAAATTAAAATAATATTTATTTTAAGTTATTTTATTAATTATTTTATTTTTTATATATTTTTTTATAATATATATTATTATAAAAAATTTATTTTAAATTATAATATTATTTTTTAAAAATTATTTAATTAATTAATTAATAATTTTAAATATTAATTATTAATATTTTAAAATTTTTTTATAATATATATTTATTATTATTTAATTTAATTAATTAATTTTTTTATTTAATAATTATTAATTTATTATATTTTACCCGAATTAAATATATATTTTTTTATTAATTAATTAATTGATTTATAAAGTAATATTAACTTTAATTAATTTAAATTATTTAATTAATTAAACGTTATTTTATTTATATTTAATTTTTTATTTTATTAATTTTATTATATATTAATCCGTATATTTTAAATTTTTAGAGCTTTATAAGTACGATTTTAGTAAGGAAAACCTTCTTATGTTTTTAACAATTTTGTATAATATAATAAAGTTTTCTTAATTATATTATATTATATATGCAGAACTCCCTACAATAAAACCTTCTTTACCCCTCTACTCACGAACATCAGAGATATAAAAATCGCAAGCAATAATTTATGCTCTATTGTAGGATATAAATAAAGGGTATCAAAATCCAAGCCCCAGTACGAGCGCCCAACCCGAACGACTACCCAAGCCAGTATCGGTAGCGTATCATCAACATCATCGTCACTATCATCACTCCCCTCGCCCTTCTTTCGTACATCAGACAATACACCTATATGCATACCCGAAAAAGAATACTCAAAAATATTTACTTAGAAACCCTCCCCTTCCCCTTTCCTCTTTATCCAAACTCCCCCAATCACGGCCCCTGCGTAACCTGGAACATCGGCTTCAGCAACTCGGGCACCTTCGCATTCCTCAAGTTCTTCCAGTCCTTATCCAACAACCCCCACCCTTCTTCAGCGCCCACGGCCCCCTCCCGGACGTAATACGAGCCCTGAACGGCCCACAGCGCCCACTCGCCGTCGTTGCTAGTGACGTACTCGCGCAGGCACTGGAAGTAGCTGTTATCCTCGTCGGACAGGCCGTCGTTGGGGCCGCCGGCCATCCCAAAGCCGAACTCGGACAGGATCAGCGGCGCCGTGTAGCTCTCGCCCTGCACCAGCACGAACCCGTCGAACAGCCCGTACGTCTCCTTGAGCAGCGAGCAGTTGCCTTTCGCCAGCGCGAACGTCACCGTGAACGAGTACGCGTGCCACTCCCACACGTGCTTGTTCTTCCACCCGCTGAAGTCGAGCGACTTGTTCACCCGCAGATGCGTCAGGTCCGTCGAGCTTTGCGTTCCTCCGATGATGATCAGGAGGTCCGGGTTTGCGCCGTGCACCCGCTGCGCTCCTTGCGTCATGTAGTTGTACCAGTCCTCCCGCCCGTTCGTCCCTTGGAGAAGCCATTCTCGCACTTCGTTGCGCAGCGACATCCCGACCACGCCCGGCTGCGAGACGGACCATTTCGCGATCGCCTCGAGGCCCTTGAGCCAGTCCTGGGTCTTGAAGAAGCGGCTGTTCCAGTCGTTGTACCCGAAGCCTTCGTCCCACCAGCCGTTGCCGTCGTCGATGTTACCTGGGTGGCTGTTAGGTTTGCGCTTTTCATTCCCGTGTCATGATGTCTTTTTAAGGGGGGGAGGGGCTACTTACAGCACCAACTCGCCTTGCTGACGTGGTTATCCAGGATAGTCATGACGCCCCTCTTCCAGAGCGCCGCGATGACCGCCTCGAAGACGGCGCGGGTGGTCGCGCCGTTCACGAAGGGGTTCTTCTCGGCGACCTGGGCGTAGATGCCGTTCATGTCGTTGGCGCTGACGCCCGCTGCGTCGGCGGCCTTGACGAACGAGTCCGAGACGATGACGTCCGGGTTGAGGGCGTGGTCGATCGAGTACGTGAGGCGCACGCAGTTGAAGCCTTGCTGCTTGATGAAGTCGGCAATGTAGTCGATCGATTGCTTGTTCAGGCCTTCAGGCAGGTTGGCCTCTTGGTGGCCTGCCCAGTTGACGCAGCGCAGCTTGACGCGCTTACCGTCTGCGTCTAGGATCCATCGCGACGACGTTGATAGAGGTAGCTTCTGGGCGGCGGTAAGAGCCGCCGGGAGAACAGCGGCTCCTAGCACGGTGAGGAGCGAGAGCAGCTTCATCTTGGCAGTGTCTGCTCGGCCGGATCAGATACTGGGATTCGAGCGTATATGTGCCGTGATACGGAGTTATGAGTCTCTCTCAAGCAGGCGAGAGTCTGGCGACACATGAAAACCAGATCGAAAAAGAAGCGACCTGGTGTGCGGATCTGCGGCGGTATATAGACGACGACCAACAGGACCAGGCGAAGGAGGGACAGGAATCAGAACGTGGCCTCCCATGTCCAAGACAGTATCACGTAAACGGCAGACCGATAAACCACCATGACGCGCCCTCCAGCTCTCCGCACCGCTACCTGACCCTAACCCTGACCATTGGCAAAGCTAACTGACCTTCCCGATCGAATTAGGTAGGTTAATGACCATGACCAAAGCACCCCCTCTCCCTCCCCGAGCTACACCAGGGACAAGACAATGCTCGCCACGAGATCGGTCGAGGCCGAGACCCTGCCATAGCGTAGGGGTCGCACATCAGAGCGGAAATAAAAAAATACGTGCCTGACCCAATAGGGGATCTCAGGTGGCAGATCAGGAACGGTGGCAACCCCCCCATAAGAGGCGAGAGCAATGCAATAATAGGAAATACCTGCTTCCTGCGCTGCAGAATCTAACTATAACTATACTCTGCTATACTCTACTACTACTACTACTACTACTATACCTAACGCGCCCGGTGGAGCCAGGGGATCTGCCGAGTCCGTCCGTGTCTCTCATCCAACGAAGAGGAACCGGGACCAGGGATTCTAAAATTGGCGTTAAGAACAACATACTGGCGCAAAAGGAGTTGATCGATTAGAAATATGAAAGAAGGCAAAAAAAAAAACCAAAAAAAAAACCAAAAAAAAAACCAAAAAAAAAACCAAGATCTCATCTAACCTACCAAGCGGTAATTCCCCTCCAAGAAACAAGGTTGTGCCGTCCACAACCAACGACAAGGGGGGGGGTCATTCATAGAGCAAGACCGCATGACGGCGACGGGTGATTGGCCGGTTTACTATTTGAGCGGCTGTCGAATAGCGAAGCCCACGATGGCGGGTTGGGTTGAAGGTGGAGAAGAAACAAGAGCCTATCTACCGTTGAAAGTTGGAGACGCTCCCTCCTCCCTCCATCTCCAAGCAGGTTTAGCCAGGGGTATTGTTGCATGCCCCCCATCTACAAAAGTGGGAGTGGCTTGAACGGTCTACGGGATGGGACGCCGGGCGCCACAGCTACATAGTAGTGGTGTAAATAGGGTAGGTGAGTACCTAAGGTAGGTATCTAGGTATTAAAAACTACCTAACTAACCTAAACCTCATGTAAGTAAGTTATGCGCTCATGTATGCAATGGCTTAAGCCAGCTGAGTTCTAGTTCCGGTTCGATGGCAGGTTGCATCCGTCATGTTCGTGCCTCAAGTCACCAAACCAGAGTCCGAGCAACGCAACGCAACGCACATCACCTGCCAGCCCGTTATTAGTCTCTCTGTCCGTTCAAAGAAACCGCATGGGTGATAGGATGCCCCGTCCGGATGACCTGCTCTTGGTGAACTTGGCGGGTGATAGATAACCTAATTCCAACCGCCCGACTTACAAAATCCCCCAGTCCTCTTCGTTTCTTGTCTTGTCTTGTTGCTTTTTCCCATGTGAAATTACATAACATCAATATAACATAACATAACATAACATAACATAACACACTAATCTAAAATCTACTTTCCTAGGTCTAGGGTTTATAGGTGATGTTACCGTAGCACAAATCTGAGGTAGGCCTATAGATCATTCGTTCATTTATCGTGTAAGTGGCCCTGTTATTAGCTATCGAATGGTTATCGAATAACTCGTAGGAATCAGCACGTCAAACCTACGCCATTTTCGCCAATCTTCATTTTCCTTATCTCCTACTGATAGTTGATAAATACTTAAATAAACTACCTACCTCCTTACCTAAGTAACGATCTCTCGACGATCCTCCTCTAGTCTGCCGCGATTTTCGCATTTCTCATGCCCTGCGCTGCATCCCGCGGTCTAGGGCCCCCCATGAGCGTTGTTGTGGGACCTAAACGCGGCGCGGGTTTAAGCTACCGGTCGCCTTCCGGGATCGACGAGGCTATTTTAGGTAGGTCCGTAGCCAACTACCTAACGTACCTAACATACCTAACAGAACATAATGTGGGAGGAAGCGGGCTACCATCAGCTGGGTTTAGTTTCCATTCCTGTTAGCTTCCATTTACAATCTTTCTCCCTAGCTAGTTCGTCTATCTGTTGGTAAGGCACTTAAACCAGGCCAGGTCAACTTGGAGGATTACTTCTAGGTCATCGTAAAATACCACCTATCCGTTGCTTTGTTTGCTATCCCGCATAACAAAGTTCGAACCGGGTATATCGATAGTTCAACTTCCTACGGGAGAACATGGAAAGTCAAGTCTTCACTGGTCACAAGCCGAACTGCCGAGCCGAGCCAAGGGCGGCGCAACAGTTGAACGGGCTCACAGCTGCTACGACGGAATCTATCACGAGCAGATTCCCGTCCCTTGGAAAAGAAACTGTCTATATTATATTAACTAATATAGTAGCACACGGTATTATTGCATTGCAAAGCTGATGGCAGCAGTAGCGGAGAGTAGCAGTATTAAGTTGTACAACTTCTTGTCATTATCATACTGCAGAGCACGCACACGCCTGAATGCTTCTGCATCGTAACACTTCGTTGAGGGTAACACCTCCCTCTTATACGAGATATACTCTTAGCTCGTAGCACCGAGACAGTATTACACGCCCCTCGCCTGTGTGCCTGACCATTCCACGTTCCAAATGCGGTCTCACCATATTGCTCCTAGGGGTATCACGAAAAAACAATGCTTAGCACGATAAGCATCATGCTACTGTTGGGGTGGGGTGGGGCCTGGTGCCACGTTCCCCGAGGCAGCTGCCCGGGCCTCCAGGTCTCTCCGCTTGGAGAGTAGGCTCTTGAAGGCTCCTAGACATTGCACCAGCGTCTCCTCGTCGTGGGCGCAGTAGCGATAGGTCTTCTCGTCCGTGATGACCTGAAAGCAATGCGACTTCGTCTTGCTGATCGGGTTGATATCCACCACATTGACAATCCCCGATAGGGATAATATAAAGGAGGCTTTGTACTCGGATTCATCTTTGTAGAGAATGAGATTCCGAGGTCGGAGAACTGCCCATCGGTTTTTCCACTGCTTAACGCCGCGTTTGCTGTTAAGCAGCCAGAGCCAGCCCTGCCAGACGATGCGATCCGGGTCGTTCTCAAGATTAAGGCCGCTAAGTTGGCTTGCATTTCTATCTCCCATAATTGGGCGGTTGTTGGAACCGGTTTCTATCTGCGTTCCTGAAGTAGTCGGCGATCGAGCACTAAGACTCTCGATGGACGCACCATGGACCCGTCCTTCGTTGTCGGATATATCTGAATGTGAAGCCAATTCGTTGCCAGACAGACCTGAATAATCGTTATGCGAAAGTCTTCTCGTAGATGGTGCAGATCGTGACGATCTCGGATCGACAGGCTCGGGCGAACTAGAGATCGGCCTTTCGTGATCTGGGGATAGGACCCGCGTAGTTCCTGACCCATTCGGCAGCGTACCAACAGGAGCAAATGTCTGTCGGCGAATAATGGGACTTGCTAAAAACATCTCTTCTTCTTCCTCTTCGATTTTAGCATCTTTCTTGATTACATCCACCCATTCCTGCGCATCTTTCGCATTCGGGGCCTCAAAGTGGTAGTTCCGCGCTGGCGAGAATAGGCCGAAGAGGTTATGGCGCTTGTTCTTGGGATCTTTGAGGAGCGTAACGGCGGAAAGTTCTGAAGTGTAGAGCTTGTGTCGAAGCTTGCTCTCCTTGTCCGATTTATATATTGAGAGAGCGCTGGGTCTAAGCACGAGGTAAACGGATTTCCAAGTCTGTATGGTATCATTGTTTAGCATATTGAAAGCTACGACATTCGGGATATGCGGACACGCTACGGTCACTCACCTTAGTCTTCTGAGTTCGCTTCTGGACATAGCCGGACTTAAGCACACGGTCGAACTCGAAGCTTCCGTTTTGATTGACAGGGCTCGCTATCGGCGTAGCGAGTTGGTTCCGTAAACGATTGACTTGGGAATTCGCGGGCGCTGCCATCGCGGACGGAGGGGGTATGCTAATCGTCGCACCGCGACTTGACATATTGGTAGGTAGTTCGATTGGGGATTGAGTCGCCGTCTCAGCCATCGTCAAAGCTCTTGGAGACGCGTTGAAATTAGACCGATCTCCAAGCTCCGGGCACGTAGGTTTATTATCTTGGAAGTATTAGATTAGTTGGGTCGACCTTGGTCTGATTACGAATAAGAGTAACGTGTTGTTGACACCAAAATATCGTATCGGAATCGTAATGTCAGGGGGTAAAGTGGATTAAAGTCGGAGAAGTTCAAGAGTAGTTGACGCGATTCATTACTGAGCAACCAAAAGACCACGAGATATTAGTTGGACAAAGTGGTGGAAAGTTAATTAAGAATGGAACCAGGCAGCTGCAGCTGATAAGCAAAGCTCCTCAAGTAATAAAGGTCGGACCTCAAGTAAAAATCGGAGTCGGAGAGAGTATGCGAAAGAGAAGGGGAAGTCGGGAGTCAAGAGGAAAGAAGTGGTCGTAGTCAATAACCAATAAGGTTTAAAGGACGTCGGAATGCCCCTCAACTGATCAACAAGATTCAGGGTTATTGCTCAATGCAATTAACGTTTAACCAAGTGCTTTTTAGGAATGAATCGCGGCAATAATACCCCAACATTAGCAAATCAGAATGCGCATGCGTGTTTAAAAAAAAAAAAAAAAAAAAAAGGTCAAGTAAGTTTAGAAAATTGTAAAGAGTTGTAACAATCGCAAGAAGATAAGTGAGAATTGAGATGTAGCCACAAAAGAAATTTGTTTGGTAAAGTGAGTTGGTCAAAGTGCAATAGGACCCTTTAGATTATGTTGTAAAAATAGAAGAAGTCCGTGGAGTTGTTTTCGTGTAATAAGTGTAATAATTAAAAGTCTCCTACGTTTTTCTACGTTTCTAGTTTCTACCGTAGATTGCTTAGATTGTTGCACAAGCGCCGCCTTTCTGGAACCCTACAACCCCTACAAACCCCTACAAATCCCTACCTTTGCTTACCTGTAATTAAGCTCCTAACGTGACGCCCAGCTGTGCCGGGACCAGGTGTTTCAGGAAGTGCCGGACGCTAAGGCCCTAAACACCCTAACTAGCCACTGAAGGGATTCTCGTGACGAGGCTAGTGACCATATCTGTGGCTTCTTTATCCAATCATGGTTCATACTTAAGTAGTCCTACAACTCATCGTACGTATGTGGATCCTACAGATGACAGGCTCTCGCCCGCATGTCCCGAATATTTCTGGAATGGGAATGTATCAGGTAAGGTACTTTTAAGAGGCTGAGAAGGACAGAACACTCAAAATGTTTCTTTAGTGATTACTCTCATAGCTTTATTAAGAAATGAGTTGTAAAAATTGATTTATTAACTACCCCGTATGCTGTCCTGCTCCAGCTGCCTTCTCTTTATGGACTTCCGGCTCTGGACCTTCTCCCGATTTTGACCCGGGCCCTTCGGATCTAACGCCTGTCGACTTGCTAGGACTTGGTTGCGGGTCTGGTTGCTTGGCAGGGTGGTCGCGATCTTTTCCCGATGCCGTCTTTGTTGCTTGCTCGTGATGTTCTTCTTTCTGTTCCTCTGCAGGGTCGTTCGATTTCTTCGTCTGATCTGCCACCACAGTCGAGCGTATTGAGCATGTTGTGAAGGGCGCGCAGGTGGTTTTGCTAGGAATGGTTCTACTACCCCTGAGATAAGTGGAATGCTGGTTGATTCGATATAGATCCAGTCGGGCGAGTCTGACGATCGGCTTCATTCTTCTGTTTAGTGAAGAGAGAATGCAAATCTTGTCGCGTAATTTGGGGTTTATCTATTTTACTCGAATAGAAAAGAAAGAACAGTTCAATATTTGAACAAGTATCAAGTATATAGATGAAGTCAATGAAGCTTATTAGCTTGTTAAGGTAGCCCTAGGAGTAAATGTCGTTCTGTCATTAATACGTCACGATGTCGATTTTCACACTATCGAATAGTCCCTGACTTCTTTAAACCTAACCTACATTGTGAACCCCATCATTTGAACCTTGTACCTCATATATTTACGTCTATAACACTAGCATACCTAAATAGACGATGAAACGGGTACATGGTAATATCCCCCAAAGGCTAAAGCGAATGTATGCTCCTAGCATGGTAGGTAAAACCAAGCGGTCTAACACATATACAGTCTAACTCTTCAGGGCCATCAGAAATAGCACGGGAAATAGCACGGGAAATAGCATATAGTTATAGACAGGCTCGATAACAATAAAAATGAAGCATTATATGTAAATATCGTAGGCAACCAGTACCGCCAATAATTCTATTCTAACCTATACGGGGGGTATCAATCCTCTCTCTTGTCCCATGCATGCTCTTATCCAATCTCCAGTCTGAAGTTTATACACATACCCGTCCGCCTTCTCATGCTTCCATCCATCTATTTACCAATCCCATCAAGCAGGGTCCTCGAAACTCTAGCATAAAGGCTAGCCCTAGCACAGACATAAGTAGAAGCTTACTTCCCTCCTTTCGGTGCCGCAACCCTCACACCCCGAGCGCTTCCCCACACGCTCTCCGAGACCTTCCGCGGGATCTTTCGTCCGCGGAGTCTCTGGTCTATAAGCCACATCCCAACGACGAACTCTGTGCGGTCCAGATACCCGCGCCCGCGTCTATCCACCAAGTCCCACACCTCTGCCAGCTCATCCGGCGGTAGTCGGCTGCGAGTCCAAATATCGCGTACCACTACGTTGGCTACGACTTGCTCCAGTTCCCTTTCCCGTGCCCTTTCTCTTTCTGTGGTGCTGGAACCGGGGGTTGGGGTGGATAAGGAGTCCCCGTCTGATGGTACTAATAGCAAGCCTCGATTGCTCGCCCATACGCCTTCGTACCGCTTACGCTCACGCGGCGTGATCTCCTCGCGCCAGCGGCGACGCTCACCTTCGTGGTGAATGTGCTTGTTGCCGCCCAACTTGCCAAGGGGCTTACGGCGCCGCGAGCGAGCCACCTCTTCATCATCCGACTTACTTGGAGGATGACGTAGCGTTTGGCGCATATGTGGTGTCTGCTTGCGGGATGGCGGTTTTGGTGGTGGGGTTTTTGATGGCGTTATACGAGACGATGCGAGAGAGCCCGCCACAATGGCATCAGTAAGGGAATCTAGAGGGAGGTTTGGAGAGCTTGTGTACGGCTGCCGTCGAGGTGGGACTGGTGGACGACTGCTAGAGGTAGCCTCTATAGACATAGTTGGTGTTGATGGGGGCCTTCTTGATTGTAGCGTGTCAGGGGTTGATGGTCGAGATCTGCTTCTATCTGGAGAGCCGGGGTGGGGCGTCGGGACTGATGAAGCAGAGACGAAGGTATCATTGGATGAGGTTGAACTCCGACGAAGATTATCTTCTCGAAGAGGTGGGACCTTAGTCTCATTTGAGGGAGCTGGATATTGCGGTCTTGGTCTAGATGTTTGGCCTGGTGGTACTGCATCTTGTGCTTGTATATCATTCAATAGAAGTTTCTGTGAAGTAGACCGTGATGGCCGAGGAGACAGAATGACGGTGTCTGCCTGCCCGATAGACTTTGGCGGCGTAGAAGCGCGTGGTTTACTACCTGACTCTAGAGCTCTAGGTTGTGAAGCCGTGTGGGATTTGCTCTTCGTCCTTGCTGGCGGAGGAGTAGGGGGGCGTGCTTTTGCTTCGACAGCCACGTTTTGAGTTAGCCGACGTCCCTCCTGAACTGACTTCGTCACTGAAACCGAGGGGGACGGCGTTCTTTGCCAGGCTATATTGCTGGCTAATCTTGATGGGGATAGGTCGCTCTTAGAGATCGAGCTCGTAGTCCTTGGAGGCGTCATAGGCCGAGTTGCAGGTTTTGTTCCAAGCAACTTCGATGTCTCTGGCGCCTCTACGTCTTTCTTGATAGGATCTGCATCATCTCTTTTCTTCTCAAACATCGATATGAGGGTGTTGGTAGAAGGTATCGAGGTCATATCTGTCGTTAAGTCGAGACTTGTCACTGAACTGGCTGCACTATTGGCATCGGGACTAGATTTCGGATATCTTCTAGTTGGCTGTTGAGTGTACGGATGTGATTGAGCTGTTTGGTGGGTGGGACTAGTAGACCTGCTGGCAGCCAAGGTAGCAGCTATAAAGGACGGAGAACGAGGGTCTGATGGGGGTTGCTTGCTGGCAAACCCCAAGGAAGAGGAACTGCCATGACTGCGATTTAAAGGTGGGTGTAAATGTTGTACAGAAGGCTGGTTCTTTATGCGTTGTTCATTTTCGAGCGTACTATTCCCACCTAGGATACTGTTGTTACCCGTGTTCTGTCGGCTGACCGCTCGGGAATGATCTCGCGAAGCTGAGGTAGCCGAGGTAGCTGCGATAAGAGCTCCATTATTAGCATTTCGAGAAGAGGTCGAGTTCGAAGTCAATTGCTTTGGAGTAGACTTTTGGAAGGCGAGCGAGGCGCCTTTCAGGGCGGCATTGTAGGAAGTATCGTCATGATTTCCGGAATGATTCGGCGGCAATCGGCTCCGATTTAGGGTCCCTGGTCCATTCATGAGGCCCGTTGATAGGAGGAGACCGCCTAGGTTGGAGGTTCAGGAGAGAGGCGTTTCATTTATAGGTAAGGTATAAAGCTATTGTCAATAAATTGTTGCGCAAAGAGTGACATTAGAACAATGGAAGCTTCCTACATCGTAGTTGTAAGGTAGAAGATTAAGCACCAGGTGGTTAGTTGTTTCGAAGTAGGGGCTAATTGAGTAAAGTTACTAGGGAGGGTTGGAAGGTACATACATAATAGCAGTAGGGCTGAAGGCTGAAACAAGACCATCTGGTAAGGTTTCGTATCCTAAAATAATACGCTAAAGAAACACCGATTTCCGATATCTGGGGTCTTGCATCAGGGGTACATGCACCTAATGAACCTTGCTGTACTTCAATCCAGGTGATTACGATGCGATGCGATGCCACTACATAAGGAAGTAAACATATCCCCGATAGGCTCGATGCTAGTAATTGTGAACATTGGGTTTTTTCACTTCTATTTTCACTGAGACCATAACTAAACGTTTTATGATTAAAGTAAAATATCGGCTTCAAGCCGACTTTTTATTTCAGCTATGAGGATAGAAGCTGGAATATGAACCTGAAACATGCATAGTTATTCGCTATCCATCTTGAACGCCTTATGAACCGACGCCGATACCAATGTTCCCGCACCCCCTTTAGCTACTTGCTTACCCTTCGCCTTCACCCCCTTTCCGATTATGTTCCAATAGAGAGTATGTAAAATCAAGGCAAGTAAAAGCCACCGTGAGTACGACAACTCAGGTACTATGTGCTATCGGCCAGCCCTGGCAAACGTCAAGTTTGTCAAGTCAGGACTCCACCCAAGTGGCCTCGCGGCGAACGACATCGTAATGCAATTAAAGGCAAATACAAGAAACAGAGTAAGAGGGAAGAAGCAATAACCAGTTCGTACAAATCAGAAACAGCGCAAAAACATGATCAAGAATATTACGTGATAGTATCCGGAAGAGCGCCATCGCTGACAGGTTGTGAGAAGCGTCACATAAATCGTAACGGTGTGAGTTGCGTAACTTTTCAAAGCTCGTAATTGCTCGTTATCGCTCGTTATAGTCCAGTAAGAGGAATAGTGAAATGCTTAATAGGCATCTTCATCAGTCCACTCACTGCCCGAGATGATACGATTGCCTTCAGCATCTATCGTACCGTGCCCGGGTTGCATTTGAGGCGGGATCCCTCGATATCGTTTCGGTACATTTGCTTGCTGACGCGAGTAAGGGTCTTCTGGTGTAAACCGCTTTCCCCTCGCTGCTCGTACCTTAGCATAATACGCATCAGATGCGTCCGCCTCCGGCTCGGAATTGTCGTCATACGTCTCCCAGTTCTCAGATCCAGTTATTACCGTTGAAGTATTCGAGATCTGTCTTGGAGGGGGTGCTTGGGGGTATGCCGACTGCGCAAGTCGCTCACTCTGTATCGACATGTGCGGATCTTGATGCGAGTGGGATCTTGAATAAGAATGGTAGGAGTCTCGCTCGTATGCTCGATCGTCATACACATCGTCCGGCTCAACAGCTCGGATATGGGTGCTCGAACCAAGCCCCACGTTTCGGTAGGGATTCACCGGGGTTTCTAACTCGGGAGGCGAGTTTAGGTCTCTCATCTTCGGGGAGGGGCCCGCGAGAGGATGACCGGGACGTAATATGCCTTGAGCGCGCGATTCAGGCCGAGGTCTTTCGGGAGAATTGTTGCCGTGCTTGAGATTCGACAAAGGGGCGCGGGCAGGTATCCTAGATGGACTACCCTTCGGGTCCTTGGGTGGTTGCATACCAGGAGGAGCTCTTCTGATTGTGCCATTGCCGTTACCATTCACCACCGGTGTTTTCGATCTTGGAAAAGTACCTGCTTTGCTAGCATTGCTATTGGCACGGCTAGGTGGCTGTGCTGACTTCTGTAACTTGTTTGCCGATGGCGGAGGGCCTGCAGGAGTCTTCGATCTTGGGCCTGGGACCTGCTTGGGCGGTTCAGGTTCTAGAATATCCAGGTACCTCTCCCCGTACACAAGGAATGGGCGACCATATTCGTCTTCCCATTGCTCTAGCAACTTAACAAGATCTGCAGCAACTTTGGGGAGCTCTTTAGCGATTCTCTTTCGCATCTTCTCCTCTCGCAACAGTTTCCCTGGGTCTCGCCTTTCTCCCTTTTGACCACGCATCATTAGTCTGGATGCATCTTGGCTAGATGCTGCAAGTTCATCTCGATCATGAACAAGAGTACGATGCTTCTCGACCAAGGCGAGCGTAGGCGCCCGTTGTTCCTTCAAAGTCTCAAGTCGGGTAATCTCGCGTTCATGAGCTTCTAGCAATGCGTCGCTGTAAACATCAGAGAAAGCAGGTGTAAATTCGAGCATCTCATCCTCTGAGAAGTATAGCGCATCCCATAGCTCTTGAAGTTTGCATCGCGCATCTTCCACAAACAGGTGCAAGTTTTGTCGCTTTAGCTCGTTAAGTCTAGCTAATTCATCCTCAAACTCGTTGATCTGTCGGACACCACAGCCACGGTTGCCGTTCAGGAACGCCTTACGCTCCGGCTCGTCGACACCGAGCTTCTCCCATAGCGCTGCGACAGACGTCTTGAGATCTCTGAGACGCCTCTCGCGATTTTTCTTCTCATCTGCTAATTTGTCTCTCTTGTTACGAAGTCTGGATAGATCTTCTTCGTGCAGGCCGAGCTGCTCAGGGGCATCGCGATAATACTTTACAATCGCGCCATCGGTTTGAGCTTGAGGCGTACCAAGCTCGGCCCATAACTGGATAATATGTTCCGATAGAGACTTAACTGTGTTCACACGTCGGGTATACTCCTCGTAGACTCGTGTGAATTCGTCGTCTAGTTTATTAACGTATGCAGGGGAAAGGTCGAAAGTCGGCGGGATGGACTGGTTGGGCCCTGTGGGTGGCAGAGTAATATTTATGAATGTAGGCTCCAGGTGGGAGGAGTACGATTCGAGTGCTTGCACAAGTTCTGAAAGTAAATCAGTACAAATTGCCCACCCTAATATTTCCTTGTTCGCGAAAATTGTATTCAACTTACTCTTAACTTGCTCAAATCGCTCGCGATGAAGCTTGCCTATTTGCATATGCTTCTCTTTTAGTACCGTCAAGCATCTTGTAAGCGGGTAGGTAACCCGAAGATCATCACTGTCGGGTGTGTAGCTGCGTTGTGATCTGGAACCGTCGAGGGACGCTTCCATTTGGCGGATTACAGTAATCAATCTTTGCGCCTCGTCAACTAATTCATTCTTCTCTTCTGTCACCTGCTTCACTTGATTGTTTAAAGTCTCCGAGAGCGCTGCGAACAGCTGCAAGGTTTTCCTATTAGTTCTTGTTGACACAACAGGTGTAGCGCGGGCTCACCTCTGATTCTCTGTTTTCGCGATCATGGCTAGCAACGCCAATCTCGTCAAAGAGGCCGTGGAGCTGGCCGATTATGGTATTAACCTGCTGAGAAAGGTAGCTCGCGTCCATCTCGAATGCGATGCCCGACAGCAGATAGCTAAATTCCTAACTGGTTGTATTCATGAATTGTAACAAAATTTTGTTGTGAAGGTTAGGCAGAGACTGCAAGCGGTGACGCACTGGCCTTACCGCAGATTATGGTTCGATGTCAAGAGAATCTGGTAAAGTTAACGAATGAATCTTTTCTGGTTAGACAACCCTAGAAGCTCGGTGAGGTCAGTCGGCGCATCCCAGGCGATCAAGATACGCCAAAGCGATTTCGTGCGTTTTGCATGCGCAAGTAGCCACCGGGGAATAAATTTTGCAAAAGGATCAAACGCAAATGCAAGTGATTTCGCGGTTGATAATTGATAAGATGATGTGTCTCTCTTTTAGAGGCCGATTGAGACGTTGTTTAAGGAAGTAATATGGAGGGGAAGATGAAGGTAAACCCATTAAGGTAGATCAACAATCGAGCGCGAGTTATTATTTGCCAGTTTCCCCCTCGACGCTTCCACTATCGTTACAGGGGCTGTTACCACAGCAACTGCTTACTTTAGCTGCTTGTAGCTCTTTTAGTTTTATTTAGCCCGAATGCAGTCGCTGCCGTTTCAGCTTTTTGCCCCACTTCGAATCAAGATTTCTTGTGTAGCCCTATCGATAAGTATCGACGGCCTCCAATCAAAACAAACGTCGGTTTCCAAAAGCAGACATCTCATCTGTTTGGTCCTGCGAGAAATCGCATATGCGCATCTGCATGCACGCGCCGAGGCGAAGGATCCTGCCCGCATGTCTCGGACCTGGGCCGTCTCCTATACAACCTATGCAACATATGCAAGATATTCAGCCACAAACATCCGGAAAAAACAATTACCTACCGTATCCTGCTTTTTCTTGCAGACCAGCATGGTCATGGTCACAAGGTTAGCGCACATGAATCCTTGTTGTATACCTCTTAAGTAGTATTAAGAGCATAATATTTACATGAAGCAAAAGTCAGACTGCATATACGAACGTGCTTATCTTACTACTACTTCAATGTTTATAACTTCGCATTCCTTCTGCGTCTTTCTCTCTGATGTTTGTAGAGAATAAGATATATAGTGGGCTAGATGTATTTTCCCGAGACACTTCATCATACTACCCCTTCCAAGCCGGATCCGAATAATGCCTTTTATTATCAATATATTTCAGTCCGTGGCGCTCCAGAATGGCCACTTAAGCTTTATCACTCACCATGTTCCAACCTTTCGTCTACGACGCACGATGGAATTTTTCAATAAGAGGCGTATATGTTTAATAACTACTATCTGTTTTAGACACCTAATCGTTTACTAAAGCAAGCACTGCAACTTAAATATTTATTAGCAGATTCACTATATCTTCTCTAAGAGTCACTATCATACGGGTGCCAGGTTTGCTTATAGAAACCAGTGTCATGTTGAAGTTTTGTCAGATCTGCAATCATAGCCGTAATTGGAAGAACTATATCATGCTGCCACTCTGTTGCAAGTAGTGAAGTAATGATATGAATCAGGTTTATTGGCATAGAACTCAGGATAAGTTGGCTCTTTATGCCGCCCGTAATCTATAAATTGTTGTGTTAGAGAATCCAAGGCACCAACTCAAGCGTCTTATAGGGGAAATGCCGTCATATACTTATAACGAATAGTGAATTACGACTGATCTATTAAACGCTAGCTTATCGACATGGTAGGCACTTCGTTGATCAACTGTTTGCGTGATATAGACCTGTTAGATTAGGCGATTATTCATAAATATAATATGCAAATCCACGGATGTAGACGATGCTTGAGAGGGGCCATCGATACGCCTATGTCGCTGACTAGTGACTAACGTACGGGGGGGGTTCATAGTGCCTATTAACTGACATTGGAGTAAGTTAGAACCAAAGGATAGTACAATGATTAGTAGATCATTCTGTGGTCTATGGTTTTATATGCTCACCTAGTAAGTGCGGGTAGTTCGGAGAAGAATCTCTATCGGGGATCTGTTTGCTGCACTGCGGACCGTGGTTCATGTCGAGTTTCACGAATAGGATGAACGACTAACGAACGCCTCTTTTCTGGACACACAACCCAAAGACTCATCCTCCCCTTATGTCACCTCAACTTGTGTCAGTAACTTGTGTCAGTAGCGATGTTCCAGGATCTGGGGTCCGCGCGGCTAGGAAACAACATCGGGTTGCTTCTGCAGGCAATAAGTTGAGTTATTCGTGGTAAAGATTTGTTATGCTTAGATGATAGGGCGTGCTTCAGTATGATAAGTGACCAGCCAATGAGCAAACCAACCACCCTCGTGGGAATATCTCCTTTTCTACGTCACTGCCAGGCAATTTAAGGCTGAATCACTACAATAACTGAGTATGACCTCCTGTTGGACCCCATGTATCATCTTTTGAGCGACAGTCAGGGGAGCCAGCTTGAAACTGTAAGTCCTCAAACGGACCCCTAGGGCACAAAATTGGATTCAACTTTTCTACATAAACGAATCTTCTCATCCCAATTCTTCAAACTAGAATTATCTTTCTCCAACAAACAATGAAAACCACACCATATTCTTCTTCATCTTACAGCCGTCATCAAACCAAAACACGTTTATGATGCAGATGATTAAGAGGATTGTCGGCGGCCTGGCTTTGGCTGGGCTTGCCATCGCATGCCCCGACGCTATGGCGACCAGTAACGCCACCACTAACGACACGATGCCTTTACGAAATGTCGTGTACTTCGACCAGTATGGTTCCCTTCTATCCCTGAGTATTATGATAAGCTAACACAGTTGCAAGATACCATACGGACATCCTGCCACCCAAGAACGTAACAAAGGGTATAACCCACGTTATCATGGCCTTCGCCAATTCATCTCTCTTCGTTGCTGAAACGGCAGGCACTTACAATCCGTTCATGCCCGTCGACAAGGTCCGCGCCATGTTCGACAACGGAACTCAGGTCGGCATCGCGATCGGCGGTTGGGGAGATACGGCCGGATTCTCGAAAGGCGCTGCATCAGAGGAGAGCCGCAGTACGTACGCAAAGAACGTCAAGAATATGATAGATACCCTTGGCTTCGACTTCGTGGATATCGACTGGGAGTATCCAGGTGGCAACGGCGCCGACTACAAGCAGACTCCTAATTCGAACAAGACGACGGAGATCACCACCTTCCCGCTACTCTTACAACAGATCAAGAACGCCATCGCCCCCAAACACCTCTCCATCGCCGTCCCCTCGAAGCAGATTGATGCCATCGCCTACACAGGCTACCAGGCGCCGTCGATCTTCGCCGCCGTGGACATGGTCAACCTGATGTCGTACGACATGATGAACCGCCGCGACAACACCACCTCGCACCACACCTCCGTCCAGGGCGCCATCAACGCGGCCAAAATGTACCTGGACCTAGGCCTGCCGCCTTCCAAGCTCAACCTCGGGTTCGCCTTCTACGCGAAATTCTTCCAGACGCCACCCGGCACGAACTGCAGCCAGCCGATCGGCTGCGCGGTCGTCGCGGCCGAGAACAGCGACGGCACGGACGCGGGGACCTCGGGCGCCATGACTTTCGAGAAGGCGCATGTTTCGCCCCCGGCGCCGCCGAAGAACCTGCTCGCGTCTGCGGACGGCACCTGCGGCGCGGACGCGGGTAAGAAGTGCCCCGAGGGAGCCTGCTGTTCGCAGTACGGGTCGTGCGGGTCGACCGCCGAGTACTGCGGGATGGGGTGCCAGGCCGCGTACGGGAGCTGCAAGGCGCCGGACATCATTGCCGCGTTCGACAAGGCGCTGTCGCACGCGCAGGTGGATAAGGAGCAGGGCGGGATGTGGTACTGGGACGCGGAGGCCAATCTGTTCTGGACGTGGGACTCGCCGCAGCTCATTGCGCAGAAGGTCCGGGACATCGTGGTGCCGATGAAACTCGGCGGCGTGATGGCCTGGAGTCTGGGCGAGGACAGCGCTGGGTGGACGAATCTCCTATCCCTTACGGCGGCCGCTCAGGTCTACGGCAAGCCGGTTGAGATCCAAGGAGGAAGAAATGTTACTGCCAGGGGAGTATCGCGTAGACGGGTTGTGAGGCCTCATGGTCACCGGTTTGCGCATTAGGAGTCAGGGAGAAAGCTGTTCTGACGAGAACACCATACGTTATGATTTGGGGCATTCGGAGTTGGGGATTAGCACTGATTTATGAGCCTGGGTTTAGGATACCTCAGGTAGTTTAGCATGCTGGCCATGATTCACTTTGTGGTGTATATTGCCATTCCCACTGGCCACACGTAAATAACATATTTAGTCTGAATTTACTACATGACAACTAATATTCGTGTGAAGATACTCGCTAGTAAATGTTTACATATAACTGATGAGCGGAATGAATGCCTGAATGCCGTTTATACAACACAGTGTGCACTTAGACGCTTTCCCTGAACTCCTTCGTGTTCTTCTCGAGGTCCTGGTACATGGCAACCCGTTTCTCTATACTGGGGCTGGTGTCTTTCCCAAGGGGGAGAACGAGGCCCAACTCCTTTCCAGCGAAAATTCCCGTGCCGTCAACCGCCTCAACGATTCTCTGCGCTACGGGGGCGGGCTCCGTGGCTGTAGCTAAGGAGTCTGGTGAAAGGAGAAACTTCTCTACATAGTCGAGAGTAGTGCCTTTATAACCTTCGTTCAGAGGGACTACAAGCACCGAATTAGCAATGATTTCAGCCCGCGAGGCATAAATGCTACATACCATGAACGCCTGCGCCTGCACCGGAAGTGTCTCGCGCATCGGTAAGGAGGCCTCCAGGGACGACGAGCAAAGCGCGGATGTTGAACGGGGATACTTCTGTGTGAAGGGTCTCAGTGATACCTTTACATGGTTAGCCTTGGGTAAACATTTGACAAGAAAAGATGTCAGAAAGAGCTATAAAGAGAACAACATACCATTGAGAGCAAACTTGGTTGCCGTGTAGATACCCAAGCCCGGGACAATCTCGAAGGTTCCCGAGCTGCTAACGTTGACGATAGTACCAGAGCGACGCGCCCTCATCGAAGGTAGAACAGTTTTGATCGTACGCAGAGGACCGAGGAAGTTAGTCTTGAAAATGCTATTGATCTGATCGAGGCTACTCTTCATATTAGCCGCATATTCTTAACTAGAGCGTTCGAGTATCGACCTACCCCGTGTCTTCAAGACTTCCAAGCATAATCCACCCGGCGTTGTTGATCAAGACATCGATCTTTCCATGAAGCGCAATGGTGGACTGGACTTGAGATTCCACGTCATCACCCGCCATGTCAAGGTGTAGCCATGTCCCGCCGAGGGCCTCGATTTCGTCGAAGGCGGGAGTTTTGGCCTTGTTACGATAGCCTGCGATGACCGTATGTCCAGCTTTCAGGGCGGCTCTGACTATGTCGAGTCCCAGACCGCGGGAAGCTCCCGTGACGAGCCAAACTTGTTTATCAGACATGGTTAGAATAGTTATGTAGATAACGTGAGTAAATAGTGAGTAGATAATGTGTTATTTGAATTTGAGAGCGAACTGGTTTGTCAATATTTCAACTCAACTCGAGCAGCCGCAACTCGGGTTATATAGACTTTTGAGTCGCCTACTGCTAGACTCGATATAGACTTTTATCACATTACATCAACCATAGATGCCTACAAACTGACTGACGAAACGCATTAGGATTACAAACCAACACGATTGTTTTCACCTTTGGTAGGCCACGTTTAGGTTAACCCGTTGGGAGAGGGTATAATCCGAAAGGGTAGTGTTTCGTTGATACCAAGGGACAACAAGGAGATAGCCTTATCCCGAACTAGAACGACAGCGCCGGGATATGCCAGGCGGTTGTCGCTATACGCGTATTTACTCCCAAGGCCAAGCATCTGGTTTATCCGCGTAGTTGTGGCAGCCTTCTATCATTTCCAGAAAGAGGCTATAATATTCCATAATTCAACCCCGGGATATACTAATCACTCGCTGGTTGCTATACTCATTCTCCTTAAGTGTGGCTTGGCCGGGTGAGGATCCGGAGAGAGGTTTTGACCGTCGGAGCCATGACGCGCCGCAGGAGCCACAATTCCGATTATTAGTGATTCTAACCTCCCCAATATTTCTAGTAGTGCGGTTTTGAATTTAATCCTTCCATTCTAGAAAAGGAATATTTTAGTAGATAGGGTAGTATATTACAGGTAATATTATAGGTAATGTTTGAAGAAGCAATTAGTCGTATTGAATTGTCGATGTTATAGAGGTAAATCCACTCTTATCCCGGATGGAAGCTATAAGGTGTAATTAGGACCCATTTTTGTTAACACATCGAATTATCCCGTTGCCTGATGACCTAATACACTTGACCTCAAAAGCTGTTCTCCGGTTTAAGGTCGGCAATATACCTTGGTACGTACGATTTATCTCGGGGCGAATTATTGGTAGCTCCCGACCAAATTCTTAGGAGAGCTTCTGTAATCGCCAAAGTGCCCATTATCAAATTTCTATGATCGGCAACATCACCGTTAAACCCTTTCGATGTTCATACGGTGACACTGCTCTTTAGCTTGCCTACTACTGGCTAGCTGGGCAGGCTTCCGCGACCATGCGGGAATTCATGGATTACATACAGTCGGTCTTCTATGCTGCGACTGGTTGGAATCGTGATAATAGCTATTCATCACTGAATGCCACGTCTGATGCCCTTTTGAATTTCCCAACCCCTCGTGGCCTTCGCCTAACACTATCTTCCCTCGCAACATCTCAGTTCGCTACCTCGTACCAACTCGGTACCGTGGGTGTTGTCGACGGTTCTGTATCGTACTTATACTCAACCGTGCCACTCAACAATGCCATTGCCCAAAGTGAGAAGATACCTCTACCGGATCTCTTAAGGAGTTACCGCTCACTTGCCGAGTTGCCTCGCCGAGCTGAGGAAGGAGGAGAGCAATCAGAGGGAGGTTTGATCAAAGATGGACTTGCCTATGGGAGACTTTATCTCCCTGCGTCTATGTTGGAGGCCCTGGTGGTTAGGAGGATTTCGCCCAAGTTACAATTTCAATTAAGTGCTGTATCGGATCAAAACTTACGAAACGGAGGTACCATGCTGGGTATGGTGCAGTATGACGAGGGGCGCTATGCGGCTGAAGGTCTCGCATCGACCGACGGTGGTTTATTGGGAGTTCGCGGGTTATACAATTTTGGCGGTGATGTGGCTCACTTGGATACACAAACACATCCAACGACCACTAATGGAAACGGGACGGGTAACGGTGAGCGAGAACGCATTTTCGGCCGGTTCAGCACTGGTGCCGAGTTGTACTATGGAACGTTGAACAAATCGGGAGGTATGAGTGTTGGGACACGATTTGCGACACTGCCTACGCACAAAGGTACCCCTCTCACTGCGACAATGACGGTTAACCCCTTGATGGGGACTATAAGTTGGAGCTACGCAGTCATGGCTGGTAGCTATTGTTCGCTTGCGTCAAGGATGGATTTCAATGTCTATAGTTACGAAAGTGACTGGGCTGTGGGCATGGAGCTCTGGAGAAAGAGGAGTTCCTGGTCTACCAACCAAGAATTGGAAGAAGTGCCAACCTTAGTGAACGCCACGCCTGAAAGGAGTTTCGAAGAGAGTATAGAATGGAAGCTAGACAGCCCTTCCTTGCCCTTGGGCACAGACGAGATCGTGCCACCACCCGAAATAGTCGCTCAGCCAAAGAAGAAGGAAAGAAGCTTTCAAGCTAAGATGGAATGGAGGCTAGACGATCCGAGCGTAGATTCGATGGTACCGGCCACCAATGAGGATAAGGATGATGATCAGTATTCAGGCGTTTTGAAGGCGCGCCTAGACCAGCATCTACGGGTTGGTCTTTTGTGGGAAGGCCGAGTCAAGTCTTTACTTTTTAGTCTTGGCAGTAGCGTCGACCTACGGCGACTTGACTCGCCCTTCCGCACTCTTGGACTTGAAGTGCAGTTCTCATCATAAAGAAGCCAATAAGACAACTCCCGACTTTTCAACCCTGATTTTGGGGCGGATAATTATATGGCTGCATTTCTGTTCAACACCGTAGTGCAACACCATTGCTTGACAATGGATTGGTTGCACAGTTGCAGTTACGCCCCAATGGTACCTCTAACCAATCCCAGGGGCTGGCGTACAGACAGTTTCCTTCCCAAGGCATTCCTCCTGTGTAAGGAACACATATTACAGTTGCACTATTGGCAGATGATTCGCAGCGATAGGAAGAGATGCAAATTATATGTCAGTTTTTTCGGCCTATTATACCTCTCTCGGTGACCCCGGGTTAAATATCCTGATGTTCCCTTGGGTATGTAGGCTGATTCGACTGGACCCCTGATGCGTCCCTGGTGGCCCCCAGCGCATTCTAAGCTGACGAATACCCTTGTTGCATGCAGTAATGCGACCCAGGAGACCGGCTAGTCTAACTCGAACATCTCCTTGGATATTCAAACCACCCACGGTGTCGCTTTAGAATCTCGCCGCTCGACACTCCACTCTGCTGTCGCAAGGATAGCTACCTGCCTCGTGTAGTCATGGACATAAGCTTTTTTTTCTTTACCATTGGCAAGCTATTAAATCGGTAGCCATGCTGAACGCCGAGAATGGGGCCGTCTTGGAAGAAGCTTGTTTCGAGCGGCTACCGATCTAAGCTATTGACCTAGTTTCTCCGTATGCTATCATGCAACACGAACAATATGTGATTCACTGTGCCTTGGACTCGCTTGTTGTATGCTGGGAGCGAGATTAGTGTACTCTGTATGGTACGATACAGATGACTCTTGATCGTGAAGGGGTGCCAGCTTGATCGACTGATAAATGTCGCCTACCCATATAGCAAGCATTGCATCATAGGGCTTGAAGAGATGAGCAAGAGCATTATAGTTTAGGAGATAGTATATTTTTACTTCTTAAGCTATGACAAAATATTAATTCATGACTCTTTATAAATCTTAATAACCAACTTGAGAGTCAGTGCAGTTTATGGGGATGTTTAGGTACTTGGGTACAAACCGTAAGGTTGCAGTTCAGCTGTGGGGTACGTACCGGAGGCTGAGAACCTTGATGGCCAGCTGAAGTAGGATCTCGGCATGAGAACCTTGATGGACAGCCTAATGCGTGGGGATTTCTTAGTAGCGGTCCCTACCGACGTATCAGATGCCGCGAATCTGGAAAGGGTTTAGTCATTGCATATATACTTTCTTCTAATTGGATGGCATAGGATTATGTAGACAATACGCAGTATCACTAAAACTAAACGTCAATTTTAATAAAACTAAACCCCATCCACTTTTCACGTGACATGAGCCACTAAAGCCACAACCACCGCGATTTCAACCACCAAAAATGGCCCGTTCACGCCATGCGCATATACCCCACTTGCATCGTAATAATAATTTTTTTTAAAAAAAATTTTATAAAATAAATTTAAATAAAAATAAAATAAATTATATATAAAAAAAAAAAATATTATAAAATTATATAAAAAATAATTAAAATTTATATAAAAATATTTTATTTTATTTATATTTTTATATAATTAAAATTTAAATTTTAAAATTATAAAAAAATAAAAAAAATAAAAAAAATTAAAAAAAAAATTAAAAAATATATAATTATATTACGTAATTATATATTTATTTTAATAATATTTATTAAATATATATTATTTTAAATATTCAATATATTAATTTATAAAATGTATTTTAATCATAATTATAATAATTTTAATAATTGCGGTGGTTGTAATGGTTGGTAGTGGCTTATAATAGTGGCTTATTGTGGTTGTGGTAGCTTCGAAAGTGGATGGGGTTTAGTTTTATTAAAATTGACGTTTAGTTTTAGTGATACTGGACAATACGCCTAATAAATAAAGGGTCTTTACTAGGTAATGTATGAAAACCTAGGTAATACAATGGAAGAAATACCGCCGAATAACACTGGATCTTCGGGGTTGGCACAAAGCAGATTTTTTCATCTGGCTGTTGTTATGTATGTGCCAGCATACATAGTAATGAGCCTTATGCCTTGGGGACCTGAGCCTTGAGCCTTTTAATAGTGTGTCACAGGGCTTAATGATTTGGTCATCAGCCTTGTTAAATGACGTTGGATATGTTACAAGAATACTACACATCCAGACGAATGTTGGGTTTGTGTTTTATCACGGCCCGTACTTGTGGTGGTACGTTACCCACGTAGGGCATTTTAGTCCGAATGGTAACGAAGGTACAGTATGAAACAGTAATAAGTTTAAAGTCTAAAAAGGATGTTTGCATGCAGAAAAAGCTTATTTTACACGACCCAGATAGTTGAGTACATAGAGTTTCCATCTTATTTCTTACAAAAACATTAACGAAGGTTTGTATCTATTTAGCTTAACCATACCGAGCAACAGGCGCATTCTCATTCAATGAATCTAACTGACTTTTTAGACCCACTCCCTATCTAGAGGTTTCTATTCCTAAATTGGCTTACTCGCCCGACAATAACAGCGATACGTACCTCGTTTAAGCCAGTTTAAGCCAGTCTAACGTAGGAACCCAGTTACTAACTGGAAGGGTCGACCAACCCGCCCCGGCCAATTCTGCTGACATTTTATATCAACTTTTGTACGGTGCCAGACCCGGCCGTTGACCATCAAGGTTCTCATTTTTTTTTCTCACTATCATGACATTTCCGCCGTTTGTCTTTTTTTCTAAATCCCTCGCCTCCTGTCCTTGCTTTGCCCACAAAATGCGCCCAACTAAGGTTCCAAGTACTTTGTAAATAGAGGAGCTGAACTAATAAACGTCGTACATAATAAATTTGAAGGATGTTATGTCATTCCATCCCATCTCCCATCAAACCTATCAATAGACAGAAAAGTATACCCATACGTAATTTTCGTGACCATCCACACGGGACGTGATTTACACTCCATTTTCTATTCAGCTAAACCTGAAAGTTGTCGCATCCCTCCATCTGATCACCCCACGCTGCCCACGGTCACTTACCTACGCTGACTAGTTCTCGTCTGTTCGCTGAACGGAGATATATTATCTCCCAGGTGGTTTGCGACATAAACTTTCACCTGGACCATTCTCTATGAGTTTGTGCAATTTTTAGGAGTAGCATTATCTAGATATTCTAGAACATCCGGGAACACGACCAACTACCAATAAAAACACCGTCTGTTTTGCGTTGATAGGTCGCGCATATTCTCAACTCAAAAGCGCATCTCGATTGTTGTCGGCGCTATTGCCTTTCTCGATTGCCTAAGCTTTCTCCTCTTAATTCGCTCCTACGCGCCTGGAGCACGGCAATACGAAAAACAAACGAGGACCAGTTCCTTCCACCGAGTTGACGCCGTATTCTAACAAGTTCTTTAACCTAGAGTTCTTCTGGTTCGGAAACGACAGAATAGGAAATATTTCCCAATAGGTAAGGTCTATTTTCTTCTCGTTCATTTCGATACGCTGTTATGCTAGTTATTTCCGTTGATTTGTATTCTGTCAAACCCCTGGAGTGGATAAGACGAAAAAAAAAAAAAACCCTCCAAAAAAGCTTGTTGGTGTGCATATGCCATCAAGGTCCTCTCCTGCAACCAGGCCTCGGACCCTAAACAAGCACTAACAACTTTCAAGAAAGTTCTTCACCCAACTAACATACTACGTACAAGCATATTGTCTTTCTCTTTGATCTTACCTTACTTTAAAGATGTTGATATACCTTGCTGAACACTCCCTTTTTTCTATATTTTCACCCCTCTCCCCTGTCTTCGCTTTGCACCTGCAGACAACGTTCACTTATTGCCTGCATCTTCCCGCTAACTAGTACTCAGCCTCAGAACTTTATCAATATAGCGCTGGTATTTATATCCCTCCCCTCTTCGCCCTGTCTTGTTTTTATCTCTTTCTGACAAACAGTCAAAGATAAGTTCGCCTCTAGAGGGTCATCAGGATCACCACATTTTACCCCCCTGAGCTATCTTGGCATCACACCTTTCCAGTATACAGAGACAATCTTTATAAAGATGTCGATATTACATACAGCTTTAGATGCCGTACTTCGCATACGGCAGGAGGACGGGTCTTCCGAGGCCGCCCCTGAATCCGGCTTCACCGTCGAGGTCGACTGCGACACTGGTAACGAATATGACGGCCGAATGGGAGTGCGCATATCTTCCATTTTCGTTATCTTGGTCGGTTCGCTGCTCGGTGCTGTCTTGCCCGTTGTTTTAGCCCGCGGCTCGAAAATGAGAGTGAACGGAACGGCATTCTTTATCGCGAAGTACTTCGGCTCGGGTGTCATTATCGGAACGGCATTTATGCATCTTCTCTCTCCGGCATTCGAAGCCTTAAAATCGCCATGTCTTCCAGATGGCCCTATTAACGACTACGATTGGGCGGCCGGAATCTGTTTGATGACAGTTTTTGTCATGTTTACAATCGAGCTTCTTGCGAGCCGCTTTGACTTCTTCGGCCATGACCATTCTGACACGAAGTTGGTTGACCCGTCTCTGGATATCCTTAAGAAGGGAAGCCAGGTCTCACCGTCGCCAGCCCAAGACATTGAAGCTGGCTCGTCGTCTAAAGAGGGTGGAACTAGTAACGCAACCGGTGGTTCAAGTTTGCCTACTGACCTTAGCTATCCTCCCGGCGGCGAAGATCACCTGGGTCACCAACGTGAACACCACGATAACGACAGCTACTCCGCTTTCGCGGCCCAAATGACAGCGCTTTTCATCCTCGAGTTCGGAGTCGTGTTTCACAGCATCTTCATTGGCCTGACACTTGCAGTTTCCGGAGAGGAATTTACAGTTCTCTATGTCGTGCTCGTCTTTCATCAGACATTTGAAGGTCTCGGTCTTGGGTCGCGGTTGGCTACAGCACAGTGGCCTAGCTCTAAGGCATGGATGCCATATGTATTGGCACTTGCTTATGCCCTTAGTACCCCGATAGCTATCGCCATCGGCCTTGGGGTGCGGACAACTTTCCAGCCGGGTAGCCCGAAGAGCTTGGTCATCAACGGTGTCTTCGACTCTATCAGTGCCGGCATTCTAATCTACACGGGTCTCGTCGAGTTACTTGCCCACGAGTTCATGTTCAACTCGTACATGCGCAATGCGGGACTAAAGGTTCAGCTCTCCGCGCTAGGGTGTGTCGCACTGGGCTGCGGGCTTATGGCCGTGCTGGCGGAATGGGCTTAAGATTGGTCCGGAACTCCGGAGGCTTCCGCCAGTGGAGGGGAACAATGGATGGGATAAATAACGACAGCTCTGCTACGCTATAGGCTCTACGCCTTATGCTTTGTTACACCCTTGACATATTTGTTCATAAGTTTCCCTAAGTCAGTTGGACTTGAATGAGCTGTCGATAGTACAATGTACATAGAAAGATTTCATGTTGGCGTACAATTTACTGTACTGACAGGAAATGCAGACTTGGCGTCGCTTCGCCAATAGATTAATAAAATACAATACAATACAATACAATATTGATAAATGAGGGCCTCGCTCCTTGATGAAGTATTGAATTCGTGAGCTCCTTATATAACTTGTATTTGTAAACTTCTTCCTCCTCGATATGTTATTATGATCGAGTATCCCTCTTACCTGTAATCCCTCGAGTAAATCCTCGAACCCCAATCATAACGGAAACATCTAATATTGGTTTTCGTCACTTACATGCAAACATAATCCCCCCGCACGCCACAATTCAGACGTGCCAAATCAAAGCCGTGTACGCTTATCTTCTACACCACCTTCCATCAGAAAAGCAAAGAGCTCAACACCCGGACCTTATATGGTGGTCATACTATAGGGTCACTTAACCACTAATCTATCATTCTAGGTAGTGGATCTATGTTGGCAATCTGACATAGGTATCTTTACTAATTCTCATCGGAACATTGTTACTTATAGGTTACACAGGCAGTTATGATACGTTCTAAGTGTTTGGGTACGTGTTTCCAATAATTCCAGCAGGTCCGAAACGTGCTCTTGCTCTACTTCGGTACAACTACGTGAATGCACCTTCTTGTAAACCGGCAACAACCTTATACTGCTGCCTATAAACCCCCCACCCCCGATGCCACCTCTTCTACATGCAGTCGTCCGAACCTCTTCGCCGAATCTACCCTCTTTACCCTCCTTCACATCTCTGTCCGTTCCGTGATCAACTGATCATTTCCAATACTTCATCTTAACCTCGTAAATACTAGTATTCCATTTTCTCCTCCTCGTCCTTCGTGTATGTCACTATATGGGTAGAGTTGTGACAACTTCCTACCTGTTGTTGAGGATGTTCCAGTCCTAGACTCGGACACCATCATCAACAGTCCGAACCTGGATTACTCACCTTGGAATTGCACACCCCATTTCGAAGGATTCTATAATTAAATCCTTTCTGGCTCGACTTGAAAATCCCACCTTTTGTTCCTATTTTCGACGACCAATACCCTAGTGACTCTCTGAACATTTGACATTTGTGTCCCTCTAATTCATATACTTATTCCAACTTCACGCCAAGTCCCGTCCCTACGTGTTACTCCCTATAATCAGGCAACATGGATGGAAACAACTACATCGTGGTCGCGGACCTTGGCCTCAAGCCAATCCACATGGCTTGTCTAGATGGCGACTTCGAAGCAGTTCTCAAACTAGCTTCTCAATCTGAAGATGCCCTTGAAATGCTCACCGAGCCGGAAATCGGGACGGAATGGGGACTTCGAGAAACACCTATGTGAGTTAATATCTCGAAAACTTGCCATGAAAATTTGAAGCTCTTTTCACCCATCTTTTCGTCTAAACGGAGGAGTGATGACTAAATGTATTATAGCAAGCTGGCTGCCCTTATGGGACATCTTGATGTAGTCGAGTTCTTTATTCAGAAGCACGTCAACTTGGTATCTGACGGCTTATATGCCTCGTCGTATACCAAAGAGGAAGGTTTTGCAATGCGTAGAAGAGAGTTCTTTCTAAAGACTGCTAAAATAGGCCGGGAACATCCCGATGCTCATAATACGCGCAAGACTATTTACGACCTCCTAACTTCTCAAGGCCGCCGAAGCGTTCTCAACTCGAGTAGGTTGGAAAGTATCTGGCACCCAACTTGCTTGAATAATTAATGGCTGATAAATCATTATAGTGAAAGGCCCAAGAGCCGACTTAGGGTTCCCTGATTATAAACTGGCAAAGCAAGGAAGCCAGATAGTCGTATATGCCCCGGTCTATCGAATAAAGACCGACATCCCTCTGGATAGAAGCAAGACTATTGGTGTTATTACAACCAAGGGTAACAGCGAAGTGCTGATGACTGCCCATAGTGGATATAAGCCTGGGGGTGATCGTGATGAGAAATGCCTCGACACGAATAAGTGGAATTACATTGCCCTCCACCACATTGCTGCCCTGCTCAAATTCCAGTTCCCCGGAAATAAGCATGACAATGGGAACAAGCCCGCGGAAGATGAGCATCGAGGCCGTGCTCATGCAGGCCACGTCGAGGTTCTACTCGCGGCATGGTATGCGCTCGAGATGACCCGGAAGTCAAGCGGGAATCTAGAGGCAGATCAAAATTGGCTTCTTGCCCACATGCATATGTTGAAGTATGCAACGCTCGGAAATGAACGCTCAGCTGTGATCATGATCGATTCACAGCCGTGTGGTACGTGCTTGAAATTTATCAACAGAATTTTCCAGTATACGGGCATACACTTTTCCGTTAGAGGCGGGATTGGTGTTGGCCCGACTCTCGCGACCAAGGACAAGCGAAGCGGCGCAAGATGCGATACTTTCGGTGACACATTTCCAGAATCTGATGGTGAAGAGTCTTCTACCGTAGAAAACGAGAGTTTGCATGGTGCTCCTACACCGCATACGCCATGCCAACCATTCATGGGGATGTCAATGGAGCGACAAGATGTGCCTCCCACTCCTAGCAGCGATGCTGATATCATTATTCCCGCCACGAATCCTGCCACCGCTATGGAGCGAGCTATACCTATCACGCCCACCCCGCCCATCCGGCCGAGAATGCAATGGCCTATAATACCTATTCCTGAACACAGATCACGCTTCTTCGAAGATCCGTTCTCTGGAATACCGTCTCGTCGACCGCCTAATCATTTCGAAATATTGGCTGAATATAAGAAGAAGACACCAGTATATGAGTTTCCCGGCTATGAGGATGCTAGAGCAAAGCAGGACCAGAATATAAATGATTACATGATACAGACGCGACGGCGTTTCGAGACAATGCTAGAAATGCAGCGACAGACTTTGAAGATGACCCCGGAAGAGAGACAAGAACAGCACATGCAGAACATAATGCTCTCGATGGGGAACAGAAAGCCGTCTTCTGCTATGGAGGATGATACTGTACTCATCGATGTGTCTGATGATAGCGACACTGTTATGTATTCATCCACAAGCAGTGATCGCGAATCTACCATTCAACTTCCCGCAATCAATGTTGACGCAAGAGAAAAGGATGGCGGTAGCAGCACCTCTCAGCCAAAAAAGCCGACTTTTCGTACTCTAGCTTTGAGCCGATCGCCGCCGATGAGAATAACGGCATCATTAACAGAGAGAGCCAAAGAGATTCAGGACGCTACAATGTCGATGTGGAAATTGAAGACGAAGATGATTACTATTACGTTCCAAGACAATTGTCCCAACCATCTCCTCCCAACGACGATGATGGCCTTGTTAAGGAACAACAAGAGAGAGAGATAACCCCGTGTCCGGTCTCAGGATTGACCAAACTTCAGCAGTGGCGTTACCAGCCCCAACCACGAGCCCGCCGCCAACCAATGCAACAGTGGCGTCGCGAGGGACAGACGATTCAGCCTCCTGTGTATCCACATGGCTTTGTCCCAAATCCAGTTTATACCGAGCTTGAGACCAACGAAGAAATTTCGAAAGAGGTGAGTGGACAGACTTGCGGACGTAAAGATTAGGAACCCGCTCCATTGCTTCTCTGAGTACTTGATAAACTCCTGAGCAAAACAATAAGAGATGCTTGAGGTAGCTTGCTTGTAGCTTCTAAGATATTGATGATGCGTAATCGAATAGTTTACGAAAGGAAGTTCTGGGGGTTTGAAAAGGGGCTTTAAGCATTCCGAGAATATTAGCAGAAGGATGGCTCGAAGGGAATAAGATATCGCAGGGTGATGGAACGACAGGCTACTCTGATCTCACATTCGCTAGACAATTTGTAATTTTGCAGCTTACATCTGGCTATTGCAGTCCATCCAGTCGTTTCTATGCTCGTTAGTCTAATTGGCTCTATTTCTCTTACATGATTCAAAACGTAATGAAAGATATCATAAGTCACGCGAATTAAAGACGAATAATGTGCCATGGGGAAGTGTGCGAAAGCGAAGTTCGCCAATCAATTCATTCAGCCATTTTCAGACGCCGTGCCCATAGACCAGTGCTACCTAAACCGTAGTAGTAGTAGAATCATTCCCGCATGGTATCAACATTTACTCGTCATCCTCCTCCTCGTCAGCCTCAGCGGTAGTCTGGGCAATTCCTGCAGAGGGTTAGTATCCTCGTTTTCTGAATGGAGAGAGGGGAAGAGAAAAAGAGTAAACTCACGGTCCAGATCTCGCTGGCCGGACTGGGTAATGCGTCGGCCGCCTTGCTCCTCGTCCTGCTCGAGGACGCCGATCTTCTCGAGGGCCTGGAGGATCTTGCGGTCGACGGAGCCGGAGCCGTCGACGTGCTTGGAGGGGCGGGTGCCGCGGTTCTTGGCGTTGCCGTGGACCTTGCGAAGGCGGCCGACGCCGACGGTCTTGCGCAGGTAGACGTGGCGGGCGACGCTGGCGGCGCGGACGTAGAACCAGTCGATGTTCTGGGGGGGAAGCTCGCGGGAGGGGCCCGTCTTGACGGTGTCGACCCAACCTGGGGTGTGTGTGTTAGCCTAAGAAGGTCGATATATATATATATATATATATTAGGGAGTGGACATACCGGGAATGGGCAGCTTGCCCTGTCGCTTCAAGAAGCTAGCGTACGCGTTGATGAACTTCTGCGCCTATAGTTGCCGGAAGAAAACCCAATCAATCAGCAAATATTCCGTCATCAGAGGTCTTGCGACCCCCTCGCGCCTTGCTCCCGACGACAATTGAAAACGAGATTTCTTCTTTCTTGTGAATGGTAATTCTCATATCCCGTTGCGTCTTGGCATTTTATGTATTTTTTCTTTGGGTATCACATTATGCTGCTTTATGTAGCATTTTTGGTCTCCCGTGATATTTGATAGCAGCCAGCCTGTTTGTTGGAGAGAGAGAGAGAGAGAGGCGCGAGAAGGGTGCAGCAAATTGTATTCCGCTTTCACGGCGGACACATGGATTTGTGGAAGGTGGAGAGACCTACATCGACATCGCGAACTGAGACTCCGCCGGTCATTTTTGCGGTATTGGAATGTTTGTCGGAGATATTTTTGGTTTGGTTCGACTGGAGGAATGTCGTGAGGTTTGGCGTTTCGCGCAAGAAGTTGGCTGTGTGCGGAGGAGAGGTGTGGTTTAGAAACTTTTTTTTTTTTTGGTGAAAATTGATTCGGTTGGAGGTGGTGTTGGAATCGCAAGTGGGAGTGGGGCATTGAAAGTCTTGGCGGATATTAGGGCTTGCCCTCCTGACTTTGCATGCTGTGATTACCTAAGTCAGCTGTAAACCAATACGCGGGGTTGTCTTAGCATCTACGGTTAGTTTGCTGACGTAAGTTCACGTCGCTCAACAGCTTCACTCTCTTTTAAGCTGTGAGCTGAGCTGCACTATTCTATGTCTTATACAAAAGGTTTATTCCATGTAAATTTAACTGATTGCCAATTTAGGCTTTTATCCCACTCCTCTTAGCCTACAAATTGTTAATTATCAGGATCTATATCTGGAAATATATTGTTTTTAAGTAACCCCTAAAATATAACCTGATCATCGTATAGCTCAGGGGGCGCCTTTTCCAGTCTCTACGTCGTAGAGGTGACTACTTATTCCGAGCTATGTGATAACCCTAAACATATATCTAGGTAATATAATACAGGCTCATGACATTGAGGAATAATTCTGAAACATCCATGAGTCTCCTATAACCTAGCTTACGCTCCGCTACGTCCATTACTCTCTCCATCAACCGAATAAGATACTACCCTCTATATTAAAGGCTAAAGGAGCATCTCCCACGATAAACCGTAATAGAAATTGAGTATCTCATTACGCCCACTATCATCCAACAGATATGTTGTAGTCCGTATTATTGGTGACCCCTGACTTTTGGAATTCTCATACGAACCGCCTAGCTGCCCCTAACCTCACGACTACATCCAAACACCTAAATATCAAAGTCTCTCGTCAACTCTCCAAATCACCAGGTACGCCAATTCTGATAAAAGAACAGTATACTAACCATACAATCTGTCATGTCCATTCTAATCCTATCATCTATCTATGTATTCCAACTACCCACCTAACACAAACCCAATCTAACCCTCACTCACTCACTCATTCACTCCCTCCTAACACCCCTCCCACTCAAGAACCTCTTTATCTCGCTCTGCAAGCTCGACTTCTTCCTCATGCTGCGCACATCCACCACCTCCCCCGCCCCCGTAACAACCTGCTTAACACCGCCCCTCGGCGACGGCGTGCGGTCGCGCCCCAGCATATCCCGGATCTCTCGGCCGTCCCCCACACCGCGACCTCGCCCGCGGCCCGGGACCGCAATGCTCGGGTTCGGCGGGAAGGGGTTGTAGGTATTTAGGAACTCCCTGGACTGTGCGGGCGGCGTCCGGCGAGCGTAGCGTTGGAGGTGGGCTGTTATTTGGTCGGTTAGCGGCGACGGGGGACGGTGCGGAAATGTCTCCCGCGATACGGCGTTGTGGGAGGGTTGTCGCGGGGCAAATGGTGTGCGGCTGCGAGGGGATAATGTGTCGGTCGGATCAGATGGCGGGATGAACCTGGAGCTCGCTGGTGGTGCCTGAGCCATCCGCGAGGAAGGTCGCTTCAACGGTTCGTCTAGGACGAAAGAGGGGCCCTTTAGAGCCGTAATCGTTGCCTCGGTTATCTTACCAGTCTCCGAGCTTCGGGACGTGTGATGGTGGTCAGGACGGCGTGGAGCCGCTGCTGAATAGGTTATTCTTGACGAAGGACTTGTGGGACAAATGATAGGTGATTTGGACATAGGAATATTATCCGGATCTACGAGGCTAGGAGGGAAGTATTCGTCAAGAATGGAATGAGGTCGAGTTTCAGTCGTTCGACGGCGATCTCGCTCTCGCTGGCTCGGAAGCCATCGCATCCACTTAGGGATCGGTTTGGTAGGACTAGGTCTGAAAGAGGGACCGTTAATAGGATCGAAAATCGAAACGTAAATAACAGGATCCGGAGAAGCGATATGGTTCCCTTCATCGTCTCCTGATCCTCCTGGACCGCTCAAGGCACCATCAACTAGTGGGCGAGAAGCGTGTGAAATACTCGTGCGGCCTTGGATGGACCACCGTGATCGACTAAGAAATGGAGGGCTCTGTATATGTAAGTCTTCACCGGCAGCACTGGTGTTAACAAGTCCTTACCTGGACAGACTTAGGGGCCGTAGCTGGTACCCTCTTGATCTCTCCCACGGCCCTTCTGCTCATATGCCCGGCCATCCTCACCCATCTCATCCCGGCCATCCCCCCATCAGTCTCATCCACTCTGTGCAGCGCATTCCTCACAACAGCCCTCTGGTCCTCGCACTCGACCTCGCATTCGACCACGCAATTGACACAAACTGGCACATCCGCGATCTCCCTCCCAAGGCCCCGTTCGGACTCACCACCACCACCACCGCCGCCGCCACTTCGGCCATCGTCGTCAAATAGCTCCGCAACCGTCGGCCCAACAACAACCGCCCTACTCCCGCAGAAGAGACATCCGTAACACGCGCGGTGCCAGAAACACCACCCCAAACTCACGCTCTCCTCGCCGCGGAACACCACCTCGCCACAGACCTAGCATATAGCGAGGTCGACGAGGCCGCGGTAGCAGGACTCGCAGGTCAGGCGCGCGGAGCGGCCGAGGGCGTGCGAAGGGCCGCTCGACGGGTTCCAGCAGAAAGTGCAAGTGAACGGTTGGGAGTGCGTCGGGGACGGCGTCATTGGAGGGTAACTTGAAGAAATAATCATGCAAATACCAATACTTAGAGGGATGAAAAAAGGATATTTGTTTGCTTTGCTTCGGGAATAGTACCTATTAGAAAAGGACTAATGATGTCAAGGTAGTTACTTATCGCAATAACTTGTGCCTATAATATTAGAATACTGGTATAATGTTGAAGAATTCGTAGGTATTATTAAGTGTGAAGGAGGTCCAGGACAAAAGCGACGGCAAACCGGAAAAGGGGGAAGGATCAATTATTAGCTTCGTGCTATGAAGGAAGAGCTAACAGAAACCTAATATTACAAACTCGGTACATTTCAACCATAGGGAAAGCATATCCCATCAAATGAGCGACAATTATTCACACTTGCAACTCAAAGTAATTGATTGCCAAATATCGTGAATCGTCATTAACTCTAGAACCTATCGAACACTGCGACTTGAGTCGTTGCCGTCCAACGCCATTACTCCAGGAGAAAACCACCTATCCATCGTGAAGATTCCGATTTTTCGTGGTCTTACAAAAGCCGTTCATGAACCCCTTGCGCATTGAAAATCTCAACCAACGCGGATGAAAAGAAAAGGAAATAAACTAACAGATCTCTCCGTGTAGCTGATACACTGCGAGGATAATGTACACACATCCCAGACTCGAGAGATGAACCCTATTACGCCGCCATGCTTCTCTCAGCAACCTGAATCCAGATATTCTGAATCATGAATGCAATAGCATGAGCTTCTTTGTGCTGTATGATATCGTGATTCGTTCCGTATACAAATATGCCAGGGGTTCGGTGAACGCCCAATATAAAATCAATTACTTTCGGACCTTAGGTCGAGCAAGCATATTCAGTCGACTAAGACTCAGGCCGCCCTTCTTCTTCTTCTTCTGTGGGCTAGGGGTATAGGCTGTTCCGCTAGGCTTCTTGATTGGCGATGAACCCACCAGCCGAGGTGCGACGAGGGCGTCTCCTTCAACTGCCTGCGGATCCTTTCGCAATTTCTTCGCGCCACGCTTGCTACCCTCGTCCTCTTCTTCCTCTTCATCCCAAGTTGCCCGATGTCTCTTCTTGTTTGACATTCCATGGGGAATTCCGGATCCTACTGCTGGGTCTGCGTTCTCTTTGTTAGGGGATGCCTCAGGTTGGCTCGGGAAGCTACCAGGCATGCGACCAGTGGGCGCGATGGAGTTGCGAACGTGACGAAGACTGGCTTGACCTGCAGCGGCACCAAATCCTTGAGGTGAGGCGCCGCCAAAGTTGATCGTATGATCGCTACGGAAAGTGAACGTACCAGGAACTGACTCCAGGAACTGGCTCGTGGCGGCTGTTTCAGCCTCCCCGTCGACGTCTCGACAATAAGCGGAGAGATCAGGGTATGTAACCTCACCCTCGGAAGCCTTGTCATCAGTCGGCTTCTCAGCAGTAGAACTGCCAAATCGAAGGTGGGACAGGGCCTTCGAGCGCGGAATACTCGACTTAACGGGGGAAGGAGAATCCAGTAGCAAAGGAGTGGCTCGTTTAGCCACAGGGGTGAAATTCACACGTCGTTCTAGCTTTCGTCCAGGTGTAGTAAGCGGCGGCTGAGGTAACTCTTCGTCAATATGCTCGTGGAGAGATGTTTTCGAAGGAGACACGGCAAGCTGGGGGATGTTGGACTTAGATTTGGACCCGCCGACATGTCTCTTTAGGATCGACTTGACTCTATCAAATCGACCCGGAGTCTGGACATGAGTGGGTTTGTTGTCCATGATCGCGTTATTCGACATGGACTTCTTTAGAGTGCTAATGCCCTTCTTACTAGATGATCTAGTCAGGCTACCAAGGTCTGGTTTGCTGATGGACTTCGTCAGCGTGGTGCTGGGAGCCTTGATGCTATTTGCACGGGCAAGCGACGACTTAGTCGGGGTCATAAGGTTGGCGAGCGCATGCGAGCGGGGAATTCCACTTCGAATCGAGTCATTGCCGCTGCTCTTGGGCCGAGGAATAAAACTACCATCCCGCGAAACGGGTCGGAGAGTAGATACATCGTCGTCAGCTCGCTGCTTTGTACGCTTGACGGGCGACTCGGGTTGCTCCTGTTCCTTTTCAGGGGCACTCGGCACTGGGCGAGTAGAAGATTTCTTGGATCGTACAGAATCGGGCTCATCGAGGTTTGCTTTCGACTGGCTACGTTTGAGGCTGCCCTTTACAGGGGTAAAGCGGCCTGGGGCGGCACGGTAGGCCGAGGGATGGTTTTCGATAGAATCCATCTTTTTGAATTCGGCCATATGCACAGCGCTGAAGCGACTAGCTTTTCCTTTGGCCGCGCGAATTTTACGCCCTTCGTTGGCGGCCTCTTCTTGCTTCTCTTGCTCGTGTTTGGCGGCAAGTTCAACCTTAATCTTTGCAGCCTCTTCACGGAGACCTTCCATCATCTTCTTAGCTGCGGGGGTTAGGCCCTCGTCACCATCACGGTTAACTCTAGCGTATCGGAAGGTAAAATCCGAAGATGGCGCGGGGGTTTTAGATGGAGTAGATTGGATCATTCCTTCGTTCGGCTTCTTGGTATAGTCAATATCGACGAACCCAAGCTTGAGGCCCGATGAAGGCGCGGCAGTAGTGGGGTGAACTTTGCTGGGATGCATTTCTGACATCGGCAGCTTAACGGGCGTAGCTACAGCGGGGGTAGCGGGTTGATGCATCGGAGAAGATGCGATGGTGTCGAAATTACGAGTAGCTCGCTTTGTAGATGTAGGGGTGCGCTCATCATGCTCTAGAAGAGCACCTAATTGAGGCGCCGGCGAAGCGGTAGTCCTCTATTGTCAAATCATGTATTAGTCTCGCTATACAAGCAGAACCTCTGGCGCGATGCAGCACGGTGCAACGCGAAGTTGAGGCGGTGAGGAGCGCAACAAGCTAACTTGTTTACTTACCTTGGAAGCGCTCGCGATGCGAGCTGAGCGACGCGCCATGATTGATAGATAGTGACTTCAGTACAAATTGGATAATGCGCAAGTTTGAAATTACGAGCTGAACTAATTCAAACGAGCTGGGGCATGGAGCCGATATGCGATGGTGTTAATTAAGGGACTGGAGTTAAGAGAGTTGTGGGGAGAAAGAGGGAAACTGACATCAGAATTTGTTTACTTGGGGAAAAGTCAACAAATTGGTTTCGGTTAGTGTGCACTGACCAATTTTGGTGTAGGTATATGTAATTAAAAGAGGTGGGTGAGCCCTGTTGGGGCTCGTGCGCAATCTAAAATTACTGCTTAAACGCAAACGAAGTACGTACCTGAATACTTGAGCGGGTGACCTGTAGCTCGTAACCGAAATCTATGACATAGCTCCTGATTTTTAGGTCTTTAAAGAGACGATCAATACGTATGTCGCATGTTTGTCGAATCACGATAATAAAGCTTCAATTCGTTTACTTTTCATATGGCAATCTACCCATATTCACGAGACCTCATCAACATGTAAATGAATAACAGCTATAAGTGTAGGGCGTATATAAGTGTTTACACATGTTCCATGTTTCTGAATACCTCTATGTGGGTGCATGATTGGATGACAATCCTCTATCAAAACATGATATCTTCCTGCTAGTTGACCCCAGATTACTCTTGATAGCTAATCGATACGAGCAGCCCTATAAAGGATAATCAGTTCGGGATATCCTTTTTCTCGAACTAACTATAAACACCAATCAATTTGAGTCTCAACAATTGTGACCCTGTCGCCCAGGCAAAATATGCATCATGCATGCAACGGGGAAACCATATACCTTACTCGTGCCTGGGAAGAGTTGTAGTTATAGTTGTCTTACGCCCTTTACAACGTCATATGTACGCCCTGCCTATCATATCCCTAGAAATTATCCCGGATCCAAGATCGCGACTTATAGCATTTGTAATCTACCTACACATATCGTCTCAACATATAAAGCTTTAATGCCAAACGAAACGATGAATTCTAAAATCAATAACCATTCTACTCTGTATATCCTTCATTAGATAGGTATCTTTTGGTTCTTTTTAGAACGAAAATCGTGACTATTCATTAGTACAATCAAACCGAACTCACCACGACGAATTTCCATCAAGAAGCACCTCGTTGCTATTAACTCAACACCTCCCATCATGGCGGATATCAAACCTTATACTATTGCGGTCGATGAAGAAAGCTTAAACGACTTGAAAACGCGACTATCACTAGCCAAGTTTCCAGACGAGCTTGATGAGGCGGGTTGGGATAGTAAGTAGCTAACCCATGTTTTCGAGTTATCGATCAGTCGATACTATATTCCTCCTTCTAATTCTTACAACCCAACGGAATCCCCGAAAACACACTACAAACAACTTAAGCTGATTCTGATTAATACAGTGGGATCCCCTCTCGCTGATATCAAAAGGCTAGTGAAATATTGGCAAGAGTCATACGACTGGAGAAAAGCAGAAAAGGAGCTGAATAGCGTACCACATTTTATTACAGACATCCAATGTGATGGGTTCGAGCCTCTAGCAATCCATTTCATTCATGTCCGTAGTAAGGTCAAAGGTGCAATTCCCTTGCTGTTTCTGCACGGCTGGCCAGGCCACTTTGAGGAGGTCTTTAAGATATTGAAGCCCTTGACAGAAGGCGGCGACGGTGTCAAATACCCCGCGTTCGACATCGTGGCACCGTCGTTCCCGAACTTTGGGTTCTCTCAGGGTTCGAAGAAGCGGGGTTTCGCTGCGGAGCAATATGCCGAAACGGTGAACAAGCTCATGCTAAAGTTGGGTTATAAAGAATACGTCACGCAAGGAGGTGAGGCATCGTTTCCTTCTCATGGGCTCTGGCATATGGGCGAAATCGCTGACACGGTGTACAGGTGATTGGGGTTGTCATATTAGTAGGGCTCTCGCACATTTATATCCACAACACTGTAAAGCGACACACCTGAATTTCAACTCTGCAAACCCACCGAGCTTTTTCAAGAATCCGATTCTGGCCATCCAGAATGCGATATTGCCCTATAGCCCACGAGAGCAGCGCGGTGTAGGTCGTTCCAAATGGTTTGACGAACAAGGCCGAGGGTACAACTTGGAGCAGTGTACCAAACCGCAGACTCTCGGCTACGCACTAGCTGACAGCCCAGTGGCTTTGCTAGCCTGGATTTACGAGAAGCTTCACGACTGGTCGGATTCGTACCCCTGGACAGACGAGGAAGTCTGCACATGGATTAGCATCTACTGGTTCAGCACGGCGGGTCCCGCCGCCAGCGTTAGGATCTACTACGAGACGACGCAGAACGTTGACGGCAGGAAGAACAAGTTGGACCATCAGGGTCTCAGAGCATGGTCCCCAGGCGTGAGGCTTGGTTTCAGCCACTTCCCTATGGACTTACAAGTGCAGCCTCGCACGTGGGTGCGTACATTGGGCAATGTCGTTTTCGAGAGGGAGCATGACAGTGGCGGCCACTTCGCCACATGGGAGAAACCGGAAGAGATTATTACTGACGTAAGAGAGATGTTTGGAAAGGGAGGCGGCGCCTTCGGTGTGGTAAAGGATGCTACAGGATACGCTTCATGATTATCCGCCTGGAGTAGAAACAACATGTGCTATTTTTCGTCACCGAAGCTAATGTATGACCCTACAAAATGAGGCGTCGTTAGGTCAGGGTTGGAATAATACAAAGGATGATAAGGAGCTTTAACAAAACGAAATATATGATTGGTTTCGGGCTAGCTCCCTATTCATGTCATGGCGAGTCGGAGGACCGTAAGGAAATAGATGTATCTATCTTTTGAGTCTCAAAATACACGCCTTTCCGATTTCAAGTAGTACGTAAAGTTCACTCGGAGCAAGATAATAGCTTGTACGATGCCGAATTAGCTACTTGCGTTTGTTATTCATGGTTGTAAAGGCTTGTCGCAGAGCCGTAGCATGTCAAGTTGATAAACGACAAAGACTGTCATATTCTGATATCAATTAGGATAGTTAAGTTATAATATACAGTCAGTTAAGATGATAAGAAACTATTATGTATACAAAGCTGGGAAATCTGTTGCGATGCTGCTATTTAAAACAATACGACTTGATAGCAACATCCTTGGTTTCTCAATAGGAAAGGCATCTTTACACAATAGAACTAGTTATCTCAAACCTTCATCCCACTTCCTTATTTTGGGGCGTACCTCAATTAGTCCGGTCTGGTTTTATAAGTAATGTATCATGCACGAAATACTGCGGCAGCTTATACATTACATGATGACGACGCTGCCATGGTTATTTGGTATGCCCCCCACGAGAGGGACGGGGAACCCTGAGTAAACTAATTATGTAGTAGAACGGCGGCATTGAGGATATGCAGATTGGGACGTCTTTAGTCTCTTCCAATTAAGATATTCGTAAGTGCAAGGGCTAACTGCCCACACTTGAACCCCAGTTGTCTAGGCGTGGGGGGTTCGCCCTCAGCAGTTGATGATCTGATAACATCAATTCGACAAAAATTGAAGCTAATTCCAACTTTCCAAGGCTTGCACTTTTCCTGGCCAGTTCACTCGGTCTAGAACTAGAGTACCGTACGTTCTTAGTATTATCTAAGTGACTACGAATTGTGATCAGTGCGCGAATTACTGCGACGCCAACTTGTATCAAATTCGAAGATCTCCGAAATGACGAGGCGCCGTTCTCCGGTCCAAGTTCGTACAAAGTGAGGCTGTCTCAGAGTATACAATACCGGGATACCACCTCAGCAGTTGCGCACCGCTATCTTTGAGCGACGTCAGCGAAGCAAGACACCAACAGTAATCCTTAATATAAAAATGTCTCAGCTCGCAAACCTTCCATAAGGCTGGGGGAACAAAGCAGCGAAATCGGCGGTTAACGTGAAAAGGCGGGCTCAAAACTAAGCAAGCCACGGCGTGTGATACTAAGAATTTTGCGGCTTGGCAAAAACTGAAGCGGTGATCTGGAAGAGCGCTAGAAGCTTTCTAGAAGGTGTCAGCCGACGCCTCGAAATTGTGATGGCTGGCTGACCCATTCCTACGGGTGTCCAATAGGAACATAATTGGGGTTACACATAATAGCAATAAAGGCAATGGAATCCTTAAGCCATGCATGTAACTGTATAGCAAAATGCATAAGGTCTTTTGCAGTATTGTGCTTGGGGGAAGAGAGGAGTCGAGTCCTATAAAACGTGATGTTATAATATAGTAGTTAACTAGTAGATAGACTAGTTAATTTAGGAACTACTTAGGATAAAGTAAAGTTTAAATATTCATGTGATAAATACATCCAACCATTTATAGTTTGAGTTTCATAAAAGCCATCAATTGAATATACCATATATATATACGTTGTTCAAGATTCCGTATTAAATGACCACAGCTGAGAACTCTCAAAGTTATGTAATGCATGTACGTACTTGTAAGCTGCAATGCTGTTGGTACGTGCATTAGACCCCTGATCCCGTCGTGAGAAAAATTCCTAATACGGAACCGGCCGCCTTATATGTGTCTCTGATTGGATGGAATCTCGCCTGGACTTACCTAGCCCAACCATCTTTCATCTAGTTTTTTTTTTTTTTATTACTACATACGAGGATTCCATGCCCTCCTCGGAGATGCAGCAGTTGATTCATCGATCTTCATTCCCCCACATTTTTCAATTGTTGTTTGACGGAGAACAACTTAATGATCGGCTTTGTGGTCGGCAGCATTTGCAGGGTAAGAATCCAAAAGTATCTGCCGGCCTACATTGTACATGCAGTACTACGCTGTTGTTCAAATACATAGCACAGCACTTAGTGTATAATGGCAAACATACTAACACGACAAGAATTAAATCCCCATAGCCCCGTCTCGATGATACTACACAGTCTACGTAATGCCATGTGCTTCTGCGTAGGAAAGTCGTAACATTATGCAGAACAACGGCTAGATAGTCCCATGGCCATGCTTATAGTCGTGCATACAAGAAGCAGGAACAAGAAATACTTGTTTCAAGTTTGCTATATACAATACTTGCGTACAAAGACTACGGGGCTCGAAGATAATATCCGCTTAAAGTACTTACGGCTCTATATTCCTATATTCAAGTGTACCTGCTACGAGAGTATCATAATTCCAGTCCCTTTACCAATTGATGTCAGGCGGCTCAGGTAGCTGTCCCGGTGACAGATTGGTGAGTGGACTGAAAGAATAGACAGGTCGATTACCTTGGGTCTCATGTGACTAGGACAAATAGAACCTGAGCGGATCCACAAGAGAGCAGGTTTTCAAGTTCGGAGAAAAAAAATAAAGAAAATTCGTAGGGCTGATTCGCCGCCGTTCTCGGTCGCCTCCACCGGGGTCACCGATATCTACACTTACAACTTCATTCATCTAGTTTTTTCTTCGGGACCCCCATATTGATATTGGTGGTCTATACTATCCATCTGCTAAACTGTCAGCTTCTATAACTTCCAAGACGCTAGAGAGCTGGCAACAAACACGTACTACTAAGACCCCATCATGTCATCTATAACCTGATTGGCCCTCTCGCAACATCTAGCCCCCTCTCGTACTCTTTCCCCGGATTTACAGGTGTCTTACGCAACTATTGGGAGATACGTGGTTGCCAAGTTCTATATACTGCATCCCCCGAGGTTTCTTAAGAGGCTTCGTGCTTTGATTCGGTGACCGTTTTCGGCCATGAGCGGATATCAATAATCAATAATGAAGTTTAAACATGTGGGTTTGGTTTGATACGCTCAAGTACTGATGGTTAATTATAGATAACTTTCCAACGTACTTTTAACATTGATAAAATAGGTCGCCTTGTTACATGGTGGGCGATGCCAGGCGTATTACCAGTCCTCTAGGCTCATGGATCCTTTATATCCAATACTATGATATCCCATGTGGATATGACGCTTAGGTGGTTGATCTTCGCTAGCACCCGAGGATCATTAGGAAACGCGGCTGAGTCTTCTGTGATGATAGATTTATTATTAGAGAAGTCGCCAAGTGTTATTCAATAACTACCTACCTAACCTTAGGTAGCTAATAATACTCACTACTCTTGACATCCAAAGCGCTATACTTAAACCCATCTTATCCCGAAACTTCAATTAGTTAAGATGACTTATCAAAAAGCCTAGAAGGATTCAACATGTAGCCAAGGGACTGTTTAGCAGAAACGTTACAGTTTCTTAGCTAACTTCTCTCCATCGATTTCATATGCCGAGCTACTAAATTGAAGTTGCCCCCGGAACATGGGGCGGGAAGCATTATAGACGCCCGTGAGATGAACACGAAGACTAAACGGATCGAGCAAATAAAGCAGTGAGCTGGAAAGACTTGTATATGCAAAACCAATCAAATAAGTCGGATATTAACTTGCGGTCCGGGTCGACTGTCGGAAGTGTCCGGTTGGATTTAAACTTACATTGTTTTCGAGGAGGTACCTTTAGACATTAGGTATCTGGACTTCCCGTTCAAAACTGTGTAACCAGTATAAATAATTTCATCTGACGAGACTTGACCGAAAGTACTAGGGTTCGGTCTGTTACTTAGTACTAAGTACCCTGTACTTAAACTGACAGGCATCCATCCCACCTGCTAAGCTCAAGCTCACCTAGCTCCTAATGCCCTACAGGCACATCCTTACATGTAGCATTGTACCTCCGTAGAAGGCACCACCTACAAACGCTGTAACTTCGGGGCAAGTCCCCGGGCTTTGCTCTTCGAGAATGAAAAGCTAGCATCATCCGCTACAACTCTTCCTCGTTGCCTACATACTACATACTAAATACTAATAAACCTAACTTAACCTTACGACGTTCTACTCCTATTATATTTTCATTTTTCATTGCCACATTTCAATCAATTAGAAGCAATTTAAAGAATTCCCGTCCAATCTGGTTTTATGCTTTATTATTATATTACCTGTTTTGTCACTGCTTAATCAACGCGGTCCACCGGAGGACCACTGATGAAAACGACCCATCTAAAGTTGCATCCGTTTTTTTTCTTTCCAGACCCTCAATACAGTGGATTCGCCTAGCCGCACACTATTTTCAACTCTTGTTGCTGTCTGGTTGTGTCCCGCAGCATTTACTGCATGATACCTTGCGGAACTTGGGTGGCATTGGTGTTAGGTATAACCAACCAGGGCTACTACCTGGTATACAATACACAAGGGGCCACACAAGCTTCTCCTTCTATAATTCGCTTATGGTGAATACTCCCAGGGCGATCCAAACATCCTATACATCCCAATCCAACACTCACCTTTCACTAATCTGAAGGTCTTGTTGTGATTTTCGACAAGGGCATATGCGTTGGTAATACATCAAGCTCAAAAAAACAAAACAAAAAAAAAAAAACATTGGCATGGGAACGCACGGCGATTGAAAGTCAGCAACAATTGGACCCATTAACGTTAGTAGGTCCTCTATCGATCACCAGACTACTAGCCACTTGCTAGTAAGACTAGAGTCCGCACCGCCAATTGGCATACAGAAGGGGAAAAGGAGCAAAGAAAAAAAAAAAGTCTTCCCACACCCTCCAAGCTTTGGTGCCTCTTTTTGCCATCTAGCTGAAGTCCCCTCTAAAAATCGGCAAGCCATCGAAAGCCAGCCAACCCGAGTTTGCCTACCGATTTCAATTACATAAAACCAAAGCAATATTTTCTCCTTACCTTTACTTTACCACAACTTGTCACCCCTCTATACTACTCGTTGTCTCTTGTGTATCTCCATTGTTACTCTACCTGACTGCTTCCCCTGGCGCCGCCTGGATCATCCTTATTTCTTGATCTTGACAAAGAGATTCCTGTCCCCATCTGTCGGATCCCGTTTCCCCAGATTATGTACTGATTAGCGCTGCATGCGCGCGCTTCACTACCGAACGAACGACCCTACTTTACTTTTTTTATCCCAAGGTCGGCAATATTAGAAGGCCACAAGTAGTAGATAATATCCCCCTACTTACGCCACAGACACTTATACTGGGCAAGCCTACTAAGAAAGACAGGCAACCACCGCCCGTACAATATTTTATTTGTTTAATACAACGTCTTTTGAGAGGCGTTTGCCGCCGAGCGGCAATCGTCTCCTGTATTCGATATTGTCATGTCAGACAAGATGTCCATCGACAAGAAAGAACATTCGAAAGACGAATCAGAAGAGTCTATTGGCTCAAGTCCTGAAAATGAGGCGGGCCCGTCGATTCCACCAGAAAACCAACCCGCAAAGCGCAAAGGAGGCCGCAAACCCGTAAGTATACCATCATCTTTTTAAAACCCATAATTCACTCTACTCGGGTTTGGTAACTCGCGCCATACTCGAGACGTAGTGGAGGGGTAGTAGTACCATATATGTGGGCTGACACCAAGCAAAGATATATGCCACTTCGGAAGAGCGCAAGCAGAGAAACCGCCAAGCGCAAGCCGCGTTCAGAGAGCGCCGAACAGAGTATATCAAACAACTCGAAGAGACCATCAAGGCTCATGAGTCGAACCTGGCTAGCCTGCAAGCTGCCCACCGCAGCGCTGCAGACGAATGCTTGATGCTACGATACAAAAACTCGCTTCTCGAACGTATCTTGTTGGAAAAAGGTGAATATTCATCCAGTTCCCTATGTGGTAAGCACCATTAACTTGTGTCATCTAGGTATTGATGTCCAAGCTGAGCTTCATGCCAAGACTGGTAGTCCAAACCTTGGTCCAACTCATATGCCCCAGAATATGGTGCAACCACCACCTATGCCGCGGGCAATCCTCAACAGACATCACCACTCGCGCAGGTCTGCTTCTAGTATCGCCCCGAAACTCGAGCCTGGCGTGCCTTCTCTACCCCAGCCCGCTGGGGTACAACAGTCTTTAGCATCGCCTAAGACTCGGCCAACGCCTCCCTCCCACGCAGCTTCTCCTACTAACCCTACACCACCTTTTGGTAATCAAGCAACAGCCTCACCCGTCTCTTCAGATCCTACGAGCATGCGAACGACGATCCCCCCGCCCATGAAACCGCAATTGGCACCGATGCCCGGAATGACGGTCGCGGCGCGCCAGCAGATGTTGCAGCAACATGCTGCTGGTGCTCGACCGACGGCGTTCTACCCAACGTCGTCGTTCCAGAATCATTTTCAGCAGCTCGGCAAGCTGGCCCGTTTCTTTTGTTTAATAGAACTCTGTCGTCCTATGCCTAACCCGTGAGTACAGAACAAGAGTACGACGCCCCGACCGATATGATGGACGAGCCCGAACCGGATACGCCAGGGCCGGGCCCTTATCCCTCGACCTTTCAAGTACCTCAACAGCATGGCATGCCCGTGCAACCAGCGACGACAGGGCCTCCAGGACAACCCCCAATAGCAGCCGGGGGTCAGGGCAGTCAAGCGCAAAGCCAAACACAAGGCCAAGGCTACCCAAGCATGACCCAGCTGTTAGATCCAGCACTAGATTGGGATCCGTTCGGCTTGAGTGCGTCCATGGCCTTTCCGACGCAGTTCTCCTTCGACACGAGTAATATGAGGTAGAATCCAGAATTGCAGTAATAGGGTTGGGTCTTTGTGTGCAAATGTCGAAGAGCATAGATTTGCACGAGACTCGGGTGAAGGCAATACCACCGAGGGGCCGCTCCCTATTAATCGAGGCGATGGAGGAACACAGTTCGAGGCCACGAACCCATGCCTGGCAATTATTAGTGTCAATTGGTATGTAACCTCCCGCCGGCGCGATAATAAGCATCGGATCCGGCAGATAGAGTTGACGTTATACTCATCATTGGAAGATAATTCGCAGCACTCATAAGACTGCCGGCAAGATACCCCAAGAAGCCATCGGTTTAGGTTTCCAAACCCCTGAGACACTGATTTGTTACGATAATTACAATATTTGGTGGATGAAAGAAAAGTTTTGTTTTGGTACGATGGGTCGGACGATTTACGCTTCAAAAAGGTTTACAGGATCCCGATATCCATGATAGCAGGCGTTTATAGGAGTTCAAAAGTCATGATATTCTGGTCTACGAATTTATAAAACGGCACTTCAGCCTAGCGAGACGCGATTCGATTACCCTTAGAGGCGATGCGATACTTCCTCCATTTCGGAATATACTCTGCTTCCAAGCACCACACAATATCCAAGCCATCCGTGTATTTTACTATTGATTTGGAAGATGCACTGTCCAGCGTTGCGCATTGCGGTTGTTGAGCTGTGTGACCATGGTGCTCTACGTATCGATGTTCATAAAAGCTCCTATCGATGCAGTATATACCCCAGAGGCGAATGGGAACACAAATCGAGTAAAGGAGCCAAGTTGTTGACCAGTAAAAAATTGGATAGCCTGCTTTTTGAGGGTCCATCCTGTAGGTTCGAGCCTACATACGTTCTGCAGAAGTAGACAGCGGACATCTACACTCCTCAAACGATATGATCAAATTAACATTTCCTCGGGAGTCCTGGGAGTGACGGTGACGTTGGATTGACGAAACCACATGGACCAAGCATGCGTTACATGTGAGCTTTTTTCAAGTTTCACAGCAGATCCTGGTATATTAGTTCTAGGCATCGCCCCCCTCTCTCAATTTCTCGGCCTAGTAAAGAGCGCGGACTGGATAGATGGGGGAGCTGGAGATGGATGATCTATTTCTCGGTGGTAAGTAAGTCCAAGAGGTACGTAAGGCACAATTTTGAACGTCCATCGAAACGCTTGATCGCGCAGTTGGCTAATGCCGGACAGACCCCGAGGGGGTATCCGTGATCGGAGGTTGTGATTATAGATAGAGACGGTAGGTCTCTTTTCTCCTGCTGCTAAAGTATAAATTGTACTGTTCCGTTTCAGACGGTGCATGTTTATTTTTTTTTCCTCCTCTTTCTTTCCCTTTCACGGTACTTAGCTAGTAGGTACTTTTAATGATGTGGACCTCAAATGTATGTACATATATACAAATATGTAGCGACATACATGTAGTAATGCAGATACATCCGGTAGGAAGGCAGATGCACTCTCTCGGAGGGGGAAGGAGGGGTTGCTGTGTATGATCTCCACTTGAACTCTTGGGACTGCCAAGCCAGGAAGTTAGACCCGTATGCACTGTTTGTAAGGTGATTACCCAAGTAGGATGGTTAGAGGGGTCAGAGCGGTCGATTCCGCTACGTTCAAATGCTAGGCCTAAACTCAATGCTGTGCCGCTCGTGCCGACCGGCTGTCGGTCAATAAGTTCGGCGTACCAGATCAGATTAGATCATAACCATTGGTCAAGTAAATATCCGATACCATATCCAGGCTATGATCATATCCTCCAAGCTAACCCTCATTCTTTCTCCCCTGGCCCAGAGCGGTCTCGTGGGTCTTGTTTTAGCTGTCGTGGGGGTTCGTCGTAGGCTCATTCATTTTTTTAGTTCAGTCAAGCTAAGGGACGGAATACCACGATGCCTGAGTGGGTTTTGTTAACGCTTCGATCGTCCTGCTTCGTTGCGTTGTAATTATAATATTGGATCCTGAGAAATATTTATCTGGTGGGTTCACAACGTTATACCAGGACAATCAGGTCCTCGGTCGGGGATGCTGGTTCGGTCAAAGGTAACCGGGTGGCTGGTGGGTTCGGTTCGGTCGGTTGGTCTTGGATGTTCTTTCAAAATACTGTTGTGTCGCGTATAAAATCGAAGGAATCGTCTTGCAGGTGTGGAGTGTGGGCATCACGACGTATCCTTTCCATTCAACCGCCCAGATTTTCCATACCTGGTCAAGCCCGTATTGATTGCTAGAGGCGTCAGCATTGAACCCTGCCAGAATATCTCGGCAAAGCAAGTTCAAGATCCTCGATCAGGTCTCCGCATGAAAGGACACATCGACCAAGACCTATCGACCAAGTGGTTCCAGAGATAGCCCTGCAAGTGGCGTGTCGCGTGATCCCCCAGAAACGGCCATTCCCCGAAGGCGAGCCTGACACAAAATGCGGTGACCCAGATCCACGCTCACGTTCATGCTCACGTCCACCTCCCCGGTTACGCATCCTTTGCTGACTGTGAAAAAAGGAAAACTCCTATACGAGTGTGCTGCACTGACAGTTACCAGGAATCATCGATTGTCTTGAAGGTCGTCAGGCGTGACCGCTCACGCATTCTAGCTTAGCCGCGCTCAAGTGACGTCGCAGATTATTCCCACATTCGAGGTCACGGAGATCGTGGCCATTCTGAAGCGACAGTCTTCGTGCTCGGATACGCTCTCCATCTTAGGTGACGCGTCCATGAAATATCCTAAGCTCTTCATAATAGAGTGACGTTACTTCTCCTCTAATTCTCTTTTTCTGGTTGACCCAACCTCTTTTCATCGTGACGCAGCATAGGACTTCATCTCAGGGAGCCTTGATGGTGAGATCCTTTGGTTGGTTCGGGTCTGTGCGTGGCTGGTAGGTGTCGGCTCAATATAGAGGGCAGTTCCATCTCATATAATTCAACTCTCCCAAGCTGGTAGTAAGGGATCCAAGGCGTGACGAACACCTCACTCGAGGCACAACACCACTCAGGCCTTGAGATATTATCAGATTCTATACCTGATCGACTTAGAATAGAGAAAAGAAAGATTGGCAACAACCACGAAAAAAGACACTTGTCTTATTTGCCAAGGGAATAATTAATGAAAACCGATAAAAGGATTTTCCCTTTTGCAAGTCATTACAATAGACTCAGACAGGATTATACATCAGTAGTGACTGATATCCTCGGCTAGCTCTATGTCTTTCGTATAAGAGATTGACGAGGGCGTTCAAGGATTGTCGGCGAACAGATAAATAGAGAAGATATTCTCAAATTCGTCGAGATTCCACCGCAGAGTATTTATTTGGATGGGAGGTGACCTATGGTTGGCTTATCTCTGGTGTCAATGAATTGTCGGTATGATAGGCGAACCAGAGATAAGGAAGCCATTATTAACAGAATTAAAATCCCTCCCACGATACCCCACGATCTAACGAGGTACGAAGTATCTTCTTGGTCCTAAATACAGCGTTTAGCAACGCCTTTCCCGGCGCCCCGTCTTGCATAACGTCATCCCGCTACCGAATGCCGTGGTCAAAGAGGAAAATAAGTTACCTAAAGGTTAAGTAAGATATAGCTTCTACTCCCTGTACGAGGACAAGCACCAACATAGAGACCCCGTATACTGCTCGCCCTGGACCTATCAAGTCTCCTTTATTTAAACCCTTTTCTACGTAGCGGTGGTGGTACTTAACAAGGACCCTGCGAGCTCCATACTATTATATACAGCTTACCAATGGTTGCTACAGAAATTGCAAGGTAGCACAGCACACACATATACACACACTTACCTACCTGTCAGACGGCGGCATGATAAAGGCGCCGTAGCGGGCATACATAGCATAACATAGCATACATTAGATAGCAATCTACATACATACATACGTATCTTCACCGAATATCGTCGTCTGCATAGAAGATCGATACATAATAGATAAGAGTCGACAAAACTAGGATCATAGGGACAAAAGGGTGTCCAGGATTCCCTAATAAGCCGGATACTACTTTCGTGTTGATCACATTGCCCATCCTCTCTCGTCTCTCGACACGGGTTGCATATGTACCCTATCTGCACGAAGGGTAGGTTAGATAGACTTGCACTGCACTGCACTGCACTGCACTGCGTCGAATCTAGGTTACCTGCCAAGAGGCGCATTCCTCCCCTGTGGGCCTATCATACACCGCGTAGAGCGCCGCATTTGCATATGTGCTTGTTTGTGATAGATGGGTAGGATCATGATGGGAGCTCTTTTTTTTTTTTTTTTTTCTCTTGGGTTGAGGCCCGAGACTCGGAGGACGAGAACTGTGGTGGGAGAGGGTATTGAAGTGGCTATTGATGTGAGTGTCTTGCTGTTTCTCGAGAGGTGTATGGGTTGGTATGTAGGTAGATATGAATAGGTGGTGGATATAACTTAACGGCTTGAGTATGGTGTCTTACTGTGTCTTATCAGCGGAGCTGGATATTTTCATCTCTGTGTCTACCTACTTACCCAGGGTAGTAAATCGGACAGGGTTTATGTTGGATGGTAGGATGAAGACTATACGAGGTAGCTACTATATATCCATAGGTACGAGATGGCTATATACTTACTCCTTACTTAAATCAGCCCAACTGAATCTTTTTGCATCACCTCTAAACGGTATGGTTTGGGTCCTAATGAAGTGGTGACTTTGTTGATATAGGCGCATCATGCATGGAGAGGCTTCTCGCCATAATACCCTGTCCTCGCGAGAGAGAATAGAAACCTCAGATATATCGAGCCGTACCTTTCTATCTCAATTGGGGCCTTAGAATGGGCTGTTATATATCACTGCTTGTTTGTTTGTTTGCTTGTATTGTGGTAGTTGATATTGGTTTATACCAAAAGAAATGCCCGCATTTGGACGGCGATAGTATATTATTATCTTGCTGATACATATCCTATATTTACTCGGTGTTAATGAAACGATAGCTCATAAAATATAGCAACAACTAAGTCCATTTGTAACGAACTATGATAGTTTAAAGATCATCTAAAGCAGACGATGTCAAAGCAAGATTAAGCGGTTCTTATTGTGTCTAGACCCAGTACAATGAGTACTGATAATCATAGTAGCGGGGTATTAGGTATATCCTTAAGATAGGTAGATTAGATACCGATAGCTAAGCGATGATAAACATCACGATAAAGGGGATCCATCAGGATGGGGGCCAATATATGGTCCAGGCGTATCTACACCAGCATCAGACGTGGCCTATCTCGATATGCAAGTGATGCAATTGTGGGATCCGGGGAAGTCTTGGCTAATTCTGTTACATGAATACGTAATTGCTGATAGGATTCCATTGACGTACATTACCTTTTGGCAGACATTTAATAGTTTAATGAGGTGTTTATATGTACGATTTCTGGAACGAGTAAAGAGAGAGAAAATTGAAGAATATACGAATAACCATAAATACGCATTGATGAATACTTTAGGGAGGTACATATACGTAAGATATAGACGTCAGGTATCTAAAAGGTAATTGCCCTAAAGACCTTGACGGATACCCTACCAAAAGGCAGGTGTAAGTCCCGCGCTAACAAACATCTGAACCCTACCTGCCCTACTATCTACTCCGTATAGTGCTTATTCAGCAGCGCACTAAAAAAGAAGTCAATTGCAAAACGCAAAAAAAATCAAGAGAATTATTTCGCCGTTCCGCCTAAGCGAGTCTGGGCGTTCCCCCAAAGCGAAAAAAAAAACCAAGTGGGAAAAAAAAGAGTTTAGTGGATTTCCAGCCAAGGAAAGTTTGTCCCTCTCTCGCAAACAAGCCCACAGCCCACACACCAGGCCCCAACTCTCACACAACAATTACCGGCGCCGCAACACACGCACCAACTCCAAACCTTACCCAACCTCACCAACGCCGAGGATATTGACGAAACATTTTGCTCAAGGATATGACCTGCTAGGCCATATCCTTTCCCCCTCGTTGCATTCTCTCCTATTGATCCGACTGTCGTTTTCAGAGCTCCGCCTTGCTGAAAGGCGAATCAATTGGCGACATCATGTCGGTCGCCTCGAAGGTATGTCATAATTCTTGGGCACCCGTTACTTTATACCAAATTTTGGGCGGTTTTCTTTTCTTTTTTTAATCACCATGTCGAGTCATTACTACTCGTCGCATCCATATTACTCGCTGTCTATCAGTTTAAAGCTATGTTGAAATTGCGAAGCTAATTTTTAAAATCGATAGAACCGTTTCGACGCCCTCGGTATGAACCCCTCGAATGCGTTTCCCCGCCGTGAAAATTTTCAACCTCGGAGATCCTGGTTTACTAACCTTAACAATTGTCAACAGGTAACGATATCGAAGGAGATGAAGCGCCGTCCGGCCCTGTGAAGACGGTCGACAAGACCACCATGCGCAGTACCAAGCGCAACGTCGAGCCCCAAGCCCCCGCTAAAGCCGTTACCAACACCGGAGCTCGTCGTGCTGGTCCTGGAGGCAACGAGGGAGGTGAGTAATATACCATATACCTTTGCATCTGACAGGATCTCTATAGAATTCTGTCGTCTTAATGCATCATCCCCCGCCTTACTTTGAATTCACCCCACTAATTCGCATTCAATCTAGCCTTCCGTGACCGCAATGCCGGTACAGCTAACAACCACCGCAAGCCTACCGATGAGGCTCCCCGAGGTGGCCCCCGAGGTGGTCGCGATGCCCGTGTACGAGGAGGTAAGAGCTAAACATCTAATACTTGTTGAAGATGAACGCATACTAATCCAATGTCTGATATAGGCCGCGGCGGTCGATTCCCTCGCGACCGTGACGACAGACATCCTAGGGGTCTTGCAAGGTTGGTTTCGAATGAGTAATCTGTTCTGTTACGAATGCTAATCTCGTACTCAGTGGTTCTGAGAAGCAAGCTGCCCAGTCGTGGGGTGCTACCGAAGGCGATGCCGAGCAGAAGGACGAGCAGGCCGGAGAGGAGATTGCTCAGTCAGAATTAAAGGAGGCAACCGCTGAGGATGCTCAGGACCCGGCTACCCCGGCCGAGCCCGAAGACAAGCACGTCTCTTATGCCGACTACCTTGCTCAGCAAGCTGAGAAGAAGCTCGCCCTCGGCGAGTCTTTGGAGATCCGCAAGCCCAATGAAGGCACCAAATCCGACAAGAAGTGGGCTAATGCTAAGGCCCTCGTCAAGGAGGAAGATGATGACTACGTTTCCGGTGTCGGCGGCAAGGTTAAGCGTGAGCGTGAGCGCAAGTCCAAGCAGCTTCTTGACATCGACCAACGATTTGTTGAGCCCGAGCGCACCCGAGGAGGTCGCGGCGGCCGCGGAGGTAGCCGTGGAGGTGCTCCTAGGGGTGAGGGTCGCGGTCGCGGCGGTGCCCGTGGCCGAGGTGGCGAGTCTCGTGGCGACTTCCGTGGCGGACGCGGCGGTGGTCGTGAGAATGCCTCATTCGCCCTCAGCACTGACGCCTTCCCCAGCCTTGGCGCTTAAGTTTGCAGCATTATTCCTGCGATTTGTACTAGACAGTATACCATGTCTATTACGCAGGTTAGGTTTTCAATGATCTGCTAGGGGATCCAGTATAGCCAATAAGGGTCATAAGTCAGTACTTCTGGCTAGAAACATCCTGAGAAGCAGATGATTTCTCACTATTCCGAATTAACAAAAGTTTCTTTTACTTTCATGCGTAATGTGCAAATTCATTGACACTCACAAGCTGACTCATATCGCTTTTCCTGGTTGCTATCTTGGTGAACCGTCCCTGTAGATGCGTAGGCCTCTTTTCTATTACTGTTTTCCCTCGATACTCTCCCCTATTTGTGGCCCCCTCCCCCTTTCCCCCGTAAGTGAACCATCTCTTTGAACTGGATCTTATAGCTCCCTAGTAACAAGGACATTGTACCAAGCAAACCCTTTATATCTACTAGGAACAATAGTCTTTGTCTACCGTCTACATCGAAGACGTTGTACCTCAACAACTACCATATTTTACGACGTTTGATATTGTGAATGAACATGTGTTCCGGGGAATTGAATATATAATATCGGTCAGTTTCCGTGAATTTGGTCTCAAAAAAGCTCATCTACACACACGACTATCCAGTCACTTCATCTTCATCATAGAAAACTCACACTATTTTTTCTAGTCAGCAATTCACTAGCCTCAACTTCGCAACTTCGCCTTTGAATTAAAATATCAAAATGGCACAACCGATTCCTCCTCGCGACGCAAAGAGCGGGTCCGATAATGCTCCTACCGGCAATCCGTCGCCACCTCGTTCAGCCGCTGGAAGTCTTGGAGACAGATCTTTGGACGACTGGGTCAATGTTAGTCCCCTCTTAGTTTTACCGACGACGTTAATGAGGATAAGTTGGAGTCTTCTTGGAGTGGCGGTTGGGCTCTTGTAAACAAGTCCGAGCTTGGAAGTCTGCCCGCCCGCCCTACCGAGTATGACGAGGACCAGCATAGCCCTGACCTGGCATTGCGGCGGGTATCGTCCCACTATGATACTATCACCGTTGCGAGGATCCTATCGGTGCGTCAGCTCGAGGAGTTAGCCCAGGAGCTAGAAGAGCAGAAAGAGTATGACTATACCGCTGCTATGAAGAAGGTCTTCGGCGACCATGCCGGAAATAACCAGCTCGAGTTGAGTCCTGTAACTAACACGTTGTGGATCGGGCCGAGGTCTCCCTCGAGCCCCTACAAGACCCTGAACACGCCGCTGACTACTGCTGAAGCTTGTAGGGACGCGCTCGCTACCTTGCGGGAGAAGAGGCAGTCCGAGGGCGAAAGCACGGCGACGTGCTCGTGCTCATGCTCGTGCGAGGATACCTCCACGTCCGAGTCGAAATCCTCGCAGACGAGCATATCGATGGACTCCCATAACCCGGAAGACGTCGACTAAATCCGTTAAATAAGTAAGTAAGTGGCCTTGGGCGGGAGGGAGGGCGCGCCACTTAGGGGGACGAAGAAAAGGGGAAGTAAAAAAACAATAAAAAAAAAAAAAATACCGTGAAGGTGTTCTCTTGTTTCTCCTGGAATAATACCGCTGTCATTTAGGGACCGACAAAGGAACTGGGGAAAAGACTTATAACCAGTGCCATATTAATTATGGCCTTGTCTTTTGGCCTGAGATGAGGCGATATTATCTTTGGGAGCGACTGGAATCACCGTCATGTGTCGGAGAAAAAGAAAAAGAAAAGGGTGGGAAACCCTTTTCCCTATGCTTCCTGGATTGATCAATTATGAGATTGGCAAGACATCCTTGGGAGCATATATGCCGATGACGCTTTGGCAATAAGGGACGCGGCAAAATACATGTTATATGTAGACTCACCCTGTTCCATTGAGCTTAAGCTAGGCAATATCTTTTTTCTTCTTCTCTGCTGCGATCAGAGCGGGGAGCTGAGCAATTTCTTTCCTCGCGCCGAGTTAGTAGGGAAAGAAAAAAGGGGGGAAGGGGGAGGGAATGGTGGTATTCATACGCTTCTAAGACTACCCATTGGGACCCATGAAGAATGGATTGGTTAGCTAATATTCGGCTAGCTAATTCCTTTCTATCTCCGTTCCTACATGTTAATTGGGGTGTTCCTTAGGGATATACATACTGGGCTCTTAGGACCGAGAAGGATTGCACCTTTAAAGTACTAGTTGGGTGTATTTCCTTTGGCCTGGGTCAAGTATGGTATCCTTATACGAAGCAGAGTTTACCACCGGGTAAGGGGAGGGTGCTTTATACGCTTCTAATACATCTACTCAATGTAGATATACTCTATCACTTGAGCCGATAGGGGGTGAGTTGAATTTTAGCTCCCGGTCGAGTGAACTGTAGGGTATTTAGCATTTTACAAGAGGCGGAGTTCACTATCTGGTAGGTGGACAGGTAATTCCTGCGAACCATTATCATCAACCCAGGTTGATTTTTATTGTAGGTAGTGTGCAGATATTCGTTTTGATCTATCCCATAGTTTGGATAGGATTGGACGAATATAATAAAGTACCTTTCTCCGAATCAACTATTGAACCATGTAACAATGTGACAATGAATACCATGTAAAATTTTAAGGCTAACATTGATTAAATATCTTCCTAGAACGAGCTCTCTAAGCAATGGCTTCGGTATTTAATCTATCACGACACCTGTATTGAAAAAACACAAGTAAAGGATAGAAAAGAATATATGTTATTAGAGCACTAACACTTCATGATTGGTCTTGATAAAGTTGACTCTCCTTTATATTACTATATGCTATTCACGGGATCATATTGGGATTGGAATGGCTGGCTTCATCCCCCCTTATAAATCTAGCGCCAAAAATGTTAAAGTAAGTCTTGGGAATTGTACAATCGTTATACCGCCAGCTACGTGGCTCCTAATGTGCTTTGTTAGCTTCATGCTCAGTCGTTCGCTGGCACGGCGCATACATTGACAGAGGCCTTCTTGCATTCACCGATTCTTTACATAATTATTGTCCATATTGGCCGTCACGGTTGTGGGCGTCACAGTAGGATCTGCTGCTTAATTCTTGATACACCCAACTGCGGCACAACTGCATTGGTTCCGGGTTGAGCGGTCTTCCTAAGTCGCTTCCCCCTGGTCATATGGGTCGGTTTAGACTGTATTATGAGGCTTCATAGACCCCCCTGGATGGTGAAAGAGGAAACAATCAAGACTAGGACATTTATCCATCCCCATATGAATGGTATCCAAGTCGGCATCTGATAGCATCCAGAAATATAGATAGCGCCGAGCCTAAGACAAGTGTAAGTTAAACGTAACGATCAAACGATTAGACTGAAGGAATTGCTTACACTAGCCCGACAATGCTACCTGTAAACAACGCCTCAGCCCCCGCAACCAAGGCGTATATAGCTGGGACAACCAGCATGTACTTCCATACGAATCGCGGCTTTCCTATCTGCATTGCGAGGGCGATGCCCACGGCTCCGAAATGGAACACGGCATAGAGAATAAGGGTCCAGAGGAGTGTATATCGCCATGAGTCCCAAACCGAATATAAAGCGCAGTAAGGATCCTGAGGCGGCCAGCAGAGGGACGGGAACTTGGGACTATGGTAATCGTTCGGGGGATAATTAGAACAATCGGCACTAGACGTTAATTATTTAGTCAAATTGTCTCGATGATACTAATAATTGAACATCGGATGATAGGACTTACGGTGGGGTGGCCATCTGGCCCTTTATATTGTTGTTCTAGCAGGTATTGCCATAGGATTGACACATGCGATTGGAATGATGTATGTACATATGAAGCTGTATAAAGAAGATGTAAAGGAGACGATAGGTTGAAAGTTGTGGAGCTCTGAGCTCTTTGGACTGAAGGATAGGATGACAGGGGGGGTTACATGGCGGGAAGCTCCCGTATGGTGACTGCGGGGCAAGGGGGTCTAACTAGCCTAACTAGCGTTATGTTAGGTAATGAAGTTCAATTGACGTCGTGCCTCGGTAAAAGTTGGAGCTGACATGCTTACATAACTTCAACTTCTACGCGGGTACCGAAGTAGCAACAACGATCCCTCGGAAACCTCAATCTTCAAAACTTCAGATTATAACAATCTCATCTCAACACACAATGACGTGAATAAGGAACAGTTTAATAATGTAGCATATTGCGACACGTAAATAGAAACACGAGAAGCGAATAATGCCGGGCGATCGATTACTAGCGGCGGTCCTACGGGCCTTCCAAGACGCTCCTAATTCAACCGAGACGGACAGGATCTTCGCGACCACAACATCGCTTCTTACTAGTCTCAACAACCCTCTCAACCTCGCTCTACTCACTTCACATTTCCTTACGGCTCGCTCGATATGGCAATCCCCTGATGGCCTGCGCACTTGTCTGCGTATCATAAGCATATACAACACCGCCGCGATACACGTGCGAAAGAACGAACTAGAAAATGCGGACCTCCCACGCGGGCGACCGCCTGTTGGCAGCGGAGTCCATAGCGAAGATTGGGCACGCGCGATTGCGAAGGGGACGGACGACAGGTCGGGTAGATGGCAGCACGTGCTAGTGTTGACGGGTATTCTGATGGGCATGGAAGGGGATAATAGAAGATCTTTATCCTGGGGTTTACGGTCAACGCTGGAGCAAGCTGTCGTTACGGCCGCTAACTTGGCGCTTCAAGATCCAGCACGGACGGGGCTGTTGGGATGTGGTGCTGTTATCCTAGCTCTGACATTTGCGTTCCCTCTCTTACAGGAATCGGCTAAGCAATTGTTGAACGGCAATGTGCTTCTACCGGCTACCGTCGAAGCCATCCTTGGAGACGAGGGCCTTCAACACGGCGATTTTATTTCGTCGATCGCGAACGATGTAGTACCAGGACAGACCATAAAATGGAATCCCGACTCGTCATCCGCTGTCAGGCTACAAAAGCTTGAATCCCGGCCTCTAGCACAAAATATGGGACCTCTTTCGCGGCTCGCGTCGTTCGCCATTCAGCAGGCTATGGATCCCAATGTCGTACTTCAAGCTCATGAAGCAATTCTTGGCTTTACGGCAGCACTGTTAAGTAAATGGACTCATTGTCCGCTATCTGCCATCGACTTATCAGTCGAATCTGCTGCGCTCTCACCTGAGGTGCTTCTAGGCCCCTGGCCAAATCTATGGCAGTTATTTAAGAAGATACTGTACGCTGTGGCCGCAACAGTCCAAGCTGTTGTTGGGCGGTCACTATTAGACCCATACCTCAGAAACAACGCAGTAGCAGCTACTACAGCTAAAAGAACGCTGCATATACTGCGCAACTTGTCCTTTATATCTACACGCCAAGGAGCAAGTTCGTTCCAAGTGTACACATTTACTTACCTCACATCGCTTGATATTATCACGCGCTATCCGGATGCTTGTGTGTCCTTCCTTCGAGATACACAACCACCATCGCCTCAGACAAGCAATGTGGTACCATCTCCAGTAATCCAAGCCCTTACCCTCTTCTATCTTAACACGGCGGAGCATCTCCCACTCTCGCTACCAACACGCGCATGCGAAGACCTAATCGTCACACCTGCAACGGCATACCTAGCTCCATCTACCTCTTGGCTCGCCAGCCCAGTCAACACTCCTCCATCCTCGCTAACTCTCGAGCTCTTCGAGTCAGCTCATTCGGCCATCCTCTCGTCCCTCTCATGCCCACAACACAGCGCGCTCGCCGCGTCTCTCATCCCCTTCTACGTCGACACCCTACTAGCTTCTTTCCCCACTCGAATTTCTCCCCGGCAATTCCGCCTCGCCTTCCGCACCGTCATGCAGATCTCTAGCCCTCCCTTCCCCTCTCTTCCTCGCATCCCGACCTTGCAGAGGCCCTGCTAGAGACCTTAAGGTTCCGTGCTGTCGAGGGCGCGTCTACAACGCCCTTGCCACCGAGCGAACAGACCGCGGCCTCGTCTGAGGACCCCGCCTCCGAGCAATCGGCTCTGGTCCTGGCGCTCGTCGACGCGCTACCCCACGTCCCGCTGCACGCGGTCGAGGAGTGGCTCACGCGCACCGCCGAGACCATGAACGCGATAGAGGACCCGCGGTTGCGCGACGGCGTGCGCCGCCGCTTCTGGGATGTCCTGGTGAACGGTGAGATGGACGTCGAGCGCGCGGCTGTAGGCGTCGCGTGGTGGGGACTGCTGGCGGGAGGGAAATGGTGCTGCACGGACTCCCGCGGCCGGAGGAGCGGAGTGGTGCGGAGTTTATGATGAGCGGCGCGTTGGGGCCGGGTCAGGAGAGGGAAGGGAGTAGATTGTAATAGATGTGTGGGCGGGGTGGTAATAAAGGAGATAGTTTAGTTTGTATGCGGGTACGGGCGCAAGTGACTTCACATCCAAGTACCTAGACCACTTTTATATATATACCGTACTAATGCTTCTAACTATCACGTACGACCATAAGATCTAGAAAGTTCGGGATCCCGTCCGCTCTCCCCTAGACAAACTGGATACTGCTGGACTAGTAGTTGGGTCGGTGACGACCAGCGAATCCCCGGTGTTGTACGTTTTTGTTTTCTTTTTTAATTTTACATTTTGCTCCTATATTAGCCCGTGTCTTGTGTTTTCAAAGAAGCAGTACAATATGAGATATATACCGTGCCGTAGTGAGGATCGTGTGGTAGACAGGGGGAGTGTTAGTAAGGGTGCGAGGTGTAATGAATAGAGGTATATATATATTGATGTGTAGTATTAACATACACGACTTTAATAGAACAGAACACCCTTGGCTTACAACATGTGTTAACTGAGCTTTACTTTAGACCTTAAGCGTGACGTAGTTGAAGCTACCCACCCGAGCAACTTACAGGCGATCTATCAGGTTGAATAAAGGCTGTCAATTTCTTAATTTACAAAACTGACATTAATAACATACACATATTCATTCACACAATCTAACAAAAGTATCATTAAAGTAGACAAGCAGGATGGAGTCAACCTTCCCATTCAGGTATCATCATTACAACCAGTCTATACTGAAGATGAAAAAAGCGCATATGCAACGCTCTCTGCCGTAAAGTTGCGATTTCGAATTTCGACTAGTTGCCCTTATGAATTATGAATTTTCATGCCTATCATCCCTCGTACCCGTAAAACTCCGAGGACGCCGCGCACAAATGCTTTCAATCGATTAAGCGGTATCTTGACCTGTGTCCATCCTCATTCCTAAACTCCCCCTTCAATAAAAAAAACGGTTACATTTAATAACACAAGTGTTCTGTTTTCCTCTCTTCCTCAGCCTAGTTCAGGGATAGAGAAGCGGGTGTATGATTATGATCAATGCGCGTGCGCAGTAAAGGCATTGCTGATTCCCAGCAGTGTCATGCCCAAGAACGCGAATAAAATGCTTAGATTCTGGCTGTGATTGAGGCTTAGACTCTCAACGAACAGCTGCAGGGCCACACTGGCCATGATACCGGCAGTAATGGCGAAAAGGCAGCCATACGCCACGGCGTCGGGCGTTATATTCGTATGCTTAGCCAATTTAAACCACAGCACTGCGATACTTGCCCCCAATGGTTGGCTCAGACCGCCTAGGACAGAAGCCCAGAGCATGGCGCGGAATCTGTTGTGTAACGCCATATAAAGTGGCAATGCAAGTGCAAACCCTTCGGAAATATTGTGCACGAAGAGTGCCAAGAACACGTTGAACCCGAGAGAAGGGTTCGCGTGGTTCGTTGCATAAGTGATAAAGCCTTCGGGAAATTTATGTAGAGCGATGGCAATAGAGGTCTGAAGGCCAATAGATAGAAAAGCGTTTTCGGCAACGTGATGATGATGTTGAGCTTCAATGTCTTCTGAAGTATCGGAATGGTGGTCATCTTCATGCCCGTGGGGAACATCGCGCGAATGCACGCGGCTCATCCTACACGTAGGACTTACTAGAGCTGAATCCTCGTGATCACTATCTTCGTCTACGGTATCGACGCAAGGTTCGGCAAGGCCTGCTGTGCCAGAACGGAGTAGAGTAGGCACTCGAGATAGGGGTGCAGCTCGGTTGCTGAGATGTTTGAAACATTCTTGACCACAAGGATCCGTGTATCCATAGCATGGACCAGCCTCATCACAATTCGATTTAGTATCTTTCACGAAGGACATTACTCGCTTCTGTAGCATCGAGGGTCGCCTGTCCGACGTTACCGCTCTGCTGCGAAGGCCGCGTAGGGCTGTGGGTGGGTGCGCATCGGTAGGGCTCTCCGTCTCCGCCCTCCTCAGTGGTCGGGCGTGATAGGTTTCGTTCGAGGTATCTGTTTGTAGAAGCGGCGTATTCTCATTGGCGTGTCCATTTTCGCTCACTGGAGGTTTTGGACCATCGATATGGGCGTGTGTGGAATGTTGACGTCTACTGATGCTTCGAGCATGGGAAGCATGTGAGGATAGCCTTCGGCTGAAGCCATTCTCATGGGAATGATGACTATCTAAAGCATGATCGTCGTGGCTATGGTCGCAGTCGACGACATGCGAAGGTAAGAATTGGTGGAATAATCTCGATAGTATTTGGATACCCACGAATCCGCCTACAAAACAGGCCATCAGGACGAAGCCTGCCGTCTGATCTGAATAACCTCCCTTCTTAAGGTAGTCCTTCGATTCGGGTAACATACTATACAACGACATGAACATCTAGAACGATATAGTATCAGTATTTTGCGTCTCAAAATCTGTAGTGCTAAGTCTTACCATTACGCCGAAGCTCAAGCTCAGCGAACAGGCGAGGAATGCGTTACTGTCCTGTATTCGGAAGTCCTTTTTACCAGGAAAGAGCCGTACGACTACATCGACGCAGATGATAGCGGATCCTATCACGCATGCTATAGCGACACAACAGGTTAGTTAGTATGTCAAAGATGGTCTCGCAGTATGTTTGGTGAAGGTTACACACCAACGCCGCTCACCAGGCACATGATCCAGCCCCTCGTGTCATTGTCTATCTCGGCGGCCTCCATTATGGACTAAGCCGAGATTGGATATTGCACTACGTCGTCACTTTTCGTTATGTAGTAACTCTTCCTCCCTCGAAGTTTAAAGAAGCACCTTAGATTAGTGGAACATGGGTTTGAGGGTGTTGTTGTGTGCGTCGTTGAAGCTGGTAGATCTAGACGTTTTCGGCAGTTTGACAATTCCCGATTTTAAGGTGGGAAAACTTTCTAATTTCAACAAAGCTGAAAGAAGCAAGAACTCGGAGCGAAACTATACGGATTATATAGGAACGTGGAAGTGGATGAAGAAAGGGCAAAAATAAAAAGTAATGAATGATAGTAACAATGGACTTTGTGAATGATGCGTTGGATAGAAAGTTCTACTTAGCTTGCGTACTTAAAGATGTCGATCCATGGAAGTGGCTACTTACCTACACATGTAACAATGCGGGTAGGGACGGAGGCTGCTTTTATGCCGCATCTGATTGGCTAAAACACCTATGATGATATGCCAAGCTTTGCCAAGATATGCGCTGACGGGTACCTTGATGGCCAATCTTTGTTAGACCCTTAGTAATAAGGGAACTTCAGTTCCACATAAGCTTGGGGTTGGTCCTCAAGGTTATTCCTTTTTTTTCGAACACCCTTTCTAACTCGAGATGAGGCTCTAAAGCTGAAACTTGAGGCTCTTTCTTTTAAATTGTATATGGTCCCTTTTCAGAGCTTTGTATATATACCCAGGTTGGCTCTTTTTTTCTTTGTAAAGTTATTGTGTTCCAAGGCGACAACAGTATTTTATCTTCACAGTCACCAGCCATTCTCATTCAACCTTGCGTAAAGCTTCGAAGAAGTCATGTTCACGATTTGTTTCACAGCCCCCACTCAAGGTAGGGGTTTGTACCGCATGTCAGGGCCCTGTCGCTCGGTCTGTGTAGACTAATGTTGGTTCCCGTGGTGGACACCTGAGAGCTACCCTATGGATGATACCCTACCTCAACGTAGGGCTTTTAGGAAGGTTATCGATATTTTAGCGTATCAAACAATCAGATAAAGAATGAAGCCTCGCTGTTTTCTTTTTAATATATATATTTTTTAATTCACTAAAAACTTCTCCCCTGGGTATATCCCATCAAAACCACATCTCATGTAAGTCTATCAACAACACTAAGCTCATCCTGAACGCAGTCAGACAGTCATGTCAGCGGCCACATAGCCATCATACGCGGACTTAGTCCGGACTATCCAGTTGGGGTCGCCAACTTTTACTTTTCTCTTACCAGGTGACTAAGAAATAGTTCTTTATACGCGGCAGCTTAGCGATGTTTATTGGGTGGTTTGCCTCCAAGTTGAGGCTACGAAATATGGATACTCGGGTCACGACAGAATACTGAGGACCTTGACGGACCTACATGTGATGTGCGTGTTTCAAGCGGTGTAGTTCGCAAGTGTCCGACCTCCGGGGGACTCCAACCCGCCTAACGCCCGAGTTTAATGCGCCGTTTTCTTAATGCCGTACTAATATGTAGAAAGCAAACTTACCTACCTAGTTACCTAGGTAGTTACCTAGACTTTGTGAAACTTACAGGAATGAGTTATTGGTATTGCCTGCTCTGGAGTTATTACAGAGGGGTACTCACTTCTCTAGTAGGTTACCTACCAAGGTAATACTTGATTGTTTAAACCCTCTTCCGAGCGTGTAAAGAAGATTATCCCGGACTTTCTACTCGCGTGTTCTGATTGCGAGTTTACTCATTTTAAAATAGGTACGTAACTATATTTGCCATGCACTTCTAGGATCTGATAACTATGCGTACATATAGTTTAGGTTATTAGATTCAGAAATCCCTCAATCAGGTAGTGAACGAAGAGATTTGTTAAACCCTGAATTCGGAGGCGTCAACGGCCTAACTACAATGTAGAGACCACTTACACAACAAATCACGACCCCCAAAAATATACCAGTTTAGGAGCAGCACTTAAAAGCTTGAATAGTCTACCTCGAATGAGCGATATACTATAATTAGTACTCGATGGTATCCTAGAGCTTTGTGTGGTTACATGAGAGCGATGGATCGATGTAAGCAACTAGGTACATAAGTAAGACATCCTAGCTCATCACGGCACTTTAGTAGATATATATATTGGACACATGCGTCTACGTATCGTATAAGCCGCTTGCTTAATGTACCAAGGTGGTGATAATATAAATAAGACGTTATGCCACTGATTTCCCTACTCCTTCCCACTCCTCTACTCGAATAGTGCATGTCCACAGTTATTCTGAGATATGCTCAAATAATTCCGAAGTCGCTATGCACCCTTTTATATTCATCGCGGGTATCTAACGTCAACTAGTATTGTCGTTTTCTCGACCTCGTTCTTCCTAGCTTAGCAAGGCATCACATAGACGACCACGCGTTCTATCGACTCCTGAATTTCGATATCCACACGCGATTCGCTGGCACCGTATCCCAATACATACCACCAGCATCATTGAATTAAAATTATCAATGTCACACTCCTAAGGCAGTTGATGGGTCTTCGCATATTATGGATTCATGTATTCACCCATGGAAGGAAGCGGAGATATCTCGAGATCTCGCTTTCTGCGGTAAAATACTAATTAACCTAACTGTTCAAAGCAAAGGCTACGGGACCTCGTTCTCGCTTCCATCATGATCTAACCCTATTATGTAAGAAGGAAGATCTGCATGTCTGGCTATCTCCATTTGTTGAGAGATGGAGAAAATGTGGCTACGCGCAGTTGGTACAAGCCAAAGAGAAACGGGGCCAAATGCTGCCTTAAATATCCTGCGACAATGGGCTAGCAAAACAGCCTTGATAGCGGACATTCCCACTTGCCTTCCCTTCGGCTCATATTCCCCAACTAGGCTAAGATGATCTTCGGCAAGTAAAGAGACGGTAAGGCTGAAGACCAGTAATTCTCACAATATATTTCCTATAGCGGACGTAGCTGGTACTATAGTAAAAATATCAGACTACAGAAGGACCGTGCAAGGGAATTCGTTCAGGTTTAAAAGCCACTTATACGTCAGCTATTCTCAATAGTAGCGTGGATACATCCTAGCTTAGTCGATGCAACTGGGATTCAAGCATGCGACAGCTGAAGGAGATTGGACCTTCGCAAGGGGTCGTCATTCGTCAATAACCGTAGTAGCTTACGTGAAGAAATGCGGCACAGCGTGTTACTAACACTTAAGACCCTGCCAGCCCAGCTTCAGGATCTATACCCAAGTACCGTGCATGAGATTGAGGATCTAACGCACAACAGGATGGCTATTTGGCACACGTTTATAGTCCGAAGGGCGGGATACAAATATATAAGGAAGCTGGCTCTCAAAGAAATCTTGGCCTCAGATAATTACTGTTGGCCTCTTTCATATCACCAATCGAGAGTCCGCTTGGCAACTTGGCAACTCGATCTTCAGCCCTACGAGTTACTTCCGCCAAGAGTCTTCGCATCAACTGCTTGAGGCTCTAAAACGAATTCAAGATGGAATCATCCGAATTACCAGAAGTCCACGGAGAACCGACACAATGTGAGAAAGTTGGCGAGGCCATGCCCGATATTGCGGGTTACGGAGTGAGATCGCCACGCCCATTTCGAATTTCGAATTTCGAATTTAGTCAATTCTAACGCTTTTCAACGCGTATAGGTCTTAATCGGTTTCAGCGTGCAAGCTCTCATCTCGCTAGTATTGTCTATTTGGGCCTTTTTCCTAACAAAATTCGGTCGGTTTGAAGTCCAAGGCGAGGAGGGAAGTCCGCAACATGCGAACGAGAAGAAGCGACTAGGATTCGTGTCTGAAATCTTAATGGTCGGCAACGACTTGCAAATGATTACTGGTATGTTTCTCTTACCCTTTCTTCCCCTTCTTTACTTCTTAAGACAGGTTAGTTTTTGCTTACTATTGATACGAAGGAATTGCACTTATCGGTACGGCGCTCGCACACGGAAAAGAAATCGACTTATACCACCTGCACTTAGTTTACGATACCGTCAGTTTCGTCGGGTAAGAAACCCAACACTTAATTTTTCGCGAAGTCTTTAAGTGAATTCATTTACTTACAACATCTCGCACGTATAGTGTTTCTAACGCTGCAGCTATTGTCTGCTGGACCTTCATGAGAGCCAAATCACTTAAAGCACGATCTCACCATAAGATATTCCCGGCTTACTGGACCGGCCGCTTCCGTGTTTCATATGCCTTTGCCATCTTGTTCCTAGGACTGACCATCTTTCTCGAAGTCCGATTAGACGAATGGTCGCTTACCGCTGAGGAGGCCGGCTTCTGTTATATAACAACAGGCCTCGCAGTACCGGGGGCTAGCCATCCAACAGCCGACAAAGCGTACGTAGCGATCACGGCCATATGGCTTTTGCTTGTCATGTTCGGTTCCTTGTTCGCCTCGGTGAAGTTCCGAAAGCCATTGCTGTTGCTCAGCGCGCTGCAATTTCCAGTCCACTTATACATGATGATCAAGCTTCGAATGGAAAACTACCCTTACCTCGAGGGTGAAAACGAGAACAGATGGGATTTCGGACAGACAACAGCGACCATATTACTCGCTGTCACTATTGTTCAACTGATCCACCAAGGCATCGAATACGTTAAGTTTGAGAGCGCTCTGAAGAAATACGGTCCCTCATACGCATTAGCTCAAAAGGATGAAGTTTCGGGACCGCCTTCCCTGATTGAGGAGGGCCTTAGGCAGTTCCAGGAAGCGAAACAGAATGCGAGCAGTGTCCGTCTTGAAAGAAGCGGCGAGACAATCCGTCACGAAGAGAGCCATGAGTTGATGGAGAACTCTGAACGTAGGGCCTGAGTTTGTTTTTTGACCGCGTTAGTGTAGAGATCATGATTGGTTTAAGGATGACTGGGGCGTTGCTTGTGTATGTTCGTGAACGAGGATGTAAATATTCGTTGGGGTTTGGGGAAGAGCCGCGGTAGCCTAGGGGGAAATGGCTAGATCGTCTTGTGTATACCCTTGGAGTTGTCCTATTTGGATACAGAGTTATAGATGATTACGGCGTAATCAGCACATGAATGAACACCTGTACTACCTAACGTATGAAAGTTATATGAAAGTTATTAGAAAGCAGAGCATCTTTATGTTCATTACCTCATCTAGACTTCTTGTCTCTTCGGTACCGTTCCGACGACAAATGTAACGTGCCTGGAATTTATAAGTCAAATCGATTATATTCGTTGAATAGTATCATTTGATTTGCCAGCACGAGGATGGACATTAGGTATCTGAGATAGGGTGACGTCATGATTGGAAGTTGAATATCGAGAATCTATTGGTAGTATCGACATGCATACAACCGGATCTCATAAATCATAAAAGCGTCGCCGGTACTTGTGCTGTACATGTATACTGCCATGTGATAGAAGTAGATCCATCTGTGGTTTTAGGGCTGAAGGGGAAGCATGCTGGGCATGTAAGGTTGACAGGTGCATCGGGTGCCACGAGCAGCACGAGGAACGGTCCCCGTCTAAAATAAAACCATTGGTCTGTGCTCACCTCGGTACCTTACAGGAAAGAAGCCCGTTGTTAGCCAATCACTGCGCCCCACTGAGTTATATCGATAGGCGATAGGGGTCTCCCCCCCCACCTCGTTAACGCTAACCTCCAATCTCGAGGCTCAAAATCTTACAAAATTCCCAAAGATCTTGTCTGAGACATCTGCTGCACGCCTCACCACCACGCGGGCGCCTGCAACACACCCCTCGTGAGCCGCATATTGCTCACAACATCGCGCCTGACATCCGCACCGCCCGTTCGCCCTCTTTTCCGCACGTATTCCTCCCTTTCGTATAAAACTCGAAGAGTGCCAAACGGCTCCTAGAAGGGAGCTCACCTTTTTGCCCACCATGTCAAAAACTACGTTAGCAGTCATCGCAGCGGCAAGCGCAGGAGCCGGCGCCGCTATAACAGCCACTATGTACTCGTTACAATCAAACCGCAGACCCGAAGCTAAGACTATATCCACAACGACGACAACCGTTTCCACCACACCCGCATCCGCACCGATCCCTATCCCAGCCAAGCAAATATTCACTCCCCCGAACCAGCACGCTGCGCAGACGGGCCTTTCGACTTCAGCCCCCGCGGCCCTGGGTCTTGGACCCGTCGACCCGTCCGGCCTCTTCGAGTATGGCTTCCCGGGCCCGGTGGCCGATATCGCGACGCGGCAAGCGCTGGTCTCGTCGTTCGACCGACGACTGCGTAATCCGCACTGGGTAGCCGAGCACATCACGCCAGCATCACTAGCGATTCGCGACGGCGACCGCAAACACAGCACATTCGTGGAGGACGAGGCCGTGCCCGAGAAGTTCCGCGCAAAGCTGAAGGATTACTTCCGCTCGGGCTACGACCGCGGCCACCAAGTCCCCGCGGCCGACGCTCGCTGGAGCCAATCCGCCATGGACGAGACCTTCTTCCTGACGAACATGTGCCCGCAGGTTGGCGAGGGCTTCAACCGGGACTACTGGGCGCACTTCGAGGACTTCTGCCGGGGACTGACGACGCGATATCCTAGCGTGCGTGTCGTGACAGGCCCGTTATACCTACCCAAGCGTGACCCGACAGATAACAAGTGGTACGTGCGATACGAAGTCATCGGCAACCCGCCGAACGTCGCCGTCCCAACGCACTTCTACAAGGTGATATTCGCCGAGGACGGAGCTGTCGGCGGTAATGTGGCTATCGGCGCATTTGTATTACCAAATGCGCCCATCCCCAACGAGAAACCCCTAACCGACTTCGAAGTCCCCGTTGAGGCCGTCGAGCGCGCCAGCGGCCTCGAATTCGCGACTAAGCTTCCCGCTCAGCGACGCAAGCGTCTCTGCACCGAAGCTACCTGTGCCCTCGTCATCAAGGACTACGCCAACCGACAGAAAGCATTTGCAAAGGGATCTTCTCCCAAGCGTTAGGCGGCACAAACTGGGGTGAATATATTTGGTATTATCACGGTTCACGATACTCTCCCGCGAAACTTGCTCCTCTTTTTTTTTTTTTTTTTCGGATAAACGAGGCTTATGATGTACGTACGCAATGGAAAGACTTTACTTTACAACCCACGGTTGGGGACTAAGACGAGCTAGATAAGATTATAATATGTACATGTAACTTTATTGGGACACACACTTGGGTTCTTCCAGCATCGCATTTGCATTTTGCTCCCCCTTCTTTTTGGGATAGGGCGAGTTATGGCGTTTGAGGTTTGGTTTTATCTAATCCAATGGCATATTACTTTGCATACCTGCACCAACTTCACCGAAGAAACCAAGTACACAGATATACCTACTTCTATCGACATGGGGCAGACGTAGCACGTGGGGCTGTGTTGGATGGATGGATGGCATAGTATAGCATAACTTTGAATAGCATAACATTTTACATTTCAGTCGGATTTAAACCACATGTTATTATACTTCTGGGAATTTACATGATGCATTGTGAAAATACCATGCTCTTATTCTGGCACATAATGACATTGCCACATCTGATAATCGAAAAGGTGTCACCAATAATTTAAATATACCAAAGATGATAACGGACATAAACATGTGTTATCGTGAAATTCATTGCCATTCATTTTTATAAACTAAGCTACCTAGAATCTCTCCTTACAACGCCTTCAACGCCTGGGGTATCCGCCCTTCTGGCCAAAGGGCATCGTCCATGCTCATCGTACACGCTCTGCTCCCGAATTATGCAATAACGTTGTCAAATGTACATCATTAGTTCGGCATATCCACGAATTAAGAAGAAATTGCCTGTATTACCGACTCCGACCTCAGTCAAGTAGTTCCGATGTTTTCTAAACTAGGCGGGTTGAAAGCACAAGATTTCCATCGCTCTACAATATTTTGCAGGCACTTGGCTCCGCTCACTCTGCCGGAGATGAGATTGCTCTTCCTCATCCTTGTTAAAGTGAGTTCTCCTGTATCAACTACTGAAATCCCTAGCCCACTCTTGTAGGGCGCCATAGATAACTCGACAGAGTGGGAACTATCGACGCGGGCCTGAATAAAATGTTCGGATAGAGTTCGAAGGATCCTAACGCACTCGAGTGTAATTCCCTTTCTTCTGTTCCATTCGTAGGCTTTCCTCTTGGCTAGGGAGGGGTGCTCTTCTCCGGCCGTTGCTGTCGGTAGCTTGCATATCAACGCCACCCTGCGCAAAAGGGGGAGGGGGAGGAAATCCGGGTGGTATTGGAAAGTTTGGAGGTGGGAATAAACCCGGTGGGAGCATGTTGGGAGGCGGCGGGGGAGGTAAGCCGGCTTTCTGCATCATTTCTGCTATCTTGGCAAAGTCGGCCGGATTGTTGGGATCCAAACCGCCTGGGAGTGGCGGCGGAGCACCACCCGCGCCAGGGATGGGGAACGGCAGGGGTGGTGGTACTGTAGCTGGAGCAGGAATACCACCAACTCCAGGGATTTGAGGGGGCGGAGGAGGAATACCGTTAGCTGGTAAAGAGAGACCGGGAAGGCCTGGGAAAGCAGGTGCCGGCTGCCTAAGGGGCATCTTCTGATCTACCAACCCTTCCGCTTCATCTTCTAGCTCCTGTTCCTCTTCCTCTTGGCGTTGACGACGACCGCCGCGTCGATCCCAGGTACCCTGAGCTTCTGCGGCTGCCTCACCAATATGATATCTATCTTGGAAAATATCTGTCTCGCCAGGCCGAGCACGGGACCAGAACCGAGTAATACGATCATTCGAACCCGAGGCTAAGATATGGCCAAGAGGATGCCAGTCAAGGGACCAGATTGCAAAGTCATGAGCGTAAGGGACCTTGTGCGTTGGGTAAATGGACTGTGCAGGTGCAGTCAACGGGTCCGGACTCTCATAAACAGCCGTGCTGATGGCCTGTCCTGCCGGCGTGTTTGGCTCGTCGAGTATGTAGTGGAACAAAGACCCTTCACTCCCTCCGGTACTGAGCAAATTCGAGTGGATTGGATGCCAGGCAACGGTTGATATATCCTTCTCGTGGCCCCTAAGAAGACAAATATCTCGCATCATTCGTATATCAAATATTCTTGCTGTTTGGTCTCGCGCTGACGTCGCAAGACACCAACCCATGACACGTTCGAATGATGTCTTTGTGATAGTGTTTTTATGGCCATGGAGCGTGGTAAGGCAGCGCTGAGTTCTAGGGTCCCAGAGCTTGACCAGATGGTCCTTTGACCCCGAAACAATCAGCCCTTTTGTAGGGTGCCAATCGCAGCTTTTGGCATCCCAGCCGTGGCCCTGTAATGTTGACTCAGCAACACCGCCAGCAAAATCAAAGATCTTGAGGGTGGAATCATCGGATGCCGTAACAAATTTAGAGTCGTTGGGACTGAAAGCAAGATCTCGGATAGGATCGTGATGGCCTTGAATCACCTGTACGTTGTTGAAGTTAGGCTGCCAGTACTTAATAATACCATCATGATCAGCTGATATTAGCCAGTCGTCGCTATGCGAATAAGCTAAAGCTCGGATAGCAATATCGTGAGCTTGCATGATGGTCTCAAAGTTAAACCCGGTGCCATTCCACAGCGTAAATTCGCCGCTGCTTGACGCAGTTAATAATCGACGACCTTCGGGAGTCCATCGCACAACATTGACAGGGTGCTTAATCTTGTTCAGAGATGAATGAAGATGCTTTGTAGGGACAGAGTCGGCAGGATAAGTAACCCTTGCCAGGGGTGGGAGCATCTAGGTATGGTTTAGTTTATTTTACCGGTCTCACTTGCGGTGAACTTACGTCGACGATATAGCTGGCACTAGGTCGTTCAACCTCGCCTCTGAAGGCGCCTTTGAATCGCGGCTCACGATTGCGCATCCAGTGGGCAATGGTAGAGCCATAATCGGTGACAGGGCCTATATCAAAACATTAATATAACAATGGACATATGGACATATATGAGAATAACCACCCAAGACTCATATAACGTGTCGAAAATCCAAATACAATGTTTATTTAAATTCAAAGACTATGGCCCAATATGAAAATTTCCAACAAGAGTCATCAATGGCTCGAGGGGAAAGTGTAATGCATCAAGATACTTACGTCGACCTCTGGCTCTTACAAAGTTACCAGCTTCATGCCCTCCACCCGGCGCGCCATGATCGCCACGTGGATCGTATGCCATAATTAGCTATAGCTACATTCGCGGGAGGGATTGAAAGTTATGAGTAGAATTACCGAGATTCGAATTTGGGAATATGCGTCGTGGTTGGTTCAAAGTTATTGATAATTAGGTGAGCTTGGGATGAAAAGGACTAGGACGCGAACAAAGAACGTCTTCAGGTAATTTGGACAAGGGAAGCTTGCGCCGCAATGAAAGGCTGCGGCTGAAGCTAGGTACTTAGTACTAAGTACTTAAGTAGGCTGGTAGGTTGAGCCACAATAGATCAATTCGTTGGAACCTTCTTAGGTGCATAAAATAGTGGCTACTTTTAGTGGAGCAACAACATTTCCGATGGCAGTCTCGGAACTTGTACGATCCTAGCCCGGTAACTTGGGAAGCTACGCTACGAAGGCGTCGCCTGTCTCATTCATTTTGTCCCACTGACGAGAATGAATTTCCTTCTCGTCTTAGTCAAGCGTCTTCTTCACATGTCAATTAATGTTACATCAATGTTTAGTCCTCTTGGACCCCCAGCTCTCAACCGACTAATTCTTCGTTTACTTTCTTCTATCGTGTTCCTTTTTTGTTTAACCATGTAGTTATTCATTTTCTCATGAAGTAATTCATTTTTTGTTGTGTCTATACACAGGTACGATCCAATCACAAAGAACTCTTCCTGTTGGCATATTCCCATGTCCCACCAACAACAAGCCTCACCACCAGATAATGTATGACAACACATAAGTAGAAATAAAAGCTCGGCATCATCAAAACTTCTTGACATAAAGATAATATCTGCATCTTTCCCCACTATTCAAGTGGCACTTCTTTCAATGTCCAATGCGATAGAAGAGCGATACTCCCCTTGTCCCCACAGACCTCGATCGACAGGGTCTCTGATGCAATAATGGCGATACCCATTGGTTAACTTACAGCTCGGTACGGTTTTATCTTGGAGGACCTAAAATAGGCTCAAGGTTTGACCAGGGACTTCTGTCGTTTGCCTTCAAAATATTAATCATGGCATGTTTTTAATTAGACCTTATGTACTTACATCTTTTCTCTTCTTCGTATTATTCCTTTTCATATTTGTTACTACATTCCAGTCAATCTAGTCGACAACATACTAGAAGAAGATGCCACATTCCCCTCTCTAGGTTAGTAGATTATCTAGGTACATATGCGTAACGGAGCTGTCTCCTCGCATCCAAGGTATTACATCACCCTTGCTCTTATTTCAAGCCGAATTCGCATCGCAATACGAATTTCGACCGGAACCATGTCTTAGCCATTCTTACTCATTGGCGACCAAAGGATTGCGCTTGTTTTGAAGTGGCGTTGTCAATTCGAGGCTTTTGAGGAGCATCAGATTTCTGTGAAACTCTTGCTGATAACTGTGTAGCTACCAATTCCTCGTCAACTCCCCAATCGCTTTAAACTTTTCTCCCTGGAAACCCTTCCAAACCAGCTCTAACGACGACGAGAGCTTGTCAGTGGCATAGACGTGGTCGACTACGAGTATATAAGACCCATCATGGACTCGGCTACTACTACGAGTCTCGAGGCACCCGCGGGGACATTGTCTGCTCGGCGGAACGACACTACGGAAAAGACCTCCGCCCCGGTCGAGATTTCTAGCAAACATACAAATGGAGAAAAGAAGTCCTTTGGTTTTAGAAAATATAAACATGTTACCGCGATTCACTCGGAGTCGAGGCCGTCCACCCTGAGCCATGACACGACGGAGACTCCTAGTTTTCTGGGATTTAGAAATTTGATGGTCATCGTGCTAGGTATAACCTTGCAATCGTCTCGCCGTAGAGGTCAGGATATGCTGATTCCTTCATAGTGGTGGGAAATCTGCGATTGGTCATCGAGAATATGCAAAAGGTTAGCACACAGCCGGATAATATTAGTTGAACAAACACTTACATGAGAGGCAGTATGGGAACCTGATATGTTTAACGTGCCATGATTTCCGTCGGCAGGATATCCTCCTCGGCTTCCTGCTCTATATACTAGTTCCTTGTCACCTCTTCATCGCCTATTCGTTCGAATGGTACGCCGCTAAGCAGGCGCGGATCTCGCGAGCCCAATCTGCCAGCAAAGGGGGCTCCTCTAGTCCGACGGAAGATCAACAGGCCAACTTTGAAGCGAAATGGAAGATTATTAGGACTGCGCATCTCCTGAACGCTACTCTAGCTCTGGCCGTCCACAGCTGGGTCGTCTATTTCCATATCTACCACCCCTTGATCGGTACTATCACAGAGCTTCATGTTATTATCGTCTATATGAAGGTCCTATCGTACGCGCTTACCAACAGGGATCTCCGCCATGCGTATCTTCACCCCGTTAAAGGCGAAGCAAACATCCTCCCTGAGCTATATGCGCAATGTCCGTATCCCCAGAATATCACGATGAGCAACCTGACCTACTTCTGGTGGGCCCCGACTCTCGTCTACCAGCCAGTATATCCTCGATCGGAGAATATCAGATGGCTTTTCGTTGTGAAGCGACTAGGCGAACTGGTCTGTCTAAGCGTCTTCATTTGGTTCTGCAGCGCCCAGTATGCAGCTCCCGTTCTATGGAACTCTCTTGACAAAATAGACCACTTGGACTTAGTATCGATTGTCGAGCGTTTATTAAAGCTGTCCACGATCTCACTCGTCATATGGTTAGCCGGCTTCTTCGCTCTATTCCAATCGGCACTCAACGCTTTGGCCGAGATTATGCGGTTCGGCGATCGTTCTTTCTACGACGATTGGTGGAACTCGGCTAATCTAGGAGATTATTGGCGGCTTTGGAACAAGCCCGTGTACCAGTTCATGAAGAGGCACATATTCTCTCCTCTAATCGGCAGGGGATGGAACATGACGCTGGCCAGTATTGCTGTGTTCTTCGTCTCGGCTGTGCTGCACGAACTTCTGGTGGGTATACCAACCAAGAACCCCATAGGTATGAATTTCCCCTTTCTTTACAATTCAATACCGATGCTCACCCGATATAGGTGTCGCGTTCATGGGTATGATCATCCAGATCCCACTAATCTGGCTCACGCGGCCGTTCTCGAAGATGAAGGGTCCGAACGGCCGACTCATCGGCAACTGCATATTCTGGGTCTCTTTCACGATTCTGGGCCAACCTTTTGCCGCATTGGTATATTTCTACGCCTGGCAGGCTAAGTATGGATCCGTCGCGAAGAGGATGGCTCTGAACCAGCCGCCTGTGATGAGCTAGCTAGTTGGCGTGCGAGAATAGACTATGATTTATATAGGCGGGTAATAGAGAGCGGGTGAAAAGTATGCTATTTAATTACGTATTGAGCTTTGAGATATATGCTAGGCGTTGCCCTACTAAACGCCGGATCACTTAATAGAGCATCTAACCAGCCGGTATACTATTATATATGATCACGTCTTTGTTGTAATTATACGTATGATATAAACTCTTTTCACAAAGAAATGTAAAGCCAAAGCAAATTCTCATTTCAAATCTGTAGGACAGATACCTAAACTAGGCGCGAGGTAGAACCAATGCCCGTGACGATTATATGAGGTACAACAGTTAATTTACATTGCGAGGAAATCATCTCATTCGGATCCAAATACCCGTATTCAGCTCGTCACTACGATATAATAAAAAAATTCCACAGAGATTATATATATACCCCTTTGTAGTTTTCCCCTTTTCAATTCTATCATTTTCTTTTTTTCAAAAACTTGTTGACCTACTTCTCCTCACGATGATACCGATAGCTATACTAGCAACGAACAGTATGCCGTTGAAAATAGCCATCATGTAGAACGGAGCGCCGCGGGACGTTACGTCAAATAGGTAGCCCCCGAGTTTCGTCAGGAGCAGGATGGCGGCGCCGCCACACCACGAGTATACGCCCGCGATAGAACCTTTAAGTTGCACGCGGGATACTAGCGCCGCCTCTTTTCTCCTAGGACCGGCGTCGCTGCTACTGCTTCCGCCGGCATCTTGTCTTAGTAGGGCATCTGTTTCAGTGTTATTGGAGTGCGAGATCCCACTCTCTTCCTCGTCATCGGAAACGACGGGCACGTCGACGGCCAAGACGCCACGACCTAGGGACCCGAGACTACACACGATAGCCCCGATCTGGCTGATGCCGATGAGTATCACAACAAGAAAAACAGCCGAGCTTCCGCCACGGTCGCTTACGTTTGCATACTCAGGGCTCTGGAGCCGTGGGAACGCGATCCATCCCACTACACCGAGAAGGGAAGCGAATACTAGGGGTAGATTGATACCGTTACTCTTCCTGCTGGCGTAGCCGAATAGAGGTGCGCACAGAAGAGCAGCTAGTTGCGCAACACCAGTCAAAATTGAGGCTAAGACGTATGCAGCGCGGCATTCCTTCTTCAGATCGGGCGACGGATCATTAGGCGAGCCTCGGCAGTAACCGTTGCCAATGAAGAATGCATTTACATAGAGAGGTATGAAGAGCGAGATGCCGACAGTACTCGCGCGGGCTACGAAGCCCCAAGATATCCCAGCGCAATATGCGGATCTGTCGTACCCAGGCGCAGCGATGAGATCAAGAGCTTATGGTATGGTACCGGCTTGTTGTGCGCTGCTCTGGATGACGAAGAGCCATTGGGCCCCGTGGAGTCCTGTTGCTTGCGCAAGCCGAGAAGCATGCGCCAGCCCTTCCCTTCCTCGCCGTGCAAACCACGGAGACCGAAGAATACGAAAACAGCTACGACCAATGCGACGGCGCCAACAACGTAGAAGCTATGCGTGATAGCCTGCGCAGGTGTAACGCCCTCTTTTCTAGAAAACCGCGTCGGTAGCGGTAAGAAAAGAGATAGGGCAACCAATGCTCCGCAGCCGGTGAAAAGGCCTACATATCCCGCGAGAGCTGACGGCCTGCCGCCTTTACCCTCAGCAGTACCGTACGTATCTGAAGAGTCTGCCGAACCGTCGCTTTCCCTGCGGTTACGCGACAGGTTCTGGGTAAATATCTCGGGGGTAATCGTAGCGTCGCTCTCGAGGCTCATAGCAACACTATCCCTCTGATGGTGACTCGACTTGCGACTCGAGCCCGCGCTCCCAGCACTTACCGCATCCTCGTCCTCTCCATCCTCACCATCCGTCTCGTCATTCGTAAGCACCGGCAAAATAGCCGTGACCATAGTCGCGGCGGCGGTGGCGCCCAGCGCAAACGCGATGCGCGCGAGGACCAAGCTGGGATAGACGTCGCGGGCCTGGACGAAGGCGAACAGACTGATCGCGATGATGGCATAGCCCAGAACGGCGACCCAGCGGACGCCCAGGCGATCGCTTACGAGGCCCCAGGCCGGACACGCGACGAGGGCGACAAGCTCGTCGACGAAGCCGAGGGTGCCGACGATGTCGCCGACGCCCGTCTTCACGCCCAGCAGGTCCGTGATGACGAAGGACACGGCCGAGTTGAGGAAGACGAGGAACGAGATGCTGAACAGTGCGATCCCGAGGAGGTACGTCGCGGCCTGCAGCGGCGTCGCCGTGCGGCTGAAGGGTAGGAATCGCCAGAGGATGCGAGAGCGCGCCATGGTGCCGGGGTTCCCTGCCGTATGTTTTGTATGGTGATGCCCGGTGAGATTGGTGGCGTATAAGGTTGCTGGGGGGGGGGTTGTACGGAGGGGCTCGGCCGGGTTGGGTTGCGCGCGCAAGATGCTGGGGAGGGATGTTCGGATATGTCGGGTTTAGTCAATTGGATTAGTATTGCTATACTATATTATAGTATAACAAATGAGGTTACATCTTTCTATGAAGTTGTCTGCAATTTGAAATATGACACTGAGGAACCTCAGCTATAAAATTGAAGTTGAAGTTGATTGAGGTTAGAAATAGCTTGAAAGTAGCTTCGGTAATACGTAAGTTATAGGTGGGTTCGTACCTATAAAATGCAGGTGGAATCTTAAAAGGGTAACATCCTATTTTAGTCTCGGCAGCCGGACCTTCTCCAACTCCAAAACCTGGCTCGAGTCCAGTACCGGCCCCAAGGATACAAGGGATATAAGTCACACCAAGTGATTATGAAGCTGTACGTGTACCTGTATATGTATATGCGCTTCAACATAACTGTAGGTAATATTCATCACATTTACTATTGGTAAAGCTGGTGTCCAACCATGGAATTCAAAACATCGGAATGCATATATCACAACGCGTCGGCAATGTGATTCATATCATCACATACAACCCGTAGGAAAATATAGAAAGTGCAAAATAGATGCACCGCCTTAAAAAAAAAAGAAAACAATACGATCCAGTTCATGCCTATCATTGATGTCTCTATCATTAGTTCTGTTTTTCTTTTTGCGAGCAGACCCTTTGCTCGTTCCTATGCTGTTGTCCTAAGTAGTTGCCCGTTCTCCAGGGCATCTGAGATAGGAACACCACGTGAAATGACTTTCAATATGATCCCCTCCTAACGCCGGCGATGATGAAGCGTCTATACCTAAGTCCCTACATCTTTACAGGATCCCGCGTATCGTGCCCGATGACTTTGCCAGCACACCGCAGATATACAACACAAATAACGTTGTCGCTAACTCCAGCGGGAGGAACACGAACGCGCATGCTACTGCCATTAGGGACCAGCGGAATTGGGTAATCCTCCGGTCCAAAGTCACGCCGTGGGAAGACCCCTGCTCAAACTGGCCCCAAGGCGCCCGCTCATTCTCCGAGTTAGCGTCACGATCATAATCAGAAACGCCATCAATATCCTCGCCAGGCTGGGATTGTCAACCGAAGTGGAATCCACTTGGGAAACCCTGAGAGCGCGTGCGACCACCATAACCACCACCGCCGCCGAAACCTTGAGCGCCACCAAAGGAGGCACCGCCATTCATCATGCTGAAGAGGATCTCCGGGTCGATGCCACCGCCCATACCACCACCCATGCCACCACCAAACATGTCGTTAGGGTCGATGAGATCGTCTCCGCTGTCGTAGCGAGCACGCTTCCTACGAGATTATTAGTAAAAGAAACATAAAAAAGGGGGTATAAATACGTACTGAGGGTCGCTCAAGGTCTCATACGCTTCACCAATATCCTTGAAGCGTTCAGCAGCGGCGTCGTCATTGGGGTTCTTGTCGGGGTGATGTCTGATGGCAAGCTTGCGATAAGCTTTCTTGATCGCGGTTTCATCGGCGTTTTATCAACGCCGAGAATCTTGTAGTAGTCTTTACGCTGGCTCTTCTTAAGCTCCAGCTCTGCCCTGCGAATTTCCTTGGGAATGGTTCGATCTTCGGGGTCTAGCTCCTGGATCGACTTCCATTCACGAACCGCATCCTCCCATCGTTCCGCTTGGCCTAACGCATTGGCTTTTGTCTTCCTAGCCTTGATGTAGGAAGGGTCTAGTTGGACGGCTTTGTCACAGTCGGCAATCGCTTCAGTGAATTGTTTCAGCTTCAGTCGGCAGAGAGCACGGTTTTGGAAGAGCTTTGAGTTAGTACCTCGGTTGGAGGGATCCACCTCCAAAGCAGCTGAGTACTTGTCGAAAGCGGCTTGCCATCGTCCGGCCTTGTATTCCGCGTTGCCCTCCTCTTTCATTCTATCCAGTCTCTGGACAGTTCTTAGCCATTTGATGCCCTCCTTAAAGTCGGGATCACAACTTAACGCCTTTCGGAAATGCGTGATGGCCTTGTCGTTCTCTCCTTGTGCATAAAGTGCACGTCCTCGTAGTACTAACGCTTCCGGGTCCAGGCTGTTCTGCCTAAGAATTGACATTGCAACATTCTGCGCTTCTCCTAGCGAGTTAGCACCTCCCATCTTGAGATACGCATTGCCTCGCATTAGCTGCCACTTTCTAGGTTTGCTTGCTCCAGGCCCAAGCAACTTCTCCGCTTGATCTAATGCGTGTAAAACCATAGACCCGCTTGTGCCACGCTCGAGTGCGTCCTGGGCTGCTCGAACGTGATGCTGCATTTCCCTAGCGGCAGCCATATCCTTGGCAGAAGCAGGAGGTTGGATGCGTCCAAATGTAGTCATTGCCTCTTCCGGACGTCCTAAACTAGTGTAAATCCGAGCCAGACGTAGTAGGTATTTGGGGTTGTGGGGATCCAGGTCCACAGCTCGAATGCAATCCTCTAGAGCAGCCTCATATTGGCGGTCAGACATGAGAGCCGCAGCACGGTTGCTAAGATATGTAGGCTCGCTAGGCATAAGCTGGATAGCTAGTACATGTGTTAGTTTTTAAAAGCGTTATTTATGACTTCGCAACAGCATACCACTTGTGTACTCAGCAATGGCCCGCGAATAGTCCTTCTGCTTGAAGAATCTATTTCCGTCGGACTTGTGAGCCTCGGCCGCTTCCGCATCGGTGGGAACAGGGCTGGAAGGGTTCGACCTGTGAGGCGGAGGAGCCGGGCCTTCCGGCTCATCATTCACATCCTTCTTTACTCCATTCGTAGGGGAAGTATTAACCGGGATGGTAAAAGATTGGGTTTGCACGGGAGGTGGCGAGGTCGGAGGTACGGCCGGGGTATCTTTGTCGACGTCCATCTTGTCGACAGAATTCCTACTGTTCAAATTATACTGAGCAGATAAGCGCTTGAGCTCGTCGGGAGGTAAGTTCAGAGGATGAATATCAGTGTCGATTTTACTTCGCCTTGAAAAAGAACCCTGGTCGCTCGAATGTCTCGCAAAAGAGCGAGAAGTTCGCGATTTAGGCTGCTCCCGCTGGGAAGGCGATGCGGGGCGCAAGGGCTTTTTGGTGGGGGACGATCTAGTAGAGCTGACGGATGGCTTAACAGCTGAAGAAGTTTGTTCGGAGCGAGGGATTTGAGGCTGTGGTTTATCTTGGTAATTAGGGGTGTGGTGAGATTCGCTGCTATCGCCTGCAGTTTGTTTCTTTGGGGATTTTTTCGAGTTGAATAGGCCCTTCATTTGGAATGGAGGTTTTCGGCTTTAGTCAAGCGCGATACGTAGATTAAGAAAAAAAAGGTTCCCACACCTCTATTATTACCTAAGGTAAGGTAATAATAAAATTCCTTAGGTATGATTTCCCACCTCAAACGCTCTTCCGTTTTTTTTTTTGATAACCTTCTACTTGATGCTGGATCCTAGTTAGGCCCTAGTGCGAAAAAAAACTGATTAGATTAATTCACCCCCAAGATAAGAATAAGACAAAGAGTAAAAAATAAAGTTTCATCCGTATTTCGCAACACCAAGTTTCCATGTATACCAATTGACGTTTGACATGCAAAGAACCACAGCGCTCTCAGTGGTACGTTCCTGGACTGTCCAGCTAGTGGCTCTAAAAAAATAAAAAATAAAAAAAGTTCACTTACGCCGTGATTCCGACTTGTAAGACACACCGCCGTACTAGTCCTTCCCTTTAGATACTAGCCAACTCTGGTCGAGTCGCAGGCTGCAGGACAAAAGTGACCTTTTCTTTGGTTCACCTCTTTTCTCTCGTTTTCGGTCGAACTGGGGCAGAGGACCTGAGCTGGGAGAGGACTGCAATAGTTAAAACGTCAATGCAAGTGAGCGACTAGAAGGTCCCTGAATCAAACTTCGAGGGGTACTAGGGGAGGGAAGGCCGCGACTGTGGGAAAAGCACAAGCGGTGACGAAAGAAGGTTAAAGAGTTTATGAGGGATGGTCAAAACCAAGATGGTTTAAAGATGTAAGAATTGTGAAAGATGACAATAAAGAAGAATACGATTTATCAGCCTGTCAAGACTTTTTTTTTCCCTTCCAAAAGTACAGGGACAGCACGGTACCTCGCACAGCCAAACTTGCACAAAAGCAGATAGTGATGTGCTCTCGCGTCTATTGAATAAGAACAAGAATCGTCAGGCTGGGGATTTGAAATTTGTGAAATTTGGAGAAGCACCCAGAAAAAGAAGAAGTCCCGAATACTTGGTCAGTCGGCGGGTCTGTGCATTGACCAGAGGTTATTAGTACATTGTTCAATGGATGTGCCTAGCTTAGCCCAGCATTGATAGGTACCTACCTTAGGTACATTTACGTTTACGTACTATGGGATGTATATCGGTACAGTATATACATATATTAGGTACATACCGACAGATGTACATGTCATCCATTCGACCAAGCACCTGCAACAACAATTGAATTGAACTTTGACCGGGAACCCAGAAACTCCAGCCACCCCGCTACGACATACATATGTACATACGCTACTACGTAGTATACGTAGTATACGTAGTGCCTACCCGCAGCCCGCCAGCTCCTACTACCACTGTCTCTCAACAACAATCAACCACTGTTATTCTATAATTCTAACCAATATCCATTCGTGTTGATCAAACTCTTCGAGGGGGGCCGAAGTTCGGTTAACCAATAACTCAAAATGAGGGGCATCGGTTTGTTTACAAGTTGTTCAGCGTTTATTACAACAAGTCCGGTGTTCTGAATGGCCATATATCTCCGCAACGCTTGTTCACGTAGCATTCTACCAGGCCAATCCCATCGATACGCTTAGAATTAGAGAGGCTGAACAATGCGTTGTGCTCGCGAAGTTGCAACACTCACTCTGGCAACAGACTGACATTCTATCCGCTACGTTGGTCTTGAAACTCTCCTTGCCATGTTGTCCTCTTTCTCCGGCGTTTTCCCTCGTCTGATATGAATCTCAGTCATAACCTCAAATTGATATATCATGGTTAGCGGCTCGTTAATACTTGCTGTTAATACTGTACTACTGTGCGCGGAGACGTCGATCCTGGTAAGCCGAGATGAATAGACGGACAGGGGCCGCAAGGATCGTTCCGAGGGCGGCAGAAGACCCTGCAGCCAAACCAACCCAGCCCACTCTCCCCAGCCAATGGACCCCTTTCTTTTCAACCGATTCTCGAAGCTTCTATGGGGAAGGTACAAATCTGATATGAGAATCCTAAGTATCAGGGCGCTTGGGCCAGCGGGAAGATACCGTCATGACCGTCATGGACCGTAGGCAGCATCAAGAAAACATTGGGACTTGAACCTTTTGCCAAGCCCGCCAAGTTGTGACTGTAACCGAGTCTGTTCCTATTCCTCCCACTGTGGGTTTGTTTCAACACCAGCCTTTGACGCAATAGCAGGTTCTATTATATATCCAGATAGATACCTAGGTAATGGTTATCAACATGCCTACCGCGCTACGTAACTTGTCGGGTCGCGGGTCGCTCAACCGGGTAACTCAACAGCGTCGCTAAACCCGGTTTATGCAGGGACAAGGTCAAGACAATTCACGTGTCCTGGCGGGTGTTTATGGCGGCCTCTTGTGCCCGTGGGACAATCGGGGTGGAATCCGGTTGTACTATGTAAACGCTCTGTTTTTCTAATTAGGAACCGCCAATCAGAGTACATGTTTTTATCGCGAGGCTGGTCCAACAGTTCCAGTCATTGATAACGTTGTTTGTACTTCAGCAAACGATATCAGTTAAAATAACACAATTACTATATTAGTTAGTAAGTTACAATTCTCATGTAACACATGATCTACCAAATATAAGGATACCAAATATAAGGATGAAATGATGTCGTGTCATCCAGGTATGTGGTTCAATAGTGTAACCTATCAAGCTCTATCCAGAATTCGGATATTGTAAACCATGTCCCGGGTCCGAATACAGTAAGGTCTCTTAACTAGGGCTGGGTTTTGTTGGTAGCCATGATATTAATATGTTTTTATACTTCTTCGTTCTCAACCTTTCCCAGTAAAACTTATATGTAGAACCGCAATCCTGCGAACTGCCCTTCTTTCAGTACCTAATATGCCGTTTCTTTATTTCAGCTAACTCAATATCGTTGAAATACATACATCAAGGTCTAGCCTCGATAGAATCCCTATCTCCCTAGCCCAATACCTTGCAAGGTCCTCGAATACGAAAGGACTTCGTATTAAAAACGCAACGTAATTACAATAACTATTATAGCCATGTTCATCCGCCTAGAACTCCTTACACTAGCACTTAAGCAATGCGTATTCGCGAAGCCCTGACTAATACCCCGATCCGTCCCATACTCCAGCACATAGTACAAGAATTAGGTCTTTTCATGGAAGAACAACTCCCATTTACTCTTCAGAATTATCATGGGAGCTCGGCTCTGACGATCCATTGCCGCCTACGATGGAGTTCACGAACTCTTGATACTTGAACACTTCACCGCGCTTGCTTAATCCGCCAGCCATACTCTTGCTGAAAGCTCTTCTGCCGCTGAACCCGAGCATGATCTTGTCCACCTCCGTTGCCGTCAGCGCCCTCTCTCCCGGTTCCGGCGCGGTGTGTAACAGAGCGTCACGCAGCTCGGTGAAATCCACTTGACCGCTATCGTCGTCGTCGAAGGCGGAGAATGCCGACAGTAATTCTGCACTCGGCGACATCGCAACCAGTGTTGTAGCTATCGAGTTGAGGAATACCGCAAGGGTCGTCGTCTGCGGGCCACCTGGGGGGAAGAATTGTGATACATCGGACTGGCTAGATGGCAGTCCTTGGTGTTTACCTACGTTAGTATTGATTTTCAATGGCCTAGGATACAAGACGTGCAACATACCGAGCTGATTGAGCATGTCTACGACATCCTCCCTATTTACGACACCATCACTGTCTCTATCCAGGATCTGGAATACATCTCTGAGTACACGGAGTTGTGCCGGTTGTAATTGAGAAAGCGCGTTTCCCTGGTTTGCGGAGTGAAGTTGAGGCTGGTTCCGTGACGATATATGTACCGGCGACGCGAGGGGTTGTGTAAACGGCATCTCGTTTGTCTGATTGTATCCACGGGGAGTCAATCCTTCCGAGCTGGTAGGTGATTCTACTGTAGCAGCAAATCTAGTGGGAGTATGGACGCCGCTGGGTTTTGAAGGTGATGGTGTCGGTGTCGTATATCGTATTGATGAGGGTGACGCAGGAGATTCTGGTCTTCGAAAAGGGGAGCTTCGTGGAGAACCGTATCCGAGAGGCGATGGCTTGTAACCCGCTGGCGTAGCCTATTTGCCGTAAGTATTTGAACCAATCTATCATAAACCAAGGGGAGGCGATCGATGCAGGGAGCTCCGCTGTCAAGTGGGTTTCATTACTCACCATTGTCACCGATTTCCAAGGGCCGTGCTGCAATCTTGATAAGTAAACAAAGTAGAAAAGTGTTCCTAGACCAGTTGCAAACGACAAGCTCCAAAACGACAAAACAGTCACTCAGATTGGTCTTGGTGAATTATCGCAAAAGATCTGACGCATGAATGATATTGTATCAAGTTTGAGTTTTGCTCAGGTGCGCGTCGCATCTCGAAAGTCTGTTGTATCGTTGTACCTGTATTCTAGATCGTTGCGGGGCAACCGCATAACCCACTTACTAAATCCGGTATATACTAGATTCATGCGTGAGACCTCAACTAGGTACAACCTATGTGCTAAGCCTAATTCCATTATCGAAGAAACCTATATACATTCTTCTAACTATAACTCGGGCACCAAGCTTGTTAGACCTAGTGTCTATATAGTAAGGCCTCACCGATAGGTCATAAGCGAAATTAATATATAGGTAGGCTTTTTCTATTAAGAATTGCAGTTATACTTAGATGTTTACCACGTTGACAGCCCAATTCGTAATAGAGCCTCTGAATATTTTTCAACTAATTCTATAGTATTTCGTCAAATAGGGCGTGAAAATAAGTAGGAAATAAGTAGAACTATAAGTGCAGTATTTATAGGAGGCGGGATCCAGGCGGAGCACATACAAATGATCAACACTACCAAGGGGTCGTGACTTCGGACCTAGTTATTACTGCCAATACGCTTGGTTTACTATTGTGACTGCATCGTTTCAGTCCAAAGCCCTCGACTATACTAAGAAGGTCTATACACTACCTGATGTTCCCATTATTTAATATATTTACTTGATCATTAGTCCCGTTCCTACCTAGATATGTAAGAGATATAAGCTTGTAATTTTGTTCGTAAATCATATCAGTAGTCATATTATAAAAAGAAGTTCCAAACCCAATAGCAACTCCGTATCAACGCGCCTAATAAGAAACTACTACGTTGTGAACTTCCTTAGCCTCGTTTAAATACCTCGCTTAAATACCTCGTTTAAATAGAACTTGTCCATAGACGAAAACGATTAACATTTATACACTGGACCCTAGGTATGTCGGTGACTAATAACTCACATAGCTACGCCTCGAGTCCGTATTTTCAACATCAGACGTAGTTATCTACCTTATTAATGGAGCTACTTCATGATAAATAAAAACACCGTACATATCTCTATTCGTAGATCATGGTAGAAGAAGATGAAGAATGAATACGAACTTGGGACACTGGTATTACTTTAGATCTTACCAAATAGATGATCGGGGAATAGCCCGGGCGGGAAATGGGTGATATCTTTAAAGAATTAAGGTATCGTTTCTTCGACGACAAGTGAATAAGAAAGCAACAGCCTATTAGGTAAAATATGAGTGGTTAGTATGGAATTGGAATTCTTATATGTCACTTGGACTTGGACTTGGACTTGGACTTGGACTTGGTAGATCGAGGAGTGAAACCATATAGGTTACTTGCATGTACCTAAATACCAGCTGCTCTTAAAGCTTTCATGTTAGAATTTAACCTGTTCGTTACCTGCTTACATATCTCAGTCACTTCACCCACCCCTTAATAGATCGGAAGTGATGCATCTAGACCAATCTTTCCCTTTTATTCCAAGCCTGATCACTGTACTATAGATCCTTCAGATATTCCTTTCGCTACTTCGGTACCGCCGGGCTAGAACTTGGAAAGCTTGGCACTAGATGCGGATGGCTGCATCTCATTGACATCTAGCATAAGCCCATGCAGAACACATGCAGATATGTGTGGCCTCCTCCCGTTGTTATTGAATAATATATATAGCATGGCTGCATCTTTGGCTTGGATCAAGCCCGCTGACACAATCGGGCGCAATCTAGTTCTCAATATTGCAGCGTAGTGCGTAGGCGTAAGGCTCTCGATGTATTTCGAGTAAAGAGGTACTTACATAACCTGTTATCACCCCTCTCCTGAACCACATTACGTTGAATGTTACGTAGCATTATTAGGTAGGTACTTATTTTTTACCTTTTACAGCGTGAAACCTACCTAAGGAAAAGGAGCGCAATAGAGAAATAAAGTTATTCGGAAGACGGGTTACACGGATGATCCTTGGCTTGGATAGACTTAGATAAGGTTTTGTGGCCATTCTTAGCTTGCTTCTTGTGGTAAACGAGGCGTTGGCCCATTGCAAAAACGGACTATCGATGTCGTACAGCTCCATAGATGATGTAGGTTTATCTCCTCATTTGTATGTATGTATGTATTTTTGTAGTTAATCGGTCCATGCAGTCCATGATGGATCTAAATCGGTGATTGAAGTAGTAAAAGTGGTTACGGTTAGTGGGGCTAAGGGCCGTTTGGGGGGGAATGAAAAGCCACAAGTTAACTGATCAAATGCCTTTTACAGCTTTCGCTACCTTTTTAGCGCTAAAGAAGACGCTAAAAAGAGGAGATAGGAACTAGCCCCCCCTACCATCCCCCAAGTTTCTAGGGTCTATTTGAGCTAATCATTGGCTATAATGATGGCTACAAGGGTCCCTACTAAATCCCAATGTCAAGGGTCTGGTTTGATACGAAACGTCTTTCACCTTTCGTCTCGTACCTTTTCTTCCCACATCCTTTTTACCCCCCCTGCTCAGGGTGAAATACTACCTTTACTACCTTTTTAAGTTCGAACAATTCCGAAGTGATGGTGATGTAGCAGATCATGTCTCGGTCGTTGCTTTCTCCAACTCCAATTTTCTGTTTCTCTTATCGCTAGTATTGTTCACGTCCTGGCCTGATTTTTTGATTTTGTTTCCGTGGTACGACCAATCGAGGCTATTCAAGATATTCGAGATACCCATAGTTAATACCCATATACCCACGGACGACCCCTGAGTTGCGAATGGCACAGCGGCGCTGATCGAAAAAAATCCCCGCAACGGGTCAACGAATCGCACTCAGCCTCAATCTGACTTGAATACAGTCGCGAGACTAAGTTGTTAAGCTGTATATACTTTGGCGAACGCATTGAGGCTTGGTTCTTTAGTATTTGTCGGCAAAAAGAAAACTAAAGCGATCCGGTCGTGATCGCGGGGATTAGCTCTCGACTCTCGAACAGTCCACCCGAGCGGCGGACTCGTCAACCGTGACGATCATACCAAATGAGAATAACCGACCGTAATTGTATCGACTCAAATGGCGTTCCCCCATCTTTCGCGAACAAATACGAGTCAATCTCTTTCCAATGGCGGTGGCGGAAATCATAACCATCGCACATCGCTCTCGTCTTTCCTATCATCGCGTTCGCCCTCGCAGATGTCTCATCACTCGCGCCCTCCGCGATCCCCACAGCCTCCAGTAGTAAACAACGACCGCACGTCAGATCCTAGTTCGAAATCCAAGACCTCTTCTCTTGGGAGCCAGACTGCGGAATCTTCGCAACACTCTTCTCTCTCACCGCCAAGGCGGCCTAATCCCAATGGCCAATCCCCTAGGAAATTACGTTCGCAGTATCCTCGGGAATCTTCCGAGAACCATGTCGAGTATATCTTGGTTGCCTCCTTTGATATTGACCGAGGCCCGGTCATGGAGCACCAATATCCTGTCGCGATAACCGGTGACGAAAATATGTTGGCCGAACTGATGTTACCTGATCAAGTCCATTCGCGTACCCAAGATTGGACTATTTTTTTCTTGCATAAGGACACAACCCAAGAGGATGACGACGAAGAGAAAAAGGAGAAGGCGGAACGACGGAAGAGGAGGAAATTAAAAAAGGATAGGGCTGCCGGGATCATAAATGGAGACGACGATACGAATGACGAGCAGGACGAAGATGAGGATGATGATGACTGGGATGATGATGAATCGACTGACTCGGAACCTGAGGGAGGAGAGGGCCCGCCATTAATATACGTATTAAACTTGGTTTATACGAGACACGACAAAAGCGTGAAGAGAGGTGCCGTAGTCAAAGCGATGGCTATATGTACGCGACATCCCTTTTTACATATATACAAGGTTAGCTACAGTAACCCCCCAAATCGACTTGTTCTACTTCTCTAACTTTGATAGCCTCTCTTATTGCTCGCGCTTGAAGAGTATTATAAGTCCCCCGTCCCGGAGACACTAGCATTGCTCTACGATGCCGTGAATAATATGGACCTGTCCCTAATGCCAAAACTTAACTTGCTTGAGAGATACCTCTTGCAGGCTAGCAATAATCAAGACCTTTTCGTTGAGAAGTTTGAACGGATGATACAGAGACGCATTACCCAGGATAAGGCCGAGGGAGTTGGCGAACCATTTGACGCAAGTAGAAGTCCCCCTAAACCGCAAGGCATATCTCGAGCAGGGACGAAAGCTCACCTCGAAGGTCAATCCGCGTACTCGGTTCCCCGAGACACCCACGAATTCGAGAGCAAGGTCATGTACAAGGGCATTCCTATCCCCGTGAAGGTTCCAACAGCAATCATGCCCGAAACGGTTGGAGATTTCTCGCTCATCAAACTCATACAAACCTTCTCAGAGCCGCATGCAAAGTCGGCACAGCAATTTTCTATACATACTCATCTAACCACAAATGGTCCAGGAACCCATCCTATAATAGTACTTGCTAATGCACTTCTTACCCAGAAGAGGATAATATTTGTTGGACATAATATGCCGTCAGGGGAGGTTGCAGAGGCTGTCTTGGCGGCGTGTGCCCTTGCATCTGGCGGTCTTCTACGGGGATTTACTAGACATGCATTCCCATACACAGACCTTACAAAGGTTGATGATCTTTTGAAGGTTCCTGGCTTTATTGCTGGAGTTACGAACCCGACATTTGAGCTACATCCCGAATGGTGGGATCTTCTATGCGATCTCCAGACAGGACGAATGAAGATTAGTGAGAAAATAGAGCCGGCCCAAATTACAGAAGGACTCATATATTTCCAACAACAAAACCCGTCCTTTGCGAACATGCTCAGCGGTTCATCCAACACAGTAACCACGGACTTTACTGGGGATGTTGTATTCATGAACGATATACTCAAGAGCATATCGGCAAGACGCGGAGAACAAGTCATTCGTGCTAAGTGGAGGGACTGGGTCGTTAGGTTTACCAGGATAGCTGCAGCCTTCGAAGAGACTGTATACGGGGCCAGTGCCTTGTATATCGGAGGCGACGAATACGAGACTCTCGCGAGTGGTCATGGGTATGTATGGGCGGACGAGACTGCCAAGCAGAAGGAGCTTGCTGGTAACGTGTGTAGGATTGAGGGCTGGAGGAATACCCGAAGCTATTATAGTTACATCCAAGTGAGACGATCTTCGTATAAACTATGAACGCTCCACAACTAACAAGCTGGCTTTAGGACCTCGCCAAATTATACACCATCCGGCCCCTGAAAGGGCTGGATCTACATCATATGCACGACCGGCTCAGATCTCAGCGTCTAACTCCAGCACAAAGCAAAGAAATATATCTGGCATTTGCTCAGTACGTCCATTCGTACGACGAAATCAGCCTACTATTATCAGTAGCTCCCGAGTCCCACGCGGGTCTCTTTTACATAGCCCTCGGCCTATTCCACAAAGACCGGGACGTTAGGATACAAACGTCGGAGCTCATTGAGCGCATCAGCGAGCACGAGGCCGGTCACCATTGGTGGAAGGGGATGAGTCGGTTCGAGAAGCTCGCGTTTCATCGAATACGGCGAGAAGCGGATGCAGAGATGAAGAATAGGCTCGAGAAGGAAGCCTTAAGCCCTGTAGAGAAGAGGCACAGCTAGAAGCAGAAGAGTAAGGGGGTTCAGGCCCAGCGATGCACCCGGAAGCGAATTGTTGTCTTTTTTCTTGTCTGAAGATATCCGCGGCTTCGAATGTCAATATATACCACGTAATTTGAACAAAGAATCACGTTTGAATTCTCTAAGCGAGTCGATATTTAAGGGTATATATTATATATTCCGATTTTTATGAATTTTGGTCGTTCTTAAGACCCGTAAACTAGTCCTTTACTTCACTAGGGGTCCTTGGTTATTGCTGTCTCCATTATCACTATCCCTAGGGTCCGTATGTCGAGATATCACTTTAGTTTAGTGAGATCCTAACTGACACTTGGAAAATAAGCATACAAAAACCACCATCGCGTAACGAGCTTCCGTAGCTGCTGACGGATAAATGGCTACCTAGCTTCATTGAACCCGTTCCTATGCGAATAGGTACTTGGCAGCATGCTCGACATGGTCTCCAGCGAACGTCGACATGAAGAAATACGAGTGATCATAGTCCTACGTTGCAGGTTAGCCCAACTCCCATTCCTTACATGCATTCATGAGACAGATAAAACTCACCGGCTGGTACCTCAACTCCAACCCTGTCGCGCCCACCTCCTTAACCGCCTTATCGAAGTTCTCCGGTAACAGCTGTCCCTGCTTATAAAAATTATCCCCGGTACCCACGTCGATCAGCGCTCTGAGGTCCTTCCCCGCCCACCCGCGCACCAGCTCCGTCGCATCATGCTTCTTCCACACCTCGCGGTCGGTCCCGAGGTATCCCGTGAACGCCTTCTCGCCCCAGGGGCACTGCGAGGGGTTCGCGATGGGCGCGAACGCGCTCACGCTGCGGTACTTGCCGGGGTTCTTGAGGTACAGGGTGAGCGCGCCGTGGCCGCCCATGCTGTGCCCTGTAATGCTCACCCGCTCGCGGTCCAGGGTGTCGGGGAACGCGGCGAACAGCGCGGCGGGGAGCTCCTTGGCGACGTAGGACTCCATGCGGTAGTGCGCGCTCCACGGGGCTTCCGTCGCGTCCACGTAGAACCCCGCGCCCGCGCCGAAGTCCCAGCTCTCGGTCTCGCCGGGCAGGTTGGCGCCGCGCGGCGAGGTGTCGGGCCAGACTAGCGCGATGTTCAGCCGCGCCGCGTGCGCTTGGAAGAACCCCTTCTCCGTGCAGTTTTGCGGCGTGCAGGTTAGTCCTGAGAGGTAGATGAGCACGGGCACCTTGGACCCGGTGACGGCGGTGGGGGGTAGGAAGAGGTTCACGTCCATGGGGGTTCCGGTGCTTGAGGAGTGGTGCTGCAGCTTGAGCAGCTTGCCGCCGAAGTTGGAGATGACGGATTTGGTCTCGATGGCCATTTTAATTATGAATCTGAAGGCCACTGTGTATTTAAGTCGTTGGTTAGAATATAAATGAGCTTGAACTATATCTACCTAGGTATCCTCTTAGTGGGTTAAATGGATAGATGTATAAGTCAAAGATGAGGAAAGAAACTAAGATGTAGATCTAGTTATGAATTTGTGAAGTCAATTAAGTCTAACGATGCAATTATGCTTCCAATATGTACAACGCAGTGAATTATGAATTGCTATGTATGATGCGATTTCTGCATCAAACGGTAATGTTCTCTTGGTGCCCCCTCTCAAGCTCCTCCCCGGCAGTTTTCGAAATGTCAAATGTCAAGACCGAAGAGGGGAGGGGGAGAGAGCTTGACCCCGCCGTCGGGTGCTAGAGGAACAAGCCAATTTCTTTATCTACCCCACATTCTAAGTTGCTAGAGTCGACGTCATTGGCAGCCTCTAATCTCGAAAAGACCCCGAATACCGACTAGACTCCGTCGCGGGCCATTAATAAACGGAAAAACAAAAAGTCAATCGTACTTCGCATTAGTGTTGGAGAACTTCTTCTGGCTTGAACATATTAACAACAGACAATCCATTTATCTGCTTCATTAGCGCCATGCCAGTCTGCCAACTTTTTCTCTCTTTTTTTTTCCGTCAAATTCGTTAACTTCGTCGTACGTTTTGTCTATGCTTTTGTAGTCTGATTGAGGGCACATTCGAAGGATGTGATGAGAGTATCCCACTTGATGGTAGACAGATCCCACTTGACGGGGTTGTAGAAGGAGACGGCGCCGAATGTACAACCAGTGGGTGAAGTGCAGATCTGATCACAACGGCCACTATATATTGGGAAATGCTAAGTTAGCCAGGATGCGTAATAATAGGTAATTAAAGAAAGAGATATATCTTGCAACTTACACCTTGGGCCAGCAGTAGAAGGCGTCCCCATCGGGAGCGAACGTCTTGGCGTTGTTGATGAGGTCGTCGGGTAGCTCGTGGCAGTCATGCATCGAATAGACATCATAATGGCATGTGCCCGTAGCATTTGCGCCATTGCAGATCAGAACCTACAGGTACCCGAGTTAGCAAGGCTGCGCGACGCGGTTTGTAACAAAAGCGAGGGATAGAACTTACACCTCCGATTTCTTTCTTGGCCAATTGCGGTGCCGGAAGGGCAGAGACGCAAGCCGAAGCTGCAACGAGAGCGGTAATGATAGACGAAAACTGCATGGTTGCGAATAGATAAGAGATACCCTGCGACGATATGTATCGGAGAAGAAGTTTCAAGAAGAAAGATGGATATATGTGTGAGAAAGGGTGTTTGGATGTGTGTTGAATGTCGCGAGGAGTAATGAATATATATGTATGCAGAACTGGTGAATAAAGGAAGTGCCAAGTGGAGTTTCCTGTTTCCCTAGCTAGCTACTGTCGGCCCTGTACGTGTAAAATCGTGCGTGCTAATCACCGTGGACACCGTGGACGCCGGATGGTAAAGTGGGCAGGAAGGAATATATAAATGTTTATCGGCGATACGGCTTTGCTTAGGTAGGTACCTATTTAATCTGGAGTCTTAGATTCTGTATCTGGTGTATCTAGGGATATCGATAGGTATGTGTGTAATTTTATGAACCGCGAGTTGGATAAGTTGTGTGAATTGTTCTTAGCCTCAGTCCCGTTTGCCAAAGACAAACACCATGTCTCATTCACTTATATACGTTGGCTAGAATTACGTAGGTACCTAATAATTCAACAAGGGTCACTTCGCGATACATCATCATAAGAGATAACATGTCAAATCTGCAGCCTGCTACATGGACTTTACGCACATTGGATGACGCGAGATAGACCGGGACGTACCAAAATACATAGGCTCGAGTATGGTGGCGGTACACTGTCGTACAATACTAACGGTATAATCTTGAGAGAATTAAAAGAAAAAAACTTCGTATTCGATGGTCATGTTATTAGTCCTAAAGGAGGAATTTTAGGACCCTTATGTGTGACGAGCCTGCCGAAGACAAGGGAAGATGCGGCTGTTACTGCATGAGCTGATATGCGCTTTCTAATCTTTTTTAACGGTCAGCCGACGTCATAGGTCCGCTCTGCTGGTAAGATCCATTGTTTGTCACCCTATGCCTTTACTGTACCGCCTAACTCACTGATTGGTCTATCCCCTTAGCGGGACCTAGCGGATGTGAACCCCTCGATAGCCTTACATTAAAATATGGAAATAGGGAATAGTCACACCGCATTGAATATTTTATGCGGAATTTAATTCAATACGAAGGTTTACCGCTATTTTAAGCCCGACTTTAGTTTTCTAGGGAGATATTGGCAAGTCATCGGAAGAGTCTAAATGAATTCACATATTTTTAATGCAAGCCTGATTACCTATTACAGATAGGGCAGAGTAGTTTATATTATGAGTGCTACTAATAGGGATATTAATTGCATCAATTGCTTTCCGTCAGCTTCAGTTAGAATGAACCAACAATATTAACAACGAATCTCCAGCTGACAGCAGTCACCGGTGAGCTCGGTGAAGGAACTTAGCTGCATCTGGTAGCATTTTTCTTGTCAGCGCACGAGGCCATGGGCCATTCAGCTGTTGCTTATCCCGTCTGAGCGAGGCTGACATGTAGCTTACGGAAAAGCTGGTAACAGAGCCCATGGCCGCCATGAGCGGTAATTGGCTACCATGTAACCAACTGAAGAAACATTAGTTCCTTGACGCCGCATACTCGGAAGTCTTATACCTAGGGGGAAAATCTGATATATTCCGAAAGCAACCACTAACTCCATGCTCGTGCAAACTTCTCAAAGCCATCTGACAATTCCTTCTTGTAGTCCTATCGGTTAGCCCTTATTATTGGAGGACTACTGGATGCGATGCTAAGATTGGTTTAACATCCAGAGTGCTTAAGACCGAGGAAGATAATATCCGGGCCTATTTTACTGAAGCAACTCTTCGCAGGACCAATCCTCGTAGCTATGTAAGAGTTAGCACCAACCAATTACACTAATGGGATGAACAATGCAAAACGTACTAGCCATCCGGAAGATAACGGCGAACGATCAGAGGAATCTTCTTTTCACGTAGCTCTTTAATAGCAATCTGAAGAGGATCTGATTCTCCTTCCAAATCTACGAGCACAGGAGCATTCATACTACACAATATTCAGTCAGCATCTGCTAAGTCCTAATCTTTGTCAATGCTGCTTTACCTGATTTGTAGTGCTCTGGTACCTAGGACACGGGCTCTCTCATATTTTGTCAGGTAGGGAGTTGTGGTTCGCTCCTCATTGGGGATCTTCTTGTCTTTGTTCGACTTGGTCGTGGACTTTGTTCGGTTTGCGGCAGCAGATGGATCACCCGATACAACAACGTTCTCTTCCTCATCTACACCTCTGCGGTTGAATTCATCCTCATCTACATCAGGAACTTCGGGGTCGAGCTCATCGTCTAGGGGCTCGTCATCCTCGAACATAGGCTCGTCACTATAACGCGTTAGACGAATAGGCGCTTTGAATGTGCCAATAGCAGAACTTACCCTCCACCAACATCACCATCATCGCCAAAATCAGACATCTTGATTAGCGAAAGTGTCTCTATAAACTCGAAAGCGGAGCTTTTTATGCCTAAAGGTTGATGTAGCTGTGATGTTGGCTGGCAAATTGCAGACGAAGACGCGACTTGGGAAATGCGATGCGAAAAATTTAGGAAGGCTGATAGGTGAAAGAATCGAGACCAAGGATTATTATGACTGCACGTCTACCGTCTAGCTAGAATTCCCTAGAAACGAACGCTTTGACCATCTTAGCCAGTCACAATTTAGCTGCTTGCAGGCATTCTAATGCAAGTACCATAGTACGTACCGGATAGCGTAACGCTAAAGAACGCTTCCCCATAAAAACTTTTTTTGGTATCGTTATCATTATCGTTATCGTCCCGATAAGCAATTCGGCACAACATTTTCCTCAATTGCTTTTCAAGGGTCCTGATTCATGAACATGCAACAACTGCATGACAATTCGCTTGTACAACATGGTCAATTGCAACCTGTTCCGCCATGAAGAGAGCTGCGATTGACCAAGCTGAGGGCCCATTAGGGCCTAAAGCTAAGAGAAGCAGGATTGCAGACCCTGACTCCGTTCATGGTAAGTTGTTAATATTATCTTCATGAATTTATAAAACTAATTTACGTCGTTCTACTAGACCTCGACTTCGGATTTGACGCCGACGACATCGGTTCTGACGAGGAATCCTACTATACTGGCGCACCGTCTACTATCTTGGCCAATGGTACCCCGTCGACTCCCCTTTCTCCAGCGCACAAGTTCCCTTCAGATCTCAAGACGATCAAATGTACATTTCCCAACTGCGACAAGACGTTCAACCGCCCCGCCCGACTTGCTGCCCACTTGCGATCTCACAATAAAGAACGACCCTATAAGTGTTCATTTCCCGGCTGCGACAAGGATTATATCGAGGAAAAACACTTAAGACAGCACATCAAAGGTTCTCATACTGGCGAGCGCGAACATGTTTGCGCCCACCCCGATTGCGGTAAAAGTTTCATGACGGCTACTCGTCTAAGACGACACCAGGCTGTCCATGAGGGCCAAGAGAGATTCAGATGCCGAGACTACCCACCATGCAACCAGTCGTTCCGCAAACACCAGACTCTGCAACGCCACATTCGCGCTGAGCATCTTCGTGTTGCTGCCTACCCTTGCGACTATAAAGATGGCATATCAGGTGATATTTGCGGCGCGGGGTTCGACAATGGTGGAGCTCTTAGACGCCACCAAGAACGAGAACATGGGGAGATTCGTTTCTGGTGTGAAGAATGTAGCACTCAGAGTAATATGGATGATGAGCAGCCCAAGAGAGTAGGATTCACTACAATGGTCCTATTACAAGCTCACATGAAACAAGATCATGCTAGCTGCATGTTTTGTGGAATCCAATGCAATGGTAGAATAGGTCTCGAGCAACACATTGACTTGGAGCACTCGAATCCTAAGAGCATCGAGGAACGAAAGACTGTCACTTGTACGTGGCCGGGTTGCACCAAGACCTTCACCAAGAAATCGAATCTGAACGTCCATATACGAAGTTTCCACGAGGGTTTGCGATTCGTCTGCGGTGAGGTTGATCTTAGTGGCACAGAAGACCTGGGACACTGGGTACAATCCGATGGTTGTGGGGAGAGCTTCGTTACAAAAGCCAACCTAGAGAACCACGTTCGCTATGTGCATCTAAAATACGAACGACCAGAGCAGCCTCAGGGAGTATCTAAGCCCAAGCAACACGATCCGTCCGATATCCTAGAAGAACTCACGGGTGTGGGAGAGAAGTCTAGAAAGACGCTGCCATGTACAGTTTATGGTTGTACCGCCAAATTTGTACATAATGGTGAACTTGAGGCGCACATACAAAGCGAACATGTCATCGAGCATGCCCTACGACAATTTGCACAGCCGGCAGCAGACCCAATGCTGCCCATGGTATTTGACGACATGATGCAAGGGACAGGTAACTTTCAAGAGGCGGGCGGTCAGAACGGCGAATTCTGGATGGGGGATGATACTGGTCTGGAGGGATCGATGGGACCGGGGTTTGACGAGGAATGGTTACACGACGTGGCCGAGATGAGGCAGCTCATCCAGCCTAATGATTTGGAGGGTTTTATTGATCCGGCGTTGAAATGATTTGCCATGACGTTCATGGTGGAGGAAAATTAGGTATGATACCCTTTGGTTTATGAATGAGAAATGAGGCAGATTTGGCGCCCGGTTTTACGAATAAGACAACAAGTCAAATTATTGGCATGGAATTGTTCCAGAGTGATAGGTGTGAATCCTTTTGCGATAATCGGAGCTCATATTGCTTATTTTGTTTCTCATGGCTATTTCACTGTGTCCTTATTAGAAGTCTGGACTTTTGTTAGGAAAATAGGGAAACCCAATGTACGACCAAGCAAGATCAATCGTTAGGTAGGTTAGGTACATAACTAGGTTAAGTACAGGCTTATATAATCGATCTTCTGGGACCCATAAAATATAGATTTCTAACGATATCCTGTCAACTGTATCCATGTATCAACTTGATTTACTCTAAAAGCCGTTGCTGTGCTCCATACAACATAAATCATGGATTGGTTTCTACAAGTACCTCGCCTTTGTCCTTGATATCCAGCGAAAAGACCCCGAGACGATCAAAGGGAAGAAAGGGGTAGTTCGAGAGCACAATGGAGTCACCGCCGGATAGGTAAGTTTGCTTTCTGTTCTAGAATCGTTAAGCCTCTATTTCAAGTAATCACTGCCGTGATGCTACATGGTCCAGCTTTCCACCCGACGTTTCCCGTCGCATTAGCTGTTCTAAGTAGAATTTCTGAACCTTTGACGCGCTACTATGTCACCTATTATTCCGCTACCAAAGGCGTCAGAGACCCCCACCCCAACACCTACGCCGACGCCTGTTACGCCCGTCCCCGTTGGATTTACCCCTCTGCATGGGCACGACGAGGACGAGGTATCATGGGCGACAGGCTTTAACACGCGCCACCGTTCCATCGCGCAGCTCGCTTCGATCAACACGCGCGCCAACAATGCTGACCATCTACTCCCGCTCCTTAGTCCCGTTGCGCAGAGCGCCCAAGCCTCACCCGAGAGGGCCTACTTCCCCGGCGGCCCCAAGTCCCTCGAAGGCATTGCGGTTCGTGCGTTCTGCCTCGGAATAGCGCTTGCCTCGTCGACAATTGCCATGGTGTCGATCCTGGCTTTTACGTCCTCGCCGCTGTGGCGCGTGCCTTTCTTCATCGGCGCGCTCGCGACGTTCCACTTCCTCGAGTTCTGGACTACGGCGAAATATAATACGCCCGTCGCGAATATCGGCTCGTTCCTGCTGACGGCGAATTGGCCAGCCTATGCGATTGCGCATACCGCAGCGTCGCTCGAGTGTCTTTTCACGAAGTTATTGTTCCCGAATCGAAATTGGGCACCGCTCTATAGCGGGCATATCATCTTGCTGTTGGGGTTCATACTAGTGTTCGTGGGGCAGTTCGTGCGCAGCGCAGCCATGGCGCAGGCGGGACAGTCATTCAATCACACTATTCAGCAGCGCAAGAAGGATTCTCATACCCTAGTTACTTCGGGCATCTACTCGTTCCTGCGCCATCCGGCGTATTTTGGCTTCTTCTACTGGAGTATAGGGACGCAAATGGTCCTGGGAAATCCCATCTGCTTCATTGGTTACGCGGCGGTTCTATGGAAGTTCTTTTCTAGCAGAGTTAAGCATGAAGAGGCACTACTTGTCCGGTTTTTCGGAGAGGAATATATACATTATAAGAGCAGAGTTGGAACTATGATACCATTTGTTGGGACTTGAGTAGCCTGTCGTGGAGATGGCGTTCTGGCTGGTACCTATAGGTAGATGTACAATATCATAGGGTGATACCTTATTTATAATTTATAAATACGGACAGATGGTATTTCAGAATTGTCCGATGACTACTTTGGCATAACGTAGGCGAAAGGAGAGGTCATGAAAGGTAATAGATTAATCGTTGCTTATATTGTTCGAGGTCGGCCAGTTTAGGGAATAAAGTGTATGGGTTGGTGATATAATATGATAAAATAACTATACATATACGCTCCATTAAGAAAACATGAGCATCTACCTGTACTTATTGTGTTGTAGCCGTTTGATCTCCTATATTCGATGTCTTTGATGGTATTATTTTAATATATAAAGGTACGTAGGTACCTTAGGTAGATTTTGGGTACTAGTAAGGTACCAAAGTCGGATATCTGGCAGCCGGGTTCCATGCAGTAAAGCGAACACGCCACATTTATTGATAACCTTAGATAAGTCAGGTTGGACCCACTGGTACGTAGCCAGGCTACCCGAAATTTAGAAGGCCACGATTCAAGACTTGGTTATGCAATTCCTTAGGACAGCTTGCTTTGACGGGTTGCTTCTAAATTTAACCAATCTAGTTCAACACCAGCACGAGTTCCTCTCTTTCGACAATTTCTCAACAGCAACAATACCAGACGAAAATATATTTTGAGGTCATAAACGAACCTTTTAAAAGTCCCTGTCGTAGGGCTCGTCTGCACCATGAGTTCAGAGTATTCTTATGACGAACAAGGGCATTTCTACCCTTTCTTCGTTTTACTCTGACTTCTATCGTCACACTACCTCTCACATACAGCTTGTTCGCACCCAGCAAGGACCCTGCCGCACTCGCACCGCGGACAAAGACGTCGTACCAACCAGAACATGCCGACCTTATTCAAGCGCAGCGCGCAGCTCAGAAGCGAAAGCAGCGCAAGGTTAAGCGCGCCATCGCCGCACTGATAGGATGGTCTCTCATGGCCGGAATGCTATACCTAATTGTTACTACCCAACGAACGACAGCCAAGTTATGGAATCCCTATGATATTTTGGGAGTCTCTGAAGTAAGTCATGCGAGTTTGCGCATTTCTAATATCTATATTAACGGACTTTACTCTAGTCGGCATCCGAGAAGCAGATCAAATCTCACTACAGAAAGCTCGGTCTCAAATTTCATCCGGACAAGGCCAAGCCGGACCCGGCCAAGAATGAGACTGCCGAAACGTTGAGCGACAAATGGGTTGAGCTTACAAAGGCATACCAAGCACTTACGGACGAGGAGGTTCGCAACAACTACATTCAATATGGACATCCTGATGGAAAGCAAAGCTATAGCATCGGAATCGCCCTTCCCAAGTTCATTATATCGGAAGGAAACGGAAAGTATGTTGTGCTAGTGTACGCCTTACTTCTCGGAGTTCTGCTACCTTACTACGTCGGATCCTGGTGGTACGGTACCCAACGTATAACCAAGGAGGGTGTTCAAGTCGAGAGCGCCAACAACCTATTCCGCGAGTACTCTGATTCTACGGACGAGGGCGACCTTGTGACTGCTCTCAGCGGCGGCAAGGAGTTCCAAGATGCGCTCAAGGGAGATAAAGCGGAATCCGGTCTTGCGAAGATCGAATCGAGGATACTCGCAAAAGGAGAGATCACCCCCTTTGCTGGCGGACTATCGGTTAAGGACAAAGAGAAGCTAGAAGATCTCGAGAGCGGCGTAAGGAGAAAGGTCCTAGCACTTCTATGGGCTTATCTTGGTCGTGTAGAACTCGAGGATCCGGCGTTGAACAGTGCAAAGTACATGGTTGCGCCAATCGCGCAGAGCCTCTGTGGTTCCTTCAGGATGATCTCACTCGCATACGGAAACATTATTCCTATTCTCTCCTCGTTCTACGTTAGCCAACGACTTATCCAAGCCGTACCCCCGAAGGCCTCTCCCCTCTTTCAGCTTCCCCACTTTACACCAGCTATAGTGAAGGCTGTTGAAGGCGACTCGAAAACGCATGTCACTGTTCAGGAATTCATGGACCAGCCCGACTCGCAACGCCGAAGTGCTGTAGTTGGAGAAGGACTTCTAAACGAAGAGCAGTACCAAACAGCCGTTGGTGTCGCACAGCAGCTCCCATATCTCAGAGTCGCAAAGGCATTCTTCAAGGTTGCCGGTGAACGGTTCATCATTCCCTCGTCTTTGGTCACTCTGGTTGTCAAGGGTCGTTTCATCCCTCCCGGAAGCACAAACGTTCCACAGATTGACGAGCTCGATCTAGAGGATGTCGACGCTGCTGAGGATGATCTTGACGCACTTATGGGACGCAAGAAGGCAGTAAAGGACGCGAATGGAAAGATAATATCAAAGGAAGAAAACAAACCTGTATCGCCGCCGATTGCCTTTGCGCCTCACTATCCTCGTGATCACACACCGAAATGGCATATCTTCCTCTCGGATAGCAAACAGGGAAAAATGGCCGTCCAGCCTTTCCCCTTCACTACTTTCGACATGCCTATATTCACGGATGATGGAAAGCCGACATTCCACATGCAGACCTTGAAAGCCCAGTTCGCCGCTCCGCCTCAAGCTGGTACCTACACATTCGTCATGCACGTAGTGTGCGACAGCTACATTGGGTTCGACACCAAGATGGAAGTTACTCTTAACGTCGAGGATGCTAGCAAGGCGGCTGCAATGGCCGGGGAGGACGAGATTAGTGAGCCCGAAGAAGGTAAGTTCTCTACTTGAACATTTATAATCATCATATTCTAACATGAAAACAGATTCTCTCGCTGGCCAGATGAGTGCGCTTAAGGGCGGTAGTGTCGCAGGTGCCACAAAGCCGAAGAGGCGGAAAGACGACGACGACTCTGATGAGGAGAGTGGTACTGAAGAGGAAGAGGATAGCACTAGCGAGACAAACACCGATACCGAACCCGAGTCGTAGGATACTGGGTCTCCGGTAATAGAAGGTGACGACGAAGAGAGTAATTGCGGAGAGGAGGGGGAAGAAGATAGTACCAGCGAAACGAGCCCCCGGCACTTGGTCTCCAGTAGAACTGGCCGCGTGCTGGAAACACTCTTCTCAATCAGGCGTTACTTGTTCCCCCCTCCCCGCTTAATCAGATCGAAGTCGTCTGAATCTCGACGCAAGTTTGAGATGGAGGTGACACACTTGTATAGTTAATCAGTTAGTCAGTTCTTTGTTGTGCGGGATAAAAAAAAACACGCACCGCGCAGCGGCATAGGATCGGCGTCGTGGCGTTTGTAAGGGAGGCGCCTGCGATAGGGGGCGTATATACTAAGTAGAGCAAGCCCGCGCGCCGCCGCAAGTTGAAAGTTTAAACATGATGTTCGTATGTTGGCTCTTAGTATTGTGGGTGAGATGGTGCTGCCTTTGTAATGATAGGGGTTTATGTGTTCTAGGTATAGCAAAGGATAATTAAGGGAGAGTGGTTACTTGAGATGTGTATCTGGATTGCCTTTCTAGCCTTGCGTAGGTAATTTCTACGACGCCTACCAGAAAAGTGTTATACGCAAGTTTACCAACTGGAAATCAACCGTATGCTTTGTTAGTGTAGCCCACTCTTGGTAACATATGCATTATATTAATACTAACTAATAGGTCCCCAAAGTACTCTTGCCAGGAGATATATACCTAGGTCTTGGATAATCGCCTGAAGCCTTACCAACAGTCATTTCTAATCTCAAGCTCACCAAGGCATCTTCGAGGACCAAGCCATTGTAACTTTTACTCCATGTAATATAATATATTCAATTCCATCCTTCAGGGTTGAGTACCAGCCCACACGCGCACTAATGGATATACAAAGATAACAGCAGGCTAGCAACCCCTTTACCTACAACGATATTCGGGTCCCTCGCATTTCAAATACTTAACCTCACCTAGCCTCTCCTAACTCATCTTATCCCCCCATGGCAAGGCCAATAATAATACACAGCAGAGCACTTCTCCCTCTCGTCTCTGTCTTCCACATTTCAAGCTACTGCTTACTATCAGTGTCCGAGTATCTCGCACCACACTAACAAACCCTTACACCACAAACCTCCACCCCCTTCCCCTCGACATACGCTCTACGACCGAAATACGCCGCCGCAGCCGCCGTCACAAACGCCGCGTCCGCCGCGCTCCAGATATCGAGGCCCATGCGCGCGATATCCTCGCTAGTAACACGAAGGCCGCGTCCCTCGGCACCACTATCTTCGTCATCGTCTATTAGCGCGGCCGTGCCGTTATCATCGTCGTCGTCGTCGTCGTCGTCTTCTTCTTCTTCGTCCCTGGGGCCGACTTCGTCGATAGCGACGACATCCGCTAGCGAGCCGAGAACCTGGTTCGTAAGCCGGTGGAAGTACGCGATGAGCGCGAGTTCTACGCGCGCCTCGTTGGGGTCGGCGGGGGGCAGCGAGGCGACCGAGGCAGAGAGTAAGGGAGCTTCCATGCGGACGGAAGAAGAGGAAGGGGAACCGGTTAGGTCGGCGAGGAGTTCGGCGTCGTGGGCGGATTCCTCGGCCATTTCGGTGCGGGCCTGCTCGCCGGCTGAGGCCCACCACATGAAGCCGTTATAGGCGAGGGCCGTCCAGCTTAGGGGCTCGACGACTTCCTTTTCCTCTGCCTCGTCGAGGAACGGATCATTGGTGTTCGGGTCGCGAGGTGTGGTAGGCGATGCGCTGGGGCTAGATTGTGGGGGAAGCCGGGCGAGTCCGACCTTGAGTGAGCGGAAGCGTCGCAGGTCCCGCTGCGAGGCACGGATAGGAACACCACCCGGCCCTTCGATCTTAGGCCAGACGTGGCGTTTTGCGTTGGAGGAGTGTGGAGGTGGTAGGGTGACAAGGACGTCCCACAATCTGTCTTTCTTAGAGAGGATGCTGTCAGTCGTGCAGGCTACCCAACCAGTTCCTGCCTCGCGGTCCCCGTCTGGGAGCTCGTTGCTATTGCGTCTAGGTTTGGAGTCCTCGACGAGGAAAGGGATATCATGGACGCCGATGGAAAAGAGGGGTCGTAAACGGTGGGGAGGCGAGCCGGGGGATACGAGGTCGTATGTCGGTTGTGGGATATTAGACAGAATAGATATGTCGTACACTAAGTTTATCGTTAGTAGGTTGGTATAGCCAATGCTAGTATACGACCAGACTGACCAAAATTGCAAGCTTCTTGTACGGGCGCGTGACACGATATTAGAATGCGCTTGCGCAGCAATGCGGCACGGTATATAGGAAATATCAAAGGCCCAAATGTGTCCAAGAGCTTCGTCAAGCTCCACGCAGGATGGTATGCGGAAAGCCTATGGCCAGGCGGGAGCAAAGCAGCTCCATCAGAGGCCGAACGATTCCTAACGTGGCCCTGGGGCTGCTTCGGCGGAGGTTGAAAAGTTATAGATGGTGACTCGACAGATTCGACCGGCGCAACTGAGTCTTCCTTGGCCTGATGCTTCTTCCAATACTCCTCCAATATACTGATATCCTTATTATTTGTAGCAAATGTCGAAGCCATTGTCTTCAAACCCTCGGCATGTCTCCAAGCTCTTCCCAAGCGGCCATAGCTTAGCGGTACCAATACACCCACCGCTAGCATCCTCGCATTTCGCACCTCACTGTCTTCAACAGGCGCATTGACGAATGCACTCAACCCCGCGAACCCATCGTGCACAAAGTAGATCAAGTCCTCAGAGACAGTATGCAGTCCCGAAGGAAGGGACTTATACTCAACGACGCCCTCGAGCTCTACCCCAGGCCTTGAAGCTTTCCAGGAGATAGTATAGCCGGCCTTGACATCGAAGTCGATCAGGAACAGGGCTGATATGGGAGGTAATTCGGGTATCGCAAGGTTTTGGGTTGAGGGAAGGCGGACCTGCAGCTCAGGCTGGCCGCGGCGGGATGCCGCCATGATTTGCTTGGGTTGGAGCCCCTTCGTGTTATATTTATTAGATTTATCGATTTATTATGGGCGTATAGATTCTGGATTCTTTTACGCAATTGGGTTTGGTGTTGGTGTGAGACTCTACCGTTGCGTGGTTGGTGAGTTTACTAACTGATGGTTACTAATTAGGTAGGTAGGTAGTTAGGTAGTTAGGTAGTTAGTGTAATTGGTAAATTGTTAGGTTGCCTGCAACAACTCTGGGGTCGTTAATGGGTCGTCAATAGGATGACGCCAGGTACCTAACTTTAGGTACCTATGGCCAGACTGATGTACGATGTGGGGGAAGGGGGAAGGTGAGACTTCACCGTGTGGAGCATTATGTACTACTGTATACTCGAATAATAAGGTTGTTAACCGTAAAGGGTGACACGTGATTTATTGTGGTTCATATCAGACATGCAAACAGAATAACAGCTCTTATTTTTAACATACTAATGATATCAATAGATATTGTGGATGTAAGAGAACATCTACCGTATCACCAAGATGTTAAGCATGACCATTTCCAGCTTGTTTCTGCATTGAATACTCGAGTCCCGCAATCTAAAGCCCGTTACGTGAAATGGCGGGGACGGATGCACTCATGACATCAGCATTATCGCGTTCTATCGTGTTGAAGTTGAGTACAATTTTGTAAGTATTTTAGATATATATCAGTATAAGACATAGCTACCTAGGTAGTATCTACGTATACTCGTATCCAACTTATAGTCTTCCTATTTGTCGTTCCAACTGGCGCATTACCTTGAAAGATATTCGGTGTCTAGGGAATATCACTTATACAAATTGGTGTCAGTTTAAATAAGATATCATTTTAAACCCCTGGAATAAGTTGGAAATAGAACCAGCTTGGAAGCCACCCTTTCATTCTATAACACCATGACGACAAATTGCCACGTCCCCGGAGGCCCAGTCCCAACAGAGGATAAGGTCCTCGAGACAGGCGCATCCATGATCCAAGACTTCCAACCCACGAAGCAGCTCTGCGCTCACCTAAACGCTTTCCACACATACGCCGACGAGCCCGGTCGCTACGTAGAAGCGAACCACTATTGCGCCCACTTAACCGAAGGTAGATTATAAGCTCTATGTATTTTCATGCACCTATCTTAATCTAACACCCCCAGACGTCCGGCAATGTATCCTCTACGATAGTCCCGAGCCCAACGCCCGGCTCATAGGCATCGAGTACATGATCACGCGCAAGCTATACGAGACCCTCCCCCCTGAGGAGCGGAAGCTGTGGCACTCGCACGTGTACGAGGTGAAGTCCGGCATGCTAGTCATGCCGGGGCCTACGACCGTGCCCGGCGCGCAGCAGGTCTGGGAGGCCGCCGAGACGCAGGAGATGAAGCACGTCATCGGCTTGTACGGCAAAGTCTACCACTTATGGCAGACAGATCGCGGCGATGCTCTCCCGCTTGGAGAGCCCAAGCTCATGACCAGCTTTACTGCCGACGGCCAATTTGATTTCGAGAAGGCTGTGGGTGATCGCGATAGGAGGTTTGGCTCCGACTGGAAGCGGAAGAAGGAACTGAGGAAGGATATCGAAGTACCTCAGATTCATCCGGACGCCGATTCGGCTTGGAAGAGACGTAATTCGATGTAAGTTCTAGAGCCAGAAAAAAAAGAGACAGTAATGAGAAGAATGCGTAATTTCATTGATTTTTATTTTTAGTTATTAGTTACATTGGTAACGTTTCAGGGGGCGTCTGGCAGAGAAGTTAAACTTGAGGTTTATTTCGCGAATGCGCGGCGTGTGTAGGTGTTCTAATTAATACAATGTACTCTTTCTTAGCATTACCGCCCCTCCAATGTCGTGTATCAGGAGCGTAAAGGGATAAAGAAGGTATCATTAGTTTGCATCAATTACGAGAGCAAGCAGTATATAACCCATACCAAGGCTAACACTAAGTATAGGTGTTTCGTTGGCGCACCATAATGCCGAATTGTTGATGACGGAAAACCATCAAGGCTTCTTCCGTAAATTCCAACGGCGTGAGCTAATGCTTTTGTGTTTTGGTACAGAATTGTCATATTGATGTTCTGTAAGGTATCGCCCGGTTCGTGGTAGTTGGCGTCGTATGGAACGTCGGCATCGCCTCCGAACATATTTACTTCTTTTGACGTCTTGAAACCGTTTGCACCGCTGAACAGACCCGCAAAGGGGATTTGAGCATCGAAAAACGTTGCATAGTCGCTACGGTTGCTGATCTCGGTTCTTGTATAATTGATACCTTGAACTTCAAACCCTTGTATCAAAGTTGACTCAGCATCTCCGGAGCCATGTGGTCCTGGTGTCCCATAAGAGGAGCCGTGCCCGTCGTATACCTTGAGAGCGCCATTAGGTGAGCCAAGCATGTTGGCGTCGAGGTATAGGCGTATTTTCTGGAGCTCCTCGTCGTGGGCAGTGTACCTCCAATGCTTCGAACCTAGTAAGCATGGTTCCGAAGCGGTCCAAAAGGCAAATTTGACTGTTGAATTCGTCTTGAACTTCGAGAGTTGCGTTGCTATCTCGAGGAGACTAGCTATGCCACTGGCATTGTCGTTCATGCCTGCGCTTGAGCTAACTGAATCTGTATGAGTACCAACCATCAACACCTTGTCCTGGTTTCCATATTCCTAGGTTGCAAACACATTGTAGCTTTTTGAAGTTAGTGTAGAAAGACTGATGCGTTAGTTGGGAATTACAAACCTGGAGACCTCCTTATACTGCATATAAAGGTCAAAAACATCAAGTGACAGCGGAAGTCTATGGTTCAGTATGCGTTGGGCGTCTCTGTAGGCTATTTTTGCCGATGGGATATGGCGGTCGTTCATACCGCCTAAGCTCGGAGTGAGCTGCGTGAACTCGTACATTAAGAGACCTATAGCTCCGGCTTCACCCGCCGCTATAGACTTGGCAGAGAGAGAACAGCCACCTCCACCAACTAATACAACCGCGCCTAGAGCCTCTTGGGGGTAGTCAGTCTGATACTATTAGCTGTCGTTGTCAAAACATGTTACTGGCCTACTTACCGCTTTACATCCCACTGTTCTGACGGATATAAGAGGACGATCCGTGAAGGTGCATTCGGGGGACCATCCCATTGGCTCGGCCTCGAAAGCTTCACCGTTCGCCCACAGGGTAGCTTTGCCATTGACCTGTACTAGATCATGAAAGGGTTGGACCTCCACGTAATAGCCCTGGGATTTTAAATGATCTTGGATATACTGGATGCCATATTAGCGGTCATACATCTATACGCCTAGCCGATATTGGGTACCTGAATAGTTTGGTTATGGCCGGCAGAACCGGTTATCCTGTTTCCATGGTGTGTGTCGGCGATATGTTGTAATGAATGCAGATGTTCGTAGAGGGCGGTCGAGTTTATAAGGACGGGAAGTGTCTATATTCTTGTATTAGTTCTCTGTACTATCTCAACAAACTGGGGCCATACGTCTGAGACCAGGACCCCGTTGCATTTATCTATGGTGTCTCCAGCTATAGGTTGAGGAACTAGTGAAGCCGAAGCTACACAGCCTCGTAAGAAACTGGCTAGTTTCATCGTAGAGGTGTTGTACAGGATCGAGAGCTAATCAGAGTAATATTGGCTAATGTTAAACGGACAGAGTAGCGAAAATAAAGTAGCAATGCGGCTGTAGACAGTGTTTGATAATAAAGTCTTAAGTCGATGATGGTACGCCGAATTCAACCCAGTGTTTATCAATAGCTTACGTTTCCAAAAGTGCATAACATCAAAGAAGATACTGGTTTAAGTGCTTTAGGCTCAGACGTTAATCAACCACCTACTGAGTTCTGCTAGGACGTCCCTTGCCCCTTCTCTCCAGTCTATAGCCTACAACGTTGACGGAGGAAAGAGAAAGTTCCTTATAACATATATGTTAGGAAGTCTGGGGAAGGCGCATGCCGTCGTTCTTTGGACAATGCAGAGTTTACGGCCTCCTAGCATCAGGATCCTACCTAGGTAAACAAGATTGGATACCCAAAGTCGAATTAAAATGCTTTATCAACCTGTATAAGTTGAGCTGTATGGGATGTCATACCAAGTATGATTTACCCCCTTCATAAATATCTGGAGCTTACTTCATCATAGTATTTACAGATTTATGCTGCACAGGTACATAGACCGGTGTCTTACCCCTATTGCTATAAACATCCGTAGGATCTAACTTCGCAATTTTAAGTGACTTTTTACCCTTTACTATAAGTATAGGTACGATGAAAGACTGCTTGTTGGAATTACTGTGTATTTACTTACTTAAAGGTAGCAACTGCTTGCTGAGTTATGGCTTATTTATTCACCGCAGTCATCCTGCAGGAACGCAATTAGCCAAGCTCCTGGAGGCTACATTACTATCTTGGGCCGGCTTCAACTTTGGTTACTTCATTTATAGTCTCCAAAACCCCGCGGGGTCGACAAGCTCCCCGCACCTGCGGATTAGACGATGCTCTTTTCGGTATTGAACGGCCTGGGAGTATCTGCCGAGCCCAGGTTCAGAGGCTAGTTACAATCTAGTCCCATGACATAGCTCTTACCAAGATGGTCCTTCGGAACAGGGATCTTCATGGGCTCAATCTGGAGACGCATATATACTTAGCTGAATGTCAAGTTGAGTCGTGGACACAGATACGAACCTTCCTGAAAGTGCGCGTTTGACTATAGCCTCGATTTACTATTGCCTCTAGACAACATGGGATCTGAGTTAACAGAGCTGAAGGAGCAGGTGGACCTCCTCCGAAAGGAGGTCTCACGCATCTCAGACGAAGCTGAAGTCCGGAAGGTCCACTTCAAATATGGCTACTATCTCGATAAGTGCCTATATAACGAGGCAGGTGAAGAATGCTTATGCTTTGCTATTACTATACTGGCTGACACGAACTTAGGTCGTGGATATGTATGCGGATCATCCAGATACTTACGTGGAATTCCTTGGGTCAAGATACCGAGGAAAAGAAGGCGTCAAGAGACTTTACAATGGCCGTTTCCAGCAGACCTTCGTCAACGGGCGTAACGGTCCAGTCCGCGGCTTTTTGCTAGATCATATCATGATGCAAGATATTGTTGACGTCGACCCTAGCGGAACACATGCCTGGTGCCGAATGAGGGCTCTAATGCAAGCCGGAGTTCACCAATCTGTTAAAGACACCCACCCACGCGGGCATGTTCAATGGTGGGAAGGTGGCCTCTATGAGAACGAGTATATCAAAGAAAACGGCGTCTGGAAGCTATTCCGATATCGATACTTCCCGTTCTGGCACGCTGAGCACGAGAAGGGATGGTCTCTGACCAAGGAGAACTACGTTCCATGGCCTACCAAGACCTACCCCGAGGACCCCTTAGGTCCAGATGAGATCATCGAGCAGAAGATGCTTTGGCCTGACACACGTGTGGTGCCCTTCCACTATCCTCATCCGGTGACGGGGAAGAAGACCGAGGATGACGATCTGCGCGCGCCGCACTATGGTAAGGATCCAAGCACGTCCGAGGCACCGCTCACTTTGGCACTGCCGGAGGGGCAGACTCGGCCTGGAGCGGGGAAAACATGGACGAGCGAGGGCTCAGTGAGGGTTCTGCCTGATCTCGTCGAGAACGCATAGCGCAAGGTTGCAATATATAGCCTAAAGGGGAATAGGGGGTTGTCTGGAATCTGGGGTAAACAGTCTCTACATATAATCGACCCCACTTCCCCAACGCCGAGATCCATGGTAGACACGAGTCTATAGTTACATATGCGAAGTTCTTCTATTTACACGTATTCTCATATGCCTATTTTGGAGTCGTAGCATAACTGCCGATCGAGTGAAGATCGTGCCAGCTTCTCCACACCTTAAATAGTCTAGTTAGTTTAACTGTACCACGCGGTGATCGGGTTATTCGACACGGCCGGTATCTCGAATCGGCTCCGTCTGTAAGCCAGAGTTTATGGCCTACGTTGTATTTCACATGGGGATCATAACGTCCCTGAGCGAGGTTCTCCAACCCAATAGTATCCTCTTAATTACTAACTAGATAGTTTCCAATCATGGCGCATCTCGAAGCTATCGCCTCTGAAGTATCGCTATACCCGTACAGCAATGGGAAGAGAACGGGAAGTCGGGTTAAATTCCCGGACACCGTGGCATTCTCGTCCATGAACAAACCCTCGCGTTTTGAGGGAGATATAGTCGATCTCGAAGTCACAGGGGAGATCCCTCGCGATATCAATGGGACGTTCTACCGTGTGCAGCCGGTGAGTGGGAAACATCATAGTATAACTTAATTGTTAATGGGGAATTAGGACCATAGATTCCCACCTATCTTTGAAGATGATATTCATTTCGTAAGTTATCTCTTGACATGCCTTCATAGCATAGCCGCTGATTTGGGCATTGATAGAATGGAGATGGTATGTAAAGTAAAGGGGTCATCCAGACCTCAACTTCGTCCCTGGGAACGAAATTTTTAGCTTATTTAATGGCGCAAATCAATAGGCAGTGTCACAGCTATCCGGATTAAGGATGGGCACGCCGACTTTAAACAGCGGTATGTGCGGACGGATAAGTTCTTGAAGGAGGAAGAGGCACGACAGAGCCTATTTGGGCGGTACCGTAACCCCTATACGGACAACGAAAGTGTCAAGGGCGTAATCCGAACCGTCAGCAATACCAACGTCACATTCTGGCGAGGCATGCTACTAGCAAGCAAAGAAGACGGCCCGCCGTTTGCCATGGACCCGGTCACACTAGAAACTATCGGACGGTACGACTTCGAGGGCCAGATCACAGCCCCGACGTTCACCGCACACCCCAAGTTCGACCCGGACACCGGCGAGATGCTGTGCTTTGCGTACGAGGCTGGGACCACGGGCCACGATTGCGAGGCCGACGTTGTGACGTGGACTATTAACGCCGACGGCATCAAGACCGAGGAGCTCTGGTTCAAGGCGCCGTTTGCCGGCATGATTCACGACTGTGGCGTTTCGAAGAATTATACGGTGCTGCCGCTCACTCCGCTGAAAATGTCCCTCGAGCGTCTCAAGGCCGGGGGGAATAAGTTCGCTTGGGATCCGAATGAAGACCAGGTCTACGGCATTGTCCCAAGACGAGGCGGTAAGCCGGAGGACGTGAAATGGTTCCGAGCTGATAACGGTAAATATCTGGAGGACGTACCTCGCTTAGTAGCCATCTAACTTTTATCCAGGGTTCCACGGGCACATAGCCGGGTGCTACGAGAACGAAGACGGGCACATCGTCTTCGACCTGACCGTGGCCGACGGCAACGTATTCTTCTGGTTCCCGCCCGACGGCGAGAAACCCGACCTTGCCGGGCGCCAGCGTCTCAGCAGCCCGACGTGCCGGTGGGTCTTCGACCCTTCCGCGCCGTCGGGCACGCGCGTCAAGGCTTCCGTCGAGTGGGCGACGAGCGGGGAGTTCTCGCGCATCGACGACCGGTACGTGACGAAGAAGTACGAGCACTTCTGGCAGCTACGCGTGGACCCGACGCGGCCGTACGACTTCGCGCGCTGCGGCCCGCCTGCCGGCGGCCTGTTCAACTGCATGGCGCACTACACGTGGGACCCGAGCGACGAGCGCAAGATCGGCCGCGAGGACGTGTATTTCGCGGGGCCGACGGCGACGTTCCAGGAGCCGGTGTTTATCCCGCGGGAGGGCGGGAAGGAGGGCGAGGGGTATCTCGCTGCGCTGAAGAATAACCTCGATGAGCTGCGCAACGACGTGGTGATTTGGGATGCGCTGGACCTGGCTAAGGGGCCGCTGGCGACGTTGCACTTGCCGCTGAGGCTGAGACTGGGGTTCCATGGGAACTTTGTTGATCATTGTGATATTGAGGCGTGGCAGGAGCGGCGAAAGGGGGAGTTGGGCCCGGTGCAGCCTGCGAAGGAGCCGCTGCCGTGGCAGAAGGCGTTTGTGGCGAATGGGAATGGGGGCCAGAGCAATGGCGTAAATGGTGCGACGAATGGTCATGTGAATGGATCTTCGTGAGAGGATACTAAGACCGTAAATCTGTATACCTGAATTGGAGTTTCGCAAGTCTATATAAATCAGTTTGAACACTAAGATGTTTCCTGGGTAGTATCAACGAAGAGATGCTACGTTGGGTTTCTCTTTGGGCTCCAGTCAGGTACCGTACAAGAACCTTTGGACATCATTGGCCAAGGCTACCCATTCGATTCCTTAAAGAGTATATACCAAGTCTTTGCTGGGCCTCTATTCGTCCCTATTATTGGGGAAATATCAGCGGTCCGTATATCATTACACTTTTGAGATTCTAGTCTCTGTATAGGTTGCTATTAACTAATATTCATTATACATATACACATAAGTGTATCTATCTTCCTAACGCATAAGCTCACAGGAGGTACTATTAACAACATACTTTCCTAGACAGAAATCCGCGTATGAATGCAACAGGTGAGTCCATAAATGGACGGAAAGACCGCAGCCTTCGAGATTGTATTCCTGAACCAGACAGTAGAAAAGCATCCAGTCTTTCGATTTCCCCATCATCCTTCCCCTCTTCTACAGTACGATCTAATTTACCGTCATCAAAAGCGATGCCATGCCACAAGAATATACCTAGTATCTGCGCTTTTCGTATAAGCGCAACACGTCTAGTGTTTCGTGATAACTCGGGAAGACTAGAAAGAAGCTCTGCCCAGAATAAATTACGTAGGTGTTTAGCTTCGGGATAATAGACGAAATGGCCGTCCTTGTCTTCCCCGAGCAGCTCCTGTAAGCCATACATACCAACTCCAAAAGGTAGGTATTCGGCCTCAGCCCAATCCAGTAAGCCCGACAACTTCCCAGATTCGGGGCACACCATTACATTGGAAGGCAAGAAATCGCCATGACTCAATGTCCACGGAAGGGCCTCGATGTCCGGCAGGTCTGCGAGGACAGACTTTGCGAGGACACGAAAACGAATGGGGAGATTCTTGGCCATTAGCTCTATCCGCCAGCGTAGCGAAGAGCCCACCATTCTTTTCTCCCCTACATCTCCTTGGTTTATTGCGTGACCCCAGCTGGTTGCTTGTAGATGCGCGAAGTCTCGCACAATCTGCTCTCGCATCGATCTCGCATATAAAGCCTTGGTTTCGGCACGAAGATCCGCCAAGGAGACCCCTGATATCCTTCTCATGGAGAAAACATAAAGACCCGTGCTTTCTAGCTCCCCGAGGAACTCCGTTTTGGGAGCTAGAGATCCGAATATCTCGCAGGCTGCATTGGTGATACTAATGTCAAGCTTATGGGCCAATGGCCTGAACTGGATGACTATTCCATCTCCGACAAAAATCGTGTACGAGCAATAACCCTGGAACGGGGCAGGCCGAGCAGGCTCGGAATATCGATCTCTTACGAATGTGTCACAATCATATCTGACGCTTGCCGGCAACTTGCAGCGATCGAAAAATGGCGCGAACGAGACGCCCGAATCTTTAGGTTCGCCCGCCATGGTGTTTGCTCACCGGATAGTTACATGTGAGAAGACCAACATGATGTAACAAGAAGACTTCGAGAACGAGACGTGCTTCAACTCATACTTATATAGATACCTTATATGAGAGATATAGGTAGAGGAACTGTTTACTTAGCAGTTCGGCACGGTACCATGCGGAAGAATAACAGGATGAGGGGTAAAGGGAAGTGAGTCGAGGTTAGCTGATAAGACGATTCAGCCACGCCGGACCCTCGTGACCATTATGTAACTGTTGGAGGAGCTCGACCGGGAGATCCCCCACGCGTCGCATATGCAAACACTCTCGAAGGATCCAACTATTACTTGCAGCGCATGGCGTGAAGCCGAGAATGATTGGCCAGGCTAGTGAATATCGGATGCACGACCAGAGCGGTTATGCATGTCAGAACGGATCGTTGGTTCTACATCTGGAACAAGATGCATAGGTCCTGAACCGATGTTCTCTGAGTTACTTTGGACCCTTTTTTAGTAAATGTTGGGGAATAATTTGACAATGAGCAGTGTGACTGCTACTGTGCCTTTAGGATGAGGCTGTTAGGCTGAGATGAGACGGCTGAGCTCAGCGAAGTTAAGGCAATATCTCTAATATTGCTTAGGCAGATGAGCTAACCAGATATTGGATAATGGTCGCTTGACTTACATGAGCAATATTGTTGGTGTCTAGGTAACTTGTCTGACTGGGTGAAGTGTCAAAAGAATACGAGTGCTATGTTCCCTGGGGAATGTAATTGTACTTTACATAATATGGGTATTTGAAATGAGAGGTTATTTTTAATAGTTTACGCAAAGTTAGTTAAGAGTGTCTTTGACTTAAAAGTTGACTTAAAAGTTGACTTAAAAGTTGACTAAAGAGAGAATATTGAATTTCTTTTTTATATTAGTGCATTATGTATGACTTTTATGGATATATCGATATTATGCATATATATTAATAACTGCCGAGAGAGAGGCTGGCTCTATCATTCGATCTTACTTGCTATTATTATCATAACTATTGATCTATATAAACAGGGGATGCACTCGGTGTAAACTGCAATTAGGTAACAGTATAGGTAATTTGCGAATGTTTTCATGTGTTAACAATAAATGTCAAGCTTGTCGGTAACTGCCAAATCCAGCCATTGATGTCATGTCCTTCGATCTAGAAGCGTTCGGGTTCGTAGCACTTACACAACATATTGAATTCTTCGTTACCACGTACGGTATGGCCGATTATCCTAGAATACGTCATACCATACACAAATATCCAAGAAGGTAACTACACCTCATCTAATACCTTCCGCACTTGAAGAACATTCGGTTAGGAGGTAGTTTCTCAAATCTAGGTACATCTAAGTAGGCGCCTTCTCTATTTACAGCAATGGCTCTGCTAATCGGGTGTGACCTTCCTTCGCTCATCATATGGGTGCAGTTGAGGTTGCCAGGGGGCTTAGTTAGGTGTTACTTGTTGCCTTTGAGTTTGGCCCCCCTTAAGGTGGAATCTCTTCTAGTAACACGATACTCAATACATAAACAGCCTTACAGCCGTCTGTCTCTTATAAGACTCGATAGTCGACTCTGGCAACGGGTTTATATAGAATCTTCAATATCAATTTCTCATGCTACCTTTCATACCTAATAATTAGTTTGTATTCGGTCAAAGTCAGTCTTGAGTATTTACACAAACCTTACGAATCAATCTCCTTTTATCATGAAGAAACGTATTATCGTTTGTTGCGACGGAACTTGGCAGAATTCGTACAACATGTGCAAACCATACATAGCTGAAGAAAATACTGACATGATTCAGGGACAATGGCTACGTCAAGCCGACTTCCTCCAATCCTGTGCCGACCCTCCAGATTCCGTCGAATGTAACACGCATCTCCAGAGCTTTCAAGAGGGGTTGTTCTAATGGCACATTCCAAATTGTCTACTATCAGTCCGGCGTCGGCTCTAGAGCAGGCGTCGTCGACCGAGTTTTAGGTGGTGCATTTGGAATCGGCATAGCAGAGGTCGGTCTAGATGCTTTTCTTGTAAGTTAGAGACTAACATGAGTCCAGAATATTCGCGAAGCCTATGCCTATATCTGCGCGAACTACGTTGACGGGGATGAAATCGTACTTGTCGGTTTCAGCCGTGGAGCTTTCACCGCGAGATCCATCGGCGGAATGATATCGGATTTGGGGTTGCTAACCCGTGAGGGCATGGAATTCTTCTATCCAGTCTTCAAGGACATGCAGAACTGGATGAACCCCAATTATAAAGACCAATTCCCGCAGGTGCCCTTCCCAAATAAGCCAAAGGGGCCTCATGCCGCCGACGAGTATCGGGACATGCTTGTTAAGGTATGGCATTGATAAAGTTCCTCATGGGTCTTGCAATTGCTAACTAGTAATAGAATGGGTACACCCGGGTACGCCAAGATAAAGGCAAAGGAGATTTGATTAAGGTCAAAGCCATTGGTATGACTAGCAATCGTGATAAACTGACTGGGGACAACGAAGACTTACCATTGCGATAGGTGTATGGGATACAGTCGGCTCGCTAGGTATTCCCCAGGGGAAGATGAGAGAGTTTTTTGCTCGACTCGGTCTCAAATGGCGCAGTCAGGAATAAGTCTCACCAACCTTACACTACTTCGCTTATTAACTGACAATGGTATACATACCGGTTTTATAATACCAGACTGTCTAACAAGATCGAACATGGATTTCACGCCCTCGCACTAGACGAAACCCGCGGCCCGTTTAGCCCGACACTATGGGAGCGACAACCAGAGTATCGGGATAGTTCGGATCTTCGACAAGTCTGGTTTCCTGGTAGTCATGGAAACGTGGGAGGTGGTTGGGCTGATCAAGGCGTTTCTAATATAACCCTTGCTTGTCAGTTCCCCCCTTTTCCATATAGGAGTTAACGCTTATTTGCATAAATAGGGATGATGGATCAACTCTCTTCCGTCGGGTGTGAATTCGTAGACGACGCCCTTGAGAGACTCTACGATCGCAATGTGAGATATTATCACAGTTTGAAGCCGGAAAAAACAAAACGCGAGAGACTTGCCAGCTCCTCTTGTGGATGCTGCGGGGCCATACGTCAGAAAGAGCCCCTACCTTGGGCAGCAATGCCTATATTCCATCCGAACAAACCTGTTCGTCCGTGGTCCCTGCATAGCATCCAAGCGGTGAAGAGCCCAATTTATGACCTCGCTGGACGCGTTACTCGTTCGCCTGGCATGTACAAGAAAATGAATCCCGATCATGGACGACCGACACGTGCCTTTCTTAAGGACACGAATGAGCGCATCCACAGCTCGGTGCGCGTCCGCCTTGCTTGCGAGGGTTTAGGACTCAACGACTCAAAGATTTGGGAATGCCCTGCCTTGTTACGGGTGTGGCGTCCTCGTCGCGTGGCTCAAAGTTTTCCCGACCCTGTACCTCAAGATGCTAGTTGGGGACCGAAAACTAATGGTAATGCTAGAGGGCAACGATCCAACAACATTAACGGTAGCAGTGCTGCTACTAAAAAGGTTATTTATGACGCAGATGAAAACGAAAGTATAACCACACAAGAAGTCAGTTTTTCTCAAGAAGCACGGTGGGTTTGGGAGTATATAGGTCCCGAGGTGGGTGCTCCGTATGTTCGGACGATGGTAGAGGAGAACGTAGGTCCGTGGGAAAGGCATTTGCTGGAATTATCCACCGGCAAAGTACACGTCTACGAGTATGCAGAAGCTCAGGACGTTGATGAGATCAAAGCTTTTGTGAAGAAGTCGAAAAAGTCGAAGAAGGGAAAGGAGGCGAATAAATTGACTCCGTAAAAATGATGAGGGATAAGGATAACCCGTAACAGACGGGAACACTGTTGGCTAGATAGCATTTCTTGGCGTTAGTATCGATAGTCCGTAGTTTTTCTGAACATTGGTTTTATCTCCGATCACAGTAGCACGATTCAATATTCTGCTCAAACTCGAATTTGATATATGCGCAGTATTCCATTCTCAAAAGTCAAAAGTCTTTAATATTGGCTTAACTATTTGAGAAGTGACATAAGTCTTATAAGTTGTGTTGTGTTGAGCTCAGTGCGTCACGTGAGAATAGGCAACGAATTAAACGAATAGTCTAGGTAGACAAGAATTTGACCATCTCTGAGAGACATCTCTCAGATACGATTCACTTGTCAACATCATCTTCTTTGATTTTCTGATCAAGAGAGAACCTGATTTCATATTCGCGCCGTATTTTTCATATATTACCTTCACAGCTCTGGTAGATATGCTATCTATTCTTCGAAAGGCGCGGCTAAAGGATAAGGAGATGAGGATCCTTATGCTGTAAGTTTGATACTTCTTGAACCCCGTAATTTTCAGGTGGGTTAGTTGGGCTGATGACAAGGGGAATAGGGGCTTAGATAATGCGGGCAAGACTACGATCGTCAAGAAGGTAATGAATGAGGATGTCAATACGGTCAGCCCGACCTTGGGCTTTATTATCAAGACGATTGATTATGAGGGGTGAGTCTCGGGTGTTTTTCTCTCTATATCCCGTCTTGGCTGTTATGATGAAGGATATTAACATTTCGATAGGTATAAACTGAACATTTGTAAGTCGAGCTAAGCGCTGATTGATTGATTAATCATCTATGATGGAAACGCGTGGGGGGGCTAACGCATTGGTGATTAAATGGAAATAGGGGATGTTGGTGGCCAGAAGACGCTCCGATCATATTGGCGTAACTACTTCGAAAAGACGGATGCCCTTATATGGGTCGTCGATGCGACAGACCGACTAAGAATAGATGACTGTCGAGAAGAACTCCACGGATTACTGCAAGAAGAGGTTCGTACATTCATACCTTTTACTACTTTATGGATTGATTGGTAAGAGTGATAAAATGGCTGACAGAAACATGGTACATAGCGTCTCTCGGGAGCCTGTTTGCTAATATTCGCCAATAAGACCGATGTACAGGGTTGCATGGATGAGACTGAGATACTGGAAGGACTCCGGCTCGAAGCTATTAGAACACATCGGTGGCATATCCTACGATGCAGTGCTATGACAGGAGAGAATCTAAAGGAGGGTTTGGCGTGGGTGGTTGAGGACGCCAAAGCGAGATTGTTCTTGTATTAATGGGTATGAGTAGAGATAAACACATGATATTATGTCGACGCATACAACATAAGAATTATACGAAACGCGATGTGACAGATTGATGATGAAAGCCTTTTTTGTTATTTATCAATTTGCCTATTACAAACAGTACGAATTCGGGGTTGAAAGTTGACGATTGGTTCGGTTTACAGTTCGACTTACAAACAACACAACATTTGTAGGGCGCATTGACGCTAACCCTTAAATGGATCAATATCCACAAAGTTTCTAGGTCAGTTTCATCATTTTGGTGCGTTGTCGGGCACCGGGCAGCCAGATGCCAGGCGGCTAGTCTCCGCTGGGGTTATCGGGCGGGCTTCGTAATTGGTTCTGGATTAAACTCGGTGGGCATCATTTTGATCGCACCTCGCACAAGCTGACAAGGAAACGGCGGCCTACAGGGATTTAGACGATGACAGCCGGAGAAACCAGAGTCCACTTTGGACTTGCCTTTCCGCAGTTGTTAAAGCAACTTTTTGTTTACCGTAAACTCTCGTAACTTGATTCATATTAGAGTCCTTTTGACTTTCTCATATACATGTATGATTTGGACTGTTTAACTAGATATTTTATTAGGCTTAGTTCCTAATTAGGCACAGCTTCACATACACTAAGCGATAAGAAACAACCTTTCTTGTTATTTTCCTTCCTTTTTTAAATACGGCCTCTACCCAACTCCGTGCCCGCATCCGAAGAGAACGGTGTAAACAAAAATATCTATCTACCTACCCTTATCCCTTCCCCCCTACGTGTTGTGCCGTAAACTGTCTGCATTTCGCATTGATCCTTGGGATCTACCGGTAAAAAGTAAAAATGTCCGAAGACGTATCCAAATTCCTACTCCAGGTTAAGGAGCTAGGTGATCGACGAATTGAAGAAGACGAAGCTCGTTCACGAGAACTTGAAGAGAGAATATTACGAGAAAGAAAAGAACGAGAAGCTCGGCGCGCAGGTATGAAATTACCGTATCCGTTCTTGGTCTAATTGCTTGCTTTCCCATGTCACCCTCTTAAATTTCAGAACAGGATTTAGGGAACATGGTTGTGGCTATCGCAAGGTTTAATTAACTAATTATTTATTTTTCCTTAGAGCGTGCCAGGTCTATTTCACCTCAAAAATCCTCGCCAGTTAATACCCCACCGCCTTCAGCCCACCAAGCCAACATTCCTGCTTCGCCTGGCCGATTAAACCTGGATGAATCACCTATCTTAGGGCTTCCTATCAATACTCAATCATTTCATTCTAACGCCGAGGAAATGGTCAGCTCTGGAACATTTTCCGGCTCGGCTTCGAAAGAAAACGAATCTCCAATCGACTTGGAAACCAAGCAGACTCCTCAAACATCACCTACGCGAGCTAGGGGACTTTCATGGCAAAGACGACCTAATTCGCAAACCTCCGAACGTTCTCGAACTCGGCCGTTATCTGTAGTAGCCGCCGAGAACGCTGCACGGAATACCCCTTCTGAACCTCCTTCGGCGACCGAAAGTCTATCTAGGGATCAACCTACCCCAGCATTGTCTAGAGATTCTTCATGGCCCCGTCAAGCTGCAGACGGAGGTGCTACTTCTGCTGTCTCTAGGAAGAATCCGATTGAGGATAGTCCAGCTGCTGACGCTTCTCCAACGACGGCTCAGCTCCCGGAAAGGTCCCGTGCAACTAGCGAGGTTTCAAGAGAAGGTATAGATTCACAACCGACTTCCCCTGACCTACATAACAGGTTAGGTTCTCCTTTGCCTTTGACAGCGTCGCAAAAACTAGATCCTCCCACCAGTGATGACCAGCTGGAGACAGAGAACGGTCAAGACCAGTCTCCAATCATGTCTCCCTCAGGACGAACTTCACCGTCTAAGCTGGACAGATCAGGCTCACCGACGAAGGGAATGGGCGGGTTTGTACAGAGCGCCATGATGAAACGATCGGATAGCATCAAGAGGTGGAGCGTTCAGTCACCAACTGGTGTGCCTCGGATAGACCCGGTTGTCTCGCATAGAACAGGCGGTGGGTCTAGATCAAGGCCTGCCAGTTTAATTCGTGATCCTTCAATGGAAGCTTCGCCAAAACCTACGCCTAGTCAAGAGGAAGAGCGTCGTGAGGAGGATATAGCTGGCACCGAGAAGCCCGTTGACCCACTCAAAGTTGAAATTAAACCCTTACCGAACTCACCGGAACAAGAATTAGGACGAGCTACACCTACTAGTCCCTCCAAGACTATGGATTCTAGGAGATGGAGCCCTACAAAGTCCAGCTGGCTTGAATCAGCTCTAAACAAACCCGAGTCTCCCAAGCGGGGCCACAGCCCTTCGAAAAGTCAGCCGTCTTGGATGGCAGATCTCCAGAAAGCAAAAGCCGAGAAAGCAGCCAGCTCTAGTACTGAGAGAAGCAGGTCACCAACTGTTTCGCATAAGCATCAAGTTAGTATTGGCGGACTTATGAGGTCTTCTGCACCTGGCACTACTGCGAAGCCACCGCCGGTTGGCTTGGGTGTTCTTAATATAGGTGCAGCCGCTCGTCCCGAGGACAGTAACAGTCCGAAAGATGTTCAGAGTCCCATAACGCCGGGCATCAAGAGCCCAGATTCGGAGCGCAAATTACCATTACCGGCTAGCAAACCAAAACCTGATATGCCGGCGAAGATAGACTTCCGAGCCAATTTGAAACCGAGACAAGTCCCGGTAGCTACTGATGATAACCCAGAAAGCGAGCTTAAAAATGTCTTCAGTAAACTTCGGAGGACGACAACGCAGAATTATGTTGCTCCAGATGAGCTTAAGGGTAACATTTTGAGAGGAAAGGCGTCCCTGAACTTTACCGGTGGTCCGCAGAAGACAGAGCGTGTTGACGAATTCAAAGAGGCTATCCTAACAAAGAAGAAGGATTTTCAGGCAGTACAGGCAGAGGGCCGTGGCGTGTCGCGAAATAGTAGCACGGCGAGTGAAACACCAGTTCCCGAGGGTATAGCAAGGCGGAACACACTTCTAAGGTCTAATACGCTCGGCCAAGACTCTGCTGCAGCAGTACGAGCAGCAATTGCGGATCTTCCAAAGCCAGGTATAGTCCCAAGACGTGATTCTACCCAGGATACACCGTCTGGCAAGCCACAAAAGTTTGGAGGTGCTGGGAATCTGGACCTAACTGCGGGTTCTGCTTCTAAAGCAGACCTTCCAAGCATCCCGAGGAGAGGTTCGGCTCAAGCCGTCCCAGTCTCTAAGGACGCGAATGTCCCTGGCCGGCTACAGGGAAAGACTTCAGTCGGAGGCTTGGCTGGTCGATTTAATCCTGCTCTTGCTGGCTTAATCGCTAGGGGCCCCTGGCGTGGGCGCCGGGTCTTCATCCGGCACTACAACGTCAAAACCACGCGATGCTGCTTCTGAAGTGAATGATAACGAGGCAGGCTCAGGGCCAAAGTTGACACATATGACTAAGGGTCGTGCGCGAGGACCTAGGAGAAAGGCACCGACCTCAACACCAGCCGCAGCCTCCGGTGAACCAGAGGAAACTTCGTCTATCAATGTACCAGTTGGACGCCCGATATCGCCAGAGAAGTCTCTCGATTCCCCGTCAAAGCCTGAAGTGAACGATGCAGGCAAAATTGAACTAGCAAGGCCAAGCTCGCAGCCTAAATCTCCTAACCTTTTCACAAACCCATTTGCCGCCGCGGTGCCAGAAGCCGGTAAGACTCCGGGTCCGAACAAAATTCATGAACAGGTAGCCGCCTTCGCGAGTCAGAGGAGACCACGGTCGCCAACAAAAGTATCCGATGAGCCCAAAGAATCCACCTCGCAACCGCCGTCTCCGAAGAAGCTCGATATGAGACGAATGTCACGATTTCTTGATGATACAACAACACAAGCTGTTGGGAAAATGGGTGAGCCTCAGGTGGTGAAAGATGTGAAGGGGGATGATGATGAAATGCCTTCTGTGGCAAAGCCAAAACCAGGTTCTGACAAGCCTCTTGTTCAGGATCTACCAAAACCGCAACCTCAGTCGCCGCCGTTGAGCAAGCCCAGGGTACCATTACCGGATCCTCTTTCTTTAGGTCCGAAGAAGCTTTCCTCTAACGACGCTTTCGGCTCTTCTACCTCGCCAGAAATTGTAAAGACTCCTGCTTCGATCGAACGACCCTTACCCGCTGTTCCAACGCATAATGGCTTAGAAAAGGCATTGCCCCCTCGTCCGCTACCGGCGGAACCTAAACCAACCCCACAGTCCCCCCCTAACTCTAGCTCAAGAGCACCAGCCGAGACCTCATCGCCTGTACGATCGCCCACCAAGCAGTCCTTTGAAGCGTCGACTTTGCTTGGTGATTTCTTCGGCTCTGAACGTGCACGCAAAAGTTATAACGTAGATGCAGCTGAATTGCTAATGCATCGACTAAGTATAACACCAGCTAGGGTTCAAACATTAAGTGCACAGCTATTCCAATTCTCAGCGGACGGCAAGAAAATGCCTGTTCCAGCCCATAACGAGCGAACACTGTTTGAAGGGGAAATGTATATTTGCTCTCACACATTCAAAGATGAATCGGGCAAGAAGTTTACAGAGGTCTATTTCTGGGCGGGAGATGATGTGCCGCGCTCTACTGTGGACGACGCATCACTATTCGTATCACGGGAGGCGCGAGCTCTAGGCGGCAAGCTCGTCAAACTTCACCAAGGCAAAGAAAGCCCCGAGTTTCTACAAGCACTTGGAGGTATAGTTATTTTCCAGCGAGGGTCAGGTAATAAGTTCGACTCACTAGCTCCGCATATACTCTGCGGACGACGATATCAAGGGCATATCGTCTTCGACGAGGTTGACTTCACGCCTGTATCTTTATGCTCTGGATTCCCTTATGTTGTGTCAACAGCTGGTAAATGTTACTTGTGGAAGGGTAAGGGTGCTGGGGTCGATGAGCTAAGTTGCGCACGCCTCATAGGAATGGATTACGCACTATCGGGCGAGATGGAAGAAATTGAAGATGGTCGTGAGCCAGCAAGCTTCTGGGATCTTTTTGATGCAAAGTCCAAGGTCATGTCTGCAGATCATTGGCGTCTCAAGCCGAACTACGATAAATACTGCTGCAGGCTGTTCTGCTCAAACGCAGCCTCCAAGCAGCAAGTAAGTTGCACACCTTCCCCCGTTCGTCACACGGGCTCTTATTAATGCATTATACCCTATAGATCGTTGAGATATCTCCTTTCGCGCAGACGGATCTACGACCAACGCATATTTACGTCCTCGATGCGTTCTTCGAGCTGTACATCATCGTAGGGTCCCGGGCCCAAGCACAATACGCGTCGTTCCATAACGCGTTAGACTTCGCACAAGAGTACGGCATTCTCGCAGCTGGAATGGAGGATAGGCCGTTCGTCCCATTTTCGACCGTAGTGCTGGAGGGAATCCCTCGAGATATGAAGAGTGTATTCCGCAAATGGCGCGACGTCGACAGCCCGACAATTACGAATGTGAGCACCGGCCTCAAAAGAGGGCGTAGTTTGCGGGTTGTGCCCCTCAACCAGGCACTGCAGGCACTGAGTGATTAGGAATCGCATCAGTCCTAATGGTGGCACCTGGAATTTTAGGCAAATGAGTAGAGTTTGGTACTTTGCAGGAGGGGTAGATGTTGGCACCTAGCATAATATCAGCCATATGGCTGTGCCCAAGGGATGAGGCCTAGATGGTCTGATGTTGCACGTGCTTACTCAGTACGTGCACGCCTGTTCAATTCGTGTATCATTTAGGGCTGTACGGATCGGATCGAAGGCAGAAATGGTGTTGGGGTAGAGGCTGGTTGTATGTATGCATGTTCTGGCGGGGAGGCGTAAATGCTTATTTGTAGTCAGCGACATCTCTGTTCTATACGCCTGACTCTTCACACTACATATCACGACGAGATGATGGACAGACACGCAAGGAGATTGAGGTTTGAGACAATAATGCGCCATCCAAGTTCACGAGCTTTTGAACTGTTAGAGTACCTAGGTATATATTGGCTTTTTATGCTATGCTCTGCTGGGCTGGGCTGGGCTGGGCTGACTTGCTTGTTGATACATACGAGTAGCAGGATATCGAATACCATACGACAATTCTGATAATGGACTACTTTGAAGTTACAGTGAAGCAGTGCGGTTATAGTTTATGAGGTTGGACGAATGATCCGAGCTCTTACATATGGAAATTTCCTTATAGGGGGTTCACCGTAGCAATACAATCACAGGATATACCGTCCTTCGGTACTATGCACTATAGTATCTAGGTTAGTTGGTAGGGCAACCAACAGCGTCATACCCACTCAAATCGTTAAGGATGTAGGGCTATCTCGGACGGGGCTGGGGGAACTTGTCAGCTTCTTATGCCGCGTTGCCCAGTCAAATCATCACTGCTTATTTATGTATGGGGTGGCTCGTACTATGCAGCCGCATCCATGTGAGTCCTACGGCATAGTCCTTCTGCTGATAGATCCATATGCCCTCTTTGAGCCGCGATCATGTTCGATATGACGTGACGCAACTTTGCTCACTTGTTAGTTCACCTGTGCCACCAACATATGTATAGCTCCGTATAATATGCCCTGTTCGTATGAACTCCTACTCAAGGCTCTGTCTATTCACAATTTTGTTTCGGGCATAATTTCCGTATGCAGCAGCTGCAAACAAAAACAAGGCTTCGGGCACTTCGGCCGGTACCGCATGTCGCATATGCAGCAGCGCATGTAAGTCTGACGTAAAGGCGTCTCTCTCTCTTCTCCACGGAACTAGGAACGGGCGTTTTTTTCTTTTTTTTTCTTTTGGGCTTTGCTGAGAAACACACCTACAACTTGCTACCCGATACAGAAACTTCGTAACTCGGTGGACACGCACTAACAGAAGATCCCGCAAGCCACGAAGACTAAACTAGGCCGTAGCTTAGTGCTGCCGGTCGTAATTAGGATAGGGCGGGCGCGCGCAGACATGAATCAGGCGCAAGACGGAGAAAAAAAGGTAAGTCAGCGAACTAGCGGAGAGCCTCGGGATAATCGGATACGAACTTGTTTTGCTTTTTTTTCTTTTTTTGTTTACCCTTTTTGGCGAGACATCGATGGTGTAGATAGTGTAGAAAGGGAACTACACTTACTCGAACAACGTCTCCCATCGCGCTGGAACAGTATCTCAGCCCTAACACTAGGTAGAGTCATGACTAAGTGGTGCTTCTTGTGATCTCTTATACGAGGGAGTCTAAAACATAGGTAGGTAGAGGGCTAATAAGAGAGACTCGATGCTACCGTAGCAAAGCAGCGTCGCATACATGCTACATTAGAACCGTCGACTCATTCTTGAAGACGAGCCGCTTGCTATTTATTATTAGTGCATACCACCATTCCCGTGTCCTCTTCGCAAACACGCCAGCCAGCCAGCATCGCGTCTGCATCTGCCACAGATGCCCATTACGGAGAGGCAACATATATCCAATCTATGACGTAGCCGGGCGTGTTTAATAGCACAAATATAGCCCAGGGGGGTTGGTTGGTTGGTTGGTTTGGTTGAGCGAAATTTCCCCAGCTGACGCGGGCTGACGGGGCTTGAGACAAAATGCTGTAGGGCGCTAATTATTGCTCAAAGATGTTTTGCGCGCGCACAATCGTGTAATTCAAGGTTTTGAAATAGAGGATTGATCGTCGAAATCGTCGGCCCACCTCCGGTACTTGTTGATCCCGATCTCAAGACGAGAATACACACAGATGCAAGGGCATGATAAACTCCGGTGAGGAAAGTAAGTTAGTTGTCTTAGAAACCAGACTTACTTATTCACACCTACTCGAGATTCAAGCCACGGCTTCAAAAAGACAAAAAAGGATACTAATTAACTTCTTAAAATTAATATGCCTTGGTGACAAGGCATCATAAAAACTATATACAAGAATATGTCTTTAAAAACTATGGACTACATGTAATAATCCCTTCAGATACCCGTAAACATTAGACATGATCATGGTCCGTAAAATCGAATCGTCTTTTTTCGTTTGGAAAAGATTGGTATGGGATATATATGCCGCCGCCGAGTCCCTCCCCGCGCCCTGTTCCGTAAATGAATGCTTTCCGCCCGCAATGGGGTTTACCGCCGTGCTTATGCTAGACCCTTTAATCCTGTATTCGTGATTTTTGACTTTTAAGAAAAGTGGCTTGCTTTAGCTGCCTATGTTTCAAAGCGACCAAGCTTATAGCAGGGCTGCGAGACCGGCAAAAGCCAAGACGGCAGCGACAGGGGTAGCCTGAGGCGCGAGAGCGCTCGAGGGAACCTGGGGAACACCGGTGGAAGAGGAGGCAGGGACCGAGGGGACGTAGGTGGTACCGACTGCGCTGGTGGCTGCGCTGCTGGAGGCGGGGACGGAGATAGTGGTAGGGTAAGGCACAGTCGTGGCGGACTTGGACTTGGTGACGATGGTAGTATCGCTGTATGTAATCCAGACAGTCGGGCTGGCGGTGACGGTCTCGCCTGCAGTGGCTTCGGAGGTGACGGTCACATCAATCTCCTTGGTCTTAGTGACGGGGAGGGTCTGCGTGACGGTGTACTCCTTGGTGGTGTAGAGCGTCTCAGTACCGGTCTCGGTAACGTAGATGGTGTTACCCTCGGAAACGGTAGTGTGGACTGTCTCCGGGCAGGTGACAGTCTCAAAGACCTCGGTAGACACGTGCTCGGTAACGGTGTACGAGGTGTACTCAGTAGCGGTCGTGGGCACCGCGGTCTTGATGGTCGAGGTTGAGGTCCATGTAACAACAACTGTGGAACCCTCTAGAGTCTTGGTCTCAACAACGGGGCAGAGCGAAGTCAGAGTGGTGTAAGCAACATCCTCTGTGGTCTTCGTAGCACCAGGTCCAGTTACAGTCTCAACGAAGGTGGTGTCGACATAGGTGACTGCTACACTGGTCGTGGTATATGTTGTAACGTAGGTCTTGCCAGGAGCGGTGACCGTCTCCGTGACAGGGCACGTAGTTGTGTAAGTGACCTCGACGGCAGTAGTAGTGCCAACAGTGGTATCAGGAGCAGTTACAGTAGCCTCGCCTCCGCAGTTACCTCCCGCGCACGAGGTGACAACCACGGTTGAGGTGGTGTAAGTGGTTTCCTCGTAGGTCCTAATAAGCGGTGAGTAGGTAGGTTATACTAAATGTTGATATCAAGACGCGACTTACGATCCTCCGTAGGTGATCGTGTTAGTGATCGGGCAGACAGTAGTTGTCTCGTAGGTGGTGGCGGTGACAACGGTTTCGTGGTCCTTGCCTGCTATGACCGAAGCGGCCAAAGCCAATGCAGCGTAAACAGCCTTCATTTTGAATTTGATAGTCGCTAGTAAAGCGGACAGGATGTATAGCGAAGGTAAGCTCGAGCTAAGGAAGCGACGGGACTTAGCGAGGGTCTTAAGTAACCTTAACGAAGGAGTTACTCGATAGCGAGGGCCTTGAGAAAGCAGCAGGCTGGGGAGGTTGGTGATGAGAAGGAAGATATAGAAAAACGGGATGGTAGGCTCCTTATATCTTCGTCCTACCCATACCATGCAGCAGAGCTACACAGCGTCGCTAGCGGATTATCATGACATATTCTCACGACCTAAGTGCCCGGCCAATTTACAGACAACAAAAGGCTCGCTCGAAAGCTTGCCTTGTGCCTTGTGCCCTGTGTAACGGAGATAAGAGTGGACCAAAGCCTCCATGTCGGCGGATTGGATAGACGTGGTTCCTAAGAAGGAAATTGTTGCTGAACACGCCCACTAGTGTCACTAGAGACAACTCGACTTGGAAAGGAACAGTCGATCGTTAGCGACCGGCTCGCCGATCAAGCCGTCCGTTCCACTTTCTGATGAGAAAGTCATTCAATACGTATGTAATCGGTCGACGGTGGTGGGTTTTCGGCAACCGGAAGATTGAAAACTAGGTGACGACGGTGCAGGCCTAGCCCCCGGCTATGCAGGCCAAGACGATATCGCAGATGCAAGGGAAAGGCTGGTTGTCCTACTAGGATGTCCAGGATGTTTACAGCTCGACGAGGTTCCAGGGATCACCCATGTCTGCTGGTAACGATGATGTAGTCGAGGCTGAGATCTTGGAACCACACTGGCCCGACAACACCACCCAACCCCTCATGAGTAACATGTGGTGCATAGAGATGGATGTCACCGCTACAAGCTGCATGACCCAGCCCGGTAGGACTGTGTAGACAGCACTAATACCTAAATCCATCTCGAATAGTTCTATCTTATTCCGATGTCGAGGCAGCTAGTCGCGAAGCACTATTTCTTTAGTAGTACAAATCTATGCAGACTTATTAAGCGATAACGCACACTAGAAGGCGGATCTAGAGGCGCTTTTGTGCCTTATAGAAAGCGGGCAAGCGGGATGGTACCTAGTCCAGTAAGTATTATTTGTTGCCGCAACGTCGTGAGACTTTTAGAAAATGATTACGCTGCGGTGATGCCCGGAGCATTTCCATAATCCCAGTCCTCCAGATCGAGATTGCGGGCTTACCTACCCCAGGTATAAGCGACGAGATAAAATTCTATCGCCGTCATCGTAGGGTTTGCCGAGGTTTCTAGTTGCACCAGCAACAGTTAGCTAACTTAGAGCCAGAGAGGTAAGCTCGTGTCTGCATGGGAAGATCTGCGTGCTGTATCTGTAGGCGTCCAGTAAGATGATAAGAAGAACTGTGATTCTTGTGATTCCTGTAGCAAAACTTGCTTTTGGAACAGCCAGTCGACTTGTTTCTCCACAGTCCACGCTGATAGACTGGGGGACTCACCCGTCGAACTACACTAGGTCCGGCCGCCTTGCCGTTCCCCTGTACCAAAGCCAGTTAGTTGCATACTAAATGAAGTATGGTCTATGCCTATGGCTTAGCGTTATGTTCCGGTGTATCAACTGGAAAACTCTATTACCGCCTTGGCTTTCTAGGACACTCTTCATCCCGAGCCGAACGGCAAGCTACCGGTAGCTTGGGTCTTTCCCATATGCTTCTCTCCACCCGTGGGACGGCAACGGTAACACCACAAGACTGAGAAACGAGCCAATACTAAACTCTAGGTCGCGAAAGATTGTCTTACTCGGTGTACCATAGTAGTTGTATGAGCTGGCTTTCGTTCTGGTCTTCGTCGTGGTCGGAAAACATGGTCGCACTGCGGAGATAATTGGCTTTTCTTCTACAACATCGTGTCACTTGAACCAATTCAGGGCAATGATGGGCGATATTCTGCAGTGACACAGCATTGCATTGACGTTCTCGCGCAATTGGTGTTCGCGTGGGTGCTAAGTTGCAAGGTAGCAAATCTTTAGCAATCTTTAGCAATCATTTTTTATAATAACCGAATGATCGTCCTGGCTAATCATTAGAACTCGAGTCGTTGCCATACTATTGCCATGTTCTTGTGCTAGGGCGGGTCTGAACCCGATTCCTTCGCGTTTGACATTGGTAGATTAGGAGCCGGTGAGTTGATTAAGCTACTCGTATCCGTTCAGCAACGTTGTAATTGTTTGGTTTTTAATCTTCGCGATTGGAATTTTGGGGAAATTTGACTCTCTTTCTCTTGATAAATGCATAATATTTTTAAGCCCTCAGAATATCTATATGTTTAATGCATTAAACGATGATACATATATGCATATATTAAGCTTCTTTACCTAAAGACTAAATTATAATAGGTAACTACATATCCACCAAGACTAAGAGTCCTTGATCGCAACGATGATCTCCTACTTGAAAAGAAATATCTCTCAATATCCACAAAACTCCGGGGGTTTTTCTTTAGTTAGTTGTTTACGTAAAGTCAGTATTAGGTTGGTTTACGTGGTTCTGTGTCAAGTCCCAGGTTACTCGGTCACTTCGAACAGTGTCAAGACTGGAATAATTATACGAATCAATAAGACAGTTAATATCGTACAACCTGCAGTTCCTAAACTCCCACATATGATCTATACCTATACAAATATCACAGTTTATCATAGAGAATCACCATATCGACACAGCTAGACATGATACTCCTTCACCTACCGATTCCTCTGAGCCTCCTGTCTTAGCTCGATCATGACCTTGGCGATAGTGTTCAAAGTAGTCCTCGAAGGTCCGTACGCTACCTCCGAACCAAAGCGTTGCATGATCTTATCTGTGTGCCATTTCCTATTTTCTCCATTCATGAACTTGAATCGTTTCTCGCCCGAGTTCATCATCGACTCCGGCGGTGCCTTAGAGAAGAATAGCCTCACGCTGGCTTCATTGACATCTGATCGTCGTCCTGATTTTGCCGGCCAGGGGATATTTCCTGGAATCATACCAATGCCGTCGTTCCATCCTTTGGTATAGCGATCCCATGCAGAGCGCCATTCTTCTGCTTCCTTTTCCGCCTTCTCCTTGGCTTCCCGCTCTTTCTTCTCCTTGGCAAGACGAACTTTCTCGCGGAACCTCCTATCGCGGGCTTCATCTTCTTCTTTCCGCCTTTGCTCCGCTTCTCTCCGTCGCTTTTCCTCTTCTTTTCGCTTCTGCTCCTCTTCCTGTTTTCTTTGCTCCTCTTTCCTTCTATCCTCCTCCTCTTTACGTTTTTGTTCCTCTTGCCGTCTCTTCTGTTCCTCTTTCCTTTTCCGCTCCTCTTCCCTTTGCCTCTGTTCTTCCCGTTGCCTCTGCTCCTCTGCTCTTCTCTGTTCCTCTTGTCTTCTCTTTTCCGCTTCATACTTTCTCCACTCCTCTTGTCTCCTCTGTTCAGCCTCATGCTGTCTCTGTTCCTCTTTCCTTCTCAATTCTTCCTCCATGCGATCCATTCTTTCTTTCTGTCTCATATTTTCCCACATCATTTGGTTAAATTGGTGTATGAATGCATCATACGCAGATCTATCCATATAGGGTTGGCCTTGAGGCATACCGCTGTACCCCCAAGTATTCGTGCCACTATGTGCACACGGCTCGGTGTTTATAGGATTTGAAGATCCAAGGCTATGCTTGGCAGCCCAATCCTTGAGGCTAGACCGCCATTGACGAAGCACATCTGGAAGTTGAGATCCATGATTGTAGCATAACAAGATATCTGCCGCTTCGCGGAGTTCCGGTAAGTCCACTACTTCGCAGGCGGGTTTACTTGCCAAGTTGCGGAGAACACTTTGCGCATGCTGGACTTTGTGGCGAGCAACTTGTCTGCGACACCTTATACCCTTCAGAGTGGTACCAATACAAGTTATAGCGTAAGAGGAATGGTTGAAAAGCCCCAGTACAGCATCTGGATCCCAGATCTGGGAAGTTGGGGAGTCGCTAAAAAGGACACCACCGCGATAATACATAGTTGGGAAATATTGTCAACCTTCTAGAAAGTCGTGATTTTGGGTGTCAGATAGTAGTTTGATAATGGTGCTACTACCTGGTTCGTATCTCAACTCCATAGAAGAATGCCATATTCTTATACTTACCAAGGTAGTTGGCTCCCTCCCGTTCTTTATCACTCATTTTCAGATCGACGAATACATTTCCCGTAGCCTGCATTCAACTACGCTGTCATGAGAAAGTGCTACAAAGTACATTGAATTACAACCCCCGTGTAGAGTAGCATTGCCGTACAGAAGAGGATCACGGGCGCGGGGTTATAAGTCTTCTAGTGGTGCGACATGGCACAGCCCCATGGGCGGACTAGATGCGACCAATATGGATTGTTGGAAATATATGCACTCCCTTACAGTCAAACCGAACTATTCCTGGCATATAGAGAGTGACCACGTATAACCGCATACCCTTAAAGTCTATGGGATCTTAGACGAGCTCGATAATGAGCAGCAACGAATAACATGAACAGCTTAAACTCTAAAGGTTAGATCATGCTTCGATTATCGTCCTATATCTTAGGGCGGCTAATTTTCAAACTCTGTGATCCTTTTGAGAAAGAATCAAGGAACCGTAAGGACGAGAAAAAGGCCGCAGTATCAGAGACATGTTGGTTGTGTACAACCAATCAGAAGATATTCCATCAGACTGGCTGTTGATATGATTGGCTGATGCAATGCCAGGGTGTATAGTATCCCTTACTCCTACTGGTCAACTCTTAACGAAGGCCGAGGTGGTCTAAGCACGATATCTGGAGCATGACATCCCGCCGAACTTATCCTTAGTATCCCCTTGACGATTTAAGGTCTCGTGGAGGGTCTCCTATATTATTTATAGGGATTGTAGTACGACTTATAACATGCCAGAGGCCTGAAAAGGAGTTCATACTAGGATGATCCGTTGCATCGAAGCTCAGCGTATACCTAAATAGGTGTTACCTTCGGCGCTTAGCAAACACCACTAGGAAGGCCGGGTTTTTCAGCTCGGCCCGTGTCGCGAAGCACAGCGTTTTACCCGAAGCAACTCCTTACGAACGCTTATGAGGTATTTCACATGATATCTTTTAGTGAAGGCGATCTTAGCACCTGGAATAGCATTACAAGTCGGACTATAGCTAGAGGTTCTTTGCTTTCTTTATCGTACTGACTCACGACCTTGATGACCAAGGAAGATCCAGTCCATGTAAGGCTACCTCTTAGGGAACGTCAGTCCAGATAACTTACTACTCCGGGCCGTGGAGGTAGTTGCCGTCGGCATTTAGTGCTGTTTCAACCATGCTTATCACTAGATTCCTAGGACTCGTTCTAGTATCGAGGCCCGTACTAGGCTAGCCTCATGCATAATAGTCAGGCTATTCACATCCCGTCGAATGAGTCCAGTGGTAGCTTTCACGTCGACAGAGTAAAGTTCACCCGAGCGGTAAGGAGATCTACACTGCTCGTCGACCATCTCACGGACCATTGTATGTAATTTTGTCCACCATCGTTCGGTTTGGGCATAACGGCTGCTACATGTAAGCATGCAAGTGGTCTTCAATTTCTATTACTGTGACATGGGTAAGTAGTTACTAACCCACGATTGAGCTTGGGGTGTCCCCGGAAGACCTGCTTTTTGGTAGTTTACTAGTAATCCTTAGCCTTTAGGCACAAGACGAAAGGGTGTGGAAAGGCGGTCAGGGTTCTCAATGCTACATTCTCGCCAACTCCGAATATACTCCAGCAGTTAGAAGTCTATGGTTTGCCCGTGAGTCTGCCTATCACTTTTGCGCGGCCTCCGCGGTTAGTATTAATATATTCCTTCATTTGCTTTGTATCAGACTCACAGCCTTGAAGATACACGTGAATAGCAATGCCACTATAAAATACGACGCTCTCTTTCTGAATATCACAGTTGGAAGGTTACGTTACCTACTAACGTTAGCAAATTCCAGCCTATCACTCCTTGCATATTGCTACTTGGTTACTTGATTGTAACAAAAGATCAGCACACGGACAAAGTTTTCACCTTCCCCTACTCCCCATAACTATCGATGTAGAGGTCTCCTTTTCGCCGAGGAAAAGGAGAGAGGGAACTATTGATATTAGCTGCGTAGAAACCCGTGCCGCAGTAGCGTCGCTATATATCGGCCTTATAACCGTTCCTGGAGTACACGGGTTCCCAAACGCCGTGTTACTGCTGCAGGATAGTAAGACTGTGAACATACCTTTATCCAAATTGCTACCCTGCGGAGTGTTTTACTGGCAATGCTATGGATCTTCAAAGACCACTTGGTCTAAGGGATTCGAGATCACCTTCCGTGACCTTTTACTGAGTCGTTCTGATTTCAGGGGCTATTAAAAGCAATCAGCTGAACTAGCTACTCATCATACCGTTACAACTTGAAATACTCCCCAAGAACCAAATATACGAGATGGGGGTAAAGAAGCCGGCTTATCCCCGCAGAATTATATGTCTATTCTGAGGCCTCCCTGTTTCTATTGTTTCTACTTTCCACACCGATGTTTTCCTGCTCTCTGATTTTGGGAATTTACTTTTCGTACTATGCTTTGCTTCCTCTCCTTAGTAATGACCTTGGATCTGTGTACTTGCTAGTCGCTTGCCGTCGAAAACGGCGTGATCGTGTCATGCATTTGCTCTAGCCCTTCCCCGACTTCTATACTATAACGTTTTAACTTTCTAACTCCGACTAGAGAAGCCTGAGTCTGGCAAAACAATCTTATTTTGCTAGATATCGGAGGCGTTAACGCTTGACAAGGTGCTCCGTGTATTAGTTTAAAATTTTAAAACAGAAACTTTCAACCACCTTTCCAGTTCATTCGTCCAACCCAGTCGTTCATCGCCTAATGCCAATCCCAACCCGTGAGGACCGTCGGGAAGGACAAGAAGTTCAAAGGGTCTTTCGTACTTAGCCATCGCCACAGCGAACCCCAACGTATTCTGCACCGGCACTACGTCGTCATTCGAAGTATGAAATAGGAACGTTGGCGGCGTGTTCCCATCTACGCGCTTCTCGGCGGACATGGCATTCTCGACGTCACTACCGGCCCCGCACCCGTCGCCGATTAGGTTGCGCCGAGAGCCCTCGTGGGTGGTCCCCGCCGCCATGCTGATAACTGGATAAGCAAGGATTGCAAAATCCAGAGCCGCATCGGGATTCGTCACGGTCACAGCTGCGAGGTGTCCACCGGCACTAAATCCCCATACCCCCAGTCTGTCAACTCGTCCCGAGGCCCGGATCTGCCGCACCGCCTCAAGCGCCTCGCGCTGCGGGGCCGGGAAGATGGGCGCTGGATGTGACGGGCCGGCGGTCGTATAGGAGAGTACCCACGCATCTAACTGGTGGTCATTGAGCCATCGTGCTGGGTCTATTCCCTCCTTTTCCATGGAAATAAACTCGTACCCGCCGCCTGGGAGTACGAGAACCCCTGTGCGGCTAGGGTTCGATGCGGGGTAGAAATCGAGCTTCAATTCTGGAGCCATATCGATTAAGATGACGAAGTTAGTGAATAGAAGAAAGACAATTAGGCCAGAAGTTCTGGGCTGTAGCTTAGAAAGTTATTATAAAATGAGAAGAAGAAAATGCCGCTAATTTCGTGCCATTTAAGGAAATATTGTGACTGGCTGGCTCCTACTTTCTCTCTTTCTATGCTTTACATACAGAAGCCCCTGATCTTAGTACAGCAGGTAGGGTGATGGATCCAGCTAAATCAAGCCAGCATTTTATATTTTATTGACGACAGATTGTAACATCGAAGGCCGATATCCTCCTTATTAGATGCAGGTAGGTATATGTATATTATTAAGCTTGAGCAAAATCCATAGGCTATCATATAAGTGTGTTAAATGAACATACCTTGGTAGATATCGATTTCCATACGAATGCCGGTTACTTATCCCCCAGCGAAGTGAGTATATTAGCTTCTATGGTAGATACTCACCTATAAAATATCTAAGCTTATCGTAAATCCCAATATCAATTGCTGGTTAATAGCAATCTACCTGAATACATACGACCCAATGCTAGTAGTGAAGCTTGATAGTGATTATGATAAATCCTATCCAATACTGCGGAATATAGCGACTTTTTATCAGATCCGATCCGATCCGATCAAAATATATAGCAAATGTTGTAGTTGCCCAAGCTAGGAACTCTGAGATCAAAATTGGTACAACATTCGAACTCGGTAAAGAACGCCTCACGGACGCGACCTAATGAAAAGAGCTGTAGGACTTGCTAAGGCTACACCCCTAGCTGACTTATACCTATGCTTGTTATAGAATCATAGTGTCTCAAACCTCGCCGAGCGGTGACCTACGGCGATGTCTCATTTGGTCCGGGTGCGCTGTTAGTTTCGTGGCGGTAACGCATGAATTAGCTAAGAACCAGCCTTCGCATCCTCCATTTAACTCCGTAGGTAGTAGTCGCGGATGCTGTATCGTCTAATTTAAGATGTCAACTTAGGAGTCTAGTATAAGCTGTGTTGCCTCCTCTGTGAATTACCTACACCTTCCTGGGATTATACTTGCTATATGCTCCTATTCTCCAAGGTGCAAGTCCTCCTAGGTATATATACCTGGCAGACAATCTGGCCGGAGCAGAAATACTAATGAGAGCAATCTTACTCTTCCCAGCATGTTACTCGACCAAATATACCTTCTTCCCCCTGAGGAGCAAGACGCAATCCTTAATGGGCCAGCACTCTCCCCCCCTTCCGGTGTTGTGCCTAATCTAGAGAGTCCTCCGAACTGTAATTCCACAGCTCTTACTGCAATAACCTTTTTCCTAGTAGTAGGAACAATTGCTATCTCTTTGAGGTATTATTCTAGAATATTCATTACGCGCAAATTGTTCCTAGAGGACTGTAAGTCTTGTATAACTTACCTACTTTCCCACATAACTAACCAGGACTAGTTCTCGCGTTGTCAGCATATGTACTTAAATCTCCATCTACCTCTATATCGAGTCCAATAAGGCTAACTACCTATTAGGCTCTATTCGTTACGTCTCAGTGCCTCAGCTTCCGCCTTATTCACGGTACTGGAATGTTCGTACACCAGTGGGATGTTCGTGTAAGAGACCTATCCGAATATCTTTGGGTGAGTTTTGCTTATGGCTATACCTTTTTTCAACTCTCAAAACTTGCCTGTCTACGTGAATTTCCACTAAAACAGAATAACCAGGTCATCATGCTTTGCTTTCTATTTTACTCGATCGTAATAATGAATTTGAAAGCTGCCATACTTCTAGAATGGAAGCGAACATTCGTTCCACCCGGAACTCGTGGTTTCTTCTTCGTAAGTGCTCACAACAACCTAGTGTTCTTCTGATGGTGTACCCCAAATAAGAAATGAAGTGAAAGCTAAGAGTTTCATTTTTCTCATTAAACCCCAAATACATCATCCCTTGTTATTCATATTCAGGTCAAATTCAGACTAATACGGTGATTATAGTGGACCTGCTATGTTTTAATATTTATAAATATTCTATTCTATACGTCTGCGTTCATAGTGGTGAACCTCTCTTGTACTCCACATAAAAAGATGTGGGATCCAATAGTGCCTGGGAAATGCTTCGACAGAAAAGCTGTAGATGTTTCATCTGCCAGCATCAACCTCGCTTCACACGCATTTATCTTGATTCTTCCCCATACCGTTATATGGAAACTTAATATGACGACAAGGAGGAAAATCAACGTTTCATTGGTATTCGCAATTGGCGTTTTGTAAGCAACTCCTTTAAATCTATTAACCTGTATGCTTATGAAACTTTTATATGCAGGGCTTTTATTTCAGGCCTCTTCCGACTGGTGGCCACGGTACAATATTTCCGGACTTTAGACGCTACCTATGCTATATCCCGGATGTCAGTTTGGTGTGGTGCCGAAATGATGCTTGTTCTGTTGGTCTTCTGCGCACCTACGTTCCCTAATACTTACCGCGAAATGAAACTTTTACCTAGTATTTTTACATCATGTGCAGAACATTCCAAGTTGCTGGCCAACAGCGACAGCAAAGATAGGAGGGCCCGTTCGAATTCCATACTACCAAATTTCGACAAATTATTTTATAAGAGGATTGATGACGATGTTATTTCTCCTCAAGATCCGACTTTTCAGAGATCTCTAGCCTTTAATTCGCCTACACGATACCAGACGCCTCACGATGACCCGCTCCATGTGTCTTTAGAGCTAGATATACTTCGGACCGTCTAAGAGGAGCAGCAATGTAATGAGGGTATATCGAATGAGAACGAATGTAAAGTGTTATGGGCTTGGCGTGCCTTTCAATATCATGGTAGGTATTATGAACTCACGATAGTCGGGTCTTAATAACCCATGATGGAGTGGACTATATCGAGGTATAATGGGGTTGTACCTAGCTAGGGGAATACCTGTTAAATGCTAAATATCTGGCTCATTCTCCTTTCGAACCAAAGCTCAGACTTGTCGCTTCATAATTCTTAGCAACCGAGATCATAAAATTGGACGGCGTACCTATGTCGTTAGGTAAATACACCTAGCCCCCTTTGGGAATGACGGGAAATAAAAAGCTAGGAAAGGGAAAGCTATTGCAGGGGAAAACTCTCCTACCTTGGCTACCTGAGGTAATATGTCGTTCATAAAGTGCGGCCCCATACTGAAACCGTGATTCCTTGTACCCCTATCAATATAGGTTGGCTTTTAACCGCACTGTCATTTTATGTCGAGCTTACAAGAGGATTTATATGATGTCTACCTCGGTATTTTATTCGAACCACTGCCAGTGTCTATTTTGCAACGGTTATGAAGCAGCAGAGTATAAACACTCCCTAACTATCACAAGAATCTTTCTGACGGAACGCCTTAGTACGCCTGTCTCTAGAGGTAAGGCACATTCAGGCTTTGTGTGATGTTAACCTAGTACCATCTGCCCGTTCTACTCTTTGTCTTCTTTTCACTTTGAGGACTGCTTCGAACATGTATCTACACGTCTTGTCCCAGTACTTAGTAAGCGTCTGTCTAATTTATATCTCGTACTAGAAACCATAGATCTTTAGTCATTGTAGCTGTTCACCCGTCACCGTATAGCGTATAGCAGGGGTAACTCTTTAATATCCATAAGCTTAAGAATTAGGATAGGATGTACATCTTGTGAACATTCTGTTTACTGTGATAGTACAGGCCCTTCATGAGAACAAAGTAGGTATTAACACCACTGTGGTGTAATATAAAATGCTACTGCAGGACGAGTCGCATATCTAGTACCAGTAACCCCCCGAAGAATTTGTGTACAGTACCGAATTATGAGATCTATGGAAAGTACTAAGCCATAGATACATATCGTGAAGGTTCCCTAGGTGATGTACGCAGCTAGTTTAGCTTACTGCTCGAAGGACCTTTCTTTCCCCATTACTACCCCCGTTTTTACCCCCATTGTGTGTTAACTCACCTATCCTACCTTCCTTAAAATGTTTAAGTCGCAGCTGCAAATTAGCCAATTGATCCCCCTAAGCTAATAGCTTGTCCCTTCTCTCTTTTCCCTACATCTATGCCATATCTCTTTTTCTTTGCAAGTACGACTTGGTAGGAAACATCGATGCCTATCTACTATCTAGTAGGCATCGCACCTTACCTACTTTACATACAAACATCTCCCTCACTTTCTCCTTATCATTACTAAATACTTCATCACTAAATTAGCAATGATATCCATCCATTCCAGAACATCTACCTAACCCCAAAGCTCTATGTGCCACAGGTATCAAGATACCAATTATCAAACACTCTCTTTGGTCGTCTGACATCCATCACTCATATCTTTGCCTATCCAATATGGTATATTGGTTTCCCCATCAACCATCATCATATCAAGTCGAGTCCCGTGATTTGCTATACAAATCAGGTTGAGGGAAGCGCCACAGGAGTTAGTTATTATTCCCTTGTCCATCCCTCTTCCCCGATACACGCCTAGGTATGTATTCCTGTCTTGAGTTATTTTCTTCGATTATACTACCTAGCATCTTTAAGTACTGACGTTACCCTAAGTAGATCCACTATCCGAAACCTACCTAGGTACCTATCTATGTAAGGTTTCCTATCGTGGCACGGGAGTAAGTACATATTTCTCGGTTCTACCTGTTTTATTGTGATAGCTCTTTTTTTTTTTTAATCCCCTTGGAAAGAACCATTCCTACTCGTCCATATTTAAAAGGAACTAAAGTTGAGCAAGGAGTGGCGTCCAGTCTTGATCCCCTTTTTGTCTCCTCTCCGCCTACCTCTTCCTTTTCGTTCCTTTACGATGAATAGTTTCTGGAATTGAAACCTGGAGGCTTACTTTAAAGTCTGATATCTAATTTGCTTGCAGGTCTTCTTTCTTTTATTTCAACTTGCAGAGAAAGCATCAATCTCTCTGCATACTTTTAGTTAAAGCCCACGTCATTTCTTAGCAATCCTCCGGGGAGTATCCAAGGCAGGATACCTATTTCAGGTAAGAGAACTACAGATGCATACCCGTATTGACTTCTGTGAATCTTGCGACCCCCTTCCTCAGGATACCTTTCCCAAATTACAGATCATAAAAGATGCCATATTTTACATATCCCCCATTCCTTTCACTTAATGACTTCGCTGTTACCATGTGATATATCTTAATGCTGATGGTTGCTGGTTCAAGGATGTCTCCGGCCAAACGACAGACATGGGTCGATGTCTACGATCCAGAGACGGGCCATTATAAGCCCCAGCTAGTGACAAATGATCAATCATCTGGTCAAGCTCCCGGCGTAAAGTCGCCTGAAAAACTACCAGAGGAGACTATTGATTATAGCGTCAAGTACCCGCAAGAGAATGTGCGCGAAGCACCTGACTCCTCAGGGGCTAACAATAGCACTTCGGATGAATCTGCTGCCAGAAACGGGACTCATCACACCAACTACTCAACAGTTACCGGCAAAATTGAACCTCAGCCAGTCGCTAGAACTGAATGTAGCCCACCTAAACTTCGAGGGCTATCCCAAAGCCGTTGGGCGCCAAAAGAGAATATCAATGAAGCGAAAAGTGTTCAACAGTCTACCGCACGTACTAACCCACATGAAAATAAGCACAACTCAAATACAGCTCCGAAGCAGTCGGACAACTCAAGCAAAATTGTAGATACTGCCGTGGTGGATGAAGTGCCTCAGATGATCGACACCACTACCCCTGTGGATGTTGTCGAAAGAGACCTACAGCATCACGATCATGTGAAGGTGTCAGAAAATACCGAACATGATGCCGTCCCGAAGGACTCTGAGCGTCCGTCGGTAAAGGAGGATGGGCTTCCACCCAGGCGAAAGGTTTCGTACCTACCGAAGCTTGCTGAGAAGCTTATCAACAAATGGACTCCGGAAACTCCCGAGGTTCTTGTAGACCTCCATCCCAAAGGAGTTGCAAACCCGGAACGATGTGATGTGGATCCCGAGACCGGCTGTCTCATGGCCCCCGTGGTTACTGCTTCCGAAATATACCGTGCAAGTACGTACACAATTCTTCAGTATTGATATCTTATGGCTGTTACTAACTTAATTTAGCCCGAAAGGACATAGGAGAACCCGATGATTTTGCCAACCTTCATGAAAAAGACACAATACCCGTGGAACTCGAGCTGAAGAGAGACTATAAAATTGAAGAAGATGCGCCTAGAGAGCGCCTTGAAGTTCCTTTAGTCTATCACGAGAAAGAGTCCAATTTGCGTGAGATCAGAGTGCCGTGTCACCTCCGGCCAGCCAAGAGAGACGATATGGCGCAGGTAGCAGCATTGTATAATGAAGAGATGCATCGTAGCTACAAGACCATTGACAAGCGACAAGTCGCTGACCACAAGTGGGTTCACATTTATGATGGCTGCTGCACCGAGGGCATGCCTTTCTTCGTTGCTGTCGATGGTTGGTACAATCGTGCTGCTCAGAACACTGGTCCGGTAGTAGGATTTGCCGTAATGGACGTTGCGGTTAGAGGAATTTTCGGCTCGTACAAGACACATGCGGCGCCTTGTGGTAAACTTACCGTCATTGTGCATCCCGACTATCGTCGAAAGAACGTATGCTCAGCATTGCTCGACGCAGTTTTCACCTGCTGTTCTACATACTATTCGTCGCGAGAAGGATATGAATTTGTGAACGAAAACGACGACCATAGATATATGACTCCAGTCTACAATGTTAGACAATGGAATTATATCGATATTGAAGTTGTCATCCCAAGTGGTTCTTCGAAGAAGGCGGTTGAGCAGAACGCACGATTCAAATGGATCGCAACATATCTGAGCAGATATTTCGACATGTCGGTTGTTTACCACGACGAGAAGCTGTACCGGGATGATCGGTATCATAACCTATGGCTCGACAGGATTACCTTCCGACATCAATGCCGGCTTCGAGGATCTTGAAATAAAAGCATGCACTTTCCTTCATAACTCAGATATCTACCCCATGGCAGAAGCTGAGGAACCTGCCTTCCTTGCTTTAAGTTTCTCGCATATACAAATAGGGCAAAAGGAAACAAGCAATAAAATCTGATGAAAAAGAAAAAAAAGGACAAAAAACAGGGAAAAAAGGGGAAAAAAAGAGGCTAGGTAATGTTTAATCTAAATAACCATGCGAACTCTGAATCAAGTTCGACTTCATGATTCTATACCAGTTGGTATAGAGACCAATTGGTCAGAGCACAAGTCTCGAGTCAGAGGAATTTTCCGTCTAGTCGGAGACTTATTCATCGATTTTGATACGTGATTTCTCTTCTTGCGGCGTTGACTTCCGAATCTTGCCGAGGTATGTGCCCATGATATCCACACGACATGGACGTCTTAGGGAGAGTGACGAGAGGGGGATGGGTCGATTTCGCGTTGTATTTCCCGTTCTATGATATTCGGGGACGAAAAGTCCTCTCATTTGTGTTTCAGAATAGAGCCCTGCAAAGGAGTAAGGGGAGAAAAGTTCAAGGGAAAAAAAAAAAAAAAACACCTACACAATCGACTAGGCTAATAAGATTACCTAGCTAATATTGACCTCGCTAATGTACGTAATTCTATGAGTTTGACTACATATAATCAAATTCGCGTGCTTTCTCTTCATATACCTATCATTCATTGTGTCTTGTAAGATTCAACACCGGTCTTTCGAAGCTGTGTCAAACCGCGCTTTATTTAGACATTTGTCCAGGCATAATTTTAAGTTGGCCATTTAAGAACTCGGCCTCTGTACGCTTATAGCCTAAACTTCATAAAAACCATTAACTAGATGTGGAATTCATCTATCTAATTCATAGCTTTAATGCTCAACATACCGAGATATACAAAATGCATGAGACCGCCGGTAGAGACGGGCATGAAGACAGAGTCAACAAGAGCGACAAGTAGCACATGATATGCGTCCTATGAATAGGTAGGTACTGTATCTCCAAGGGAGATAGATGTAAATAGTCCACCCCATCCATCCTTAATATATCGACAAGTACACTACGCAATAATATTCCTCAAAAAAGACAACCAAACAGATAAATGCCCACGACGGTAGCAATCAGGGAAACGCCGATAAAAACTCCCATCGAGCCAGCCAAAAGTTTATAAGTGAACTCCGCCAAAAGAAAGCGAATAAGTGATAACCAGGCCCGACCTGGTTAGAGCCTCCAACTCCGGCAGTGTAGATAGTTTATGATGCACCGATATACGCCCGTGAAAACAACGCGGTCACATGACAGCGCAACTAGCCGCTACGGTTCGCGCGCGGCGGCGACCGGCGGCAGGACCGCCTTCCTCGTCAGCGTGCAGCATCTGAGCGGCCCGAGCACGGCGACGGCGCCGGCGGGAGCCGGCACCACCAGCCCCCGCCTCTTCGACAGCCTGCATATAATCTGCCCACTTTCTCTCTAGTCTCGCAGCGGCGGCAAAGTCGCCCTTCAGCACCCGCTGCGTGTGTTGCTCTACCGTCTGCTGCCACCCGTAGAAACATTTGAGGCCTATTATCTCGGTAGAATATGTAGTTGGTCTCCCGGGAGATCGACGGATTTCGGCGTTCCAAGACAAGATCTCTCGAACACCAGCCCACGTTACCAATTGGCAGTCGTATACGATTAACCTGAGACCGATACGGGGACGTGAATTAGGCAGAGATGTCCTAGCTGCCCGAGACCTGACCATGGCCGCAGCTTCTGTAAGGACCAGGTCGCCAATTCGCGTGTTATCCATATCTACACTTTCCAAGCTAGTGCAATTTTTCATGACAGGTAGCATACCAATGTCACTGAGGTTCTCGCAATAGCTTACGGAAAGATGTTTAAGATTTGGAGCACATGGGGCTTTAGCAAGGTGCTCAGAGAGGAAATCGTTGGTAAGTTCTGATAGTTCCTCTAATTCCAAATGGGTAAGGCGAGGGGTTGAAGCGAGAATTGGCTGTAGAGCCGCGTCGGTTAACGAGCTACATCCGCTTAATTGCAGGCCTTGCAGATCAGGGACGAGATGACCCAATACAGCTATAGCTTGGCTTGTCAATCGTGAGCATCGGCTCAAGTCCAGATGACGAAGCTTTCTCGGTGGGACTACTGGTCGATCTGTTAGAATATCGATTTCGGGCTCAACGCCATGAATCATAGTCTTGAAGGCCTCGTCTTCAAGATCCGCACAACCACTTAGCACAAGCCGCTCGAGATTGTTCGTCTTAAATATAGCTTCTGCTACCCCAATGCTGTTGAATCCCTTCACTTCTCCAGCTCTTAATTCCCTTAGTCTTGGACACCCAAGGACTACCATTTTGACGCCACGAGCATCCATATATTTGCACCATGAGACATTGAGGGTTTCAAGCTGCGGACAATGCTGGGAAATGATCTTGCATGTGCTGTTCGTAACCGCAGTCATACTGGTAAGATTCAAGTTGGCAAGTCCTTCATTAGACTTGATGAGACTGTGCAAAGTAGTCCGTTGAAAGTTTCGGCATCCCTCCAAAGTTGCGTTGATCAAATTCTTACAAGCTGTTACAATGACCTCTGCCCTTTTGTAATGCTCAATTTGGAGACATCCGCGAATATTCAGGTCCTTTACAAAAGGACCCGCCGCAAGAATGATCTTGGCTAGAGCCTCTGCAGGTATTTCCATGTAGAACTCAGTAGCATCGAAATGAGTCCAGAGTTGACCGTCAAAACAGAACTTCTGGAACTCCTTGCTTACACGCGAAATACGGATGAGCTCTTTCGGTCGGAGGTAGGAAAAGATATGCAGTCGAATCTCGTCGGGCATTCTAGCCCAGAAGTCAAAAGGCTGTTTCCGGACCGTACCGGATCTAGACCTTGTAGCGACATCAGCGGGTAGGGAGACAGTAGTCGGGTTTAATTGCGTTGTAGAAAGATTGGCAACTCTACGAGCTACACGGGATTCAATACCCTCAAACCCAGGATGCTCAGCCGCCGGGGTACCAGGTATGGACGACCGGCCATTCGAGAAATAGCCTGGCGTAACACTACCAGAAGAGTATTGCCCAAGAGCGGGCGTCGCTGCGAGACTCGCGCATGATAAGCTACCTCGCATGCCATATGGGGAGCTAGAAGACCGAGAACGACCGATTTGTTGTAACGAAGGAGAGGAAGACATTCGTTGAATGCCTTTAAGGAGCCTCTGACGGCGCTTCTCCTTGGGACGGCCCTCGAGGGGTGCGACGCCAGGCGACTCCTCGTCAATCGGTTCGGGTGGGGTGATATCGGCCATGGTGGCTGTATCGTGTGAAGCCTCAATTAGAAGCTCAACGTCTCCTATGAGGTCTTGATAAGACATCAAATGTCTAGGAATGAAGGACAAAAGCAATCGACAATCGACAATCGTACTATTTGTTGCTAATCTGTTACCGGGAAAGTCGTTTGCGAGATGCGGGGATTTCGAGTCGTCACTAAATCAATTAAGATAGCCAGAAAAGGCAATACATCTAACTGGAACCCAAGCAGGGGTGTGTGTGTCTGTGTCTGTTTTCTCTTGACAATCACCGTAAGAGTCAAGTGCTGATTGAGGCTAACATGACCTATCTCACTCACTCGCTCTTCCAAATGTACTTATTCCAAAATGATAAAACGAATGTAGTACCGACCAGCTTTAGTACTTTGGCAGCGGTAAAAGAGAGTAGAGGATGAGGAGCTAGAAAGGAGGTAAAAGTAACACGATGATCAGACCGCACGGTTTACAGGTTTGAAAAAGGGGTCCAAGTTCGCCCCTAGTACCAATGCCAGTGCCAGTATCAGAGCTTGTTATTTGAGGTGGCGTACCGGACTACTTAAAGCGGTTTGCGGCGGAGTGCTGAAATAGCGCTTAGCTGATCTGACGGAACGTGCTCCTCAAAGACCAACGATGATGAAGAGGGAAAATTTCAACACAGCTCGACTAAGCAAGCCTTTGGCATTTATTGTTTTACGAACCCATGCATAAGAACCAGAACTGACCCAGTAGAGAAAAGGTAGCTGGGATAGTTATTGATTATATGTAAGGCATGTAAGGTATGTAAGGTATGTAGACGAGAGAGAAAGATAACAACATACCGTCGACTTATGGTTGGATAAGTTTTTGATACTGGGTGGAGGGTTGGAGTGGGTTGGAGCGATGAAGCGATGGGACAGCAGGGGTTGTAGGTAGCCCCTCGCAAAGTCTTAGCTGACTTGCCCATGTGAGACCCCACAATAAATCAGGGTCGGGCTCTTATCGCAAAAGAAACAGCGCGTTATCAGCACAATAGCACTACCTAAAAAGTGTAGTACAGCATGGTACAACGTGGGTAAGGTGGGGTGATTCCCTTTTCTAGCGACCCCTCACAGGCAAACAGTGTCCCTCAGTGGAGTAAAAGCAGGCGAGTTGTTTAAGTTGCTTACCCCTGACCTTCCCGAATTCTTCCATTTTTTACGCTTTATATTGAAATAATCCATTCTACCCATTGGACCAGACCTACAATAATACATATGATACATATGATACATGCAAGAAAGACGATCGCGTCTTCGTGGCACAATACTAAGAGTCTTCAAATGACGGCGTCACATTCTACGCAATGCAAAGAGTCATTTCTTTACTTTATCATTGAAACTCTATCTTACCTCTTTTGACTATTCGATTTGAATGGCGTTGGTTGCTTCACAACGGTGTCTTGGCTTTTAGGTATTTTCGATACCTAGGTACCTAAACCTATAGCATAGCCTAGGTACCTCTGTTGACTTTGGAGTTGACTCTAAATCCGGAACACGAGACAAAGCATTCGGGAATTGGTACCTAGGGATAGGGATACTCGTTTGTGCGGGATGTTATAAGTTTCTTTTTCTTTTTCTTTTTCTTTTTCTTTTTCTTTTTCTTTTTCTTTTTCAATCCTTCAGGGACTTCCTAGTGTACATGTTTACGTGGCTCCACAAGCCCAGCCAGCTGGATCCGCGCCGTCTTCCCGCTACGTCTACATTAACGTTGTTCCAGGCCCTTTACCATTCGTATGCATGCTTTCCGAAGCTGACTAGACGTGGACGTGTATTGTAGCTGACCCGCGCCAATCGTTGTCCTGCAGTGACTAGCAGCCGAAACGGAGATCAATGGTCCCTTCGTACAGCTGCAGCCAAGAGTCTGCCCACCATCTTCGTGTGTTGGGAACGCCTTGACCCAGCCAGCTTCACTAACAACCGTCGTGTGACACTAATCATCAGGTTTCTTAGATACATGGTTTCGTGAATACACGAAATATAACAATAGTCATTGCGCTTGGAAGATTCATCAAGCCTCAGTCTATTGTTCAAATAAGTTTGTATCAAGCTGAACCTATCTATAAGTCTAAACTGAAACTGACAGGGTCTATTTTTAAGGATTCCCCGCATGACAGAGCGGGCAGATAAGAACTGAACAGGGGTTAGGTATTAAAAGCCTTCAGAAGCTTTAGTACAAATTGATGAGCACATTGTCCTCAAATTGTTCGCAATATTTATTTCGACTGATAAGAACTGTATGGGATATCTAAGAGGAGGGTTCTTATAACGATTTAATGGTTGCATTCATTACTTGATCTATAACGATTATGTCTTCCCCCGTGCTTGGAAATAGATCGTCTGACTCTTGTCACCATGTCACATCTACCACATTTGTACCCAGCTGACCCACCGTTCTGATAACGAGCAGAGACAAAGCGTTCCTTTTAAAACAAGATATCGAATAATTCCGACCTTCTTGTCGCCTTGCACAAATGAGTATGCCAAGTCATATTTGATGTGCTACCCCGATAACTATAGTAGTGTATAGAGTCATGAGACGGGGAACTACTGTGCCTAATTCCTCCACCCGGAATCTCCTAAGAAATAATGTAGTTAACTAAGGTGTGAGTCTAAGTTTGGAAATTGGATAACTTATGTTAGTGTTTCTATACCTACGAAGAAATGTTTGGGCACCTTAGCATGCGACAGCTCTTGATATACTAGATTACTAAGCCCCTAAATTACAGCCAGCTATATAGGGTTATATACATAGGTAACTTCGTGTTACAAGTATAGAACTATATCAAGTTGTTAGTTGATCAATCAATCGAATTACTTCATGCACTGTCTAATAATACCAACGAAGTGAGACGGATTCAACATGAGCGCACTATCTATGAAACAGAGGTAGCCTTAAGATGAAATTCAAGATGCCCATTAAAATAGTAATAGCCAAATAATAGGATCTTCAGTGTTCGGCTTTACTGCTTGTGAATACAGATAATGAGTATATAGTTCAAGTATCTACACAATATAAACCAACGGTTTCTTGAACACTTAGCTTGCTTTTTCTAGTGCTATTTTTCATTACTGTCTGCTTATTGCCTATAAATCCTGGGGTCTAGAATGACTAATTAATATATTATAATGCAAGAATAGTTCAGCGTAAGTGATATCAATGCAAATTATGAAATAGGAGTATAAAAAGGTAAACCGGGGCGCAGCAACCTAGTGCTGAAGAACTGATGCTACTGGCCAGGAACCCAGATCCAGCTGAACGAAAGTTAGGTACTTGGCATTGAAGGATTTCATCCAAAACGACAATACTTCACACATATCTTCATACTCGAATAGGTGATCCACTATTCCCCTCTTAAACATATTTCCTCCTAGCTAAGCTGTTCTTCAACTGCCTTGCTATCCTTAAGAAGTTAAACGACATAAATAGCAATTTGAATATTGTCTCCACGATGCTTCGGCTTCGGGGAAAGATCGAGCCCCCAAAGGAATTTTATACTCCTCAACATAAGTCTGAACAGCCTTGCCAATTTTGTTCAAGACTCTTTGACGAAGATTTGTATGAGAGGCTTAAATCAAGTGGGGAGGGCGAAACTGAGATCCAGTCGTCATGCGAGGTTCTAGCCACGGATATATACCATAGCATGCTTAATGGTTGTAATATGTGCACTCTCGTCGGCAACTCAATTTTAACCGCTGCGGAAAATGAGATCCCTTTTCATGATGAAAGGGCCTTCCTCCTCCATATACCATGGTACCAAGAACAGGAGGCCACTACAACGACATCCACAGAATCAAATGTATCACACGATGACTACGACGATAATCCTCAGAGAGGTTCAGCCTATGAATACCTCATGGGGACATTTGATACCTCCACAGAATCGCAAACTAATGACGAACCTAAGTTGACCCTTGAGTCACTTGACTGCCGCACAATAGTAATTTTTACAATATCGATTGTAAAAGGCAAGTATTCCTCTGGGTTTGATCTTATCAACATTGAGATTAAGACTATACCCACTGAAAATTGTATTAAACCTTGGATATTTATCCCTCCTTATGGCCTAACACTCTGGCTCGAGGTAATATCTGATACCATCCAGGAAGTCTTCAGTAGGGAATGGAAAGGAGTTTCAGCCACGGGAGAAGAGTGGCCGCGCGTAGCACGAGGATGGCTCCAAGACTGTCAACAGAACCACCGATGTACTCTGTATAGTACATTTCGACCAACACGTCTAATAGATGTCAGAGATCCTCTGCATCCCTGCCTTGTCGAAACTAGATACCTAGAGACGGAGGGTTATGTGACCCTGAGTTATGTATGGGGCGCTAAGCAAGACTACGTACTAACTCAAGATACTCTACCGATCAAGCTTGATGGTCTTGATATTAAAAGCATCCCTCAGTCGGTTGCGGACGCTATGGAAGTCACTATACGACTTGGTCTTCATTATATATGGGTTGATGCTCTATGTATTATCCAAGACTCGCTCGAAGACAAACTCAAGGAACTGCCACTCATGGCGAAAATATACCAGCATAGCGCTTTAACTATTACGGCAGCCAACTCCACATCAGCTTCCGAGGGCTTCTTTAAACCGCCGGTTCCCCCTGTCTTCAAGGTACAACCATTCCAAATTACCATTGGTAGAGGTGTGCCTCAGTTTCCATATATAAATTTAAGCCTAGGGTTTCGAGAGGAAGAGTCGGGCCTAAAAGATCCTATCGACTCGCGCGGATGGACTCTGCAAGAGTGGGCGCTCGCTTCACGCCGCTTACGATTCTCGTCTCAGGGACTTCAATGGACATGCAACAAAATGATCGTTGATCCGAGTAGCCTCAAAGAACACCGAGACCCCCCTATACAATTCAGTCCAGATGGATATGTCCAAAACTATTATGGGGATGACTCGGCCATTATTTCTAGCCCCTGGGAATCCAACCTAGCTCATAGATACGTGATAGATGAAGCCTACAAAAGGAGAGAGATGTCGATGACATGGATAGAGATACGCTCTCAATACGCGCAACGATCCCTCTCATTTCCCACAGACAAGCTCTCTGCAATCTCGGCCGTTGCAGCGATGGCGGCCGAGGAAAATAGAATGACCTACCTGGCGGGTCTATGGAAAGAAGCCCTACTAGCCGACATCCAGTGGTATTATATTTTCCGCTCCTACCCGACGAATAGCCTCTCAACCATTACCGCCGCCCCAGAACACGAAGACGGGTTCACGGCCCCTTCCTGGAGCTGGGCTAGCGTGAAATACGACAATGGCACCTTGTACCCGAAGCAGTCGAGGAAGTGGATGACCGATCGCCCCTGGCACTTTCAAATCTTGGACTGTTCCGTGACTCTCATTGACGGGAGCGATTTCGCGTTCGGGCCAGTAAAATCGGGGTACCTGGACGTCGAGGGCAGGATGCTAGACGTCGAATGGGAGCTATGGACCGAACACACGGTGGCGTTGAATAAGATTGCGCTGTACGAGTCCCCTCGAGAGAAGTCCGAGGAAAGACTCGGACAAGCATTCTTAGACTTCCCAACGTCGTGTCTGGGGAAGGGTTGAAGTTCAAATGCTTGATTCTGACAAAAGCCGATATAGTGTATACCCAGGTGAAGCCGGAACGCTATGGTACTTCGATTTGTGCGCATGCCCTTCTACTGTCGCCACGATCCGAGCCGAATACCTATCGGCGGGTTGGTCTTTGCTATCTCAATGAAGGTGGCTTATGGGAAGAGACCACTCTAGAGTCAATTAGGATTGTTTGAACACGTCTAAACTAGTTTACCAAAATACTATCGGATGGTTTTGTCTGTATACAGTCACCATTCGATCTCCCAGCATATAAGTTCCCTGATATTCTCTGTAATCAGTACCCCCTTTTGGGTGGCAAGAAACAATATTTTTGTAACGCTCCGGAACTATCAATAGACTATGTCAAGCAACTTATTTGTATTACTTTGAATGGCCGTGGGCATAACTTTGAATCTTCATGTATTTTAATGCAGTTTTCTTTATTTAGAGGCGGAACCTGAAAGGACACTTGTCCACCTAGTATCTCATGATGGAAGTGTACACGTTTAACTAACCGTGCTATCCTATGGGTAGCAGACCCATTTGATACGAAGCTATTGAAGTACCTACGAGGCCGTTGTTCTATGCGTTGTAGTGGCTCAGGGGCAATCCTTCTCACGAGCAACTGAATTGAAGATGTAGCTCAAATGATAGATTTGGGACATTTTCTCTCAGAGTGTTTGCCTAGGCATGATGGTACTACGCTTTACTTACTATTTGTCGGTATTATCCGGCTTGGATATCGACTGATTGAATCGAACCATCCGGAATCCGAACAGGGGAAGTAGGAAATCCCTTAGCAACGGCGCTTATCGCCAGGACACTGCACATCATTCTTTTTGAATCTCCTTCCCGATGAATCCTCGAGCAGCCGGAAGACTGGTACGGAATGGCGGTGAAAATGCGCTCGACGGATTGAAATATTTCAATTCGTGCGAAATTCTCCTAATCAAGTTTTTTTTTTTTTTTTTCACCCGAAGCCCGAGGCTTTAATGTTGGGCAGTCTTTGGGTATGTCGGCAAGACTTACCAATCCCCGCTGAAGCCCAAAGCTACCAACGATCCTTCAGCGCGTAGAATACAACATGATAACCTTCGCTCTTTGACGTAAGAGTGGCTTCTCCGAGGGCCCTGTATACGGTGAAATGACGCGGCATTCATGGTGTCGTGAGGGCTAAAATGTCCAATCAATTATGGAAAGGGTGCAGGCTTGTCATCGGTGAGTCATGAGACACTATTTCAGGTTTCCATGAGAATTATTGGCAGGATGGCGCCTAATCGTCGGTTTGCCCTGTTTACACACCCTGTTTTCCTACCGCCTGAAGTCATTTTCATTGATAGATCATTGATGGCTGTCGTTCTTTAGGAGGCCTCATATGTCTTCGCCGCAGACCCGGTCGGGCCAGTGGGTCGTTAACACGACACTGGGCCGGGCGAAAAGCTAAGATACGTCAACGCGGCAAAGTCTATCGGAAAGCAAAGTCCCTAGGTTTATGAATTATGAATGGGTGACTCTCTGCAGCCATTCGCGAGGTGGGTCTTAGGGTCTTTCGTGTTCTCCTAGATGGCCCCTCTGATGAGTCCATCTACATGGTGGTAAAGTAACTGTTTGTTGAGCGGATTCGGACGTTCCGCATCCTGAAGGTGTAAATCTTCTATGAGGTCATTGCCTCGCTTATGCATACGCAAGGAAGATGCTCTTTCCGGTTCGAATCTGCTAAATGCGGTGGGTACTAAGCGAGAAATCTAAGATGGTTGAGTTGTCGAGTCGGTGTGCCAGCGGGCAGTTCGGGCAGTTGTGGCTAATAAGTAACGTTGTGATGTGCTGGCAAGCCGCAACGTGGAATCTAGAGCTGTGTAACGAGCACAGCCACATTTCCCCAGGGCTACCAAAAATACGTACTTCGTTACCTCTAACAGAAAAATTGGCAAGGGGGGGCCCCCTATGATCGGCAAGGTCCCCGCATACGAAAACTAACTTGAGGTACGTACTTAGATATGCATCTTCTCCTTTCAGCTTCGCATGGATTTGGAAGCAATAATTCCTGTAAAGATCGCCTTATGTATCATGTATCATGTATCATGTATCATGTATCATGATAATGCCTATCCATCCACCTGGGAACTTGGCGGAATTCTTCGTAATGTGATGCTTATCATGCATGCCCTTACAGGTAAAAATTCCACATTGGAAGTTGGTAACATGTAATTCTTACCTAGGTACGTATTTGTGTGGAACCGTTGATTGGAACTACCGCGTAGAAGTATCTCTACAAAAAAGCAAGGGTCTTGTTTAATGCCGAGCTTGCGCCACAACTTTTAGAGATCGAGTTTAACTTTCACATGTAGTTACATGGATATTTATCATGTGGGCGTTTCTTAGTATATAGTAGAATTCTATTATTGAATACTGACTTTGCGGTGATGGTTTCGGGATGGGGAAAGCCGCGATTAATACGATCCTATAGTCAATACGATCCGATCCTATGATTCCATATACTCCTATACTATTTCGGGGCCGACTCAAAAGCAGGAAACGTTAGGTATTCTAATATCTGGATATACGAGGTACCTTACGTAGCTGCATAAGTAGGTAAATACTATATCGAACGTTAGCTTTAAGTAGCTTTTAATTAATAACTATATATAATATATACTTATTATAATACCTATCTTAATGCAATGACATCTACTGGCTATCGTTCCTCTAGTGAAATCGACATTGCGCGTCCCGTCTTGGAAGGGGTTAATTCTGCCCTGGCAGACTGGCCGCTTGAAGCTCGTGACATAAGGGACGGCTGACTTAATCGACCTGGCGGCTACTCTTACACCCAGTCTCCACCGATGCATCATAGAATCATTGATGATTGAGATGCATGTAAGCAGATGAGATGCACGGAAATATGCTCTCGACTCTTATCACGCTAGATGGTATAGACGGTGCCGACCATGCGGCCATGGAAACATCGTTATTGGGTTGCCTCTCGTTTGTGTCTCTACCTCGCGGTTCTAATAGGCTTTTGTTGGTCCGTGAAAGTTGGTCCGTGAAAGTTGGTCCGTGAAGAAGCGCATATCGGTGGAGACAACTTGATTCCCTGTACTCCTGAGGAGATCCGTTACGACGGAACGTCATGAAGCGATCTGTAGATTAGCAGATTAGGTAGGCAAACAGGGACTTACACGCACGGAATTTAGAAGCGACGTGGCTTGTCACTATTAAAAAAGGTGAAGGGAAGTGAAGCGGCAAGGCACGGAATTGTGGACCACGGAGAGGCCGTTGCTAGCCTACCGATGCACAAGTAACCTCGATACGTACCGGTACTTTGCGATTAAGATAGAATCGATATGCACGGACCAAGAGCAAGGTTTATGCACGAGCCACACCGGGACATCGACGGTCAAGTGACTTCGGCAACCAAGAATTGTTGTCTGTTTTGCTATCTTTACCAATCATTATTCCGTTCGATTATCATCTTTTCGGCCAATTGAATTATCTGTATCAGATCTCGACTGACCGAAACAGGTGAGCAGATATCTCCAATCATTTTTGCATGGTCATGTTGATCCTGTCTCCTCTCGGTTGAGGACGTCTCGAATTTGGGCCACATGACTGATTCTCTACTAGAAGCTTAGATTCGGCATTACTCGATCGTTGTAACATGGGTTAATTTATGATACTCACACCCAAAGGATGTTATACATGCAGGAGCTGCGCTATCCAACGGACGGTTGTTCGTTAACGAATACGTCGACGTGACGAAGCTTTGAGTCGCTCAAGATCGGCCTAGTGGAACTGAGGAGTCGGCAGGGCTCCTCTATCAACTGGGTCACGATACTATCAAAGGACCCCCGAAGCCCTTAATATCCAGTCTGTTGAAGGGTTGGTCTGGATTCTCAGTGTAACCAAAGTCCGATATTCCGGAGCGGGAACTAAGCTTAGTCTTAGTCGATGCCGTAACGGGGTGCTGGTGATATTCCAGATGAGGAAGTAAACAGATAGGAGACTGGAGAAGTTCCCCCTTTTGTTAAACCCCTGAGGCTCCTTTCATGAAACACGAATTGAATTTATTCATTTTCTCAAATTATCATTCGTCTGTTCTTATCCTTATTTTCCGTTTCGCTCACGTCTAGACTCAAAGGTCCCCAGAAATATCGTCCTGGTGCTTCCTTGATTCTGCTCATTTTATAGCCAATGGAAATTCAACTCGGATTTGATCCTTCTCCACTTTAGTACTTTTCCGGTTCGCATGAATCTACCAATCACAACTCAAAACAGCTATTTTACATCGACACACCTCAACTCACCTTCTGCCACTAACATGGGTTACAACCTTGACATATGCCATCGACTGGCTCTCGTTCAATATCGACATCTCTCTAGCTCTTGTCAGATTTGCTCGCTCTTTTCTCTTCATCTCCATCAGGTAATATACACGCGCAATCTGGACCCCATCTTGTGATGCCTCATTTTTTTACGTATACTCCATCGACTAGCTTCTTGACGCTCTAAGCGCCTCTGTTAAGAGTACAAGATTACTTGTTCTCCCTTGCAATTCTTCGGCTTATGGATGCTGTACCCCAGACATAACGCTCGGCGGATCCATCTCTTCCTCTAGGACTGACCGGCAAGAAGCCCGAGGCGAGCGTCGGTTCTGCATCTGGCTCGAAAAGGAAGAAGGCCTTTGGTTCGAGCGCTAGTCTTCTTCTACTTTGAGGCATACATATGGCTTACCTACTAGGTTTCAGATTACTTACTGAGGCTTCGATGCTTCATGTTATCTCCTCGCTCATATGCAAGTCATCAGGAGCTGCCCCAGCATATAGCAGCATCGCATCGCAGCTATAGGATGCCGGGGGGTTCTACTGGTCGACTGCAAGGATGTATCTATTATCAAAGGGATGCCATCAGTCGATCAGCATCAAGCGATGTTTACCAATTATTCTTCAGTTGGTTTCAGACCTCTCCCAATGGGTAGAAAGCGGCATGTTGCATTGATACGGCAATTTCCAGAGATGTTCCAAGAGCTCTAAATGATCTTCTAATAACGAATTGGGTCTTTCATATCGGTCGTCTATGAGGCACGTCCTTTTAATCTGACTGGCTACTGTATTGGTTGCTATATGGGCTGGGTCATATGCGCTTAGCAGTATGCATGACTACAAAAACATGTCCCCTTCGGTACTAGACAGAGCTGCAGCTTGCTCAAGAAGTTCATGCAGGGAAAGGTTGACCTCGTAATTAGTATATTAGCAAGCCCTGTGATATGCAAAATAGATGGGAATGGTGGTTTATTATTTGCAACTTGAATCTACCTCGTGTCTAGGACTAACAGCGATATCACATCTCTATATTCGACAGTGTGCTTATTTATTATCTCAATGCGACGTTAATGTGTGAATATCACATCTCAAAAGAATCACCGAGGGAAGGGGGGGTTTAATATTTCATAAGTCCAATATGGAACTAGTTCCATTGTAGATGGGCCGATGAATAAGAAATGTAGTGACGATATCGGTACGTCTTTTCGGATGAAACAGATGCACCAGCCTAGATAGGTATATGACCCTTTGGACTATAATTCATTTTTTTACGGAGCTTTTTATTTTTCTTTTCTACTACGTGACATTATTAGAAGTGATATGAGGCGGGACAGAATAATTGCTCATAACTCAGAATAAATACTTCATAAAACGAAACCTACCCAATAACTACCTACACAATTTAAACATCAATGTATCAAACGAGGGTACCTAAGGGCAACGGAAACATGAACCCCATCTACTCATCTACATGTAGTAAAGTCAAAAGCCAGTAAAAAGAATAGGAGAAACAAGAAACAGGTGATGTTTCCTCTAATTGATAGTGTACCTAACCTAATGTACCCAAAGTACCGGATAAAGGAAAACACCTGCAATATCCACATGGAAGGTTAGGAGGTACCTAGGTACCTATGAGCAATCCAATCCAGTATGTCGGGTACCTGAGTACTTTGGGTTGTGGACCTGTTGGTGGGCTCTTTCCAAAGGAGAGACTTATGTCGCTTGTACCGGTACCTAAAGTGTGGCCCAGAAATCGAGTTTTGGTAAGGGCTGGTGGCGCTGCACTGGCCACACTGCAGCATTTTCAGCTCAGGTCGTTCAGTATTACTTCTCCCATTTGCTCTTCTCTCTTCAAGCATATGCAAGTCGCATACACAGCCCACTCGCAAAGTGCAGTGCTACGATGGCTCCTCTTTTGCCGCGCATGACTAGGGTGTGTCGGCCGTGGTATCGGTGGATTATTCTGATGCCTGCCCTGCGTTGCCTCGTTCTGCGGATGCTACCTGGCGCTACCTAACCTGACTTGCCTGACCTACCTGACCTACCTGGCGTTGGTGGTGGTTCCTAATGCAAGACAGTGGACACACCATGGACCGTGGGCCATGGGCTATGGGTTACGGGCTACGGGCTACGGGCTATGGGAGACCGTAAGGAAACCAGGCCTGCCCGCATATCCATACCGTCCCATTACCAGCTAGGAATGCTCCGAGGGATTGGAGAGGGTGAGCAGGGGACGGAAAATCGAATATACTATAATGCTAGGCGGCGCGCCGAGGATGAGAGGGGAAAAAAAAAAAAGTGAAGAACACAAGAGCACCAAAAAGGATTTACTATAACACACCCCACACACCCGCAACACGAGTTTCTCACCCTCCTCTTTCTTCTTCACGAGCTACTCGTCCACCGTTCACTTCTTCTTATTTGCGGTCATAGGCGTACGCGCTAATACCCAGTCCTGGGAACGCCTAGTTTTCCTGTGCCGTCTTTTTTTATTATTATTATTCGTCTTTCCCATCTGACTTGACCCCCCCTCCCCCCCCTCTCTTCCGCGAGTGCTCTCCACCCATCTTTGGATATTCCTTGTCGCATTTCTTCTGTCCCTCCTCCGGGGTCTACAGTACTATAACAATGCCCCCACAACTATTACCGGCCTCGGCTGCCGCCTTTGCGCCGCGAGCATCCTCCGTCAACGTCGTCCTCGGCTCCAAAGTCGAGCCTTGGTTAACGCAAACTCTAAAGCGCATCAACAGAGTCAAGAGGCCGCTCAACAGCATACCGCAACACCAAAGATGCTTAACCGAGACACTCTCATCGCCAAACGCTATCTGGACGTTGACATCGTTGATGTTGCCCAAGGCTCCCGAGTCCGACCTGCGCAAGGATTCTAATCCGCTAATAGAGGCCCTATTTAACTACCAGCTAATACACATCGAGGCTTATATCGTTCATGTTGATATGGTATTACGGAATGAGGTCGCCTATAAGTTGACGCCCGACTCGATAGAATCTCTGATCGAGTATCACAAGGATATCTACTGCGTTAACGCCAAGGCCGAAACCTACGACTGGCCCGAGAAGGAGCAGCACGCCAAGAAATTACATGAAGACTTCGTCCAGGCTATCAACAAGTTCGTCTATAGAACTCATGTCTCTGCCCTCGAAGGTTTGGAAGAGGAGGGTGCAGGGGAGTTATTATGTGGAAAGAGTGAGGAGGTGAAGAATAACATTATGGGATTGCTAAATAAGCCACTACTCCCGCCACCGCCGAAGATCGTCGACGTCGTCCGTCAACCGCCATTATTACCCAGTTCACCAGTGGGCCCGAATATTTGGTCGCAATCTATGCATTCACCTACCGTGCCCGCTCCGGTTGAGCCATGGAGGATTCTATCCTCCAGCCCTAACGCTACCTCGGTAGAATCGACCGCGCCGATATGGGCTAATATGGCACTGCATGAAATCCAAGTGACTTCGCCGGGTATACCATACAGTCAACCGTACTCCACGGCCGGGATTTTCTACAGCTCGCCAATGGTGACAGCTCCAACTCCGGCGCTGCCACTTCCCAGCATGTTGGCGTCGCAATGTGGTGTAGGTGTTGGATATGGCGGCTTTGGTTGGGATCGATATCAAGAGTATACGACAACCATATGACAATCACCGCCCACCGCGGGGATCACCTGCCAGTGGTAACGACCTCTTAGCAGCCCTCTAACTCCAGATGGCAATTTCGGTTCCCGTTTCCTCCAATCCGAAAAAGACATCTGCAGCATAGGTCTCGTCGCGTCCCAGGGGATCCCGGCGTTTTTGCATCGATCAGGAGCGAACTTCTCGACCGTTTTGGCATATATAATAATCTCGGGGTTTCTTATTTTCTTATTTTCTCTCTTTTTGTTTGGCAAGCGAGCGTCTGTTTTCATAGGGTATACCTCACATCATCACAACCGCCAGCTCGGTCACAATGCTGTATTTCTTTTTCACCACATGGCTGGGACTCGGTGGGTATCTGATCGCATTTACAAGTAGGGCAGGGCCTCGAGATATGTGAGGCTGGATTTTCCTTTTCTACGTTAAAATAAGAGGTATACGCAGCAATGCACCCGATCATCGCCCGGCAAAGACCTGGACAGGACAAGTTTTTCGATTACCACGTTTTTATTTTCCTCTCGTTATACGGCATAAAGTGGCTTTCTTAGATAAAGATACCCCGACCAACCAAGCGCGAAATTATGGACGAGGAATTCGGCCATCTAATTCGCGTCCTCGCTTCAGGAGATTTTATTCATTCTTTTCCCGGGGCTTGGTTTCATGTATTACGATTAATGGACGACCTAATGACGAATAATTCCACGAGCTTAATGACGACTTCCCCGACGACAAGGACTCTATTCAACTTGACGTTGAACCTTCTCTTCGAAGCGAGAAATCCCATCAAGCGACATTGGATTATTTGAATGGAAGATGCAAGGGACTGAGTCCCATAGTTGCATTCTACACGGTCGATTCTACACGCGTCGCATCGAAACCGAAATCAAAGCAGATTATCCGAGATACTGCTCCCCAAGGCAGACACTGGTTGTCAGCATGCCAAGGCCTCTTGCGTACTCTGGGTTGCTCCGTGGCAAGATCGGTAAGCAATCCGGAACGCAATGGGCCGGGACCTGAAAGCGAGGTGGGGGAAAAAGATCTCACGATCACAAAAAGAAGCTGGGCATAATTTGGAAATCCTTGCTGAGCAAGGAAATGCGGAGCCCTTTACCGCCGTCTTTGCTCGCGCACATTACTAGACCCGTCAGCTCATCCTTCGGAATAACGCCCCTCCCAGAGACTCGACTAAGCGCCGCGCCGAGTTAGGTGCGCGACGCGGCCGCCCTGCCAAAATCTGGTAGACATGCCTAAGCATGTAGGCGGTCATAGCAGTAGATGAAGGGGAAGTGGGCCTTTTCCTCGAGGGATAGAAGGCTAGGGATGATGCGCGGCAAACTGTAGCATCGTCTCACTACATCCGAATCTCCCGGTGCGAACGAAAGCTTCCCCGGTTGAGTAACGGTAAGCCGCACAGGGGGTACATTGCTGAGCAAGTATCAACTGGGTGGCATGAGATGCTGGATTAAAGAGTCGTGTCGGTGGCCCTGGAGGCGATTATCAAACACCGCCGGCGTGCATGGTCAAAAAAGCTCCCCCCCCTGCATTGTTTAGTTTGAAGTCACAATAGTAGCTAGTTAATTGAACATTATCAAGTTCATGAGCCACATGTGTCACCACGTTTCCCCAAAAGATTGACCGTGGTTGGGCTCCAACGCGTGGGGCGTGCATGAGCCAGAGAAACGTAACACTCTATCACATGCGCTGCGCCGTTCAAGTCGGCCGTTGGGATGTTTTGGACTTGCCTTTCCGGTAATCAGCCTTTCGTTGTTAGTACAGATAGACACACACCAAGTAGTAAGCCCTTGAATGATCTAGTAGCATGCGTGTCAGCAACGAGACGAAGCAAACCACAAGTCTAAGTTATCATTCTTTTTTCCCTCTTATGATAATACCATGGGCACATGACATGCTACGTGCGGCCGCAACCGCATATAACGCCAGACTAGGTAAAGAAGACAAAACGGCACCTGTCTATCCGGAGTTGCGAACCCTATATGATACCGGAACATGGCAGGAGGTAAGGCCGATGGAACTCGGCAGATCGGTTTCAATTTTGGGAGGGGGCGCCGTTGGGTCTTACAGCTACGTTCTTGTGCGAAAAGATGGTTAGCACTAACTACACTGCTGGTCCGTTGCTATGTTTATCTAAACCGAATCCACTCTTCGGTCTGTGATTCCTTATAGGACTACTACCACTACTACTACTACCTTACCTTATTGTAAGTACCTTTGGATAGGATAGTAGTAGGTATAATCTCCCATGCATCAGGAGGCAACTTAATATCTATTCATCCGGTAAGACGTATGTAATACGCGCGACATGGGGCTTTTCCCCCAGTCGCGTGCGAAAGTCTAATGATTATCAAGTTCCGGTCGCAATATGTATCGTATAGGAGACGAACTGGACTGCCGCGAAGATCTCGTCATCATCACCATCATGTCCGGATTAGGTAGGTACTCTATCGAGTTAGACTATCTTTTCCCGATGTTCTATTTTCTTTACTTAATTCTTTTTTTTTTTTTTCTCGGCTTCGTCTATCGGGCTTGTTGGGGCAGAATGTGGGGGATCGTCAGGACCTGCCGAGCGCTTTTGCTACATACAACATACAGCATACAATACCATATCCATACGTACTGGTTTCTGATGCGTGGCCCTCGCGTTTCTTCCATGACACTTACATGCAAGGTAAAGTGGTATGTATGTATGTATGTATGTATGTATGTATGTATGTATGTATGTATGTATGTATGTATGTATGTATGTATGTATGTGCCTATGATATGGGAGATGTACTTACATGTGACACTCAACTGCGCCACCAGAAAAAGAAGACGGTCGAAACATGCACGATGCATCTAGTTATACGATCTATACGTAGATATGTATAACTAGGTAGTTATCTATTAAGTCGTGCTGCTTCGTAACTACACGCATACATTAATGTACATAATTGACGCATCTAAGCCTACCTTACGTATCAGTCTATTAGAAACATGGTCCTGCATTCTTGACTGATGTATGTGTAGGTATGTATGTGTATATGTCTATGTAAATAGTAGGCACATATGCATGCAGGCGGATGTAGGGTCGTGGCGGAGAGCGGCCAACATGGCGACCCGCATACGGGATGCATAATACATAATACATAAGACATAAGACATAAGACATAATACGGAGTGACTACATAAGATAAATAAAATAAAATAAACTACAACCCCCCTCTTCCTTTACAAGACTGCCGAAATGCTTCACCGTGATAGAGCACGGCATCGTATAGCGTAGTCGAAGTCGGACTGCGAATAGGGAGGTGAAGAATATGGAAATACGTGGATAACGTAATATGATCTAACTATCCATCTCACTTCTTCATATTGCCATTAGATAGGTAGGTAGTGCATTGGTAAGTCTTAAGCGCGAGGCGTGGTTTCTGGATGACGCGCGCGCGCGCGCGTTTTTGCAAGGCGCAGAAGGGGAGGGAGTTCGGAGTTACCAGCAGGAATTCTTCTGACGACCGTGTTGTTCCCGAATCCTTTTTAGGTGCTGACGCTTTTAGATGAGAGAATGCTTCGCTCTCCGCGTGCCCGCGCGCATGAGGCATATTCCAAGGCATGACGATAACAGCCCTACGAGTCTAGTTTCGTTTTATTTGATTCCTCACGGGGATGGAAGATGAGGTAAGCCTGCCGTTGCAATACGTGCGGCTGAGCCCCAAGCCTAGAAGAATATTCTCCCCCTTTTCCCCCCTTTTTTTCCTTGTTTTATGTTGTTGTCACCACCACCACCACCACCACCACCACGATAATACTATCACTTGGAGAAAAAAAGAAAACCCCAAGCCGGATATTTTACTCTACTTATTTTCTCACCCCCTCTTTTTTTACGACCTGAACACAACAGATAATTTGGAGTACCGTCAGCGATGCTCATTGGTCGCCGTACGAAAAGGTAAATGAAGAGAAGAATAAGAAGCTTAAACCTAGGACAAGGGGCTAAGGGTTAATCAAAATTTTAGAGGAATGCAACATAGTAACATTTGGACGGGAGTGCCCGAAAGTCTAATTAACCGCGCCGCTTCTTTTCTCCAGATTACTGGTAAACTTTAATCTATAAGTGTCGTTTCGGTTGTTTTTTTTTTTCGTTTTTTTTTTCTTTCTTTTCCTTTCCATTTATGCATTTGCTATTCGTCATGGGCTTGGGGGCTAGAAGGGATTCGCCATATGTTCTCCATGTGGTGGTACATAAAAGCCTCGTCGAAGATTGATTACTATAGGACACATCCCATACCTGCAGAAGCTGATGTCAATTTCCATGGCCGATCGAGCCCTGCAGACTTCCTGCAGCTGTAGGCTAAATATTGTCTGCCGGTACCCATAGATATAGATGTGCAGATGGGCGCTTTTTTTTTTTTTTTTCTCACTCGTATAAGTGCAGAGTGAGATTGATAACCTCGTCACTACCGTATATCATCTCGGTTTCGAAGTCGAAAGGCGCAATATCGCGGCACGAGGGAAGCACAACAGGTAAATGTTACGAGTAAACAAGACCGTACCGTTGACCGCTGATTCCAGAGCCTTCGTACTACTAGACTCACGAACGAACAGGCGGTCCCGGACGGACGGCTGGCCAGGCCGAGTAGATGCAGCTCGTAAGCAGGAGCGTTGTATCATCTAGATCATACCACCGCCTGTCTGTGCGACGGTCTTGTTCTCCTATAGCCTTGCATACCGAAAGGGACGCTGACTATTTGAATTATGCGTGGAATAATCGATGATAACACTTCTCCTTGGTAAAGTAAATAGCCTATCTACCTCGCCTTCAGCCCGAGATAACAATGCTTCCCAACCATCGATCCTTTGGAACTGTTGATCTAGACCGCCGGTCAGCTTTGATATTCGAGTCCTACCAAGACGGGTAGAAGGGGTTACGGGCCAAAGTATTTCAACTGTGCCTCCGTGGTGCGCGTGTGGCATTGATAAACATATGACGACGTGCGAAGCATCCCATCCCCGTCTTTGTGTACCGTAGATAATATCTGGCCGAGCCATTAGGTTATATCGCACGGCGATGCTTATTCCCAGACATCAGCATCCCCGGAGCGTAGGACAGGGTGGAGAAGAATGAGTCTGGATGTTTTCCGACCCCAATGACGTTGTTGTCGAAACGACCGTGCATGGCACTTCGAGTAGTTAGTGTGTGTTCGGTGTCTTTAGCTCATCTTAACTCCGGAGATTAGGGGATCTAGCTACCTTCGAAACGATAAATATAAAATTATGAGGATCAGAACAGAGTCCTTAACGCTTCATCACACTGTAGCACGGGAAGTGTCGTTAGAAGTGTCGTTGGGAGATTCAAGCCTCAGCTCCGGTCGTATCCCGGCAAGAAGGATTCTCGCTATATCTTGAATAATGCCTCAACTCATAATATAGATACTTCCATAGGGTCCTATTGCTCGTGATGGAACCGTCATTACGATTGACGTCCGTCAAATCCTGTAATGGTCGGCCGGTTAACATGATGATTGGCTACCAGGCCGCCAGCTATCTCAGTACTACATACATCAACACCGAAATTCCGAGTCCCTACTGCTCGCTCCTCGAATCGCTTGTCCGGGTAACGTCTTATGGCATCCGTAGGATTTCACCATGACTTTGTAAGAGGTGAAGTTATATTATTCGTAAGTGACTTGTCTTCACAAGTCCTCTCTACTCAGCAGTCCGACAAATGTTAAGATACTGACTAAGACGCAGCTTACTACCGTATGTTCATGCAAAGACACCGGGGAGCCGATGTATCGTATTAATAGTCCCCCCCTCATCGCTCTATAGTATAAGCTCCTGGGTCGCGCACCCTTTTCTCTCTCACTGTAAATCAGTTATGAGGAACCTTACAATATGGGTTACCAAAAGGTATTCCCAAAGACAGTGGGGTAGTCTTATGGGTCTACATGCACACGTATACTTCTTTCAGGTGTCAAAGGATATATAGGGTTAGTTAATGGCCATTGAGGGATAACGAGAGGCCAGCTGCTGGCGATCCAATCTATATAAGGAGGATATCCCTACCCCCTCTCCTAGAAAAGAAGAGGGTCCGTAGATGTGTTTATTATACCGTTACTAGACCCGTAACTATCATCCTACATGACTGACAATCTGGTAACAGCTTTATCTCCTTGACTGGTAGTAAAATTACACCCCTTTCGGTAATTCTGTATAATACACGAGGCCCATTTATACACGCTTTCTAAGCCTAGCCGGAACATAACGTCTTGACAACATTCACTGCCACTTCTAGACTTCTAGGCTTGAAAGAAGGCATCTCCTGGGATGGAGATGATACTAATGTAGTAGTTTTACTGTAAGAATTCCACCGGCAGTCAACGAGGCCTGGGTCTCTTAGTCAAAGCCTATAGATTGTAGTTATTAATCATAGTAGTATATATATCAACACAGCCAATTCTAGTATGAGTACAGACGATTTAGTTAATCAATGGTCACGTATTGGTGAAGTATCAATCTACTATATTCGCGTGTGTCTGAAACCAGGAAATATACCCCAAGAAACGTGGCCTTCAATAAGGACGGGACCGGCGCACTATATAATGTAAAGAGAAAATCCCTACTTACTTTGGTATATCGTACGCTCGATTTGGCTACTTCAATGCTCGCAAGATACCGCGGAGGAGGCGAAAGGGAGTTAAGAGCTATGTAGCGAATGAATCGGCAACATAGCTGGCACGGATATGTTATGACGGGCATGATAATTTACCGGTCCACCACCTGCGAAGCTACGTTTAGCGGGGATACAAAACCCTTAGATCTAGCTCCGAATATTGCCTATTCCAGAAACCGCGATACTTCGTTTCGAGCGACCGCCTCACCGTGACATCCGGGTAAGGGACGACCTGCCCGGATCACAACAAGGTGTTACTTTTCCTGTATATAAGCACACCATCTTGTAAGTATTCGTGAGAAAGCGTAAGGTGAAGACCTCGACACCCCTCCTCTTCCTATCCGGAACCCTCGCCGCCCCGTCCGGCACCACCTAAACCCGCCTCTAACGTGCACGCGCCCCCTCCAGACCCCGCAGGAGGCGGCAACGCGTACGGGTCTTCCGTCACGCAGGGCATCAAGGCGGTCATGGACCAGGTCTCGACTCTTACGAACAAGTGCCCGGACACGGTCGTCGTCACAGTGGGGTACTCGCAGGGCGCGCAGATCATAGACGACGCGTTCTGCGGCGCTGCCCGCCGACGCGGAGAGCCACATCAAGGCGGTTGTATTCATAGGCGACCCGCGCAATGTGTTGGGGCTGAGGTACAATGTCGGGACGGCGAAGGCCGGTGGTGTAAGCCCTCTTTTCTTCCCTTCTTGCCGCCGAAACGAGTGACTTAAGTGCTTTGTCCGGTTCGCTGCTCGACCTTCGGGTTACCAGTGCCCCGTGTACGCGGATAGGATCAGGTCGTACTGCGACGCGGAGGATCCATATTGCTCTAATGGCAATAATGCGCAGCGCCGTCAGCAGTATGTCCAGATTTACGGTAGGCAGGTCCTTGCGTTTGTGAAGCAGAAGGTTGGCTTTGTATAGGATAAGAATTTTATACCGACGCACGGGAGTGAGTAGCTCAGGCCGGTCTGAGGATAGGGTTTGGTGTCCAATGCCCAAAGCTTTTGTATATAGGTAGTTTAGCCGATATAAATAAATGGGAAAATGAGATACCTATGAGTTTATACTATGTATTTGAAACTCGATGGAATAGGGGCTCGTGTCCAAATTATGAAGTTTCGTAGGTAGTAACCAACAATCATCGTATAAGATCTTCAATTACCATAACGATAAATGACAGGAATGGCGAATTCGTAGGTCATAGGTATTTTCCTTGATTTAATTTCGTTTAACTCATTTCTACAATTCAAGAACTCCGTAATGCCCATGGGTTAGGTGATAGCAGAGGCGCAATGAACAAACAAATGCTAATAATATAGTCTATTAGTGCTTCCGTGGCAACATTACAGGCGCTATAGTTACAATATCTCTTGCTCCGAGCATTTTTATTCATAAAACGAGTCGGCCTGGTTCCACTTCTAGCACCGTCTTGACTCTTTGCAGGAAGGCCTTAGCTCTCTTCTCCTCACTCTTAGGTACGGCGAGACTGAAGATGTTAGAACCAGTTGAGATCCCATCATGCGGGCCGGTCTTTCGCGGCTTAGGGGTGGACTTCACTGATCCAGCTAGGAAATCAATAATGTCCACCTGCTTTTGGGGCTTGGGTGCAACGCCGGTGAAGGACGGCGAAGGAAGAGCGGAAATTTGAGGAAGGTATCGACCACGGGAGCCCTTGGGGCTAGCCTTGTCTAGCCCCAGTACCTGGTTAAACAGTTCATCGGCTGTTGGCTTGTAGTCTGATGGTAAGGGCAATTCATCGTTGGCTACTTCCGTAGCCCTCGCTACGAATGTTGATAGAGGGATGAAAGTGTCGAGAGTCTTCTCAATCTTCTTCTGAACCTCTATCACAGTCGCAAGCGATATAGTTGTTGACAATACCAAAGGTATCTCTGGCACGACTGCCTTTTCTACCTTCTTAGGGGCTTCCTTAGGAGCAGCAATCTTAATGTTGGAGAGGTCGAGGTGTGAGTTATGGTCAAATCGTGCCTTAATCTCTCCAGGTCTAGCAGAAGGTGCGCTACCAAGGTATGCGAGGACATCACCCTTAAGTAAGCGTCCGGCAGGGCCGGTGGGCGTTATTTCGCTTACGGCAGATTCGTCCAGTTTGTGCTCCTTTATCAAATGCTCGACTGATGGGTATAGAGGATATTTCTGGGGTGGTGCTTTCTCCCCGGTTCTCTTCGGTCCACCAGTCTTTTTCTCTGGAGCGGCGCTCTGCGACTCCTGTTTGCGCGACGGTTCCTCTTTTTTGGCTTCCTTCTGCGCGGGCTGTTCGTCGGCAGGGATCTCCAGAGAGTTAATGTCGTCGCCAGATTCCGCAACAACACCAATTCGAGTGCCAACCTGCACGTTCTTGCTTCCGTCGCCTTGGGTAATTTTTACGAGTATCCCATCATCTTGCGCTTCAACATCCATGGTCGCCTTGTCTGTTTCGATCTCGAGTATGACATCGCCGGCGGAAAATGAATCGCCTTCTTTAATCTTCCAGTTAGCGATATTGCCTTCCGTCATAGTGGGCGATAGGGCCGGCATGGTGAAGTTTTGCGCCGCAAGCGCGGCAGCGGACGTGCGAAAGCCTACGCGGACCTTGTTAGTGATGTGTACGAGAGCTTCTAAGTTATTAAAATACCTCGACTCGCGGCATCTTGGGCGACCCGTCGGCTTATAAGCCGCGTTGTTAGGCGGGTTGCTGTCGCGAAAGATGCCATTGTCGGCTTCTTAAGAAGAAAAAAAAAAGGCTCAATTGAGCTTCTTCACTTTTTTTTTCTCTTCTCTCGTTAAAACGGAATCCCGATTCGGAGCTTATGAACAAATGCTACGGTTGAGCTTGTTGGGGATTCTCCGGCCTCAACCGAATAATTATCGGAATTGGAAGGGACGCTATAAAGTTTTACCGTTTCCTATCCCCCCAGCGGACCCTAGAACCCTGTAAGGCTTCCGACGCTGAGGTTTATCTAAAGGATCCACTAAGATGTACAATTAAGCCTTAAGAGTGCAAGGATGTAGGATATAGGTACTTTAGTACTTGTGGTTGACATATCATCTTATCATCTTATCATATCGATAAAGAATAATTATAGTATCGCATGGAGCTCCACCGAAGCTCTATCAAATCCATAAACCATCCCACCTTCAAGTATAAATTTATACGACCACCATACTGTCGCTCTTTACCTAACAATGTCAATTGGATTATTCGGCTTATAATTCACAGATGACGATACCCATATCCGCCTCTCGGGGGTGTACTCGCCCTATATTTATACTCCACACCTCCCTCAAATCATCTATCCGAACTGTTAGGGTCCCGCAATGTCTTCGGCCAACTTCCGCTCAAGCATGCGGCCGATCCTTCGCGACGACGGGCCTTAGATCTACACCCCCGAAGCAAATTCCCAAAGCCCCCATAAAGCCCTCGTCGCCTCCCCCAACGAAAACCGTACAATCTCCAATTCTAAGTTTTGCGCAGAAGCTCGCAGAGAAGTCGTCCCCAACGACCTTATACGAAGTAGCTCCTCATAGAGTCTTCTTACTCTCGAGTTACGCAGCCGGCCTCTTTTTCATAGGAACCGCCGCTATCAATATTGTTTTGAACGTCTATAGCCTGCCGGAAGGACTCCATTGGATTGTTGGTGTTGGGTTTGGTATGGTGGGCCTACTTCTAGCCGCTTTTGGGACCAGGTTCGCTCTGATGCCTGCGGGTATGGTACGTTCTATCAAGGTGTTACCGGCCAAAGCAATTCAGGCATCGAACCCGGCCGCGAAAGCTGCCACACAAGCAAGTCTACCGGTACGGCTCGAAATCGAAGTCCGACGCTCAGTACCCTTCCCGGGTCTGCCACTACGTCGCATACAGGCCGATCCATACGACGTTGTCATGAAGGCACCGCTGTTCAATCGCAAGTCGCCCCCATCCGAATACGAGAAGATGCTCCTAAAGAAGCAGGAGGAGGCCAGGCGCAAGCAGGAACGCGAATATGAGATGAATCACCTGATGACCGCACCGTTCAGGCACGGGAAGCAGGCCATTGCTCTACTCTTCAAGAACTTCCGCCGCGGGATAACAGGCGAGGGGTTTGCCCCAATTATCGTTAACGGGGTTAAATATAAACTCGATATCACCTCGGCCTACGTTTTAGAGGAGGGACGAGCTTTGGACAGAATCGTGAAAATCGAAAGATAGTCGCGCCCCATCCTAGCACGAGTAGCAGGCAGCGTGTCATATGGTTGTAAGATACGACATTGTACGATTAGGATGGCGTATTTGTGTATGCTACTACCTGCTGGAGCATTGTACAGAAAGCGGGAGCCTCGTCCTCGACAGGTGGAAGTGGACTATCTAAGTAATGCGACATCGGCATCGACATTTGAGTAGACATATTCTTTAGGTTTTTATCCCTGTCAAGCATCCTCGACGTCCCCATAGAGATCGGGGGGTTGAGCAAGCTAGTTTCGTCTATCGAGACCAAAGGTCTCACACAGATCTGTATATACAGCCACCAGGCGTCCAACATAAACACGAAATACTTACAATCCCGCTCACACCTACCGATTTTGCCCTTAATCGCGATTGTAAGGTGAATATCTTTGTCTCAGAAGTATGTAGAACTCGGAGAAATTTCCTCCTAAACATGTCTTTGGGAACCGAGGCTCCAGGTCGCAAGGGAGACACGCTGCTCCTGAGACATGTTTAACTTCTAGGGTTTATTGTGTAAAAAAAGCAATTACCGGCTTACATGTTAGAATACTCCACGCGAGGAGGAGATGAGTTTCAGACGATCCCTAGCTAGCTACCCAGCTGAGAAGCCGCGTGTTGAGAGACATTCTCTCGGTATGAGATTTAGACGGCACATGGTTGAGTAGACGCTAGAAAATGGCTGAAAACTAGGCACTTTACCGGTCCCGGGGAAGGGGGTTGAGATGCAGCTTAAGGACTAGGACGTTATTCCCAGGATATGCTTTGATGGATACTAGACATCGTAGTCGATGAGAGCCAAAATTATACTCGTATGGGCTAGTCTATTATTATTCCGCTAGGCGACACAATGAGCCCTTCAAACTTCAACCTCTCAAGCACATTTACTTCTTCGTGTATTATCGTGACTGCCGGTCTGTTAGTTGGACTCTATGCGCCTGGGCGCATGGCTTAAGGGACTCGTCTCCGGTACACTTAATCGTAGCCTAGAAGGGGACTACATCACCATTGGAAACGTAAATGATCTCACTGAGTCATTTTCAGAGGAGAACCATTAGCATAATTTTAGTCACTAAATGGAAAACCTCTATTGACAAATTAACATCAACTTCGGGACCGTACGCTCCACAACCAATCCTTGAAAGCTCATAGTAACCAATTACCTAGCTCAAAACTTACACATGAAGGGTTACTCATGATCGTCCCCTACCTTCTTATCCTTCTTATACCTATCACTACATTCAGAACAATACATCTCCTGTGAAGCATTATAAACCCCGTGCATATTCATAAATACTCAGGTAGATAGATCTTCAAAATCACTTCAATTTCTATGCAGTTAGAATATGACGCGCTACAAATACTTAGAATTATTAATAGTCTCTGAAGCTATCATCCCCACGAACACGAATACCACTAATGCCGTATCATCTTGGGGAAATATCATCTAAGCGAACGCTCCGATGAGAAGTACTTGGACTGACATATAATTTGCTGTCGACGGACAAACACCCCACGACGGATCTGAGTAAGCTTCCGACGAGAAATCAGTCCGATAGATGGAATAATGTTCGTCCCAATCAAGTCTCCATATGAATATTATATATCTCATGTATCTGATCTTAAAAAGTATCGTTCCCAACAGATCATCACAAGGGTATCAACGGCTCAGAGAATAGCATAGTAAAAGAAAGGGAAAGAGAAGGCCATAGCGGCGAATATGGCCAAGCACAGCACAGCCTCGACCGGAGCTGGATCCGTACTAGATAGATCACGATTCTGGGCCGACGGGTAGCCCGAACCACTACACAAACAGCCGTTTCCGTTGGCCAATTCGGGGCGTGGCGGACGCATCCCGTTCTTGGACGGCTTCACGGCAGCTTGGCATATGTGCCCAGCCCGCCCGCCGTGGTACAAGAGGGGGGAAAGATCTCCCAGCTGACTCGTCGCCCGGCAGTAACGGCAAATAAGGCTCGCCGTTATCTGATAACAGTCGAGTTTCGCCGGTAACACAAAGTGCGTGCATACCTGCGTGGCCTCATGCGCAACCACTATCACGGAACGGTCGAAACTCCAGTTAAATCGCTGCACTGCACCAACTCCGGTAAACACCAGCTACCCGACAATAGGGATAGGGATACCGATTTTGAGCTAAAAACAGCCTTGAACAGCACGTGTATGTGTCGTTGACGTAGGGCATATTAGCGGGGCTTTGGCTCGCTTGAGAAGCTGCTGTTACTTGAAGTATGACACAATGTCCACGACATCTGCCATCTGGACGCTCCTGTACATAGGGCATAAACGCTTGTAATACCTGAATGTCGAAGATTTCTTCAATACGGATAAGTCCAGCTAAGCTTGTGCCACTAAGTTCCCAAAGCGTTCTTCGACAAGGCGATCGCCGATGACTTCCATGATGTTTTGTCCCACCATAATTGCACCGAGATCACGCGCAAGCATCGTGCGTTAATCCCTGCGGTCTACTATACGAGCATCACAAAGAGCCGAGGTGCCCAGATGAAATCCAGTAGAATGTCTTGATGAATTGACAAGTCATACTTCGCCGTTAGTCAGTCCTATCATAACCGCTTCGTTCCTTGACGGGCGGTAACCTACAGCAAAAAGGTTGCTGATGCGAAGAATTTAAGGGGTTGTAGGACAGGAACCTTGCGCGGCCGCTTGCTGACAGCGGCTTCGTGCGAATTGTCCAACGGTCGACGAGGGCCGCTGGGACGCCACGCTTCGGTCCGCAGCAATTAACTTGTGTCAGATCTAAATGTTTCAATCATTGTCTTCGGAGTAATAAGAAAGCCACTTATCTTGGTAGACACCTACCCGGGTCCAATATGTGAAACTTAATACTTCAACTTGGGTCTACTTAGACCATAGAATATTGGAGATCTTTCCCAATGATCCAAGAAAGTGGCGTGAATTAGAATAAAAGAATACGATAAGAGAGACAATTAACCAAGAGGAAATCGCCTAGAATCCTTGGCGTCTACCGAAGCCGTTGAAAATCGTTGAACTCGGTAGCAATCATCCATGCTGTATAACGGATAACAAACCACGGAGTTGTGTGTTTCCATAACACCACATATCTTCCGTGTCACGGTTGACCTTTGAAGATGATGAAGTTTAGTCGAGGCTGCGTATACAAACCCATGACCGTGGTCAGCCGTGCATGTAGTGCCGGTCGATGAGTGGTCAGACGATTCCCCACGCGATCGACTTTGAGATCCGAGTTCGAACAACCGCCCCTTGTCGCCCCTTGTCGCCCCTCACTTTGCTATGGCTTTTGCGGCTTGCCTCATTAGCCGATATGTAAGAAGGGATTGGAGCGACTAATCGCCTATCGCTATGACAGGGATATAGGAAGGCATGGTGATATTCTACGAGGCGACGCTTCTCTGCAATGCGACGCACAGCTTACCAACATTCATGGGAAAATAAATTAAAGCATTAACTAGTAAATTCTTCCTCTCACCGCAAGATATATGATATATATCTGCAACGGCACGGCGAAGAGGGAATATAGACGAAAGAGACAGGCGATACACGGGTGTGTGTATCAATTATCTCTTGTCGATTTTGTGGCATATTGATCCCGTCGTGCTGCAGAAGGAGGGCGCTTAAGGGTGGCTGAATGCAGTGAATGGCACGTACAGGGCATGGATTATGCAAGGTTGCGAGCTGCGTAAAAGTTTTTGCTCTCGACCGAGGGGACGGCGAGGCGGTGAGCGTCGAATTGGCGTATGGTTGTGCGAAACGAAAGAGATGCGACATCCTTTGGAATGTTTGAAGTGCCAGCCTAGGTACGGCCTACGAGGCAAGGCATGGCAAAGGCATGGCCATGTCGTTAACCTAGTCCCATTGCCCATTGGTAAAAATCCACGGGCAATTCCATGGCAGGTCATCCGTTTGGCCGTCAGGGTTCCAATCCAGTATCGGGTATGGGTTGGGGGTTAGATGAATTGGATCGGTGTCTCTTGTTACTGGTCAGATGATTTCTTTTACTACATACCTTATTCTCCTTCTCGTGCTGCTCGTGCTTCCTTCATGGGAGGTGGCAGGGTGGGTGCAAGGTGGGGGAGGGGAAGTCTTGGAAAGGTATTTGCGTATCGAGGGGGAGGGGTTTGAGGAAAGATCGTCACTTTTTTAGGTGATCTCCAGTTTTCATAGATTTCTATTTTGGTGCTTGGCCAGTGCTTTTAGTGTGGTTGAACGACGTAAGGGTGCAGCTCGCTAGCGGGTCTTCGATACCTTAAGTGCTACATCTGACTGGTCCGTGCGGATTTGCATTGCAGAACAATTGCTGCACAACCGCAGATAGCGCCGTAGATAATAGATAATGATAAGAAATTCCAAAATCTTAAGGAAGCTTGAATGTATTTTTCAATGCACGATGATAGACATCATTGATCAAATGCGTCTCCCCATTACACGTCCCTGCAGTAATAGCCCTACCTATTACGGCTTTCTGGCCGAATGCTCATTTCTAGAACATTGAACCTGTGACTACCTCGTCACTCTCTCAATGCTACTGTCGACTTTCAAGACGACGTCATGTTTCGTTGTGATAGCTCGCTTGCAGTTAATGAAGATGGCACGGCAACACGCTTGATGCGATGCAATTCAACTGCATCAAACTCGGCACAAGACCGATGAGATTGCTTCTTACGTTGTCTAGACCTTCAATCCCCTCTTCTGGCACATCTTTTATTATCAACAGTCAGAAAAAATTCTGCTTGATATGCGGAGGATAATCTTCAAGACCTGCAGATGCAGTTGTAATAAGCATGGTAGCACGACAGTCTGGTTTTAAGAAATGTTACCATATTGGGTGTTCCGGCACTGAGAGATTTTGTTAGGGGTTCTACTGGCCAATCAGCAGTCATCGTCGTCGTGTCTTGGCCGGCACTATCTTGCTTGCTTGCTAATTCCCAGACAAGCCACAATGATCTTTAAGGTCGCTGTATCTTGTCTGTGATAGGTAGACCGACCTCGTCGGCCACCACTTTCTCGCACTTTCTTTTTCGTCCATTGTAAAGTCGACATTCCTGCAGCATACCCAATTTAGTGAAAGTAGATAGAATAGAGAAGACTTGGCCTTTTTCGAAGCTTTACTCTTCCTGTCAAGCTAGCGGAGTTTATAGGAACTAAACGTGACGCATTCTCGTGATGACGAAGACCGTCGAAACTTGAGGCTGGCGACTTGGAAGCGTGAACTTATCAGTCATGCTGAAGCTATTCTTTACGTGTAATTTTTATAGTAGCGTAGTTTGGGAGCGTTAAAACAGTCAGCAATCATATCATCATATCATTCTAGCACGCTAGAACGGCGCCGACACCACAGGTCAGAGCGGTGTGAGACAACTAAGTAGAGGAGGGGAAATTTCTGTAGTCAACTTCAAAGAAAAAATGAACAAGAGATGTTGCGAAGCGGTGTGACAAGGTGCTAGTTAGTGTACGATGCTCTTTAATTTTTCGACTTGGGATTGCCGAAAGGTATGTTAGACGGATAGACACCGAAAGATGTGGGAGATATAGAAGTACAGTACATCATGTCTAGGTAGTTCAAGTAGCGCATACCTATCTATACCTAGTATACTATAGTAAGTAGTATGGTAGTACAGGCAGGGTTCTATACATTTTAGGGTCTTTTAGGGTCTTTGGGGTCTTTGGGGTCTTGATGGGAAATACAGATGCACATCATATTCGATGCCGAACATAAGTTCCATCAGTTCCGTCAATAGATTTACATGGCTTGTTCCATACCTAATGACTTAGTCGATCTTGTCACATCACTAAAGACGGAGCGGCACGTCAGGTCATTACCAAACATATGCTTTAAGTGTTTAGATGTCGGACATCACTGCCACGAGGGAATAAGTTGATAGACGCTCTAGTATCCGTCTTTCGTATAGGCAATCTAGTCTCTCTTCCGGTTTTACCCCTCTCGTCAACTTCATCCCAGCCAACTGTCTATATCAGTGCTAGTCTTTAACAAACCATACTAGAAACGGCGTGTAGCACGCCATCAGTGAGCCCTGGTGTCATTTGAAACACATGCGAGAGAGCAGCCACGCGTTTGTGGTGATCATATAGGTACATGATTATCATGGACAGCAAAGTATAGAATATAGAATATAGAATATTGCTAGCGGGTCGCAACCACGTCGCGGAGTCGTTTCGAAAGCAAGATGACATTATTTCTACCAGCTGAACCTATAAGCGGCTCACGATGATAATTAACAAGTTCCAGCCCACATCGTCGCATTTATTCTTGTGTGCTGTCTATGACATAATCGCTCCCCACGTTCGGGCAGAACTTGAGGTTGTCAGGAGGGGTCCTCGGGACCTAGATATCTAGCCTTGCCGTATTTGACGTATGATGGATACTATAGCAGCCAACCTCCACTAGGATTGGGTATAAAGAAATGCAAGGCTTAAGCGACAGCCAATCAGCAGGAGGTTGTACCGTAATGGAAATTTATAGACGAAAGAGATCGTCTTAATCTGCTAACGGCAACGAAACCCTCCGAGAGATCAGGACTAGGAGATGAACAAGTGAGTAAGCGGGCGAGCAACTGAATGGACACAATATATGGAGCGATGGCCAAGATCAGCACATTACCAGCTAAGAGATGGGTTGAGAACAAAGTCCCCTCAAAACTAGCAAGATCATGAAATGAAAAAAGATCCGGCGCTTAGATGGTCATAATGGCGTATGCCGTTAAATGGGTATAGATGACCGGACTGAAGCTATTCAGACCCGCTTGATCTGATATGATAGATCATGGGATTGAGGCAGTGGGCGTTGGATCGTACGAGATGGGTAGGTGGGATAGGTGGGATAGGATAGGTTAGATAAGTTTGTTTGGGGTGGAGGTGCACAGACAATGGCCTCAGCGTCCTTTTGTACAGTACAGAGCAACGGGCGGGACAAATTATGACGATCAGATAGGAAGGATGCGAGATGAAGGAATAGACCGGGGGACCCATGAAAGGACCCTGATATACCTGAAAGTGGGCAAAATTCATCTGGGATTTAGTGTATTATAATTGTATTATCTAAGCTGCTAAACTGTTAAGCTCGCCTACAGATCCCGGAGAGGATGGCGCTATGGCGCTCTGGCGCTTGAGGGGGGCTGGCGGCGCGGCGCTTTTAAAGCTGATTTATCAACTACAAAGGATAACCCTGACATTATAGCATAGTGTAATATCCGGCGTACGAGAAAGTGACCCATTCGAGAAATTTGTAAACATAATGCAAGGTAAACAAAAGCTGACGAAAAACGGAAATTATGTCCTTGATATAATAGGTTCAACATATGTGTGGCGTATATGTAGGTTCAAAAGAGTAAGAAAGAGAAAAAAAAATTAGGAAAGGGGTGAGATGCTGTGCTACGTAATAAGGGGGTATATGTGAGACCCTTTTTAGCCATTATATGCAGTGTATTCCGCGTATTAGGAGCTAAGTTGAAACATGAAGAGATATCTGGAATGTCAATAACAAAAAAAAAAAAGTGCCCGATAAAAAAAAGCATATCCTTCCATACGATCAATCTTGCATTTGTTATTTAGCATTCAACTTTAATGAATATCTAAGACCCGGGTAGCTACATAAGCTCGAATGTTATATCCTGCATTGTATGCATCATCAGGTGTTTTTTGAAAGGGGAAAAGTGATATGTTATGGTTGTGTATGTTAGGTAGGTTAGGTATCTCAAGTTGCGAGTTGATGCCGTTGAGGGGTTATGGGGTTATGAATCCATATCCAAAGTCCCCATTGATATTGACATGGGTCGTGATCATACCTACCCAGTCCACAGTAATTAGCATCCGTACCCTAGCCTAGAGTCTCGAGCATGTTCTTTGCATGGGGGCACATCCTGGTTGGTTCGTTGATACGCTTTGGCCTTTGGCTTTTTGGTTGCTGGGCGAGCCGGGCCATAGAGCTGGGCACCAAAAAGTTCAAACAAATTTCTTCTGCATGTTTCTACGTTTCTACAAATCTCATTTCAATTGTAGTATCTCGATTTTAATTTATTTGACAGAAGCCGTTCGATGCGATACCATTTGCTCGGATCCAAAGTATGTCTCTTTCCAAGGTCTGCGCTCCTTGAGAAATGATTTGACTGTGACTGATGTTAGGTGCTATGATATGTAGGAGCAAAATAGAACCATGCATGATTTGTCTCGCCGTGCTGATCGATATCCTAGCTAGGACGGCTTGTAAACGGACATTCCCTAGGTGGTTAGACTGCGACGACCGCGCAAAAACGCATTCGCATTTCATTATGTGCCCGAGGAAAGTGGTACTACTTGAGTATGACATTTTGCATAAAAGAATTCGGGCAAAATAAAATAAAAAATAAAATAAAAAAAGAGAAGGGATATTCCGTTTAAGCCCCGTTATGTCATGTCGGATATGACTGGTATGGACTGCGGACTAATATGTATAGAGACTTCGCATATAATCCTGTATAATCCTCATGCAGAGTGCGCCCGTAAAAGTGATGCAGCTGTCAAACAGGCAAGACGAAAACCTCTTTATTGGTCATAGTTTATGGCTGATCAGATCAAGTGTGACCTATCGAGTGGTCAAATGTGTATGGGTCCTTCTAATGAGCCCATGCCCATCTGACGCTCCGGCGCCAAATATACCTGAGCCTCGCCCACCACGAGAAGTTGCGGAACTTTGGTTCTAAAAGCTTGTAGGCGGCTCTAAGGGACCATGGCGGGGGTGCCAGGCCTGTGTAAGGTCACTCAAGGCCGCTGTAACTCACTACTAGGTCACTATCAGATTTCAGAAATTAGCACTAAAGATGCCACGGTGGATGCAGGTCGAGTACCGGTACGAGGCACGTAATTTTGCCCCAATTCGCTTGTCCAGGTGGACACCGATATCCACACTAGACCGAGAACACCCCAGCAGTCGCTACCCACCACACCAATTTTATGTGGGCTTGGCATTTTGCATGTGGACTCTGTGGGCTCTATGGGTTCTAGCGGGCGATGTGGGAAAGTCGGCCGGTCCATTGACCAATTTTATTATTTGGTATATCTCTTTGCACCTCCCCAACCGCCGCGCAACCTCCTCTCCGTCCTCTTAGCACTTTGTTCGACACCCTTTCGTCTTGGGGTGCAGTGCCGAAAGTTGAGGGTAGGAGATATCTCGTCGTTGCTTTCGACAATTTGCATAATCCGACTCTCTTTTTATTTTTTTATTTTTTCCCCCCAACTGTTCTCTCTAGGCTTAGATCCTCCTACGTTTTATAATAATAGTGCTCCGTGGCACATTCCTGAGACGACTTCAATATTTGTCTCGAGGAGGAACGTTTTTTTCTTTTACGACCAAGAGGTATGTATATTGACACCTATGATCATCTCACATTTATTCCTCGATCCCAGATCTTCCCCCCCAGGCCTAAATAGCCCGGTCCAGACTTCGCTTCTTTGTGTGCCTGCCTAGGTCGTGACGCACCAGTCTTTCTAGTCGGAGTCATCTAGTCTTCCCCTGAGTTTGATATCTATTTGTCTGTGTTGTGCTATGATCCGTGAACGAACGCGCGACTCTTTACTCTATGGAGGAGGCTTTGGTGTTATTTGCTCTTCTCCACGTGGATGTATAGATCCAAGATAACGAGTCAACGGTCCCCAGACTTCCCCCGAGTCATGGACACTATTATATTCCCCTTACAACACCTGTTTTATGGCTAGCTAGTTGCTTGTTTTGCGGACAATGTAGATAAGCTATTCCGATGTCAACGATCAAACCAAACTTCAGCTATCAGCACTAACACTCCAATTTCTGCAGCTTAGGCACATCTTGGGATCAAACAGGCACCAGATAAAAGTCTCTTCCAATTAGAGGAACTGGGGCGCCTTTAATTATCCGAAGAATTTGAACAGTCTTCCAGGATATACAAGAGTCGAACAATACCGCAAATTTCTCTAATTATTCCCCATGTCTCCCAGACGATAGGCAAAGATGGATTCAGAAGACGGGGAGCTGTACATCAAGGTATGATATCTTACACTACAAATATATAAGACGGGAACTGACCTTTAGAAGCGCTTAGCCGCTTATGTGCGAACGCACGAGAAGGGCCTAGCCAACGCCCTACAGTTTCGAAGGCAGCCTGCCCGGCATGGCACTAGCCAGAGTGTCTCGTCTATTCAGACTCCCAAATCGCCGGCTTTGCCTGAACGTCCCTCAACCTCCGCCTCGGCATCGAGCCCCCTTGCGACGGCATTGTCATTCGGCTCGTTGAGCTTAACATCTAATACCGTCAAATCAACACGACTGAGCCTTACTCCTCATCACCTATTCTACTTACTGTCTCGCTTCGAAGAGCTAGGAATACATGTTGGACCCATGAAAGTACGTTTGGAAAACCTACATGATACCTCAGCCTCGGCCAACTACGTATCCTTCTTAAGCTCCTCTCAACGTACCAAGAGCCGTGGTTCCGATGTGGTGTCAATTCGTTCTGTATCGAGTATTCGAAGTGTTATGACTGGAATGTCAGCTATATGGAATAGTATTGGAATTGGGTCGAGTATATCGGCCGCCCGAATGGAAAGACAGAAAGCTGCCTTGCAAGCAGACATGAAATATCTCTATTCGGCATTTACCAAGATACCGTGCCTCCGACTGGCACCCGACTGGCAGACGAAGTTGATTAAAGGATACGAAGAGTTCCCGTTCGACTCAGCAGTCCCCCTCTACGTTTTTAAGAATCTACAGTCGTTAGAAGTCAACGGCGTAGACTATCGACAGTTCTTTGGCTGGGACCGTGTAGCAGACCAGATTCGATCTCTCACTCTCAGGCGTGCCAATATTGAGGACCCAGCAGATATACTCGTTGACATCGTTTTGGATGATATGGATAAGAGGCGGCGTCGGTCCTCAAAGGCGCAATCATCCCCTACTGGTGCATATGCGCATGCTTCGAACCCGAGACGCAGTCCTACGGTTTCGTATTCGGATTCTCATAAGTCCACTATCACACCAGAAATCCCAGAGCGCCGATACTCCGTGGCCGACATACATGTGGGATCGGCTAGCACAGATTCAACTGACAGCATATCAGCTCACGACTCTCGTCGTCCTTCGGTCTCTAGAATTGAAACTGATGAGCCGAGGTCTAATAAATCGTCACGGCCCAGAAGCCATTCCCCTAACCGTCCTGCTACCTCTCGTTACCACACAACAAACCCGAGAGGCTCCCATAAAGTTAGGCGTTCCGGGTCCGGCAGCTCACATTCGAGCTTGTCAGATTCGTGGCACAATCCAAGAAGCAGTGCATCTAATTTATTATCCATGGGAATTCTCCCGCCGTCCAAATGGCGAATCTTGAAGCATTTAAGCTTAGCGGACAACTCCCTAACAGCAATCCCAGCGACTAGTCTTGCTCCATTAGCGAACACCTTAAACTCCTTAGACTTGTCAACGAACCTTTTTACGCAGATCCCCGACAGCCTAGCAACTCTCACTGGTCTCCGTGCTTTAAACCTCTCGCATTGTATGATCGATTCTCTGCATTCTCTACTTCGCAATCCTCTCCCAGCTATTAGTGCCTTGAACCTTCGTGCGAACCGTCTTCAGTCGATCGCAGGCATTGAGAAATTGTATCCTCTAGAAAGACTAGATCTTAGAGATAACCGCTTAACTGACCCTACGGAATTGGCTCGCTTGACTGGGATTCCCGACATCCGCGAGATATACGTTGAGGGTAATCCTTTCGTGCGCACGCATCGAGATTACCGAATTACTATTTTCAATCTTTTCCGCAACACCCCAGGATATACAGAGGATATAGTCATTGATGGTTCAGGCCCGAGTCTTTCAGAGAGGAGATATCTCGTGGAACGCGTTGCTATACCTGCTGCTGTCCCTGTGGTGAAGCCTCCTGTTACGGAAATACCCGCCGTGGACGTGAGCAAACCAGCTATCATTCATGAAGTACCGAAGGAGCCCAATGTCTTACGTAAGGAACGACCATCCCGTCCTAGCCCCAAGGCCGTAGCTAGCGAAGTCAACACGAGCTCTACCAGACGCCGGCGTACCCCAAAACGCAGGATTGTTGATCTTGCTACGAACGAACGTGTTGGTGATGCCACACAGCAGCGCACAAGTGTTGACGAGTCCGCCCCTATCCCCCCTGATTCGCTCGGCGCAACAATAGATTCCGAAAATAACTACCGTGTCTCCCACCCTCCTGAAACACAAGATCCGCAACCAAAAGTTAACTCGGAAACAAGATCACTTGACACTAAGAACCTACCAGAGGTGCCGCGCATCAATACTACTACCGTCTTCGAACCGCCAGTATCATTCTTAAATAAAGATACCTCGGAATTGTGGAAGGATGCTCAAGATTGGAACGCCAGTGGCGAAATCTACCGGCAAAAAATTGAGGCACTAAGAGACAAAGTTGGCAATGGTTATCTAAGCGTTCTTAACGAGGAAAGCTGGGAGCCATCTCGAACAGCATTCGCAGCTGACGACTTCAGTCCCGCATCAACAATACGACCTGGCTCTGCTCGTACCTCTAGTGCGCAAGCGATCACCACTGGCGGTGGCCTAGTTTGATCAGATTCTTCATCCTCACAGTTACACTCTTCTCTTGGCCTTGAATTGGCGCTCTTTACAACATTATCACATACCCCATCCCGTCGTCGTAGTTTTCGATATACCATCACCCGATTGCATCGTGTTACTCTAGTTACGTCTAATGTTTTACGGGGCATAGCGTTCCGGCGTTCAATGGAAAGGGATCATAGTCTTTTGCATTTTTAGGTCTGCACTATCACTGCAGATCCGGTGTTGTCCGTTTTTTTTTTGGTACGAATTGGTAGGAGCGGTATGAGGAGCCATGACGCTCGAGTCTAGTTAGTACACAGGAAGAGGAACGAAGGTTCACTTGCGAAGAAGGAAATTTCTCGCATGGAGATTTTTAGACCAAAACCCAGGTTGGAACGGGCAAGAGAGCATGAGGTTGTGTTATTGGCAGGTTTCCCTTTTATATCCCAGTTTGCGATAGGCGTTTGAGGCTATGCAAGACCAAATCATAGGTGGTCGTTTTTGTTGATGGTTTCATATTTCCGGCTCCTCTCTTCCTGCGGCATTTTGTGAGCATGAGAATTGCGTCCGTTCTGCATTTGAAGGTAAGAGAATCAGGGCTGCAACGGCGGTCACTACTAGAAGATGGAGGCTTCCTTGGCGGAGGGGCGGTTAATGGAAAACGCATTTCCAACTGTGTTCTTGAAAATATTTGTGTCTTCATTATCCTGTGACTGTTGTGTATTTGCCTAAGAACCAAGGTTTCCTTGGCGTGATTGTCGACGCATAACATATATGATATGATTCTCTAGTGTTAGGGTTTATGGCATGAGTGATGAGGCTTACGAAAATATCTACGAAGTGTGCAATGACGGTAGCTATTCTTTTTAGTTTTATAGTACGAGATTGGTACGGCTTGGTGCCTCGAAAATTGACGTGTACTCTCGTTTGTGAATGCTTTAGACTACCCATTCAGCTGACGGTAAGAAGACTCAGACATATAATGCAATGGTATATTGATATAGCAAGTCGAATACAAGAATCATGTCACTTAGTTCTCCAAGTAATGGCCCGCCGCTTTATTAGAAAATAAGTAGGCTATGAAGTTGGCTGGTTAGGAGGGTAGGGGGGCTATGAGTTATGTTATTGTAGGCAGCAAATGCGGCTTTATAAAATGTAGTTCATTCCACAAGTGTAGTATTTTGACCATTTTATGGCCATGCCGCATACTCTGCCCTCATGCCGTATGTGCAAGAGTTCTTGCTTAGTCTTTATGAGTAAAGGGGAAGAATGAAGTGAACAGGTAGAAGAATTAGCAAAAGGGCGAGAGTTGGTTCTTAGCAGTAGGGTGGTGAGTACTGCCTCTTCATCTGTACCCTATGGACGAAAGATTTTTATATCAAATAGAGGTGAGAGGTACGGCTGCGAAGCTTTTCATATCTAGTATGTACTTAAATATTCGAGTGCTTTATCTAGGTTAAAGAACGATGGGCGTATGTAAGTCCTAGGTTAGGGAGATGACACTAGACTCTGTGATCAGTTGAGACTCAAGGGTTTAATGTCCTATGATATTCTGATAATAAATTCTAACAACATTCATCTTTCAAAAACATCTGAATTGCCTTATGTCGCTGTTGAGCACGCAGGGTCCTAGTATTGGGGCTTCGCTTTAGGTGTAAGGCGTGGAGAGCATCCACCTGACCGTCACTTAAGGGGCGATTTGAATACGTTAGAAATAATGATATTCTCACATTCACAACTTCCCAGCAGCACGTGCATGAAAGAGGAGCGGGCCTTTTATGAGAATGCCCACGGTGTATTCGTAGACTAGTGGAGGCTAATGACTGCTGTCTCGGAAGTGAGTTGGGCATCCGTCAACACTGCAGGTAACCACTCGCCAGGACTAGTTGCAAATAACACTATAGACGTGTTGCAAGTACAATCACGTAAACTAGCTTTATAGATGATACTACATATATAATACGTTTTATTAAACAATGCGAAGGGACAGTTTACGGTGTGGAGAGTCCCGAGGGATGGCTATGGTAACAACACCAAGGAGGGGCCCCACGGCATAAATCTTCACAAACCGAGAATTATTGTAAGTATCATATGATTATTGTAGCATCCCAATATAACGGAGAATTGGAGTTTGAAAAGATAGGTCAAGTTTTCATATAGCGTTGCTTGTAAGGGGTCTGTGCCATTGGTATTAACTCAGTCGCCACTACCTTCCAGGGTGTAAGAAAATACAGTATATTTTCCCCTAAAAAATTGCAAATCACTTTAATGAAGAGATACTTATTTAATTCCCTGCTATCGAAGCTAATGAGGCTCGAGTGTGGTTTCCTCACCCGTTTGAAAGCACGGCCTACCTTATGTATCACAAGGTGTTGTAACATATCCTGGGCTTGGCTATTCTACATCCACTCGGGAATTACGAGAACAGGCCTTCAGGCAGGCACTTTAGGGCGTGCGTCCACAGAACCATATGAAGTACATACTAGGTACCTCTTACATTTATCTACTATCGGGATGATGGAGATGTGACGGGCCATCGTAGAACTTATACTGTCTACACTGTGACAAGACAGTATTGGAAGATTCCTAGGCATTGACTATCTACCCCTTTCACCACGTTGATGGTGTTTGGTTCTTCTCTAAGAAGGCGACATCGTGTATCTATACAGGCCAAAAGGCCACGTGGGTCTAACCTATGGATGTGTGGTAAGGAGCTGCCGATAGCTAATAATGTGTGACAGTCACAGGATCGCGAATTGGGATGCTATCGAAGTAGCCTAGACAGATCTTTAATCATGGGAATACATAAGCTTATATACTTCTCTCCTTATAATGGGACGTATATCATCATCAGGGTGTGAGAGCTGACATTTAATGAGAAAGGAGTATTGTTCTTACTGGATATTCCAAGTCTGCGCAACCCACGAATTAGTTATGATTAGGTATCTGGGGATATAGCAAGCTGGAGAGTCTTCTCGCGGTCGAGTTGTTTGTCTTAATATTAGCATTTACTACTGTGTAAGCTATCGATGAGATGAAGATCGCGCCCGATCAGTTATGCTGTATGAAGTCAATCAAAAGCAGCATCAGTGTGGAAACTCACGGAGCACTTTGAACAGCCCTGCCTATTGTGCAAACGTAATGACCTTTGTCAAATGAACGTTGGAAGGATTTGCGTGGTATCGCTTCACATTAGTGCTCACACTTGATAGCCAACATTTACACTCCCTCAATATATGGCCAAAATATAATGGCTAGCCGATTTTCGAGGCCGAGTTCCCGTCTTGCAAGATGAATATGCAAAGATGGGCATTGTCATACCCTAAGGCCTAGTAGGAACGTGCATAGTACTGGATGTGACCGCATTCTAGTTGCAGTTGTCATCGAATGGGAGAGAAATAATTATTCCATGTAGAATTTGATTCGACGCAAGGACGGGCGACCGTTGGGGAGCTTTTTGATGACTCCACATTCGGGTTTGTCGCAGGATCCCATCGAGAAGATCATTGTGACGAACTCATCTATACAAGTTTCGGGTCACCATAGAATCGTGGGAATATACGAGAAAATAATATTTCGCCACGAAGACCGCCGCAACATATATTTATAAGGTGAGATAAAATATGTTATATTTGTGAACAACTGGAGGAAATTGTAACTTGCGAAAAGGGGCGCTTACTTAGCGCGGATCCCGAGTCGCTTTGACGTAGCCAAGGTCTGCTTTTGCCAATGCAGAAACCCCTTATTTTCATTATCTTAGATGCCTGCGAGCGAGGGATATAACCACTCATTGTCTAGTTTTGTCGCTTTCTCGTCTGTCTATTGGCGCGAAATAGATATCCCCTCCAACTGCATGGCGTAAGTATTTGGCAATCTGCATAAGTTGTAAGCAAGTATGTGAGTATCATACCGATGAATTATTGATAAACAAGAGAACCAGGGCATATCGCAACCTTATGTAGTAGGTGGTATGCAGCGTGGGCCGTAAGCCCAACATGGTCGATGCCTTCGAGGCCGACATATGGGTCAACCCGACAAACACACACCAATGTGTCTATCGGGACTTGTGAGAGCATAAAGACAATACAATATCATTTCAGGAGGATAGTGGAGTAACTAATCAGTAGCCCTTTAAGGAATTATCACTATCAAAACGTTTATAATAGTTGTCTACCCAGTTAGAGGTGACCCATAGGCGGTTGCAATCTGATCGATGCAGTGAATAAGTCATCAGTTATATAGCCAATAGCGAGATAGAGACAGCTAGGATTCGGCCGAGACATAGATTGAATTAGCTTCATTGTGTCATTCCGGGGAATAGATGAGGGAGAAAGCCAAACTAACACGAGGGTTCGCGGGAAGTAACGTGCAGACCCGGTATGACGGCATTTAGGTAATGTTGGATGATGGGGATTGGGATTGATGGGGTTTGTGGGAGAAGGGATCTAAGGAAGGGTCTAGATCGACAGGAACAAGTTTCGAGACAAGGGCGCTACGGGTTTTTAGCACATTGGCCATGACTGGCAACTGCAAGTTGACGAACCCGGAGCCCAGCTGCCCGGTAGGGCTGAATCTAGAAATGGAAGCTACCCTTGGGTTCTTGGTCCAATGTGTGAGACCCCACCCCTTTTTGGATGTGTGTTTAAGTCTGATTGGTGCGCAGATTTGTAGATGGTTCTTTTGGAAGACGAACAATACTTCAATACTTGAACTAGTACCTAAGTTTGTTGAACATTGCGATATCTTCCATTTCGTTAAATATTTACTGTACAAATTGAGTAAACTGTCAAAAGAGAAAAATATAATTTCCAAGTACAAAAATCACGTCTTGGTTGACGCATTGGATTCACAAATTGAGGTCCCGTGATATTCGCTTTGTCAACAACAATTGAAGCTGCGGTTAAAATATCTACACATGACATAGGGTTCGTCCGAATAAGTGATATTGGTGGAGAAGATCTACAAAGCATAAGTGGCTGACCCATAGATTTGGGGAGTCGCAGAGGTCGCAGAGGTCGCAGAGGTCGCAGAACAAGAACAAATTGTCCGGGATGGAGAGGGGCTGCTTATCGCTTACATAACTGTGGCGCGTTAAACTTTTCCCCTTAGGGGCTAGACCCAACACCTCCAGCCGACTTCACCAGCGCGTCCTGACTACTTTTCGCCATTTCTCGACGACATCTCCTCAACCTCGACCTCTTTACTCGACCTTTTCGCCCAAATAATACCACCCCGATTCTCTTAACGTCACCCTAAAACCTCACATATATCCGAATGATCCTTCTCAAATGCCTGTTTGCCGACTTCGACCGCATCATAGCCCCCCTCGCCTCCTCTTTGCGACGCGCTGATTAGGGCACGGTTATCATCACCAAATTCACATCAAGAAACGATATAGAACCCTAAGAAAAGATGGCACCTAGCCCGAGAACACCACGGCAGTCTGCTCTTTCGCGCCCGCGCGGTCGTCCCAAGGGCTCTGTCAACACAGTGCGACGCGTTAGAGACGGTAGCATTGTAGCTGCTACCGAACCCCTTCAAAGCGTCGACGATATACTGCTAGCGGTTCCGGTAGTGTTAGTAGATTTACGGACCAAAATGGTAGTGAACAGGTTGATACACCAGTTGCGACTACGGGTCGCTCGAGGGCAAGGCACAGTATGCAAAACGGTGCGGCGTCCCCGCTATCTACCCCAGACGTGAACGTAGCACCCGCACCCGCACCGTAACTCGAGTCGAGGTAGACGATGAAATGCAAATTAGTTCTGCTGCAGCAGTTGCCGCCGCTGTTGTACAGAGTGAAGGCTACAAACCCAGAGAAGAACGCGGCTGGGAGGAGTTTCACCCGAATCTCGATATAGATGCCACGTTTATGCTATTCCATGCCGAAGATGTCGACGGAACTGCGAAGCTATTACCGGAAACACCAGCCAAGGTTGCTGGTACGGATTATAATGATGCAGGCAGCCCATCAAAAGACCCAAATGCTGCGTCTACATCTATCTTGGGCACGCAGAATACCACAGCGAATAACACCACACCTGCTGGTGCACTTTTGGTAACTCCATCCCGAAGGCGCGGCGGTCGACTACCTCGCGGAGACTCACTTTATGCTACTCGTGGAGATCAGCAAATCGCACCAAATACACCCACACCTTTGCCTATTCACGGCCAGAATACTAAGGAGAAGCTGGACCTGAAACAACCTTCGTATCGCAAAACCGACCGCATTTTGCTATTTGAAAGCAAGAAGTTCGGTCAAGCTCGATATGTTGACAAGGCAATGATGAATGTCGGGTACCAAGAGAGTGATAACTTCATTCGACCCGATAGGAAACTAATTAAAGCAAGCGATGCTAATATTGAGGATGAAGTCGAACAGGCTGCCGTTGTCAAAATTGATGGAGAATCGGCGCTTCAGCCGACTAATGTGCTAGGTCGCGTTGAGTATGACATGGATGAACAGGACGATATGTGGCTGGAGTCGTACAACGCGCATAGGAAATCGCAGGGCTGGAACCCAGTCACCCGCGAAGTTTTCGAAATTACCATCACTAAGATCGAAAAGGAGTGGCACGCTCTAGAAAAGAGAATCCCAAAGCCCAATCCTAAACCGCCGCAAACTCACAGGCCCCGTTCTAGTTCCGCTGCGGCCGTAAATGGCGAGCCGCAGGCAGGAGAAGAGCAGGATAGTAAGTGCGCGATTTGCGACGATGGGGATTGCGAGAATACAAACGCAATTGTTTTTTGTGACGGTTGCGATCTTGCGGTCCACCAGGAGTGTTATGGTGTTCCATTTATTCCGGAGGGCCAATGGTTATGTCGCAAATGCCAGCTTATTGGCCGTGGGATCCCGGTCAGTTTTCTCTTAGTCCCGCTCTACTCCAAGCCCCCCCCGTACTAACAGCATTCAGACTTGTATTTTTTGTCCAAATTCCGATGGTGCCTTCAAGCAGACAAATTCCTCTAAGTGGGCGCATCTGCTCTGTGCTATGTGGATTCCAGAGGTGACGTTGGGCAACCATACTTTCATGGAACCCGTCATGGATGTGGACAAGGTCCCGAAGAGCCGCTGGAAGTTAACATGTTACATTTGCAACCAGCAGATGGGTGCCTGCATACAATGTGGGAACAAGGCATGTTACCAGGCTTTCCATGTGACCTGTGCCCGCCGTGCCCGACTATTCTTAAAGATGAAGAATAGTTCGGGAGCTTTAGATGTACTTGACGGCAGTACAAATTTAAAGGCGCTTTGCGATAAGCACTGCCCTTCCGAGTACGCCAAAGAGAATGACGTAGTTCGCGCGACTAAGAGAGCCAAGAAATACTACAAGAAGGCTATGAGCGATCGGATCTGGGCCAACACACAAGCTAAGGCCATGTCCATTGCAGCGTCACACCGAAATGCAATCACCGATCATCCGCCCGACGAGTCGCAAATGACCGGGGCGAAGCTATCCGCCGTTCTTGGAGATAAGAAGGGACAGGCAGGAAAGCCAATTTGGAAGCTTCCCTCCGGTGCTCCTGTGATACCACAGGCCGTATTCGAAATTGTCGAAGCATCGCTGCAGCGCTTCAATTTCCTCAAGCGTAAGGAGTTTGTGAGCGACGCATGCCGCTACTGGACATTGAAGCGTGAAGCGCGCCGTGGAGCTGCGCTTCTTAAGCGTTTGCAGTTACAGATGGAGACTTTCTCTTCCATGGAGCTTACTCGACGGAATTTTGCAGCTATGGGCCCTTCCGGAATAACTCGTTTGAATAGGAGAATAGAATTTTCCGACACCCTCATTCAAGACTTGGAGCAGCTCAAGTCTTTGTCCGAGGTGGTTGTCCACAGGGAAAACACCAAGCTCGATGGCGCCGAGATGGAACAGGAATTTGTCGACACCTGTTACTTTCCTATCCATAAGATGCTCCCTCCGATTGTAGAGAAAGCCATCACGTAAGTCAAGCTGTTCTGCTCAATCGCCTTGATATTAATAGTATGCTGATAACTTGATGCTTATTAGGCTTGATAAGAACCTGTTTCATGATGGACTTATTAAGTTGTCCAATAAGATCGATGCTAGGTTCTACGCCACAATGCTGTCGTTTATCCACGACCTCTGCGAGGTCATCAATGTCGGCGTGAACACCGAACCTAAGTTTGAGCCTGAGTCGCAACTTAAAGCCGGACCTGTCACCCCGGCGGTGTCAAAGTCTGACTTCTCTGATTACAGGGATAGGAAAAAGCTGGGTAAGAGAATCCTTAAGTCGGTTCAACCACAGCTAGAGACGGCTTTGCGTCTTGAGTCAGAGGCACTCCATAAGTCGTTCGGCAATATGAGGCAAGAGTTAGAAGCCATGATAGAGGCGAGCCTCGAACTGCGGCAACAGACTATTGCACAAGGCAATGTAGAGTCTGAGCGAAGTCAAGATGTTATCATGGTTGATTCGTCAGCCCCAGAGATTACCGTCGGCGGTCAAGAAGACGGTTCCGCCACCGGCGGACCTTCGGGTGATGTCCCTATGGCCGAAGCCAGCGTCCAGTATGAGGTCGTTGGTGGCAACGGCAACATCGAGGTCAACACATCCAGCTTCGATACGAGCGACGGAATGGAAGGTGTTCAACCGACTAGTAACGAGGTGTCAATGGTCGAGGCTAAGCAGGAACCGATGCCGAACGACAGCTTACGAGCGATAGATACGCCACCAGCAACTAACGGCTACGTAGGCACGGGGCCTTCGCTACAACCCGCACCTCCTACTCCTCCTCAGTCCAACGGTAGTTTAGGACGTCAACCCACTGACCCGCTTACCGACGGCGGCGTCGTGTGGTACCTGCAGGATTTCGAGCCCGAGGGAACATCTGCAGTTCAAGAACAGTGGCAAGGCAGGGACGCCGCTCGCAGCCTTAGTGAGGAGCTTACTGAGATCGACGAGGATGAGCTTAAGGGGCTAGGCGTCGAAATCAACGAAGATAGTATCACGGCGTCGCCTGCCAACACTACCGAAACAGCGGAACCCGCTGCCGTCAGCACCCCCAGTCCTACAAAGAAGAGTAACGCTAAGGCAAAAAAGCGTAAGACGCCCTACCGAAGACGTTAATGAGGGGGCATTTAATACTGTATCATACCTGTGCTTTTAGTTCTACTACCCCCCTTTTTCTTATTACATTTTTTATTAGTTTCTGCCTACACTGTATTTGCAGAGATAAAGCACCCAGCTCGGGCTGGACCGCATCATTTGTCATTTGTCATTCGTCATTCGCCGTCAGTCTCACAATGCGTGCGATGAGACACTTATATCTAGGGAAGGGGAATGAAATGATTCTTAGGAGTTCAAGGAGAGGGAGGTCTCTGGTACATACCTACATGCTTCATTTTTCTGAGAAGGGTTCTCCTGATTTTAATGTTTAAGAGGCGTTCAAGAAACGGACACGGAATGGCCGTCTTATGTTACGCGTGTGAAGGATCCTCTTGTCTCTTGTTGCAGGTTCTAGTTAGTTTTAGGTCTTCGAGCCTGCGAGGGACTGGCTGTTCGCCTGCGGGTCTACAATGGCGTCGTTGAGATTTACGCAGATGCCAGGCTATGGCTGGGATGAGACTGAGGCTTGGTCCCGTATATTGTTGCAATTGAGTGTTTATTATTCACGATCCTGGGATAATGTTAATGAAAGTGACTCGGTTACTTGGGCGCGTAGGTGATGTTTATCTACCTAGACGATGACAAGGAATACTGTGCACTTGGAAGTTAGTCAAATCAGCTCCATAATCACTAGGCTCATGTTAGCTCAGTCAATAAACGTCTTCAGTTGTGAATTCTATTAAACGTAAGACGCATGAGGTAGACAGACAGGCGGCGTAGATGACGTAGAATGGCTGTTTAAATATGTGTGTGTAGATGTATGTAGTGATAATTCAAGTTGATGCGACCGGATACTGCTATTAACGTAGCAAGCCTCTGGTATTCACCGAAAACTCACATGTCTTATGCAGCTCAAAGCTAACATAGCTAGGTTCTTTATAAGTCACGAAGAATAGCCCGGAAATATTCACTAGAGTATATATTATTCTTTACTCTTCTTCCTCCCTAACAGAGGGTCTCGAGGAGATAGTAAATTACTCCCGTAGGGGTTATATAATGTTGCATGGCGATCTTGTCAGATTAGTATTAGATAGGGGATGTCATATTAAATGCTGAATGGTGGAGAAAAGTCGGTATGATCCCCTAGTTAACTCCGTATTATAGTTATGTTTATATATATCTATAGTTCCAGATGGCGAACATGGTCTATTCCAAGGTACATATAAAGAGAGGAGCGTGTTGAGTATGGAGAGAATTGAACTTTAGTGTGAGGAATGATGATACCGTTTGCCTTGAAGTTCTGTTATGGTATATGTTTTCAATGAAATTGATAATAAAACGTAAAGCCCCTTTCCCCACGCTAAGCAACCAGCAAAGATATGATGAGTTTGGAGATAACAAGACCTAATTATATTTTATTGATACTCGACTACCTAAGAGTTCATGAGACTCTGCTTCTTCGGCCACCCTGTGTCTTTTTCTTGACTTGACTTTACTTGACTTTATCCCGACACACATCTACCTACCTCCCTTCGCCGGGTATACCAGGTAAATAACTAATGCTTGGTAATCCGCCCACTGACACTCGGAATTTAGCTGTCCGTCTCGAACCGTATTAGTAAATCGTCAAAGACTAGGTTTGTTGCTACCGTAGAAACTGAACTACGAAAAAGCCAAGTCCGTAGATGAGGCTATTATGGCCCTCACTAATGAAATATTCTGCCATTTCCAGGGAGAATAGCTGCACTTTATCTGTATCTCCGAATACAACTGCATCGGACAAAAAACTGAAACCGAGATCGAGACGAAGAAAAAGGGGTAAATGCTCAGTACGCTCCATATAAAGCTTGGCCCTCATAACTACACGTGGGCTACGTATTTCCGTAGAGATACTACTACTGCTGCTGCTGCTGCTGCTATTATAATACCCCAGATTCGGCTATTTTCCGACCGATCGAGGATGATACGTAGATGCGACCCGGAGGGATTTAGTCTTCGTGTCCCGCATCAGTACATACACGTACCTTGGACCCCTGGCCGAAACATGGGTCAGGGATCGTGTAGATCATCGACTTCCCCAGCCGCGCGGTTAGTCCCAGAGTATCAGAGACTGAGGTAACCAATGAGATTTAAGTTACTACTTCACTTCCCTGCTAATACAATACACCACGCAGTCTAGATATCAAGATACTATTACTGCGGTAGGATAAGTATAGTGGCCGAATTTTATGCCATATAGTTCTCTAACCTCTGTAAGCTGCCTTCTCGTGAGATTTATGTCTCAGGATGTATCTGGAAAAGGACCCGATACTTCAGGTAATGAGAGCCTTACTTTACCTTAGCATATAAGTTTTACACAATAACCATAGTTTCTTAGGGGTCTGTTACTGATTACTATGAATCTTCGACTAGGAACCACAGGAAGGGAAGGACCAAAGGGAAGCAATGTACAAGATGTCATAAGCAAGCCTCACGGGAATCAATATCTAACCTATCTACTAAAAAGACGGAACCAGTGTACACAGGATCTATGTTTAAGTTTTGCCCAATCGGGGCTTGTAAGGAGTAAAAAGGGGGAGGGTTGCCAATATACCTATACAGGAACAATGACATCAAACCACATGACACCTAGAAGCATCACATGCTAGCCGGGATGCAGGTTCATATACCATATGTCTTTATATACTGTTGTAGATGGTGCTTTCGCAGAATCCCATCTGGCCTTCTAATAGTGTAATATGGTACTTCGCTTCGATCCTAAAGTGCAGGTGCCAAGGCCAAGCGTCAACGTCATATCACAAGGAGGAGTCTCAGTAGGATTAGTTAACACTTTGGGAACAAATATAATTTCACTGGCAACTCCCTTCGTCGAGGATATCTGGGGTACGGTGGGACAATGTCTACCTAGGTGAAAAATACCTAGAAAATATCAGCCGTGGGTCCAGTATAGCTTCCGAATGCTGTGAATTGGTTCTACCCGCTTAAGAGTAAAATAAAAGTAGATATGCGATAGTATACATATGCTTCCAGTAAAAAATAGCGAAAGAGAATAGAGTGTGTGTACCTATGATTGATAGGATACCGACATGGCGTCTCACGTATGGGAGGTTGACTTCAAGACAAGATGCTCTAGGCAGTTTCTATACGACATGTTAAGTACATAGGTAGGTTTGGTATTTTCTGTTTGATGGATAACAAGATGTTTCTACGTTATACATACGTTATACGTCATACTTGAGGATCGAATAAGGGTTTACATATTAAGGGGTAAGAGTAAAAGCACCAACGTGATAATGCACTGCGTCATGTTAATTTACAATTCACAGATCACGATACCAGGAATCGTACTATGTATTGCCTCCTATTTCGTCTTAGCATTCTATATTGAGAAGAATCCCTAATCCTCGTAGTCAAACAATTTACATTGTTATCAGGATAACATGAAATCTTGAGAGCGCAAATATTTCTTCGTTAGTCTACGGACTGAACTATCGTAGATGTAGTAAAAACGCATGTTTGGTTAGCATGTAGCTGCGTCGTACTGCCAACCTTTTTAAGGATTTTTGATGACAGTCGATTACTGCACGTCATAATATGTTAGATATCTGCTCAGATATACTGCCTTAGCAAACTAATAGAACTACGGCTAAGCTTCGATACCGAGATTGGATAAGCCTGCATTTAGTAGTCACGGGGAACTTAATACTGTTTGCTTTAGGGACTTGTATTAAGTAGTACTCCCAGTTCTCCTCCGGTTTCCGTCTTCCCTATATAGAGTGACATAGAGGTGAGTTGCAAGTATCGATACATACGTTGATACTATGACGATACTATTCAGTATGGCTCTGGATGATCAAGCATGTGTCTTATAGCGTTTGAGATACTGTCCCCATTTCAGAATACTTACGTTTAATTCCTAGAAGTATTTCAACTATATCTAACCATTGTTAAGGTGGCTAGTTACTAAAATCAATGCCTATATAACTATTTCATATCCAAATACTCTCATACTTAGTATAGACTTTGACGGAAGTGAGGCCAATACCGCCGAGCGGCTAACGATCACCGACATTTCCGAAACAATATAGTCCGATAATGTAGAGAATCGGCGCTAGAGACTGGGTGTTGCTCCCTGGTAGACGGCTACGCCCTGTGCTAGAGCATTTAGAGCCTACGGTCATACGATAACCACCTTGTAACATAAGAAAAGAGACAAAATGACGAGGTCGTGCAGATAACCCACTTCCTAGCGTACACTACTTTGTGTATTTTCCAATAAGATATGAAGAGCTCGTTCTTAATACTGGAATGGGGCGCAAACTATATGTGAGAAGACGTCGACGTTTGGCGGCCTTCACCGAAAATCAATGGCACCTCTCTCGACGAAGTCAAACTCGTCTGACGATTCGCTCGTCTTCTATCTCATGGATGCGCATTGGAGAAAGTTTGGGATTCAAATTCAAAGAATGAGATTAATTATGCCATTCGGCAATCAAGGGACAAACTCGGTAGTTGGCTTAAAAGTTGACCTCCGCCTTTGGAGACTGGGACCGAGAGTCGCTAAGTTCAATGGCTTTTGGAGAGGAACTACCTTCTTGACGATCCCTCTAGGAGCGGGGAAGCCATACATGGTTGGACTACCACCTATGCATCTCGAGTGTTGGTAGGAGAGAGGATGTACCTAGGACGGCAGTGTATGTCGCCGATGGAATATATTCCGGCTGCTTCGGTAGCACTATCCCCATTCATTGGTAAAAATTCCAGAAAGTATACCCCAGAGTTATATAGGTGTGACTAGGTAAAGTTGGTATTGCGGCGTTATAAGAAAATCATTAGTTAGTAGGCTCTGCCGCCTACCCACCGGAAGGAGATGAGCAAAGGGTATGATCGTCGCCTAACAAGTTTAAAAGCAGGGGTAATTCTTATTGGTGATAACTATCTTGACACGACGTTCATGCCACGCAATGACAAAACGGGAGACTACGGGTTTGTCGACAGCCGAGATTGATTTGTGTCTGCGAGCACTTATTAAATCCCTAGGTGGTAGGGGACCTACAACGTGTCATCTGCCACGAAACGGTGCACACGAATGGTCCCCTAAACTACAACCTGAAAGATTCCAGGAAAGGGAAAGTGGGATGAAGATTCAAGTCCGGCAACTTAATATAAAATTCATGTCGTTGTAATGATGATATACTTCAGATCGGTGAAACGTGATCAGTTGAGCCAAATTTCTTGTTACCCGGTCTGCCGGTTGACCGGACCTCGGCAGGAAGCCGATTCAAGAGAAATTACAATAAGGTCTCATCCACGGATAAGAGGTATTTGCGTGGTATTAGGTATCGGTTTGATGAGTAATTAATTAGTAAAATCGTGTTCTGTGTGCTAACCAATTTTTGTCGTATATTTCGTCTGTTACTGTTTTGTGAAGAGACTGACGTCAATATGGCACTTTTTGAATTTGGAGATATCTGTATCCAATGATAGCTGGGTCCCAAATCAAGGTAGTGACAAGTTATCCTAATGACAGGACCAATCAGCGGTACCGTATCGAATCAGCAATGGCCGTCTAGTCGAGGCTGTAGTTTGTTGCGTCTGGACCGTAATCATGTGACTTGATGGTGAGAAGATTCGTCAAAAGGCTGTTGCAACAACTTGAGTACCGTAGGGCGTGGCGCTGTGACGGCTTCCATCGCCCTAAAACTCAGACATAATCTTCCACGTGCTGCCTACATCAAATGCTAGACTTGTTGCGACCGCGGGTTGTTGTACAGACTACTTCCTCGCTTATGTATCAGTCTCTTATTAGGCGATACTGTACCTCGCAAGATGTTCCTATGGTGATCTTGACACCAAAAACGGCAACTGCTAAGATATGACCTAGTTGGCCCGAGTCCGAATAAAAAGGGAGAGTCATAGTCGCTGAGAACCGGACTCCAGCAGAGACATATGTCGAACTGAGGAACTAGTAATATTTAACAAGTTGGCACGGCTCGTACTGAGGGTCACGGTCAAGTCGCTAATCCAAGCAGAGAACTTTCGTTTAAATGAGCTTCGCTAGTGTTAGTAAGGAGATGAATTGGAGCTGTGTTAAACTATACTAATGACTTACCTCCATGTTAAAGCTCAGCATCGTTTACCCACCTACTTATACGAGTACATACGTAATCGACTTTTGGATCGATGCGTAAACCATTCCGAATGCCGCCCGTACTAATTAGGCGCTTGAGACTGTAGTAGAGATGCCGCGGCCAGCTTGGGAAGGAGAAGCAAAAGTGATTATACGCAAGAATTGATTGGAATCATCAAAAGTGCCGTACCGGTGCTGCCCTTGGCAGTTTGAAGTTTAGCCAAACCGACAAATCTGGGGAAAAATCATACCTCCGATAGTTATACAGTAACGTTGCGTACATATCATGGAGGCCGTGATGCCTTGATGCGTGGGTGCTGATGAGAATAAAGATATGACTTAAACGAGACACCAGTGGAGTGGCTCGAGCAAATCGTGGGGAGATTGCCTGGGCGAGAAGCGAAGTAGTGCTCTCGTTTGCGACAGGTGATAAGCCGCTTTTCAGAAACCCCATAATAAACACCCGACGGGTTGGTAGAAATTTAACATAGACATGCTTCCCTTTGGAATAGCCGCTAGATAGGCGCCTCAAAAACCTTAATAAGCTAATAGCTTATGAGAAATCAAATAGTCTGATTCGAGGGGGAGACACGACAACGTGTACTCGGAGCATACCTATAAGTCTCGAGTTTTTAACATTCTTAGCCAATCTTGTGTCTCGAGTTCTTTGGAGCGGGTAAGATGTATGAATATGGGGTAAATCAGTCAAACCATGGAGAGGGAGAAACAGGTTAAACATGGCAGTGGTGTCTATTGTCATACGTAGGGTTGAAACACAAGTCGACCTGTCGGGGGACAAAAAGGTATCATGACTTGAGAGCAAATACGAAGGATAGTATTTTGGTGACACTGAGATATTCGGTCGCTCGGAGTTGCTACGAGAGTAGCGGAATAAAAAAAAAAAAAAAGTAAAGAAAATTGAGCAATATATACATCCGAGGGGAAAGTTGGAGTTGTTTTAATAAATGGTGATGATTCCGGTTTGATGTTGAATGTCGTTTACGACATCATAAATGTAATATATGTACCTAGGTAAATACATGATACGTGTAGTAAATACTTACTCGAGTGTCACTACTTGAATGTACCTACATACAGAAGAATGCGCCCAAAGTTGGTAATGAACATGTACCTGACTACATACGGTACCTACATCATAACCTAAAAGGTTTATTGCAGTAGGTACATACGCGTATCGTACAATCAATAAGGTACGCTCAAAGCCGGGTACCCGATGTCTGGATATGTCCCTGGGCGCTTTCCTTGCACAGCCTCAATTCTGCCAATCAGAATCTCACATCTGAAACCCCACCTGCTCACCTGCCTAGTATTTCTCTTCCCCTTAGGCCCAGATACGAAATTCAACCCCCAGACGACGGCCCCCTCCCCCAGCAGGTTTAGCATTGTTCAGTGCCAAACCGCCAAACCGCCAAACTGCCAGCTGCATACCCAGTAAGCCCCCAGTAAAAACCCCCCGGTTCCTTGAAAGGTTTTGGGCACTAAGAGCGAACCACAAGCCTTGGTTGTAGCTGTGGACTGAACTCCTACTTACTGGCCCACCCTACCGCTCTAACAGGACTTTTTTTCTTGACAATTGTAGCGAGTCTTGCAGATTTGATTAAGCCGGATTCTTCTGACGTTTCCATCGGCTTTGACCCTTTTTCATCTCCTTCCCTCTTCATTTTTTTTCTTGCCCAGACCCCGCGACAACGGCGACACATTCCGTACGTATTTTTTCGCAACGACGAACTTTGTTGCCATTTTATTTTTCCGTGCCCTGCATTGAATCACAATAACCTGCGAGGAAAAGACATTTTACCTGTCATTCACAAACCCGGGATCGAGTTGGTATTCCCGCATTGTTTTGACCACCCCCGTAGTCAAGACACGCTGTTGGCTCAGTTGCCTCATTACCGTACTCTGACAACCGCCTGACATTTCGAACCTGAAGAATTGCGCGCTTTGTGTAATTGTAACCACAAGACGGTAGGCGTGCAGCCATTATTACGACTCCCCTCGAGAATTCCCCGATCGTGACGGACGACGCTCCTATTCTCAACTCACTTCTCAACAAACCGCCGCCCCTCTCCCATCTTTTATCTCTACGACATTTGCTACAACTGGCGAATATCGAGTCCCGAAAACAGGGCCGATTATAATACACAGTACGGAAAAAAAAGTATTTTGTTTTTTTGATTACGACTTTTCATCCCATCGCACCAGCGACGCTAAGCCGATTCAGCATTTCTGCATCCTATTCTTTTGCACCTTGTCGACCGACTTTGATTCTCGACGAAGCTATCACCGGAACTGGTCGCAGCCTCCTAAAGGCGCATAACAATTAGGAGACGAAGCATTCTCACTTTTCTATCGAGATTGCAACAAAAAAATTAATGCTGGAGTAAAGAATTGCCACTAGACTCTGCGTACCTGAATTAGTAGCGAGCCTCGAGCTTCTTTGGAAAGCTCCATTACTAGCTGGGATCACTTCATCGTGAGTTTTTTCGTCTCCCTTTTTTTGGGGTCTTGATAATCCACCAGGCCCCTCTTCCCCACTCACCTTGTCGTCACCTCAGATTTAATCTACCTACCTTTCAGCCAAGATCCTCCCCCCCCTTCGAGTACCCCAACTGTCTAATCTTTCCTTCTTTGTTCCTAATAGATCGGTGCCTTACCCTACTAACATCGCAACCTACTAGCAGGCCTGAGAAGTGCATCATACATTGATACCAGGCTCCACTATACTCTTCTAGATCCCGGTCCTCCCCCCCTACAACCTTAGGGCCCTGATCTCAACACACTTCAACTTTCGCGGGCCAACTACCTGGCAGGTCAGGAATCTAAGATGGCGGATCAACACGACGTTGACTTAGACTCTATCATCGACCGCCTCCTCGAGGTGCGCGGTAGCCGTCCTGGCAAGCAGGTTCAGCTTCTGGAAACCGAGATTCGATATCTCTGCACAAAGGCTAGGGAAATCTTCATCAGCCAGCCAATCCTACTAGAACTAGAGGCTCCTATCAAGGTATGCAATATCACATTATAGATAATGTCACCTGCCATCGGTGGAAGCAAGTTAAGATGCTGATCTCCTTTTGCTATAGATCTGTGGTGATATTCACGGCCAATACTATGATCTATTGCGCCTTTTCGAATATGGAGGCTTCCCCCCCGAGGCGAATTACCTTTTCCTAGGTGACTACGTAGATCGTGGCAAGCAGTCGCTCGAGACCATCTGCCTCTTGCTCGCTTACAAGATCAAGTACCCCGAAAACTTCTTCATCCTAAGGGGTAACCACGAGTGTGCGTCCATCAACCGTATCTATGGCTTCTACGACGAATGCAAGCGCCGCTACAATATCAAGCTATGGAAGACATTCACCGACTGCTTTAACTGCTTGCCGATCGCAGCAATCATTGACGAGAAGATCTTCACGATGCACGGTGGTCTAAGCCCCGATCTCAACTCGATGGAGCAGATCCGCCGAGTAATGCGACCAACCGACGTAAGATATACCATTTCCCAAACTACACTTTTATTTGCTCTGCCAGCATTGGCCCGAGTCACCACTAACATACATGCTTTAGATTCCCGACTGCGGTCTCCTGTGCGACCTGCTATGGTCCGATCCTGATAAGGATATCACCGGCTGGAGCGAGAATGACAGAGGAGTATCTTTTACCTTTGGTCCTGATGTGGTCTCCCGGTTCCTGCAAAAACACGACATGGACTTGATTTGCCGTGCCCACCAGGTCGTGGAAGATGGATACGAATTCTTCTCGAAGCGTCAGTTGGTCACTCTGTTCAGTGCACCAAATTACTGCGGAGAGTTCGACAACGCCGGTGCCATGATGAGTGTCGACGAGAGCTTGTTATGTTCCTTCCAAGTTTGTCTTCCTCTACACTATACCTGAATATGAGAGCATGTGACTAACGATTGCTCGCCTTTAGATTCTCAAACCTGCTGAGAAGAAACAAAAGTACGTCCATGGCAGCCTCGGAGGCAGCGGTTTCGCATCTCCAAGAAAGCAATCCAAGTCTTAAAGCAAGAGTATTCATACGAACTTCCTCGTCTTCTAGGTTCGGCCGCTCCCGATAAGTTGCTCCTCAAGCACCCAGCCCGTTTTCGAGTCCCGATACTTGTCCTCGACCAACGATCCCGTTGGCGTCACCCTCGCCCTCCGCCGGTCCACATAACACACATACATACCTTTCCGACCGCGACGGGCGTTTTGATAATTCAGCTTCGAGTACAGATATATGACCCGCCTCCGCCACGAAAACACACATGTCCTCATAACCTTACTTTGACCTCAGAACTGATGAAAGAGATGAATGGTGGTTGTTGCTATTACGCGAGAAAAGAAATAAAATCAGGTTTTCATTTGGAATGGTCTCCATGAGTGTTCTCAGCCCACTCACCTTACGTCTGTGAGACCATGGTGACAAGGGGAGAAAGTCTAGACAGTTAATTTTGTTTCCCCGAGACGTGAAACTTACGAATTCATGCAATGATCTGCTTCACAGCCTTTACGCCTGTTGTTGCCCTACTCCCCCATTGCCAAGTGATTTTTCTTTTTTTTTTTCGTATTTTTTTATTTTGTTTTACTGTTCTGCCTGGTTTTGTGTACTGTTGACTTTCGTGTTCAGCTAGTTACGATGATAGTGGGACGTAGCCCAAGAGAGCACAGAGTACATGTGCCATGATGAAGTTAATCGGAAATTCTTACCCTTTTCCTGCTAATGATCTAGTCTGCCTGACATATGCGATGTCTACAATTACCTAATTTCGTACCTACTACTTAACCATTGTTCCCGAGACATTAACTCTGAGAATAAATCCCATTCACCTTACCTTTTCCCATGGTGTATTCACCTAATTAGGTGCGTAAAAGGGGTCAAGACGTAAGAGGAGTTAGGACATGTCTAGAAGAAGACTTTTTGGTATCACAATTTATCTATTTTTTCTACATCGACTACCTAATCTTTCCTGCCGCATCGTGCATTACCTCGGCATCTATCTAAATCAATATATCGATCGTATCTGCCGCTCTGCCGCTCTCCCGGCCTCCAACAGTGGGTGGTATCGCGTTAGTTACCCCAGATATGTGCCACCTAAGCACCCATCTACCTGGCTGACTGGCTACCTGGCTCTTAGACGGTGTTCTCTTACTCCTGCTTTCGGCGTTGGTATAGTACGACCTACACCACAGGAGCGAGATCTAGATGGGGCGGTAGTAAAGCTATCGGGACCGGGGGCTCGAAAGGGTATGGTATGTATGTATGGTATGTATGTATGGGTGTCTCTTTCGTTCTATTTGCAGTCCTCGCACTCCCCTTCCTGCGTCGCGGCATTCGTCCGCGTGCCCTCCGTCCCCGGCTTACACGCCGGGCCGCCGACGGTTTCGCCCGGGTGGGTATTTAAGCCGAGGGCATTTTCGTCCTCGGCTTTAGACGGGGGATGACTTCCCGCTCCCTTAGGCCCTTCCCCCGCAGCATCGCCTTTTGCTTTACTGCTAGCTGAGTAGTCCTTGTCGACGTGCCCTAGGTCCCGCCCCGGCTCGATGGCGTCGCGCACGCGGCGCTTGAGCTCTTTGGTCTCGGGGAATCCGCCGTCGGTCTTGCGGTCCCATAGCACGCGGGTTTGGATAGTGGGGGAGGAGGAGGGGTTGGAGGAAGAATTGGTTGCGGGCGGCTGGAAGAATATCTCGACGACAAATGTGCCGCCTGTGGAGGGCTGTAGGGCTACTTCGCCGAGGGATGTTGAGAATGTTGAGAGGAGCTCTTGCGCGAACTACGTGGGAAGTTAGTAGGAGAAAAGGGGGTTTAGGCACGTGTGTAGGTATGTATATATTTGGTAGGATAGGTAAGGTATATATAGTGTCATGGTGGGGATTCCGCGGGGTTGAATATTAGTGAGCTGATATTACCTATCGCTGGCGCACATCTTCTCAGACAAACGGGCAAGTAGGATAGGAAAGAGCTAACTAGTTTAGAAGCACTAGGTAATATACACTAGACTTACGTATGCGGCTCTCAGCATCCATTTACATTGTGTACAGAATCGGATGGTGATACGAGGGAGTGGAAATGGAGATTGTGATGACGATGCGGGGCCTGAAGTCGAGTTCGAGTTCGAGTTCAAGTTCAAGTTCAAGTTCAAGTTCGAGTTCGAGTTCGAGGTTGAAGTTGATGTCTCAGCCATTGTCAACGTGACTTGATATGAACAATTACGGGAATTGGTATGTCATATATCAATGTCTCAAGGTTAGGGAATCGTTACCATGCCACATACAAAGTAGGAGATTCCAATTCCCAAGTTACTTTTAAAAGATGGTGGGGTGCTATGACGATTGATACCTACATGTACGCTACCTGGGTAATTTGATATGTGACTTACATAAGGTAATACATTGGCGTATAGATGAGCTAAGATAAGATTAATCATTTCGAAGTCCACATGTCTCAAATTGTACATATGTTAATAAATCGCCCTTGAGCATTTACCCCCGAAACTCGCAACTATCTCCGGTAACGAGGGGCTATCGAGTTAACCGTTAACCGTTATACTATATTACCGCTGATTGGGCAATATATTCCAACGCACTGGTTCGAGTAAACTCCGCAAGTCCGCGGTAGTAAGGGGACCTTGACCTACCTATTTAGAGTATAACAAGGCTCCATTAATGTTATCGAGCTAAAATCGCGTTATTTCAAATGTTATTTTTTTTTTTTTTTCATATCCCTCACACGATCCCACCCGTAGATCCTTCCTTGATATATACATTGGAAGTGAGACTGTACAACGAGACAACACGGATTAGAAACCGCGAAAGGCGCGAACGTTACATCTACGTCTTTGTATCTTTGGGGGGCCAAAAATCCATTTGCCGCTCGCTGCGGTACACTCTCTGACCGGGCACACACTAAAAGCCGTAAGCAATCGCGTGCAGGTCTTAGCACCCAGATTTCGTAGACATTTGTATGGTGGTTTATATTGCGTAGACAAGTGTAGGTAAGCAGCGCGAATGCCAGACCGCTAGTTTATATGCATGGCAAGTTGGAGATGCGGAACTTATCAGGTGGGATGGACAGGCAGATAGACAGGCAGATAGACTTGTGGATCTTTTGCGGCAGCCTTGTTGCTTGCGATCTGTAGCTAGGGATCGTGGAGAAGGATCCGTCGTTGATGCATTACGATTGATAATGGCCTGCAATTAGATTTAAGGTAGATATGGGTGATAATAGATATAGCTACGAGGACATATACGAGGTGCTAGGGAAGCCGACGTTCCCGACGAATCCAAATCTAGCTGTCGTAAGCCTGTAGAGTGTGGTCATAAACAAGAAAATATTGTCATTCATCGAGTACCGACACAGACTTAACAAAAGAAACAGGAACAATACAGTCATGAACGAACAAATATTACATGTTGGAATTTCTCCCGTACTTTCTTTCCCTTCCCCCCCAAACGATGGACAGCCCGTCCATCAATCCAGCCGATACACGAGAATACCTAGGTAAGTATCGCAGTATGCCGGTTGGCAAATTATCGTAACATGGTCGATAGTTATCGACTCTTGGGTATTGTGTAATAACCTTCTTTTCTTCTCGGATTATCATCCCCTTTTCTCCCCCTTTTACTTTGTTGTATTGCTCCTCCTACTCCTACTCCCAAATCCTCCTTTCCGGTGATGCGTAAGAAAATAATGTTTCACGTAGGACACGATAGACAAAGAGAGGCTGGCTATCGTCGAACAAAAAATCAGGCGCCCTAACCTGCGAGCCTCATCGCGACGTAAATCCCACAGAACACGTTGCATCCCGTGCGTCTTCCTAACTGGAGTTGCTCATGGTATCCCGCTCTACATGACCACGCAGCACCCACCACTTTGGGGAGGCGCGTATGGGTCCTCTCCCTTAGGGACGGATCCCCATACCGACGGGACCATGTAATCTCTCGTACTGTTGCAATAGGCGATGATACTTCGCATCGTGTTAATTAGACTGTTGATAGAGTTATTTCGGCGTTGGCTTTCTTACCTCCTGGCAGCCTGCGACACGGGAATTCGTTCTCGTTCTAAGTCCTCTCGTAGCCTACTGTTAAGCTCGGTCAATCGTCGCAACTTGAGGTCGGCCATTGACTGCTTGTTCTTCTTAATTTGCGACGGGTCGCCGACATCTCGAGAAGTATATTGAGGCATATTGATGGCGGTAGTAGACGGAGGGATGGAATCGGTCCTTGGTCGGGGTTCTAAAGATGGTGGCTGTGTGCTTGGACCACTTGCAGCGCCTCCCGACGTCTGAGAATCGTGAATTTCTGTCGACGACATCGTCAATGTTAGTAAAAAGAGTAGCCACTAATGATCATGTCTCATTGCCTATTGAACGTTCGTTCGCGAACCAGTGGAATTGATATTGTATTCGCGCTCTTGCAGCTCTATACCCCTATCGGAAGGGAGGGATGCAAGGAGAAAGCTAGCCAATTTCCAATTCGTCCGTGTCGGGTTTGGGCATTTTAATCGAGACAAGTTGGTATTGGTGAGAGCAAATAAGTACTTACAGATTTAGGCGATCTCAAGACAAAGGACAAGTTTGCAAAGAAGCTTCGGGGCGACGAAGAGGCGCAACGTCAGAACGGGTGGTCGGGTCGTCGAACAGGAACATGAAGGAGAGACTATGGAAGCTGGGGAAGTAAGAAAGAGTTTGGCTGGCGAGTTAAAGATGGTACGAAAGTACGGCGTAGCACTGGCTCAAAGTCCCTAGAGTCCTACCTGATTTATCATTGGCTGGAAGGATTAAATATGGGGCTTTACTTGCAGGCTGGGAAATTGGGGCCCGTTTTGAGGGATAGTTCGCTAAGGGGGAGTAAATTGAGTAAATTTAGAAGCACGGGCCTCCTTTAGGGATTTGAATCTAGGGATTGAGGGCTTGCTCTTGCTCCTTATTTATTATTCACTTGCGAGGTGCTTACTTGCATGTGGTCTTACTAGATTTTACCTAACATTGAAGGAATTACCTAGGGTATATACTTATGTACATGTGTACATGTATTATTATATGTGTATTACTAAAAACAGTAGGACTCACAGCCGAATACTTGAAGCTTTACCTGACGAAGCTTAGCTTGACTTATGCTCCTAATGGTGAATATATTACTAGATTAGAAAATTTTATGCACAAACAAGGTTCTCCCAAACAATACCAAATTCGTAAGAGAATGAAAAAAAAAAGCCATTCCCTCCCCGTCCATTTTTATTAGTGTCTAATTATACCAATTTCGCATTGAACTCCAACCCGATGAAGCTTAATTGGAAGACATTCCTTACCACAGAGAGATTTCAACGGTGACTCCCTTTACGCACATTTTGTTCTGCCGAGCTAATTAGTAGATTTGGTTGTCGGGAAGTGGTACTTGAGATTTAAGGGGTTGGACTTAGACGAAGACGAAGACTTCAGAACTCACATCTAACGATAAGTAGCAGTACCAACCCTTCCTGGTCTTCGAGAAGCATATTTATGGAAACCAACAAGAATATACTCCCATGTCCTCCTGACTGGCCCTGTTAATACGGTAGAATCTTACGCAATAGCCTTTGTGAAGTAGTTATGGTTCGATCTCTTCCACTTATAATACTGATCTTCTAGGCCATTTTCTCGAACAAGAACCTGAGATTGTTTCCCTACGTCAAGTCATGAATGTAACCACGATACAATCAACGCTTATAATGGCGTTCGTACAATGCGTCATATCAATACAAAAGAGCCAAGACATACGATATCCCATTTCGGGGATAACGGGGTGGATCATTAGCCAGCTACGATCTTGGATCCCCAAAGCATCAGCATTTGTGGTCATAAATGAGGTAGCCTGTTTTACCCAGAGTTATCACTTATTCATTTATGATCGAAACGAGATTTCATGGAATAGCACTACATCGTATTTTAACAACCCCTAAGGCAACGCACGCAAGCAAGTAATAGGGGTCAAGAAGTCTTATCGGGGACGGATAAGAGCACCCATTACTTCGACAATGGCAGTATTTTCTCTAGGAACTACGCATACAGATATACTCAGCGATCTTGAGCCAGTGTGTGACGAGATGGGTAGGTAGTTTGGAACCGGATATTGTTGTAATTTTGATGACGAACCGACGACCGTAACTCAGCATCATGCTCTATATCAAACATCCACCACCAAGAGAGGCGTTTTCAAAGCCGGCCTATTTTATCAAGCACCAAGTGATTCTCAGTAGTTAATTCTACGTTACCTATTTAGATGCGGGTAGTCCATCGCAACAGTCATCCACAAGGTTGGTTTCTATAGTGACGTCCGGGGCTGATCCGATAGCCTTGACAAACTTAACTAGACTTTTTACAGAACTCAACGGCATTGAATAACTTGAGGTTGAGGCTCATAAGAAGGTGCGCATGTTGTAAAAGTTGAAAATGACCAAAGGGTACAAGCGTACACTAGTAAATTTGTATGTAGGGTCAAGTACCTCTTAATGTCATTTTGAATTGGCACTGATATCACGTGACCTCTCTCGTAGTTTAAATAAAAGATAGGGGTTTGCTTTCCCGCAAATTATCAGTTAACTACCTATATTTTTCTATTCTAACTTATTTATTTTTCACTTTTAAAAGCAATAGATAAAATATTAATTTATGCGCAATGGCTTCAGCTCTACGCCTTTCTATCGATTGGGACGACTTTCCTGAAATTAGCCCGTCAACCTTTGAATTGCTAGGTAATCCTACACATACGGAAGGCTGTGCTGCGTGCTGTATCGAATAAGTTGTTTGAGGTGCTGCCTGACTGGTTGGAAACACAGGTAGAAGAAAATCCTCGTATCTGTGAGCTGGCTATGCGAATTCATGCTCTTCCTCCCGACACAGACTTCGATATGCCCTCTTTGTCCACACTTTTACAACCCACTAATCCGTTAGTTCATGAATTTCCTGGCCCAATGGAACATCAGAATACTTCGTCGAATACCGATGTCCCTTCTCCCCCTGAAATAAATATGGATGGTTCATCAACTCACCCGGCAACTTCTTCTCGCGTTGTTACAGAAGCATATGATTATGTTATTCCTACAACCCTTTCAATAAGTAAACAGGCTAGGTTTTTGCTTGATAAACCAGCGCGGCGCTTGCTTGAACACAGCCAACAAACTATAACCTCTGGACGACCGGTTAATCTCGAACGGCCGTGTAATTTAGTGGCTGCTTTGCTCCAGGCAGCTGGCATCACCAAGCCTCATCGTGAGAGATGTCAATCATGTCGGGATGGAAAAGGTCCTTGGAATACATGTGTTGTGTATTCCTGGGTAGAAGAGGATTTAAACGGGGCTTGTGCCAACTGCCGTTACAATAGCAAAGCTTATTGCTGCTCTTTTTGGAGAGGCTAGTTTATTAGCACATGCTGGGTAGGTATTCTAAATTGTGGTAACTGACTTATGGTTGATAGAGCGCAACATGAATGAAACCCCACCGCTTGAGGAAGAGAGTACTCTATCCTCACATTACATCTTTACTGTGAATTTGTTCTGTTACGAGACATATGATAGGATAGACACGTAGTAGGTAAAGAACCAACAACCTTCGATAACTTGCGAGACCCAAGACCACACAAATTTCATGTTAAGGACGTATCAACTATGCGGTATTTCTATATTCCTATGACGGTCATAGATTTGGTTTCTATTATAACGCAACTATTTCGAACTCGTCCCTACGCTATTGATCCTATAAACCTTCCGACTACAGCAGAACTGTTAATGAGCGCCTTATGTCGAAGTCGACCTAAACAAATATCTTGTCCATCTTGCGACAGAAAGATCTAACCGTTGCAAATTTGATATAACTACTTGGAAATATGTTTCGGCTTTCTGTGTTTGCCATGTCTGGGTTGCCAAAGTTTCTCGCTTCAGGATGCTCTAGATCAAAGTTAAGTGATATCTTATAACTACCCAACTTTAGGGGTATGTTAGTATAACCAAGTCATTAGACAATTTCGTTATCAATACTGTACGCCCATGGTTTAAATAGAATTTTGTTCATGATGGCTGGTTTAAGAAGTCAATCGCGATAGCTTAGGAATGAGTTTATAGTTCATGTACAGCAAAATTGATCAATCATGATTGTTCTAATAGCCATATAACAACCTTTTTATGTAGTACCAACCCGCAGTCCTAATATTTATATAGAAGGCATATGCAACTACATGTCATTCCGGTAAATACATGTATACCTAGGTACCTAGGCAGGGAAGTACGCGCTACGGAAGATGCAAGTAGGTAGGTAATGGTTGGCAGGACCCAGGCAGCCCACCTAAAATCACGTGAATGCAAAAAATTAGCCCGTGCCCCTCGCCTTCGTAAACCCACAGAAAGTGGCACAAATCCAAATTCTTCAACATCAGACATCGCGGTTTTTTCACCGTTGTCAACCGGTAGCATCAATCTCCCCCTAATCCCTTTTCATCAAGGAGATTGCCCAAGATGCCGCCGCCACCGCATCAGAAGCCTGAGAATGTTCTCAAGCGGGCGCAGGAGCTTATCGGTGTCAACCAGGCTCCCGCCGCCTTGAATCTTCTCCATGATCATATCACATCCAAACGTTCACGAAATGTCCCCATCGTGTCTTTGGAGCCTGTAATGCTCCTCCTAGTCGAACTATCTGTCGAGCAGAAGAAGGGAAAGCTCGCTAAAGATGCGCTCTATTCTTACAAGAACATCGCTCAGAATACAAATATCAGCACTATCGAACTTGTACTCAAGAAGTTTATCGAGTTGGCCGCGGAAAAGGTTACAGAGGCACAGAAGAAAGCGGATGAGTTGCAAGAAAGTATCGAAGCGACTGCGACCTCGAGCATCGATGACCTGGAAGCCAGCGAGACCCCCGAGTCTATCTTGTTAGCCACAGTCTCGGGCGAGCAATCCAGAGACCGTACCGAACGGGCTGTCGTCACACCCTGGCTTAAGTTCCTCTGGGAAGCTTACCGTACAGTCCTCGACATCCTACGAAACAATGCTAGGTTGGAAATACTCTACCAGAGCACTGCCACCCAGGCATTCGATTTCTGCCTTAAGTACCAGCGAAAGACTGAATTCCGACGACTCTGCGAGCTCCTACGCAACCATGTCCAGACCGCCGCCAAGTACTCGAGTCAGATGCATGCTATTAACCTCAATGACCCGGATACACTACAAAGGCATCTTGAAACCCGTTTTCAGCAGCTAAATGTCGCCGTTGAACTTGAGCTCTGGCAAGAAGCCTTCCGAAGTGTTGAAGATATCCACACTCTTCTTAACCTTAGCAAGCGGCCTCCCAAGAATGTCATGATGGCCAATTACTACGAGAAACTCACCCGAATCTTCCTCGTCGGCGAGAACTACCTCTTCCATGCTGCCGCCTGGTCTCGATACTACTCCCTTCTCCGACAGTCCGCAGCCCTTGTAGCCACTGGCCAGAGCAAGAAGTCTGATAACCCCTCTGCTACAGAGGCAGACCTCCAGAGAGCTGCTTCCTTCGTTCTTTTGTCGGCTCTCTCAATTCCTGTCATCAGCACGTCTCGATCTCGAGGCGCAATGGTCGACTTTGATGAGGCGAAGAAGAATAAAAACTCTCGCCTTACTCACCTGCTGGGCATGGCCTCTGCGCCTACCCGCGCCGGCCTGTTCCGCGATGCCCTTTCTAAGGCACTTCTAAAGCGTGCGCGCCCGGAGATCAGGGATCTCTACAACATTCTTGAGGTCGACTTCCACCCTCTATCTATCTGCCAAAAGATTTCCCCTATTTTAACCAAGATCAGCGCGGATTCCGAAATGGAAAAGTATATTTTACCGCTCCAACAAGTCATCCTGACTCGATTGTTCCAGCAGCTGTCTCAGGTGTACGAGTCTGTTGACCTAGCGTTTGTAGAGAGCCTTGCCCAATTCCCAGACCCCTTCCAAATTTCCCGTGGAACTATTGAGAAGTTCATCATGAATGGAAATAAGAAGGGCGATCTCTCAATTCGTATGGATCATGCTACCGGAGTACTCAACTTCGATAAGGACGTATTCGCGTCTTCGAAGGCCGTTCATGCTGGCTCAGCGGCCGGTTCTGCAGAGAGCCCTATTGGGACCGTGCAGCGTCTCCAGAACACGCCTTCGGAGATTGTCCGCTCGCAGCTGACTAGGCTTACAACTACTCTGTACACCACTTGCTTCTACGTTGATCCATCCCACCGACAGCGTCTAGCCGAAGCTCGACAAGCCGCCTTGGTCAGAGCCAAGGCCGGCGCCGAGCAGGAGCATCGTGAGACTTTGGCTCGTAAGGAAATCATCCAAAAGCGAAAGGAAGAGGCATCGGAGCTGCAAGCGAAGAGAGAAAAGGAAAAGGCAAGACAGAAGCGTCTTCAGGAGCAGGCATTAGCCGAAGCTGAGGAGCGACGGCTGGCTCAAGAGCAGAAGGAGCGTGAGGAAAAACGCCTCAAAGACGAGAGAGATCGTGTTCGCAGAGAGGAACTCAAGAAGCAAATTGCCGACCTCAAGATTGGTCCCAATGCTATTGACATTGATATTGAGAACCTTGACGAATTTGACAGCAACCGTCTTCGTGCCATGAAGCTTGCCCAGCTCGAAAGAGAGAAGAATGATATCAACGAGAGGCTTCGCATCACTGGGAAGCGTATTGACCATCTTGAACGTGCTTTTAGGAAAGAAGAGGTCAAGAAGCTTCCTGAAGACTATGCTAAACAGCGAGAGCGTGACTTGGCTGCTTACGAGTCCGTGAAGGCAGAGACATTGCGGGAGGCGGAAGAGAAACACAAACAGAGCGTTGAACTCAAGCACCGTCTAAGCCGCCTCATGCCCTACTACGAATCGTTCAGGAAGTCTCTGCACGATCGTCGCCGTGATGAGTTTGAGAAGCGTCAACGCGACGCTGAAAGAGAACTGGAGAAACAAATTACAGCTCGCAAGAAGGAGTACCGCGAGCGTAAGCTACGGGAGAAGCGAGAGCGGGATGAAAAGAGAGCTCTGCGAGAAGCAGAAGAACGCGCCGAGAAGGAGAAGAAAGAGCAGGAGCAGCGTGCCGAAGCGAAGCGCCAGGAGATGCTCAGAATCAAGGAGCAGCGAGACAGAGAGCGTCAAGAAGCTCAAGAAAAACAAGCTCTCCAGGAGAGAAGAGCTGAAGAGGCGCTCGCCAGGAGACAAGCAGAAAAGGAACGGGAGCGCACACAACCCGTACGCGAGCCAGCCGACATGGGTCGTACTGGTTCCAACGATCGGCCGTCCGGAGCGCCGCGCCTCAATCTTGTCGGATCTAAACCATCTTGGCGTGATCGTGAAGCCTCAAAGAACGCCGCTGGCGCCGCCGGTAGCAATGGGCCAAGCCGTACCGGTACTCCTATGGAGCGCACCGATTCTAACGAGCGCCCCCCTGAGCGCGAGCGCGAGCGTGAGCGTGAGCGCCCCACCGAGCGTGCGTCTGGACCCCCCCGACTACCTCTTCAAGGGAAGCAGGGTTCTTCCTGGCGCGATCGCGAGGCTGCTAAGCAAGCTCAAGCGGCCCCTAGCACCCAGAGTGGTTCTAGGGACAGGGAAAGTGCACCTTCACCGGCTCCCACACAGGCTCCTAGTGAGGCTCTGAAGCCTTCTGGTGCTCCTGGAAAGTGGGTGCCCCGACGTCTCCGAGAACAGCAAGGTTAGGCATTGAAGGACCGGCGTTACGGGGGGTTTGGGTTCAGTATGAATGACTAGCTTGTAGTTTAGAATCACGAAGAGAAATAAACTGCCTTATTATTTACAAGCGCGCCTGCGATCGTACGCAGGACCCGCGACTTTTGCACCTTATGTTCGTTTACAATAGATCAAGTGAGGATCGAACTGTCACGTTTAGTTACCTACGTACCTCGAAAGGCTTTGCCTAGGTACCTACTTAATATGTACCTTATATAGTAAGGTACCTCAATTCATCAAAGGTTACCATTGGCTTCTCATTATTTCTAAGTGCTTAGCTCCTATCTACCGACTTGGTACTATATGTATATGCTACTAGGCATGGGTATTTAGTATATTAAAATACCTCCTTTTCATTTTCGCCGTAAATTCATCTATGCTGTACAGTCCAGATCTTGGTCAGTCGTTATTCACAATTGGTGGCCATCCGGCATTATTTCCAAGGCGTAGGCAATACTGGGCTTCCATCATCTGGACGGCGTAGGACGGGATCAGCACTAAGCTCAACCGGCTTCTCATGTGTTGCCAATTCTTTGACGGGATGAAATCCGGACAGCGTGTGCTCCGTCGGGAGCTCACTCACTGGCGCACCCTCCAGTTGCACTTTATCTTCCGTAGCCAAGGCAATGCCTATATCCTTTGGGTCTCCTCCGTCGCCATCCTCTCGTGGGCCGAGATCTGTCTCTGCAGACTCCTCTCCATGTGGACGCTTTGCCCGCTGCCTACCCAGTCGGAATGCGTAAAGCAGTAATCCTCCCGTGATCAAAATACATGCGACGCCTACTCCTACCGCTAGCCCGGCTATAGCACCTCCGCTTAGGCCGCCTCCACCTCCTCCCGAATTCGAAGTTTGTTGTTCTGTACCAGGCGGCGCGGTGGCGGCAGCTGGCGAGGTCATGCTCGTCGCCGATGCGGTAGATGATGGTGTCCTCCCCCACGAAGTGGTCCAAAATGGTGGGTGTCCGCCTCCTATAAAATCACCTGCCGAGTAATCGCTACCGACTTCTGCCCCGTTGTCGCTGCAGTACTGTAGAAAGCCCGAGTGTAATTTGTCTGTACGTAATATACTTAGCTCCGTACCCCGACACAGATAATTAATCTATGGTAATGACAGATGACGGCCAACATACTCGCAAGCTGCTCCGTAGAGTTTCCGGAACACGCTCCCTGGGCACAGGGCACAGAGCCCGGCCCTATATTCCTGATATTACTACACAGACATTTGGTATCTTCGGATCCGGTACAGTTCGAGTTTGTGGTGATCGAGGTCTCGATACACGACTGGGCGCATTCTGGTAGGTACGTTGTGAGGTTTTGAGAGGCGATGGCTAGAGCGATCCACGCTAGTATAGGGAATATAACCCGTAGTATATGCGCCATCATGTTATAATCCAAGCTGTCTCGTTCAGAGACGACGCCTCCGTAACATCAAGGGCTTGAGAAAAAAAAGCATAAGGCAGGTGGGTAAGATGCAGCAGCAGCAGCAGCAGTATGACGAGAGAAGAATATGGGGGAGGGGAAAGTTTTTTTCCCTTTCGATGAGAAAAGGGGGCACGAGGCTGGCGGATGCAGTTCCCCGGAGGAACTTCTTCACCAGAGATCATCAGAGGGAACCTTATTTGAATTAGAAATACATGATATGATGGGTATAGTGCGGTTCCCAAGAAGGAAATAGATAGTGCACGGCGATGGTCTGGGATCTTACTGGACCGCGAGCATAAGTGACGGCTACCGATCCGGTATAGGGGCAGGCGGCAGGATCCTACCGTAGCACGGCACTGTGCCGTCTTATTGCGGTGGATGTGCTCGACTCGCCCTGGCCGAGCCGGAAGGCTATACAGGGGGGCCTCGGTGCCGGAGGCCGCAAAAAGGATTGTAATTGTTAAACATCTTACACCTTGTTGCTATCTAGATCACCTGTATCACCGTTTTTCTCTTTTGAGAAAGAATATACCGCCACAAAGCCAAAAAGAAACAACAGAAGGGGGGCACAACATATTCACTGGCTAGCCTTACATATGATATGAGATGTTATAGATTATATTGCTAAGGTAGTAGTGGTGGTTGCAGGGAGGCGGGGTCCGCAGCAATATTGTTCATGATGCGGTGGTGGAAAGCTGCAGCGTAGGGTAGCAGTCGAAGACCACTTGCTTTTTTTCTCTTCTTGGCACCCCGGTCGGTCAGCTTGAAAGGATCAGCCCCGGGCAAAGCCTTCGGGAATGGAAGATTCAGGTCTTTATTTATTCGTCATTGCCTCGCTTAAAACAGTCATTAGACATGTGCCGAAGGGTTGACGCTGGATTGAAGATACCACGCTGATTGTCCTGTTATAAAGTGCTTATACATATCATTCAGCCCGTCGCTGAAACAGAAGTTTGAGTTTTTAACCTAGTCCTTGACTTGCTCGCTGACGGTTACATTTTAAAAATGGCATTCGTACGAGTCTCGAAGAATAAAGGTTTGCATATGCATGTCAGCAGGCGCTTGGTGTTTATACCTAGCTTATAGAAACCCCTTGAATATTAGCCGGTCTTCCTGCATCAGAGCTGAGGCTAACGAAAATCCACAACAGTTACTATTTTCTCGGGTCGAATATATATGAAATATTCTGCTACTACATCTAACCGTATATACTTTGCTAGTCCCATAGTTCAATATGTAACCCCGTTCATGGAGTATTCAAACTGATAGATGGTTGCATAAGTGTATCGGAGCCGCGATATATTCCCTTTTCGTCTATGTCAAAAGCTTAGATTCCAATGTCCATTTAACAAAAGGTAGGCAGTCATTCGACTCCGAGGCAATAGCAATCAATCCCGCACTACTTTTAATAAAGAACCATGGAAGGCTGAGTGTTGAGGAGCTATTTCTAATAACTCACTCCTAAATTGATCGGACACTGTCTTCGCATCTTGACAATAGAAGTATATACGTTACTTACGAATGGAACATGTCACATAATCAAAGATAGATAGTTGACGTCCAATTAGGAGTAAGATAGTTAGAAGTTTAAGGTAATCTATGAAGACTCCTGTAATTCTTTGGCGAATAAGACTCTCACCAAAGATTCTTAAGACAAGATGAGCCAAGGGAAATCGCGAACAGAAAAGACTTCTAGACGGAGCTTCATACGATAAATATTAAGAGCCTTTTCTTAAACATTACTCGATCTATGTACCAAGAATAACGCTTATTTTAATGAGGTTGATCATGAGCCTCTCGCGGTTTCTATCTCATATAAATGAACTTCTATGTATGCCAATTTATAGAATGCTACTTATATATCATTGGTTATATGCTGATGGAAGAGTAACATGTAATCCATTTGAGGCACAAGATATTACTATCTTATAGGAATGAAATAAGCATGATGTCTGTGATGTTGAATCCCTTAGGCCTGCGTCAGATGCTGGAAAAGGGGCTACATGTAGATTACCTACCTAGGTACCTAACCTAGATATAAGTGTTGCATCTACGCGAGTTTTGCGAGTAAAGAGTGACAAGAGTAAAAAATAAAATAAAAGTTAACTCAAAGAGTGGAACAACCTCCACTTCGATAACCCTAACTTGGGGGTTTTATCACCAAAAAAATTCAGTAACTTCCTAGTGCTGTGACTAGGTCGTGACCAAGCATGGACTGAACAGATTTACTGCCTCCACCCCGGATCGAACGAGGGATCTTTGCATTACAAGTGCAACGCGTTACCACTGCGCCATAGAGGCCCGATGTACATGTACCATTGCCTTAGAGGCTGATGGATACTGCCGATGGATGCTTTAGCTGGCTGCATTGAGTTATAAGCAAAGGACAAAAGACCAAGCGTAAAAAGTGCACCTTCTTGGAGATGTGTGATGCGCTTACTTGATGAAATGCTTCACAATGTTACTTATTGTCCATAAATGCACATATCAAAATATGGACCAATTACCTAATCATGAAGATGGTCGCTTCCTTGATGCAATTTGTGATGTGCAGTGTGATTACCATGCGATACTACAATTGCCTTAGTCATCTCATCGTCTTGACCCATTAACCAGAACCCTATTACAAACTTCTAGGAGCCCAAAACTTCCCCTTTCCCCTAAAGTTTTTAAGGCTTAAACCAATGTTGCCCAATATGGTCCCGTTGATCCAAGAAGCCAATCTTCCATGTACTATTGGCTTCATCAGATCGAGCACATGTCTTTCAAGGATATCAGAGCCAGTAGGAAATGCTTGTTACAGCTGGACCACGAGCGACTTCTCAGCGTGGTTCAAGGACCATAGGGCCTGAAAGCTGGTCGTGTTGACACGAGATTTCCTGCCCAATTCAGGGCGATGTGTCCTTCTGGTCCAAACCCATATCCTCTTTACTTCGGGTTCCTATGGGGTCTACTTGGGAATTGCCTTCCTACCACACGGTCTTTATTCACCTATCGAGACGCAATAAAGCTGCTTAGGGAAAAGTTCGGGGTTCACGGAACCAGCACTTCCCCGAAGAGGGCCTATCCCAAGATTCCGGGCGTCATCTGCGGGGAACAGGTCAAATCGCACTTAAAAGTGAGGCTTATGTACCGCAACACCTTGATAAGAGCCCTAGCCGGTTGCGGCTATAGCGAGACCTATGTATCGACCTACAATAAGCGCAGCACTAGAGGAGGTGAGCCATTTTGCGGAGGCCTAGTTGCAAATTGCACCTGTTTTACCAGGGGGCGCGTGATATTGTTGATCAATCTGCCCGTCCGCTCTTCGCCTCCCCTAGCCAATCTGATGTCTGCGCCGGGACGCACTGGGAGAAAGCTTCATGCAAGACTGCGTTGTTCTGCTGCAGGCTGCAAGCAGACAGCATCGGAAGACCAATAAGACCAACATGAAGTTATGCCAAGATTATACACATTATCTTTGAGTGCTGCAATCCTGTTCGTCATTTAGCATTGTCATTCAAAGGAAGCCAGGCTCGGCGTACAATCCTTTAACATTATTTAGAGACCGCGCTCCTCTTCCAGATGGGTTTGCTAGAGGTAAGCAGATCAATGGGCCGTACCCGATATTAGAACTGATCATCCATATCTTCTACTCCGGATTGGGTAACTTATAGGCCCACCAGTACCGAGAAGATGGCGGAAGTCTATTGCATATGTGTAATTGCCTATATGGAAGGGAGGAGATCACGTCCTAGGGGCGAGCTAAGTTCGACTTTGGAAGCACTCGATCAACGCACTCGGCAGCTCGAAGCCATATCACAGGTCACACCACCTCCGCCCTTTCTTGAAATAACGTGGGACTCACTTACGTGGCGTGTGTGCCGTCTGTCACGCTTACTCCCGCCTGCTACGGCGCTCAAGAAGGCGCCACCTCTGGGTAATGCCGCTTCATTGTCTCTATTGAAGTGTGCCATCTCGGCCATCAGAGTCGAGAACCAGATTCCCTGGCTCGAAGATGAGGGGCTGGATGAAAAAGAATTGCTGAAGCTGGCCGCACAATGGCTCTACTTCTACGCAGGCCAGCGCAACGTGGACATTAGGAAGCCTTCGTTTAAATTTGAGGACGTCTGCTCTCTAGCGCTAGATCTATCTCTTGAGGCTGAATCTGGATTCCCCTGGAACAGACGACCGATACCTTCACCACCCCGCCCCATCATATATCCGGCGATCAATACTCAGAGATCGAGGTGCTGTGGCTGCTGCTCGTGCAATTGCCATAAACACCTAAGGCATCGGCGTGATTCGAGTGTGAGCTCGGATGATAGTTCGCGTTACAGCTCGTGTCGCGGAAGATGGCCGGTCCTCGGATGGTTCAAGAAACTTGCCTTCTGGCGCAAGAAACGCATTGTGGACGATTCTTCGTCGTCATCAGGCACGTTTGTGGATGACTAAAGAGATTACCCCTGGCAGGAAATGAATTGCTTTCCCACGAGACATCATGTACCAAAATATCCTTGCCTCCATGTATTGAAATTGGTGATACGAAAGGGTAGCCCGGAGTAAAATCGAGTGTGTTATTGGTAATGATAAACATCTATCCCATCTATACCTGAGACTTAGGCACACGTGAAGATTGAAGGCTATACCACTTGTATAATCTATGGCGTTGAATGTCTTACTGAAGAGATAACCGGCGGCTAACTGACACGCCTCTTCGTCTCTTGGACAAATCAGGGCAAGTTTCGAGCGGGCAGATTTTAAGACAGGGCAAGTCAAGGCCGCTTATTACGCGAGGCGACGGCACGGAGAAACAGATCTAAGTTCTTTAGGTGAGAATCTGCCTAAGGGTGTTTGAGTAACACTGAGCTGTGTCGGGTTCGATGTCTTCAAACCCCTCGACCTCGTGCAACTGCACTCCCAAGACCGATATTCTCTAAAAATGAAACATGCTTTGGGGTAAACCGGGGTTGGAAAGACACTCTCCTATTTATCATGTATACGTAAGTTGTCGGATATACTCTTCTATATAAATATACATGTATCTACAACATACTGCAAGTAAGTATATACATAAAACATGAAAGGGGGGTTCAGCTAACTGCGGGTTCCCGCTTCGTATATGCAAGCCACAAAAAACAAAAACAAAAAAGAAATAGATAAGTAACAAACTAGCAATGCAATGCAATACATATATACTTATTCGTTTGGAACCCACCCGGGACGCCGCCTTTATGCTATATGCTATGCTAATGCTAATGCTATGGTAATTCTCTTCAAGTTGGGTCGTATTAGTTCTTCCTGTTTCTCTTTTCTCTTTTTCTGCTTTGCGCAACTCTTTGATATTTCTTTAAGTAGGTACATAGTTATTTTTTGGCGGTAGGTACCTAGAATTGCAATTGCCTAGGTAAACTAATAAACCCTATTTTTCTTTTTCTTCGGCTGGGGCCTCGTTCCAATAATTCATTACGTTAGTTGGTTAAGTGATTTAGGTTTTAACCTAGGTATGTGTATTATGTAATTTGGTAGCGTGCGCTCTTTTTTGGAATTCTGACGAATAAGGCTGTAACTCAGTAATTCTCTTTATTCTCTCGTATTAGTAAACTTTTCGGTATTTTCGGTATCGGCATTCGGTATCTCGAGACGTCCTTCTTTCTTTCTTTCTTTCTTTTTTTCTCTCGAAACCTTCAATCATTATCCACCCCCATCCCTTTCCCTCCCCTTTCTCTTTTTCCTAAGTAGGTTATCTTATCATCATCCCGCGCCATGCCCATTCCCCAGCCCCTGTTCCCGATACCCGCTCTCGGGCCGCTGTGAGGAGGATTGCGTCGGCGTGTTCACGCTGCTGGAGTCGTTGTACACCTCGCTCCCCGGCAATTCGACGGGGACCGAGTTCGTGCGGCCGTCGTCGAGTTCCGCGAGCAGCGGCACGCCCGACGACCGCTTGTAATTATGACCTGCGCCTTCTTTCTTACTCCCGTAATCCGTCGGTAACTCCTTCCACCCGCTGTGCGCGCCCGCCGGGCCGAGCTCCGCCACGCCCGCGAACTGCGCGTTGTGCTGCGCGAACTCGGGCGACGGCGACAGCGGCGACGGGTGGTACATACTGCTGCTGTAGGTGCCGCTGTTGGGCGACAGCTCCACGTCGTGCTGGTGCGGCGAGTTGGGGCCCGCGGGGGAGTGCGGTTTGCGCCGCCGCGAGTACGCGAATACGAACCAGCCCAGGAGGCCCAGCGCCACGGTGCCGAAGCCGATGCCTACGCCGAGGCCGATCTTGGCGCCTTGGGAGAGCGTGCTGTTGGAGTTGCTGCTGTCGCTGGTTTCGGACGGCGAGCTGGAGGCGGTAGGTGATGCTGTGGGAGAATCTGACGAGGAGGAAGAGGAGGACGAGGTACGGCTTGGTGTAGCGGAGGATGTCGTTTGTGTGGCGGCTTGGGCTTGTGAGAGGAAGGCTTGCTTGGAGACGGCGATGGTGACGCCCGTGCCGCCGCAGTTGTTCTCCATGGTATCGTAGACGGCATTGAGGTCGGAGGGGCTTTCCTTCGCGACGCACTCGGCGGTATTGTAGATGAAGTTTCCCTTATTGGAACAGAGACACTTATTTATTTCGGCGCCCGTATTGCCCGAGCATGGGCTGTCGTTCGCCGAGTCCGTTAGACATTGCTGCGAGCCCTCGGGATACGCCGAGAAGTCGTTGTCGAGAGCCGACGAGCCGTGTGCCTGGAGTGCGATGCCGAGCAGCACCGAGGCCGGTAGCGTCAGGAACCACCTCATCCTGACCGGCTGCTGGTTTTGCTCTTGTTATCGTGCGGTGGTGTGGATACCCTCAACTCGGGGAGTAAGAGGAGACCCTTTTACGGGGTCGTCGACGAGATATTCCGGGACTTTCTAACTAGTCACGTTTGCATACTCGGGCGGTGAGGACCGCTTTGGGAGGGGTGGTCGGAGACGCTACAGGAATGGGGAAAGATTGGAAAAGAGAATAAGAAAAATAATAGAAAGAATTGAAAAAAAAAAACGGTGCCTGACCAGTGAAGACGGAATAAAGGACCCATTCGCGAATTCACTTGTTAACCACTGACCACTGGCGATTGGGAATACGCTACATGGTACACAGTACCGTTAAGTTAATTTGCTTTTTCTTTCCTCCTTCAGCCTTAAAGCCTTGTCTTGTCCAATAGAAGAAGTTATCGTGCATGGCCGAAACAATGCCCCATATTACACAATGCTCATCATATCTATCTTTGGTTACTACACCTACTCGTTGCTCCAGAATAACCGACCAGGTAACCTGGGAAGCTAGCGCGTATTTACGACGTGGCAGCGTGGTTCACTCATCAACAGCGACCTTTCCCCCCCTCCGTCCCTCCCCAAAGGGCTGCCTAGGCTGCTAGGGAACTAACCTAGGAACTTCTGTAGCAAACCTCGTAGGTCGTGTTACGGTATTCCGGTTCCATGGCTCGACCAGAAAGAGAGGCTGTGCCCATCAGCCCAATATCCAGCCTTTAACCCCTGTTCCAAACTTCCCAGATTTTCGATTTTCGCAAACCAAGGTATTCTATTTGTCCATTCTACGGTCGGACTTTTGTCATGTCGCGAAATTCCTTGTACAAAATAATTGTTTTCCCCCCTCGAACGAGTTATTGCCAATGCGTGGGCTAACCCCTTTTATATTTCTTTCGAATTCGCGTAATCATCCCTAAGCCATGTTAGAGAACGAGTTACGGATGAGCTGTTTGTTAATAGTGCAATGGAATGGAAGAAGTAGTGTAACTAATAAGTGTGCCTAGCCTAGGCAAGGAAATGCAGTCCTATTAATGCAAACATCCGCTCGGCATAAGAGAAATCCACCGCTAAATCGTTTAGTTAACCCCGTTCGCCTAAATTAAGAAACCGGCTTTTCTTTTTCTTGCTTCCGACTCCGTTGCATCATTGGATCATTGGATCGAGGCTCAACACGATAGTATGATACGTAGCACGGTTATGGTGCGGTGTGATGCCCTTGCTAAGGATTAAGCTACTCGTACATTTACGAGCTACGTTTTCCTTCTTCTTGCGTCACTCTTCATAATTCCCATAAATCTATGGCTGGGTATCGCTGTTACACGAGCAGCCACGATTCGCTGTCTACGAAGGATCTTCTCGCCCGACGATTTCGTTCAAGCGAGTCCGATCTGCCCCATATAATAAATGCGAAGGTGAGAATCCTATCTGATTCTCACCGTACTAGCGCAAGACGGTGACGTCTTCATGTGGCTTCGCTACAGCTTGTACTATGTAGTTAGTAATTTAGACATGGTTTATTACGACCATATTGACGACCCATCAAGACGAAAGCAACGTCTCCATTTAATAGGCCCGTTGTTTCCAGCATGTTGTCCCGGCTAGAATTCTAACATCAAACTACTCGAGCTCCAGCAAAGCCCTTGGCAAATGATTATTTCGGTCGGCAAAAAAGAACAAAACCAAGCTCACTGCCTGAGCGAGGTCCGAGACACCCCGCTAATCTCAATCACATCGTAGGCCCGTCCGAAGCTACCTCGCGTCCATCGAAGCTTGGCGTAGTAACGCCATCGAGTGTCCTCAATCATAAGAATGTATATACTGCATTGGGAGTATCTAATCGTAACCCGCATCTCAACCGCCAAATCTCAACCCCTTTCTCCTTTCTAGCGTAGACATTGCAAACAAGAACGTGTACGCCGACATCAGATGGAAGAGCAAATCCTCGGAGCTGGGATCCAAAGTGGAAAGCTTTAACGCGCTTCGCCAGCCAGTTCAAGAGCCTCGAACTCCGTCCATGAAGTTAGGTAATCATATACGTGAGTATTCGCCTGTTTTTTTCAAGCCGTCCTCGTCACATCTGTGACAACAAATAAAAAAAATTCCATTACCACGAGAATGAGAATCCTTTGGGTATGAATAAATTGGAAGTCGCACGAACCGCTGCTCCGATATCGTACGGGGACAATTAAAACGCTACGAGGATATGTATTGCGCCATTGGAACAAGGAAATTTAGCTGGCTCGCCGATGGCTGCCCGAATCATCTCCGCCAGTACCATTGACGGGAAGCTTGTCTGGGGTTTCCTGGGCGCTCTTGATGCCATTGACTAGCGTAGTGTTTGGCAACTCGGTAGGGGATAAGTTCTCACCAACGTAGTCTAGAGGCTCGTTCGACACCATGCTTCGAGGGGTTAAATGTGCCGCCCCGTTAAGTACACCTTGTTTTTGTTGGTCTGTAAGGAGATGTGTTAGGCCCTGTTCGATGCAGACACGCGCATAGTCAGGTTCATTTGGCGTAACAGCAACAAGCCCAGCCCTTCGAGGGACCCGCTGGTCTGGAAATGGAGTTTTGCTCGGCTGGTACGTCTGCGGTTGCCTCTCACCTACCAACTCCCCGTTGATATAATACTTGGATTGAGGCGCGAAGTTTCCACGGCTTTCTGCATCGAGATCTTGTTTCCACTTGGCTGGAGTACTCCAAGTTGAGAGGGCGGATTCGTGCTCTGGGAGCTCGCAATACCATATTGATAGTTTGACATTACGAAGATGAGGTATGGTAGGAACGATGTAGAGGAAGTCGGATTGCTTTTGACCATGTTAGTTCCATCCCTATAGCATTAATTATACTAATAAATATGGGATAAGCTTACTTTGACAAAGAACATTTCCGTCTCGGAGAAGCACTTCCACGCCTCGCCGCGAATCTGTTCGAGCCTCCTGTAGCCAATTGTCCAAGGATCACCTCCGTAGAAATCGGGTAATTGTTCTCCTAAGTGATAGAGTTTACCTTCTGTTAGAGCATATCTGTCTTGCTCTAGACGCCAGATAACCCTTTTTGCTAGATGAGATACTGGGATACGTTCCCACGCAGTATCTGTAGATTGGTTAATTACACAGGACGCCGGAAGTAGTTGCTTATTAACTCACATCTTGACAGAGAGGTATCCTTCTCACCCAGAAGTAGGGCAACTTGAGTATTTAGCAGCCACTGCTCACGCCCATTGGAGTGGCCAGTTGCAGAAGGGTTAATTGTATCGTACCTTACCCCTCGCGCTATGGCGAAAAGCTCGGCTATATCCTTTTGCTTGGGGTCTGGACAGGCATTAAGCCAGCGCAATAGAGGAGGTAACTTGGACAAGCGAATCTTCTCCATCTCCTCCTGGCGAGCCCTCTGCATCTCAGCTTCACGTACAGCTCGCTCCGCTGCACGTTTACGCTCTCGTTCCTTTTGTTCTTCCTCCTCTCGCAGGCGCTCAGCTTCCTCGGCCGCTTCCCTTTCGCGGCGGATTCTTGCTTCTTCCTCTCGTTTCTTGCTCTCTTCCTCCTCCTTTCGTTTCCTCTCCTCTTCTTCTCGCAGCTTCTTCTCCTGCTCTTCCTTCTCTTTTCGTTCCTCTTCTAATCGCGACTTTTCCTCCTCTTCTTTACGTCTCTTCTCTTCCTTCTCGAGACGGCTTCGCTCCTCTTCTTGAAGACGCTTCTTTTCAGCTTCTTCTCGTCGTCGTATCTCTGCCTCCTGCTTTTTCTTCTCCAATTCTTGACGCTTTTGTTCGATTTCTTTCTTCTTCGCCTCTTCAGCGACTATAACCTCGGCCTCGGCTTGCTTTCTCTTTGCTTCTTTGCGTTCACGATCGACCTGCGATTCACTCTCTTCGGCTGGATGTATTTGAGGCGCATCACGCATGTCCACATCAACGTCTTCAGATGCTACGGTAATACTAGCCTTTTCTAGAGGGCTCGCTTTGTCTGGTTCTCTGCGATCACGACTGACCTTCTTGGCCTTAGACACTTCTTTACGATCATCCAAGGGTCGTTGCGGCCTAACAGGGTCTCTGGATGGATCCCGCTTCTGCGAACGACTTTCGGGGAAGAGTTTTGAAATGAACGCCTATCTTTACCGTCGGGATCTAATCTCCTTCTCTTAATAGGAGCATCGATATCGTCTTTGTCTCCAAGCCCATGCCGAGGTGGCGTAACACTAGATCGGGGCCTCTTAGCTGAACTTTCGCCTAGGGAGAGTCTATCGTTGGACTCGTCACGCTTTATCGCCTTCGTTCGATCATGATATTTTTCGGACAACCGGTCTGGTCGCTTTTCTGGGACATCCTCACTTTTCGTATCACCACGCTCAACAGTGGAGTTGTTTGACGCTAAACTCGCACGCCGCTGTTTTCTCTGTGCCCCTTCAACTCTTTCCCTGAAATAAGCTTTCTCCGCGGTTTTGCAGTCTCGGTGTCAGAAGAGTTAAAAGCAGGATCCGAGTCCACCAATTTTGACTTTGATGGGTGCGTCTTAGACACGGCAGGAGAAACCTCGCGGTCTGATGCAGTAATGTTTGAGACTCGCTCTTCCTTTTTAGGTCGACCTGGCCCACGCTTGGGCGAGGTTTGCTCGTCGTGATTGCCGAAGTTAAGTGAGCTCGTCTTCTCCTTAGGACTTCCAGTTACTTTAGTAGAGGTCGGCTTCTTCTTGGAATCAACATCTCGAGAGGGGCTAGATGGCCGACGCTTATGTGATCGAGTAGCGTCTATATTAGACTCATTACGATTTGCACGTCTCGATTCTGGGTCTAGTTCACGATCGCGCCTGCCCGGAGATTTTGTTTTGGAAGTCTTAGGGCTTTTCTTGAATTCGTCGTAAGCATTCTTTAAAAGGTGCTCTTCCTCCTTCCACATAGGTCCCTCTCGACGCCGGGCTATTTCATAGTAAGTCTGACCTTTATAGCGACGAGTCGGGTCAAAGTTAGATGCGTTGAGTAAAAGCTTAATAACCTCAATATTCTCTCCACCAATAGCGGCCAACATTGGCGTCCCATGTTCTGTTGGGAGGCCTGGAACAGGTCGTGGTGGATCTGGATTTGCGCCTCCTAAAGCTAAAAGGAGTTCAACCACAAAACTATGACCACCTCGGGCTGCATTAACTAACGCCTCGGGGTCATCACAGCGTTCCTTAACCTGTAATACACGGGTCACCGTCTCATTGTCACCTCGAGCCGCGGCTTGTCGAAGAGTCTTGTCGTCGAGATTCATGTATAGTAGATGGTTGCTAGTCTTTGTTGATCGAACGGCGCCACCGCGCCGTTGAGCCGCCAGCGAGGCGCCGCCTAGAGCCGCGGGCGAACGACGAGGACTTTCGGGGCCATGGGAGGAGAGAGTATCCGGCATGTCGTGGGGTTGGTGGTCTTCAGAGGTTCGTCGTAGCTCACCTACCCTCTCCTTCGCCTCCCGTAACGCAGCCCGGATTTCTTCGGCGTTCTCCAACTCATCAGGGACTTTTTCTAACGGTTCGTGTCCCTCGGCATCCGCCTTTCGAGGGTTAACGCCTGCTTTCAGTAAGAGCTTTACAACACCAAGATGACCGTTCTCTACGGCATCAAGAAGTGGCGTCTCCTTATCACTGTTTCGGCAGTCCAGATTGCAACCCGCATCAATAAGAAGTTGGACGATTCGTTCGTGGCCATTTAATGACGCAACTTGCAGAGGTGTGTTTCCAGCGTAATCTGCAAAGTTTAAATCTTCAGGTCTTTCCGTAAGCCGTTTCTTAGCAGCTTCGTATTCACCCTTTGCGCAAGCCTTGGCGAGTAAAGTCTGTCCGTGGTTATCAACATGCTTCTTGTGGGCTGGCATCCTTGCGGGTGAGATTGTTGATTCACCAGTAACAGGGGTAGCTATGCTTCTTAATTTTGAACTTCGAGGATGCGGGCTACCACTAGCAGAAGAATCGTCGGAATGGTAATCGGTGGATTGAAGTGGTGCAGGTATGCGTCTTTTCTTCGTACTAAAGCCATTCGAAGACTGAGATGGAAGTTGTGTTGAAAGGCTCCGTCGGTGCACGCGACCATGAGGTGACAGTGATCGATTTCGAGAGGTGGATTGCCTGTCGTGGGGAAGGCGTACTGATGAGGGTTTCTGGTCCTTCTCTCTAGCAACCGAATGGTTGTCAAGACCCGCGTCTGAAATACGCGGCCGACGAATTTTCCGCGATTCGCCCTCGTCGTCAGATTCGGCCTTAGGTGCCTTACGCTTGCCAGGTAATAGCCTATCTACGGATTTCGATTTGTGTTTGATGGGATCTTTGGATGGTTTCGTCTTAGACGATTCGGAACCTGACTCCGAATGAGCGTCACTGGACCTGCGACGCCGATGAATTGGCTCATGGTTATTGCGACGGTGTGGAGGCGGGGAGGCTGGAGCAGAACTAAGCCCGCTCGATACATCCTTGCTTCGTGGTTGCTTCTCTTTCCCAGGCAGTCGTTTTCTCCTTTCTAGGAAGGCTGCATCGTCAGAAGGGCCACCATTGCGATCACCATTTTTACCATCCTTCAAATACTTCCTCGGGGGCGGTAAGACATCGTCAATTTCACCATCGCTCCTATCTTCGTGCTTTATTACCTTCCGGGGTTTTGACGGAGAGACACCATCCTTGCCTGGCAAAACGATCGTTTCGGCGTCTGAGTTTTGATCAGGGCCAACATCGTCGTCCTGCGCACTTGGTAATGTCGTTACGGTTCGCAACTCCTTAGACGTAGAAGATGCTTTTGTAGTTAGTGGAAGCTTAATATTATTTGTCGTGGTGTTACTCGCTGTCACCGTCGACTTGGGATCTTCAGACTCAGTAAATCCCCGCTTCGGCGAGGCAGCCTGTTTCGTGTTTGCGGACTCGACAGCATTCTGCGCATCCATAGCATTCAATTCATATACCGAGATACAATACAGTGCACCATGATGGCCACTCGTGGGTGACGATAGGGATAGAATTCGTGTCGAGACGCTGGTACGAACTTAGCGAATATGGACTACTCTACGATGATACGAGTACGAGCATAAACGGTCGGTCGCGGGTCAAATGGACGAGGAACGGATAGGAAACAAAGCCTTCAGGCAGCCTTGTGCTAAACTGAGTACTGAAATGGAATTGAAGAAAAAGTGATGTTTGCTAAAATATCGCTGATGAGCAGGAGTTGTCGCGGATAATGACCGTCATCGAATGTGAATAATTTTTGGTGTAGGAAATTATTTGCAAAATTGAAAGGTACGAAAAGGATGCAGCAAACCAAAAGCACTTAGCTGAGAGAAATACTAACTACCTAGGATAATAATAGAGTAGCAGGCAGGTAACAGCATGTAGCAACAGATAGGCAGATAAGTGTAGGTAAGGCAGGCAAAGTAGGCAAAGCGCATAGAGAAGGAAACGACAACTGAAGACTGGACTGGCAAGAAGGCCAGACTGCCAAAACTGCCCAGACAAGAGGGAAAATGTATGGGTACTAGAGTACTTGAAGTAGGCTATGCACCAAAGTAGCCTAGTGCTTTTTGTTAGTGTGGTGGCACTAGGACTGTTTTCCTTGTGTAGCCATTGAAGATCAATTTCAAGATCAGTCTAACAAGCCGGCCCTTGTTCTGATTGGTTGTCGACCTAAATACGGATGGGTCGGGTGGCCGGTATTTCCGCAAATTTGCAGCGTTCTGAGTTGCTCTTGAACAAGTCTGAGTTGACTCCTCGCCCCCCGACTGCGGCGGCCCCTGCTTGCTTGCCAGCTTTCATTGCCTGCCTGTCCGTTTCCGCCCCTCATTTCCCCAGTTCTTTCCAGGCTTTTCCTCCTTTGACTCTTGTGAAAATTCTCTCTTAGCAGGGCTCGTTTATTAATTGTCGCTAATAAACTGCACATCTCCTTCTCCAATCCAAGATTCCTAAGATTCTATCAGGTCTGACCACTCTGCCACTCTGCCACTCTCTCCTTTTTAAAATCGGACTGTTCAACCCACCATCTTACTGATAAGCTATCCCGCGCCGATCCGCTCCCAAGGTTCATCAACTACCTTATTTATCGCTCTATTTATCCCAAACCATTTCGAAATCGTTTGATACGCAAACCCAGCCTCGCATGGGTCCGTGAATTAATAGTACATCCCACGTGCTATCCGATTGCGTATTCGACTCATGATAAAAGGCATATCGTGATAAAATATTCTAACCGCATTCCCACACCAACCATAGTATCTTCACGGGCCCCGTCCACTAACACCCAATTCGCCCATTCTTGATAGTAATACGAGTATCCAAGATCTTTAATCCGACGTCTGCCGAATCCCTGGTGGATATTCATAATGGCCAACAACGAATTTATGGGGCCTACCCCTCCAATATTAGACTCCCCAATACTCTTGATGACGTCCGACTCACAGGCTTACCAGAAGCGGCGTACTACATCTCAGATTTCATCTCACTAGAGGAAGAGCAGGCAATTCTAAACAAAGTACGGTTTTGATGGTCATGGAGACGATGAGTTCCGTGCCCCTCGCCTGACAGTGACACAGATAGCATCCGCACCGAAGCCGCGTTGGAAGCAATTATCCCATCGCCGGCTACAAACATGGCCGTCCGATCTTGTGAATAATAAGTTGATGGACGCTCCATTGCCAGCTTGGTTGAGTGATCCAATTGTGTCGCGTTTGAAATCGATTCGACTCTCGCAAGGGCTCGATTCGCCGGATATCTTTTCTGATAGTCCTCACCAGAAACCGAATCACGTTCTGATCAATGGTACGTGTAAATATGAGCTTGCTAGGAGATTTGGTGCATCTCTCAAGTCGTATCACATTTTCTTCTGTTCATACCTGTTATGTCCACACATCTGAGAAAGAAAAATTATGATGGGTCTAAGATCCAGGATGTCATTTTATGACATGTAGTATTAATTTGTATTTAGAATATCCACCTGGCATCGGAATAATGCCTCATAAGGTAAGCGAGTAGCATGATGAGGGAAGATTGTGATGGACTGCTTATTTTGAAACAGGACGGGTCTGCGTATCATCCTGTTGTGTGTACTGTGAGCCTTGGTGCTAGTCTCTGCCTCAACATCTACAAGTCCAAGGACGACGGTGCCCTGGATCCCAATCCTGTATGGAGAATATTGCAAGAGCCTCGAAGCCTGCTCATCACCACGTCTGCTCTTTACACAGATTTCCTCCACGGTATCGAAGATATTGCAGAGGATATCGAGCTCTCTAAGAATGTCATTGCCAATTGGGAACTCCTCCGGTCACCCGAAGAATTTGCAAGCGGCCGCAACGTACGAAAGACACGTACCAGCTTAACGTATCGCGATGTGCTGAAAGTATCCAAGTTAGGAGGCAGGCTTGGATTATTACAGAAAAGATAATATACCCAGACAAATTAAATATTAAAAGATACCTGGTATCATCTTCCATTTCCCTTGGACCCTTTCGCGGCCGAACTTCTCACTATACCACTTCTTGGTTCCGTTGGCGGTGACACCAAGATTGACTGCAACAAACAGCACGGCACAGATCAAAGTTCTGTTATACAGTTGGCCCACAGGTGCTGCTATCAAGCCCAGGGAAAGATACAGCAGGCACTCGCACATATAATGCGGGCACACTACATACCGGAATACGCCATCCTCCGGAAGTGAATATTTCTTCAGCTGTGACAGATAGCTATGATATTTATATTGCATGAACCATGAAGCTAGGAATGCGATGACCCCGAACCCCATTTTAAACGATGGTGTCTCGGCGCTGAAAGTTCTTCTATCAGAAGACTGGATCGAACCTATATCATTAATTCTTAGAAAATTGCAAGCAAGATAGGAAGCCAGTACCTACGAGATCCTTCTATCCAGATAGAAATGCTCGTGCAGAAATAATAAGAGACACCCAGCAGCCAGTGAACGATCCACATCTTAGATGGCGAAGAGCGAATGACGACCACATATTCGTAGAGACGCCTAGCACCTTGCAAGCTCATTAGAGCCCACGCGATGACAACTTGGTTGATTGTCATTGATGTTTCCTCGCTCCGAGCTTGGTTCCTAGTTATAAATTCGAGTATCTTCCCATAAATGAGGAATTGAACGGCCCAGAACACGGAGCAGAACACGGAAAGAATGTAGAAATGAATGAACCATGAATGAGGTACTTTGCCCACAGAAGTTGCCCAACTAATGACACTAACGAGAGGTCCTTTCCGAGCTTCATTTTCCTCCTTGCCGTTCTGTGTGCCCACAACTGAGCTTCGAGCGCCGTATTGGGTCAGGAGACGTTGGATAGACTCGGGAGCCGCGGCGATAACTAGCACAGTTGCGGCTGCGAAGACGTAGAAAAGCTGGCAATACGCAGCTGGGCTTATGCTAGCAGCATACTTGGTTAAATCCGCTACTTCCATACTAAATGCAAAGAGGTAGCTTTGCCTTCTCCTATGTGAGCAGATGTTTTGACTGAAATTGCATGTGAAGATGAACTAATTGCCATTCACAAATCAAATCCATTTTGGTTAGAGTTGATAAGTATTCGGTTTAGCTCATATAATCGACTCTTGCATATTATGCAATTATACAGTATTCTCCCTAGACTTCAGGGGAATCTATCGTCAAGCAGCTCAGCTCTATATTAACGCGGCCCAAACTCATTCGCCAGTCCTCTTTTTTCTTTTTCTGCACTACTCTGGCTTCTAACGCTGACCATCATCTCGTTTTGTGAGAGGGTCTCTGAAAGGTTTGCTTATCGTAATGGAATATCAGCCTAAGCTCTAACTTAGTGAATCCAACTATCATGATACAGCTGGAACCCTATCAACAGTATCTCAAAGCTTATTAAAACCATTGAATATTCTTCATGTCTACCTGAAACCTTTCTTGCTACACGTAGGTGTGAAAGTGATCCAGCTAGAACAAGGCTAGTATATAAGTCCGGCAGAAAAGCAATTGGTAACAGTCGAAGCCCGAAGAGCCCATAATCACTTAGCAAATGCTATTGATACAATGTTTATATTAGAGTCTAAAACTCTAAACCTCTCACCGGCTATATATGAATTGTTGGAAAACTATTTACTCCCTCTTACAAGATGCCAGTCAGCTTGGTAAGTGACTCGTTTCTCGAATGATTGCCCGGGAAACTTATAGCAGGTAAGTATACCAAATTGAAAGATATTTCAGGTCAATATACCTATTTGTTACACGAAGAAGGTATTCATTGTCTCATATTAGGCGTGCTAGTTCAGTTACCTCAGGGAACCGCGACAGTGAGTGGTTAATGTCTCGAATCAGTGGTAAAGATTTTTAACTATACAAAAATCCCACCGAATCGAAAATACTTATATTTAAAAAGTATTCATAATTAAGGTAGAACTTAGATGTTAACCCCTATACATTTCTCTTCGCAGCACATTATTAGATATTGATAAAACTACCACTGACCAAGTAAAGCGAAGTAAAGTTTTTCATGGTGCCGAACGGCCCAGGGATAGCCACTGGCTAAGCGGGCAATGCATATTATTCTCGCCAAAAACGACGTAGACATATCTTAAGATTAGAAATTTTTCCTACCAGAGTTTGCTTAACTGTGATGGTTACAAACAGCGAGCGTGAGGTATAGTTTCGATGCCTCCATACTAGGTCCCATACAAGCGAACAAGCTGTCAGGACATGTTCATGGTGATAAATATGTAGTTGCTGAATATTCCTTATGTATTAGCTAATCAGCAATCATACAATCCCTTCGTATATATTTAAATTTGAAGACGAAGGTCAAATGCAGTCCTCTAGGGTAAAACTTAGTATGGCAAGGTAGACTTCTAATACTAAAATCAAGGACGAGTGTAATCTAAAAGAGTTAGCATAGTGTACCTAGATATAATCACACACCCCATGATACCGTTAGCTAGGTATATCGCTGTTTGGATCTAACTCTAGCTCATGTTAGATTCTTGTATGCTTATGCGTGATTATGCTTTTTAACATCCTTGGTAGATAGGCGGCACCCCATGCTTCGTTTTGAGACATCTGCTATTAGACGCCTCCTTGCATGATAGCTTATTTTTAGAAAACTCTAAGATTTCTCCCTTACGTCCACGTGTGTTCTTACCTCAAAAATGGACATATAGGCTAGATTACCCTCCGTTACGGACCCCGTTACCTCCGGGCACCGTTCACTCTTGGGCCTCATGCTCAGCAGCTGCAGATAAAAGGGGTTGGCGTATTTATCAATTGTCGAATGCGAATCCAAGGGAGTAAACAGAACGATTCCAGGAGTACCTGAAGTATATACCTAGGATACTGGGTCGTCTGATACGGCAACCAAATCCTTAGTATGCTGTATCGCTGCCGGTAGTACAGGGGAAAAAAGAGCAGCTTAATCACGTTTATATGAAGCTCAACCTTTCTATTCAACATCGGGACTTTATTGAAAGCTGAGATTACTTATTATCCACTATCACACGTTCTATAGCATTACTCATAAAATCTATCTATAGAGCTCCGGCTGTCATGAGGTAGAGCAAGAAGTAGGGAAACAACTTCGTTGCTCCGCGAGTAATCCTAAACCTACTAGCGAGAACCTATAGCTATAAAAACCAGAGAACTTATTTGTTCTAGATGTATCATTTTGAATACTGATATCAGCTAAGATGTTTTCAAGGCTTATACCGTGTGAGCATCAACCACCAATGAAGACTTGCTTAGCCAATGCCAAGATGAGATTCAGTTATGTTTCGGGCGAGAAAATATAGTGATTGTAATGGGAAACCAGGTTACTTATAAAGCACCATGAGTCAGGACTATTATCCGTTGATGCTGCTTACCTAGGTAGGTTGATGTATCATAAACTTCTAAATCATCCGAATAACTCCTCGGCTTATTACTATATCCATGCTTGAGGTTAACCGGGTATTGCAATTAAAGGATACTAGTTATCGGGAAAATCGCGGCAAATTGTGGGGGCTGACATCACAGGGCAAAAAAGCCTTCCATTCTTCGATTCGCCCCACCAAAAACACAGCAGCGAATTTCTCAAGTGACAACTTTGCCATTTCGAAGGCACTGAGAACAATTCTCAGCAACGTAGTGAAATTATTTATCTAGCATACTAACTGGCTCGTCAAAATGTCGACTACAGTGGAAAAGGTAAGTAGCGTAAATTTATGTAAACAATATGGATGCTAACTTACCTATAGATCAAAGAGATTGAGTCCGAAGTAAGTGGGATAGGCATCCCGAAGTGCGTATAAGGCGTGCTAAACCTTTTGACTTTGACAGATGGCTCGGACTCAAAAGAACAAAGCGACTTCATTTCACTTGGGTCAGCTAAAGGCGAAGTTAGCTAAGTTAAAGCGAGAGCTCCTAACTCCCTCGTCGAGTGGCGGCGGCGGCGGCGGTGCCGGATTTGACGTCGCCAGAACGGGTGTTGCTAGTGTTGGCTTCATTGGATTCCCATCCGTGGGAAAGAGTACTTTGATGAGTAGGCTGACTGGCCAACACTCCGAAGCCGCGGCGTACGAGTTCACTACCCTGACATCCGTACCTGGACAAGTTATGTACAATGGTATGATATCTGTGGTTTCGTCGTAATATTGCTCCCTAAAATGGACCTCATTATATTTATCTGATACTGATACTGATACTGATACTGATACTATGTTGCATAGGAGCCCCATTGCAAATGATAGATCTCCCCGGTATTATTGAGGGAGCTAAGGATGGTAGAGGTCGTGGTCGTCAGGTGATTGCTGTCGCTAAGACTTGCCACTTGATATTCATTGTACTGGACGTGAACAAGCCCCTGACTGATAAGCGAGTCATCGAGACGGAACTAGAAGGGTTCGGTATTCGTATTAACAAGGAACCACCTAACATCACCTTCAAGAAGAAGGACAAGGGTGGACTTAACATTACAAGTACAGTACCCTTAACCCACATCGACCATGACGAAATCAGGGCCGTCATGTCCGAGTATCGTATCAACTCAGCAGATATTGCGATTCGCTGTGATGCCACCGTTGATGATTTGATCGACATCCTGGAAGCCAAGAGTCGCAGCTACATACCTGTCATTTACGTTCTCAACAAGATTGACGCAATCAGCATCGAGGAGCTGGATCTACTGTACAGAATCCCCAACGCGGTCCCCATTAGTTCAGAGCATGGGTGGAACGTTGATGAATTAATGGAGGCCATGTAAGATTCGACCCCTTTACGAAGAAGTGTAGCGCACACATGGCTAATCTCCTTTTTCTTGCAGGTGGGACAAGCTAAAATTGGTCCGGGTTTACACGAAGCCAAAAGGAAAGATGCCGGACTATTCAGCGCCTGTTGTGCTTCGTTCCACTAGGTGCACAGTCGAGGACTTTGTAAGTACCTCGCCTCGGTAAACTTTGACCGGTAACAAACTGGCTGACCAATGAATGATAAGTGCAACGCAATCCATCGGAGCATAGTCGAGCAGTTTAAAACCGCAATAGTCTACGGAAAATCTGTGAAGCACCAACCCCAACGCGTGGGGCTTGCCCACGAGCTGGCCGACGAAGATATAGGTATTGTTACTCGCCAATTCCCCATTGCGCTTGCGCTTGCACTTGCACTATATTGGATGCTAATCCCGTCCCCTCTCTAGTCACGATCGTGAAGAGATGAGTGGCCAGACTCGAAAGAGCGGCTAGGTCCCCTATGCGCTTTCGAAAACCACGCGACCGCGAAGGGTGCCGAGGTTGGTTCCCTTGGTGTGCGCACTTCCCGAGCTCTCGATGTCTATATAGCATAATGAAATAATGATACCAGGGAAGCGTCTCTATCTCATGACGCTGTTGGGTAGCTTCAAGGAACAGGGGATACGGTTGTCTGCAGATTTACGGATCAAGGGACAGACCGCAGCCGATGCGGCGCACCATTGACGGGAAAGTATTGTTTGCTTTTTCTGGAAGGGCCCGATCATGCAAAGAATGATACAATAGTGGGCGATTTTGCATGCGATGATCTGGGAATGGGAATCCGCAGGTCCAGGCCTAAGGAGAAGGGCAGCTGAGCTCCAATTTCGAGATTGCAATTATATTCCCCTTTTGCGGGGGAATCCCACGATGCATACCTACATACCTACATACCTACCATACCTACCTAGGACATACATAGTAAGCCGCATTTTGAATTCAGAATGCCTGAGCGCATCTCCGCATACTCCAGAAAAACCCAAAGCTGCAAATCGTCACCACCTGCATAACCGAAGGCCTCTGTTAATGCGACCATGTCTCCGACGAGGCGTGGGGATGCATGAGCGGTGCCTTACTTACCTCTCTCTTGGAGACCGTTAAGGCACCACCCTTTTTGCAGGAATTGACACGCATATGCTGAACGACGAAGTAGTTTATCTTTTTGGTGTTTATTTGCGCCACAATAATGATGAGTCCAACAATTTATTGCCGGTCGCTGGCTTGGCCTTCTGTCTTATTGTTGCACCTTAAACGATCGGAATATTTCTAACCACTCAAAGCCCCAGCATAGAGATTATCCACTCCCTAAAAGGGCCACACGGCAAATTGGTACCTGACTCCAACCTTTCACAGCGCTCCTCTAGCCGCCGACGGCACATCTGACAGTCCCTTCGTGGAGAAAGTTCTCGATCGTCTGGGTTTGGGGGTCACTTATGGGGCTGTAGGCCACACTTCTAACCCAACCCTTTCCATTCAACGTGCTGTTAATTAATTTTTTTTTTTTTTACATGGTGGTTTTTTTTTGTATTATTATTTTTAATGTTCCTTGAAACTATCGGTTTTTTTCTGGTTCATTATCCATCTACCTCATGGCCAAGCAGGGCCATGCGAGACAACCTTGTCACCACACACTTACACCCACCACGTCCCGAATAGTAATAGACCAGATGACAAATAGCGCCATTCTTTCCTTCTTGTCACCATGTTTCGATTCGTAGGCAACTTAAAGCGATTAAGATGTTACCGTACACACACTCTCACATTGGGGGTTGTTACTGTAACTTCCTATCAAAATGCCGGGTTGTCCATTGCCTAGCAGCCTCATTTTTTTGAGCTGTGGTAGCCTTGACTATCCTATGGCCATTCATAAAATGTCTGCCTGCAAGGCGAACAACACGAGACGGTTTTTTTATGTAGCCGCGGTCTTGTCTCCAAAAAAGAGGTATCGCGATCTGGGGATTACGATATGTAGGCTGATGTAGCGTTCATTTCCTTCAGACCGATATTGCATTTGGTCGTATACTCAACAATGCTTCATTCTCCAATTAGAATCACCAAACATGATTATGACCGGTGAAAAAGCCTTAAATCTCAGAATAGTCTATGATCTACTACTACTGCTTTCAGGTCGGACGTCGTGCTGCACTTGCGATCACTAACGCCGAGGTTTGCTCTTTGGGTGTTCATGTCGACCAAAAGGGTAAGATGGTACCTAACCAATGGCTGCTTTTACGAACAAGAGCTATCGCGGCATGACGTTACTTCGATCGCTGAGAGGTGAGCATAGGATATGTATGGTTAGGGTATCTAAGTAGTGTATCTTTACTACTCCACAGCCGCATCGTCGGCAACGTGCCGCAGGGACAGTAGGCTGCGGATGATCTCGCGACATTTTAGAATTATCTATGAAATCATATATGGGAGGAGTAACCGATTCTCGACTGCAACGGCCCATGAGGGGGCGTAGGGGGGGGTGTTGAGCCTTGCATGAAGCCGAAAAGAGCAGAGCTGCACAGACGCCTCGCAGACTTTTGTACTGTAACACAAATCTCGGCCTTGTGGCAACGAAATGTGCTTTTCGTCAAAGACGCTAAGCTCGAATAAGCCCTTGCTTTCTAGGATTCAAGCCTCCTCAGAAGGTTAGGCATGGATAGTCCAGGATATAGATAGAGCTGACCAACTGGAAGATAGCCCGGCGCACGGAAAAGAGTACTGTATTCGCTTGGACCTCCTGACCATTCATGCCCAATCGCCCAACGGACCTCGGTGAAGGCCTCGCGTCTGACCCGGAAATTATGTCCAATGGCAATTCCAGGCTGCTCATCGCAACGTGCTGTTGGTTGCTCTGCCTAGAGAACCAAAGTGGTGGAATATTGAGGATTGGTCAACATCCAGGTGGTTTTTACCTACTCTGCTGGTTTGGTAACGAGTAACAGCAGCAGCTTGACGCCGAGCCGCTGAAGAACAGGAACAGGAACAGGAACATGAACATTCGTACGTTTCCCGCGGGTCCCTTCTTTTTCTTCTTATTATTCTTTCAGTTATGGTATTAGCGGTAAACTCACCCAGCACCGTTGTTGGGGTGTACGAAACTACACCGAACGATGAGAGAGAGAGAGTATCGGGGTTCATATTGGTCCCAGATATCCTCCCGACTGTTTGGGGGTCTAAATGCGACACAAGCTTGCTTGTCGCGACGGCTTGATAGAACAACCCTCACCCGGCAAGTGCTACAGGAGCATTTAGGAGCATTTTCTAGACGAAGGCTACTGCGTAAGATTGAAGCGTCCTGTCGCATTGCCAGCAATTTACCATGGGGTCATAGATACTTTGGAGAGTTTGTCAGAAGCAATGCGTTATCTCCTGCTTGGATCGCGTACGTAGTAGTGTTTTATATTCATCTATTGTGTAATGGCTTCCCAGAAGAGTATTTTATACGTCAAGCGTGGCATGAGACCATTGAGGCTTAGAGATCTAAACTTGGATTTGCATGACATCGATCTCTTGTGACCTGCCCATGATCTTTCCTGTGTGAACTTGAAAAAGGCTTTCCGCTTTCGGCATTGAAACGGCTGTCAACCGAGGAAATATAGGTGTGGAAACTGGGGGAGGGAATAAAGGTTAGGACCTCGCTAGCAGGGTCAAAATACTCACAGACTTTGGGGGCCCCCGTGCTGTCCGTACAATCGGCCTTTGTGGAAGACATGGGAGAAGACATGGGAGATATGGGAGACAGGGACCCCCGTATGCTGCTCATCTCAATTTGACCTGGTCTAAGTTGTCTCACAAACGGAGATAATGGGAATTACGCACTACAAGCAGTATCTAGCTAACTGGATATGTATGGTACCTACATAGTAGTGGGAATCGCAAGATGACCTTTTGCTCGGCTCGGCGACTACATACATGCTATGATACCCGTGGACATACCTTGATACATATGATAAAACGAAACATCTTAATACCCCTCCTTTGTCATCATACATTATACATCATACATTATAGCGTAGTTATATTATACCTTAGATACTATAGTACATCATATGTGGTCCGATTATGGCCGAATTAGCAAAGCCAAACAAGATACCTTGACACAAGTCTTTACGGTTGCCGCTCCTTCGAAGGGCCGACCGCTACTAAATATGGTAATTATGGATAGATACTAGAATGGAGGAGCGCCAGGTGAGGTCGAGTAAGAAGGTTGAGAAGAGCGAAGGAATAGAAAACCGAGAAACCGTCATCAAAGGAATACGCGTCTTCCGGTTGATTACTGGATATGTTTCTAAGCTAGATTTCAGAAGTGAGGGGCTTATAGGAAGCTTGTCGAGGCTTTGGAGCTCTGAGAGATCTGGCTCGCTAGCGGCCGTCAAATAAAATCGCACGAGTCCATTATGACGATCCGTCGCGAGCGGAAACGGTGGCAGAGAGTGGCCCATGTTTGCCCTATGAGAACGCGATACGGTCCGTTTCTGACATGGGGGGAAGTGGACCATGGGTACCCTGCTGAAAATTCCCAGTCCCTGGCTGGTCAGCCCGTCGCCGTCAATAAGTCCGCTAATACTAAAAGACTCAGTGGAGAAGAAATAGAGAAAAAAAAAAAAAAAAACAGGACGGAGCCAAGCTCTATGAAATACCTCATTGTTATTCAACGTCTCTTATTCGAGTTGCGCCGCAGGGACTGAGGGACTGCTGACTTCCAAGACTCTCCGGTCGACTCTAAGTGTGCAATCCTTCCCGCCGAAGTTACCTGTGTAGGTATCGCGATGGCTCACCTGGTCTGATCCCTAATATTGCAAACCCGGTTTTTCGTAGACCATTCATCTCAACTATCGTGAGCCTAAATAAGTTGGTCCGTGGTAAGGGGGTGGAATCTATTCTCTCTATTCGCTGGCGTTGATTCTATTTTCTATTACACACGGATTACATAGTACACCGTTGGCTATTCCCTTTCCCATGATTTTCCCATGATTTCCCATGGCGTGAGATACTATTGACGCCTATTATTAAAAATACATCATACCTAGTTACCTTCTAATAACTTTATTAATAATAATAAACTTACAAGCGAAGCTGACAAAGTGTTAGCGAGAAGGAAAAAAGACAAGACAAGCGTTTACGAGCGTTCCTTGGTCCAACTGTAGGTGGGGTTTATTTCACCTCTCATAACACCCCAATAAGAAACAGGGCAGGATTTGGCTATCTTCTCTTTCTTGTATGTATACGGAGGTATTCATAACTCATCGTCTTTTCATTTTGATGATCCCCATGTCCTAGTTCCACCTCGGGAGCATCCAGTTACCCGCACTTTAGTCAGATTCGGTTGACCTAGACCAGCCAGATCGGCTTGTCCCTCGTCCGTCGTTGCTTGCTCGCTTTCCCTCTTGTCTCTCTCTCCTCGCTAACGCTAAGACGAACCTCGTGGAGAAGACAAGAAACATGGCGGAAAGCCACTCGAACGGGAGGACTAGGGGAACTGTTATCTAAATGTCTAAGCTAGAGAAAGCCACTTGTTTCGTGTCTTGAAAAAACTGAAATTGTCAGATCAACTGCTAAAGAAACTCTTCTCTCGATTTTTGCTCGCATTTCATTCGGCTTGTCTCATAACGCTGCTACGTTCTACGTGTACGGCTTGCCGAGTCCGCCGGGGGTGGCGCTTTCAGTTGCTTTTTACGGCCCTTGTCAATCCCGTCCGATGGCATGGCTTGTATTCCAGGATATAACTCTCCAGTTTGTGGTTTCTCTGACAAGTAAAAAAAGCACGGTAACATCGTGGTCTCTCCACACACAATGAAGATTCGAACCCCGGCTAGCCAGCCCTCTTTAGACGCACATCCACGGGCCTAACTACATTAATTCATCTGTATCTTTGCGTAGGGACCCTCGTCTTGTCAGACCTGTCATACCACATCTTATCCCTCGAGGGTTACCACACACACACCCCCCCTTCTTATGTATCTCTTGTTATTCAGGGCCCCCGGACCTCGAAGGGCATACACACCCCTGCTGCTGCATACAGACTTACATATGTATCTCTGTACGGTCTCCTCCACATGTTCAGTCTAAGCATTCTAGCCCTACCTTTCCGTGCGTCTGATATTCCTATCTTGAAAAGACTAGCTATGAGACTGCATTGCGGCGTCTTGTACTAGGAAGCCAGACCTTCAATCGATGGTCTACCTGGTGGAAGTTAGCTTCTTAGTCCTAAGTTGATTCTGTTTGCTACGCCATCCGCCCTACTACGTAACCCTTCGGCCGTTTCCATTTACACCAACGGCACAGGCCATCTTCCTGCTGCTGCTGCTGCTGCTCGATGCACCAAAAGAGAAGGAAAGTGATAGACCAAGCGGAAAGAAGATAACCAGGAAACCAGAACAGCTCAGAAGAGGTGGCCTCGTTGCCCAAAGGTGTATAGAGTTGGGCCAACTTGATAGCAACGGTAGGCCCCCAGGTGTGTGTTGGTTGGCCTTTTACACGTCGACTGTCTGTTGTTGCGCATGGGATACAACACCACCATACAACTAAGCCGCCTGCGTTGAGAGACTTACACATCTCCTCACCCACTCCCTTTATTTTTCGGGAGACTTGCCGGATAACCCTTTCTAAGCCGCCAACTTTTGCTGCAGCTTACAACACCGCACGAGGACCGTGAGCTCCGCATACGCCAAAAATACGGCAGCTATTGCCCCCTTAAAGAACCAATTGGTTGACTGAATCTGAATATGCATGCCGTCTTCCGCCCGTAAAAGTCGAGTTGCCAAAAACCGTCCCGGCGGATCTCCACAGTCACCAGCGCCAATCCTACCTCTCTAATAGACTGTTCCTGCGGCTTATTACAGACTATACGTCACAGAAGCAACTGATAGCTAGTCTATATCGTGACAGTCGGACTCTGCCGACTTATAGCCTACGAATCCTACCAACTATCCAGTATAGGCCGTTCACTTAGACGGTAGCCATGCACAATACAATGGTCGGCTCAACTGGCATAGACCAGGATAACCACATGGCTCATGACAACTCATATTCGAACGAACAATGGGTAGATATGAGCGCCTACACCAATATTGCCATGGCAGCTTATCCTGAAAATTATTATATGCCACCATCAACTCATGGATTACCATCCGAGTCTATCGGCATGGCTCCTCCACCTATGCCGCACCCGATGCATAACCAATCGCACAACAATTTTGCAAGTCATCTTCCGCATCCGTTGATAATTCCAACACAGCAGCCTTCCCAGGTTCCGTGGCCTAGTCTCCGGACAAACCCCTCTCAGAGCTACTCGGCGCCTCCTGTACCAATCCCGCCGGCATCGGCTCCTGTGAGACAGCCGCCTAGATTACCTACGATTAATACGTCGCAGCCGAGGAAGACTTTAACGGATGAAGACCGCCGTAATATGTGTCTTTTCCATGAGGACAATCCTCATGCTAAACAGACAGAGATTGGCCAGAAGTTTGGTGTGGAGCGAAGGTAAGGTCGAAAAGCGCTAAAAGCATATCATAATCGCTAACATTACATTTGCAGTACCGTATCGAAGGTATTACGAAGGAAGGAACTTTACCTGAATCTGGATAGTCAGGGTGGTTCTCCTGTGAAAAAAACCAAGGGAAAGTCACCACCAGATATTGAGCGAGCTCTTGCGAACTGGGTTAGGGGCCAACAGAAGAAGGGAGTCGTAGTTAGTGACACTCAGATGGAGGAAAAGGCAAGGGTCTTTTGTACCGGCTCGGATAGTCCTCTCAAAACCATCACGGCCTCTTGGATCGAAAAATTCAAACAGAAACATAATATTGGACCGGGAAAGCTGATCCGTAGAGCCTCGGAGACTGCGATCCCTGACAACGCTCGACTAGACACTGGCTCACCCTTACTATCCGCTACACACACGCCAGGAGGCATTTCGCCGGCTTCACCAACAAACCAGACGGCATCGCCACAAATATCCTCTATAAGCGAGAAATCCGAAGTGAAGGAATCTATCTCGAATGGCTTCATGGACTTCGAGACCAATGGATACAGGCACCCACATTCCCAGAGCTCAACATCACTATCCAGTGCTGTCACAGATCCGCCAAGTTCAACATTTTCGGCAGGTGCTTTCAGCCCATCATCCCAATTCAACTTCTCCCCGGATCCAAACACAGGCATGTTCAGCGACAGGAACCAAATGCCTCCTGGAGCCTCTGGCTTCCAGCGCCCCCGAAGTCAGACGGTTCCAGACCTCGGACACCTCGAATACATCAACCAATCGCAACCTTCCGAGCCCTTGACACCTAAATATAGCCAGGCTGGGACGGCACCCTCTTCTGCGCTTGAATCGCCGACCCACGAAATCCCGGGGCCACCTTTCGGCGGGCTAGACTCAGCCATCTCTCCACCAACACAGCTACACCACGTGAGCAGCAACAGCAGTTTAGCCGGAAGGTCGAGTTGCTCGGGAACAGCGGCGGTTTCCGGGACCCCGATGGGCTCCTCGCCCAGTTCGCCCACGCAAGAAGATGCTAGACGAGCTGCGGATACGCTCCTTAGTTTTATGCAACAGATCAAGTCGACCGGATTAGTCGACCAGAACGACTTCTTAATAGTTCTGGGTCTTACTGAGAAACTGAGATTACAGCCACTGCAGCATGGAGGGCCTCAGGCTAATTCTGCCACCCAGGGTCTCGGTGGTTTGTCGAGAATACCGGAAGGGGACACCGAAATGACAACAATCCCTTCTCCAATGGTGAAGAATGAGGCAACGATGAGTGTGTGACTACATCGGGGCCCCATGATTCTCCAGGAGACGCCTCTGAAGACTGTGTGTGCTGCATTTTAACATTGACTTTCGTGGCTATTCGATACTTTGCTTCAATAACAGCAACGAATTAAAATCGACAATCCTGGAAGTAGAGTTGTGGTACCCCTTAAATCAATCATTCAGGAGAGTACTCTTGACCTTGAAAGGGGATGAACTGTTCCGCGCGACACAACAAATCGGGAGCTACAAAGTTGCTGCACTTCAAGTCTTTCATGTCCACTTCCAACCACAACGCTTGTTCTCTAGAACAACCGAACATTCGTGTAAATAAACTCGACCCATGGTGGGCGTAAGAGGCGACAACAAGTGTCACAATACTCATACTTGGGACATAGGGAATAGGCGAATCGATGGGGATAGAAACAGGAATAGGAATAGGAATAGGAATAGGAGCTGGAATTGAAACTGGAATAGGAACAGGAAACCATCAGGCTTCCCCGGACAGGCGGATTTCGACCGGAGGAAAGGAGTAAAAGGGAAAAGGACAAAAAAAACTTCAATCATCAAGAAACACCAAACAACATCATCACCGAGCGTAATTGTATACACAACATTCTCACGAAGCATCATATACATACACATATACCCCCGTCGCCCCACCGCGCGTCCAGCGAAATATACCCTGAATCGAGCAATCGACGACGAAAGAGAGGAGAGAAAGAAGGGAAACTTTATTCGGAGCTTTACTACCACCATGACCACCACCGTCACTACCATCATTATCCTTTCTTCAAGGGGAAAAAAAAATATTGATATATTTATTACAACTCTACGATACCATCACCCGTTTATCAATTATATCGACTTCATCATCAATACTTCTTCATATCTATCTGGCCGGCAACAAGACTACGACCCGCTCACGCGAACCCAACTCACAAAACCCCGTACTAGTAGTAACAAGGAATGCAAATCTGATCGCGCGTCTCGAAAAAAATATATCCAGGTGTTATTATTTCTTTCTCTTGGCTTTTGTTTCTTCTTCTTCGCTTGTCTGAGTGTTCATCTAGTTATTTTCTCTCTTTTTTTATTTTTTCTTCACTTTCTTCCTTTTCCCTTCTTGGACCTAAAAAGATTCCCCCGTATATATACGCATGGTTTACTTATGTACAGTTCTGCTCGTCAGACAGCCGGTGTCGTGGAGGATGGAAGATGAATGGGGATTGTTTCGTTTCGAGCCTTTCGTTACGAGGGGAGAAAGAGAGAGGGAAAGGAGGAAGGGCGTGGGAAGCTGAGAAGTAACGGACGCTCGCTTGTATCGAACGGCAGTTCGACGGGGAGACAGAACCGCTAGTTTTTATTGCAGAAACTACTTGTTGTCTGTGAAAGACAGAGAAAAGGGGGTTGCGGTGCGAGGAAAGGAGGCATGAAGGTGTTCCTGGTGACCGGTGTTGGTGTCTGTCTTAATGGTAAGGGAGTTATTGATTTCGGTTCACTGTTTCTCTACATAGCAGCACTATTGGGCGTTTCATCTGGGTTGTTTTCTCTAGGTCACCAACACTAATTGAATGGCACTACTCTGACTCTACCTACTTCCCCGGCTTCCAACGTCTACATTCCATATTAATTCTGTCTCATCATCCCATCTCGTATAGCCAAGCGATGTGCCGATGATGAGGCGATCTGAGCAAACTACATCACCTTGTATAGGCCTACGCTTACTACTGCTACCGTACTTCTCGTATACTATATCCCTGATGAGTTACAGGTGAGAAGACAGGCAGATAGGCATGGCGTTCGCATCCAGTGACCTTTGGGATGGGTTAGGTTACACCCCGCGACGAGAAAGGGATTTGGTTTCTTAGCCCGACTGCCCCAAACAATGACCGAACGTTTATTTTTGGAGTGCCAAATCCAGATGCTACCAGGCTCTTTCACAAGCCAGGAGACGAAACAGGAAGAGGCGACGTAAACATCGGTACTTAGAAGTAATCTGGAGCGGCTCTGTAACGACATTCCGGAACTCCTTCTGCCTCGGTCCCGTCTATCCTGTCTCGCTGCTTACGTCGTAGAACTATGTTGCATTGCATGAAGGGGTGCGCTTGATCTGGACAGGGCGGTGCATTAGACTTTGAAACTCTCCTAAATTTCTTTCGTCTGTTCTAACCACGCATCGGTTGGTTGGGTATCAATCATTACATTTAACTTATTTCATTTACGAGAAACCGAACGTCCGGTCCTTCTCAACTTAGTCGATCTTCCCATAGTTCGATGACCCCCTTCTCGGTTAGTTCGGGCATGAGGCGCACTAGAATGAGTTCTAGAATTCCATACAACAGGTGCTTATTACAATAGGGATCTGAGAAGACGTCGAGAATGCCCGTCTCGATTTCGGATAGAATTCTGTTCCTATCCTCATCTTCGACCTCGTCCCCGTTACACATGTCAGCCCGCTTGTCGCCACCGGCCTCGGTCGGCCGCACACCGGTGTCTCCAAATTGCCGCTTTGATCTTTCTGGGGTCAACGTTGCATGACTGTCTCTAACAGATTTGCCATCATCGGTAAGCCGCACGCGTGCAACTTCCTCTCCAGTGCGGTTGGCATTATGTGCCGTGTTATAGCTGTCGGCCTTAAACGGTCCGGACCGCGACCTCGCACTCGAAAGAGTGCTAGCAGATCTGGTGGACCAAGGCCAGGTACTGCTACCATAATAAAGCCTGCCCACCCTCTTCGGAACAAGCGCCAAAAGCGCGCTAGCGCATCTGCGGCGTAGGGCGCCCAATTGCTCATCAGACGAAGGAGGGATTAGGCTGGATGGGCCTGGGGCGTTATTGGGGAAGACAGCGCCGCGCACGGCTCGAAGGAGTGGGGGAAGACGGGCAGGATCGAGAATATAGACGTGGATGTAGTGCGAAAGAAGTCTGTGCGAGATCAGTACAATGTAAACCATGTACAAAGAGAACATTAATAGAAGCTTCTAAGGAAAGGTTTCGTAGGGAACGTGGGGGGTAGAGTGGTACAGGTGTGACCATATACGGAATGTTTCGAGGTAGATGGGGTACGCGATGTAGCATGGCCCGATTGCTGAGACGCGAGTTCAAAAGAGAGCCAGATTTCCTAGGGGAGATAATCTTGATCTACTCTGTAAAACCTTGCTGCAACCATGACTTCATGGTCGAGGTCCTGTCGACGAATTGTAACCGAGCTTGATAATGATTGATAATGCGAAGCCGGTCACGCATGCTTGTATCAAACCGACAAGCAATGTGAGGCTTCAAGAGACCATGGGAGCTTTGCATGGGACAGAGAGCTCGTACAGGGGAGCTAAGAGCTGCATGAGCCCGGGTTACCCCTGGCCTTATCCGATCGGGGAAGAGGCGCGACGATGACGGACCTTCTGGCACAGGTAGGTATGTGAAGGCGAAGCGAAGCCTAACAAGTTCAGATCGATTGAGTTTGGATAAGGAAGGCCATGATGGCTAACGATGCGTGCGCAACCCGGCGGCAGGGTATTCGACCGCCACAACTTTTGCTCTCGGAAAGTATTCGAAGCACCCCAGTCCAAGCTACGCAAGCTAGTGACCACCCCTTGGACGATCACATCTGACTGTACTCAGAGCTGAATATAGTCGTTTTTCGTTTCATCCATCGAACTGATGGCTAAGTACATTACATTACGACGGGTGAATCCGGAATGCACCAACGTCTAAGAGGTAGGATAACAGATACTGCTAAAACATCTACCAGACTTGAGATGATCCGTTATAAAATCCCTAACCTAAGGCCGCGCGCCGGAGGCACGTCCGTGCATGTTGGAAGGGTACCTGCGGGGCCGGCGGCACGAAGCGAAAGGGAAAAGAGTTCGTGGCGTTGTACCAGGGTTGATGTACTGTCTGATGGGATCCTTGGTCGAGGGTAGCAATCCCTGCAAGCCCCAAAGTTGGGCGCGTAAATAAGGCTCGCGGATGGCCAGGTAGGCCTGGTAGATTCAGCCCCGCGCCGTTTATCGTGCAATCGGATGAAGGACATCTAGGTTTACCCGGTCATTGGCCATCATCGCAAATGACCCTGGGAATAATAGAATGCCTCATGCTGGGTCCCTGGTGAATACCGGACTTTGGATGGCCACCTGTTTATCCGGCCATGAAACTAAAGCATTGAAACGTCGCACAGCACCTCCCTCGACTTAAGGTGGTCTTTGCTGAAAATGGTCTGGGCCGTGTACACTGTACCTTGTATGGCCGATCTGCCAAGTCGATATCCGACGATACGATAATTAAAGTAGTGATGGGTGAGGAGATGTCCGTCATGCGCACTTGCGAGATAGGCCGCTTCTGAGAGATGAATGGGCCAACTCAGGTCCAGTGACCTAAAACGTATGCGAGGTGACGAGATATGTGCTTCTGTGACGAGTGATAGGGGAGGGAAGAAGACTGATTCGCCTACCTATCGATCATCCCGTTAAACCCTGCTAAGTTGCCTGGGCCTCTCAGCGCTCCCCATTGTGCCATAGACAAAGCTCCGCTCGTCCAGGGCATGCGAGCGTCTATTTCGAGCAAATTCCCAACGCAAGCCCAGAGTTTGAAGTCCACGATGGGGACATTGACTGGTTGTAGACCAACCTCTGAGGTTGAAGGATGGTAGGATTTCTCTTCGTGATCATGAGACGTTGGATCAACCTGACGGATGGTAGGGATGGACCTGGGTGGGAGTGTTCGGGAGAGCATTATCGTACTGATGATTAGTCGTATCGAGCTCACTATAATGAACCCCCACTGGATTACGGTCCAAAAAACCTGTTGGATGTACAAGCTCGGTCTGCTCGTAATCGGCGAGACTATGCTGTGGCCGGTCTTTAGATTCACGCCTGGTTCCATGTCACCAGGCCCAGACGCCTCTGTTGTACTTCTCGCACGCACTGCCCTCGTTAGTATAATTAGACCTTCCCATATAAGCCATGGCTCCGAGAGCTTGTTGATGATGAGATTGCCTATAATAAGTTCCGAGAACAGTTGCCCAACTAATGTTGTTAGGCACTCGTTCTCGAGATCCTCGGTGGGGAGTAAGATAGCGAGAACGCCCTGCACTAACAGTTGGCGGTATGCACTCTCGTTGTCTGCCTGAACCTGTATACTGCTGTGTCCAGACTTGGGAACCGGGGACAGGGCGGGTAGGGGCCAGAGCGAATGGTAGATCTCGCGTGGATTAGCCTCGACTGGCGGCCTGGCCACTGTGTTCTTCGCTACTCGGTATGCTGTATGGTATTATCAGTAACGAGACAATAAAATTAGACCGAAGACTGAATATGCCGGCCAACCTCGGATGTGTGCGTCTAGCAGTTCTGGGAGCTCATCGAATAATAAACTCTCAAGATCTATATTCCGTAACCTCTGCTCCAATGCACGAGTACAATGCGCGATAATCTGCACGATCTCGGCGACAAATGTCTCATCTGGAGTAATCTTGGTATACCAATTTTGGACAAACTCCTTAATGATGATAGCTATCAGGGCATATAGCTGGAGATCCACATCATTCCTACTTGTAAGAGGCGGCAGCAAATCTTGGATAGGCGCAGGCGAACTCCTTCCCCTATCCGCCAGATGCTGGGCGCAAAGCACACGGCGTATGAACGTAGCGGTAGCCTTATCGGATAGGAAGTCGGGTGGTATGGGACGGGTGGACCGGCGAGGCGCCGATGTTGGTGGAGTCGCACGAGGTGAGCTAGAAGGCTTACTGCTGGTGGATGTGACGGACTCGGGATTAGTGCTCGAAGTCGCTGGTGCTTTTAAGCTGGTCGGAGCCGGGCCACTGCTTTTAGGCGGACGGGGCCCGATGGTACTGCCGTCATCGCCCGGTGCGAGAAGTACGGTATGTTCACCGGAATACCGTCATACTAGTTCAATCTGGCGGAGGGGCTGCCTTATCGTCCAATATGTACCCGTTGCGTCTAGTGGTATGTAAAAGGTGAAGGCTGTAGAGTGGGTTGTAAGCGGTTCGTAAGTGGTTTGGTTGGCTGGTTATCGCGCTAGTTGCTACCGGTTTGCTGCTGCAGGAACGGTTCTTTGCTGTCAATTTCGTTCCATTTTTTTTTTCAGGGGACGCTTGCATCTGCAACTGTGCGGCAGATTGTGACACCTGCAATGACGTTGGCAAATTAGGTTAAGCTACAGCGGCAGAGCGGCGCGCTCCGAGGCCCGCACAAATTTCTCTGCAAGAAGCACAGGCCTTTAGGGTACCATCGCTTCAAGGACTTGCACCCACTGTATTGCGCAAGGATAGCCAAGTTGCTATTTTTGCCCGTTGAGCCTCACTTATATACATATCTCGTACACATTGATGAACACATATCAACTTGTTGAGCTTACACCGACTATAAGATATATGGACTCTTCGGAGTCAAAATTTTCTATAAATCGCTTCATTCTGCATTTTAATTTATTTTGAGCGAAGCTCATATAAAGCTGACCTCAACTCTTAAGCGTCACTACCATCATTTGTTATATCTAAATTCAACATAACTAGGTACCTAGGTAGTTTATTTGTAGAGTGACGTGATTCCCTATACACATGGCCGGAACCAGTGGGTTCCGCACTCTATGATCATATACATTAATAATTGTACAAGGTCGGGTCCTATTCGGTGCTCTTTGTTGTTGCTTCGTATCTGTCAAAATTGTCAGAACTAGGAATCCGAACAAGCTCGAGAAACTCTTATTCTTAAAAACGTACCTCTTGCCTCGGAAAGCCCATACTCCCCAGTTGCCACAGCTGATATCTTGTGGATCAAGGTCATTAAGGTCCCATCGTAAACTCCTGAAGATGTTTTCGCCAGGCTCCATGAGCATGTCGAACTCGCCTCCGCAAGTCTTCCTTACCCATTCAATATCTCTGTCCATATCATACTGTGTATACCCGGTTACTATAATAGGGGCTTTTGTCTCAAGGAGGAGAGGTACGGTTTCTGACCACTCGTGAGAGCTAGCTGGATGTCCCAATCCCGGATGGAACATGACAAAACAGTCAAAATAAGGATCATAGGGATAGAACTGGCCGGTCTTATGCAGGGTATGATAGTAATCCACAATGGTACTAATTTTCATTGTTGGCCATACCCGGTCTTCTACTATGGCGCCGAAGGGATTTGAAGGAGTCCGAGGAGGTAAGGGAAACTCGTCATCTCTGTTGGTCATGCTCTCAGGTCCGATAAAGATTAGGTGGAATTTACCTCGAGGGAATAGATGAGCCAACTGTACCCAGACATTTCGGGGGAGGGACGACTCTGCGCGAGCCCCGAGGATGAATATTCTCACTGGAGGCGCTTCGGGTCGCAAGCCCTTGATTGTTTCCCCGCTACCTGTCCTAGGTGGATGTAAAGTATATCGAAGAGCGCTTAAGCTTTTCAAGCCCTCAGTCGTGAGCCTACCACCTTTTCTGATATTATATGGGCTAAGTTCGTGTAGGATGCTGCCTATTGTTACTGGGTAGGTAAGTAACCTCGTAACTTGTCGCATGTTTCGGTCATCGTTAATGGCTTCGAATTGTCTTGTATAGAGAAAAGTGTCCCAGTTGGTCATGTTTACAGCGGCTTCTTCCATCTGAGGGCCTGCGTACTCAAATTCGGGGAAAAATCTCCCAGAGCGAAGATCGTGGTCATCTTCATTGATCTGTCGTAACGTATCACAAATCTGTAGATGAGCCTCATAATCCCCAGCCCAGTGCTCCTTACTGCAATAGACAGGGATTCCACAGTCTGGGCATTCGAAGTCGACGTGGACCGGTGCTTGCGCGCCGGAGCTTATAGCATTAGGTGGAGTGTTGGTACTGGCCGGATCCCGTGTAGGCTGATGGTCGGGATGGGGGCAATGTGCGTGTTGCCTTATGAAGGCAGCTCGGCGGCGTATTTCAGGGATGGGTGAGTTGGTGAAGGAGTGGAAAAGGTCGTCAGGACGGAGTACCGGAGGTTTCGATTGGTTCTCGTACGATGCGGTTGATCCTAAGCCAACTACATCATCCTCAGCTGTTTTTGACTGACGGCCAAACAAAGATATAGGTCTGGAGAGACGGTCGCTAGCTTCAATGGATGGAACAGGACGTCGTGAGTGAGTAGTCGGACTTGGGGAGCAAGTCTTTCGTAGTGAACGTGAAGATGTAGTCTTAGAGAATGACCTTGTCACGGGTGGGCGGGCTGCGTTAGCTGCGGACAGTCTTATACACGCCCTGCAAGTATTGGACGCCGCCAGACGCATTGAAGGCTCCATTGTTAATATTCCCCTGATAATGGTCCATACAATGGCGGTTATGAATTTGCGACTGGTAGCTCTGAAGCTCAGAAATATTCGGCATGAAAGGTGCATCTACGTAGGTAGTATTTTCATGTACCTTTGTACCCATAGTGGGATGATTCTCCAGTCCCCACATGCACTTCGAAGCTTAGGTATGTACCTACGTACCATGCACAAGGGGTAGACAAAATGTCATACGGATAAGTATTAATCCGGCCCAATGGCTCAGAGACCCACAAGAGCAAGAGCTTTAACAATCGGTGATGGGAATTTATTTAGTGTTCCAATCAAGTTCTTCAGCCTGATTGAAGCTCCATCAACTTCAAAGAAAACTTTGGAGCTTCCTATACAAGTGGTGAGGGTTATCTAAACCACCCTCATATTATAGCCAAAAGAAGATAGGGAGTTTAGAAGAGTCGCGCAGGCTTTCTGCGCATCTCCTGCGAAGATGGCGACTACTTCTAATATGTTTCTTTACTCGTTAACAATCCAACCTCCCACCACAATCACTCAAGCTATTCTCGGTCAATTTTCTGGTACCAAAGAGCAACAAATCATTACAGCATCGGGATCGCGTCTCACATTACTACGTCCGGAGCCATCTCAAGGGAAGGTCATCACTCTTCTCTCCCACGATGTTTTTGGCATCATCAGATCCATCGCTGCCTTTCGTCTGGCAGGAAGTAATAAGGGTAAGTTTCATATCCCCCCCCTACTTGTGAGGCTTCACTTAGTGATTTTGAAGCTGGGTCGGTAGAAACATTCGAACTGCCGCCTCGATATATAGTGTGGTATCTCAGCCCTCGAGGGATTATTGTTCAGCTAGAACTTTGCTAACCTTTCTTCCCATAGACTATATAATACTTGCCACTGATTCGGGACGCATTGCAATAATCGAGTATATTCCTCAACACAATCGTTTCAAACAGCAGAAACTCGAAACCTTTGGAAAATCAGGAGTACGTCGGGTCGTTCCTGGGCAATACCTGGCCTGTGACCCTAAAGGTCGTGCCTGTCTTATCGCCTCGATTGAAAAGAATAAGTTGGTCTACGTCCTGAACCGCAATGCTCAGGCAGAGCTTACTATTTCTTCGCCTCTAGAGGCGCACAAACCGGGAACGATTGTGCTCTCGATGGTTGCTTTAGATGTTGGTTATGCAAACCCAGTATTTGCAGCCTTAGAGGTCGACTACTCCGAAGCAGACCAGGACCCTTCGGGACAAGCTCTGGCTGAAGTCGAGACGCAACTAGTTTACTACGAATTAGACCTTGGGCTGAACCACGTCGTCAGAAAATGGCACGAACCAGTTGATCCTACAGCGTCTATATTGTTCCAAGTTCCTGGCGGCAATGACGGGCCCAGCGGTGTTTTGGTATGTGGAGAAGAGAATATTACGTATAGACACTCTAATCAGGAGGCATTCCGTGTGCCCGTTCCAAGAAGAAAGGGCGCGACAGAAGATCCTCAGCGAAAACGCTCAATCGTTTCTGGTGTCATGCACAAACTTAAAGGAAATGCGGGCGCGTTCTTTTTCCTCCTTCAAACGGAAGATGGTGATCTTTTCAAGGTCACTATTGATATGGCTGAGGATGATGATGGCAACGCAACTGGAGAGGTGCGAAGGCTCAAAATCAAATACTTCGACACCGTCCCGGTCTCCACAAACCTCTGCATTCTCAAAAGTGGTTTCTTGTTTGTTGCCAGCGAATTTGGGAACCATCACTTCTACCAATTCGAGAAGCTGGGCGACGATGACGAGGAGTTGGAGTTCACTAGTGACGACTTCCCGACAGACCCCCAGGCGTCGTACAACCCTGCTTATTTCTACCCAAGACCTGCCGAAAATCTAAGTCTAGTTGAGAGCATCGATTCGATGAATCCCCTTGTAGATTGCAAGGTAGCCAACTTGACCGGTGATGACGCACCACAAATTTACGCCATCTGCGGGAATGGTGCGCGAAGCACGTTGAGGACCTTGAAACATGGCTTGGAGGTCAATGAAATTGTAGCCTCGGAGCTCCCAGGTGTTCCATCTGCCGTTTGGACTACCAAGCTCAATAGGGATGACCAATACGATGCTTACATTGTTCTCTCGTTTAGCAATGGTACTTTAGTACTTAGCATTGGTGAGACCGTGGAAGAGGTAACTGATACTGGTTTCCTTTCGACAGTTCCGACGCTAGCGGTCCAACAACTAGGCGATGATGGCCTCATCCAAGTACACCCCAAAGGTATTCGACATATCGTTAATGGGCGAGTGAATGAATGGGAAGCACCGCAGCATCGATCGATCGTTGCCGCTTCTACCAATGCACGCCAAGTTGCTGTTGCGCTAAGCTCGGGTGAAATCGTTTACTTCGAGATGGCTGATGATGGGTCGTTGGCTGAATATGATGAAAAGAAAGAGATGTTCGGTACCGTCACTTGCCTAAGTTTGGGCGAGGTCCCCGAAGGTCGTCTGCGAAGTTCGTTCCTTGCTGTTGGATGTGATGACTGCACAGTCCGAATCCTTAGTTTGGATCTAGAATCCACCCTCGAGAGCAAATCTGTGCAAGCGTTAACTGCTGCCCCGTCTGCACTTTCAATAATGTCTATGGAAGACTCGGCATCTGGCGGTTCAACCTTATATCTACACATTGGTCTGCATTCAGGCGTGTATTTACGGACTGTCCTAGATGAGGTGACTGGAGAACTTACTGATACTCGACAAAAGTTTCTCGGGCCTAAGGCTGTACGACTCTTCCAGACCTCAGTCCAAGGCAGTACTTGTGTCCTAGCCCTTAGCTCGAGAACTTGGTTAGGCTACTCAGACCCAATCACTAAGGGTTTTATGATGACCCCTCTAGATTACAGCGATTTGGAATGGGGTTGGAATTTCAGCAGCGAGCAGTGTGAAGAAGGAATGGTGGGCATCCAAGGTCAAAATCTCAAGTAAGTGAATTTCCCTTGTTCTATTTAAGCTGAAGAATGATGAAAGACTGGATCCTATGCCTCGGCTATGAGGTTCTTATATATACCAATTGTTCCTACTGAACTTCACCATATTTCTTATTACCTGAGTGAGACCGGGAGAAATGACACAACGCTAATGGCAGTAGGATATTCTCTATAGACAGGTTAAGTGACACGTTACTACAGCAGTCGATTCCGCTCACCTACACCCCAAGACGTCTCGTCAAGCACCCTGACCAGCCTTATTTCTATACTATCGAATCTGACAATAATACGTTGCCGCCTGAGCTACGTGCACAGCTCCTGGCCGATCCCGGCGTAGTTAATGGCGATGCTGCTGTACTTCCACCGGAGGAATTCGGATATCCCAGAGGTCGTGGTAGATGGGCGTCTTGTATCAGTGTCGTAGATCCTTTAATGGAGAAGCGAGTCCTGCAAACACTAGAACTGACCGAGAATGAAGCCGCTGTCAGCATGGCTACGGTTTCGTTTGCGAGCCAGGATAACGAGACATTCCTCGTGGTTGGGACTGGGAAGGACATGATTGTCAGTCCTCGTCAGTTCAGCGCAGGATATATACATGTCTACAGATTCCGCGACAATGGCAAAGAGATCGAATTCATTCACAAGACTAAGGTGGAAGAACCGCCGATGGCGCTGGTGCAATTTCAAGGCCGACTGCTGGCAGGGATTGGCAAAACCCTCCGTGCCTATGACCTTGGGCTTCGCCAACTTCTCCGAAAGGCGCAAGCTGAAGTAGCACCCCAGCTGATCGTCTCCTTGCAAACTCAAGGTAGCCGTATCATCGTTGGCGACGTTCAACAAGGAGTGACTTACGTCGTATATAAATACGAGAGTAACAAACTAATACCTTTTGTGGATGACACAGTCGCCCGCTGGACAAATTGTACAACTATGGTAGACTATGAGTCAGTTGCTGGTGGCGATAAATTTGGGAATCTCTGGATCGTACGATGCCCACAGAAAGCAAGCGAGGAGGCAGACGAAGACGGAACCGGGGCGCATTTACAACATGCTAGAGAATATTTGCATGGTGTAAATCACCGCTTGAGCCTTATGGCCCATTTTTACACACAGGACGTGCCTACCAGTATAAGCAAGACTAACCTGGTGGTGGGTGGACAAGATGTACTCCTTTGGAGTGGAATACAGGGTACCATTGGCGTTTTGATCCCATTCGTTAGTCGAGAAGACGCGGATTTCTTCCAGAGCCTCGAGTCGCATATGCGGAGTGAGGATCCACCCCTGGCTGGAAGGGATCACCTCATATATAGGGGTTATTATGCTCCTGTTAAAGGCGTTATTGATGGCGACCTATGTGAAAGATTCACGCTACTCCCCAGCGACAAGAAGCAGATGATCGCGGGAGAGTTGGATCGTTCGGTCCGAGAGATCGAGAGAAAGTTATCTGTAAGTCCATTAAATCCTTCTTACCCTTGAATCGAATACCCGAGCTTACATACGATTAGGACGTTCGAACTCGGTCGGCATTTTAATAAGAGAAGGCTAGACAATGCAAAGGCGCCTGGAGTATTAAGGAGTTTCCTGTATTTACGGAGTTAATTCCTCGGGTCCAAATAGCGGAACAATCAATCAAACGGTTAACATGTCCATTGAGCCTATGAACTTTCAAAAGGTACATACCCCCTTGATGCGCGAAATTCCAAGTGCAAAAACTTATCCCTGTATGATCCAGAGACGCCCAAAATTCAAGCACAACCCATATTTTATCTCTATCCTCTACGCCCCCTCAAATATGGGCTCCTACTATTGGCTTGCCTCGCAACTCCTTTACCTCTCCTCGCTGCTTCAACAGGATGTGCCCGTTCCCACTCTTCATCCGCAAAGAAGGCCTCCGTTGCCACATCGAGGTCATAACCAGCTTGCTCGAGATAGAGGACAGCGACGTCGTACTCATGGACCTTACATGCCACCATCCATCGTCGGATCTTCGATTTTCGGGCCTCTTCCTCTTCTCCCTCTACGGGTCGTGGCGACAGGCTCACGCCACCTTTATAATACTCTCCAGGTATGAGTACGGTCCGTCGCCCCAGGATTAGGTGATCACTTGTAATATTATTGGCACGCCTGAGAACCGACGCAGGGACACCGTAACGGAGAGAAAGAGAGGATATAGTGTCATGTTCATGATTTAAGAAGTGTAGTGTATCTTCTGCTTTTTTGTGGAAAGTATCAGGAGCGACGGACTTTTCATCTAATCGGGTTGGGACGTTTTGCGTTACGGATGGTGTATAGGGAGGCGGCGCTGCCCAGAGGTCCTTCGAAGAACTCGTTGCGACCGAAGATTCGTATGAAGGAGGGTCTTTTAGACCTGGTGGGAGTTTCGTGTCCACTAACGAAATCTGACAATAAGGACAATAGGTATTAAAGCGAGGATTGTTCTACTCGAAATGGTCAGTTTGGCCATAGATATATGATTACGGATAAGCTGGAACCAGATTAAGGCTGGATAAACGTACACTACGACAGTTACCACATATTACTCGCTGACAACACTCTAACTGGCGATCTTTGGGTAGAGGCTTTTCCGAGTGGCTATATCGTGGAACTTTGCAAAGAAGAGTTGCGCAAGTACAGCAAGACTCGATAGGCGTTGCAGTAGGTTTCGCGAAAGTCATGGTTTCTTAATCGAGTACTAGCTAGGAATATTAGATAAGATAATATGATATGACAAATATCTAATAATAATAAAAAGATAAAGATGAATATTAACGATAAGTGTTCACATCTTTAATCCGCGTACATACCTAAGTACCTGGTAGTTAGTCGAATGCAATTGTTAAAATGCGAAATACGAAATGCGAAAGTGGCGTTGCCCAGTGACAAGGGCCAGGTGCTTTCCGCGTATGACGTTCAGCTTATCGATAAAAATACATAGTAAGTCGGAGATTAAAGTAACTAAAGTTAAAAATGAATGCTAATTGGCTACAGTTTGGGCGGACTAACTCTGAACTAGCTGAACGGTTCCATTCAATCCACCTTTAACGTTTCTGATGTCAGCGGTAGCGCTTTGTGACCCAAGAACTGTGCTTTAATGGACATAATCATGTTGCCTACCAAATTGATACATGTTCCCCCTTTAAAAGTCGATAAGGCAATTGTCCACATAGTAACTAGAAGTTCTCCAAACCGAAGGGAATAAATAGCAACGAAGGCAACGAAGGTCTTCCTAAGGTCAATACACAATACATGACGATTGAGCGACAAAAGCGCGTCTCATATCTCATCCTCCTATGCGAGCTTAAGAGCAACGGCTTAAAACAGATTATCGACTAGCTTCGTTGCGAATCGTCCGAAGTCATACACAGCATAACAATTATTTAAACCCTACATCAATAGCTTCAAATGCAATAGTAATACCCCCAGGCATTTTCAAACCTTCGCTTGGAGCTTCAGTCAAAATGGCCACCGCTCCCACCACGGCGCCATCAACTGCGGCTCCTCCTCCCCCCAAACCTCCGAGCCCATCCGTCCCTGTTCTCCTCCACGAAGCCGGTCTCGATTCACCCTCATTTCGAGCTTCTGCTCTATATTTTACCGAACAAGTAGACGCGATCGAACGATGGCTAGAAGGATATGTCAGGACGACCGCTAAGCTATCACACGACTTGCTTAACGTCGAAGAAACCATAAATAATTACCTGAGCAAGGTCATTCCCCCCCCGAATATCAATGCCATCGATAATGACTATGCCGCACTGGCACTTAAAAGGTTCAGTGAAGGGTCGAGGGAGTGGTGGATGCAAGTCTTGAATGCTGCTAGAAAAATGGACACAATGTCGGTTGAGCCGATCCGGGCATTCCTCCAGGGTGATTTGAAGAACTTTAAGGAGGCCAGAAGAGCATTAGAACAGACACAGAAGGTTTTCGATACTACGTTGGCTCGATATGTTAGTCAGTCCAAAACGAAGGAGCCTTCCTCACTACGGGAGGATGCTTTTGCCGTGTACGAGACCCGTAAGGCTTACCTGAAGGCATCTATGGACTTCTGTTTCTATGCGCCTCAGTTTCGTCTTAATCTCGATAAGCTACTGGTGCGGGTATCTTGTGACCTTTGGCGCGAGATGAAGAGGTCCCGGACGCCGCAGGAAGTTTCGGAAAATATGGTCACGAGATGGATAGGGTGAAAGGATGGTCCAAGGAGATGGAACTATCTGAGCCCATATTCAGGCGCGAACTGCAGATATCGCGGCGCGATATTGGAGAGAGCACTCTGGCAGCATTTAAGCCGTCACGAGAAATTGACGACTACAGCGCATCGACTGTGCCATTCCTAGGATCTAGGGGCCTATGAACGTCTCTACGGCCGGCCAATCCGCTGCGATCATGGAGAAACAAGGTTGGCTGTTCCTACGGACTATAACAGGGAAGCCATCCCGAACGAATTGGATTCGTAGATGGTACTACTGTCGGGAGGGTATCTTTGGCTGGCTTGTCAACAGCCCTCAGGGTGTCTTGCAAGGTGATGAGATCGGAGTTCTCCTCTGCAATGTGAAACCCGCCGTAGGGGAGGAGCGTCGATTCTGCTTCGAGGTGAAAACTAAGAACCAGACGTTACTGCTCCAAGCTGAGACACAGGCTCAACTAATGGAATGGCTCGAGGTTTTTGAAGTAGCAAAGAAGAGGGCTTTTGAAGCGAGCGTTAAAAGGGACACTTCATCTCTTCCGGGTGGTGTTGACCCAGCTTTCTCTATTACGCCACCTTCGCTCCCAGAATTCTCGGCTAAATCTTTGGATGCGCAGATTGACGACGGGGCAGGTATCGAGCGAACGGGAACATTACCACCCCTGAAGTCGGACTCGTACCTAGGCCAAGCTTTGATATAACTACAGCTCCCCAAAGAGATCGGTTACGTCGTTGGCCCGCGAGGAGGAGAGAGCAGTCGAGAGCACGCAGCCAGGATCATGCAGAAACTCGATCTTCATCGGAAAGCTACTTTCACCTCGAGCATGGATACAGGACCCTTATCATCACCAGCGCCGACAGGAGGTATAGCCAGTCTCATATCCGCCAGTCACGGTCTACTACCAGGCTATCCTCCCGGTACCTCTAAACAACAACAACCGCCAGGACCTGTCTTGCCTGGGCCCGAATCGCAACCTGGCAGTCTTGCACCTCCGACATTAGCGAAGCCGCCCGCAACGACCCATCTTAGTAAGACGGCTGTTGTTTATAGCGGTGACAGAATACTTAATACCAATGCCTCGCATACTCTGCCGACGGCAATAATAGCTAATTATTGGGGAAGCAATACCTGGGGTCATGAATATTCCCCCAAAACTCCCCAAGTCGACAAAGATATCGACGACCCATTCGGGCCAAATTCGCCCTCTATCAAGATGACTACGCTTGGCGAAGGCGAGGAGTTCAGAAGCCCTGTTTCATCGCATAAGAAGGCCATTAGCATGGATGCGAAAATAAGCCATCCAAAGGTCATCCTGCCCGCTCCCGAAAAGCCACCGCCAGAGACTTTCCCTCCCGATTATCCCATAGAACTAAAGACGAACTCGGCACAGTTCAGACTTCTTTTCCCAAGTGTGCCTTTGGATGAGAAGCTGGTCTTGGTCTTCAGAGCTTCTTGGACTAGCACCTCAGAAGCCGACCGGGATGTACCTCAAATGGCTGGCAATGGACGAATCTACGTTACTCCGGACAATATGTATTTCTACGGCCATCAGATGGGCCTCGTCATAACATATACAATCAACCTTGATACCATCACAGAAGTAACAGCTGCTCCCGGCAGAGACTGCGATTTCATTTTCCTCCATCTGAATCAGGGTGCTGATGACATTGGATACACTCGAATAACAATCAAAACATTCCTCGAAGATCTTGATCTCTTACACGCACGTCTAAACCTTTTAGTTGACGACCTACAAGCTGAAGAGCCTATGGACCTATCTGAGCTCATCAAAGCGCTGATCGGTTTAGAGAAAGAAGAAGTGGACAGAAGAAGTCCTAGCATGGACAGTTGGGAAGAAATCTCAGAGCATACCCCTATCGACGACGGCACAGCTGGTGGTAGAGCTATCAGTCCCCGACATCACCACTCAGCCTACAACTCTCGACGCAGAGGTACACGAAAGCCTCTTCCTAAATTCCAGCTCCCAACCCACCCTGTAATCTACGAACCCGAAGATATGCAGAAGAAGGTCGCCGAGCGGAATTTCGAAATCAGCGCCAAAGCGTGCTTCCACGTCTTATTCGGAGATAAGAGCTTCGTCTTTCCCAAACTCTATTTTGAGCGAAGGGCCCAGCATATCGCACAGGGCCCTTGGAAGTTAAACGAGAGTGGAAACATGCACAGGCAGTTCCGGTTCAGCGTCAACTACACTACAAGACTAGGCCGATTAAGGGCCGAAGAGGTCACTGACGAGCAGACAGTCGAATTGTTCAGCGACCATGTAACATACGTGGTTACCCATGTGAAAAGCCCGTGGCATCTACCTCACGCCCACGGTTTTAAGTTGGTCACTAAAATTGTCATTACCCATGTGGCTAAGTCAAAGTGTAAGCTAGCTATCTTCACGAAGGTAGCCTGGTCAAAACCGCCAGCTCTCGCTAAAAGCCTAGTCGAGCGACAGGCGCTTGACGATGCCACCCAAGATGCCGAAGACATTGCAGAAGTCGCAACAGATCAGGTGCGAAAACTTGGCCATCACAGTCGCACAAAAGGGCTATCCAGGTTTACGGGCACATAGGACTGCAAAATCAAGTTATAGTCTTCACACCTGGAGAAAACGGCACGTCGAAAAAACCACATATCAACCCGCGTACGCTAGGTTCGATGCTGCTCGAAACCCTTAGGTCGTTTGCCGATAGCGTCGCATCGTCGCTGATGATGTGGACATTTGCAGCCATAAAGAAATTATGGGACATCATATCAGCGGAGCGTCTTATCCTCGCCTTACTCGGATTCAGCGTAATTACAAACATCGTTATCTCCTCTCAGAGCACATCGACATGGTGGTCCGAACGGCGCGCAGCCAACTTTATGAATCGCGTCGGCGTAGGCCCGAACATCGTAATGAGCAAAGCTATCTACATAGCAGACCTGGACGAAGCGACAACTAGCTCTAGGGTCTTCCCTTCGTGGCCACAAGACAGCTACTGCTATGAGACATTCCAGTCCATCGCCAACAGCAGCGATGCGGACGCACCGTATGAGTACGCGGGGTCGTCAATGTCATGGAGCTCGAGCCGGGCGACGGCACGACGACTACGCCAGACACGCCAGAAGCTTGGCGCGTACCGACACGACTTAATAGTTGCGATGCGCACAGTCAACAGTGTGGAGCGCGAAATGATACACGCCGAGTGGGAGAACTGGCTGTTCGACGAGAACCACCGGTGCGAGCAGGTCGAAGTCGTGCTCGCAGCGTGGAACAACTCGGCAGACGGGGGGAAGCTCAAGAGGGAGATCACGCAGAAGGTGCTTCATAGCACCGGAGACGATAAAGATAAGGAGAAAGACGAAGCCAAGCGCAGGAACTTACAAAGATGGCATGAGGAGTATTGCGGCAGCTGCAAGGCGGATCGCGACGCGCTGCTCCAGGAGAGGGAGAGCTTAAGCTTGTCGGCCGCGGCGGTGTTGTAGATAAAAGAATGGGAGAAAGAAAGAAATTGGAAGTAGACAGTACGATGGGGCGAAAGCAGGTTGTGTATAGAGGCTTCTCACGGAGCGAGGCGAGGCGAGGCGAGTATACAAATAAGTAGTAGGTAGATAAACGGGTGAGAAGAAACGGCCTGTACCATATTTGTAATGTATGGAGGAGGAAACATTGGGTATCACCCGTTGGTTTATTATAACACTCTAGGTTGGGAATACGAATACCCAAAGTGAGCGTAATATATTTATTACCTAGGCTACCTATCTAAGATGTTATTGTTCATATTCGTATATACTAAGTAAGAACTGTAGAGAGGGAGAGCTTTGTCAATAAGTTATATATATACATACTACGCTGCTCAAAGAAAGAAAAAGATGGACAAACAAGCTCTACTACGGCCGAGGGAAAAAGGGAAAAAAAAAAAAAAAAAAAAAAAAAAAAAAAAAAAGCATTATCTGAAAATCTATGAGGGCTACATCTAGAACTCATACAAGTCCAGGTCATTTCTAACTTACATTGCAATTCGTCAAAATCACAAAGGAAGAACAATTGTAAAAAGTGCAAAAAAGGTGAGTGCTCAGTATGAGGATTGAACTCATGACCTTCGCATTTACTTGATATTTCCAAAGGAGGAGATATTAGTACGACGCTCTAACCAGCTGAGCTAACCGAGCTATTTGTCAATCTTCCAAAATAGTTTATATCCCGCACGAACTTTGTTGGTGGGGCAGGGAATTATTTCTCATCCCCCCACCTTAGCGAGGACTACCATAGTAAACTCAATCCTCAATTTTCCATGAGATTGAAAACCTCAAATTGTCTTCCCTATATTTAATTCGTTGCACCAACAACTCTTTTTTCTCTTTCTCAATATTATGTGTTTTAATTCAATTTAATTCGAACTACTTGTGAGAAAATCACCGCACGATTGCATAAACCACCCCCGAATCTCCTAATGAGTCGGGTCATATAAGCCGCGTTCTTAAGCGTGTCTCATTAGACCTTGGGAATTGCGATAAACCATGGCTCGGCACGTGAGGCCGCCGCCTCATCGTACTTCCTGTTCATAAGCAGGGTTTCCACCTCGGTGTTTTAAGCATCTCCCCAGGCCTCCGAGCCCTTACATGAACCTAGCCGGTTTCCTCGGCCCCCCGCAGCCGACGTTTCCGTATATGTTAATGAGTAAGCCACGTGCTCGTAGACGATGCCTAGGTTACCGTAAAATGCGATAGCAAGAGAGTTGATAAGAGTGCCGATGACTTTGTACCTTTTTAAGGGACCAGAGGCGAGCGAGTAAGCTTGAAGATTCTCAAAAGTAGAAGTGTCAAGTCGGATAGCGAAGAGTTAAAATGGAGTTGTAGACTAAGTCATGAGTCGCGGGTTTTGCTCTAAGCCTCTTCTCCCTGTTTGCTTAGCTTGGGCAACTCTGACTAATACTATAATGTTCTTCATAGCCTACTTCTACTTTTACAGTGATAAGTGTTTGAGAGACTAGCAGGACAGAGAGCTTCTACAGTACTTGTATCATGGCTTATAGTCAAGTATATGCTATAAGTCTATCAAATACAGAGAGTGGGTCGCTGTCTATGCGTAAGACTAACATGTTAGACAATAATATAGTTATTCTATAGAGGAAACTTAGCTGACCCATTTCCTCTTTGCCATTGGTAGGCATTTGATTGTTAATAGGCTAATATTGATTTACGACGTCTATAATTGGTTATTTCCTTAAATCGCTTCCTCCTGCTTCGAGAGCCGTAAATCGGCTTGGATGCTTCCTAATGCAATTATCGATCTAGTGTACTTCGTAACTGGGGTAAGACTACTGCATCCTTATGTAATAATAGACAAAGATAGGTTGCTAGTTTATGTAATTCAGGGGTCGAGGTTGTCTGTAGTATATGGGCGCACGTGTGTGACGTCAAGGATATTTGGAGCTCAGCCTCTCGCTTCCGCCGAACAATTTGAGGCCAAGCCAAAACTCCATACACTCTTCATCTCAGACCTCGCATTCGCTTTTTTTTTTTTATGGCAGTTCACAATACCTAACCCCTAATTCAAGTCGATTCATTTTTTAATAATTCCTATGGATTAGCATTGTTTCTTCTTGTAATTGCTATATCTAGCGACCTTTGGCCTTGGGCATAGAATGTAATTAATAACTTTACAATAACCACGACCGATTTGAGTTCCTACGTATCCTCTTTACAAATTTGTCTACATTCGGGACACGTGCAGCATAGCTGTCGCTTAGACCTTGATACACAAGAACAAATCGTAAGCGTATACTATATTTGGGTAGATCAAGGGTGTAAGCGATTATGCCGAGCGCCCACGAGGCCTTCAAGGCTCTCGGCCCCATCAATTGGGAAGATGTCCCCCAGGACAAACTCGATACTTTCCTCAAAGACGCATTCACCGACGCACAATGCATAATCGATTCCGTCCCGGTATCCTCCACGTCCCTGCAACATATGGGCTTACCACGGTCAGCCACTGACACGAATCTCTCCTCACTACCCAACAGAGACTCCAAATTTTCGGAAAATGCGTCCAAGTTACGAAAGGAATGGAAAGAATGCAAGGTTAACCCACGCGAAAATCCTCTAGGGCTAGACGTCTATAAACTTGCTGCGAAGGATGGAAAGGGCGCGTGGTTTGCTAGGCGCAGTGTCCACGACGGTTTCAGCTTTGAAAAATGGAAATTAGGACTGGATAAGGAATTCGATGAGAGCTTAAAAGTAGAGGGAGGACCTGGCGCGGGGAGTATAAGAGGAATTGGTGCTGACAGAAAGATCGTCAGTCAAACTGTTGAAGGCGTCGGCAAGATGCGGGGTATGTCTCACATTCCCCTTGACGGCCTAATAGAGCTAACTCCTTGCTTTAGTCTATCAATTATCGGCACAGTTCCCTGGACCAACAACACCGCGAGACTTTATCGGTCTCTTGCTCAGCTCCGACTCGATCGTCGATGCTCCGGGTACGCCTAAACATTACATGCTTGTCTCGAAACCGTGCGTTCATCCAGAATGTCCACCACGACAGGGTTATATTCGAGGCCAGTACGAATCAGTAGAGTTCATTCGAGAGATTCGAGTAGAGAAACCCCTACGAAAGACCCGATCATCAATAGATCTGCCCCATGACGAGGCTGCGGCGGCGGTGCGGAAAACTACCGAGAACCTCGGCAGACAGGCCACTGTTCGTTCAGCCCGCCAAGCAGCCGAAACTATTAATGGCGAATCTGGAAGGAAACGAGGTAGGACTATTGGTAGTGCGGATGTTGGAGATGACGGAGAGGAGGATGACCAGTACGAGACCATGATCGAATGGTTAATGGTTACGCGGAGTGACCCAGGTGGTAGCGTCCCGCGGTTTATGATTGAAAGGGGGACGCCACCAGGTATTGCCGGCGATGCTAATAAGTTAGTCAAGTGGATCTCGTCCAAGTCCATTGAAGATTTTACCGAACCAGAAAATGGAGACGCGGAGCTGAAACATGAGGCATCTGATCCCGTTCGAGTAGATTCCGAGAAAACAGTCACGGCGGATTCTACATCGAAAACCACTCACCAACCGAAAGCCTCGCAACCATCAACCACCAAACAGGAAGTAAACGTCGCCGAGGAAGAACCTGGTTCTGTAGGAGTCTACGGTATGATAGCGAGCGCCTTAAATGCCGCGGCTTCTGTAGCAGCCTCTCGTATCCCCAATCCCTTTGGGCCTGTCAACGGCGAAGGTTCAGATGCGTCAGACCTCGCATCCGAAAACCAGGATGACGACGAATCATCCATCCATAGTTTCCATAGCTTAGAGGGCTCGGGACTAGACGGAAACGATGATGCGTCGCAAAAGCCGGGAGAAAGCTCAGCCCAGCTGACGCCTTCGGTCACTAACGGCGGCGCGGAATCTACGGTTTCGAGTGAATCACTCGCAGCCCACTCAATAACACCATCACACCATGATAAAGAACTCAAGAAACTTGAAGAACGTAAGCGAAAGACGGAAGAGAAGCTTCGCCGGGCACAAGAACGAGCGCTGGCTAAACGTGGAAACGGAGACGCGGAATCTTCATCCCAACGCGAGGAAACCGCGTTGCAGAAGCTGCGCGAGAAGCATGAGCGCGAGATAGCGAAGCAACAGGAGAAATATCAACGGGAACTAACAAAACTAGAAGCCAAGCGGGCGAGTGAGCAGAAGAAGGCCGAGGAACGCCGCCGCAAGGCACTCGAACGCGAGGAAAAGACCACTCTAGCTATGGAGCTCGATAAAGTGCGCGCTGAACGCGACCTCGCTCACAAGCAGATGGAAATCCTCAAAGAACAGATCGGCGAGCTGCAGGCCCAGAACACGATGCTGGTCGCGCGCCTGGGCCGCGAGGGCATCAATGCGGATGATAGTGACGGCTCGGGCCCCCTAGGCGGAATCAGGAGGTCTATGACAGACCAAATGTCGGACCGTGAGCCTAAGCGTGCGAACTCACTGCGCTCGTAGTTGAGGTGCGGTTTCGTCTGTGGCAGCCGTCTGTGTATTCTATGTGAGAATGTTGAATACAAGCGTTGATTGGATTAAGCAATAATATATTTGTTCCTAAGGTGAAGAGAATTTACATAGGATGCAGAGGGGAAGGAAATCACGCAGGATACTGAGTCCTCGCGGTGAGGGGTTTGAAAATTCTCGGAGAAAGCCTTGAGCGCGAGTTCATTGGTTACTACTTGCTATTGGCTTGCTTGGAGATCTTACGATATAAGACGAGTTTACGAGTACATGAGGGGTCTTTAGCATTGGTATCGCATCGCAGAGTGTTTACATGTTTAGAGTAGCGAATAACTAACTAGTAAATAACTAAGGCTGAGTTAGTTTAGTTGGTACGGAGTCGAGAGCAATGGGAAGGTTGTCGTAGCGAATAAAATAGCGAGTACCTATTCAAGTTTATTTCGGATCCATGTGTGTATGTGCGTAAGCTGCATGGCTTTAAGGAGTAAGATATAGTTATTTGATGCATTCCCCTTTTCAACACAGCTAGCCGTCTTACTTATCCAACCCACCACACATACCCAGCAGCAACCCACTAACCTCTGCCCGTAAACCCTCATCCTTAAACCGCGTTATCGCATCCCCAATTTGCTCATCTCCAGCCGCAGCAAGCGTTGCACCACTAATCAGAATTCGCGCGCAGATAGCGAAGACCTCAGGCTTCGAAGTCCAGCCCAACGGGCCGTCTATTCCCTCCGTAGCCGTTATACGTGATAGTATGTCTAGGCCGGAGAGGCACCATTGTGACAGCACATCTGTCGCATCAGATGGAGATTGCCGAGAAAGGGACGAGAAGACGCTGCTCCACCGGCGAGCTTCCCGCACCTCATCCACATATAGATTTTGCTCCTCGATGACGAACAGCGAGTCGTCGAAGCGCATGGCTGCTTTGAGTTGAGCCTCAGCTGGGATCCAGCCTTCGAGTAGTGTTTTGGCGGTCGAGATATCAGTACTAGTAGATGAGAGTGAGGAAGGAAGATTTCCGGTCATGCGGCATACGACGTGTGCTCTGAACGCGTCAACGCCTCCGTAATGCGCTAGTAGCCACTGTAATAACCGTCGTCCAGCTTCGACGGATATGAGGTGCTGGTTTGATAATAGAGGCGTTACTGCTGAGGCGGCTGCAGCACGGATCTCATCGTCGTCGTCGTTAAGAGCGTCGTAGAGCGCTATTAGCCATGGTAAGTGTGCTGGATCGGGGGCAATCTCAGCTGAGGTAAATTTGGAGGCGATACTGGTCGAGAACGAGTTCATGGCTTTGACAGCGGCCATGCGGGTGTCGAAAGTCTAGTAAAGGCGCAGCTGTTAGTTTCGTGTATAATATGAAGACATGCTGGCAGAAGTTATACTTACCCTATCCGCCATCCCGGCGTCGCTTATCATTACACCCCAAGACCTAAGCCATGGTTCCAGCTCTTTTTGAGTTGTCTTCTCAGATCTCAAAACTATAGCTGCTAGTAATGGACCGCTTACGCGGACTATAGCATCTGATAAACCTGGGTTCATAGGTTTCCCATAGAGATCTACCCATATTTTTGTTATGACCTCGTTATCCGGAAGACGCCCTAACCCATTTGTTTCATCACGGAGCCCTCTGTCTATGAGAGTTGCGATGTTCTCCAGAGCAATCGTACGCGGCTCTGGTGCGTCGGTCCCTAAACATAGTTGTATGTACGTATCGATGAGGTTTCCTTCCGTTACAATGGATTGCGACGAGCTGATAGAAGGCATGCTTTCTAGCATAGAGCAAGCCACATTAACATCCCCTTCTAAAGCTGATGTCAAAAGCTGTCTCAAATTATCGCCTGCTTCTCGGCTAGGTCGCCGGACAGCTTGTAGTAAAGCTGCTTGTCCAAGTCGGATATCGAGTAATGCCATCGGTACCATTTTCATGCCAGGCTGGTTGTTAAGTTCAAATAGCCAGGAAGGTAGAGCACCGCGGGCTTCAAACACAAGACCTGTCCCTTCTGCATTCCCCGCCTTGCTTAATTCAGTTAGGAAGTTAACCACTTCAATGTAGACTGCTCTTGTTTCTGGGCATGCGGTAATACTTTCGTTTCTTAAAACCAGTTCTTCAAGTAGAGCACGCATTTTACGAATGTTGTCATCTGTAAATTGTTAATTTTGGCTGGAGAATAATACGTGTAAATAATCCACTCACCCGAAAGCTGCTCGGGCATCACCTCAGAAAGTCTCTCGAGCAAGAACTTTACCGTTAGGAGGACCCCATGTAGCCTATTTGAGGTTTTAGAACCGGCCAGAAGATCGGAAATAGAGTCAAGCCAACCCGGCTTAAAGAGAAAGGAGCACAAGGTCCGGGCAGCGATTTCTCGAACGTGCCAAATATGGCTTCCTAAGTACCATGCAATAATGCTGTAGAGTCTGTCACGGAACTCCTCAGGCGGTCCAGCGCGACGTATAATATCCAACGCCGGGAAAACAGACTCTGCTGTTTGTGTCCCTATCAGGACCCCACTCGACTGCTGGCCCGTTTCCAGGAGGTTTACGAGGAGCGCCGGAAGGGCTTTGAATTTGCTGTATGGTATCTTGATAGTCCGCCCATCCCAACCTGCCTCGATTGAGGTCTTACTTTCGCTTGTGCCAAAGAGGCAATCAATAAGACTCCTCAGAAGCAGAAGACCACAGTTCCGAATCGCCCATCTACGGACATTAGTATCAGTAGATACAAACTGGTAACGACTTGGCACTTACATTTCAGACTTAAGACTACTTGCTGCTAACTCAAGGCAGTCAGTGAGATATGGTTCTGCCCTCTTGCTCAAATACGAGCTCTTGAAAATATCCTTGATGCAGTTTAAGGCGTGTACTTGTGGCAAGTTTGAGCCATCAGTCTCTGATGCGAGCGCAGGTCGACGGCCGATGTCTTGCAGGTTACGGATGACGTCTTCAAAAGACGGGTGAGTCGAATTGGAAGAAAGTATACCTACGATCAGAGCTGGAATACCAGCTGATCTTCGCGTGGTCGAGGCTTGCGTGTGAATACAAGCCAGTGCCCCCTATCTTATGTCTTAATATATGTTTGTTTTTAGATTTAGGGTACTGAAGTCCCCTTACCTCATACCACTGGTCTAAGAAACCAGCCTTATCGTTTGAAGGGTGTGGGAACCATTTGACGAGCTGGCAACAGCTAGTAAATGTCTGGGATACTGTTGTAAATGCTCCTCGGTGTCGCAAATTTGATAGTTCATCAAATGTGAGCATTCCGATTGCCTCGAAGTTGGCCCTTGAGGGGGCTAGAAGCCCAGGACTCTGATGGCTGGCGTTGCTCGCAATAGCACGCATCAAATTACTACTAATGTTTAGTAGCCACTTTGACAGATGCTATCAAAACCATACCTTGACTCGTGGATTGCACGGAAGCTGTAGCTAAGCAAGTCTTTAGTGTCAAGCCCCTCGACCTCTTCAAGCTCTTCCGGCAGATGACCCTCTGGAGAGTCGTCACAAAGAACATGCCGCACGGTTTGCCATATTCTCTGGCAGCATGTAACAGCACGACCCTGCACTCTAGCTAGGGTATCGACGTCTTCCTTAGAGAACTTCATGCTCGAGAATGAGTTCCATATATACCTACGCCTATCAGTATTTATTTGCTAAAAATAGCCCATGTGATCTGGACATACCGTAAAGACGCAAAACTTCCATGTACTGGAGCCTGTAGCACTGCATTGGCGAGGTCCTGTTCCGCAGCAGAGAGTTTGGCTTCTAGATTTGACAGAATCGTAAGGGCAATCCGCATTCGTTTCTCCGAAGTTGTACTCCAGCGACATAAAAGCTCAAACGAGCGAGCAGCGCCATCAGAGTGATCAGCGCGGGCGGTTCGCCGAGCAAGTTCGTCAGCCTTGTTGCAAAAGCTTCGCAACTCTTTTATAGGCGTTTTCCCTAGTTCGTTCATCTGTGTTTGAAGTTTCGGGTGTCCAGATTCGGGCGAAAGAGCCATCACCAAGGAGGCAGCAGTCTCTCGTACATCATCAAAGGGGTCCATGATGAGATCCAGGATAGAACGGAACCACGTTGCATCAATGAGTAAGGTCTCCAACTCTGAAGGAGCAGTTATGGCACTCCCATGGGACGGGACTGGCTTGACTATGAATGCCATGGCCTTCAACGCTGTTATGTGTCGTTGATAGGATGTAGTAGGAGCCAGCTCATTCTTAAGAAAGCCTACGTACCAGGAAACAAAGTCCTCATGTTGACATAACACAATATTCAGCTTTGAAATTGTATCGTTTTGATGCTTCTCTAGTTGGGTGTCCTTATTTCCCTCTGTAGAAAGCTTAGGGCCGTGCTTGTTGGATTTTGCTTTATTAATTTTCTTTGAGATCCGATCAGCTTCTCGCCGTAGAGACTCGATGGTATTTTGAACGCGTTTAATCATATTTCTCGAATGTCCAAGTACATCGTAACGCATTTTCGGATCAGAGTCCTCATAAAAAGACGGCAGGTATTTTTTAAGCAGGCCGAGGGCTTCTGCTGTGTATGGTTTTGTTGTGGATGGTGATGCTATGAGAAGTGACACAGCTGATGTACGTGCTTCTTGAGAGTCGTGACATAGAACGCTTTCAAGTACGTCTGCTCGGAGTTGGAACCCCGATTCAAAGCCTTGTTCTTGTTCTTTACATTTTTAGCGAACCTCTGAGCAATCTTGAGCGTTAGGCGACAACAGCTTACCTCGACCCGGCTCATCTACTACCCCCACCTTCTTTCCTGCTTCAAGCATGGCAAGCCAAAGCATCGAGTTGGGATCCCAGCCATTGCTATCCTTGCCAGTGAGTCGTTGAAGCGATGATAAGTGACGGAGATATACTAGAGAGCCTGCTCGATCAACATTAAACAACTGAACAAAAACGTAAAATTTAATTGGCTCGAGATAATCAAGGTTCATCTGTAAGCCCCTATATATGAACCTATGCCATGTGTTGGGTTCATGCTTCACATCTTTATCCTCATACCAAGAGCTGGTAAAGATGGTAACGAGAAGATTCCCAACTACATGGCATAAGTAATGTAGTTCCATCCAAGCAAAGATGCTATCGACGAAAGCATCCCAGACATCTTCATCTGGAGGTAGATTGTGGATATCCTTATAAAGCTCTAAAACGCTGGATAAATACACTAATTTTTTCTGAACGAAACAGTCTAAGACGACTATAGCTGATTTTACTGATGGCCGAGATGCCTGTTGTGTAATCGTGGCTATGGTAGTATTCAGTATGGTTGCCTTGACAGCGGTACCAACCTCAGGTCTAGGGTTATTGGATATCAGATATGCAAGATAATCTAGAATAAGCCTCATAGATCGGTGAGAGTCCTTTTCATTCCATTCCATGAAAAAGTCGAAAAGTCTCATAGCGGTGCCCTCCGCAAAAGCAAAGTTATGCAGTGCGGGCTTAGAAGACTTTGAGCATTGCTCGATGAAGCCGTGTAATTTCACACAAGCGTTTCCGGAATACTGCCTTGGTTTTGCAGCGCATATTAGGAGCTCCTCGAACATAACCTGCCTAAGTGGTCTATGTAAATGTAAAGCTAACTTTATAAGATTTGTGTGAACTTACCATAATTGCAGTTCCTCGGGCTGTTCTTCAAGCCAAGAGACAGCATGCTTCGGGTTAAAGTTAGTCTCACTAACTTGCGTAGCTATTGAAGACTTCATCGCGGATATGACTGGTGATAATAATTCTCTTCTAGATTTGGATATTCCGTCGATATTATTGGGTAGGAATTGAGGGAAGAGAACATGGGTGATTTCGCAACCGGGTCACCATATTTAGAGTCATATACGTTCTCTATATACCCTCGAGATGTATATTATACTCAAACCGAAATAGAGTATAAAATCCTAGTTACCCAGTAGCCCATTAACAGTTTTGTGAGATTTTGATAGACTCATCCGTGGTATCGTTTATGCAGTTAATGAAGCATAAGAAAAGCAGCATAAAAAAAGCCCTGGAAATTTGGAGTTTAAGTTCAAGGTACGTACCTGATAAGTGGCGCACGAGTGATAATTGATATGGGTATCCACTTATGCCACTCTCTAGGTACGCAACGAAACTTTTTTTTATCAGTGAAAGCTTCAATCACCTTCCCTCTGCCCTATAACTGCGATTTCGCATACTGCGAGTGTGACACGGCGGCGACGTACCCCGTAGCATTATAATTCTCTTCTTGTTCAATATTACAGAATTATAATTGCATTCGACAGCATGTCCATTTGGGATGCGCTCACAGGACGAAAGTCCTCATCCTCACAATCGTCATCTACCACCTCCGCTTCTGCGCCCGCACCGACCGAAACCCTCACACCAGCTCCCTTCAACCCGGAAGATGCGCAAGGTGTAGACTCCTTCTTAAAGAGCTCCGCGTTTGCCGACCCCTCCTTATTACACCCTCTAGCAGGCTTAGACAAGGACAGCCTAGAATACTTGAGCTTAGAGGATTCTGCCCTCTCGGACCTTCCCGGCGCACAGTCTGCGATCCCTTCCCGAGGTTTTAGTGATGATCTGTGCTATGGAACTGGTATCACATACCTCACAGCATTATCAATAGGAGGCGCATGGGGACTCCAAGAGGGGCTGAGAAGATCTTCGGGTCAACCGCCGAAGCTACGTCTTAACTCGGTCCTGAACGCCGTAACACGGAGAGGACCATTCCTGGGTAATTCTGCGGGTGTCGTCGCCATCACATATAACTGTTTCAACTCGGGGATTGGCTATCTTAGAGGGAAGCACGACTCCGCAAATACCATAGCGGCGGGTACTCTAAGTGGTATGCTATTCAAGAGTACGAGGGGGCTCCGGCCAATGTTGATCTCGGGTGGTATAGTGGGTTCAATAGCAGGAGCATGGGCGGTACGAACCCCTGGCATTTCGATGATGAACATAACTAATTGTCCCACTAGGTCACGAGAAAAGTCATACTCTCCCCGGAGACCACAGGGCACGAGCAACACCTATAGGTTTAATGATATATGCAAAGTATTAGATACGTTAATTCGCAGCTCGGGAATGAGGCCAAGGATGTGGTTATGTATAATTATTGCACCCGAGAACTAGGCCTTGCGCCGCACGATATTGCGATTTAATTGGGTAAACAAAGTTTACGAGTTGGTTGTGGAACGATGGATGATCTCTCCTCTGGCTGGGCATGTGTATAAAATAGGTGGTTCAGAGCATTAGAAAGCATCCGCGGTCGTGGATAGGTAGGCGTTCAAGTCGGCAACGGGACGGAATTGAATTTCCAGTTTTGAACGAAGCAAAGCTATGCCAAGCAACAACGGCACGTGACATCAGGGAGACAAATAGAAAAGACCATCAGGGATGACGGGGACCCTTTCCCAAGCAACTCCCCCGTACCTTCCTTATCAACCCATACTAGGAATTCACATGTGCGCGTGTAGGTTAGGTACATATATATTGGGAAGGCACCGCCAGGTGCTTAGGGAAGTCAACAGTACCTGAGGGAAGGTACGTAGCAGGGCCCTAGGCACGTACCTCCCTTTTTAGCTATATAAGGCACATACCAAATGTATATTTAACAAAGCACATGTGTGCGCAGCAACCTATTACTTTATGTATTTGTTTACTCTCCAGTCCCGCCAGGCCAACTTCTCATTTACTCCTTCATCTTCGCCATATGTTACTATCTCTCTAGACGGTATCCAAGTATTCGTCCACTCCCAGCAATGTCTCAGTCATCTTCTTCGGCCAATTAGGAAACGGCCCTAAAGATTAAGGAGCAGCTCGTCGACAACTGCGTTGAGACATGGCTGTCTAATGGAGTAGACATTGGGTCGTTAGAGGAAACAATCGCATATCAATTCCAATTCGGTGACACTGACCTTACGAGTCAATATCCCAGCGTAACTTTAGAGCAGGACGAGGGCTATCGCTTAGTCACTCTTGATGATCGACCTTCTAAGAACCCAGAACTCTTGCAGCAACGAAGAGAACTACGTGATTCCTTACAGAATAACGAATCGCTTTCTAGAGCCGTCAATCATGTGCTGGAGCAAGAAATCAACCAACGGGGATGGCTCGCATTCGAGTCTGAATCTATCTTCGACGTACCTACTGCATCCACGCTTAATCCTCATGACAAGGTATGTCATTTTATCACTTAAGGGGTTGATATATTACTAACCGGCTACGTCTAGGTCCATCTTATAGCCAAGCATAAGCTTTTTGAGCGAAAACTAAAGTCTTCACCAAAACCCCAAACCAAGATTACCCCTAAGCATGAGCCGAACGTAGGCCCTCAGGTAAAGCTGTCGATGCTCCGAGTCACAGCAATGGAGACACTTCATCTCGAGACCTTTTTTGCCCCCTTGTCGCCTGACTATTGCTTGGGATGTTTCCACGCGCTCCTCGAGGAAGTAGCTGAACCATATCTCAGTGCTGGGATCTCGGACCGCCTACTGGTTGATGATGTTTTCTATCCCACCCCGGACGATGATGAAGATGATCCTACGACTGACACTGATGAGGATCCATGGATTAAGTTACGGCAGTTGGAAAGAGAGCTTAGCAGGGAGCAGCTCGCGAGCTGGTCTTATAGACTTTCAGATATCCCTAATAACCAGGATCAGAAGTCGGCCAAGCTCTATACAGATTGGCTCTGTGTCGACACCAAGGAGCAGTACGAACAAATGTCTTCATTAATCAAGGAAAGCAAATTATCCGCAGTGCTCACTCGTGTAAGTTCACTTGGTCCAATTGGCGGCTAAGGCTGAGGCTAACTGCATGTTAGACTTGGAAAATTGACGAAGCCAAGCGGGTGGCACAAATGCGCGAGGCCAAGCGCAAACACTCGACTCAGGGCAGTAACACGGGAGGAGACTCTTCGAGGCAAACGGACCAAGCACCAGGTCAAGACGGAGAAAGGGGGCCCCAGAATTTTGATAATATGGTAGTGGATATCGTTTCGGAATCTAAAATTCGACATCGATAAGCACTGTGTATCATATATCATGGAAACCACACCATAAATTTTTATGGTCATACACCGTGATGCGTGAATGGATTCGGGAAACACGGGGATAGGATAAGATACTACTTTATATTGAGATAGTATTTGCCACCCTGGCTTACTCGTTACTGTTCTGTATAAGACAAGAACAGTTGATTTACCAGTTAATGACTTATTGCGGATGACTTTGCCCATGAGAGTATTTTTTATATGGTTATGTGACCAAATTTATGATTTCGTTATATAGTGCCAAATGTTCTAGTCTGGCTTCAGGGAAGGCATCAGAAAGGGGGTGTAAACAGGTACGCATTGCGCCCACTTTGCGGTAATAATAATAGCAAACATTTCGACGTTCCATAGATATAACAAATTCAAGATCAAGATTGTTTATTGGGTCGGAAAAATAGGATTTTGTTCCTTCCCAGACTTAGGCACCGATGTTTTGCTGGTGCTAACAACCAGTCATATGCGTCTTTCTCTCATGAAAAGAATATCACATAACAGGGAACATACCTACAAGCTCGCATGCTAAATAAGTGGCAAGCAACTAATATTATTCATTCAAGACCCGATATCAATTTCTTCTTTACCCATATTAAAGAGCATCACAACATCACCATTGCCATCATGTGTCTTCCTTGTTGGTCAGTCAAAGACATCTATGTCGAGGAGGACCCCCCTGCGGAACAGCAGATGATCCAATATGTATGGGATGGTAGTAGATGGGTGGTTATGCCCGGCGATACTGTAAGTGGTACTTTTCTTAAGTTTTGCGATGTAAACAATGAACCCTCGAAATCACCTGGAACCGGGACAGCTGGGCACCACAACAAATAGAACTGGATCTATTTCCAAATCACGGATAAGGGAAACACCAAGGGCCTCGAGAAGCAATCCTGGTATTTTAGGGTCAGTTTTACTGTGCAGTCTAGTGCGAGGAGGCATAAGACAGTACATTTACACCTCCATACTGGTTAGGCTATGTGCATTATTGATGGTACTTATGCACAGCTGCCATATACACTAATACCCCTTTTCCCACTTGCCTCTATCTTTTTTTTTTTTTTTTTTTTAAAAAAAAAATAGATATAATCTTTCCTGGTAGCAACTGCCTTGAAAAGCTTGCCCTTATTTTAGTTGCTAGGGAAGGAACGTATTTAGTTGAACCACTGTGCGAGAGGTTCTTGCCAATCTTTATTTCAACGCTCCTCCCTTTCACAGAAAATTCACACTGGACAACCGCCGTTGCTAGTCAACTGACTGCAATTTTTCACCATGGGTACCACTCAAAACCTTCCGACTACAAAGACAGCAAGCATAAGAAGTCTACTCCTACTTCCATCAATAACCCCTCCAAGACTAGCAGTGATAGCCCTAAAATCTCTGCGCATCAACCTGCATCGCCCACTCCCGGTATTCAGGACAACAGCAACGACAAACCCCATTCAACATATCAAACACCTGGACCTGGATTCAACCATACTGTCGCAAACATACCTGGTATCGGATTAGTATACGACGGTGGACATTCTAATCCCGTGCATGGTTTTAATCCGGCCGTTGGTCCTCAACCCCAAGTGCATCACCAGACTCCTGGAATTACTCCTCCTCCAGTCCTACCACCTGGTTTTTCCCAAACACCTATTCCATCATTTCCTCAATTTGGTCCTGTAAGCAACAACCAAATCCCAGCCATGGCATACACTACCAGCTCCATGCCCAACCAGGGCCAACACTTCCAGCCCCCCGTGCCTGACACTACCTATGGACCTATCCCGCACACATACCATCCCCGCTTTGACAACAGACCTACTCCTGGCCAGTATGTCATGATTGAAGGCCAGATCTACGTTGTCGCTGCTAGCCCTCCTGGCAATGCCCAAGTCCAATATGTCCCCATGCAACAGGTATATCTCATTCCCGCCCAAGGCTCGTCAAGTGCTTTGCCTTTGCTCCACGTTGTTCCGTGTTATATCATTTGGCAAGCCAAGTCCTAACCTATTTGTTATGCTGTCGATACAAGTCTTATCTGATCACTGAGTATCAGGCTGGGTGTGTAAGCGAATACGCGCTGCTGCCTGCCTCATATCAGATAGACGGGCCTATTAGAGCTCGACATAACCTGACTTCTTATTCTTTCATTCGCTGCTTCGTCCAAAACTTGCTCTTATATGAACATGTAAGCTAACCCTTTTCTCCTCAGCAACCCCCGTCTGGTGCTGGTGTACCTATCGTCATCCAACAGGGCTCCCAGCAACCCATCTTCGTTCAAGGCCAGCCGGGTCTCCCCGCAGCTCCGATGACTGCTCAACCCGCCGCATTCCCTGCCATGATGGGTCCCCTGGAACACCGGTAGTCATCGGAGGTCCCCTGATCTAATGGCCCCGGTTCTGCCCCGGATGTGATGGGAATTGGCAAGACTGCAACCGAAATTCAGATGGAGCAGTATCATACCGCTCTGAACACCGGAGCTCTCGAGGGCCAGGACATTGCCCCTGCCGATCCTGATCCGTCACGCATGTACTATTGCCGAGAGCTTGATGGCGCGTGGACTCTCCGCAACCGTTACTGCATTGACAACATGGGCGACTGCCGCTGGTACGTCAAGCCTGGCGGCATTTTCTATGCTGTCCGCTTGGCCGATTAAGAGGTGCTAACTGGTAAGACCTTTGAATGTCTTCGTACCATATGTACACCCCAACTAACGTTCCTAGATATCGCCCGGCTTTTCCTTATCCATGTGGCATCTTGGCGCGTTTCCCTGCAATGCATTGCGTTTCTCAATGAGTTCTGTTAATCAGTAAGTCTTCTCTTATACTCTAGCCACGACGTCAACTAACGCATGATTACGAAGGTTAGACGATTTCCCTGATCTCCTAATAGAGGCACCACGACGCTATTTTAATCTTCGAGATTAAGTGAGTTACAGATACAAGCCGCTAACTAGATAAAATTAGTATTTGCTAACCAACCTAACTGGGTGTAGATGTCCGACGCAGTCTCCACGAAAAATTATGAAAAGATAGGCAGGGAAATGGTTTGGATGGAATGGCGTATGGCACCAGTCCTTGATTTGCAGCACCTTCGTTATGCATGCGAGTTTCCTTTTTGTTTGCGAGGATGCCCAGCTTCCACTTGTTCTTTCCTAGACTAGGTTCCGGCATAGATATTGCTCCCGCAAGGTTCCATACTGCCGACATCATTGGCGGCTCGAGTATATCCAGCAGCTAGGAACAGCTAAGGAACGAACGGATTTGTTTGTTGATAAGAAGGGCAAGCTAATGTGAACCCCCTTCGATATTCTACTCTTATCCCTTAAGGCTCTTAGCTCGTTTACTTTTCTGCGTAGCATTCACGAACTTCTGTAGCTTTGCATGATAGTCGCACATTCATAGCAAGCATTATTTCTGCCAATAGCCACGAGATTATCGTAACGCAATTGACTTGTTTCATTATAGAAAGTTGAAGTGAAGTAGTTGAGGCTGAGATGGGGATTTGCGCTAAGCCGAGCCATCTGTCAGTTATAACTTGACAGTTGTTAGCAGCCGAAGCTAGCTGCATTAACTAGAACCTACAACAAAACTGTGGCTTAATCGCAATCTCCTTCTCAAATTATCACGCATACTTTTTGGGCTCTTCTAATTCCAGTAGGAGAGCTTTACTAGTTCCTCCTTACTGATTTGTAGTTTGTAGCTACACCCTTCGCCTAATATACACTATAATATGACTTAAGGACGATTAAAACGAATATAAGAATGTCGTTCGCTTGTTGCTTCGACCTTAAACTATTCTACAACCCCTTACCTACGACCGCATTTTATTGTACTTGCTACTATTCCAAGAACATACCTATTTTATAGGAACATACTGCCTTGCTATCACATACGAAGCAAGGATATAGGTTTTTCCACTTACTCGTAGCAGTTTGATTGTTTTCTCATACCACCATGAGACGACTGGAGAACAGTGCCCGAGCGAGGCCCTCACATCTTTCTAGCCTACGTAGGGCTAGCCTGTAGCGCTATAACCGACCTAACGTCGTCATGTGTGTTTATATACTGGGGTAACAAGCAAGGTTATGCCAAGCAACGATGAAGGACGGGTTTGGAGGGCAGACCAGTCGTTTCACGCCAAGATGCGAAATCCGGACTGTGACTCCCGACGACACGGGTATGCTGCGATACACCACGTCCTGTTGTGTAATCTACGCCGCGTGGTTTCGGTCCTTTACCGGGCGGGGCAAGGCATTTCCTGTGTTGATTAACTAACTAATCAACTAATTCGCTAACCCAAACATCTAACGTCCTTTTACCAACTAGTCTAGATACACAGGCGATAGATGGAATTTATCCCCCCCACATTCCATCGACTTGCCTAACTGTATCACACTGCCGGCGACCTACCTAGATTCGCTTGGGATATTTACCTATGGTTCTCACCGAGCCGTGGGGGGGTTCGCGCATGCCATGTGATAGAGCGCGCTCAGCTTCCTCTTTGGGTCGCGGCACTACTATGCGACAATGCAGCGCGGCAAATCCTTCCCCTATGCGCGAAATCTGTAGAGGGGGCCGTTTCTGTCGTCATGCAGGTTCTGCGACGCGATAGGGGAGTGTCTATCCGACCTGCGAGAACGAGGTTTTCGCTCCGTCTTGTTACAGGCACAGACTTTGCAGATCAGATCGTATCTCGATATTGGGGGGGCAAGGTCCCTCCCATGTGACGATAGGCCAACCGTGCGAACCTCAGGGGTGGGCCCGGTCGATTAGAGATAGCATGGCATGGAGAAAACCGAGAAAAAGGAAAGTTCTGGCAGGTGTTTGCTACCGTAGGGCAGACCCCTTGTTTGCTTTTTCTCGTTTCGCTGGGATGGCGTGGTAAAGCGCGCTGATGGTGACCGTTGCCCCGGATCTGCGATGGACGTACATGGTGGGTGGTATATCTCCTGCCGTGCTCCTTCGTGCTGTCACCTTATCGACTTACCATGTAATCTTTAATGAGAGAGGTTTTGGGGTTGCCCTTTGGGCCAGATTCTTTCCAGGCCTTATGTGATTTTCTCGTTGCGACTCTCACTTCGATACTCACCTTGGAACAGATCTGGATTATGGACTCCAATAATCGTGGCCCCGGGTTGGTTATCATCGTGGGGATATTTCTCGGGTTGTCGTCCATTACGGTAGCTCTTCGTTGCTATGTCAGAGCTCACATTTTGAGGGCTTTCCAGGTTGAGGATGGGCTAGCAGTTGCTGCAATGGTAAATCGGCAATATCCAGGGAAGATGACGAGTCTATCGTAACTAACAGGCCTAGTTTTCCTTCATGTTTTATTGCACAGTCGTCATGCTCAGTGTTATTCGCGGAGCAGGCCAGCGTATGTACGATATCCCTCCTGAGAATATCCCCAGAATCTTAAAGGTAACTCCGTCCCCAATACAAGAGGCCGTGTACTCAAAGCTAATCGACTGCGACAGATGAGATGGGCGGCAGAAATAATATATATCGGGACGTCGATGCTTGTGAAATTAACCGTTGGAGTCGCCCTCTACCGCATCTGCTCCCAGGTATGGCAGAAATCGGTCATCTGCACTGTGGTGCTCGTCTGTCTGATCTACCATATTTTCTACACCTTCATGACCGCTTTCCAATGCCAACCAGTGGCATACTTTTGGTTTCGATATACCACTAATATGGAGGGTAAATGTTGGCCTGACAATTTGATCGTGGGATGCACATACGCAGCTGCTGGTATAAATGCCTTTACGGATTGGGCGCTTGGTTTGCTACCCATCGCTCTCGTACGGAATCTAGAGTTGTCGAAGAGGTCGAAGATTTTGGTTTCTTGTACTTTGGCGCTGGGATCAGTGTATGAATACCCCCTTCCCCCTACCTACCTTACACCGTAAGAACAGAATCACTGACAATGATACCTAGTGCATCAACCGCAACCATCGTCCGCATTCCATACATTTGGCAACTAACCCAGCCCGGTGACTTTATCCACGACTTCTCTGACCTATCTATCTGGTCTACGATAGAAAACGGCCTAGGCCTGATCGCATCGTCGATCGCTACGCTTCGGCCGCTGGTCAGAGTCGTGCTCGGGAGCACCCGCGTGGGGACGGTGCCACAGGGACAACGCTCCTTTTACTCGAGGGCGGCATCGGGACTAGGCGCGGCGCAGATCGGTAATCAGCAGTATTATAGGATGGGTAGCTATTACCGCGATAGCGCATTCAAAGCACCGGAGCAAGTAAGAGTAAGTGCTCAAAGAGTGTCTAATAGCGTGTAGACGTTGTGTAAGAATACAGAATGAATAAGAAAGTAAATTGTTATATAATAAATATCGTTCTCTCTGACTCTTGAGATATTAACTTGATGTTAAATGGTTCTGAGTACGAGTTACCTACGTAAACTCAACGATAATATATATTATATAGAGATTATATACCATGTAAATATAACTATCAAAATTCGAGATATGATGAGAGAGTCTCTATCTAAACTACACTCTTACTCGGCCTTTTATGGCCATATGTTAATCAGATGATAAGGACCGTATGGGTCTGGTTAGGAGCTCTCTTATAAAATGTCTCATTCATAAAATGAACGTCTCAAGTTACGCCGTCTTAGTGGCTATCTATCCAATGGGCTATGTTGAAGTGATCTAGGAACAACCTGTCTTTAAACGAGGCTCTTCAAGTATAGTCTTAATTAAAGTAAGCCTTTACCTTTAAGTTGATAACATGTTCGCCCATTGCCAGGAAAGCAAGACAAGTACCTAAGTACCTACCTAAGCGAAGCTATCGTAAAATCCGAACCCCACACTTTTGGAGATCTAACTGGTCCAGGACAAGTCTTGTATAGCCAACAAATTTGCTATATAATACAATATTACAATCCAATTTTCCAACAACCAATGGGGCGTGGTGGCAGAGTGGTCTAATGCGCAAGACTAGAAATCTTGTTCCTTCGGGAGCGTCTGTTCGAATCAGGCCCACGTCGTACCTTTTTGTCTTTTGCCATTTGCCAATTTGATCTCCTACATACTAGTTTTATCTTTTTGTTGCTTTCATGGAAAGTTGTGTCAAACAAGCAGCGCAAGAATATATGTCTTACTTAAGCGACTAGAAATCAACTGAGCACTATATGAAGTTTAGGTAATCCGTAGTTTTTTTCTTTTTGCCGAAGCTGTCTTGAAAACCCCACGCTACCAACCCGGCAGATCCTCGGCTTGTAAATAAGCTTCACGCAGGTACCCGCCAGACATCTTGGACATCAAAAGCAGGAACAAGTCACATATACCTAGCTATCCCGGTTCTTTCCTCACCGGCACCGCATCACCCCAGACAAGCGATGTAATGGTCCCAGTTCCGAGCGCGTCCGTCGCGGGCACTCCTGCTTTTCTCTCTCCCAATCCCACTCTAGCCCCAAACTCTAACCCGGACGCCGACGGCAATGTCTACGCCGACGCGCTGGACAGGCTGCAGCCCCTGCAGCCCGTCCTCCGGGGCTTCAACCACCGCAACCGGAACCAGCACCGCCGCGCCGCGTGGTGGGCTCCCTTCGGCATGCTGCGGCGCCACGTCGACAGGGTCGTCGACGAGCTGCTCGAAGCCGCCGCTGCTACCGCGAGTAAGTCCAAGAGCAGCAAGAAGCGTAAGCGTAAGCGTGATGATGATGATGATGATGATGGCGATGCGGGAAGGAAGGTTAGGCGTCACGTGGAGTGGTTAAGGGACGTCTTGGTTCCCAAGTGTTACTTGTAGGTTTATTTTCACTATTCATTTCCAGATCTACTTTGCTTTTCTCTCATTCCTATTTATTGCTGCGTCTTTCCCTAAACCAAGTTGGAGATAAACATGAGGGAAAGAGTGTAACAATACGGGAATGGTAGAATAGCTACTGCTGTCCAGAGGATGTCACTATTGTATTGTATTGTATTGTATTGTATTGTATTGTATTGTATTGTATTGAGAACTAACTGGCTAACAAAAAAAAAACCCCAGGGCTTTCTCGCAGCTGACAGCAGACAACCAATTCGCCACTCTAGGCGTGGTGCTGCTCGGTGCGCTGGCACAGGTCAATGCCGCCTGCGTGAGTATACTAGGGGAAGCAGCAGGAGTCGGCCGTGAAGAAGCCGGTACATCTACTCCATATGAACTTACTAGTAGTACCACTACTACCACACATGCAAGTCAGCCCAGTATCCAAGGAGCCAAGGACCCATCTTCTCGTCCTATCGTGGCCGAGACGCCTGGCGAGCGTGGAGGCTCGGTCATTTCGCGGGATGAGGTGGCGCGAGCTGAGAAGTTGCGGAAGAAGAACATTCAAGCTGGGCGTTCCGATGCAGACAGTACTACAAGACAGAAACAGGACCACGATAATGACGCCGGAGCTATTGAGAAGCAACAGGGCCCGTCTTTAAAGGTCGAGAAGAAGGAAAAGGAGGGAGTAAAGCCAGCGAAGAAAAAGAAGGCCAAGAAAGGCGGCGACGAGTTTGATGACCTATTCAAGAACCTATTTTAAGTCATAAATGGGACAAGGTCTCCTGTAAATGCAGATATATACCCACACATATTAATCACACAAATTTCATCTCTAAGAAAATGCGCTATATCTTTTAATAGTTGAGTTAATAGTCATTGATTGGATCTATCATGCGATTCTGCATTACTATCAAGAACCCGTCTTGCAATATACTTGTGACAAGGGGCCACCACCATTGCTGCTGCTAAACACCTGAGATTAAGAACCCCTCCCCTCGCGAAGCCTCGCCAAGCCAACAAGAGACCAACTACAAACTTTTCTTTGCTTTATTCTCTCCAAGTTGTATAGTTGTTATCCACACCTTCGCGCGTCGTCCAGGGAAGTGTGTGATCTTCACCTTGGCAAAACAAAAGATCTCTAAGATCCTAAGACCGTATCAACGCCGGGTCCGGCGTAACAGAGCCGTCCTCTCTTTTAAACCCATTCGTAGTGTAAATACGTAACCCTATTCTCTCAAATCAATATATCCATCGTCTCCGGCTAATTGTTGGCGTGGGAGTAAAAATAGGTCTCTCGTATCGCGGATCCACGCCTCTAATTTCGTTACGACTGTTGGCGGTTCCTTAACTAAGATATCGAACGGTAAGACCAAATGCGTGCCCTCATGTCGCCAGAACCGGTTGCGAAGTATCCGCCTGTAGGGCTAGGAGCTACGGAAATAACCGAGTTCTTATGACCCTGAAGCATGAGCTGAGTAAACCCGGTTCGGGGATCCCAGAACTGTACGCCTCGGTCCTTGGATCCAGACATGACCCAGTTGGCATCGGGTGTGAGGGCCACGCTGAGAACAAAATCCTAACTTTGTGAGCATAGAAAGATGGCGAAAAATAATAGGAAAAACTTACCCTATGACCTTCAAAGGTCTTGACACATCGGCCACCTTTAGGGCCTGGGTTCTGTACACCTCCTCTCGGGGCAGACAACTCCCACATCTTGATGGTTTTATCCAGACTTCCGCTCACTAGGTCCTTGCCATTAGGAGAGAACGCTACGGAGTAGACACTGTCCTTATGACCTTCTGGTCCTTCAAGCCGTTCTAGGAGGAATCCTTGGTGAATGTCCCAAACGCGAACGCTCTTATCCAGCGAGCCTGCAGCTACATACTTCGTATCCGGAGAGATGGCAACAGTCGTGACACCATCTTCAATAGAAAGGGTAAGCATGTTTGTACCTTGCTCGATATCCCAGAGTCGGACGGTTCTATCACCACTACCGGAGGCTATCGTTCGTCCATCTCGAGCAAAGTCCAACGAGTAGATGTCTTGTTCGTGGCCAGCAAAAGTATTGCGAATTGTGCGAGCGGCAATATCCCAAACCTACCCTAGTTAGCACAGTGTCGAGGAATTTACACAACAAACTTACACGAATGAGCTTGTCCTCAGCACCAGTAGCTAGATACTTGCCGTCGGGGCTGAAACACACACTACGAATATACAGGTCCCCGCTGATATCGGCGTTCTCGTCCTGGAGGACGCACACTTTCTCGCCAGTGGCTACGTCGTAAATTTGAGCGGACCTGTTGCAACCAGTGGCGACATATTTGCCGTCGTGACTGAACCTCACGCAGCACACGACACTCTCGTGATTCAACGTGTGGACTAGATCAACGTCGAGCATGCGCGGAACATGTTGGTTGAAGATCACAAACCAATCATCTCGAGTCTTCTTTACGTGAGCTGGGAGGCGTTCAACATCCAAGTCACCAAGAGCGTTGTTGACCATCGGGCCGGGGTGGGGCGGTAAAGCTCTATGGTCCGGAGTCGGGTGGTTTGCTACCTGTGGTGAGGCTCCGGGGCCAGGATATGGCATTGGAGTGTTGATCTGGGGAGTGGCAGGGCCCCCCGCGGGAGGTCTACCAATGCCACGCTTGCCTGGTCCGGGTGAAGCAGTGCCTTGAGGAGGCTGTCCAGGGAACCCGTTGGGAGCCGGGCCCTGATAAGGCTGCTGGAAGGGAGGTTGTGCCGCCGGCGGGGGCGGGGGTGGAGGCGGACCTTGTAAGCCTGGGGGCGGCTGCGGGATTTGGTGCTGAGGCCCGGGAGGGGCTTGATCCTGAGGGTTGGGCTGGGGTGGTAGACCACCACCTTGACCTCCTTGGCCAGTCATTATCCCGCTAAAGAGGTTATTGCCCATACCAATTGAAGGAGGGGGAGGACCCGCAGATGGACCGCCATGTTGAGGTGGTCCAGGTATAGCAGGTTGAGGGGCACCTCCTCGCGCGGCCTCGAGTTGGCGACGAAGTAAAACCATCTCCTCTTCGTACCTATACGTAGGAAGTTAGCAGGTCGGCTTCGAGATTTGGAGGTTGCGGAGTTGGTTGCATACTTTGCCTTGATATTAATATGTTGCTGCTCCAATTGGTAAACCTTCTCACGAATGAGTTGGGCCTCTTGGACTTGTTGTTGGACTATTCGGCAATTAGTGAAACATTCCTAGTTAAATGCGAGACGTAAAAGCGCGTCTCTTTATATTAGGAAAAAAAGGTAGGTGATCACAAGTCAAAACGAGGCTTAGCTTAACAAGTGAAATATGATCACTCATCTGATCTTCTGTAATAGCTTATTTCTCGACTTACTTTGTTGCTCATATCCTTCATTAATCCGAACCTGATTATCAAACTCCGTGCGAATTTGTTCGAGGAGTTCGTTCAGGCGCCCCCCATTTTGCGGCAAGCCGCGGTGCGGGTACATAGACATTGTTAAATATGGTGTCGTTGCGCGGACAAACTATGTCGGGATTGCGGTAAAAATTAAACTTGAACGAGGCTGCGATATCGCGATATTACTATGTCTAGCTGACGATGACAATAACGATGGATAGAAAAGTCGCGGATAGTTCGATATCCTATGTAAGGTTCCTCCAGATTTTATTCAACTTGGCAAAAAGAGGTAACACCCTTCCACACGACCCCAATTGCAACGCGAGCAAGACGAGACGAGACTTGGTAGGGGTCTCGTCAGACAACAGTGGGCATAGTCGTGTGCGAAGGAAACGCGAGGATCGAAGTTGGCAGTCTAGAGCCGCAGACGCGCAATCGTGTATTGGTCGCCGTCGAACTGGCAACAACTAGATATATGATTGCTGTTATGGGACGATATTGATGAGGCTAGAAATGAGGCGTTGGTGTTGAGGAAGCAGAAAAAAAAAACAGTTGAAAAAAAAAAGGGAAGGGATGGTAGAGAAGAGGAGACGAGACCCAAGGTTGGTAGGTAATACTCAGATTTGTTTGACCAGGGCTCGGGGGCTAGGCACGAAGCTGGATTGGAACTATGACCTGTAAAGAAGTAAAGATGTACCTTTTCCTATGTAATGATGGCCAGTGGGTTCGGGCGACGGATCCATGCTACTACTATACCATGTATGCATGCACGGATTGTGAGCAAGGGGTGTGGGGCAAGCAGTGCTGCTGCAGAGACCATTCATGTACAAAATCCACTACGGTACTACATTGCATGTTCCTTGAGGTTTGGGGCTAACATATATGTATGTATGTAACTAGGCAAGTTAACTACTTGGTACTTCTTTCTTTTTTCGACTTAACCCACAGAAGGTAAACAGAATCTTACCTATTTTGGTACAGTCTTGTTTTTTTTAAGCGGGCGCCGGGTTAAGGCTGCGTGCATTATGAGTGGGGCCACGGGGATCCATTGGCAAGCAGGAAAGGGAAAAGGCAAAGCACGCCCCTTAGGTACGCGCCGATAAAGTAACTATGTACCCAGGTACCTACTTAACTTAATGTATCATCTTATGTACATAGCGTACTAGCGTACTAGCGTACGTGCATATCCCGGCACACACACGCGGGCGCTCATATGGAAGTTTGTGGAAATCGCGATTTCACGGAGTATATGGGGCATGCAAGCAGCTAAGCAGCTAAGCTACATGTACCTAGGTAGGTACACAGATGGCACCCCCACTTCGGCCAAGAGCTGGTCAGCGCTGTGGGTTAGGTACAGTAGAAACGCCGGTAGCATATATATACATTGATACATTGACAATATGCGGATGATGGGGACAGGCGTCGAATGTTAGCCAAGACCTACATATGCAACCTACCTTTTTACATGCAATGCAGATGTACGAGGCAGCATTTTTTTTTATTATTATTATTCTTTTTCTTTTCTTATTAAGAATGTGTTGCATCGTATCAGCGCCTCCTTTTTTTTTTTTTTTGTGCTCGCGCTACGTGTCTGCACAAGTACATAATCTGTAACCTTGCCAGAATTGCCACAATACACCTTGGAGTCACACAGAGAAGACTGCCATATTACATATATTACATAGTATGTACGTACAACATACTATTCCGAGGTTGGATGACAGGGGAGCAATAGGGAGCGAGCCATCAATCGATCCGGCTCGGGTAGGGAAGAGAGTGTGGAGGCATCTCGGTGTACAAACGGTCGGCGTGAGCCCAACTTACATACATTTGAACCAAGCATATGAACACTTTGGAAGCATTTCGGCTGTTTAGGCGTGACTATCTGTCCCCCACCTACTTCGACTTATGTACCTGATATATGTAGAGGCAAAATTGCAGCAATGCTACCGTGACAGGTAAGCAATATTAAAAGGAGATAAGTTGCTAAATTTTCAAACACCTGCCGTGTAGATGCTTTATTAAGTAGTTGGGACTCCATTTATAGTTAGCAGACTAGGTGCTGATCAACAACGTGCTAAGCACTTCTATATATTTAAAATAGGTAAGGTAGATAGTAGTTATGTGTAAGGTATAGGCCGAGATGTCAGCTTCTGATTATTTCGGATAGGCTTATACAGAGACTAGTATATGCGTGGTTGTGCGCATAAGAATGCAAGTGACGTTGTTGAGTCAGCCCATTCGGAATTTCAGCATGATGTTACTGAGAGGGTAAAATGTCAAATCTGCCGCTTAGGTATGACATCGTCACCTACCTATATTTAGATATGCTCGAAATTGGAACCGACTTTTCAAGCTTATTACTTCTATACTACTCTTCCCCATCACATCTGGTAGTGTCGGGGTTCCTTCTTCTCGTGTCAACGATAATGCCTTCTAGTTATTCTCGTTAATACTATGAAATATGATCAATAGGCGTAGATTGCTAGCTTACAGGTTTCATCCCAGGTTAGTGTAACATTAACAATGCCTTAATAAAATAAAACCCCGAGCCTCACCGGTTTAATATTCCTTTCATCGAGCCAATAAGCGTTGACCAAAAAGATACGTATCGGAGCCTGTACAAAATAAGTATAGGTATTCGGATGTTGTCGCCGTTTCGGAGATAGACTATCTCCGGTAACACGGCAGGGGCGCGCATAGCTAGCCCCCGTCTCGGCTGTCTCCAATAATAGGTAGGCTACCTAACTCCACACTGGAACCGACCGTGAAACAAAGTTTTACCGGTTCACGACTGGCTTTTGTCAAATGGGGGGAATTCTGTTCGGCAAAATTGATTCGTAGGGAAGTCTCGCTTATTCGGGTAGAAAAAGCACGTTACGAATGGAAATGGATATGTACCAATGTGACTTTCGGAGGCATCTTACTAAAGCTCTGTTTCAATTCCGCGCTATGGTCTGCATCATGACATAGATGGTAGGATAGGCTATCCATTGGGTTTTCTGTCACTTTAGTCTAGCCCATGCTTAAGTAATTATGTACCACTAAAGTTCTCAGAAAGAATAGGCGCAATGGCGTGTTGCTTCTATTCAAAATAGGAATAACTATACACATGAGTATACCTGACAATTCCTTGTTTTCACCGCTTAACGCCACTCTCGTTATTCTAGCCATTAGTTTTGGTCAACTCACGAACAGCTACTGATTATTATTTACGACCTAAGTAAATGAAGGTAAAGAAATAGTTATATTCAAATCTTATACGTGTATATGTGTATGCATGCTTCGAAGATTGCTTGTAACTAGTTATATTAACTAGTTAGTTAAGATAAGTATGTTTTAACTTTGACGTGTGGTAGAAAATATAACCATATACGCCGGACTGACGAAAGCTGTTTGCGCGTCCGTAGGATGTCCGCATTGGCTACCTACGTACATATGCCATGCTACGGCTAATATTATCTCTTTAAGCTAGGTTAGATCCGAAGCGCACGGCCTGGACTCCTCCCGCTCTACTTATATTCAGTTTACGCACGGGGTTTCTGTCATATGCCAAGTGTCGCTTGCTTCCTAGTTTAGAACGAGGTTGCGCCTGAAGCATCCGGTTGTTAAACGGTTATCTTGTGAGAACTTAAAAACTTGGATTAGACTCAGGGGCAGTCGGACTGCATGGGCTATCTAGGTCGTCAAGAAATATGATAAATCAACGGAAATATGAGTATTTTCCCAATCAATATGTAATCTTAGTCCTGCAGCTGCGGTATATTACATATATCTAGAGGAAAGGTACTAGTGCTGAACAGATAATCACTTTAACGCTACCCTATGCATCAATTCCCAGACGTTTTAACCCCAGATAACTCGCTTGCATATTATATGTGTGTATAATATGTCCTATCCTGGTTGTAATGGCATACATAGGATGCAGACTATTTCCTCCATGCGCGTAGAACCTGCATAGGTGCGTTTCCGAGCATTATGTTCCCTATACTTTCCTTGACTCTGACTATGTACTCTGCATGGATGCCTTGCATATAATTCCCGGTTAGATGACTGGGCCAATTCTTCCCGTTATATGCTGGCCAATACGGGGTAGTCCGCAGGCATCCTACGCCACGTACTTGCTTCCTGCTGCCTTCCAGCCCGGTGCGTGGTCTTGCGGCTATTGGCATCTGCTGTGTTAATCTGATTTACCTTCTTTTTCCCGCCCCCAACCGAGGAAAAGGGTGTATCACCTAGGACTACGAACGGCTAATTACTGAGTCAGCCGCCACATTAATCCTGACACCGCATACTGACTGACAGGTCGATGTCTGAGGAATGCCACAGCGCTACCCTCAAAGCCAACAATTTTCAGTAGTCGCTACTCCTGTGACTTTTAGTATAAACCGGACGTTAAATTTTCGTATACTGTTGGTAGGGATAGCATATGTCTAGAATTAGAGCCCCTTGAACCCTAAGCTAGTAGGCGGTTGTCCGCCTATCAGTTCAAATCTTGTTGCGAAAGCTTGTGTGGAAACGCCCCAAATAAGCATGTGTACCACGTAGGTAGGTAGGTACCTGGCTCAGCGATATTCCCCCTTATACATTATAAGGGGGAAATAACTCTCAAGCGGCTCGCCTTTCGAAATACGAGCCAGATGCAGGATTGTCTTCTTCTATAAGCCTGTCTGGGTTAACCGATGATGAGCTGTCGTCGAGAAGTGTGCTTTATTCTCGATGAGTCTCTATTAGCTAGAGGATTATCTGTAGCTAGTTCATAACTTGGACGATGGACCTTTTCGATGCTCTCAAAAATCGGAATAGTTGGATTATACCTAAAGTTTCCGTCCTTACAGGCTCATTTTTAGCAAGTCTTGCTCGCAGAATAGCCTTCGCTACCGCTGTTAGATTGGGTAAGTAATATGACGATATCGCTGCGATGCGTGCAGATGGGAGGTTGAGCATTACCCAGGTACCTAATGCTAAGCCTGGTGGGAGCCTGTCGTAGGAGAAGTTCAATGGTAAAATATTTGTATTATACCTGTGAAAGGAGATATAGAGGCGTGGACTCCTTAGGAGTTAAGAGGATCGAGCCGATATCTCGGCATGATCCCTCACAACTGATTGCCTATAGTCGCTCAAGGATACGAGGGTGATAGGGACAAGGTAATCTCATCCTCTACCCGTCTGCCATTGTCCGTTTTCGTAGTACTGTTAGGTTAAAGATGTCATTTCCACCGATGTTTCTATCACTCGATTGATGTTGAAAAGGATGTTGGTGAGAATGTTCAGATTTTCCCAGTAGAATATCGACTAGGTGGAATTTAGATCATCTTTACTGGCTTTACTGGATACATAACCGTCAAAGCTGAAAGTTGGGATAGGAATTACTAAAACTCCGTAATCGTATGTTACGACGACCCATGATGGCCAGTCGGTCATCCTATCGTACGACGATTGAAGATGGGGATATTATTGATATTCAGAATAGATCCCCGTAATTCTATCGCGTGTTGGATTGGGAATTGTACATATGTATATAGATAGGGGCCTGCCAAGAGAGATATCTTAACATAGAGCTTGAGCTGCAGTCGTACAGCTACAGTAATAAATGTTCTTCAGTAATCTAGAACTGAGCTTAGATGCGCATTCGAATTGTTGGAGTATGTAAATAACGTGTGTTATCGATTGTATTGCCCCTTTACTATTACATGACATAATTGTCTAATTTGATGTTTCGCATTGGGTTGAAACAAACGGTATTAGCTTCTACAGCTGGACGTTTCACTACATCGAATCTCCACGACTTTAGTATCATTTATCCCACTTATAAACATTTTACTCTTAAAAAGGAGAAATTAGACCAAAGAGAAGCCAAATAAAATTAACCATCTTACTTGAATTTACTGAGACTATGCTGGAACTGTGCAACGATATCAATAAGGTCGACAGCTAGCTTATGTATTTGCATCTATTGTCTGTGCACCATGACCCCAGGAAAGCTTCGCGTCCTCCTCGCGTTTCATGTGTCTGTTTGAGGACTAATACCAAGGAGATCCTCCATCCTGTTTGGTCAATGAAGCGCTGCCATGTAACACTTCGAAGCGTTCTGAGACGCCGATGCTGTAATACTCGCGATGAGTTTAATGGATTTCCTTCGTATTGCCAACCAAGGAAGATCCTCTGCATGCACCGAGAATCATTTCAGGGTCTCTGTTTTCGACAATAGCTTCTAGCGACTTGGCTTATCGTATATACTATGGTATTAGTAGATCTCCCCTGATTTTCAGAGCAGGGCTGTAAAATGGCCGTTTCTTAATCTGTAATTACCTTGCTCGTTTCAATTTCTTCTCTTCTTGTTTAAACATTTTTGCTTTCTGTTGTAAATTTATCGTCATTCATTTCTTCGCACCAGGTGTGCCTTTCTATATTGTTTTATTGTTCTTATTATTACTATTATTACTATTATTACTATTATTACTATTATTACTATTATTACTATTATTACTATTATTGAATCGCAATGTCAAAACCATATCACTCGGTCGCTCTAGACGAAGAGCCTTTCCTTGCTAAGGAAGAAGGGGTAGTAGATGAGAAATGGACCGAAGGCAAAGAGAGTAATTCTATATTGGACCGCCTGGACAGATTGAGTCCACATTGGGCCTGGTTAGGTCATGCCGTTTTATTATCACTTTCCGTAACATTCTTCGCCTTATCATTCTGCTCGAAAGCTACAAAAATAACGGACGCGGATTATACGGCGAAATTCTCAGCCTGGTGTATGTTGAACCGAGACCACTTCGTTTTTGACCCATCTAACAACGTGAATAGCACCGGCTGCTAGTGCTGTGAAGTACGAGACACAACATTTCGACTTACCCCCCTTTACGGAAGGTCCCTTTGTTGGGATGGGCGATGATGTAGATGCGGCGTGGGATGAGATTTCGGTTGGTATGTCTTAGATATAACTGACATTTGGAGGTAAATATCTAACAGGAATTATAGTTGGCGACACGATGATATCTCGCGATGAGATGGTAAAACTCGGCCTAAACCCTGAAACTTCCCTTGCCATCACCGACCCCAGAGATGGGAAACCCGGCTACCGAGTCGCGATCGAGGTGTTCCACCAACTGCACTGCTTAAATCTATTACGACAGAACGTATATAAAGAGTATTACTCACCGTTAGGGGGAGACACATCTGATGCGCCTGAAGATCTGACAGGTCATCTTGACCACTGCATCGATGCGCTGCGACAATTTGTCATGTGCCAGGGCGACGTGGGCGTTTTCAGCTTCAACTATCCGATGGGCGATGAAGACCCATGGCCGAACTACAGCACGCCTCATACATGCAGGAATTTCGACAGCATCCGGCAATGGGCTGTCGACCATACAGTTCCGAGGGGACCTGACGAGCCGGAGCACTAAGACTTCAAATAGAATAGATACCTTGTATATACTTACATAATAACAAAGTTGTTGAATGAGCGATTTTATCTTTTATAAAAACATCATTAAAACCGAGCGTCGGAGACGAGTAATAAGTAGTATTCATCCTATGATGTGAGACAACTGCCGTAAACTGTAATGAGCCACATTATGTGAACATTGACGTAGCTTGGGGCGACAGAATCACTTGATCTATGAGGTCAATTTGAAGAACGAGCTGTTGTTTGTTGTCAGGAAGCTCGCTCTGTACCTTGGCTGCCTCAATGTTGTATCGGATATTGGAGATACATCATAGTAGATGACATGACATCGCCGAGCCGGAGTGATACCGGCGGTGCAAGCAGAAATATGTAGGAGCCACTAGGTAATCTCCAGTTAGGACCTTCTGGACCTTCCACATATGCGGAGCGATACGGAGGTACACCGAAATACGAATACGAAGACCAACTAACAGATATGCCGCTAGGGCGGAATGAAAAGTGGGTCATCTGCCATTTCCGCCTTATCAGATCGAAAGCAGTGAGCCGATTTGCAGTGTTTTTGCACCAGTCTCACAGCCCAAAGAGGCTAACGGCCTATTACGTATGGCGAGAGGGTGGAGAAAGATTTGAGTTACCGCTACTCTATTCAGAACCCAGGGTTTTGGAGACTCGGAAGCTTGGGATTCCAGTGGTGTCATGCAGCCAACCAATCAGAAGCCGATTTGCATAACGCTCTTTGACTCCTATTTCCTCCTTTTTTGGTATATCAAATTTGCTACTTTGTACAGATTTGGATTGATATGACATCTTGAATTTTCGAATTCCGAATGGGCCGATGTAAGTCGAAAGATGAAAGATGAAATGGTTCGACGTTGAATAAATAAAAAGCAGAATCATTCCTCTTCGTAGTTATTATATTATTTTATATTTTATATATTACACAGTCACTTACATATAAAACTCGGTCTCACTACATAAAGGGATATAAGGGGGAAGTGGCTAGCTTTAGGTACACTACCCCTTTTAATTGGCGGCAAACTTTATCGATTGCACTTCTAGTCAGGAACAAAAAGGCAAAAGGGATCCACCTTTACTTGCTCCGATTCAAGTCTATCTAAAATCCGAGCCCTTGTCAAAAAAAAAATAAAAAAAAAAAATCCCAATTCCCAGTCCCCCAATCGAGAATCAAGCCATCCCCACGCCGCGACTCGCGAAATTGCATATCAAAGCCGACCCTGGCCCTTACGAGAATCGATAAATTTCTCTCATATATTTGTTGCCATCACCCTCGTTTTTGCGGTTCTTCCTAAATTCTTGTGCGCCCATTCTTTGCATCTCGATCGTTATTCAAGATGGATGTCGTGCTTGAAGTCGCAGATACCTTCGCGGGAGATTACATCTACTCCCAACTCCTTCCATTACACCCGGTTGCTCCCCACGATCTCCCAGATGGTGTCGCCAACTCCACCCAGACTCTTTCATCATGGAAGTTCAAGTCGGCGAACCCTTACTTCCAATTCGAGCCCAGCGAGTACGCATATATGAGTGCTTGGGATAGGGATAATGTATACCGCCAGAGCATCTCGCTATTCTTCATCACATGGTTTGTGAAGCCTCTCCCTTCCACTGAGTGTTGTCGTCTATGTTCAATTAGCGCTAATATGGCTTTAGGATCTTTGGGTTCCTCCTGTACTTCCTATTCTCGACCTTATCCTACGTATTCATCTTTGATAAGCAGACATTCAAGCATCCCAAGTACCTCAAGAACCAGATGTGGCTCGAGATCAAGCAGACGATGAAGTCGATGCCCGTAATGTCGGCTCTGACCGTTCCTTTCTGGGTTGCCGACGTTCGTGGTTTTACCAAGCTATACGACATTCCCGCCGATGGACCTGGTATGTGGTACGAGATTTTGCAGTACCCCTTCTTCATCTTGTTCACCGACGCCTGCATCTACTTAATCCACCGAGGCCTACACCATCCGTTGGTCTACAAGCACCTTCACAAGCCTCACCACAAGTGGATCATGCCCACTCCCTACGCTTCTTATGCCTTCCACCCGGTTGACGGCTGGTCGCAATCGCTTCCGTATCACGTCTTCCCCTTCCTGTTCCCCTTGAACAAGTTCGCCTCTGTTGCCTTCTTCGTCTTCGTCAACTTCTGGACCATTATGATCCATGACGGCGAGTACATGGCCAACAGCCCCGTTATCAACGGTGCCGCTTGTCACACGCTGCACCACCTGTACTTCAACTACAACTATGGCCAGTACACCACTTTCTGGGACAGGCTGGGTAACAGCTACCGCAAGCCTGATGCCGACCTATTCGAAAAGGAGAAGAAGATGGGCGAGGCGCAATGGAAGGCGCAGGTCAAGGAGATGGAGAAGATCGTGAAGGAGGTCGAAGGCGAAGATGACCGCAGCTACGATGATGGAAAAGCCAAGAAGAACAATTGAGCGCTTAGGCTATGAATTGTTCTGAAGCAGCATCATATTCTCGATACGCGAGAACCAGTTGACTCGATGTATAACTGGAAAGATCATTTGGATTTTGATGCAGATAGAAGCAGCACAATGTTGTGCGAGGCGGAGATTTAATTAGTGCTAGTCGCACAATGGAGGATTGTACATAATTGGCAGAATGCTGGGCCCTCTAATGATGTGATGGCGTTCGGGGTATTCCAGAAAAGGGGGCATTTGGGACCAGTCCTATTCTGGCTTAAAACTTGGAGTCGAGTTCCAAGTCACAAAGCCCCCGTAGATGGAAGAAGAGGCGACTCTTGTCCCGTCGTTACCTTTGATAAAATAATGGATGGATGGATATACTACATATATAATGACCAAAATAAACCTAATGTTCTATGAATTGGCTTTCTAAGTTGAGATGATGACGTTGCTTGTACGTGGTGCGAATTTAGATTCTTGGATTATGCTTGGAGAATGTATAGCCCGTTGTAGTGAGACTTTGTGTGTGGCATTGAAGGTTTCTGTACTTGTGACGATTTTATATATTTCCTACGGTCCTACGTGGTACTGCTTTAGTGGTTTTATCTTTTGTCCTACGACAGAAGAGATCTGCTATGAGATCAGTAAAACTGAGACCTGTGAACCCAAATGATCATCTAGTGGTCCATATAAGTTATGGACGTTAAGCTAGCTGAGATGGACATAATGTAGATATTGGACGACATTGGACGACATTGGACGAGACTAAACACTAGAGTCAAAAACCTAACTTAGTACCAACCAACTAATAGGTATATATATAAGTTGACTTCCATTGCTTGCATGATTTTTTTTTTCTTTTCTTCATATCACATAAACGAATGCACCGAGTGGCATTAGGCTTAAACCTTAAACTTCAGAATTGTATTGAGATAAGAAAATTGTGGTGGGTTGTAGATTTCGAACAATCCATTACTGTTCTCCGTAGTTATAGTCGTAGTCCGCGACTACATAAGAAAATGAGAAATGCTTCAATGTGAAACTCCTTGCTGTTGCCGAAGAATATACCGGAGCACACGATATCAATATTGTAGTTTTAGTAAGGCTGGATATCGGGCTGGGAATTCTTATCCCACTGTCGCAAAAGCAAAAGCAAATACCCCCCCACCAGCGAATAAATCCACTTCCAAAAACGCCGTCGCAAAGTAAGGAAAATGCGCGAACGCTTATCGCGATGAATATAGGTCGGTCCATAACCCCCCGGTAAACACTTACCATCCGTCCATGGGTCCCCAATGTCTACGCTGGCAACCAACCAACCAGCCCAAGACACCCGTCCGTACTAACACAATCACATAATATACACACGCCCACAAGCCCATACACAAAGCAGGGCGGGACACAACCATCGCATCGGCAAACCGACTCGCCTCCTCTTCCTCCCTCTTGCTTACGAGAAACTGACAAACTTGGGATCCTTGGGCCTGCCGTCCGCCGCGATGCCATTCGCGCTAAAGCGCTGCTCCATGTAGACCCTACGCGCCTCATCAAACCGCATGCGCCGCTTCTTCATGATCGCGAGGATCTGGGCCTTGGCGTCGTCGTCGAGACCCGCGCGGGCGTCACCCCCTTCCACGTTCGCGCCCAGGTCGAAGGTGCTGCTCGACAGACCCGCTTCGATGTCGCCGGCGAAGGACCCGGGCAGCCGCGCGTACAGGTGCGAGCGGCCCGGGAGAAGCGGGATCCAGTGGGTCCGCGTTAGGTAGAGGATGGTGCCGGTGACGAGCACGGCGAAGGATAGGGAGTACAGGAGGTATGGCATTTTCGCGGTAACGGTGATTGTAGTAACAAAAGAAGTACCTTGGATCGATTCGCGTAGTTATGGGGTTTCGCGGACGGGAGTGATGATGATGAATAGGTGGTTTGCGCTCGCGCGTGGTGGATTAGATAGATGGGTATCACAGTCGGCGGGTGTGGATTGAGGCAGCCGATGGTGGGTTTGGTGGATGATTTCGAATGCCAGAGTTTCAGATCAGTAAGTTAAAAGAGGTTGTGGCTACCTAAAAGGTTCAGAAGGACAGAGGAAAAGAAAACCAGAAAAGGAAAGAAGAGTGAATGAAGATTTGCAATTGCGAAAAAGAGGTGAGCTAGAAGAAGTAAAAGTATCGTGATTAATTTTTCAAGATGAGGACCATCGGAAGAAACGGTCTTCTCGCAATCGAAAGCAGTCCGAAGTTGTTAGTGGAATGGGGAGGTGGATCGTGTGGTCCCGGCCGTCTTAACCGGACTGACGACACAATTGCAGGCGTTAGGCTGGCTTATGGAGGCGCAGAATGGGCGAGATACATCTCTAATGTGGCTCGTGCGTCTTACGTGTTCCCTCCCCCGTGTTTTAAAGTGGCAGAGTGGGCAAGATTTAATTGATGTCAGCAGCATCTTCAAGGTACAAAGATACAAGTATATATCCGCAATATCGTATCTAAGTATAGGTAGACGCTAATACAGATACGGCCAATTAAGCGATTCCCACACTCGTCCATTTGCGCTCGTGAACTTTTCGAAATCGTTTGCAAGGTCGACAACGATAGAGTAGAACTCCGGTCCATTGAAACTTCCTCATTCCCGCGAATCTCACGATCCCGACCCGTATACAAAATGGCCACCACCAACGTCTCCGCAGACCTCGTCTGGGAACTTGTCCGTAAGTTCTAGGCCTAAATTACGAGCTCGATCGACTACGTTTTTGGGGTGGCAGAAGCTGATATTTTATAATTTTGATGTAATGCAGGCAACAACAACTCCTACCTCGTCAAGCGCAAGGAGTCTGGCGGCATCCAGTTCTCCCGAGACCCTCTTAACTTGACCAACGTCCACAGCCGCAAGGTAAGGATATCATTACAATTTTGGGGGGTTATGTGAAAATCTAGAAATTTAGCTAACACGAAATTAGTATGCCGGATTCGTGAACACCAAGGTATGATAAAATATAAAATATAGCGAATATATTACGACTCTATATACCAGATAGAGACTTACGATTGGGAAACTAGGCCATCGGTGTCCAGCCCGCGGAGAAGAACGGCGTCAAGGTTATCAGCAAGAAGGAGTCGGCTGTCCAGCAGCCCGCTAAGTCTACCACCGAGGTCACCCACAGCGGCGGCCGGGGCACACGAAAGTCAGTTTTTCTCGGATATTTACGTTTTAATGGTTAAGTATAAGTCGGGTTACTAACATACACAACTACACAGGATCTACAAGACCGTTGCCACCAAGACTGCCAAGTACGGTTACCGACCCGACCTCCGTGAGGCCGCTGTCTCCCGTGTCTCTGCCGTCCGCCAGTCCCAGCGGGAACCCAAGCCCACCCCGAGAGGAAGCCCCGAGGCGCTAAGGCCAAGAAGGCTGCCGCCCCTGAGTCGTAAGCGCTCTCTAGCTAGGGAGGTGATGGATGGAATAACTAGGTAATGACTGCAGAGATAAGGCCGGCCGGTAGATAAGGCATATGCATTTTTGGTAGTCAATCCAAATTCCAAAGGCGTCTGAGGAAATCCTTCAACGAAAAATGCCTCCTTTTTCTGTATGATTCGAATCGTGCCTCGCATGCTGCCTGTCACGTATGGCCTCTTTAAAGCCGATCAGACGAGATAACTCCAGTCTAATCCGGTATAACTACCCGGGTAATCCTACCTAAGTAGTCTTGGTGGCGGTCGGCGGGTGCGGTGTATGCGGCAGTGAAACCGAGCTTATAGGCACAGTACGTGTAGATATGGGTTGAGTTATTTTACTACTCTCGCATCGTCCGTTACATACATGTATACCACCTGTACGTGTACCATGTAGCTAAGGTAAGGTACCTTAGCTTGGCAATTAAGTTAGGGGTAAGCCGGAAGAAGCTTCACACTATTAATCACGAGTAAATTGTTCTATCGGCTGCTGCTTGTCTTTCTCTTGTAAAGCCGTAAAAAGTATGAGAAAGCCATTAAAAGTTGAATGAACTTGATTTTATCCCGTCCGACCTTGTCCGATACCGAAAAGCGAACCTCGGGAAATGGCTATGATGCAAGCTGCCACGAGCAATATAAGGAATTCCATTCCGGACAATAGCCTCGGGTTAGAGGAATAAGTACGGACTGGGCATTTGATAAACGCTAGCTGGGTACCGACGATGGGTCACCTTGATGGATGATAGATACTAGTAATAAGATATTTTAGTATTTCGCAGTTAATTCATACTATCATCGGACATAATCCACCCTTGCTATTAAATGTTATGTAGTCATGTAGACCTGAGATGCTCAAGAAACAAACTTTCATGCATGTGGTTTCAGCATGTACCTAGGTAGGTGCCTGTACAGTATACGGCGGAAGAACTAAAAGAGTCACGAACGTGCCTGCCGAAAACAAGATCGAGAATAACCAATCAAAGAAGGAGCATTGCTTCGTAGTCGGAACATGATTGGTTCCTGCAGGCGCGGGATTATGTGAATGTTCTCTTACCTTTGGTGGGATAGCAAGAACACAATGAAGGTAGGCACGAAGGGGAAATGGTGGGGTAGCGCCAAACAGCAATAAAGCTAAAGTGGATTCCTCCCCTCTACATCTCTACATCACAGTCCTTCTGCCCCGCCTTCTTGCGTATCAACTCAACTTTCCCGATTTCATCATCCTTGGTACCCTACATACATTTTAAACAAGGGTGAGTAGCCTCTCCCGTCTTATATCTTCACTTGCCCATTGTCAAAAAATCTCTCCCTTCTCTTTTTATATTTTACCGACTTGATTCTCCCTGCCTGGAGCTGGAAATACTAACATACATCCCTTATTTGGTGTCTTAGTCTTTTAAACCATTTACCCCACCTCAACCTCTAAATCGCGACCATGGTTAAAGCTGGTACGAAGCATGATATCCGGACCTAAGTTTGAAGAATATCCCGTACTGATGAGCAATTAGTTGTTGCCGGCGCCTCTGGCGGTATTGGCCAGGTTTGTCACTATCCATTCCGAAAATACTAATGCAAGAGCTTTGAAGCTAACAAAAAGCAGCCTCTGTCCCTTCTTCTCAAGCTCTCGCCCCTCGTTGACGAGCTTGCCCTCTACGATGTCGTGAACACCCCTGGCGTCGCTACTGATCTCTCCCACATCTCCTCGACTGCTGTAAGCAATCACTACCAACGTAGCACAGAATAACAATTATGAACTCTGACACGATATATAGAAAGTCACCGGCTACCTGCCCAAGGACGATGGCGGCAAGCTCGCCTTCAAGGATGCGGACATCATTGTCATCCCCGCCGGCATTCCCCGTGAGTTTTTAATTATTGCCTCAAACACGGTGTAACATAATAGCTCATATAACTATAGGCAAGCCTGGCATGACCCGTGATGACCTTTTCAACATCAACGCTGGAATCGTCAAGGGCCTGATCGAGATTGCTGCCGAGGTCGCTCCCAAGGCCTACATCCTCGTCATCTCAAACCCCGTCAACTCCACCGTCCCCATTGCCGCCGAGGTCCTAAAGGCAAAGGGTGTTTTCAACCCCCAGAGACTGTTTGGTGTCACCACCCTCGACATCGTCCGTGCCGAGACCTTCGTCGCCGAGATTGCTGGCAAGAAGACCGGCTCTGAGCTGACCGTCCCCGTCGTTGGCGGACATTCTGGCGAGACTATCGTCCCTCTTTTCAGCAAGGTCAGCCCCAGCGTGACAATCCCGGATGACAAGTATGATGCGCTCGTCAACCGTGTTCAGTTCGGTGGTGACGAGGTCGTCAAGGCCAAGGATGGTGCTGGTTCCGCCACCTTATCTATGGCCTTCGCCGGATTCCGGTAAGGTCTATCCTTTTTATTTTCTCAGAAACGACGACTAACTATGTCCCAGCTTTGCGGAGAAGGTGTTGAAGGCCGTCAAGGGCGAGAAGGGTCTTGTCGAGCCCAGTTTCGTCTACCTCAAGGGTATCCCTGGTGGTGAAGAGATTGCGAAGGCCACTGGCCTAGAATTCTTCTCCGTCCCTGTTGAGCTCGGAGTAGGTGTTCCCCAAGTTCTATTAGTAAAATTGCGCTAACCATGCTATAGCCCAACGGTGCCGAGAAGGCCACCAACCCCCTTGCTGGTATCACCGAGAAGGAGAAGTCTCTGGTAGACGTTGCCATCCAAGGTCTAAAGACCAACATCGAGAAGGGCATCAGCTTCGCTCACAACCCCCCTCAAAAGTAATTACCCCCTTGATTTACCCCCGGATGTTTTTGCCTCCGTGAAGGCCTGGCACGGCTGCTATGTAATGTGTTTTATCACGGAGGCATTTGCCCATAGGTTTGGCGTGGTTTATAGAAAAAGTCAAACCAGACAGTTGAGCAATAATTGAGACCGAATAACTGATCCTATATGATTGCATAGGTTGTAGGAGTGTCGTAGTCGCCCTGAATAGAGCCTGTCCAGGTCTCTCTATCGTGTCCCATCCAAGTCCGTTTCAAGAAGATTTTTAGAGGAATCTCCGGGATTAATACACCGGTATGAAGGGTTTCGTCTAAGGAGGGCCGCGCTGGGGAAGCTGGATAGGCAATACTTTCTGCTGACGGGATAGGATGGAAGGGTGAAGAGGGTATATTAGGTGCGAGGCGGACCTTTGCGCGGAAATAGTAGATGCTTAGCACATCGTCTTGTAGATATCAACAACAGTAACAGACCAAACACCTAAACGCCATTACTTCTAAATGCTAGACCCCAGCCTTCCTGTCCTTTCTTTTACGCCGCTGCGCCTTTAGAATTCCGGTAAACGGGCTCCTATGGATGCCGTCGTAATACTCATAAGTACCCAGGCGATCTACCTAGATAATAGGTTACATGAAATAAGACAGCAAGACCTCGTTATTGCTTAGCAGGCACAGTCTTGATCTGGAAGACGGCGCCAGGAAGCTCGTTCGTCTCGGCTTGTACGGTGGCGGCGATGCCCATGGCTGCAAGGGCGCCGCGGATGATGCCGCAAGGGAACCAGAGGAACTGGAATATGTGTTAGAATACAACGGATTTCGGTATGATTGCGTAGTTTGGCGAGAGGAGGTAAGGGGAGGGAATGTCATGATAGAAAGAAGGAGGGGGTATAAGTAAGAAAATAGCACTTACGGGCTGGGCCCTTACGACGGCATGTCCGCCGGCATCGGCACTCATGCGGGAGAGGGGGCGGAAGACGTTGTCGGTAAGCACGTAGACGCCGCGGTGGTTGGTCTTGAGGTTGTCGACCTGCTTCTTGAAGACGAGCATCCACAGGTCCTTGCAGATGAACTTGATGGCGTCAAGCGTGTCGTTGAAACGCGGGCGATCGCGGGAGAAGCTGTGGTGTGGATTTGTTTGTTAGCTTTGGGGAACAGTACAGAGAGGCAGGGAGGGGATGTACCGCTCAACAAGGCCCAGTCCAACTCTATAACCCAATCCGTCCAGCCTGAAGAACACCGCGTCCCGCTCCTCGTCCTCGTCTAACTTCGCATATCCATTTGATGCTCCCGCTCCCGCTCCCGCTCCCGTTCCCGTCTCTCCGCCATTCTCCCCGGACTCAGGCGCATCGAGCTCGTTCGCGACGCGATACGCCATGGGCACCAGCTCGATCATCAGGAAGTCTAGGCATGATGTGCTTAGGAACGAAGCGTTCGGGTCTGAGGCGTTGAAGGGCGGGAGGGGTTGGTCGAAGGACGACATCTTGTCTTGTTTCGCCTTAGGTATCACTAGGTAGGTAATCACCAGGTATCTTTCTTTCTCTCTTCTTTATTGTGACGTATGAGTAACGGCGGTGATTATTGTATTCTCGACCCTCAATACCCTAGGTATACTCCTAGGTCTTCCTTCTAAGGAAGTCTCGCGGTAAACTGGAGGTGCTTAAGACGCAGTGTTCCGCGGCGCATTGGCGAGTTCGGTCGCGGATTAACGGTTCGGCTATCGTATCTGGTACTTTAAATTATACTGATTTCTCAGTAACTGTTATGATCCGTCGTGACCTCGCTGTTGCTTCGTGGTACATGTACAAGTTACTGGTAGCTTAGAAGCTCGAGGCTGAGAATAGTGGGACAGGGCTGAAGCTGTTGGATTTCGAGATGGGGTTGCGTAGGTACCTAGGTACCTAGTAAGTGGGTTTGTGCCTTGGCGAACACAGGTACCTAAGTTTATTTTAAAATACGCTTAAATGCATAAAAGCAATATTTATCGATTCAAGCACCATAAGGTGTTATACGCTATGATAGAAGTCCTATAAATCACACGGCAAGAGCTAAGTAATCCTCTGCCAGAACATGTTTGCTGTATCCGTTTTTCATTCACTTTCAAACGGGAGTACCGGTTAGGGACTTATGGTCCACCGAATCCAACCGTTTAGCTTTGGTCCTCTCCATCACAACTCCTGCTATGTGTAGCCTCCCGTAAAGCAATAGGTATTTCCACCCTCAACGCCGATGTGACCATCCCGCTCCTATCATACCCGCACCTTGCTTGCACAAGGGGATGATCGCATTCTATGTACAGAAAGAACTGGGGATGGAGAGGCGAGAAAACAAGAAGAAAAGGCTCCGCATTAGGCTTCCAATAATGCCGAATTCCATGCCGCAAGGTATGCTCTTCATGAAAACGTCGTAATATCCGTCGTCATAGGGAGAATCCTCTCCTACTCTGCGCGACAGGTAATAAACCCCTAGTGCTAACCAATCGCCTAGTCTCGCAGAAGTGTTCTCATCCACTCTTGCACAAATTCCATTGTTTGATGCTGTAAAATATCCACTGCGTCGCGCGACCGTGGCGAGCAGGGTGTATCTTCCTAGTAAGCGTTGTATGCAGGGGGGTAGTTCAGACCGTTGGTCTGCCCTAGATTTTGGCGCTTTGGAGGGCGAACGATAGGCTCATCATCCTCATCGCTACTGAGTGTAAGATCGATAACCTCCGCCGGCCGCTTGCTGCTACCCGACCTCTGCGTATTTGGAGTCTCTCGAAGGCTGCCGTTCGGCGTTCCGCCACTAAGAAAAGAGCGACTCGGTGTGCCTAAGGCAGTTCTAACGCCACCCATTAAAATACCGGTTGTACCGTTGCCAAAAGCGTGAGTATCGGAGAGAATTGATATATCATCATCGTCCTCTATCTTGGTACCGTTAGGAGGCCGGGATCGGGTTGGTTCTGGTTCTTCCGACTTTACTCTCCACTGACCATCCGGCTCAATGGTAACTTGCTCACACGACTCGGGCGTGTTCTCCAGAACCTCCTGGACGTATTCGTCTATCGCTAAAGTGTCAAATGGCGCAGATTTAGAGCAGACCGGACAACTCCAAGTTGGACCTTGTTCTTGGAGCTGCATAAATGAGTTCGCATCAAAACACTGAATATGATTGCAAGTTATTCCTCGACAGGGAACCTTTAATCTTGCGTAACTAAGCGGACACTTCAGGGACAGGTTCTGCGAAGTCGCTACTACATCTGGATCGTTGGCTTTCTTAGAGACTAGAGACAAATTAGCATGTCTTCATATTAAAGGTGACTCATGCCGTACTCTCGCGAATGACCGAAGCTTTAGAGATCTTCTTCGCTTTAATCATCGTGACTAACTCATCGATTGGGTGTGTCTTGCATACGTATAAGGCTAGGTAGAACTTCTGTTCCAAGGCTTGTTAGCGGGAGAGATACAAAGCAAGCAGAGTTACCACTTGGTGCCCGGGGGTTGACTCACTTGAGTCCCTTTTGAAGCTTTAGGCTTCCGTACCTTAGTAGTCAGAGCGTACGTAAACTCGACCTTGTTAGTATAGTTGGTTTGCTTCAGTCTTAAAAAGGGGGTAATATCCACGGGATGAGTTGACCCTGGTTTATTCTTGAGGCCTCGAAGATTGTGCTTCACGTCATCGTCATTCACCTTGATTTCCGACTGGTGAGGGAACTGAATATCCTGAAGCCCCATATTTTCGCTTCCACAGAATACCATGAGTTTAGTAGGTAGGTAGGTTGCGCAGCGCCCGAGATCGGGATAATCGCTGGCCTTCAGAGTGATGGTGATAGAATTCCGGTGGTTGTTCATAACTAAGAAGAAAATGTCAGCCGGGTCAACAAGAGAGAGGGATGGACCTCTCGTAGGAGTACCATACCAGGACACGTGTGAAGCGGACCAATCCTCTTTTCGATAGTGTAGAAGGGTGTATTTTTAAAGATATTATCCGAGTGAATCGCTCTAGAAGGAACGAGATACCCAGCGCCATTCCCGGCAACACTAGCTCCGCCGTTGGTATAGCCGTGACTCGGTTGAGGCATACTGGAACCTGCTGGTTGGTATGAGCCATACGCGTTATAGTAAGGATTGCGACCCTGAGGATGTACGCCCAAACTGGACGGAGGAGCCATACTCTGTGGACCAGAGTTTCCTCCTCGGATGTTCAATATCGTCTCGCGTATCGCGTTATAGTTCGTGGGGTCGGACTGGTAGTTTTCGTGGAGCGCTGTAAGGTAGATGTTAGTTATCGGTTAAGTAATGTCGTCTGAAGATATGGAGGCGAATATAGAGAAGATCGCGTAGAGTAAGTAGTTGAATAGGTAGAGGTGAAGAAGGTGACAGCGACAGATATAAGAACAACGAATAGAATATCTTGTCTCATATGTTATTGCTGCCTTGGAAACCATTCCATAGGTATTCCATAGGTATTCGATGATATTCCCGTATTTCCTATATTCAAGACTATGTACCATCTTTTACTAACCATTCTTGATGCGATTCTGCAAATCGGCCTTGACCCCACTTGTTCTTAATCCATGGGATGAACAGATGTGTTGTAACTGTTTATTAAGCAGGGTGGCTATGATTCGCTCGAGAGATCGAATATCGGGGTTGTTGGAGGACATGGTTACTACCGTCTCGCAAAGTAGTCAGGGCAGTTAAGGCAGTTAAGGCAGTTAAGGCAGTTAGGGCTGTCAGGGCTGTCAGGGCAATCGCAGTCGCAGTCGCAGTTGCACGTTGACCAAACGAGCCGCCTCATGAGGAAGGCTCGAGGTGTGCGGGAAGGTACCAAATTTCGCTGCAAGGCTGGGCCAAACAGCCTGAGTCCCCCCCCTATGCCGTATGCTAGGTACCTAACGTACTGCGATAGGTTTCTCTCACTCACGACAAATCGCGCCCTACACAATACCCCCCCGGTTAGCTCGAGCTTAACTATAGGTACTTCGAGCTATGGTCCAAAGTTGATAAGTTGGTATCGCTATTATGTACCCAAGAATTGTAAATTGTTGTTCCAATAATAAGCGATGTCGGGAATGTCAGCTCCAGCAGATTTGTCAACGGAGAAAAGGTACGGGGCTTTTGGAGGTGCTTGCGACGTTCTAGGTACTCGGCGGCTGATAAGTGAAGTATCGCTCCTATGAAAGAAAATTCACCGCCTTCCGCATTAAGCAGATAGCTGTAAACTTTACCTAAGGTACATAATTCGACCACTTAAAAGTACCTACTTTTTAATTATGTACATTCTGTACCTACATGTAGTACGCGCATCCCGCTACCCTTGTTACCTTGTGCTAGGTAGCTTCTATCTTAGCGGGATCTACGGCAAGGCTTAATCTATCGCCCCACCAACCCTTCCAATGGTGCGGAGCATTCAAACCCGTCTAAAAATTATTTTCTTTCTTGTTCAACTATCGAATTCGCCATCGTTGATACAACTGTACAAGTCAAGATATTTACGGTAAGTACGCTCCCACCCGATAATAACTTTTAACTTAGACAGAGTTAAAGTTATTTTGTTCAGAGTTTTGTCTGATTTCCCTGTACTCACTCCAATTTATACTAATTCTTCTCAAGTCTTGCAAATCTACCCTCGAAGGATCTCTATAAATCTATCCCACCCTTCCAATTCCTTTCCAGCAATGGCGAAAAGCTCCCGCGCCAGTACGCGCAAGGCGAACAACCAGCGCCTGAAGGCCAAGGTCTTCGGCCCCGTCGAGGCAGCCCGAGCCGAGCGTCTCTCCGCTAAGCTCCTCGAATTAGCAGCACAACCTAAAATTCAACCCGAAGAATCCGAGATGAAGATCGAGGAAGAAACTGCTAAGACGGAAGACACTGCTGCGGCGGCGGATGCTGATAATAGTAAGCACTGGTCTCGGACCCCGCGTAGCACGTTTCACAGTCCCACTAACAATCATGTCGTAGCGATGGACGTTGACAGCGCCAAACCCACGAGCAAGCGCAGCGACAAGAAGCGCATTGAGAAGCGGAGGAAGACCAGCAAGATCGTATTCCCCAAGTACGGTGATAAGAAGAAGACGAAGAGACGCTAGATACGAGACATATCAAAAAGGCTGGTTGGTGTGATTTGCATTGTTAGGCGTTCGGTTCTGCTTGGTAGTACGTAGGTATATCTAAGTCTATACTTGGTTCCCACAATGATACCCTTCCTGGAGATATCACAACTCGCTATTCACGTGATCCCCGATTAACACAGGCGTCGCATTTGTAGCCGGTATTGTAGCCGGAGGAGCCTGTGTAGTTGGAGGGGTTAAAGCAGCCGCTCCTGTACCCGCGTCCGGAATTGATGGAGACGCAATGGCAGTAGGGGTAAAATTTAAAGGTGCAGCCAATGCGCCAGCTTGATTTGAGGGTGGAGCTGGTGCTGGTGTCGGCGTTGGAACTGGAGTAACCAAACTTCGGGTCTCAGTTGTAGGTGTATTTGGCGTGGCATTTACAAGAGGAGATGCCACATTTGTGGCCGTAGCCGGTTCTTTTGGCTCAGTAGATGTAATTGGTGTAGTCGGTATAGTCGGTGTAGCGTTCTTATTCGGCTCCGAGGCGTCTTGCTTGGGATCCTCGGGGGTATCTGTTTTCTTCTGCGGACCCGGTGCGTCTGGGTCCAAGAATCGAGCTGGTACGCCAGTCGCTGCGTAAGATCCGCTGCCCATCCACGCTCCGGCCAAGCGGCTCCATCTATACTCGCCGCGCCAGAGTTTCTGTATCTCCCGGAATGCATAGGCGTTGTAATACGGCAGCCCAGTCTTGGGATCCTTATAGCGTGCCGGGTGATTAGTGATGACACAGCGGGGGGCTGGTGTCGGTTCTATATAACTTTAGTGTCCGAATAAGAGGGATAATATAACAGGGGAATGACTTACTGCTCAACTTAGCCATGTCCCTACCAAACAGGATCTGATTCTGGACGGCTTTTTCCTTTATGGCATTCTCATTGAAGTTTTGTAGTATAATGCAATTTCGCGTGGCTTTACCATTGGCAGGCGGTGATGGTGGCGGAGGTGGCGGGGCTTCTTTAGGTTGATGTCTTTGGGCATTCGCCTTAGAGGATTTGGTGATCCCAAGAGGAGTTTTCGGAGTATATCGAGACGCTGGAGTAGACTTCTGCGCGGGTGTGGGTGTGGGTGTCTGAGCAGGCCTAGGAGGTAATGTGGATGTAGGTGTAGAAGTAGATGGAGGTGGAGGTGGAGGTGTAGGCGCAGAAATTTGTCCAGTTTGTGGTAATGGTTGGATAGGGTGAACTGGAGCCGACATGGGAGGAGGGCAAATCCCCGTCTGAGGCATGGAGAGAGGTGAATGTCTTTGAGCTGTATTAGGGGTGCCAGGACAGTTGAAGGGTTGGTAGTATTATGAGTAGAGTGGTAACCCAGCATTGGCATAGAAAGGCCGCCCTGAGTAACTCCTGCTGGTGGAGCTAAGAAACTATTAGGAGGTGGTTTCAACTCCGGCGGTTTCATTAATTGTGACGGTGGGGGAGGCGCAAATATGCTAGTAGTATATATGCCTGCCGCTGGAGGTCGCATATCTGGAGCTTTCATCTCTGGAGGTTTAGTCTCCGGGGGCTTTGGATCTTGAGGTCGGGATACCGGTTCGCTTACGCTCGCTACTGGAGGTGTAGGTATTATATCCTTTTTAGACGGCTCTGTCGCGACTGAAGGCACACTGGGAACTCCAACTGGCGTTGCCTGAGTTGGCGTAGTTGAAGCGCCTGGTGCAGGTAAAGATTTCTCGCCTTCTGCGATCGGCTCTTTAGAGATCGTGGGACTCGGTACATTTCCATCTTGAGCCTCGTCCTCTTTTACTTTTACGACTTCAGTTGAGGTTGCTGCCGGTTCTTTACTTTCCACTTTGTCCGTATTGGCCTTTCCAGACTCCTGAGGTTTATCAGGTTCCTCCGTATTCGAGGGATCCGTAGGGACTTCATGTCCAGCGACGGAGGCTCGCTTCTTTTTGGTCGGCTTTTCCTCGATGGTAACAATCTTGCCTACGTGTTTCAATTTACCATCAACCCATTCACCAACACCGCTCCAAAAAGTCACTACGGGACCATCGAGCTTTCGATTATTCAGAGCTGCCAACTTAGCTCTTCGTTCTTCTTCTCGTTGTTTCTCGGCCTCTTCCCAGCGATTTAAGCTCTTAGCATTCTTTTTCTCTATGATAGCAGCTTCAGCGAGTCTCTGAGCTTGTGTCATGGGTGGTTTCTTTAGAGCCTCCATCTTCTTAGCTTTCTTCTCCATAGCCTCGACTTGTTTCAGACGCTTGACTTCACGTTCGATCATTTGTTGATGTAACTGCTCCTTGCTTAACATCGTAGTCTCTCGTTTGGAGGCTCGCGTGGGCATATCGGCAGGGGAAGGCAGCCAGCTTGTCCTTTCGGATTTCTTCTTGGGTCTCGACTTTGGTTCGGGCGCTGTCGAGCTTCCTGAAGGCGTCGGGGCGATCTTCACTTTCTTGCGAAACTTTATGGGGATTGCCTCTTGGGCTTTTCGCTTCCGCGCAGCTTGTTTACTCTCCCGCGCCCGCTTTTCCAGCTCCTTCTCGCCCTCCAGTTCGTCGCCGTTCTCTTGTGCATCTTCATCATCGGATGACGAGTCCATCTGCACATCAGACCCATCATCATTAACATCGGTAAATCCCGCATCGTCTTCGTCTTCGGCAAAGAGGAGCTCGAGGTCATCGTCAGGTTCTTCAGCAGCTATCATAGACTTCATGCGGTTGCCGGCAGTGGATCGTTTCTCTCGGCCTGTTGCGAGCCATTCCACTGGTGGGGACTCATCATCGTCACCGGAGCCTCCATCTTCGCTGCTCAAGTCTGATTTGTCGAGGTCTAAATCGTTGTCACTTGTTTGCGCCCGTTGCTCGTCTTCGTCGTTCGCCATATTGAATAGTTAGACTTAAATGAGTGACAAGCCTAAAGCCGGATTAAATATTCATAATATCTGGTGTTTTTACGCATCTTGCAATGGGCTTCGTCAGGGATCGTCGCGACGATATCTGGGTAATTACCGTACAATAAGGCAATAAGGCGTTAAGTCAGTATTATTCAAACGAAGTTGTTCGCGTTGTGACTTTTTTTCTTTTACAGGGATCCCACTCTCACCATTAGGACGTCATTAAAGTTTAGGTTTAGTATTTTACGTTTATTGTAATATATGCTATAAACGAGTAATATATTAACCCATAGTTATATCGAATATCAATTAGATCCTTAAATTGTGAGCTACTAGCACTTCATTCTTCATTTCACCAAGACATGTCAATTATCTTTGTTATGTGATTTAGTTAATCATATTCTCATCTATAAGATGAGGTCCTAATACAAAGGTATAATTACGATATAGCTTATAATATGGTAGTAACGGCACTTGAGATTTTGTCATCAGATCGTAGTTCCGCTATCATTCCTACAGTTGTTATCTACCATAAAAGACATAACAATAGCTATCAATATTTCGTTCTTATGGCTAGACCCTCGAAACATATCTCAAGTGCCTTCTCATAACCTCTCACACGTTGTGAAATTGGGGCTGGCGTTGACCGCAGTGACGATCAGAAGAGTCTTCTCCGAACACGTTTAGCATCATCCTGTGCCGAGATGCGTGCTGGTGTGAGGATAGGCATAACCTCAGAAGTGTCGGCTGGTGCAATACCAATGACTGCTTGAGTCCCAATGGAATTGGAGCCGGTGAACCAATCCCGAGGAACCATGATATCCAGATAGTCAATCCGATCTTTAAGTACTAAAATATATTATCAACCTTTGAGATAGGATTAAGTTGAGACAGAGGAACTTACCGAACGTTTTCGTTCCGTCACTCGTAAGTCTCTTTTGGGGAGATCTAAAGAAGAAAAAAAAAATTAGCAACAAGCCTTGGATAGCATTAAGGGACAGGAGTTTACTAACAGCTTAGTCTCCGAGAGCAGGCTGTTCACATCGTCTATGGCGAACGACATATCGGAGTGTATCAGGAATGAGCTAGGATCCGAACGGTTTGCTAGTATGATGAAATATCGTTCTCCTTTCTGGACTCGTGCCTAACAAGATCCAGATCCGAATGGGGTTGACATAGCTACACATTTACGCGTTGAGCCAGGTCTAACAATACACTCCCTCATAGAGTAGACTATTCAAATAAGTTAGCTAACATTTCCTCTATAGGTGTCTAAATCGTCAGGATGGCCATACATTTCCCCATTGTAAGACAGTCCTTCATGTGTGAACAGGTTGACTCCAGGTGGAAATAAACATCAATGGTGGTTTCCGGAAGCCACCCAGTACCAGGATTCCATTTGACCATGAGTCTGTCCGAATCCTCGCCGCGTTTCACCCCATACTGTAAGTCTTGCTTGATTTGGGTGCACTCGAGGATTCTCTGGTCACCTTGACTAATCGCCTGCTTTCGATGCCAGAATTGAGGACGGTCGCTCTGGGGGAACAGGTATAGCGGTACCTGATTAACTGCATCGGCAAATAGGCGTTTAGCAGCATTGAACAGAAGGGAGGATTGTATAATCCTGGTGGAAATCCCCAGCTCATCCATGGCTCCTTTCATTGTCAGCCACCTCTCATGCACCTTGAATAGGCCCTGTGGGCGTTCGAAGAATGAGTCTAGTCCTACGTTGCCGGCCTTAACAAATACCACATTTACATTGGCAGTCTGGCGGCACGACTCAAGGCTAGCCTGAATCAATCGATGGAGGGACTGTGCGAAGTCCGCCTCTGGAATAGAAATAGATTCTGCTGCTAAGAATCGTTTCGTCTCCTCCTCTTCTGCCGTTCGAAATCCGCAATCCTTTAGAATAGTCCAGTAGGAATCCTTTATCTCCAAAGGCTCGCGGCCTAGACCTTGGACGACCTGGTCAAATCGTATGTTCTAGTTCATGTGAGTAGATAACTTAGGTAGATCAAACAACGATACATACTTTACTTTTCTCTTTAGCTGAATAGAACCATCTGTTCTTGAACTCCTTCAGGAGGTATGTCTTGATATGATTTCTCGTATCTGGAGAAATATGATACTCTGCCTGTGAGATATCCGCATACTCTGGCTTCTCAGAGTTAAGGAGTGCATGAAAGTCCCCGACCAAGCCATCCCTCAAATGGAAAGCCCGATTCCAAATAAGTAGAATAGCCTTTAGCTCGTCGTTGGCATGAGTCAAAAACTCTCTTTCGCGATTCGCAACTCCATGTGCGAAATTATATCCGTACATCAGATCTTTCCCGGTAATGCTAGCAGATTTTCCATGTACTGACTCTTTCAGTAATAGACCTTTTAGATAGATACTTCCGCTGAATCGAGCATCTAAGATCAAGTCCCCCTGATCCGTTCTCACAATTTTCCCTTCGTTGATGCTCTGCAAGAAGAGTGCGGATTTAGTCCAGCTCTTGAACTGTTCCTTCGTGACCCCGTCCCTCCTCGTTTGGGACCCGTTGTCGTCCCGGCCGACGCCGCTACCGCCAATGAAAAACTGGACGTCTTCGCTTGGTGAAGCCGCAATTGGGACTCGACCGCCAGTCACGTCATTCGCTGCTTGGGTCTGAGCTTTTTCAATGGCGGCGGGTGTCATCCTGGTAAGATTGGCAACAAGTCTTCGCTGGTTAGTAAAGTTGAAGGTCCATGAAAATCCTCCCGAACGACATCGGATCGCGTGGTTCTGGGGCCTTCGCATAAAAACTAAAAGAGCAACTTTGAGACCTTCTCCGTGGGCTCCTGCCTGATTTGCGTCGTTCTGTTTGCTGGTTCCGCCCATATCAAGGTGCCAGGGCTGGAGTGTAGCTTGTCGGTTGGTGACCTCTACGGTACCAACTCCATTTTGCTTAAACCATCTAATATATCCTAAGCACCCCTGTGCTTCGGTACCCGCTGGGAATCTTCGTCTAGTTCCAGTGGCTTCGAACATGATTTTATTATCATACTCGGAGTATGTAACACGAAAACTATCCTCAGCTATTCCGAAAGATTTGATGATTCCGTCTCTCCTGTGCAAGCTGTTAGCTCGATACAGTTGAAGTTAGAACATAAATAACACATCAACTCACCAATTCTGCACAATTTCACGGAACGCAACAACAGGCCCCCAGTGAGACGCATAGTTGGAGACGATGGGGAAGTTTATGGTCGTTCGCTGGTTTATGGATTCTAGTGTGACCCTGTTTTCTAGTGTATAAGACGAGTCACTATCCGACAAATCCCAGTCTTCCTCTTCCAGGGGAATTCGCACTGATTTCAGCGGGGACGCCATGTCGTGGTTTTACCCAGACACGTACAGTGGAAGTAATGTTTGGTGTTGCTTATTAGAGAGCTGAGGTATTCTTAAAATGAATAGTAGCAAGTCTTTCCTATGAGCTGATCCAGTGACAAGGCAAATGGAAGTATTTGCGAATAAAGAAGTATGTGTCGTAGGTTGAGTAAGGAGTTAAATATGCTGAGAGACTAGAAAGTCCAAGTTTCACTGTTTATATTTCCTCGCTTTTCAGTCTAGTGTCGCATAGGTAACCGAAGGAAGACATCTAAATAGGCGCGTATCAACTACGCTCTTCTACATAAAGAATCAACATAACGATGGTGTTGCCTAGAGAACTAGTATTTTCCTACTTATACTCGCCCTTTCTCCTCAAATCCACCCGAAGATGCTTTGTAGGACTCTATATTCATATATTACAACACTGTCACAACAACAGGCAGTTGTTGTCCCAGCAATCAAATCGTATATAGAAACACCTCGATAGACTCATCAGAGTGACACATGTCATATGTGAATCAGCATGGACGCGGAGCTTATACGTATGGCATAGTGAAGTCAGTATATGAGCAAAACTCTAAACTAATCCTAACGGAACCAATCTAGTAAATAAAGGTAAAGGGGCCTTTGGTGACAGAGGTTACTAGAAGGCTCTAAAGAATACTAGAAACCGAAACCTAGATGTATGTCAACACATCCAAAGCCAGCGCCTTATCTAATATGCTGCTCATGTGTTGAACTTAGGATCTAACTACAAGACATTATGTACATAGCTCATCATAAATCAGCAATATCCTAGATAGAGCTATTACCATTTGGCGATTCGTGCTGATAAAGGGAGCTTATAGCGCCCTACTTGTTCACGTGCCTAGATTAGCAGAATAGCTAAGCCCCAGGCCTCGCAACACCGTCACGAAGAGGAATAGTCAGAGCTAGGCCTAGCTAATACTTATCACATAGTGAACTATAGTAGTGTTCTTTCAATAAATGGTTATCAAACAAGGTCAGAAAGTTGACGCCATGTAATCATCGAACCTCTATCCCCTGACTCGTCGCGTCGTAAAAGCCGTACACTAGGGTATCTGGCCACGGCTCTAAGAACGCAGCCACGGTCAACGAACAGCTGTTTCGTAAGTCGAGGAGCAAATGCTCCATCGTGAGCTTCTTCGTATCGTATTCCAAGTAACAGCAGATAAACGAGTCCGTTACTCCGCCTTAACGCGACAAGCCGAAATAAAGCCCAACCACGGACGGATCTACACGCAATCGCGGCCCTCCGCCCATTAGCAAAAGCCGCCTGGCCCCTCTCGGCACCTTCGGCACCTTCGGCATGTTCGGAGTTTACGTTACGTACTAGGCGGGCATGCGGCGGGCTCTTTTCGGTCCACCTTCGTCATGGACGGTTCTAACCCAGCATCGGTCCTTGCTAATTTATGCATATAGGTCTATACATTAGGTACATAATATATTGGGACGGGAAAAAAAAAGAAAAGGAAGGTAAAAAAGGAAGAAGATCAAAAAGCCGAAAAGCGGATCAGAGAATCGTCGATTGATCACTATTGCATATGTATGTCGTAGACCAAGTAGACCAACCGTAGGAGAACAAAGGAACAAATCCAAACCCCGGTGTCGACCACGTGGAGAAAGCTGAGCCTCTTACATTACGTGTCTACATCGTATCTATGTAAGTCTATGTAGTAGTCTATGTATCATATATACCATAGTACACCACCTAAAATATCATAGTTCGATAGTCCTAGAGCCTTTTTTTTTTTTTTTCATCCACCCCTACCGGCTCTCGGGAAACTTTCGCTTGTCGATTGCATATATAGCATCATGTACCGTAAGCTCCACTAGCGTTGAATTACGACAAAGCTTACAAGATGATGTACTTTATTGTAGACATTTTATAATTGATTGCGCAATTACAACCCTATCTGAAGTCTAGTTCGGTGGTACGGGAGGACCAGCATGAACTGCCATCACCTTTCTTCGTCTTCGTTGTCCATCGCAGGTCCTCATTCTACTCATTATCCATCCCCTGAAATCGCAAGAAATGAACTGGTATATACCGGATCCGGAAAATGCCATCATGCCAATAATGCCAATCGTATCCAAAACAAAAATATTGCACAACCTAACTGCGCCCCAGCTAAGCTATCGCCCCCAGGTGCAAAAAGCAAAACTAGGTACGCCAGGGGTAAAAAGATGGAGACGCCCTTGACAAATACGCCAGTCCTGTCCCAATGCCGCCAACTTTTTTTTATGCGAAATCCGTTCCTACTCTGTATGCAAAACATGTACCAGTACGGCAGGTGTATTTGGTACTCCAATGATTACTACGAACATATGAAAAAGGGATTAAAAAAAGAGGAATCGCCGACGTGGACTTCTATGTATATCCGAGGACGTGGGGCCCCACAAAAGCCGACACGTCCGGAAAGTTCGGCAGGCTGGGGGTATCGAAACCGGGCACGGATCTCCCCGCAAGCTCCAGATACCAATCTTCTTGGCACCATCTAGAACATAATTCTTGTTTGTAAAGCCCTGATACTTGAAGATGTCCTGGCCGCTTTTCCCCTTTGTAAGAGGTAACTGTGAGAGGAGAGTAAACCCTAATGGGGTGATTCGGACGTGCTGATGTGACCCTTGCGCGGTTGGTTATAAGTGTAATGAGCAGGTGTAATATCAAGACCGTGGGGGACTAGTATGTATTGTTATCTCCCTGCCCAGATTTATGTATCTGGGAACCACCCCCGCATTTGGTCGATGCGACCAAGCCAAAGGTCTCGACGTAACTGTAACCGACTCCCCACGCCAATACATTGGAGCTGACCTGCTGAGCGTGACGAAATCGGGCAATGCGTATAAAAAAAACTCTCCGAAGCTCACGTCAGCACTATGGCGGGCGAGACCTCAATTAAAGACCACCCGCTCAGCGGCCAACTATCGGTGTAACCAACTCGATACTCTTTGGTCTCGAGTAGGCACCCGGCTTCCTGGAAGGTAATGGTCGGTCCGTCATCCCACCGTGGGCATATCCGTAACCCGTAACCGCATAGCCGTTATCGTAGGTTGACGAGTAGAAGTTGTTAGCCGATTTCGTGTACGACGTACTGGGGCTGGTAACAGCGCTGCGTGTAAACGGCCACACGGCATTGCCCGGAATTGGCGAGGTCGGGCTCACCGGTCGTATGCTCAATGACCTCAGCGCTGAGACGGCATTGGTGTATTGGCCGGTTGTTGGTGTTGTGGGAGGTGACCAACGAGACGGTGAGGCGCGTGGGATGATATCTCGGGGTTCCGAGTTTCCAACCGAGTAATACGGTAAATTGGCACCGAAGCCGTCATGTCCCCTAGACGGATGGTGCGATGATGATGCTCTTACGCTTGCATTTTGGTCACGCTCGCGACACCTGGTTTAGACGTTAGTAGATGCGAATTGTCTATTGGTTAGGATGAAGAGTGGCTTACGCCTCTGAGCAATATAAAAACTTCTCGTCCTGTGGGGTGAATTGCTTTTCGCAGGTCATGCTGTAGATTCGTGACCAGTTAGTAAGTTGTCTACATAATAGCTTCGTGGGATGCAGGAACAGTCGGGTTGGTTACACAAGACAACCCCGGCGTTGATCACCCGCATGGCTTGATCGAGTGGTGACGCAGCCCACGCAGATTGCCTGAAGTGGCATGAGTGTTGCGCAGGAGAGAAAAGAGGAAACCCGATCTCACCCTTCCCAGGCGCAGAATGACGTTAGGTAGAACATCAATGATACAACCTGGACGGCGAGTCTCGCCGCAGCATCGAGATCAAAGGGGGTTTCGTAGGGGTTAAGTTGTGTGCAGAACAAGCAAAAAAAAAAAACGTACCAGAATTGAGGAAAGCTTTCTCGCTCATCCTCAAACCAGCGCTCCTCTTCCCATTCCCTTTCGCGATCCCTGGGGTTCTTGCCCAGCTTTAGTACTGTTTGCGGTGTGGATTTCCTGGTCAGGGTCTGTGGCCGTCTGGGCTTTGAGACATCAGAAGTTGCGCCGACCTTACGGACATCGGTTGTCGAGCTATTGGTCGAAGCATGGCCGGATCTGCGACGACTGTGATGCATCTGGAAAATGTAATTGGCCCTGGCGGTAAGCCTAGGCCGAAACCTACTGTTCCAAAAAGAGTAGTAGGTGAGAGCTTGCTAGACGGCTAGCTTAGTAGGGGAACCCTTTCCAATATATTGCAGAGAGGGGTTGAAGGCGGGGAGATCTCGCGACAGTTTTTGGCCGATTTTAAAAGTCGTATAGGAGTTATCTTGCAAGTTTCCGAATTATAGCGTTGCCAGTAAGTGGAACAGAATACGAAAGAGAAGCAAATTAATGTTCTTTGACTTCCCACGTTTCTGGAGCTGGGTTGATAGATAAGGTACTATCTCGTAAGACCGGGATACCAAGTTTGGCAGGAAAAGAACCGGGAAGCAGCAGATAAAACAGGGTTAAGTGATATATTGCGTGCTCAACTTCAAAATGCAATAGAACACAGAATGACGATTTTGTCAAGCGAATTGTGGTCCAGCAATGTCTAGACCGTCTCTCCAATTGCTCTTGTGTTCTTGAGCCAAAAGTGGTGATGATAGCTTCACCTTGTGACGTGTGAACGAAGAAAGCTCGTAATGGTTGTGGTACGTTGGAGACAATAGAAGCCTTAGTGGTGTAACAAGTACCGGGATAGTCAAGTTGCAAGTTGCTGGCGGCGTTTAGTTGTGTAAGTCGGACTTTTCGGATATGTCTTGGGGTACAGAGAAACAGTTGCTGGTAGCGCAGGTAACAATTGAATGTTTAGAGGTGGTCAAGCAGATCTATAATATGAACATCTATTATGAAAGCTTCAAGATATATCATGCAGTATAAGATTCGAAGATGCTATGCTAAAGAAGACACAGCTGACTTGGTCGACGATCAATAGACCTTTGAGCTTGGAAGTTTTTTTGAAGATTAAGAAAGAGACAAGAGGCGGGATGCAGTGGATGATATATTCTAGCACCCTTGGAATTGTTTCGTACCATGCCTTTTTTTTTTTTTTTTTTAACTCCTTGGCCTGGCTGACACTGTACATGGTTTACATGGTTGCAACATAATTTTGGCAGGTAAGGTAAGGTACCGCATGTATCTGCTAGGGTTATGTTCTATCTGGATGACTTTTATGTAGGAAGGTACCTTGTGAGCTGGGCTTTGCCTGGGCCTTTACCTGGGTACAGATAAGTACAGATGGTACAGACGTGTGTGCACAAGAACTGGCACAATACATATGTACCTTAGGTTAGGTATGTAATCAACCAACGATGACTCTTTCTCTATTTGCCCTTCCCTTTTAACTTTGCAAGTGGTTGCGTGCGTGCTTTCATTGGCTGACAAGTGCTCAGAATGCCGAAAGCGGAGATGCGACCCAAGACTGGGGGTTTGAGCCAATTGCGTGTGACTACTACATTGTCTTAACTATCACGACAGAGCTTCTATTAGCGCCTAGCCCCCTTTGGACTTGTCGAGTTGGGACAGGTGAACGAAGACTCATCATCGAATATGGGGACAAGTTGAAAATGAGAGAGAAAATTTTTTATTCTCCCCTTGCAAGTTGAGTTGACTATTCACAATTAACTCTGCCTTACCGAAACGCACTACCAAAACTGGCCATTCGTTAGTATTAATGCGCTCGACAGGCTAATTCTCTTTTAAGTAACGCTCTTGGGTTACCTGAGCGGTCCAAGCCTACAGCTAACATACAGCCTACAGGTATATCTGTACAGGTATCTGCACAAGTGCGTTAGGTACATAAAGTAGACAAACAACTGACACTGTACCTGTTGTAGTCAGTTACTGTTAAATAGTCAATTACATATTCGTTTTTTTAGTAAGTCTCAACGCCATGGCAAAACGGCCAGCAACGTAGAACAAGATACTAAACATGCAATGGAACACTCATAACAGGGATGACGATGATGATGTAGCAGCATGGATCACGGATCACTTTGGCATTGTAGATGTTATACGTATGTATATACGTAGGTCTATATGCTATATACACCTTGATAAACCTTCAAAGTTGCGATATGCACGTCTATATTGGCGGTTTAAATTGAACAGAATCATTTGGAAGGAGTTCACGGCAGGGGCTAAGATGGCTCGGGATTTCAACATGCACTCCCCGTTGTATAAATAATGCAAGCAACATAAGCTCCGCTGCGGTTCGCGGGACGAGGATACCACCTATATAGGGCACCCGTACATGCGGGACTTGACCACTAAGACAATGTGGATGATCATTATGCATATCGCGAAGTCTTCCGACGGGATGTTTGCGATATTCGCTAGATATCTTATTTTGGTTTTATTTTTATTTTTGTTTTTGTTTTTTCAATAGTTATGTAGACTACTTAGGTACTCCTTCTATTCCACTCTCATGTACAAGACCATACACTACATACACTGCAGCTTTTGTTACAAACATTCGTTGCGCCATCCAGGTGTCTTCGTAGATATATATCTGCCCATCCAGGTTGATGATTTATTGAAGCATCACTTCATATCTCCATACCTCGGCGCAATTCGTCACACAATTACTCATACAAATTATATGATGCTTGTACAATGCGGTGAGTAGAAACAAAAAGATCCAAGGAGAAAAAAAGGATGAAAAAAAAACTTTATATGGATTCGGCGAAATTCGTCCATCATATGTCGCGATTAGGTGCTACGTAGAGTATGGGTAGGTGGGCAGTGGGCAGTCACAAGTCCAAGGTAACGCATTACTTGGGTCTTCTACCCAAGCAATAGTTGCGGATCAGATAAAGGATTGGTCGGTATTCAATCAGGCACTGTGCCTATGTACCTACATGCCTAACCTCACGTCCACCACTGGGCACACGCTGCAATCTACATGTACCTATAAAAAAAAATATAGGTCGGTATTTATTTTAGTACATTTTGTGTTGAATGTGACTTTAAACCGAATTCTCGAATTGACCATGTCGACATTGAACCAATGGAAAGAGACCAGAAGAAAAAAATTTCAACACACAACTCACAATATCTTTGGATTAACGATTCCACTAAGAAAAAAAGATCTGGAACCAGCATGAAAAAATGACGACTTTGTTTCAAGACCAGCTCACCTCATCCATCATCTCAAGCACGTTTTCGAGTTCTCTCCTCGTAATTCAATATAGGTGGGTTCGCACGTGTGCCAGTTCGTCGATTTCAAGAGGCGCACATTGTTCCGGACCCCATGAAACTTCAGGTACTCTTTTCCTTTCTCTCTTTTCCTTCTGAAGCCTGAGCTCATTGAAACTTTGCCCTGGCAGCCCTTAAGCTAACATCCGAAAGGGTGCTTAGGTGTGGGCTGTTAGGTACAGTACATACGTTGTATCAGGTTAGTCCCGCCGCTACGGCTTTTCCCCGTTAGGAGGTAAGTTTTGAGTACGATAACGTCCTACCGTCCGCGAGGTAAGGAGGTAAGGGGACAAGGAGGTGCAGATTGGTTGCAGTTAACGGCAACTAGGGTATGCACAATATAGTTTACTAGTTCTGCTAGTTAACTAGTCTGTTTTGTAAGTTTACACTCTAATGTAGCATAGGTAAGTACGACACTCGACCTACATACATAGTAGTACATGTAAGTTAATACTGTAGCTGGTAATAACTTCCAATCCGGTCCTGATGCCAACTTGAGCTTTCCAATCATAAATGTCTCTAGGATCATACATGGGAAATCATATAACCATGGCAAACTTACCTAATGTCGGATTCCCGTGTTGCCGCCCGCGACAGTCTCCAGTTATCCGGGACTCTACCCTACATTCTCCCCGCCTTTTACTCTATCTTATGCTTCCACCACTCTAACATCCTAACACTTCACATTACTCTACTACTCTGCCAGTTACTACCCAGACAAGTTATATCGAAGATTTGGGATTCTGACCTTTCCGATGCGTGATTCCCATCAACACGCCACTTCGGACAAGTCGTCATCTATTATCCCTCATCTTTCATCGTTGCAGTGATATACTTGGGTTACAGTCCGTATGGCAAGTAATTATGTCTGAGGCTGTCCGACGTCGCTTTTTCGCCTTTATGTCTTCCCCGGCATATCCCCATATGTGCTTCTATGCGCTCCCCAGTGTCCCAATACGCATGACTGCCGATCCAGCGCTGAAGATCTTCAAGCCTCTGAGAAGCGTCCCGGTCGTGTTGATTGATTAGTTTCAACTTCGGCTATCTATAATGATAGCTGATCAATCTCGTTACCCCTCTTTGAGAAGCTCGAGAACCCTCTGGTGCCCCTGTCTATTTGTCTCGCTTGGCACCCTCTTCTCTTCCTGTGTCTCATCACCTAAAGACATTGTGCTACATGCAACAGTGGCTCATTGCCCGTTTCGTTCGCAATTGCAGACTGCCATTCTAATTTGTGTAACTCGTGGGGGAGAGGGTTGCACGTCGTATTTACAGTTTATCTGAAAGGCAAAGACGTTGTGTAGCCTTCTAGGCTACGTGATGTGTGCTTCATCTACAGGTGACAAAACAGAGGGCGCATTCATCGTAATGTAGGTATCTTTGCTTGCCTCCTACTGTTACTACTGTTACTACTGCTGCTACTGCTGCTACTGCTGCTACTGCTACTCCACACACGGACATGGCGCCTCGACTTGCATATACAATGTGTACATACATACTACCTAACAATCCATCGTTACATCATTCAACGCGACAACTTGCAAGGGAGCTACAGAAGAGATAGTCCTAACTCCTGGTTTGTTAACTGGCCTCATAGCCTGGGTAGAGTTGCCGAGGACTGCTTCAATTCCTGCGACTCCTGCATTTCGTCTCCTCACCACGAATTCATCTGTTTTATATTGACCTCCAGTCGTCTGCCACCCGGATTGCCCGTTTCGGAATCCACAGGATCTCAATTCTGGTGAGGATCAATATCCCCCACGTGGAGAGTCATAACCGATAGGTTGCCGCGTTCAGGAACTTATTGCTCCAGCAAGTCCCGCCTTAGGCTTCGCCAAAATTGCGGTTGATGCGGGAAATCTAAACTGCCTTGAAGCTACGACGACGTCAACTTCTTATTGGGTTGTTGCAACTTAATGTCCGGTTTTATTCCCTCCAAAGCGCCTCAATTACAGACGTGTCAGTTCTGTTTAGGTGCGTCGTACAACAGAAATGATCGCCAGGGCTGAGTCCAACCGACAGTCTTGGACGGGATAATATCCTAATCCGTGCGGTTACGAGCAATGGTATCTTCTCCTAGTAGTGCCACAATGATGATAGCACTTTGTGGTCCTAAAGAGGTAGAAGCATGGATTATATCTCTGTGAACAGCTACGGGTTATCAGCACTCGGTCAGCTTCGGCCATCCAAGGCTCATAGTGGAGTCAAGCAAGCAATCTGATTCCGTTAATGGCAACACAAATTTTTTTTCTATACCCATGCAAGATAACCAATCTGTTGGCCTATCGTCATCGCCGGCGCGGCACAGCCTCTCACACCCTCACCCAAACTCGTGCCAGGAAGAAATCCGCGATAAGACAGTTCTTCTGCAATAGCATGCACTTTTATATTGGTCTTGCCCCATACTACCTCTCTTGATTCTTCCAGATTTCTGCAGGTACCCTAGACGTGGACATCCATACACCATTACAGGTCGAAGCATCCCATATCCTATTACGCTTGCGAGCCAATGAACTTAAGTAGCCGAATTTGCACGCTTGGCTAGGCTGCGATAGACTCATCCACAAATGATCTACTCTAGGAGTTAACCGGGAATTTGCTAGCGCCGTAGGCAATCTCTCGGGGAGCTATCTTTCAGCTGTCAGATGTTAGGCCGAAACTAGATCAACTAGATCCGTCTAGCGGACACAATAAGCAGCGATGCAGACAGCGAGGTCCATATCAGCGTGATCGGAGTCGATTACTGTTGATATGCCCCTTACTTGTTACACTGACTGGACTGATTAGTATCCTCGCACCGCAGAACTTTGCCTCGTGGACGTCATGCTACGATACAACATAAGCTCTGGGCATTCGCAAGCGAGCTAACACTTGCGCGGGTTTCAATATTCTATCTTCTGTAACGGCTGGTCGACGCCACCGACTTGTGTAAGCATGCATATACCGGCGAGCTCCTTAGAAAGCTATCCGGGACCTAATAATGATAAACTAAGACAGGTTAGATGGCGCCATTGACCTGACCATACTTGATTTTTCATGATTATTGCTTCGTAAAATATATTAACAATCTCGCCGGCTTGAGCCTCATTTCTTTAGCGTGGTTCGTTGGCGGGGAGAGCGGATTTTTAATCTACATTCCAATCGGAGAATTCATTGATGTTCTCCGGAACCGATGGTTACCACGGGAATAGGATCAGTCGCTTAGGTAACAAGATCGCTATGTATAGCATATATGTTCATATATGTTCAAGGCTTACCCAACAAGATACATATGTTCCCAGGGTCCGGGATCTCGTAATGACCTCATCTACGGCTTCTTTGACGAATATACTGCTCACAAGCGCGCGTGTGTAGTGCGAACCAGCCGGGTGCCTACAGCAATCGTGTAAGTCTTACACGCCATAAGAGGTGCAACTGACGAATTGGGCAACTCGGACATGGCGAAATTGCGCGAGAATAGTGGCGAATATTGTGCAGAATAGCTTAATGACTGGCCATTTGAGCCGGTATGCACCATGGCGATCTTCCCCTTGCGTATAAGATGTTGTATCCCGTTGTAGCCCCCGTTGCAGAAAAGCGTCACGCGAGTTTCAAAGATCGGGTCGGACTGCAATTGAATAATCTCGACATCATACCTAAGTATTGTACGAGATCTCGCCAATCCTTATATGACACAGACTTAACAAGGACAAGAGTGTGGCATACTTATTACGTACAAGTCATATTTTCTCTTTCGTACTTGAAACTCGAATATGTAGAGTCCACGTAAGAATGGGTCAATGAGGGAGCAAATAGTTTTCTTCTCACCGCCATAAAGGGGAATGAGAATTCAGATATCGTGAATATTTCGAATTAGGTAATAGGGTTGATATCTGTTCACATATGGGGCCATTATTAGTCTCTTCCCAAAATGACTTAGAGACAACGACTAGAGACGATATCCGCCCCCTGGACCACACAGACAAAACGTTTGCGGGGCCGCCATGCTCGACCTCGTGCTACGGGCATGGCATGGCGCAACCTCAACTACATTATCTCAGATCTCGCCGCAGACCAACATGAAGCAGACTCTTAAGGGTCTTCTTCAAAATGTCACTATCTGAGCATAGTATGACGTTCGTACAATACATACCTACTTGATACCCATACCCTGGATACCTTAGGTCAAGAGGTCAAAACGTGGGGAAATTCCGTGATCTCCTACCGTCGAAGACAGGGGTATTTAGTATTCTTTACCTAAGTCAAGTCAACAAGCCCCCAACGTTTCCCCCGGATTTCCATCCCCCCAGTCCGATAGCCGTCGGCATCCCGCACGGGTAGCTCGGGTAAGCCGAATGGGGTTCTCGTCGGATCGTACCCCGTCGTATACCCAGGCAGGCATAGATACAATACAATACACACTGGAACTGTACGTTAGGTAGATAGCAGATATGCGGGCGCGGGGACGGCGGCAGCTCCGTTCACAAGCGCGAAGTGGGCAGCCTGTTGGGTCGATATAACGTGGTGATCTGGCGAGATAGATCGACCTCTGCGTAGTCAGATAGGTTGGATATATGTACTGTACAAGTTGGAGCATGAGTATGTATGTGTGTTTCTTCCTTCACCGCCCCCAACCCCCTTTTACTTGGCCCCCCCAAGACGCACAGGCCGGGGGTTAGTGGAATTAGTGATATTAGCTTCGACAACTGCGGAATGAAATCGAACCCGGAATAGAAGAGCACACAGTATACCTTGATGGTTGTTATCGAGGGGCTTGGGTCTCTTTTGAGGGGTATGGTTGTAATGTAAGTACCTAATACTAGAGCCAACACGTTTTTTTTTAATACACTGTCATCGTGCAATGTCAAGAACCACGTGTTGCACCGGTGAATACATAGGAGAGACTAGCCCCCTCTAGCCGTTCCTCCCGGGGGCGTTGCGGCAAGTTGGCCGAGAACTCTCACACCGGCCGTCTCGGCGCCGTAGTGGCGTCGAGAGGAACACTCTAGACTCTCACGTTAATGCTGGGATCTTGCATTATCGCGCAGAAACGGATTCCACCGGCGGAGCTCACTCCTGGTGGATGGATTAGTTGGAAGAGGTAGATGTGACATGGGCGAGGAGATATATGTAATGCCACTGACGATATAGGAGATGATCGTTAATGAGCACATGCTGAGGCAGACTAGATGGAACTTGAGGACGGATATGATACTGGCTTCCCGAGAGCTGTCTAGACGGGCCGGTAAACTCCTTCACTAATGCACATATGGCTTGATATCTTTGGGTGTCTTATTTGGTCCCGTTCCTTAATAGTGAAGGCTCGTATGTGTGAGAAGCAACGGCTCATGTCTGGTCCGGTTGTACTAGGTGATAGACCATATACGGACTATCATGGTTGGAAATGAAATGTACAAATTTATATGAGATGATAGCGCTAAGATGAGGAATTGGGATAGGCTATGGCCGTTGGTGATATATTATATTTGATTAAATATGGCTACAAAGTGAAGAAAACTATTCCTCACTGTTTGTTCAATGGGATGGATTATTTAGCGGTTTTTTTTTTTCGTCACCATTGAATAAGTCGACTCACGTACGTCGGAAGATCAAAGGAACGCTAATATATATTGGTATATACCTAGTATTCTAGTAGCTATTTTAGTAGTATCTCAACGATCTATGAGCCTCTATTTAAAGTTCTGCTGTCATGGAGCTAACTTCTACCGATTCCCCCAATAGATCTAATTAGGTTTGGAATCCTCATCATGGATTTCGACATCTCCTTCGGGGGGCGACTGTAACGGCGGGTATTTACTTAATAGGAGAGACTGTAGTTTTTTTATTGCTTTGCTCCTCTTAAAGTGCCCAAAACTTTCTTCCATTTCCAACCTGGTCAGTAGAGGGAGTTCGGCGGTTTTCTCACGCACTTCTGCATTGCTTGGCCTCGGAGCTGAAAGGACTTCGGCCGACCCTATAATGATTTCCATGTCGATTTCGGAATCCTCGGAATGATTTGAGCCAGTACGCTCGAAGTCAGGGTACAGTGTTAGATTTGCAAGATTATAGTTGGCCAACATAGCTTTATAGATGGCTCTGGCGAAGGTGTCGGCATTGTCCCCTTAGACTGCTTCGCATGCCACACATGACACATTGTTCGGTACGCTCCAAGACTGGCAAGGCAAACTAGATATTGACCAAGATAGAGTTCTTGCATAGGCCTAGAGCTTATAAGAGTCCATATTGATGGTTGGGGATTGCTTCTCCGAATATACGCCCTGTTAGAAGACTGTATATTGCTAATAGATGGTATGAAGGATCTTTACGGGCCTCCCGATTCCTACGGGTAGCAAGTGAGATTATCGACTTCTCCAAAACCTTAAGAATGCCAGCCACTTGAGCATCGTCTAACTTAACTCTACTGCGGTGAGCTATTCCTATATATTTATGAGCCATCTCGAAAACGCGGCATCTTATTGAGGTTGTGATAGCGCACTCCGATAACAGAGGTGAGATATCTGCCTTCTCTTGTTCCAACATAATCATTAAATTATTGAGAAGTGGAAGTAGTACACCTGGCTGTGTTTTCTTAGATATAGCCGCACACGCCCTTCCGATAGCAGCGGTGCTCTTTGAAATGAGCCAGCGACCTGAAGGGGTTTGATTGACATCCATTATAAGCCTTTCCATTTGGTGGAAGCTAAGGGTTGCGTAAAGTACTTTGTGGAACTCGTTTAGGTCATCTTGGGTTGGTTCTTGACGATGAGATATCTTTTGCCGGTGGAGCATGTATGCAATAGTCTTGGACGGACTATCGAGTATGTTATATGGTATCGCATTTTGATCGAAGAGGATATTCTTTTGATTCATATAATAAGTAGCAAAATTTGGTATTCTCTTGGGCGGGTTGCGGAGAGCGACAGAAAGTATATCATAATTATTTATTTTCCAGCAACTGAACTTTTTTGACGCTACATCCGCAAACTGATCTTGATACTTCTTCGAGAGGGAGCATAAAAAGTTGGCTATCCCTTGGACGGATTTTAACTGAGGTCGCTGATAATAATCGGCGTCTATTGGGATACCATCAATATCTGGATCGAACGAACGCACGTAGGGGTTATCCTCCGAATCGAGGTCGAGGAGTAGATAAGACACACAGAATGTCTTGGAATTTTTATTTTGTTGTCGTGAAAGAATCGATTCCGGCTTGGGCCATATATGCGAGGAAGAGATACGTCCTAACTGTTGTTGCATCGGGGATGGCGGCATTTCGAGGATAATGACTAGATTTATAAGATAGCAACATTCTCAAACGGCGGTATTATTATGATAGTATGTTGAATGTTGAACAAACGTAGGGTACACAGGTAAATAACCTCGTTGTCGCGGGGTTGTATCTTGCATTATCGCAACTCATTTTTAAGAGAGGTAGGGAAATTTAAGAGAGGGAGGGAAATATAACCCCTGTCCCTGTTCGACACCGAGTCTTCTCCGCCTCTTCTAGTGAGTTACCCCAGATTCTGGGGTAATTATCTGAGGCCTAAGGTAAGCTAGCAAACAAACTAACACGGGCCCTGAAGCTACTTACCTAGGTACCTACCTACCTTAGATAGCTCGGTACCTAGGTACCTAGGTACCTCTACGATCCAGGGAACGGCCCTTAAATAATCCGCCACATGGTGTATCCACAATAAAACGCAGCCTATCGACAGCTCCGTTGCCAGCTGCATTATTACGTGCTGCCAATTTAATCCCATTCCCATTCCCGTTCCCATTCCATCAACTGATTTAAAGCACCACCAACGAATATCCTACAACTCTTTAAATCACTTATACACCAACAGCGCAACTTTAATTTCCGTCGCTTTTATTTACTATGCCTCCCGCGAAAAAGAGGAAGACGGCGAAGGCCGCCAAAGCTGCTGCCAAAGTAGAAAACGCACCGCCGGCAGAAGTAGTTGAACAAATTTCTTCGATCAACGAAGAGAAACTTCAAGAGGAGCAACCCGAAAAGCCGAGCGATTCGATACCGGAAGAGGAGAATACCACATCATCTACGATAGCAGGACCTAGTTCAGCTGTAGATGCTGCCGAAAAAGCAAAGGAGCGGATGGCACGTTTTCGCGCCTTGCAGGCCCGCGCGAAGGTGTCTTCGGACCAGAACCTCGCCGAAACAACTAAGGAATCCCAGCGCCTAGCTACCGACCCGTCAGCACTCGTATCGCTGAATCGCCGCCGCGACATCGCTACGCACAAACTGCTAAAAGCTGAAACGGAAGAGGCGGGAGAGGACTTCGAACGCAAGCGAGCGTGGGACTGGACAGCGGAAGAGAGCGAGCGTTGGGACAAGCGAATGAAGAAGAAGGCCGCCCATCGCGACAACAACGCATTCCAGGACTACCGCCAGGAGAGCAACAAAGTCTACAAACGACAAGTGCGCGACCTAGCTCCCGACCTCGAGCGCTACGAGAAGGACAAGATGGCTGCCATCGAGAAGGCTGCTGCGTCTGGCGGTCTCGAAATCATCGAGACTGAGGATGGCGAACTGATTGCCGTCGACAAAGACGGAAGCTTCTACTCAACCGCCGACTCGACTTCGTTCGCAGAGAACAAGCCCGACAAGGCGGCCATCGACAGACTAGTAGGTGATCTGCAGAAGGCTGAGGACGTTAGGTTGCGCAAGAGGCGCGAGAGGATGGCGCAGAACGGCGACGATGGCGACGTTACGTATATCAACGAGAAGAACAAGCAATTCAACCAGAAGCTCGCCAGATTCTACAACAAATATACAGCCGAGATCAGAGACAGTTTCGAGCGCGGGACCATGATTTGAGGAGAGGATGGTTGTTTTACTATATTGGTGGCGTTCACGCAAGCATGATCAAAATGACCATACAGGTGCACGATTAGATTATGCTATTAGCATACTTCGGTGGGTAGGAAGGGCGTTGGACAGCTATAATACAGTTTATAGGCGTGCATTAATACAACACACAAGGCTCATTCGACGTTTCAGGCCATCGTCTTCCTCCACAACTTATTAGCTAGCTCCTCGATTTCCGGGACTTCCACGGGACCTTTGACTGAGTCGTCTCCCAAGGCCTCGACAACGGCCGCGGCTACAATGTCTACTTTTAGGGGCTTGACACCTGCGGCGCCCATAAACCCACTTAGGATCCCGCCTGTGATGGTGTTGAATGCAGCGCCCGCCCCCGTCATGCCTGCCATTGCGACCGTAATGGGCCGCGAGCTATCGTATAGGAAGGGCGCACGGATGAAGAGGGATCGCATGCCCGGGAACTCCCTAGAAATCGTGCTCTCGGCCTCCCGCTTCGTCTCCAGATACCTTGGAGGTAACACAGGGGCACCGCCGGCGGCGGAGATGTACGAGAAAGCGGCGACGTTCTCACGTGCCGCTTCCTTAGCAAGCATGATAGCACTATCACGGTTTATGTTCTCGTACGTGAGTTGGTCCTTAGTCTCAGGTGGCCGGATGTCCTGGCTACTGCCGTCCGGCACCTTGCGCTCTAGCGGGTTCCCGGGCCGTGGCGCGGCTGAAAAGGCTTTCCGTAACCCCTGGATAGGTGATTCCTGGCCCTGCAGCACGCCCTTATAGTCGGCTTCTAGTAAAATGCCGAGACTGTGGACGACGAAGTCGGCGCCCTTGAGAAGCGGAGCGTATGTTACTGGGCGTAGGATGTCGGCTCGCTCCCAGGTTATTTTGCGGGCCCATTGGGGCGGCTTATCTGATGCTGTGACCGTGTTCCACTTCGGTTCACCCGAACGACTAGAGCTTGTTAGTATAGTAGTCCGTATATAATAATAATAATATTGATAAATGAGTGTGCAATGTGGACCTACCTGATAGATGTTACATCCCACCCTCTAGTAACTGCGTATTTGCATATTCTGGATCCAAGGAACCCATTGCCGCCACATACTATGAGCTTCTTAGTCGACATGAGAGCTTAGCTATAGCTTAAACTATTAACTAGTTATAAGATAGTTAGTTATACAAACTTGGAAAGAGTAGTGGTTCATTCGAGGGATCTTAAATTATAAATTCGGGCCCTTTATACTTAATTGGTTAAAAAGTATATTTTTAATATGATTTTACGACATCGTTGACTCATATGTAGGCCGGGAGCTTCGTCGCTAGGAATGCAAGCTTGAGTTTCGATGGGTCTACATAACTCTGAATGGTCTTAGGTGAAATATGGTGAAAATATGGGCCTACGATAAGGCTGATAAAAATAAGTACATACTATGTAGGAAAATAAAGTTGCACTATCGATAAGGCGATGCTACGAAACATTTACACTGTCCTAGCTTCGTGAGCCAGTCTTACCTTTATGACTACAATATAGCTAGGTAATACGTGCCTTCCCAAGGTACATGTACTTACATATAAGTGATCAATTGGGGGTAGTTGCCATTGGCTCTTATACAAGGTACAAGATTTAATTTAATCATCAAAACCTATAAGCATTAGGTACCTATAACCTTATATCTAAGGTATACTACCTGCTTTAGCTATCCACATATTCACTACCACCAACTACCACCAACTACCACCAACCACCACCACAGCCGGCCATGGCACCACCTGCCGGCAAGCGCGTTAAAGGCGTGCAAATCTACCGACCCTTCATCTACGGCACCACCGCCCGCCCGTTCAACGACACCGACAACCCGCGACCCGCCGGCGTGCCCGCCGACCACACGCACTCGTGGCAGGTCTTCGTCAAGGGCGTCGACGACACCGACATCTTCTACTGGCTGCGCCGCGTGCAGTTCAAGCTGCACGAGTCCATCCCTAACCACCTGCGCACCATCGACGCCGAGACCATCATGAAGGAGAATGAGGGAAAACCCCCCTCGCAGCGCCAGAAAGCCTTCGTCGTCAACGAGACGGGCTGGGGCGAGTTCGAAATTACGATAAGATTGTACTACGACAGCCGCAGCAGCGAAAAGCCTCAGACTTTGTATCATCATCTTAGGTTGCACCCGTACGGCCGCACCGAGGCCGAGAAGGAGGCCATGCGCAACGGCGGCGAGGTCGTCGCTTGGGTCTACGAGGAGCAGCTGTTCAACGAGCCCTTCGAGGACTTCTACAAGGTCCTGACGACGGGGGCGCGGGATAAAAACGCGTCGGCAGGGGGTAAGGGGGGCGGCAAGGGGAAAGGGAAGAACGCACAGACGTCGGGAGATAACAACAGCAACAACAACAACAACAACAGCGAGGTCAAAGAGCGCAGCGCCATGATCCCGCTGACCAACCGCCCCGGCCAGCCCTTCAGCCGCGAGACGGAACAGCTGGAGATCAAGCGGCTCAAGGAGGCCGAGGAGAAGGTCCACCAGATGGTCCTGGACATGACCAAGGCCGTCAAGGCCAAGGAGGCCGAGCTCGCGGCCCTCAAAGCCGCGGCTGCCGCCTCCGGCGCGTAGGACGCGTCTAGGAGAGGTGCCCGGAATAGCGCCAGGCAACCCAATTATACTAGGAAGAGGAGCAGCATTCTGGATATGCGTACGGATGATGATGATGATGGTGATGATGATGATGGCCGTAAGGAGGAAGGAAATGGTGGAGAAGGCGCGCAACCGCGGACTCGCCTTGTTAGGTTGAAGACTCGCAAGAAGCATCTAAGGAAGCTCGCGAATGGCCAACGCGTGGCGCCGCAAAGGGGAACGTCGTCGTGAGCAGCTCGTTACACGCAAATCTACCCCCAACCCTCTAAGAAAATGGCTTGGGACTCTTGTGGATAGCGTTTGGGTCCATTGTCGTGAGATGGGCGAAGGAAGGGAAACAGAAAAAGGGAGCTAAGTTTGTCTATTCGGCTTTCGACTACACACCTGTGTATTCGCGAACGGAACGCCTCAGATACCTGCGTACAGACACGCATGATGTGATGAACGAAAATCGAGGCGTTCGTAGGAGACATCCCTTTTGAAACTAGGCCAGACTCAAATCTGTACATATCATACCCCTGAGTATTAGTCTGTATATATTTACCTGGGGTAGCACACAGGCACCGCCTCTAGTGAATATGAGATAATGCCTAGAGATACTGTCACGGTATTAACTTACTTTTCAACCGCCCCCTTTCCTTACTACGAAAAGAAACGACTACCCAAGGTCACTTTGCGTAAGACATGATCAATTGCCCTTAGTATGTTTTATTTATATCAGATTGGAGTGTTTCTCTCAAGAGGACTCCAGCCTCGAGTGAGTCTCCATGATACAACTAGCTAGCTAGAGCCGTACCCGGGAGACCCCTTATGTACCAGCACGCTCTAACTTTACCCTACCATAGATCCCCTAAGGTTCCTGATCCCTGACCTCCCTTTTCCTAGACAGGCCTGTCCCTTCCTATCCGCGGCCTCTGGGGCGCAATCCCATTATGACATAAGAAAACTTTGCTAAAAAGTAGCTGCTTGCTGTATCGAAAATTGTTGTGTCTGACTGCGAGTCGTTTCTCGCCTAAGCGACCAACATTGTGCTAGACAGATAGTCCAAGACAATCTTTTCCTTGAAAACAAGCCGTAATCAATATCCTATCTTTTTTGTAGACCTGTTCGCCTTAAAACGCCTCTGCTGCAAAAACCGCTGCTCAATAAACATTAGACATTCGGATATCTCCACCACCAGGGTCTTCCCCGCCGTAATGCCTTGTCGTAACGCCATATGCCGTATTTACAGTCTACTGTACTTGTGTATAGACAAACGAAAAAATTCTCCAAAATGATTGAGATGTTGGGTAAGTTTCTATGCGACAGCTTATTGTGTCGCCTGGTATGCGGGGGGCGGAGTGTCTTCTCGCTCCGCCCAAAAGTTTTCGTTGCGCTGCTTCTCGTCGTATACACGACGCGCGATCTCGCCTGCCATTTTCATGATCCAAGCCTGTTCAAGGATCACTGATGAGGAATCGGCACTCATCGGCCGACGCCGGTCGATATTAAACGGGCTCCTGGAGGATGAAGCAAGCGCTTCTAAAATCTTCTCCTGGCGTCGGACCGGAGTACTACTCGCATTGTTCTCTACTGACTCGTTCTCTGCCGACTCTACGCCAGCGTCCTCAGTGACAGCTGGTTCCTTGAACATATCCATATTCAAAGGCGGACGAGATGGCAATTCCTTCTCGGATCTGAATCGAACATTACCTGAAAATGGCTCTTCGTCTGCTGGTTCTTCCTCGGGATCTTCCGGTATTGAAGTAGGCAAGATCGGCTCCGAGAATGGACCAGCAACTGACGTAGTATCCGATAGGGACTCACTAGCCTCAGTGCTGGTCTCATCTCCTGCTCTACTGCGGCGCAAGTTAACCACACGAGTCTTCTTCTTGCGTGAGCTTCTTGAATGCCGCCCAGCACCAAGAGCCAGACCGGTGGTGGCCGAGTGCAGACTCGTTAATGACGGCCGGGAAGGTATACTGCCTTGATCCACGCTGCTTGAATCAGTAAATGTGTAAGTTGTACTACTTCCTTGCACGGATTGCGTTCGCATCAAACTAGGCATTGTCGGATTCGGTGTCGAGTAACCGGTTTCACTGCGGTCCATTGACCCAGCCCAAGCTCTGAACAACGCATCGCGAATTCCGGGTGTGAAAAGCGATAATGTGCGATGGGAGTCGGTAAGAGCTGCTAATCTCAATAGGTTCTTTTGAGAGAAGAGCGACTGCATTTCAGGACCGCCATCCATAGATATCGATGCGATCTCACTAGGATCAAGCACATGTCCATTTGAGTCTACTGCTTCGGCAGGTAGATTGGTAAAGGGGTCAATAACAGCTTCATCTTCGGCCTCTTCTTTCGGCACGACCTCTTCCCTCGGTAATTGGTCAGGACACCAAAGCCGTAGAGATAGCTTATGAATAATAGCTGGTAACTCATCCATCATCAAAGTTCTTAACTTTCCTTCAATGGTTCTCTGAAGGTAGTCGCGAACGAATTGGATTGAGTCAAAGGTCGAAGAGACCTTGAGTGATTCAAGAGGGTCATTTCGAAAGACTAAGGTGAGACCTTTTTGCTTCGAAAAAACCAAAATAATGAAAGCAGAGAGTTTAATCTCAGATAAGGTAATAGATAAAGGTATCGTCAGACTTGACGCAGCCGCTAAGGGTTGCGGCGACGTAAAGGTCGGCTTAGCTGAGAGATACGTATTCAGGGGATTTGCCTGTTGTGATATTAGCCATCTTATGCTTATGACGCACGGAGCCCCTAAGGCTAGAAAAATCTCCGAAAGAAAAAAAAGACGCGAACCCCTGGTACCCTAATTACAAAGATTTCATGCAAAAACTTGTAAGAGCTCCACTGACGCGAAAAAATACGGAAGGGTCTTTCTGGTCCCGCGTATTTTCAAACAATGGAAAGGGGGTTTGGAAGAAAACGTAGAGGTAGCTTTAGCTTGCGATACTGGGGAGTAGCTTTTTGTGTGATTTGGGAGGAAAATGTTTGTGGAAATGTTTGTGCGACTTCGGAAGTAACTTTGCTTTATGATGAAGCCATCGACGTAACAAGCTATAGGTAAGGAGCTTTGCAACGCCTTGACGAAGCTTTGATAAAAAAAAAAAAAAAATATAGTGTAAGAAAATTCCATGTTAATGAGTGGGACCCCATCAACGAACTTCTTTTTGCCCAACCCCTCTTTCTCCGCGACAGCAACCCCCAAGAAAAATAAAAATTGTATATAATAACACCTACTTGAACTCTTGTCCGCAGTGTCAAAAAGGCGTCGCCAGAGTAGCACATCTTGAAGATGCCGCGAAACCTATCCTCGGCCAAGTCCCCAATCTCCAGGATCTCCAGGTCCGGCGGTACGGACCCGAGATTGAACTCGGTGACGAGGATATCATCGACGATTATGGGAGGCTTCGGAGATTTATTGAGTGCGTCCGTGAGGAGCTCCTGAGCTCGCTTATAAAATTCGGCGTCGGCGGTGAGCGGCGACCAGTTGAAGTTGAAGGCCATGGCGAGTGAAGCATTTAGTAGATTCGCATCGTAGCATGTAGGTATGCAGAAGCGGTCGGATGGTTGATAGGTACAGGGGGAGAGAAACGAGCGGTGTTGGATTAGGATGGGACTAAAATACAATGCAAGTCGGTGAGTCGGTCGTGGTGGCGGCCGGCCGGGGGTGTATTAGTGGTATTAGTTGATCGGACCACAAAAAAAAAACAATAAGACAATGGTTGATCGTGTGTGGTAAAAGTTTTGACGGCAATAGGCGGTAGTAGGGCGATAGGGTAGGAGATCGTATGATAGGATAATGCTGGGTTGGATGAGAATTGTATGAAGTGGGTTTTTTGAAGAGGATCGTTGGAGCTTAGGTCTGTCTATGCGGATTGTACGGGCTGTAATGGGCTGTAATGGGCGTATGGGCTGGATCAATTACATAAGGGGACCTAAAAGACATAAAGGCATAAAGGATGCATTGGAAATAATTGGAAGATTCATAGGCGTAGGGGATTTTTCCAAGGGATTTGTGCAGGAATATGACGCTATGCGCTGCGACCCGATGCAAGCTTTATGAACGATGAACGATGAATGGAGAAAATGAGATAGCGCGAATAATTTTTTCCCTCTTTTTTTTCCTCTTTTCCTTCTTCCTTAAACCCCTTCCCACTCCAATTATTCGTGCCTGACGGAGCTTGGTCCCATGTGGTTGGTTCCCGAAGAGAATAATACGGGTCCTGCGGAGAAGACGCGCTATCTCATAGCGGTTTATGCTCGTCGGCACTAGCCAAGCTCGGCCAACCTTTTCACTGGGTTTCACTGGGTTCCAGACTGGGTTTTCGCTTGGCTACTTGGGCAGATGAGGAAATGCTATGTAATTCGATGCGTCAGTCGTTAATGCATTCGGACATGTGCACATGTTCAGGTGGTCTGTGTGCCTTCCTATTGACGGTTTTGACGGTTACAACTGACACCGCCGGTTCCATTAGCCGTAACGCCACCGCATACGTGCATAGGATGTACCATATTCGTATTGTTACCTAGTTATTTCCTTACTTGTTTCTTTGCTCCTGCCACTCTACCTCACTCTGTCATGTCAAGAGGCAAGAGGGGTGGAACGGGGAGGAGCACGCGAGCAAAGTACGTTAAAACTTACCATTTTAGGGCAAGGGACCTAAGGGAAAGGGAAACTGCCAACCTCCCCCTCGGGTCTAGAGTTCGGGTCTAGAGTTCGGGTCTAGAGTTGACGCCGGCTGCTGTTTGACGGGTTAATTAGATCCTAACTGGCTTAACCTATTGTCTCGCCCGTTCCCAAGTCTCCATCCACCCGGACTATACAAATTACACAATATTTAGTTTAGATCCAATACCTACTTATAGTCCGTATAAGTCCGTGTTTGCATTTTCTTACCACTCTTACCGAGGATTTATGATATGTGGTTTTTTCTTGTTGTACAAACTAATATCGAAAAGAAAATCTTTTTCGCATTAGTTAATTTAGAATGTGCGTGTAACTTGATAATTCATATCTATATTCTCGAGGTCTTATACCTATCATCAGCCACAACGGTCGGGATGCTTACTTATCGCTACTATACTCTCGCCGTCGTCGGGCGTCCGAAGTCGCAAGGGTACCTATGTAAGGAGTATGTATAGTAAGACAACATCCAGCAATAATCTCAAACATTAAAACATTTATCCCTTTTGACATAAGCTACACATCATATAATCATCAGTCAGGTAGCAACTATATGCATAAGAAATGTTGTATTATGTTGTGGTTATCTTATATTACTCTTCCTCTTGTGTTTAACCCCTCTTATTATTTGTACGGCCACATTTGAGGCATAGAAAAAGAAAAAAACGATTCTTTGACTAATAGGAAGACGAAAAAGAAACACTTCCGCCAACTCACGGCCTTGCGGCCAAAGACCTATCTATAATCATGTGTAACAACGGCGTGCCACCCACCCAACCAGATGCTTCCCCAACCCCCCTTTTTTGGCCCCTGTATGATTACTCGTAGTATTTGATTATCATCTTCTCATAACCGTAAGACATTGCATGGAAGACAGAGAAAAAATAAATAAAAGCAAAACCCCGTGACGTTTAAGGAAACTCTCCAGACGCAGCGTAACCACACCTAACTTCCAATGCTCTTCAACGCTTCAGCCTCGCGCGAAATGCAGGGGGATTTCGAGATTCCGTTTAAGACAATGTTCAAGTCTTAGGACGCAGGCAGTTTCTATCGGCGGGCTTTCGTTGCCGTGGTACCACCCACCCATGATGAGATCGTCGTGCCGTTTTTGCCAATACGATTGCTTCTGAAGCCAGTTCTTCTTGTCTACGTCGGCAAGCTTGATGATTACGGGCGCATCCTCGTCGACCGGCATCCGGACGAAGCAGGAGCAGTCTCGCAACGTCATCGACAGACCGAAATTTGCATCCGAAGGTCTAGTGAATAATGCATCTCCCGAATCACCCTCCTCTTGCAGGTCCCTTAGCCGCTCGAGGACGCCACTATCTCTGAGGGCGTCGGCCAGCCGTTGCCGATCTCGCTCGCTCCACATAGGTGCAAGCCGATCAATAGTGCTCATGACCACGGCACGGTCATGGTGAAGCAATCCAAGGGGGCATACGGGGGTAGATATCTTATATCCTCGCTTTCTCAGCTTGCCGTTGCGTAGGGCCTCCCTCGCACAAGTTCGACAGCGGGTTGCATCCTCGGGGGCCATTGGAGCTTGGGCCAGCCACTTTGGCTTGAACTCCAGAGCTATATAGTCCGGAGATGGGCCCATGTCTTCTACCAGCATAGCATATCCAGCTTGGATAGTGCTCTGGTCACCCCGAACCCCCTTAGCTCGGAGGGCATTATCACGCTTGTAGTTAAGAGTATCCGCTACAGCTTGGGGGATTTTAATGAGAATCTGAGGAACGATGTGCTGCCGTCCAACGTGAACGTCGACGAATTTCTCTTGAAAGTCCTGAAGGGTTTCGTAATCGCACGGCGTGACATCGGGGGTGGCTTTGGGTACACGCAATAGTGTTCCCCGGAAGAACCCCGAGGGAACCGTTGGATCCTTTGGCTCCCTGATGCTGAAGACGGCATTGGCACGACCTTCAGCGAGATGAGTGAACTCAGACCGGTGAAGAATATAGCTCAACTCATATAGCTCCTTGTTTGTGAGGGCAGGCCCGACATGTTTGGTGCCTAATCCTGCGGGGAGAGGTTTGGAGAGTTCAGTCCATACGTCTTTTAGAGGCTTCATGATGAAATTCTCGATCTTAAGCTGGCGTAGAAGCAGGGAAACAGTTTTGAAGAGATCGAGTCCGAGAAGAAGTGCATCTAACGAACTTTGTAACAGTAAGAGATTGTAACAATGACCTGACCGATTTTCTCTTTGTCTAGGTTGCGTAGCTGGAAACCTAGGTGAATATTAAACTCTCGAGTTGAGATGAAAAAACAACCCCCCAACTGATAACACCTGACCCTCCCTTATTAGATTGCTACGTACGTAGTTGGATGGTTAAATGGAGTTAAACGAAAGACTCATGGATGATAACAAGGAAACACACGATATTAGTGGATAGATGAGAGAAAACCGAGCAGGTACAAATTATAGAAACTTGATAGGATTAGGCCGAGTAGTTGAAGAGAGAAGAGGAAGAGAAGAGGAAGAGAAGAAACCGACCCAAAAGACCCTCCCTAAAAGTCGAACGGTATCGAGACGAACTCGGGAAAGGGGAATGGAGCATTGGATCTGGAACTAGACTCCATTTTATGACGTTGAGCTTAAACTGCCGCTTGGGGAGAGGAACGGCTGGGGGATACTTGGGACTTTGGGGACTTAGAACAAAAAAAAGACAGGCCGATTTGGTTGTCCAGGTGCGGCTGCGGGCAGCCGAGCTGGAGCCATGGAGCCATGGAGCCATAAAGTGGCGCAGTCCTAAGATAGAAAATGAAAGCCCTCCCTCCTTGAACTAAAAAAGATACTAAAAAAGATAAATTTAGTAGGAGAGGCCGGCGGTTCGCAAATCCGGTCGAATAGGAAAACTACGATTTGGTTTGTATGGAATTATGGGTTACCTACCTACGGGCTATGGTTTATGGGGGTTACGAGCTACGGGCTACGGGTTACCCTAGAAGCGTCTTGCAGATACAGGTGCAGAAATTCAAGTGCAGCAAGTGCAAGTGCAAGTGCAGGTAAGGTATGTTCCGTGTGACCGACATGATCGAGATTAAATTAAAGCCTGTAAAAGCCTGTAAATAGCTTAGCAAGGTTGCCCAGCTTTACAAGGTTCTGCAGGGTTTAAGTACCCAGTACCAAACTAATGACAAATGGATCATCGCGAGGGATCATGCCGGCTCATTTATTCGTCGGTTTGCACATGCACGACGATCTAATATCCACCCACTCGGGTATCTGCCTATAACCAACCTGGAAAGACCTTCGCTACAACGGCTGAACTGAATGGTTGTCAGGCTGTCAGGGTAAGCAAATAAGAACATTTATGATACTAATGATGCTATAGGTTAACAGGTAGTGATACTATGATACTAATACCTGAGGTAAGATCGATTGTGTAAGATCTAGTGTATCATCTACGAACGTAGTGTACCATACATCATGCTTAAAACAATGCTATAAAACGCCTGATAATGATCCTTTCTATATATCGTTTGTGGTGTTATTATTCTTATTTGGCCACCATCATATCCCCGCGGCAGTGAAGCTCAGCAGACTACCAAATGCCAAACCAGCCACAAGGGATAACCCCATGAACCCTCCGGAAGCCTCTCGTTCTCCTTCCTCAACCCATTCACCGGCGGCCATCATGCAATTTGATCCAAGCCAACCGGTGGTGAAACCAAACGGGAGCTGCACTAATAGGAGGTAAAATAAATCGCTATTAATAACAGCCCCTTTACCGTGCAGGTTGCATAGGGCATAAAGTGGAAGGAATAGCAACCGCGCAATGCTCACTACGAATAATAATGCTGGCCGATCTCGGAGTGGCAGGAAAAGCGAACTGGTTCTCCCTCCAAGGTCGCCAAGGTTCCAGAAGAAAAAACCCAGTGGGATGAATGCGGCGGGTTGTAGTATCAGGCTCGCTTCATCCGGCGGTGTCACAGATAAAATCTTAGGTGTGAATACGGGGAAGAACATAGCGACGGCGAAGCACATGAACACTCCGCCTGCTAACCAGTGGAGCTTTTTGAACAGCTTCGGCATGCTGACAACTTTTCGCGCTGCACGTTCAGCCGACTCGATACTCGTTACCGACGTGGCCATGTGCTCCATCATTCGATTCTCGATAATACGGTTATGACGGTTAACTAGCGGTATGAACGCCACGAGTGCTACGATAGATACTATTACCGCGGTAAGGAAGTAGATAAATGCTGCTTTACCGTTTCCCGGAGAAGCTTCCTCTTCGGCCTTGGAAACTGTATTTGCTGGTGGTGCAACGAGGACCGAAATGACTTGAACAAGCGAAGGGAGTACACCTGCGACGCCTTGTCCAGCCATAATCGCTTGCATATATTCAGGTCTCCCGAAGCTTGCTGCGAATGCGAATGCGCCATTCTGTATTAGTCCTGCCGCCCATGCCGTGAGTGCTACCATTATCAATAGGAATACAAGGTACGTCGTCGGTGAGGTATCGAGAAATGTCGTAGTCGAGGCCGTTAAGAAACCAAATATAACGACGTTTATGTATAGAGCTAGGTTAATCCGAAATGGGTATGATGCCGTGGATTGAATATTGGTTAATACGACCATCGATCCGAGGTTTCCTAGTGTCGATACAGATATAATTGCCGATTGGAAGTTATCGAGAATCCAGTCGTCATCTTGAAAGCGGAGCTGAAAGTAGGGTGCTGCGGCGAGAAACATGTTCCTTTTCCAAGTTTTCTATTAGCCATGTCATCTTTGTGTATAAGATAAGTTCTTAGAAGAAGCATTTCATACCAAGCCCATAACATCGCGACACCCAGCAATCCGAAGATGCTATACTCGATCCACGAAAAGGGGATGCCATTACTCTCGGTATGCTCTTGAGGCTCTTCGATGAATTGCGACTCCTCATTCAAAGGTTGGTACTCCTGTTCATCCTCCCTCTTCCGAAAAAACGTACGAAGCCGGTCCATGGCGCGAGTTAGACGTTGTGTCGCCGTAGTACGCGATACCACTGTGATTACACCTTAGACTTCTAAAAAAGCAAACAAACACGGCTAAGACGGAGCAAACGGAGCAGATGTAGATAGTAAAGGTGCTACCTCAAAGATCGTATTTACAGTTTGCATTGCTGTCAAATACGTAGCAATGATGACCTCGCAATAAGGCGCAATAAATGAATTGGAGGTGAAATGGTAGAATAGGTCATCAGCGGATGTCATGGGGGAAGCAGGGGATAAGGGGACCTGTCAGCTGTATGACCCTTACAAGCCACAAATGTAAGATCGCCAAGTGGCTCCCCGCGCTGCCTAACACCAGGTACCGTAATACCTAATCTTATCTTGGATGCTAGATGCCGCGGTACCGACAGTGAATTAATTTAGTACGTACCTCAGCTATCAGCAGCCTTCCATGTACCTACCTAGGTAAGACCACATGGATGCATGGAATATTGATTTTTAAGTATCTCGAAATATGTAACTACGTCAATTGTTACAGGTAAGAGCAACATTTAAATAGCTGCATGTAATAATGTAGTCAAAGCTTAAATGTGAGCTAATACACGGGGATATCGAATTATTCTCATAGCTTATGTCTGCATATGACAACACAACAAAGTAAGCTAGAAAGACTCAGAGGTTGAATCTAGTTCGTTGTTTTTCCATCTTAGCCTTCCATTCCCATTGTACGGCGTCATCACCTTCGCTTCCAGCCCGGCCAATTCCCTTGTCGATACGTCTCAGCTTAAGTGTTGCCCTCGGGCCTAGCTCTTGGAGACCTGTAAAGGTGAGAAATTAGCCACTAATATGGATGCAGTAAGCAATAGTTAAACTGACCTGTTCGAATATTTTCTACTCCCTTTAACTCCTTCCCGTCTGCGCCAACCACGCTTTTCTCCGTAGCCCTCTTATCTCGAAAGATGTATCTATGTCTGCGCAAAAAGATATAATCACGTTGATTATGTAAAGTCACTACTTGACGTCCTTGTAGCTCGGGGGTCTTGGGCCAAAGCGATTGGAAGAGTCTTGCAGTGAGAACACCCAATGGTGTCTTGAAATTATTGAGCAAAAGTTCCGGGTAGTGATTTGTCGGGTTACCATGGCCCGGTAGTTTCTTTCCTTCGACCCAATTCGAAATACTAAAGTGAAATGTCGGCCCTGACGGCAGATGAATAATATCCAGACCTATTGGCTTCTTCAAATCTTCTCTGAGAATCATAACAGAAGCAAAGCCCCTGTTACCTGCAAATTTGCAAATCTCCCTCACGCTATACTTATAACTGTATTTATGCGCCGACCGCGGTATATATGTACTATGCGGAAACAGGGTGCAGAGTAATCTCGCTTGATCATGTAAAGTCGAATTGAGAGTAGTAGTGACTAGGACTTTGGGTTCCGCAGGCCCATCATCAGAGAACAGCGACGGGAATTTAGCCACCAACGATTCTGGCGTAAGGTCAAGATTTGTTGAAGTAGTTGAGGGGGCAAGACTGTCATCTCGAAGGACTTGCTTCGCGCGGGCTTTCGCTGCTGCTTCCTCGTCGGATTCCTCTTCATCGTCTGAACCTAACATACTATCTTCATCGTCATTATCGTCGTCCTTTTCAGGATCTGATGCTTCGTCCAGTCCCGCAGCTAATCTTTCCTCAGCCTCCTCTTGTTGTAAACGGCGCTTCTTGAGCAACTGCTCCATATCAACACTTGCGCCCAGTCCATCGTCATCGACATCGTCCCAGACTCGTTTCCGATCAATGGTGGCTGGTTGGTTTCGCGCAACTCTCTGGGCCCTTAGTTCAGGCTCTCTATCCTCTTCCTTCTTCCTGCGGAATCGAGCTTCGCGCTTTTCCTTTTCATGGTCCCTTTTCTGCTTGACATACAGCGATTGGCGATGGAGCTTATTTCCCGTCTTTTTAGACAGCGAAGTAGATCGTTGCGGACCCATCGTGCTATTAGCCTGAATGAGGCCAATTAAGGAGGTGTCGGGATACAGTTGTCAGTCAGGTTCTTGAACATGAATATCTATAATCGGAAAGTTTATTGGATGGGAATTGAGTTCATGAAGACTTAGAATCTAAAAATTTTAGTGGATCCCAAATCAAAGTGGGTCTTTTTATCTACAAGCGCGTTCAGGTTCTTTTCCCCTACTATGTACTTTCAGCCGGGGTGGTTTTCATGGAGGGGTAGAATTGTAGGTTTTTGATGCTAGCAAATGAAAATTATCGGCCACATTGTGACTCAATGTCAAGCTTGTAAGTCACTTTAACTAGGACCTTGCCGTAAAAGCGCCCGCAGCGCCCGCTTACAAAATTTGGAGTCACATATCTTTATTTCTATCAAATTCATGATCCGGGCAATTTGCGCTACCGGAACATCTGCGTCGAGCTTGGTCCCCGCAATCCCAATTCGATTTATTCCTCGGTGGTCCTCGAAGGCTCTTAGAAGTGTCGCAAGGCCATTTCGAAGTACTACATCTATTACTAGTTTGAATCTTTGTAGACCTTCAGTCGCAAACTCTAACTTGCGAGGCTTCGCTACCTCGAAACTAGTTTTATATCCTCAAGAAGCACAGACAAATACTAAAGACGCAAAAATGACGACGACAGCCACTACCCTCAAGGGGCAACCCTTGGATCGTCCTGCCCTGGACTCGATGCTTCGACGACGAATGTTCTATACCCCTGCCTTTGAGATCTATGGAGGTGTTGCTGGTCTCTACGATTATGGTCCACCAGGCTGTAGCCTCCAGGCAAACATCATTGACGTGTGGAGGAAGCACTTCGTGCTCGAGGAAGACATGCTGGAAGTCGACTGCTCAGTCTTGACTCCGCATGAGGTTCTAAAAACAAGTGGCCACGTGGACAAGTTTGCCGATTGGATGTGTAAAGATCCGAAGAACGGCGAGATTATTCGAGCTGACCACTTTGTCGAAGAGATACTCGAAAGCCGGCTAAAAGGGGATAAGGAGGCTCGCGGTCAGAAGGTCGAGGAAAAGGAAGAAGACCCTAAGAAAAAGAAGCGAAAGGCCAAGGGTGTGCAAGAAGCGGTTAAGCTCGATGACGCTGTAGTTCAGGAGTACGAAGAAGTATTGGCTAGGATCGACAACTACAATGGTGATGAACTCGGCGAGTTGATCAAGAAATATGATCTTAAGAACCCGTCTTCCGGTGTACAACCATCGCCACCCGTTGCCTTCAACTTGATGTTCCAGACAGCTATTGGACCTAGCAGCAATCTCCCTGGTTACCTGAGGCCAGAAACCGCACAGGGGCAGTTCCTGAATTTCTCTAAGTTGTTAGAATTCAACCAGGGGCAGGTACCGTTTGCGTCGGCATCCATTGGTCGTTCTTACCGAAACGAAATCTCTCCTCGGGCCGGACTACTTCGAGTACGAGAATTCTTAATGGCGGAAATTGAACACTTCGTGGACCCTGATGGTGGAAAAAAGCACCCGCGCTTCCAGGAAGTCAAGGATATCGAGCTGGTCCTTCTAAACCGCACAACTCAGCTCTCCGGTAAAACGCACGTTGAGAAAGTATCCATTGGTAAGGCGGTGGCTGATGGCATCGTCGATAATGAGACTCTTGGCTATTTTATGGCCCGAATTCACCTATTTCTTAAGAAGATTGGTGTTGATCAATCCAAGATTCGCTTTAGGCAGCACATGGCAAACGAGATGGCTCACTACGCCGCCGACTGTTGGGATGCTGAACTTCTCACTTCTTACGGATGGGTTGAATGTGTTGGATGTGCTGACCGTAGCGCCTACGACCTGAGTGTTCACGCTAAGAGGACTGGGGCTCCCCTTATTGTTCGCGAGCAACGAGCCGAGCCGCTGGTTGTTGAGGAATGGGAAGTTGAGTTGAACAAGAAGCTGTTCGGTCCCCATTTCAAGAAGGATGGCAAGACGGTAGAGGCTGCTGTTCTAGCGACTACGCAAGACCAGCGAGAAGCCTTGGCAAAAGATCTGAATGAAAAGGGGAGCATTACTGTCGAAGTTGCCGGCGTTGGTGATGGAAAAGTTGAAATTCCGAAAGACCTTATTACCATCGAGCGACGCACACGAGTTGAGCATGTTAGGGAATATACACCTAACGTCATTGAGCCATCCTTTGGTATTGGCAGAATACTTTACGCCCTGATGGAGCACAACTTCTGGACTCGAGCTAGCGAGGGCGGTGATGAAGCGCGCGGTGTATGTTCACTTCTCTTACTGACAAGTAATAACAATGCTAATTATATCTAGGTTCTCTCGTTTCCACCAACGGTGGCTCCCACAAAAGTACTCATCGTTCCACTATCGTCAAATGAGCAATTCAGGCCAATTTGCTATAAGCTGTCGCAACGGCTCAGGAAAATTGGAATCTCCAGCCGCATTGACGATTCTTCCGCGACGATCGGAAAGAGATACAGCCGTAATGACGAACTCGGCACACCCCTTGGTATTACAGTTGATTTCCAGACTGTCCAAGATAGCACAATCACTCTTCGGGATCGAGACTCAACGAAGCAAGTCCGTGCGGACGAGGACAAAATCATTGCTGCGATTCAGTCCGTAGTCGACGGCAGCAAGGAGTGGAAAGATGTTGAAACTGAACTACCCATTTTTGAGGGACAGGAGATCGAAGTAGCTACGCGTTAATGTGACTCGTATGTAGTAAACACTCCAAAAATGTTAATCATTGCAGAGGCAAAACAAGTAGGAGGCCTCAGTCACAAGCAGGGCCAGATAGAAGCCGAATAGATAATGGATCTCAAAAGAGCCTTGTTGCCGATTCTCGTTCTCAGATGTAGTTTCAACTGTAGATCTTTAACCTAGCCACGTGCGAGTTCCCGTCCGCTAACAGGGGTTAAGTAACGAGTTTCTATTCGGGTCCAATCTTGCGAATCATTATGATCATATTGCTTTAGAAATCTACAACTATCTCTTACCGTGATGATTTCAATTATCATAGAAGGAAGATTACAGGCCGACGGACACCGTAAATATTCGACGACGATCAAGACGTCCTACTACTGGATAAGAGTCTTGTTGTGGTATTTCAGCTAGCAAACCACGTTAGGTAGTTCGTAACCAATTACGCGCAGCGGGCTAAAGCAAGGGGTGGTTCGACGGCATGCCAAGCACCAGCATTTCTGCGACAGATCCGCATATTGGCGAAACCAATGCAAGAAGGGTTGTGTCTCTGTTTCTCAATACCTCAGTACTCGAGCGAAATTCCCGAAAAACGAAATCGCTGATTCGCTGCAGCGGGGACCCCCAAGCGCGGTTACGATCGCCGAGAATCAGGTGAGGTTCGCCGCTTTGGCGGCAAGCTTCCTGCAGAACGATCGCGGCTAGGCTTGTGGGTGAAACCGTCGTACATCCAGCCCGTTGAGAAAACTGGGTTGGGTAAGACACGTAAGGAGGTGCTTCGTGGAGTTTTGTAGTGGAATCATTGCGACTGTCACCTCAGAAAGGAAGAAAAGAGAAAGTGAAAAAAAAGAAAGAAAAATGAGTTCTAATTTGAGCGTTCCTAATCCGTTGGATGTTTGCGGCAACCCTTGCGTGCTGGAGTTGCACTCCTCCTCCTCATGCCTGTACAGACGAGGGAATCTAAACCTGTTCTGCTCAACTCGTAGAGCGTTACCTAGCTGTCACCTCCCGCGGCAAGCAACTCGGGACACCTAATAAGGCTATGACGGGAATAGATATGAGATCCGGTGAGCTTTGTTCGCCTCTTCCGTTATTTCCTGTTCAGCTGACCAATATCACTCTCATTCTATAGTCTGGGCGGGCTATAAGACTAATACGTGTTGTATTAGTGGACCACGAATCATTACACCGCATTGTCCTAATGAGCGAGTCTGTGTGAGTCGTTTAATAAGCTCAAATGAGCAAGAATGGTTTAGTAGTTGGTAGGAAAATAAGCCTCCTTTTATCTTTCTGCTCAGCCGTACTTGTGTTGGTTCTATATCGAGAGCATACGGCTGACAAGCTGGAATTGCTATGCTATAATTGACATGTTGGTATAAGTAGTTCGTCAGAATCCGGCAAGCGATAATGTCTTTTGGGAATGCACGATGAGCCGCAGCATGCGGTAGGCTATTGGCTGTCTTTAAGGGTAGTATTTTTGTTTGTCGAGACGGGATAAACTTATATAGGTACCTTACGTATGTGACCCTGCTGCCCTGAACGAAACGACGATATGAATAATTCCAACTTCGGGGTACCTCGGTTTAACGCCAAGAATTATTACTCAAAATTAATTGAATGAGACTTAATAATCTTCTAAAAGCAACCGATGTGGCAAATATGTTTATAATATTTGGACATAGTTAAAAGTAGGGAGTTAGGTAGTATATAGTATAGTTACTTGATTATATATAATAAGAGGATATCAAAAGTTGCGATGATAAGCTTGGGGTTACGAGCGTATGAACCATAAGAAAATAGGTGAGGTAAGGCTACTACATAGGCCCTAGGCTGGCTCTGCTAGGAAGGCTACCTATGTAGGAATTTCTCAGAGGATCGTCATTCGTTTAACTAGCGTTTATTAGCGTCTTCAATATCATTGAAACCACTAAGGCCGTGACCACCTTTATATCCATGTATCTGAGTACATGGTGGAAGTATCCGCTTTTACCGAGATGAAGGTGGTCCGCTCCTTATAAAAATAAGATAAAGTCGGGCATTAGATGTACAGGATACTTATAAATCCCCTGTGGTTTTAGGGGAGACCCTTCCAACGCCAATCAATCATTCATTCCTTCATATAGCGGTACCTAAAAGTTGAAAGCCCCCCCTCCAACATGAACCCCTTTCTCCTTTGCTGACTAGACATCCCATGTCTTACTTTTCACCTTCCCCAGGCCAAAACGTTACTTTTTCACACCCACACAACCTAGACAAAATTCCTTATATCAGGGACATTTGAGCGGTCGAGTACGGTCGACAAACTTATACGTTTTACTACGTTATTTGTTTAGTCCCTCTCGACGAACAAGCAAAACCCGTCGATTACCACCGAGGTACTAACTGATGGACTCCGACGATTCTACACGGCATTAATGCTTTGGGTTTCGGATGTGAAGTCGATCCGACGACCATTTATTGTTCCTATCTGCCGATAGAGATTTCGCTTCGAATCCATTCATACACAGATTGCCCTTAGTCACCGCCTTATAGACCTTGTCCTTGGGTGGTTTTAGGGTACTTATTCGAAGACGACTCGTTTCCATTCATTGCTCATTTGCTCACCTGCTCACCTGCTCACTTGTTCTCCTAATCTGGACGAAAGCTGACGAATACCACCTATGCTGAAATTGATTTCTGATTACTCTCTTCTACCAATTACATATCTTGCGATTTCTGTCGGTGTGAGTTGGCCGAACCCCTCAGCTGTTATTTTAAATTGAGTTGGATCGTCTCCAGGATTGAACCCAGGACTAACGGATGTGGCGCCTTAGCCTTGGATCGAACAAGGCCGCTTGAACTAGGCTCTCTCCTCATAAACCCTGAAGGCGAGGGCATCGATTTTTCTACGACGTAGAAAAACCCTTACCATAACTGAATCCTTCAGGTTTGCCCACTATGGCAGCGCCGAACGGGTACGTGTCTCCCTCTCAATTCACATGCGATCGAGCCCACCGCTTCGATTCTGTGTGCGCATCCTCATTACCAGAAGGGAGGTTTCGGACTCGCGAACCAGTCCCAGTCTGATCCCCGCTCAGGGTAACAAAAATGGGGATTCCCCTCAAAGGAGTTGAATTTCAGCAGGCTGCATATGTGGTCATATTAGAAAAGTATATAACAGCTGATCATGGAGAACTACAGTGGACTATATAATCAGCAATTTATGAATCCCGGCCCGGCCCCAAAACCACCAACCAGCAGTAGTCAACCACGCCTTAATCTCACTCCTAGCACTAATTATCCGGGAAGCATGACGAACGTAGTCTCATCGCCTATTACGCGCACCGCTACCTCGACGTATACCGGGTCCACCATCTCTTTACCGTTGGCTCGTGAGCGATCGAACCAGACGGATGGCATGGGAGGTGTCGCGGTTATAAAAGAGGGCTGGGCGCAGGTCAAAGAGAGCAGGAACTTTATCCAGCCCTGGAAGCAAAAATACCTTATCTTACGCAAGGAAGCCCTCGATTTTCACAAGACTGAGGGCGGCAAGGTTTCTTACACTCTTTTCCTAAAGGATGTTGTTAACGTTGGTCGAGTTGAGGCTGCTGGTACTATCTTCGAGATCAAGAGATATACGCAAGGGACTTCCAATAGCCCTGGAGATGACGACGGTACCATTAGAACTTTACACATTAGGGTTAAAAGTGACGATGATCTTTACGATTGGATTGACCTCTTATATGGCCGGTGCCCGACAATGGGTGGGGTGAGCAATCCGACGAACTTCTCTCATGCGGTTCACGTCGGCTTCGATCCACAGACGGGTCAATTCGTAGGGTTACCGCCGGAATGGTCGAAATTGCTAAACTCTTCCGCAATTACCAAAGAAGATTACGAGCGAAACCCCCAAGCCGTTTTCGAAGTTTTGGATTTCTACTCGGATCTCACCAAAAGAGCAGAGAACCCCCACAATTCCCAAGCCTTACTCCAACGCCTCCCCAGGTAGTCAGCAGAATAAGCAGCTAGGATATGGTGGTGGTGGCACTTCTGTTGCGCCCCCGCGGCCGATGCCGCCTACGCAGCGCAGCTACAGCAACAGCAATGCATCGCAGCAGCAGCCTACCTCCCTTCCGATACGACCAAACCCCCGGATATGTCTCAACAGCGACAGCCGACACAAGCTGCGGGTGGCTATGGCCAGTCACAGGATGCAGCGCGCGAAGAGCAGCGAAAGAAGCAACTCGAGCTCCAAAGGCAACGCGAAATCGAGGAACAGAACCGACGGGACCTGGAGGCTTATAATGCTTCTATTCCGCAGAAGAAGGTTCCTATGGCCCAGCAAGAGCTTGGTGGATATGGTGGTGGTGGTTCTTCCGGCTCAGCAGACCGTTACAATCCTACTCGAGCAGCGCCCCCTGCTCCTAAACCGGCCAATCAGCAAGCCGGTAGCCTTCGTGCTCAACGGCCTGCTCCGCCAGCACCCAGCACCTCAGCATCCTCGGCTGCTAACAGACCTCCATTGACTTCTCAAACAAGTTCTAGCTCCATCCAAACCTCGCAATCTAGTCAAGCACAACGTATACAACCGCAGACTAGCCAGTCTTCGACAGCTCCTCGATATCCGAATAATGCCAATGGCACTCAGCAGCAACGAGCGAATGGCCAGGCTCAAAACCAGGCACAAGCACGTTTGCCTGCTACTGTCAAGCCTCTAAATGTTCCAGCCAAGCCTAGTCAACCCCAGCAAAGTGATAGTGTCAAGGCTGCAGAGGCTGCGTTAACAGCTAAGCCTCCAGCGTCAGAGAGAAAACAGGATGTTCGCATGTCTACTATGTCCGAAAAGGAGGTTATGCAAAAACTAGTTGAAGTTGTTTCAAAGGATGATCCTAACCTGTCGTACGCCAAGCAAAAGAAAATCGGTCAGGGCGCTTCGGGCTCAGTCTACGTGGCAAAGGTCAAAGAGGGCGCCGTTTCTGCAGTTGCTCGAGAAGTTCTCCGATCTCAGGGAGCCAGAGCCCAGGTTGCTATTAAGCAGATGGATCTGGCGCATCAGCCACGCAAAGAGCTGATCGTCAACGAAATTATGGTTATGAAAGACAGCAAGCACCGAAACATCGTCAACTTTCTCGATGCTTTCCTACGCAGCAACAATTCCGAATTGTGGGTCGTCATGGAGTACATGGAGGGTGGCGCTCTGACGGATGTTATCGACAACAACCCGGTCATTACTGAGGAACAGATCTCGACAATTTGCCTTGAGGTAAGTGTGCTAGAAACTCCGTTACTCTGGCTTTACTAACAAGACATGAAGACCTGCCGTGGATTACAACACTTGCATTCCCAGAACATTATCCACCGTGATATCAAGAGTGACAACGTCCTTCTAGATGCTCGTGGAAACGTAAAGATTAGTAAGTTTTCTATCTGATAACTCCTTTTTTACTCCAGGAAAATGTTAACAAAGTATCAGCCGATTTTGGTTTCTGTGCCAAGCTCACTGAGACGAAGTCCAAACGAGCGACCATGGTCGGTACTCCTTACTGGATGGCTCCTGAAGTCGTCAAGCAGAAGGAGTACGGCCCGAAGGTCGATATCTGGTCACTAGGTATCATGGCAATTGAGATGATCGAGTCGGAACCGCCATACCTTAACGAGGAGCCTCTCAAGGCCCTCTATCTCATCGCAACCAACGGTACACCACGCCTGAAGAAGCCAGAGAAGCTCAGCAAGGAGCTGAAAGCTTTCCTGTCTGTCTGCTTATGTGTGGACGTTAAGAGCCGTGCTTCAGCGGATGAACTCTTGCAGCATGATTTCCTGAAACACGGTTGCCCGCTCCCGAGCCTCTCCGAATTGCTTGCATTCCGAAAGCATGCCAAATAAACAGGCATGATTAATAACGATATTTATCCCCCTAATTTCTCCCCTCCGACGTAAAGATCACCTCATGTTTGTTAGTGTCAGGGTCTAAGAACTGCTTGTCGATTCCCATATACCCTTCAAGGTAGCGGGCGTTGGCGGATAGCGGTTCATCTGATTCATAAAAGGTTTGCATGAGACGCGGTCACGATTTGGAACATATAGATGAGGCACTTGCATGATTGTCATGGATATTCGGTATATTTATCGATTGAGGCTGCATCCTGGGGGGACCTGGGGACACGGTAACACATGTGGCTTTACCGGGTACCTGCACTAGACACGAATAACACCCTAAATTCATAGCAAATGGCTGGTTGCATAGAGGAGACTTGCGGGGACATGATCAATACCACGGAGAGTTTGGAAGTCTTACTTTTTGAAAGGCGTATGCTTGTGTGTACGCGTGTGTTTGAGGCTCGATTTTGCAGGCGTAGGCGTGCGGTACAGGCAAAGCGTAACCCAATAGTATAGATATGCAAATCAATCCAGACCTGCGTTCCGAAATATTGTTCGTTAGATGATTTATGTTTGCTTGGCGAGGTAACCATCTGGTTTGGTGTCACATACTCGCGTAGGTTGATACCTAATGAGGATGTTGGCAATTAATACTTGGTGTCCACTTGAACGACCTCGAAGTCTCGTATACCGTCTTACAGTTGGGGGCCAAAATGATCTCAAGGCGGTATAATTGGTTGCTGTTTGTTCTTACGTGGTAATTCCAGCCGATTTTCGTTACCAAAAAAAAAAAGAAAAAAAAAAAACCCAAAACATACGTGGCCCCTTTTTATAGTTGGTTTTAGTATATTGCTGCGTTGTCTTTTTATAATTCAAATAGCTAGGTGAACCTTGACCTTTTATACCTTAGGACCTACCTAGGTACCTACATGTAAGTTCTAGGTTGTACTATGTATTCGCACAGGGCATTCAAGTGCTACCTACATGTACTATGTAGGTATTGAATGTAATAGGGCTGAATAGGGAAGTCCCGAAGCTGCTAGCTAACGGTCCGTGCTACGCTAGCCGCAACATGCACGTTGTATTGTACCTACCTTATACTGGTAGGAGGTACCTAAGCAAGTATGGTATGTACCTATTTATTCTTATTGAATGAACTTACAATTCTTAGTAGGACTAGAAGATTTGAGAAAGAGTGTCATGTAACATTGCATGTATATGTACTTCTTGCAGCTCCGCTGCAACTACTAGAACCTTTACATCTACAACAACGATAATAAAGACAATGATGTGATAAAGAGCCAACATATTATATCTATTCGGCTTTTTCAGCCCCAGTAAGCTTGTGTGATTCTTTTGCACGGACGCATCCGTTGGTACCTGCCTATTAAAGTGCGTAGGTATATATTAACTATTATTTATACTATGTAAGAGCTAATCATGATGTATTGCGTCCAGCTGTGCATCCAACTATCCCACGGCGCAGCTCAGTCCCAGGGTTGTTAATCGTACTATGCAGCAAGGTAGTCCAGGTTGCCAGGTTGCCAGGTTGCCTCGCTTGGCTGACTGGCAAACTGGGTTGCCTTATTCCAATCACTTACAGCTAAGGGTACTGCCCCTCGGAGAAGCCCTAGTTCGTAGCTTCCTCACTCGCTGCAGCCTGCCTACAGATTGTAAGGTTATCTACTTTTATATCTACGGTGTGACTTGAAGCACAGTCATAAGTTCGGCATATTTCCCTCGCCTTCGAACATCATTCTGAACTCTGAACATCCCTCTCGACTATCACCTATTAATACCTTGGTCTCTTTCCCCTTTTTAAAGTGTTAATAACCCAGAATTATTAAATACCGTATAGTTCATACTTCACCCTTTGATACTTAAATTTCGAAGCACCCATGTGGTATTGGGGTTTGGGTTTTACTTTCTACAACATCGTATATACATAGGTAACAATGGGCTGCGAAGACGTAATTACAGCAAATGCGAAGCCCCTATGGTCGCGACTAACCAAGGGCCTTAAGAAAGGCTCAAAGAAGGAGAATGACGAGCCTGAGAAGGAGAAGACATCCTCCACCACTTCAGCTGCAGATGAATCTATGAAGTGTGAAATCAAGCATCTGGATCAACGCTGGAACGAAAAGGACGAACAGTATTTTGCAGAGCGGAAAGACGAAGCTGAGAAGCCTGAACAGAAGGATTGGTGGCGTCTGTTTGCCTATTGTATTGTCAAACACTATTACGACGACGACGAGCTTGACACAACTCGTCTATACGTGAATCCCGAACCACTTCGCAAACTAGTCAAGGATGTTATTGGGGACTACCCAGACGACCCCATAGATGTTGATGATGTGCAGATCGAGACGCCATACTATTCGCTGTTTCATTACCGGAAAGAATTAGAGTCGCAGGGCCTGGAACGGTTTAAGAACGACGAAGATTCTAAAGCGCAACTACAACTGCTACTAAACTGGATCAAGACTCATTTCGAGAATGACATCTCTGCTTATGAGAAGTGCATTACCGGTCTCAAAGCCATCCCTTATGAAAGCTTATGGACCTTATTCCCGCCGAACAAGATCATACACGCCAAAGTACTCAACCAACACCGTGCATTTCGGGTCCATAGCTGCTGGTACGAAGAGGGTGAGAACCCGCTTCTAAGTATCTGGGCTAACTTCATCGACTTTGACGGTGATGCGCTTGGCACGAGGAGGGCTGAGTTATTCATCAAGAAATATGCGGGAACGCGCCAGTTGTCCGAGCTTACCACCATCCCGCTTGACCTACTGGAGGACAATGCGGAGATACGTGAGGAGTTAGTTAAGCGTGGAAGGAAATTTGAAAGCTACATAGGACAGCATTTCGAACAGTACAACGGCGTCGGACTAAAGAAGACCGAAAAGGGTTACGCGAGGTTCAATGTCAAAGGGCGCATTATGATCGACTGTGAGACATACCACAGGCTCGAGGCTGACGACGCATTCGATGTGGTGGAACTGGGGAAACCCATGAGTTCTAATGACTCCAGCCATCGGACAGCGGTGAACGAAGTTGACTTTGTACGCGAGGCGAAGACTTTCGATAAATTATCCGATGAGGACGCTTCAATCACTAATGCCACGGTTCGGGGATACGCGTTTGGCGTCAAGCAGTTTCTTGAGTTCTTCGTCGATAAGGTCTCGCCTATTGAATGGAACACTCACTGCTTTGATGATCTCGTTCTTGACCCGGCGACCAAGAAGACCGTCCAGGCTGTGGTTTCTACGCACTCCAAGAGCCGGGACGGGTTTGACGATATCGTCAAGGGGAAGGGTCAGGGACTCGTGTGTGTGCTGCAGTACGTATTCCTAAACCCCCTTTTTTATTATTAAGTCTCATTGTTCCTCTCCAAAATTTGCAACAACATGTAATTTCGGACAATATTTCATTCAAGACACCCATCATGGACTCTAAAGGAAATGAGCACTGACCGTTCAATTTGAATAGTGGCCCACCTGGTGTTGGCAAGACGTTAACTGCCGAGTGTGTGGCAGAATACGTTAAGCGGCCCCTATACATGGTCTCGTCTGGTGATTTGGGTGTGTCTAGTGGATATCTCGATCTTAACTTATCGCGAATCATGGACCTTGCCTCAACGTGGAAAGCGGTACTGCTTATTGACGAAGCGGATGTATTCCTCGAACAACGATCGCTCCACGACGTGCACCGGAACGCCATGGTAAGCGTGTTCCTGCGGGCGCTCGAGTACTATGGCGGCATCCTGTTTCTCACCACGAACCGCGTCAGTACGTTCGATGAGGGATTCAAGAGCCGTATCCACGTGCCCATACGGTATACCGATCTCAGCTCGACGTCCCGCCTGCAAATATGGCGTAACCTATGCAGCCGCGTGCCTGGTGGCGTTGACGTCGACGAAACCGGGTTCCGAGAACTCGCAGAACACGATCTCAATGGTCGCCAGATCAAGAACGTCATCAAAGCTGCCGAGAGCCTCGCGGCTTTCGACGGGGTCAAGGTCGATTTTGAGCAGCTGAAGCAGGTTACGAAGATCCAGGATACGTTCGAGAAGGACCTGACGAACGTGGGAGGCGTGGATTATACGGCGCCTGGGGAGTCGAAGAGGAATGGAGAGGGGTTTAACATGTTCATGTAAGGTGTTTATCTAAGTCCATTTGGCATGAATGCATGACACAAGTATTGGTTGGCGGCGGCGGCGTTCAGGGAGAGTACTTTGTGTATATGGCAAGCGTGAGATATCATCGACAAATGCACATAGAGAAATAGCATTATACCCGAGTAACTTCTACCTCACTGGGGAGTAGTGATGGCTATTATGCATGCATTTACTGGTCGACGGGCTTTGAAGCCTCGTATTTTTCGAGCACGGATGATACGGCAGAATCCTTAAGCATGTTAAACACATTCTGAGGCATACCTGGTACGGGGTAGTAAAAAACGTCTTGTTACCTATCTAGCTATCATATGGACGGAAGAACCGTTTTGCAATGACTACCTACGTGATAGTATCATACGTTCGAGTCCCCTCAGCTCTGAACCGTAGATTTACGACTTGTAAGCAACATGATGACCAGGTAGCTTATGAATAGGTGCTCATAGTGCAATCAATGCGCGAATAAAACGCGCAATGTTCTCACCGCTGGCAAATTCATCTCAACCATCTCGACGACACACATCCCAGCTGCCTTCCATACCACGCGGCTTGTACCACTTCGTAAGTCGAGCGATGGTGGCCTGGTCGGCGTCACCGTCTGCCTTGATAAACAAGGTCTCGTACGGATGAGTATTCGCGCCGTAGTGTTGCGCGTCCATGATACCTACTTGAGTCGGACCCTTGAGGCAGTCGTCTTCGTAGTTCTTGGCCTTGTGGAATGCTGCCATCATGGCGTCGACCTTGTAGCCTGCCTTCTTGATCACAGAGGTAGCCTCGATTTCACCGTGGACGGCTTGCTCCTTGTTGTTGTAGCATCCTCCGAGTGCGACTACCTCCTTGCCATGGTGGCCTGATGGATCCTTAGAGGGCTCAAGGAGGAGGCTCATACCGGTTGAATCAGTGGCCCAGATCATGGGGTCGATGTGGAACTTGGGGTGGCAGCTTGCGGTTGCTCCTACGAGCTGGATAGGGTGTCGTTAGTGAATCATCTACTAGATATGGGTTTATAGGTTGGGTTTACTTACCTTTACATTCTTAGTGACTCGGCTTAGAAACGCATCGCTCCAACAGCCGTGGCTCCAGTATGGGATGAATGGACCTCGGGCATTAGAGTTGAGCATGATGAAGCGGCCGTAATTCTTCCACAAGCCATTCTTGCGGAGCACTTCTCCGTGAGCGCCGAGATCGAAGCATTCGTCCTGTCGTGAGATGACTTGGACGTTGGGCTCCTTGGGGATCATACTGGTAGCGTGGGTGGGACCGTTGAGAATGAAGATGAAGTCAGCGCCGTGGTCTGTGGCAAGTAGAGTCAGTGTGACGTAGTCAAAGATATAAGTGATTGGTGTTTGAGGAAGTGAGTCCCTTCCTATTCAGCCTTCACGTTGTAAAACTCGATAATATGTAATATGTAGACTATTTGTGATATCAGCAAGAGTTACTTACGAATACCATTGTTGATGAAGAATTCCAGGTTCTCTCGGGCGATCTGAGACTCAGTGTACGCGTAGGTGATGAGTGTGCGGGTAGAGTCAACGGAGTGGTGCTGACCAGGCTTCTTTAAGTTGACCTCGGTCTGCGAATATTATTAGTCTCCGCTGACAGCAATGAGCCATATGAGTTAATACGTACGACTTGGTCGATCTCATGGGAGAATTTGACGAAGCCGTAGAGACCTGTGAGGCATATGAAGATGATGGTCATCAAGGTAGGACAGAGGAGTTCTCGTGCCATCTTGACTGTAGGTAGGTTTCCTTACACCCTAGGATAGAATTGTCAAGGAGTAAGGCCAAACTCCCAAGAAGATGGGGTTATTTATACTACGCAGGAAGTGAGTACGTGTGATTGAAGTTGCGTATTAAGGGGTGTAGGTATTGATCAGAACCCTAATACCATCACGGGTCAAATGGAATAGGAATGAGAGGCTTGACTCCAGATGAAGCCTCCCTTAGCTGAAGGTGCCAGAAAAATAATTAATTCAATATTTCCTACAGTATGAGAGATGCGTTATGAATTCTTGGAAGTTACGATGCCTAAGCGGGACAGGTTCGGAGCATTCCGGCAGGCGGACTCGGCGCCGACCCGGAATCAAACACGGCAGTTGCCCGGAATGACACAAATGCGCACCTGCATGTAGCAAAGAGCTCTTATATACTTCTAATTCCTTCCAATTTTTAGTGAATCTAGTGTATACAGTATTTAAATGTACAAGAGCAGACATGTAAATCTTTAAAAGAGGCAAGCACGGCAGTTGCTACAATCACATTTAGAATTGGTCTGATCTTATGTGTAGGTAGGTACATACCTACTCCGTGTGCGTATTTTAATCAGCTCATGAGCAAATGATTAAGTTTTTTATGAGTCAGTTATTCTGACTGAAGGAAACAGCAAAGGAGATTGTCTCCATCTTAGACAATCAGGGTCTAGTATTCACGTCATCTCAGTAGATGCCAGTATAAGGGGTTATGATAGAACTACCTACATACAAGTATAGTCTGACCAATTCAACACGTATTCTTGTAACTATTCTTTTTAAATCAGAGTACGCAATATTATCACCTCATCCTAAAGTGTTGTATCTTGAAGTCAATTTCCCCCTCTTCTACCACGGCTTGACTTGTCAAGGGCTCAGGGTCCACTTCGCCTTATCAAAGCGCCTAATTGCTCATCCTTCATTATCCTGACCACGCAATGCCCGTTCCAACTCAATGTGCAACCATAATTAGAATAAAGAAAAAAAAAACTACATTCCTTTACTTTACCTTCACAAATATCTTCCCAGTAGCTCTGTTTGTTGCCAACTTTTCGTAGGCCTTAAAGAATTGTTAGCAATAGCACCTGGTTCTTAGGTTCAAGTAGGGTTACCTGTAGAGCATCATCCATTTCGTACGTAGAGTCGACGGGAACCTCGCTGATCCACCCCTTCTCAAACCAGTCCGCAATGTCTTTAGCTGAAGCGCCACTTGGGCTGCTCATGATATTTACCCGCGTGCGTGGTGTTCCGCCGAGGATCACAGGCAACCAGTTGCCGAGCTTAAAAAATCCGAAAGGGCCTGCTTCGATGTCTAAATACTTTCCATCTGATTTCAGATATTTAGGGGAGCTTGTATATAGTGGTTCATTGCCTACGCAGTCGATAATGGCGTCAAAGGGCATGTTTCCGGGCGCTGCACATACAGAAGCGAGATGGTCGGGGAGAGACTTATGAGTAGTGTAATCAATAACCTACAAAGGCACTCGTGAGAACCATGCTAGGTTTGAGGCAACTAAGGGGTTTATAGAACCAATGTTTATTAGCAGGGCGAACGTACCTCTTCAGCACCCAGTCTTCGAACGAAGGCCTCATTCTTCGCCGAACAGATAGCCGTGACGTGCGTACCCATCCCGCGAAGTAATTGGACCGAAATAGAGCCCACGCCACCACTAGCACCATTCACTAACACCCTATCGCCCTCGCGCACATTGGCGGCGTGGATTATCACGGCATTGGTCTGTCCAGCAATCCCCAAGAGTCCAGCTGCGACAGATTCTTGGAGACCTTTGGGCTTCTCTGCAACTGCATGCGCGGGAACCACCAGATAATCAGACAGTGCGCCAGCACCGCGCCACATATTCGCTATTGGCACGGTACCTCCGACGACCATGCCGGCGCGCACATCCGACGGCGATTTAGGGGTAGATGGTCCGACTTGAACGACTTCTCCGACGAAATCCATACCGGCGATGGTATTTACTTTACACGGAATTGCCATTGCCATGATTTTGATCTCGCCTGGGTTGATTGCTGCGTATGAGACTCTGACCATGATCTCTCCGGTTTTAGGTGGTGCAGGAGTCGGCCAATCGGTTCTCAATTCAAGAACATCTTGGGGTTTCCCGGCTCGGGTGACGACCCATGCCTTCATGGTTTTTGGTAAGTCGACCATTGCGCGTGACTTAGGTATGAGGTTTAACCTGGGTAAATAGAGGTGTGAGGGTTGGTATGCATGATTTCGAAAATAAGAGTATAGTTACTACTAAGCCTCTTATATTGACCACTCATCCTAGTGTTTAATGACATGTTACAACAATACCTAAACCTATATCGTATTTGTCAACGGACGCGGATGATATGATAGTCCTACGGGTTGCTATAATTCTATCCGATGCGGTTAATAATTCCGCTTACATTGTGTTTGCCAAAAAGGGCAAAGCGATCCGCATCTAGCTTATGAATATGCGGATATAGATGCTTATTTCGGAACATGTCATACCTCACAGCGACAATATAATCTAGACTGGGTCGGCCCTGGAAACACGATCTAGTGTAGTTGCAAGCAAGACTGTCACAGTATGGTATGAGTATAGATTGGATTGTGTTATTATATTAGTTAGGTTTTATAAAGGAATTTCTAAAATAGTAAATGTAAGAATATATCTAAGATATATAAGTTTTTATGTGGATCTTATAGATTTATGTTATATAATATTCGTTACCTGCAAAAAATGCGATATCTTTATTATTATCTATTTTATAATAAAATTATATTTAATTTTTATATAATTTTAATAAAATAATTATATTTATATTATATTATAAATTAATACCTTTATAACTAAAAATTAATTAATAATTTATTTATATTTTTTTTTAATTTTTTTTATAATAATTATTATATATATTAATTATTAAATTTAATATATTTAATAAAATATTATCTTTTAATAATATTTTTTTTAATAATTTTTTTATAATATATTTTAAAAAAAACTAATCTTAAATATAGTAAAAAACGATTAAAAATATTTAATAAAAATATTAATTTAAGGTAATTAATTAATATTATATTATAAATTTTAAAATTATTAGGAAATTTTAAATAATAAGTTAATTTTTTAACTTATTTAATAATATAAAAAAATCTTATATATTATTATCTTAATTTACGGTTAAAAATAATAATGGTAAAAATATTATAATTTTTATGTAATTGTAAAAATATACGTTATTTTTTATAAAAAAATATAAGTTTATATTATTAATTATAATAGAATTTTACAAATATAAATGTTAAAATAATTACGTTATAAATGTTAATTTATAATAGGGGAAAATTTTAGTGTTATATTTTTAAAAATTAGGTAATGAAATTAAATATAAAATTATATAAAATTTTAAAAAAGTTTAATTTTATTATAAAAGATTTAATAAAATTTAATTCATATTAAAAATAAGGAAGATATTATTTTTATAATTTATTATTATTAAAAAAATAAAAATAATATTGTAAATAAAATTTAATAAATAAAATATATTGTTTTATTTAATTATTAATTTAAAAATAATAAATAATTATATATAATAATTTTATATTGTATATTATTTAAAATATAGATTAAAATTTTAATAAAAATTTAAGGTTTTTATTTAAAATAATAATTTTAAATAATTTTTATTTAATATTAAATAATTAATTATAAAATGTTTTAACTTATTATAAGGTATTATAATTATATTTATTAAAAATCAAAATAATTAATTTAATAAATTTATTAATAATAATATTAAATATATTATAATTATTATTATTTTAAAGAAGATTAAAAGTTATATTTATTATAATTATATAAAAGAAATAAAGGGAATTAATAATAAGTTAAAACAAACCATAAAATTTATAATTACACATATAATATATTAAATATTTAAAGTATAACTTTATATACTTTATAAATTTTTTCCGGTTAAAAATAAAATATTATAAATAATCATAAAAACAATTAAATCTTAAATAATTTAATTTATATATTATTTTAAAAATTTTAAAGTTATAATTTTTTAATATATATAATTTATTATAAGTATTTAAATATTTTTAAATAAATCTATTTTTTAAATAAAATAGGAAATTTATAATATTTTATTAATTAAAATAATAATTAATATTAATAATATTTAATATTATTTACCATTTAAGATTTTTGCAATAATTTTATTATATTTTAATTTTAAATTTTAAGGTTATTTATATTAATGTAATATTATAAGTATTATATAATATAAAGGGGTTGTTATCAGGTTTTAAAGTTATTATATGAATAGTTAACAAAACTTTATCAAATAAAATTTAAAGGTTATTTAATTATAAATCGGTGGATAAGGCTTAATATTTGTTAACGTTGTTAGAAAAAAAATCTAATTTTCTTAGTTAAAAAGTTAATTTAATTAAATATAAAAAGTTAAACGTTAATAATTGCAATAATATATTAAAAATTATATAAAATTTCTTGGACTTATATAATAACATATATAAAAATTTAAAAATATATTTAAAAATTTTAACTAATTATAAATTTTTATTATTTATTATAATAAAGTTAATAAAGTTTAAATACTTTATTATTTTAAAGATAATTTTATAATTAATAAAAATATAAATTTTTTTTTATATAATAAAAATATAATAATAAGTTTTTTTTAAAATTTAAATAAAATTTAAAATCTCTATTTTAGTAAATTAATATTATTTCTTAAAATATATAAAAATACGTAATAAAAATACAATTAATTTTATTATAATTTATAAGGTATAAATAATAAACTTATTATCTTTTATTAATTTAAATAAAATATTTTCGGTAATATAATAAATATAAACTCTAATTCTAATATAAAAAATATTAAAATTAATATATAATATTTTTATAAAGTTAAAAAAATAAAGGATTATATATTTTATTAATATATCTTTAATATTATAAAATAAATCTAATTTTATTTATAAAAAAATTATAATAACAATTTTTAATATCTATTTCTTTTTATTTTATTTTAATAATAATATATAAAAATTTATACGAAATAAAAAAATTTTTTACTTTTTTAAAAATTTAATAAATTTAATATATTTTAATATATTATTTTTTATATAATTAATAAAATTAATAAAGGTTTCCAAATTTTTTAATAATTTAAAAAATATAATTTTAATAATTATAATAAATTTTTTTTTTATTATTAATAAATTAAAAAAATCGATAAAATAATTAAAAATAATATTATTAAAGAAAATAATAAATAATTTATTAAAATTAATTAATATATTCTTTATTCTTATTAAAATAAAAATATAAATTAAATTTTTAATATATTTTTTAAATATAATAAAAATTACATAAATATTATTATAATAAATATTAATGTTATTAATAAGTTCGAAAATAATATCTATTTATTTTTAAACATATATATTATTATTTTTATATTTTATAATTAATATCTTAAATATATATTAATTTTTAATAATAATAATAATTAAAATCTATTATGTTATTAAGTAAATATATTATTAATAATAAAAAAATAATATATTAAAAATTATAAAATATAATTTATTTTAATATTTAATTAATATAAATTTTTATAATTTTATTAAATATTTATTATTAAAAATTATTTAATTAACGATTTTTATATTAATAATTATATAATTTTTTTGTTTAATTTTATTATTTTTATTTGGAATAAAAATATTTTTGTAAATAATAAAAATTAGTATAAAAAAAAAAATAAATTTTTAATTATAAAATATTCTATTTTAGGAGATTAGTTTTGCAATTATATTATTAATAATTTTTTAATTTTTAATATTAATAATATAAGGTTTATATTTTTTAAGGATAAATTTTTCTTAATTTGATTTAAACTTAATTGGTTTAATTTTTTTTTTAGGGATATAAATAAAACTTTTATTTTTAAAAATATTATGAAATTTCGAAATAATATTATAAAACTTTTTAAATTTTTTTAATTTATTAAGGTTTTTATAAATAGTTATATTATTAAGGTATTTATTAATATTAAAAATGTTTATAATAAATGGTAAAAATTAACCAAAAATATAATTATTAAGTTTATAAATTTTAAGTTTTTTAATAGTAAGTTTAATAACTTTATTATTAATAATATAATAATTTTTATATCTTTAATTTATTAAAATTAAATAATTTATAAATATATTATAGGAAATAATAATAAATTTTATAATATTATTATAAATAATAATTTATTTTATATTATTATTAATTAAAAAGGTTAAATAAGTAATTTAATTATTAATAAGTTTAAAAATTAAATTTTAATTAAAATTTATATAATATAATATATTAATATAATAATAATAATATAATGGGATAATAATGTAATTTATTGTTATTATTTTAGTTTTATTATATTTTTTATTATTTAAGATAATTAATAATAAGATTGTAATTTTATAAGATTAAATAATGGTAATTTTTTTTAATAATAAAATATTAATGTTTTTAATATTAAAAATATTTATTTTTAATAATAATTTAAGAGGTAAGTTTTTAATAAAAATAATTTTATAAAAGAACGAAATAATAATTAATTATTTATTATAAATATTTTTAAAATAAAATTTAATAATAATATATTTATTTGTAATAATTTAGTTTATAAAAATTTTATATATAAATATAAATATTATTTTTGTACAAATTTTATTATTAAAATAATATTGTTAAATTTATATTTTATTAATAATAATTCGTATATAATTAATATTAATATAAATATTTTTTTAATATTTAAATTTGAAGGAAATTATAATAAAAAATTTAAAATATATTTTTATTTTATAAATAAAATTAGTTTTAATATTAAGGAATAAATTAATTAATAAATTAATAATAAGGGTTTTAATTTTTAATATTGATTATAAAAATTTGAATAATATTTTAGAATTAATATTAATTATTATTTAATATTAATTATTATATTGACAATTAATGAACAATGATAAATGATGAACATTGGATAATGATGATTGATAATCATTGGTCAATGAGGAATATTGAAAATTTTGCAATGTTAATGTATCATTAATATAATATAATTTAAATAAAATGGGGTTTATTACAATTACAATATTTATTAATTCTTATATATATATTAATAATAATGTTATTAATAATTGCAATATATTATATTGTGTTAAAGTTTCAATTAATAATTTTAATAAAGACAATATAAATTTAAGTAATAATTTATTATTATTAAAGTAATATTATCGAATGTAATAAAATAATTTATTACGATTGATAAATATTTTACCATAAAATTTACAATTAACTTATTTAAATATTTAAACCATTATACCAAAATATACTATATTTTTAATATCATTATTAATAAAAGGTAAATCGAAATCATTAAGGATTTTTTTATAAAATATAATTTTTCCATTATTATAATTTTTTTTATTAATATAAATATTAAGATTATTAATATTTTTTTTTACATTATTTATATATACATTCGGTTTTTAATAAAGTTATTAAAGATATTAACAATTATAATTTTTATTATTTTTATTTTTATTTAAATTTTTAATATCCAATTTAATATTTTAATTAAGGGATTATGAACGTTAAAATTAATTATTTTTTTTTTAATATAACTTAAGATATTTTTAATAATTTTACGTTTAATTATTTATGGGGTTATTAATTTAATTTTTCAATTAATTATAATTATTATAAAAAAAATTATTTTATTTACCATAATTATTATTATTATTATTATTATATTTATATATAAACTTTATTTCTTATAAAAGAATTGATTTATGTTTATTAATTTCTCGAAAAAATTATCTAAAAGTAATATTTATAATAGGCTTAATCAATTATTATTAAATATAATAATTAAATAATTTAAAAGTATATTTAAATTGGTTTTTAAATAAATAATTACAAGCTTTTATATCATAAATAATATTATTAATAAAAAGGCGTAATAGTTTTCCATTTTTTATATTTAATAACGTAAATAATTAATTTTTTAAGTTTTAATAAGTAACGTTAAAATATTTGTAAAATTTAATAATAAGTTTTTCGTAAATATAATTTATATTATTTATAATTAAAATATTTTATTTTATTTTTATTAATTTAATTATTAATTATTATTAAATAATATATTATAAATATAATATTTATATAATTTTAATTTTAATTTTTCTTTATAATTATATAAGTTTTTTTAATTAATAGGTAAATATAAAGATATTAATATAAATAATATATTTTCTAAAAAATATAATATTGGTAAAATGGAAATTTATTTATAAGGGATTAAAATATTTAATTATTTTTAAGGAAATTTCTCCATTATTATTTTTATTATTTTTATTATTATTATTATTAATAATATCATAACTATTATTATTTATAAAATTTTATAACATTATTTAATAAAAGGTTTATATAATAATATTTATAATGTTAATAATTGTTATAAAAGTATTAAAGTTAATATGGTTTCTTTATAAGTTTAAGTTTATTATATAAAATTAATTTCTTATTATAGTTTAATTAATTTTAATAAATTTTAATAAAAAAGATAATTAAAATAATACCTTAAAAGGAATAAATAATAATAATAATAATAATTACTTAAAAAGTTATTTAATAATAATGGGTTATTTAACTATAATAGGTTATTTAATGATAATAGGGATATTAATAGTATTTAATAATAAATATTTAAATTTTATTTTAAAAGATTATTTAATAAATAATATAAAAAATAAAGATATAATAATTAATTTAAAAGGTTATTCCAATAGTTCCAACGAAGAAAATAAAGTTTATCATTATAAGGTTTTTGAATTATTATTAAAATAGTAATATACTCGTAAACCAATAAAAATAAATTTTAAAAAATTAATATAATAAGATTAAAATAGTATAAGAATTAATTTAATACGTTACGAATTTTTTATAATAATAGGGATAAGAAATATTTTAAAAGGTATAATAAATCTATTAAGGGATGTAAATATTATTGTAAAGGAATTATAATTATTTTAATTAAATTATTATAAAGGTTAAAAGATATTATATTTTTTTCTTTAACATTTAAAAAAATAGTAAAACTATTTTTTTAATTTTACTTATTAAATTAAATAAATAACATTTTCATATTATAATGTTAGATTTTTTTTTAATAAAGTAAAAATTAATTAAATAAAAATAAAATTATATTTGTTAATTAATATAAAAAAAAAGTAATTTGTTTTTAAAAAGTAAAAAAAGTATAAAGTTTATTTATATATTTTTATAAATATTAATAATAATTAATAATAAAGTTATAAATGATTGTTAAATTAATAATTATTAATAAAACTCATTATAGATATAAATTATTAATAAAAATTATTAATAAAAATTAAAAACGATAATTTATTAATAAGTAAACCTTAATAATAAAGATTAAAATAATTATTATTTATCAAAAAAAACTTATAATGGTTTAACTAAATTAATAATTAACTTTAATTTAATTTAATTTAATAAAAATTTTTTAATTTAATAAAAAATAAAATATTTGTTATAATCTATAATATTATAATTAAAAAACAATTAAAAAAACGGAATAATAAAATTACTAAATATTATAATATAATATAAATATAGATTAAATTATATTATTATATTGATTAGGTTTTATAAAAAAATCTCTAAAATAATAAACGTAAGAATATATTTAAGATATATAGGTCCTTATATGGATCCTATGGGTCCATGTTATATGACAAAGACCCTATATGTACTTTCTTTGGTTGGCTTATGATATCAGCGCCTAATGTTACTGCTAATGGAGATGGGCTCCATGGGCATCCGAAACGTCGGTATAAGCGCACTCGAACTGGCTGTGAACGATGTCGTGCACAACACCGCAAGTGTAAGTGGACTATCAATGATATGACAGGGGATACCTACCTAGGTATACAAAGTAAAAGATATGCTGAACACATTACAGGTGATGAAGAAAAGCCACAATGTCGGCGGTGTACCGATTCTGGAGCTGCGTGCAAGTATACTGCGCGCGTATCTTTTCTCGAGAAGAACTTCCGGACGGTAGTGGGACCTACCTCCTCAAAGCCGTCGTTAGTCTCAGCGGAGCGCGACTATCCCACTTTGGAAGTATGTTGACAATTTATTGGTTAATATCATAGTATTTATTATAAGAACTGACACGATGCCTCGATTTCCAGTTTGTCCTCAACACGGATTCTTCTACAGAAAGAAATGTTTCTGGTTCATCCCTTACTGATGTGGTGACAAATCATACTGAACAACCCCGGGAAGAGGGTATCGACGTCCCGGTATTGCTGTCTATATTCCCGATGACCATACCACGAATCGAGCAGAATGAGAATAGTCATCTCCAACGGAAAACCATCCAGAACCCTCAAACTGCCGAGCCTGGTGATGTTACCTGTTTAAACGATCGAAGCTTATCATTAGAATCACCACGTAGCGTGGCCAAGCAGTGGGAGAACAAGTGGCCCCTAGCTGGACGTAGTCCTCTCTCAGATGATGAGATTGACCTTCTGAAATACTACAACCATCATATTGCCCCTTGGGTAAGTGTCCGTTCTCGATAGACTCCAAAATAGACCGATCTTTCTGATTGTGAATACATACACTTGTATAGCTGGACGTCTATGATCAAACTCAAACATTCAGCCAGCTTTTTACCCGACTGGCAATGGATTCACCTTGCGTGCTGGACGGAATATTACACATCTCTGCGGTATTCTCGGGCCGTCCGGTAGATATAATAAAACGGCGTGGTGTTGGCGCTCTTCACCTCCAAGCTCTTTCAAGCCCGGTTGGTAAAGATATCGGACTCTTAGACGTCCGACTTATGACCAGTTTTGTGCTGGTGAGGGCGCGTCTTTTCGTTCAGGATGTTCCTGAGACGTGGCAGCCTACCTTTTATAAGGGCGGAAGCTCTTTTTGCCCTGACAAACTTCACTTGGTCGGTGTAGATGCAAGTCGAAAGCGAATATGGTCCAGCTGCCTGGCTCTACTCCCAAGATTAGGTATGTTATAACTTATTGGAATTGCTGGTGTGCAGCGTCTCCCTCTTCCTCTATTGATGGACCAATTATTCGAGTTCGTCATATTGCTCATTAGCTAATCGAAGTATCAACAAGTAAAGAAATCGCATATTACCTGATGAATCAGACATCCCCTGATTTGATTACTGGGCATATACATCGGTTTCTTTTTATAGCAAAGATGCATATTGATACCGACGGCCAATCCCAGAAAATCCTACATGCCTCTTTCCGGTGCCTCGAGCTCCTTACTGACGTGATGAATCTTTGCCTTCCGGTGTCAGAAGGAGAAGACTACGTAGCGTCATCTCAAGCCGTAGTCGCGCCCTTGGTAGGAGCATCTCGTGTCGGGAAATGGAAGGAACTTCTAACCGAACTACAAAAATGGTATATGAACCGCCCAAGAGAGCTCCTTCAGTTGATAGAAACCGAAGGTCGTGGTGCTACATTTCCCATCATCATTTTTACCGGCGGTGCCGGTATAGCATCGAATATTCTCTATCACGCTTCTATGCTTTTGCTACTTGGCAACAAGCCACAATCGGTATCACTCACTGAACTGCATAGCAACTCAGAGCTAGACACGGCACAGATGTCGCCCCTTTGGCATGCCCGGCGCGTGTGCAGCATTGCTCTGAATAGTGAGCCAAAACATACGCACTGCTGGGACCCGTGCGTGATAGCGGCCTTCTCGCTTGCCGCACGGAAAATGTCGCATCCAGCCCAGCAGAATGATATACTCGCATGTCTTAGCCGTGTCAAGGCGGCAGGATGGAATATTAATGGTCTAATTCAGAGACTGCGTGAGGAATGGGGTCCTATTGGTTGACATCGACATGCGGCCAGTTATACAGTTAGTCATATATGATGATGATGATTACTTTCTGTATAGTTAGAAAAGACAAGATTGGGTTTGAGATTGTGCTAAGGTATCTTGTCATAGGCAATATTCTAAGAGCTACGGTACTCATTGGATACCGTTAGCATATGAACTGACCAAGTTCCAGCATCCTGGAAAAGGGAAAATGATGATTAAGACAGGGAATGGGATACATGGCAGTAGATGAGGAAGAATTATATGAGTTTCTGGCTTTCTCGAAAGCGTTCCTGACTTTTGAATATGATTGTGACTCCAATCAGAAGATTGTATTTGCTTCTATGTAGCGTGTTCTAGAGGGTGCATGGACTGTCGTGGAATATATGTATATTGCAGAGGGTTTTTTTTTTTTTTTTTTTCTTCCCAAAGGCTACTTCCTTATGAAAAAGGGTTGACACTGAAGCTGACATTGACACTGAAATGCTTTGATAAGAGAAGGGCATGAAATACCTACCTAGTTGGAGTAACATATGTACTTAGGTACTTAACGACTTGACCTGGTTAACGCGTCCTGCAAGATGCGGTACGCGAACCATCTTTCAGATCCCTGTAACATGGATATGAGTTCTCAGATAAGTACCTCGTACCTTCTAAGGCCTTTCCAAATCAAGCTTATCGGTGTCTTATCGTAGTCTGAGCGCCACAATATTTTGATAAACTGGTGCAGCCATGCCATGAGTGGCTTGTGCTTGCTCTAGCACGGGCCAATGAAGAACGTTAAGCGTATCACGCTAGTCAATCCGAGGTGGTAATTGCAGGGGAGGTAACAGCAAGTATCTGCTCTTTCTCAGCCTCATCAAACAAGCCTTACATTTTTCCAAAATCATCATCTTTTGAATAAATCAGTTCTACTTGGCACGGCATTTGATTGCACGCAGGGCGCTTCAACCAGTTTCCTGCTTGCAATCCGATTTCCGAGAATGATGCCTTGAGTTGGGGGTGATTTCAGAACATCTCCAATCACCGCATCTATAATCTTATAATCTATTTACTCTTTACCTGTTTTTCACTCTTCCGCCTCTTTATCAATACCGTCGCAATTGTATATTCATCGGCATCTCCAGAATCTCATTCAACATGTCGGCCACGCGAAATGGCCACGCTAACGGTGGTTCAAATGGCGACGTGATTCCCATACCAGTCAGCAAACGATTCTCCGACATACCTAGCGCGATCGATATTCCTGTCCAGGGTGACCAAGAAGATGAAGCTGTCGAAATCGATCTGGAGGACCTCGTCGATGATCCAACCGAACTCTGCACACTATTCGAGAACGAGCGTGCCGCGCGAACCTATTGGATGACAGTTTCCCTCGCGTACGCGAAGCAGAAGAAGATTGACCATGCTATCGAAATGCTTAACCGAGGCGGTAACGCCATGCAAGACAACAACCCCAAAGAGAAGCTCAGCATAATCACCTGCTTATGTTGGATGTATCTCTGGAAGAGTCGCGAAGCACCACGTGTCGCACCTGAGGGCGCGCTCTTATCTGAAGCTAAAACCAAAGACTACTACCTTCAATTAGCTACCTCTTCCCTCAACGATGCATCGCGTATAAACCCAGCATTTCCGCCACTATTTCTAGCCCGTGGAGTGCTACAACTTTTGAAGGCATCGCTACAGGCGCCTTCTAAGGCACCCGGAGCTGGTCATATCGACCAAGACAAGGCCGATCTACTGAAGAGCGCCCTCAAGGCTTTCGATCAAGCGAGTAAGGTGTCGCAGGGGAAGAATATGTTAGCCCTACTTGGGAGAGCGAGGGCATTATTTGGTCTTGGCAACTACAAGGAGTCGCTGGAGGCGTACCAGAATGTTCTGAGGAAAATGCCTGACTTGGTGGACCCGGATCCTCGAATTGGAATAGGATGTTGTTTCTGGCAACTCAGACACAAGGAAGATGCGAAACAGGCCTGGGAGAGGTGTCTCGAGATTAATCCGGAATCGAAGACAGCCAACATCCTCCTAGGCTTATACTATCTTGACGCTAGCAGCCGAGTTCCTACGAATAGCCCTGAGTTTATTCGACTTTACAAGAAGGCTATGACCGAATATACACAAAAGTCCTTTAAGATCGACAAAAACCAGCCCCTAACATGCGCAACTTTCGCTAGCTACTTCTTGTCCAGCAGAAATCTTGCTCACGTCGATTCTCTAGCCAACAAAGCCATCCAGTACACCGACGTGAACGCGATTGCAAGTGATGGTTGGTATCTTCTTGCTCGAAAAGAACATTTCAGCGGAAATGTTGAAACTGCCGCCGATTACTACCGCCGTGCGGACGAAGCCAGAGGTGGCCTCGAAAGGGGTTACCTACCTGCGAAATTCGGTGTTGCCCAACTTTCAGTTTTGAACAATGATTTGGGAGAAGCTAAGCTTCGACTGGAGAAGATTATCCAATCAGCAAACAAGAATGAGCGAAATTACGAAGCTATGATCCTTTTGGGCACCCTGTATGCCGAAGAAGTGTTCGCTAATCAATATGCTGCCGCTAAAGAAGATAAGTCTGCAGAGATGCGAAAGGCTATAGAATATCTGGAGCATGTTCGCACAGCTTGGAAAGACCCCAAGAAGAACTTATCCCCAGATTCAGCAATTTTACTAAATCTTGCACGTCTCTACGAGAGTGACCATCCAGACAAGGCCCTCGAATGCCTCTTACAGGTTGAGCAGCTCGAGTTGGACCAAATACCTGCTTCGGAACATCCAGCCGACATCGAGGATGAGTCCGCCCTACGCAATGCGTTACGCAAGAACCTTCCCCGCAACTACTTAACAATATCGGCTGTTTCTATTCTCAGGCCGAGAAGCATGATCTAGCCAGCCAGATGTTCGAAGCTGCGTTAAGTTCCTGCATGCGAATTGGGGAGAAGGGTGAAGACATGGATACAGATGCATTGGTTACCACCATAAGCTTTAACTTGGGTAGGAGTTACGAGTCCCAGGGTCTCGTGGATCAGGCCGTTGAGGTCTACGAGAAGCTAGTAGCTCGCCACGATGACTACATAGATGCTAAGGCTCGACTGGCTTATATCAAACTACGCAAAAATCCCAATAAGGAAGGCCCTGACGCCGTCGCGCAATTGCAGCAAGACAATTCTTCTGACCTGGAAGTTCGTGCTCTGTACGGCTGGTACCTTGGTCGCGTAAGTTCCCGGAAGAAGTCGGGCAACGTTAACGAAGACCCGGAACTACGACATTATAAGCATACCCTCCAATACCACGACAAGCATGACCGTTATGCTTTGGTCGGTATGGGCAATTTGTATATGATGGCTGCTCGTGAGATGCGTCGGGAAACCGACCAAGAGAAGCAAAAGCGATCTGCTACCTACACCCGTGCTGTTGAGTTTTTTGACAAGGCACTACAATTAGATCCGAAGAACGCTCATGCCGCTCAGGGCATCGCTATCGCACTCGTTGAAGATAAGAAAGACTACAAGAATGCGCTTCCGATATTCCTAAAGGTTCGCGAAACCGTCAAAGATCCAAATGTTTATATCAACATTGGACATATATATGCGGAGTTGCGACAGTATTCGAAAGCAATCGAGAGTTACGAGACGGCGCTCGCCAAAGAGGGCAAGGCAAATGACCCAGGTATTTTAGCGTGCCTCGGTCGGACTTGGTTGAATAGGGGCAGACACGAGCGAAGTATTGATGCGTATAAAACCGCTCTATCATACGCAAAGAAGGTAAGACCAACAGGAAAAAATCTTGCATGATGTTCAAAGCTAACAAGTTCCCAGGCTCTTGAAGTCTCTCCGGATCAGGTTCACTTCAAGTTCAATGTTGCATTTGTTCAAATCCAGCAAGTCCAGCACATTATGAATGTGCCTGAGACACAGCGTACACTCGCTGAACTCGAGGAGGCTTTTGAAGGTCTTGAAGCAGCCATTCTCGCTCTAGATGATATTGCTACTCACCAACAACCGCCGTATCCTAAGGCTGATCTCGAGCAACGAGCAAACATGGCTCGCAACACACAACGCAAACAGCTCGGTCGTCAAATTGAGAGCCAGAAGGAATATGAAGAGAAGAATAAGGAGAAGCTTGCAGCAGCTCTAGAACAACGACAGGCCGAGTTAAGACGGCGAGAAGAGGAACGGCAGAAGGCACTTGCGTTAGAGGAAGAACGACGAGAGAAGATCCGCAAGGAACGTGAGGAAATCATAGCCCGTGACAGAGCGATAGCCGAGCAGCGAGCCGAGGAAGAAATGGCTGCCCAACAAGCCGAAATGACTACGGATAGTGAAACAGGTCAGAAAGTCAAGAGAAAGCGGAAGACCAGGCCTAAGTCGAGCGGCGAGGCTAAGCCCAAGGGTCGCTCACGGAAGAAGAAGGTTGACAGCGATGGGGAGGAGAATGAGTCGGAAGAGGAACGCCAACCAAAGAAGAAGCGTAAGCTTGCGTCCAAGAAGGAGTCAAGCAAGTACAAGTCTGCAGAAATCGTGGTTGATAGTTCGGATGATGAAGATGCCCTCGAGCGTGCCGAGCGTGCCCTGGAGAAGCACTCGTCAGCCCCCGCAGATGTCGATGACGCGTCGAGAGCTGGTGACGATGGGGATCGAATGGAGGTAGACAACGCAGCTGGACAGAACGATGATGAGGATGAGGAGGAAGAAGTAGCAACCAACCGTGCACCAGTCAAGCGAGCTCGGCGTGGTAGGGTTCTTGATGATAGCGATGAAGAGGATGAAGGTGAAGTTGGTGATACCGCGAACGCTGTCGCTAACGGAGAATCCGATGCTGAACCAACGACAGGCGCTGCAGATACTAGCATGGCAGATGTTGCAGACGAGGACGAAGAGGATTAAAATGATGTGTTTGTATAGTATAAAAGGAGCGTATTGTTACGGCACGGTTTTCTAGTAGACCTTGGCTGCTTAGGCACTTGAGATTATTCCTATGAATTTAGGACATTAATGAAATTCAATACCTATCTTAGGTAATTTACAGACTGCTGGAGGACTACGGCTATGAAGCAAAAGTACTAGTTACCGTTATTAGGATATGAAGACGTAATTGAATTTATGCTACTAATGGATTTAAGCACGGCAGTATTACCTATGCCGAATTAACATCCGGGATCGCATTTCACCTCGCGAAACCAACTCAACTACATAATATTCTAAAACTTAATACTCACATATTTGTAATGCAAATGAGGCCCCTAGCTTTTACATGTCAGGCGCTTTGCCGGACGGCCTATTTAGCTTCTTCTAGGGGTCTCAATGGGATAAAATCAGTATCCACAACGAGCTCCGGCCGCAGCTTTCCGGCGCTCTTCGTCCGCGGCGGAACATCCAACGGCTTGGTCATCCAGCGCCAGCACCTCCCGCCACAGGACCAATGGCACACCATACTCCCCGCGGCGATGGGATCACCGGACCCGTACGGCAGGCAGCTGAACGGGATGGGCGGGGGATATCGTCGACGTCGAAGATATGCGTCCTGGCGCCGTCGACGCGGGTGGAAGCGGACGTCGACTTCACGTTCGTGCAGGTCGGGATCGGAGACGGGGTGCTGGATCTCGCGGGGAATTGCGGGAATATGTCTTCGGCAGTCGGGCCGGTGGCTTGGGATGAGGGGTTGGTAGGGGACAAGGGGAAGGTGGGAGATGGGGAGGCCCTGGTTAGGATTTTTAATACAAATACGTCCAAGATCATACACTCGCGATTTAGAGTCGTTGGTGATCCGCCGGTTTACTGCCCCAATGGCGATTACGAGATGGACGGTGTTCCGGGGACGCAGTCGAAAATCACGTTGAGCTTTCTGGACCCCGCTGGAGCGAAGACGGGAAAGGCGCTGCCGACTGGGAATGCGGTGGATACGTTGACGCTACCGAATGGCCACACTATTGAGGCTTCCTTGGTCGATGTGTCGAATCCGGGAGTGTTTGTCCGCATAGACGATTTGGGTATCAAAGACGCTACCCCGACTAATTTCAATCCTCAAGTTGTCAAGTCGAACCCAGTCCTCAATGCTAGATTAGAGGCCATCCGACGAGCGGGCACGGCGAAAATGGGACTAGATCCAGACACAAAAAGCGTACCGAAGATTGTGCTGCTGTTCTCGGATGCGGGCTCGGCGGATGTTGATATCAGGTGTCTGGCGCTGTCGATGGGACAGGCGCATAAGGCTGTGCCCCTGACTCTGGCTTTGTGCCTAGGCGCGGCCGCGAATATGCCGGGGACTCTGCCCGCACAGGTCCGTAGCGACATAAGAGAGAAGAGTGAGAATTCACCGGTCGTCATTGGACATCCTAGTGGAACGGTAGAGATCGGAGCAACGACTGAAGATGGTCGGATTGTCTCGGCGGATTTACTTCGTACGGCTAGGGTTTTAATGAAGGGGTGGGTTTATTATTGAGACGACCAAGAGGTTACTCCAGTGTAGTATGCCCGTAAATCAGCAGTGAAGAGTGACGTGAGCTAAGAAATTCTGCCTATTCCCGTCTCTTAAGATTCTCAATATTTAGGGGATCTTCATTGAAAAGGGGGCATTGCTAATACTCTATACAGTCGGGCGCTACTCAAAGGCGCGCTATTCATGCGTCTTCAATATCGAGCACCCAATCGTCTCACGACTCCGCCACATACATCCAAATAATCCCGCAGATCTGGTCTGATCTAAGAATGCCCTCAGGATAGCTAGGAGCAAGAACTGCGGAGTGCATAGCGCAGCGGAGCCTGCCACGTATGAGGCTGTGATGGTACCGGGAGGTGAGTCTCGCCTGCATAAAAATCCAATAGTGTTTGCGTTTTCATTCATGAGGCTTATCAGTCCAAAATGGTTGAAAATATGTAGCAGCTAACAACATTCCTGCGTGACTACCTACCTAAGGTATGAATGAGTTTACTCCAATGAGCTAGGGATTTTATTGACTGAAGGCTACCTACGCTGCCGGGTCGCATATATGGCCTGGGTATTTGGTATTTTCTAAATCGTTCGAGGTCAGGAATACCTAGCCTATAACATCATGTCGAGGGAGCATAGCCTAGCACAAGCAACGTGCTTCATGACACTCTCTACCGTTACATAACTTGTCGGCTGGGTTACGATTTCCTATTTGTTGTCACAATGCAGGAAATATAAAGACACCTCTCACGGCCGAGTTTCCCTTTGAACAGGAGGTTAACTTGGAAGACCGGTATCGCATTCATTAACCACATTATACTAATTCTGTTCTTCAGTCAACACAACATAATGAGTTCGGAAAATCTAACAAGAACGGTGATGCTTAGCAGAGTGTCCCCGAAAAAGACTGTCACTAAAAACGAGGCTGGGATCCATAAAGTTCCTATAATACAACTGCACACGCTCAGTCGCGATGAGCTCTGCGATGATCTGCCCAGTTACGGTGGGCTCTACCATTATAGGCCCCGTCTGGATAGAGTCTTTGAAAAATATCTCTGCCCAGATAAGGAAAAGTGGCGAATCTGCGATTGGCATAGTAAAGATATCTTCTTGCGCAAAACCGAAGTTGATACATGTGCTTTCTGCCAAACAATCCACGATACCTCCTCTCCCTCTCAAGTTTCACAAGCGATCTCACCAAGACCCTTCAACTACGTCACACCTGCGAAGATTGACGAAACACCACTCGCAAAATATACCATTTCCGACAGTTTATTCCATTCTCCGTGGACTTATGTGGACCAACTCTTCGGAACCTCGTTTAACTGGGCTCAGAGTCAGATTTCGGATTGTCTGAATTTACATGTGAAGTGTCGTCAAGCCTACGAATCCTCTTCATTTACACCCTCACGCCTAATTAACGTTAGCGTTAAGGAACTAGGAGAGGATGTAGTGCTTGAGGATAGGGCTTTCATTCTTCCAGGGCCGAGATATGTTGCGCTCAGTTACTGCTGGGGTGGCTACGATCCGGACTGCATGACTACCGTAAACAGCTTAGAAGAGAACATGCGGAGAATTCCATGGTCGAAATTACCGACGACTTTCAAGGATGCAGTTAGATTTACACGAAATCTCGGCATTAAGTACTTGTGGATCGATAGCGTTTGTATAATCCAACACGATAAGAGGGATTGGCACCAACAGGCAGGGCTAATGTGGGATATATACAAACACTCTTACGTGACATTAGCTGCCTTGTATGGTAGTTCAAGCAAAGCTGGGCTCCGTTCGACTTCGATGGAGAATGAACTAGTTAAGGTGATAGAGCTTTCAACGGCTGATCGTCGTTGGCCCGTTTACGCACGACTTTCCCATTACCTACAAAGTAGGTTCAGTTTTTACTCGGCCAAATACGTAAAGAATTCATCACCTCTACTGTCTCGAGCCTGGGCATATCAAGAGCGCATGATTAGCCCGAGGGTGCTTTACTTCACGGAATGCGAGATCATATTCCAATGTTTATCTCGTTGCTCTTGCGAATGTGACGCAGTTGGACATGAGTTTTTACAGACCCAGAAGCCTGCTCTCATACACAGTAGATATATTGACATATTCAAACCCAAAAATCAACATACAAATACACCAATGTCAATCAAAATGGATAAGAATCCACGGCAATGGATTTCGGCGACGTGGAGAGATATCGTGACGGAGTACAGTGGCTTGTTATTGACCAGATCGGAGGATAGACTGGTGGCTCTCGGAGCTATGGCAAAACAATTCCAAAATTTGCGCCGTGACGAAATCTACCTAGCGGGTCTATGGTCAGGGTCATTGATCGAAGACCTGGTTTGGAAGTGCTCCTATCCGCCTCAGAAAGGAAGCAGGCGATACCGGGAAAACGCTCTAGGGAGGTTATACTCTTTCCCGACATGGTCATGGGCATCTTTGCAGAGTGCTGTTGACTTCCCCAAATACGAAAACTTTTTCCAAAAGATATGGGTCGCAAAGGTCTTAGAAGCCTCATGTAGTTACGACGGGCATAGTTCCTTAGGTGTCCTGACAAAAAGTTATCTGAAACTACGAGGCGAACTAATACCTGCCGAGCTGGAGTGGCACGATGATACGAAGTGCAATATTTCTATTCCGCATTTTGGGCATTGGGCAGACCTGATGAATTCATTGAGTGGCCGTCCGTTCGAGATCTACTCTGAGACGATAATTATGGACCACGATAATAATGGCTACCAATGTATGCCCCGGCGCCAGACAGTATACCTTCTTTGGATGGTAGCCGATTACAGAACAGTCAACAAGGAAAATGTATCACGATACTACTTGATCCTTCGCCGCGAAGAAGAGGGCAAAGACGTCTTTTCCAGGGCAGGTGTTGTAGAATACAAAGCCTATCTTATGGAACACAGAGACGAAGAGCACGCCTTCGCGTGGGATGTTCTTGATAAGAATAGTGTTATGACAGAATGCGAGATCCGCTGAAAGCGAATATTAGCTTTTGACTTCTCGACGTCTTAGGTCTCTGCGCTTAAAGATACATATGGACATTAGTTTCTTCATAGTTCGTTTAAAGTTTATCTCTACTAGATATGAGGTGTGAAGAGATATTAGCCGTACAATTACGAAATCTAAATACTGAAATGATTCTGGATGTCTCACTCGGGACAGAGGATGACTTGAAGGGGTATATATAACCCAGGCTTCCACAGTATATGATAGTGTTAGGTATGTTTATCGTATAAGAAAATATCCCCTTATACGCCTCGTTGTCAGATGTTTCCTAGGATTGAGGTCCTACACAGAGTAGCCATCAGGATAGGTATATTGATCCAGTAATGACTGGCCCTGGCTCACTTATCCCTGACGCTCGCCATGACACGGTTGCACACTTAACTTATCAACAAGCATCTTTTAGTTGCCTTATCTATATTGAACATCAACAATTATACTTGGGTGCCATTAAAGATTACTTGTACACATAAGTCAAAACTTATCAAGACTTTTAGATCTTCATAGAAATCAACTTTAAGATAGCTCATTGCTTAGCCCATACACTTTTCACATAACCCACACGGACCATAATAACCTTATCTTGCAAGAACCATCGCCTTTATCACGCGAGAATTTCAAGACGAATTATATATGAATTATTCATATTAAGTCTATACTAAGACTTTTTGTTTGCAACTATGCTAGCTAATCAGCTAAACCTCCAATTTCCTTGCCAGACGCCTTGCCAACGCCATATGCCGAATCCCATTACTTTCAGCGAATACCATGCTCGCTCACTTCCTTTCCATATGTATGTATTCCATGACCCTTAGAAACGGTAACATGCTTTACTTTCCATAATAACTCATTAGTCATCACTCGTCATCAATCTTGGACCTAGTACACCCGTATCTCCTTAATCGTAGATGTCCTCATCCATGCCATCAGGCACGATGTCCTCCACCGCATCCTCTTCATCAATGAGCATATCTTCATCATCACCATCTCCAAGTTCGCTGTCGGTGTGGTTGGCCAGAACCTGGATCTTGTTGCCAACCATGATGACCCTTGCGACTTCGCCATCCTTGATTCCACCACGTAGGATGAGGACGGCGAGGCGATTGAGGACTTCCTTCTCGATGAGTCTGGCCAGTGGCCTAGCACCGTAGGCAGGTGAGTAGCCTGCGTTGCCCAAGTAGTCCTTGGCCTCCTCCGTGACTTCGATACGAACGTTACGATCGTTGTCGCTAAGCCTCTTCTGGATCTCATCAAGCCGTAGATCAACGATCTTACGGATCTCGCGCTTGGTGAGCCTATTGAAGATGACGGTTGAGTTGATACGGTTGAGGAACTCTGGTAGGAAGTAGTTGCGCAAGGCATTCATGACTAAGTCCCTCGTTGTGGCGTCGATCTTGCCGTCACGACCAGCTGGGCGAGCCAAGTACTCGGCACCCAAGTTAGAAGTCATGACGACGATACAGTTCTTGGCATCGACAACACGACCTTGTCCATCGGTGATACGACCGTCATCCATGAGTTGTAGAAGGACAGTAAGAATTTCCTTAGCGGCCTTCTCAACTTCATCAAACAGCAAGATAGAGAAGGGCTTCCGGCGGAGGGCCTCGGTGAGTTGACCACCGGCATCATGTCCGACATATCCCGGTGGGGCGCCAATCATTCGGCTTAGTGAGTGACGCTCTTGGTACTCAGACATATCGAACCGGATCATCGCCTTCGGGTCATCGAACAAGAACTCGGCAAGAGCCTTTGTCAGTAGAGTCTTACCAGTTCCAGACGGACCACAGAAGAGGAAGCTCGGTGGCTGGTTGGGATTGCTAAGCCCAGATCGTTGCAGCCGAATGGCGTTGGAGACGGCTTGTACAGCTTCTTTCTGTCCAACGACAATCTTGCCGAGAGCCCTCTCCATGTGGATAAGCTTTTCCTTTTCGGAAGTCTTGAGTCTTGTGACGGGAATACCGGTCCAGCGCGAGACAATTTCGTTGATTTGATCGGGTCCGACCACGTCTGTAATCATAGAACCGCCAACGTCGTTCTGACTCAAAGCTGCATCGGCAGCGGCTTTCTGGCGCTCGAGTTCCTTGATAGCGTTCTCTTGTTCGGGAATGGCGTAGTACTGGAGATCTGCGGCAGTAGCATGGTCACCCATTCTGGCCGCATCCTCCATCTTGACCTTTAGACGGTCAAGTTTCATCTTGGCCTCCTGGATGTCCTTGCCGCGCTTTCGCTCACGTTCATACTTTTCTCGAAGAGGCCTCAACTCCTCCTCAACATTCTCGGCGTCTTGCTTAGCAATCTGGAGTCGAGCCTTCGAGGCATCATCTTTCTCTCGTGACAGCGCGTGGATTTCAATCCTAAGTTGTCGTAACTTACGCTCCAGAGAGTCGATGATTTCGGGTTGAGATTCTCGAGCAACTCTGACAGCTGCTGCGGCCTCATCAACTAAGTCAACAGCAGAGTCAGGCAGACGACGAGAGGTAAGATATCGTCCAGCAAGGTTTGCAGCAGCGACTATGGCGGCATCAGCTATGCTGACACCATGGTGGACTTCATACTTCTCCTTGAGACCTCGGAGGATAGAGATGGTCTCAGGGATGCTGGGTTCCTTGACGATGACCTGCTGGAATCGTCGCTCAAAAGCGGCATCTTTCTCAATGTACTTTCGGTATTCTGCAAGGGTGGTTGCACCAATGCAGTGTAATTGTCCACGGGCAAGCATGGGCTTAAGTAAGTTGGCAGCATCCATGCCACCCTCACCCGAAGCACCGGCACCCATAAGTAAGTGAATTTCGTCGACGAAGAGAACAATCATTTCCTTAGATTCTTGGATCTCCTTGAGGACACCCTTCATTCTCTCTTCGAATTCACCACGATACTTACTGCCGGCAACCAAAGCGCCGACATCAAGGGAGAGCAACTTGCAAGCGGCAAGGTTGTCAGGTACATCGGCGTTGACGATCCGTTGAGCTAAGCCCTCGACGACGGTAGTTTTACCGACACCGGGCTCACCGATTAGTACCGGGTTATTCTTCGTTCGTCTTGAGAGAATCCGAATAACTCGTCTAATTTCCTCCTCTCGGCCGATGACAGGGTCAATCTTACCCTCTCTTGCCATGCTCGTCATGTCGATAGTGAATTTGGAAAGATTCTCATGCTCTTCCTCGGTATCGGCTGTCTTGGAGTCCACCCTCTTCGTCCCGCGAATAGTTTGGACGGCCTCCTGGACCAGCTTAGGTTTGGGGATATTAGCCTCCTTGAGAGCATTGGCAATTGTTGCATCTTCGGCAAGCGCAGTTATGAGATGATCAACTGCGATGTATGTATCCTTCTGCGTCTTCTGTAATTCCTGAGCCTTCCTGAGAACCGTGCTAAATGATGGTGACATGGACACGGTCTCTGGCGGGGGGTCTTGGCTTGGCAGACGGACTAATGTCTTTTTAAGTGCTCTGTCGAATAGTTGAGGGTCGCCATGTGCTCTCTCAATTACTTGTCGGAAGAGGCTGTTAGTGGTACCTGGTTGTGCATTTTGCTGGTCCTTAGATTGATCTGGCGGAGGGTCCAACAGAGAGACTGCTAGGTGGATTGGTAATAATTGGGTGTGTGCGTATTGTTCGGCTAACGCCATAGCATCTTCCAGGGCCTTTTTACCCCGGTCTGTGAATTCCATTCTGGAAGTCATTGTGAAGGTTCTGGTTCTGGTTGTGTGTTTTGGTGTTTCGATCCGATGTGTGTCTTAATATCGAAATAACTAAAAGAATATAAAAGTTGTAGGTAGATGTGTTTGTGCGTGTGTAAGTAAGAAGCCTTTAGTTGTGTTTGGCTTTTACACTATTAGAAGTAAAAAGGGTATCACTTTTTTAAGATTATCTTCAAGATTATCTTTATTCTTGGTGAATTAAAGTGAAGGAAGAATTGTGAGACAAAGATGTGAAACTTGTATTTATCTGTTTGTTAGAAGTGGAGAGAAGAAACAGAGGAAACAGAAGGAAACAGGCGATGATGACGAGACAGTTAGAAAGTTGGGGCGCTCAGTCAGCTCATACGTCTATCTAGTTACTTCTGGGACAGACTTCAGGCTTCCTCCAGGTTTCTAGTATGAATGAGAAGCTTCGTGTTGGTTATAGAACGTCTGCGAAGCTTCCAGTAGTGGGGCGGGCTAATGCTATTATGTACTTAGGTACAATCCACTACCTAAGCTTGACCTGAACCTGGAACCTACATAACCTAAAGCCGTCGCCAAGTCGCCAAGTCGCCAAGCTTACCTGACGACAACATTTTAGCTTTAGCCAATCGCGGGGTAATATCGGGTAATCGATCTTGCTACTTCCGAATTTACTCGTACGATAAGATAAGCTATAACATACATTAGAAATCTATTGCATTCTAGGACATCTATATGCGGTTAGAGATCTATGTTGTCTTAACTAATAATGCCTTGAATAATTTGTGTTGCATCGTGATTGGATTCTTACATACGTAATTGTCATGTGGGAAACAATTATTCGCGACTCTACTTAAGTGCTTGTATCTATGTACCTCTTAGACGCTAAGATAAGGCCTTACCCCCACTAAACTCAATCCTTATCGTAACGGAAATTTTGAACAAGGACCCGATAGCCAACATCTCCGTGGTATTGGATATCGGATATCAGCCTCAGTTGAACCGGAGCTTTCGACAAGTAAAACCGCCTACCATGGCTCTAAGGGTCAATTCGATCACAGCCCAATTCAATAGGTTACCAATCGGTATACCATGGATTAGCGTACGCTTCAGGTCAAAAGCCCCGACTAGAGAAAAGAGGGCGAAGGAGTTAGCTGCGTCTACATTTAAAGAGCATCATGGAGAGAAAATATGGATATTCAGTCATTTTCTAGAGGGCATGACGGTATACTCGCATAGACCCGTGCTTAAGGTATGAAATATTAAATTACCTACCTAAGCATCTTCGTTCGTCTATCTAGCACTAGCCATTACGCCGACTTTACTGACACCGTCAATCGCAAAGGCGAACAAGTCGCTTAGACAGATCGCCTTCACCGGCAAGAAACTCAAGCCCAGCAAATTCCGAAAGGACTATTGGCGACCCCTTGCCATGATACAATTTCCCGAAGGCTTCGGCGATGTCGGCCGAAGCGTGTACCATCACCTGCGGGAATGCAAGAAGCTGCACGAGCTGTCGTGGAGTGACGAGATGTTCTTCGATAAAGACGGAAAGCCCCTGACGAAGCTCCAGCGAGGCGCAAAGGTCAACGACCTGAAGGAGAGTGCGATTGCCGACTTAGCTGCGGTGCTTGGAGGGCTGGGCAAGGGCAACAGGATCTGGGCACCCGTGACAAAGGACCCGGAAATCCTGGTCCATCTAGACGCGGCCAAGGAGGAGAACCTCCAGACAGACAAGGAAGGTGTTCTTAGGGCCCGGGTCAAGACTCAGGTTTGGTGGATGGACGATAAGGATCGCCATTTTGCGGAAAGCTGGCCTCCTAACGTCTCACATTACCGCTTCGACCAAGCCAACATAGAGGAGATCGGTTACCGCGAAGATGAACCCCTGGAGCAAGGCTCGGAATCGGGAGAAGCAGCGAAAGAGGACCAGGATCAAGAGGGGACGGAAAAGAAGGTGACAGAGAATGAGGTGGTAGACGAAAAGTCAGCCGACCAAGAAGAACCTAGCCAGAAGACGACGCCTCAAACGGAAACACCCCAAAAGGAGGCATCTCAAAAGGAAGCAGACCAAAAGAGCTCCGCATAAGAGCTGTATAAAACTAGGGTATCCAGTCTTGCTGTTATCACGGCCTTAACAAAGTGTAAAATCAACGAAACATGCACCCATACCACACTTTACAAAAATCTAGGGATACTGTATTCAAGTGTACTATCTATGTATATAGACTTGCCTGCAACCTAGAATTTCATGGCGAAGGACTTGAGATAATCGTAGTGTGGAATATTCTCATCCACACAAGCTCTGATTTTCTCCTGGGCCTCTTTGCCATATTTCTGTCGCCATTCCTCATTCTCAGATTCCTCAGTGACAGTTTTCTGATCCAAGTAAGATTAGCATATGAGACTAGGGAAAGCAAAACGACATGCTTATATTAGGTAGGTAGACTTACGTGAGCTTGGGTCCTCGCCGTGAGGCTCTTGCTGTGGATAGCATCGTTGTGGAAACCGTTCCACTTGGCAAAAGCTTCCGAGACGTACTCCTGGTTTGCAGTGTCGTCCCAGGTGAGCATATCTGGCGTGAATTCGATTCCTGTCTCCTTGCAGAATGCCTTGACGACCTCGTTGGGGTGGTCAAGGAGATCATCAGCGTCGATAACAGTGATGGTGACTCCATCACCGGCCTTATTGCCGTTTGACTCGCCGGCTAGCGCCGGGCCAACTATGCGCTGCTCCCGCAGGTAATCAAACAACCGGCGGAGTTCCACGTAACCTGCCTCGCTGGGAAGAAATTCCTTGAAACCGGTGACCTTGTCTAGCGGAGGCACACAGCACCGGAAGTACGAAGGAATTGCTCGTCGCGGATGACGAATGAGGAACGTCCAGTGAAACTTCTTCAGGATGTCGAGGGGTAACACTGTTGGGTTTCCCTCTTCAGAGTGGTTATCCCCCTTGCGCAGGGACTTGGGGATTGCTGCAGGTTGCGAGTTGGGTGGCATCAAGTAATAAGCCATGTCCTTGATGAAGACACGCTTGCCCTGAAAGACTGAGTAAGTATTGAGTACATAATGAGATTCAGGCTAGCAGAGCTAGAGAATTGGCATTCATGCCGAATTAAAAAAAAAATTTGTTGAGATTTTAAGAGGGCGCATATTCCAGATGATGAGACATTGGGGTTATACATTAGTCTACCCCTTATATATGATCAATATTAGGGTACAGTGGTGAATATAGTATTTGGTGTATATGTTTTAGTGGTGTCTTCATCTTCACTGCATCACCACCTGAATGGCCCTCCTAAATTTGATTTTCGTATATGTCGCTAATTCTGTCTCACACTTGCGACAGGGAAGGGGACTAACAATAGGAAAGAAAACAATGAAGAATTTTATCAAGCATGAAAAGGGGGTTAGGGACATTGAGGTGTTAAGAGATGTCGAACCTCACTTCCGTCTTTTTCCAGACGGTCTAAGACGTCACGGTAGGTGGTTTTAGAAAAGCCACTGCTCTCCCTACCGGCCTCATCGTTGGCATATCGCTCACCAAGTCTCTCGGGACCATAGTAGTAGCTATCACCAAATGGCTCATGGGCACATGTAAGCGTATCCCGACGGGTCATAAACACCTATTTCGTTTAGTATATGTGGTGCGGAATTTGATAAGGTTTTGGGAAGACTAACCCTCTCGAAAGCGGTAGAGCACGCTCGGGGATGCGTGGCTAGAAAGACAGGCTTGTCAGACATGGTGGATGCTAAGCCTCGATGTTGCAATCCGAGTTTTAAATGAGATAATAAGTATAATAGTACGGTATTTGCGTCTTTTCACTTGTACGGCGCACCACGCATGAAATAATTGGTGGCTGAGAGTATCGAAAAACAGGTCAATTGCATTTAATTGCCGAAATTATGACTGGTTATATGAGGATAGATGTGATGTTAAGGAATAAATCGAGAAGAGAGAAAACTTCAGAGCAAACTTGGAGGACGAAGTTCGTAGACCTAAGTACCTGAGGTAACTTACAGCCACTTTACGAAGGGGACTTACCTAAGGTGGAAAATGTAATACATGTACATGTATGTAAGAATGCCTATTCAGGTAGAGACTTGATACATGAAAGTATGGATCACAAAGTACTTCCTATCTACATAAGGCAATGGAGCCGGTCCACGTCTAGTGGCACCTCCGGCCTTACCAAGCCATACATACGTAGCGTCCGGTACTGCGTACGGCGATACCCACGTATCGTTGGCTCCCACAAGTAGGTACATGTACCTGCTTTCTGAAAGCCTATGGATTACACTTGTAAAACCCTACCGAGCTTAATATTTAGAATGTCCGTCCCCTATAGGCTAGGCCCCGAAAGACAGGGCCAATCCGGCGCGGATGCGTTCTAGATCCATCTTGAACCTTGATCGCGAGTTACGTCATGTATTAGTAATTGTGCTGAGTGCCGCCGTTCTTTAGACCGACGGCTCGTATGTGCGGTCTGGTACAGCGAGAAAGGGGTATAGCGGCTGGCGGCGTGGTAAGTAGTAGGTAGTAGGGCGTAACTATCTCCAAAGCGTGTACTATGGTCTTGGATGTGGCGGCGTGGGTGTTAGCAAGTTCGAGAGTAATATGTATCCCAAGTATATGTAAGAATGGGCAGGTCCATAGAAGATGACATCAGTTCGAGACCGCTCCTTGGTTGGTATATAGGTCACGTTGGCAAGAAAAGACCGTAAAAGTCTCTATTGGCGTGGGTGGCTTATTGTATTAAGTACGGTTCTGGATGGTTGTCTAGCTCAAGTTGATAAAAACCCTCAGAATTAACTGAATTACACGGAACCCATTATTAATAGGCTGCTGAATTGTGATCTAGATTTGCTGTTGAAGTCAATGTTGTGATCCTGTCTTAAAATGGCGACATCGGGACCTTGTTGTGAAGTGTGTGGGGGTCCATTAAGCTTCTAATTGGCTCTTGTCTTACAGAATTTTCCGTAGCTGTGGAGGACTGTACAAGTGTCCGGGCTTCACCGATATAGAATGAGGTAAGGTTATTCCGAACCTGAAGCCAAAAGCTTTATACTTGACCGAAAGTTTATTCATCTATATCTGTTTTGATGACGCGGTCAATATATAGCTATCATCTGATTGGCCACTGTGACATAGAGGGTTTAATGTTGAAAGTTAAGTAGGTTGTCCGAGCACAACTATGAGGTTGTCTAACTTTGGCGGTATATTGTCTGCAAAGAGTTATAAAACACGTATGGGAAGCCCCGGGTTCCATGCTATATGCATCTATAATTCGTAAAATATGGCTATAAAATGAGCCCTGGCCCGCAATCTTATAGACGGGTACTCACTTTACCTTAGAGACCTTAGAGTCGCGAAGGGGTCTTTCTAAGTAAGCCTACCCCAGCTCCAAATATTCAGACCGACTTTCGTCCCTTTTTTCACTATGACGAAATAGTTAATGATTGTCTTGAATAAGAAAGAGCAATAATAGGGGGGAGATTGAGATCTCTGCTAAGAGCGGAAAGCTCATGACGAGGCTAAATGGCGGTCTTAAAGGAAGCTGAGTAGGATACAATCCCTAGAGCTACGTACCTGGTAAACCCGCGTGCCAAGTCTCATCCCAACCTCTCCCCGTTCCATCGGGACGGAAATTTTCCCAGTATACAGCATTACCAGCGACCGGTTTAAAAGTAACGCCCGTGATTAATTCTCCGACTGTGGAGGGGGATTCTCCCTCGGATCCAGGCAGCTTGGGACACTCAACCCATTGACACCACGGGTTGTCTGGTGCCTCGCGCCGGAGTAGGGGAAACTCGGTTCCGCCTCCCTCAATATCATCAGCTTGTACCCAGGCCATCATGCTGCTTACACGGCCCCAGCCCCGAGCACCGGAGCCCCAGTCAAAGTGGTGCGTATAGTGCTGGTTGGCACCATAACGTTGTGTACGCAGACGCTCTATCCATAAGTCGTCGCGCCAGCCCTGAAAAGCTCGTGCACGCGTTTCGACGCATCGCACGGTGTCAGTGCGAGGTATCAATGCGACTTCCGAGTCACGTATCGTAGTATCGCGGTGCGTTGAGTCGCCATCATGGGTGACGGTTGACGGCTCAAACAACGGCTCACTATGAGTTTTTCGTGTCAGCAGATATCTCTCACATCTCACAATGAGAAGGATCCAACGCAACCTAATCTCTAGCAAATGGGACTGCTCATCTTTCGACAGGAAATTCTCAATATAAATTACGATTGGTGCTTTTGAAAGAATATGAATTGAATATGTATCCGGAGGGCAATCCGGTGCAGTCTGATTTGTTGCATCGATGGCAAGGAGAGATTCATTTATACGAGGCCGAGGGGTCCGTGGAAGACGGGATGGCTCGGGAGAAAAGTATTGCTGAATTGGGTTGAATGTAAATAATAAAATAGCAATGCCCGCTACAATATACGAAAACATGACGAAATCATTGAATACTAGGTAATATATGAGTAAGATAATGTAATATAATGTTATGTTCACTACCTGTAATAGTTATGTCTTTGAAGGTTAGTTATGTATATATGTATACGGATGTCCCTAACACCCAAGTTCCGTGCCGTTGCCCTGGCCCCGTTATAGTAACAGCATTGAAAGTAATGCAAATAATACGTAATCACATGACCTCAACGCCGTCGTTAATTCCCAACCCCCGACCCAGTAAAAGTTTAGAATGCATAATTGCAACTTGCTGATGCTTCAATCTTGAAATCATTATCATAGACTCTTCCTCTTCCTCCTTCCTTTCGCCGGTGTATATTTGTCTTGGTTTATTCCCAGGCAGACCGACACGAGTTTCCATATTACGAACACCAGTCCCATGAGGACCACGGTTACTGTTCCGGAGCTAATCCGATTCGACTGTCCTAAGTCGAGAACGGGAACCCGGATTTCGTGATAGAGGTCCTCGCCTTGACTCGGTTTCGGTTCAACATGCCAAAATAGCGTGCGAGGGCCAAATAGCCCGTCGTATCCTAAATTGGTTCTGTCGAACGGACTGTTCGGGAACTTGGTACCCTCTTCGGCCGCACATGCCCAGAAAACTACGGGCCAAGGGATACTGACATTTCTGTACCCATGATCCGCAGGTGCTAGATACCTAAGGTGAAGTGGGATTTCGGCTGTCCAAGGTTTGTCACTTTCAGTCCTAGGTGGTTGCAGCTCTAACAGAGCACTGGAACCCCAAAGTCTCATAGCGTAGTCTGGTGCTTCCAGGTCCACCGCCTGGCTGATGTAGCGCAACGCTGACAAGTTCTTTGATGACATGAACAATTCATCGCCAAGTTGATACTTGTCAATAAATACGGTTCGAGGAAGAGTAAGATACGTGTGCAACGAACAGTACGCATCGTCCATCGGCGGTTTGCTTGAGCTGAGGCGTAACTGCATCGTTGGATGTAAGCCCATCGGACGGAGGAAAGTGGACTCAAACCCCGCATCGTCGGCATTCTTGTGGCGTGACGGGAATGAGAAGAGAGTTGGTGTAGGCCTGGAATCTTCACCTAAGACTGCCAGTAGCCCGGTGACACCAAGCTCGTGGGACTCTAGATGCGGAGGCGAGTCTGGTGTCATTATCCCGACCTCGGCTCTGTGGTCGTGTTGGGAGTTGATGAATAACGGCTGTCGTTCATGGGGCCATACTGCTGTGAGCTTCACGACGTGAGAAAGCGCATCGTAGGAGAAATCAACAGAGTTGGCGTCAAGAAGCCGTTGAACTCGTGACTTGCATTCGGAGTTACCAGAACTACAGGCGTATTGTTCGAGGTAGGATGTGAAGTGGGATAGGTCGTTTAGAATCTGGTAGTATTGGTATGCTGTCGAATGGGTGAATCGGTCGTTCGGTAGCTTTGTAAATGACCCCTATAATTTGTTAGAGACCTTAATTTGGGCTAATGTTATTTCTACGATGGTTTACTTACAGATGTTGATGAACAATCTAATGGACCGAAAGCCGTCCGAAATAAGCGACACAAGCGACCGCCATCAGGCCTCTCGCTATTTCCGGGGGTATAGAAGATATGCAAACCGGGAGGTAACCTTGAAGTCCAAGGTCCTATTGCTTTATAGGCAACGGGTTTTTGCCATCGAATGAATAACTCGCGAGACTCTCGAAGTAGGTGTTGAAGTTCGACAGGAAGCTCCTCTAGAGCTAATGTAATCCTATCTTCCCGCTCAGCGGTGATATCCGGTCCAGAAATATAGCGACCTAAAAGCCTTAGAGCGGCGGGCTCTACTCCATTCTCGTTTTTGTGGAAGAAAGTAATTCTTTGTCGCATTTTGTAGGGTATAAGTTGATGCAATCTATAATATTCGTCGACATCAAATGTTCTAGGAGACTGTTCACACGGATACGAAGTACACGCCGTCTCCATGGCTTTTGGCTTAAAGTTCTCCAAGTGGCCCCAACCTCTTTACCTCTTTTTAGCTCTTTAGATAAGAAAAAGAGCAGATAAGAGAATACAAGGCCCTTGATAAGATAAGGAGGGGCAGATGGGGCAATCAAGCACAAAATTCAGTTGGAATTCGCGCAAGGGAAACGTCTGTGGTTTTTCTACTTTTTGCATTCTTCGACCCGTGATCGTACCAGACGGATTAGAATGGACATCGATGCACCATCGATGGACCACCCAGCCACGTAATAACGTCGATACGTCGATCGGGCTGCGGGCTTTGCATATTCCATATTCCTTGGGCAGGAAAGAATTTTCACCCTCGTTAGACGTTCCAATAGATTTAATCCAGCTGTTATGCACCTGCATCGCACCATTTAACACGTATCTAACAACTCTAGCCTAAACGAGGCGAACCACAACACGGATTGGGTTATTACTAACCGCCCTACTGCAAGAACTACATGACGTTTGGCTGCGGCCCTGCATTAAACCCAGTCAAACCCAGCCAAACTCAGTCAAATCCAGTTAAAAACCCGGCAAGAAACCCAGCGATTCGAATCCACCAGATCAGAAGCTTTAAATACATGGAGCACAAACGGATAACCCCGGAAACTAATGGCTTGAAAAGTAAATCAAATAAAGCTCGCGGGGGAGTAGCACTTATTTTCATCATGGTTCCCCGGCTTTTTTAACTTGTGATGGATTTTTAAGACGGCCTATTTGTTTTTTTTTATACGCCATGTGAAGTGAGGGAGCTGCCGTTGGTGAAGGCATGGGATTATCAATTTGGCGCCGAGCTCGATGCAGGATTCGAATCACACAGCGCATAATGAATCAACCCTGTATTTGAACTAGCGGCCAACTTGCCTCCGGTTACATCTCGAGTCGCAAATTCTGAGAGCAAACTGAGCCGATACCGCCTTTTTGCAGGCGCTCCCAAGTGCTTACTTAGACGCGAGACCTGCACTTCTGATAAAATTGCCCAAGGTCGAATAGTCGAGATGTGGCGCTGCAAATTTATTTTCCTTTTTTTAATCTCTAGCCGTCCCCTTTTATCTGTCAATCGACTCTAACAGGTACCTATTCAACGACCTAGACTACGCCTTCAATTATACCGGAGTCGAACATACTTAGCACCTCAGAATAGGTAGCTTTCCCGATTCGCTGGGAAGCATATTTGCTGCGGAGCAAACGGACTAGCTCTCATCCCCTACGGAATCTGAAATACTGGGGATTGCGGTAGAAAGGTCAAGTAATTTTTGCTAGGCCTCTTCAGGTGAAACCTTGGGTTTCAAGTTTTTTTAATCTTTTCATGAATAGCCGTATGGTGACCGCGCGATATCATTGGTTGGAGAGTGTTCTCTTCACGTGAGTACAGACTACGCAAATAGACGCGGGACCTCTTAGCTGCCATTTCCGGCCACGCGGGCGATCCGGAGGTTGGTAACTTGGAACAATAGCCGTTCAGATTCAACGTCGCTAGATTTACCGCCCCAGCCTCCGCAACGGTAACATCCATGATCCCGGTATATGGTCCGTCGAACCCACATGCGATGCCTAGGTGTAATCAGTTCAACACATATAACCGCTATCAGCTTGACGAAGAGTTTATTAGGAAGGCTGGAACCAGTCGCATTGTTTACTCGAAGCTACCGAGAGTAGGGAGAAATATCGTCGACTTTGCAATGAGCGCAAACCAATATCCTTTATGTTGAAAGAACTTAGTCCGGTGATAAATTCGATTAAACGATTTCATGGGGGGATCTTATAGCCACGGTGTCTCTTGAATTGACCTTAACTTGATTACAGTCTGCAGGAAGCTTCCACGATGCGTCGGGCGCCGAGAGTCTCACCGATCGAGGAATTACAATAACCTTGACTATACACCGACTTTCTCGACCCCTTAGAAAATTCGTATTAATGAGAGAGCGTGGAGCTTTGTACGATCCCGTATTTTCTCTCTGATCACTGATAAGCCTCTCATCGTTTATTCGGCTGCTCCGATATTCGTGTCGTCGTGAAAGATGAAGGACGTGAACATCGCAATGAAGCTTAAAGGCACAACTAAGTCGAAAAAGCAATTTTGATGACAACAGCGATATGGAACTGCTATTGAAAGATAATAACGGCAATCCTGCACAAATGATACTTAGGATTGATTATCTTCCAAGTAGCTTGTAAGTAAGTATTTACGGCCTCTTTATTAGATAGGCCTATAGGTGCTTGAACCTGTGGTATATGATAATGTTTATTCCATTCCGTATAGGACGACCTAGCTTTTGCTTGGCGCCGTTAATTCACCTGGCTTTCTCATATACACTTCTTCCAGCGAACTTATCTTTTAGGCTTTTAGCAGCGACAGCTCCCAGAGCTTCTAACGTCCCGATAGCCATGATTTCGAAGACTTCGATTTCCAGGCCTAATACCTGTTTCCACCAGCGGCGCAGCTCAATTGACACGAGCGAATCCAATCCGATTTGCGCTAATGCCAGGGAGATATCTATATTATCTTCGGGCTTGAGCATTAAGCCGAAGACCTTTTACCTATTTCGTGAGCCAAATATGAAACGCTTTGCGAGTCGTCCAATACTTTATCATCCTCGGCCGCTCGTGTTAGGAACGCGATTAGCCCGCTAGAGCCACCCTTCGTGTTGGTTTCCTTCTCATTATTGTTATGGTAGAAGCCCATTCGTCGATCTCGGCGCCAGCTAGTTCGCGTATTAGGATCATTCAAGTCATCCTCCGAGCGTAAACCCATAACCAATTGGCCGGTGCTTGTCCAAGGAGTCAGCGTGGAGTTGCTTATGGAGCTAAACTTCTCGCGAGGGCGCGATTGGACGATAGCCAGCTCGAAGAAGTCCAGAAGCTCCGCCTCTCGCAAGAAGTACATTCCTTGTGATTTCATACTCCTCCTTGCATGTGGGTTTTCGGCGACGAAGCCCACACCATCTATTGGGCTGATGTTAAGCACAGTCGCAGGGAGAGACATGGAACGTCGATATTGAGTGAAAGCTTCGAGAAACAGATTTGAGGCGATGTAGTTCGCTTGCCCTGATTGCTCAACAACAGACAACACAGAGCTAGTCATGACGAAGAAATCAAGGGTGTGTTCCTCTATGTGCTTATGGAGATTCCAAGCACCAGTCATTTTGGGAGCATTTACAGCCACCCAATCTTCATATTCCATGCTTGTGATCGGTGCATCCTAACGAAAATAAGACACTATAGAAGATAGGGTTTAAATCGACTTACCCGGAGAACCATTGCCAGATGGATGACGCCTTTGATGGGATATGGTGCCTGCGAAACTGTACTCTCAACATCCTCCTCTGATTCAGCCCGACCCGACACAGCGCGTACATCACACCCCATGTCTCGCAATTCCTCAAAGAACTCTTGGTCCTGCTGTGTCTTACCGGCGCTTCTAGATAGGAATACGAGCGACTGAGCCCCCCTTTCGACGAGCCAAGTAGAAATAACCTTTCCAAGACCACCCAGGCCGCCAGTTAGCAGATATGAAGCATTTCTCTTCAAGCGCAGCCCGGAATGTTTGGGTATGCTTATGAGCGACGAAGAATCTTCAGGTACACGGACAACCACTTTGCCAATGTGGTTCCCATCCTGCACTTCACGAAATGCGCCCCGGATATTGCCTGCGTCAAATACAGAAAGAGGTTCGATTGACTTTATACCACCGGCTCGGTATAGCTCAACACACCTTCTCAGGTCACTGGATAGAATTACTTATAAGCATCTGTACGCGTATTTGTAAACAAGTTAGACAAGACAATACGTACGCTCCAGCTCTCTGTGGCATTTTCTGTGCTAGGTGTGTCATATCAACACAGGAATATGACCGGTTCTCTATGAAGTTCCTCATCCGTAGCTTACCACCCTCGAGTGCGTCTTTCTTCCCGAGCTCGATGAGAGTACCGAATTCGGCAACACAGTCCCAAGAAGCATGCAATAGCTCCCCTGAAAGGGAATTGAGCACAATATCAACCCCGCGTCCATTGGTCTCGCGCATTAAGTTGGCAGCGAAAGAATCGACCCGTGAACGGAATATACGATTAGCTGGGATGCCGAACTCTTTCACAAGGTGTTCCACCTTTTCGTCGCCTCCAACGGTTGCAAATATCTTTCCAAATATCTCTCCATTAATTATGCCCCTGAAAGTTCGCTCAGATGATTGAAGCATACCTCTGCGCCAACCATTTGGCAGATTTGGACTGCTGCATGTCCGACACCTCCGGCCGCTGAGTGGATGAGAACAGACTGCAACTGGTTAAATCCGGTACTCGAATAGTAAAGGGGCTATATTGGAGATACTCACTTGTCCCTTCTCTAGCCGCCCAATGTTTAAAAGCGACTCTATCGCCGTTGTATAGCATATAGGCATAGAAGCCGCATCCTCAAATGCGAGGCGGTCCGGTATCTTTGCAACAAGAGACGCCGGAGTATTTACAAGAGTCTTGAAGCATGCGTCCGGTGGCATTGCCATTACATGGTCTCCGACAGATAGGCCGTCTGCCTTCGCACCAACCTTACGAACGATGCCCGCCAGTTCAAGACCCAACGGGACATCCCCCGAACTGGGCTTAAGAATACCCATCGCGTAAAGGACATCCTAGTTTATTGTTAGAGCACAGCCAACTTGGAGGAATTATCCCACACTCACTTTGAAGTTAACACCTACTGCTCTTGTTTCAATCAAAACCTCATCGTTACCAAGATTACTCGGGCCAGCTTGATCAACCCAGACGACGTTCTCCAAAGATCCAGGTTTGGTAGTTTCCAATGTTTTAATTCCTTGAGTCACCGAGTTGCTAGCACTTTGTTGGAGCTCCTTGTCAACTGAAATTGGGTGGTATCGCCCGATTTTGACAACTCCCCTATCAACAACATATTCCTTATCAGGTGCAAGCAGGTCGGTGTCCTCGATGCGTCGTATCTTATCAAGTACCTTCTGGACTAAGCTCGAGAATTGAGGTTCTTTAGGGCTGATCTCTAGCGTATAGAAAGGGACCGAGGTCTCAGTTTGAACGGATCGTGCGACACCAATAGATTGCGCGCGGATCTTGGGTCTTTGCAATCTACTTGGGTTGGTCGGGTAAGCCAAACCATAGAGCCTGACTTATAATTGAGTAAAATTTGTTGGAACGCAATAAATCTTTCCGCAGAGGCATCTTGGAAAAAATAGCATTCTAGATCGAGAAGGGACACAATGTCGTGGCCGAGCGGCAGATTCTGTCCCAGTTGAAAGACCTGTACTGGTATACCAGAGCTTACGAGCTTTTAAACAAGGAGTCCTGTTAAATCTCCCTCAGGATTATCGCATAGTATGGCTACTGGCGAGGGAGGCTTTTCAGAAGAGACATTCTCTTCTATCTTCGTAGATACGATAGCGGCTTGATAATGGTAGGGCTCAACGGCATCACGAAGTCCGGTATCAACTCCGGAAAAGCCAATTGCCCTAAGTTCATCATCCCATCGTTCGATTGAGACGTAAGGTTCGTGGAGCCGGCCATCTGCCTCGCCGAGCCACCAGCCGGAAAGACTACCGAATATATAATTTGGTGTTCGCACAACGCCACACAGTTCAGTCAGAACAAGAAGTCCACCAGGCCGTAACAGCGGCTGTAAATTAAGAAGCGTCTTGCGTAGCGATGGCGTAGCGTGGATTACATTGGATGCGAGTATGACATCGTAAGTGCTGGCCGCAAAGCCCTGCTCGAATGGACACCTAGAAATATTGAAGACCTTATATTCCATGTTAGGTACGTACGATAATCTCGCTTGCGCCTGCGGAAAGAAGCCGGCAGAGACATCGCTAAATGTATAATTAGAGTACGGCGGATGACCATCTTCTCGCGCGAGCGTCCGGAGGATCAGTTCGGTGGTGCCACCAGTACCTGCGCCAACCTCGAGAATGCGCAAGTTTGGTCGTGAGTGGGATAGCAACTTAAAGAAATTGCCCTTTCCGAAGCTAGTTGCATTGTAGATTTCCGTGAGGACGTTATCCTGCATCAACGTCTCTAAAGGATTCGCTTTGCCAGTGAAGATGTCCTTATAATTATCGCACATCCGCTTGACGCCGACCGCTAAGGAACCCTTTTCTGAAAGAGACAGGAGTTTTTTATATCTTTCTTCAATCATCGGCTTCCTTTCCGCAGACGAGAGTGCTGCATACTCTTTGCAGTACTCTAATAAGGGATACGTGCCCTCCCTCGCGCGATCGATCTCGAGCTCTAGCCAGTTGCGGAACTTCTCGAAGTGCCAAGAACATGGCTCTAAACCACGAACTCGATCAGCAGTTTCAAGTATGCATAGCAGCGTCATTTCTTCCTGCATCTTGGTTTCTTCGGGTATTGACCGGGGTGGTTCAAACAACGTCGCGTGGTCTACCATATCAAAGTCTGGAAGCCATTCCAACCGTGCGGCCGCGTGCCGCTCGGTCTGTTGGGTCGTATTATTCTCCACTGGCTTGAATTCGAGCCCACGCAGCTTTAGAGCAACCTCTCCGTTCGCGATACAATTGATAGCGACTGGTTCATGGCCACCACCAGCTGCTACAGCATCCATCGTCGCAGCACTCCTGGAGATATAAAGGTCCTCAATTGCAGTGGGCATTTGCAGGTCTAAGTTTCGCCCAATACCTTTTGCCAGCGCTACTAGGGCAAGTTGTAGGCAATTGTCAATCCCAACTGGATGGAATATGAAGGCTGGATCTTCGTAGTGACGCGGAATATTAATCTTGGCGGTAGCCAAGTTCTTAGTCGTGGACGAAACGATACTTTGGAGCCCCTGAAACTCGGGTCCATATACGATGCCTATATTTCCCATAGTGTCATACCATTTCGATTCGGCGATCTTTCTTGTAAGTTTGCCCTCATCTGGTGTCAGAGGTGGCAATGATGATGAACTCGTGCTTGGTTTGATTTGACCTTCACAGTGCTTGATCCAAGTCGAGCCACTATAGGACGTTATAGTAAACTCAAACCAGGTAGAGTCGGTCGTATCGGTCAACTTTACAGGCCTTAAAGTCGTCAACATCTCTACCGGATGGTCTGGCAGTACCATAGCTAACCGAACCGTCGCGCGCTTCACTTGGTAGCCTACGTTGATCCCCGTAATTTGCCTTATTGCTTCTCCCGCCATGGCGATATACCCTGCGAACGGGAAGAGAACAGATGTGTGGACTCCGTGGTCCGCCAGCCAAGGCTCATCATCTAGACTCAAAAGATTCCTCCACGCGGGTTCATGAGTCGAGCTTTCATAAATTCGTAAGCCGAGGAGACGATGATGTCCGAACTGGCGGAAACGCCACTCCTTGGAGACGCGGGCTTCGTACCAGAACGAACCACCATTATAATCCCAAGCATAGCGGGGAAGATCTGTCAGCACCTTTCCTGACGGGAAGAGAGCAGACCAGTCGATCCGAACTCCGTTTTGGTATAGTTGGCCAAATGCTGAAGCTAGGCTGTGAGTACTATCGGAACCCCTGGTCATCGTAGGAATATATCGAAACTCAGCTCCCGCGTTTGATACGATCTGTCGCAATGGTCCAAACAAAGTTGAGTGAGGACCAATCTCAACGAAGAGTCGCTCTGTATTTCGCCCCAGTATGCGCTGTATGGTCGAGTTGAAACACACTCGAGAGGTCAAGTTCGCGATCCAGTAGTCCGGACCAAGGTTATCTCCATGTTCAATGACCCTTTCATCTACAGATGAAAAGAAGGGCACTTTAGCTTGCTGATGAGTAAGACCTTGATGCTCGATTTCCTTCTTCATAAGCTCCCGATATTCAGAACCTAGATCCTTCATATGACCTGTCAGATCGAATTAGCATATAGCATTTTATATAAAGGGCCTTACACGGATTGCTTACTTGAGTGATAGGCCATATCGACCTTGAGCATTCTCACAAGAACGTCAGGCTTTTCATGATCGCGTAAAGAACATCTCTTAGCACTCCTATGTCACCGGAAAGCGTAACGCTTTCGGGACTGTTGTCGCAAGCTATCACGACACCCTCTTTAACGTACTTAGTCACTTCAGCAACACCCAAGCCTACAGCCCCCATCCCGCCAATTGAGTCTCGATCCCTTATAACATAACCTCGATAATATGCCGATATCATAGCTTCCTCGAGTGAGATTGCCCCAGCTGCATAAGCTGCCGCTATCTCCCCACTCGAGTGACCGACTACGGCTGCGGGCTGGATACCGGCTCGTTGAAGGCTCCTGACAAGCGCAATCTGGACTGCGGTACAAAGGGGCTGGGCTAAGTTAGAGGTATATATCCTGCTCTTTCCCAGGGGCGCGAGTAATTCATCTGCAACCGCTTAGCAGGGGTAATGCATCGCATAATGTTACTCTACCTTCAATTGACCATGAAGGAGGGTGAAGAAGCGACTTGAGGAGACAGTCCATATTTGTGATGTCAGTTCTGAACTCTTTGTTTCTAAGGAATAGCTGCTTCTCCATTCCAGACCATTGCGCTCCTTGCCCACTAAATACCATCACAATGTCTGCTTTGCTGGCTGGCGCCTTTGCAGGAGTGGATTTTCCGACTACAGCGCCAGTACTGTCGATTACTATAAAGGCTCTGTGGAGTAAGATCTCCCTACGTCGGCCAAGTGTGTAGGCAATGTCCTCAGCATTATCCGGGTGCCTGTCGACATATTCTTGTAGGTGGTCCATATACGTCCTCAATGACTCTTGGGTATTTGCCGAGAGGATAGCTAGCTGGGTACGTTTTAGCTCTCCGGTTTCCTTACGTGATGGGCCGTTGGATATAGTATGTGGGTTTGCGTCTAATACAACCTGTACCAGATTGGCATTCGCATTTGCAGAAGTGGTCACCATACAAGACAGCAAGGTAGCCCCTTTTCTCAACTACCTAGATAGTCTACTTCTACTTACGTGAGCATTCGAACCCCCTATTCCAAATGAGTTGATGCTAATTCGTTTCGCCCTATCTTTGGGCCAGCTCGTTGACTCAATCGGAACACAGAGCTTTTTGCTCAAAAATGGGACTTTATGACTGTCAGTACCATTGCCCAATATAGTCTTACAAAATGGGTCCGGGCTTACTCTTGGGATTAGGGTTATTGAACTTGATGTTGGGTGGAATTATATCGTGTTCAAGGGTCAAGACGCCTTTGATGAGACTAGTAAGCCCTGATGCACCCTCCGAATGACCAAAGTTTGGTTTTACCTGAAAAATAAGGTCAACTAGCAGTCATTTGGGGTGGCTGAGCCCAATAGCACTTACGGATCCGATATAGACACCTCGAGAACCAAAGATATTGCCTATAGCGTTTGTCTCTACGGGGTCGCCCGTCGGTGTTCCCGTGTTAGCAATGTATTTCCAAGCAAATGGACCATAGCACTATAGCGCTAATTAAAACTTACCTCAACGAATGCTGTGTTCTGTGCCGGGAGTCCAGCTTCTTCGTAGACTTTGCGCATCAACGCCTCGTGAGCGGCTCCGCTGGGGGTCATTAGACCTTGACTTTTACCGTCACTGTTGGTTCCGGTATTCCTGATTACAGCCCTGACTGGATTTCCATCGCGGATAGCGTCCTCGAGGAGTCTAATATAGACAACGTTAATGGCCTCAGCTCTTACAAACCCGTCAGCATCGGCGTCGAATGCTTTGCAAGAGCCTTCGGGGGATAAAAGACCCTCCTCCGTCATCGCAGCCGTTGTTGTTGGGCCCATGATCATGTTGGTACCGGCAACGATTGCGCCTGTGCAGTCGCCATGCTGTAGTGCTCGACAAGCTTCGTGGAGTGCCACGAGTGAGGCCGAGCAACCGGTCTTGACTACCAAACTATTACAAGATAAGGATGTTAGTGATCTCATAGGAGGGCAAAAAAGGGGGCAATGCTAGAGTAGCTAACCTAGGACCCTTGAGGTCATACTCAAAAGATAACCTATTGGCAAGCATAAGGTCACCATAGCCAGTCACTACGGAGAGAATATTACATTAGTAGCCGATTACTTTACCCGATCCAAGACTATCTTCATATAATTGCTAACAGATGTATCCGCCCGAATGCTGGACTTCCTTAGCATTAGTCTGAAGCCAGTCTTCTCCAAAGGTGCCAACATAACAGCCAATCGGCTGGCCTCTATAGTTGACTTCTCCAGCGTTCTCAAAAGCCTCCCGGGCCACTTCAAGAAGCTGGCGTTGCTGCGGATCGGCTCGTTCTAGCTCGTTCTTACTCATAGTAAAAAACGATGTATCTAGCTTGCCGAAATCCTCGTCAAGAAAGTATCCATACTGAGTCTTTATGGCTCCTCTCTTGCCGCACTTGTCAGTAAATGCGGCTGCGTTATATCGATCAGATGGGATAGGACCCTTGGTGTCTCTCTTATTCACAAGGACATCCTAGGTAGAATGTCTCCGCGTCCCGCACGCCACCGGGGAGACGCATTGCCATCCCACAGATAGCAATTGGGCGGGTGGCATAACCCAACCGCTGTTGGGAAGTTGGGTCCGTGTTGTTAAGAGACATCTTCAGGTAAATGTTGAATAGTGATGTAAAAGAAGGGAGCGGAAAGCTTTAACGAGTAAGTAATAAGGCTGTAGCTAGGAGGTGCGCAAAGAGCCTACAACTGAATTGAAGAGTGCCTATAGCCAACCCAAGCTTTTATGTATACCAATCTTTCCCAACTGTTGACTAACTTTGTATGGCGATCTCGATTATCGTACAGGTGCCTATCTCCACAGGAATCTCTAGTGACGTAAAGAAGGCTTGATATACATCAACATACCTAGACAACCAGTTTGAATCCCATTTCTTATTAAATAACTACCTAAGAGTCGATGAGAACAAGTAGCCAAGGCCTTCAATAGACTTTGGAAATCCCCATTCCAGCTACCGCAATATCTAGCGAAGTACAGAGAACACTTTAGCTCCATTGAAGAGGTAAGCAGTTCTGTTCCCCACGTCCCTTTTTAAAATATTGAGGACGAGCTTTAAACTGAACCTGGTTCCTTTCCGTCCCTCCATAGGCTATCGGATGATTTCTATGTATTCTAAGGTACACAGTACCCGGACCAGGCGACGATCATATACTTGAGTCAGACTATGGCGTTGGAGCTACTAGGAAGAACGATGAGGGCAGCCGGGTTTGAGTAAGGTTAGCTGCAGGACATATCGCGCCACCGACATACGAAACATCTGCTATCCTCACCAATGAGTATCTGCAACTTGGGTTTCACTATGTATCTAGTGAGCCCCCCTAAATAGTAAATTTATCTTAGCAAATCGGGATGTTCGACTATTCTAGCCACTTTATGTGCCCAGTGCCTAATTTGGTTATTAGATACGTCTTTAGCGGGAAAGAAAGCAAAGCTATTTATCTTGCCGTGTGAAGAGGGGGAGACGCAGAGAATGCAGAATATATATCAGATAGCTGTTAGCTGTGCGGCATCTTACCTATGCAGGGAAGAAAGGGGGGATATAGGTAGGTAGTTACCTATATTTACTTCAAAACGTTATCATTGTGCAATTGACATAAATCTTACCTAGCATCAGATTTACTCTTCGTTTAGGGGCAGAGTACCTACAAAGTTATGTGGTTAGTAGGCACCTGATTACCTTGCCTTTTGGCTTTTAATATGTTGTGAACCCAGACCTCGCGATTCGTAACCATATTCCCTTGACTAGCAACCAACAACATCTCTCCCTTTCAATTGGGTACAGTGCGTAAGGCTCAACATCGTTTATTGATATAATAGGGAAGGTTCTGCGATCACCCTTTAAAGCTGCGAACAATAGATATGAATGGTTGATTCAATACTGGACAAGCCGTTTCTGGCCGATTTTCATGCACGAATACAGAACATGGTGGAGGTATAGTTGGCTCCAAACGAAGGAGATATCTATCACGGGACACAGAGTCTATTTTCTTACGGCAGAGATAGTGAAATTACGAATGAAATGCTAGGATATAAAATAATAAAGTAGAGATATAACATCAGCATCGCTTTAACACGCCGGTGAGAAAGGCCATAAAGCTGGCCGATTGAGTTTCTCATAATATACGAGGTACTCTTAGAAAAACTGCTTCCACCTATAGCCAATTATATCCCAGGGTTTTAGTGCTTAAATAAGTGTCGATTCAAGGACTCACTTCAAACCTCCACCCCTGAGTTCAAGAGTTTGCGAAGTGGGCAAGATGGGAAAGCCAAGCGACAAGTCTGCCGTGGTAGGTATGGATGGTTGCGTGATAAATGATGTATCTGGACCTCGCATGATTGATACTAGCATCATGCCAGTGCTTCTACTTGTAACTTATGCCGACTGTTTATGAGCTATATGTGTTTTAATATTTGAAGAGAAAACAAAAACAAAAAAAAACAATGACGTCACATATTGACACAGAGTGATATTAATATTTTAGAATGATAGATAGATTTCGCTATAATAAATATCATATGGTATACATCATTCAACAGTGCTGTTCATCACGAACATGTATTAGTGCTATCTACACAAGTTCAACGTAGCACCCCCAAAGAGGTGCTGCGCATTGATTAAAAAAACGGGCAGTAATTAAGGATTTAACCAAAATACTTCTATTTAAATATGTTTTTTATCAAAAATTAAATAATATTAGTTAAAATAATATTTTTAACTATTAAATATAAAAATTTTAAAATTTATTTATTAAAATATTAATTTAATATTGTTAATTTTTAAATTTTTTTAAATAATTAAAAAATTTTTATAATTAAAAAATTATTAATTATTATTAAATTTATTTATTTAAAAGTTTATTTTTATTCGAAAAATTATTTAACTTTTTTAAATTAACTTAAACCATACGTTTTAAAGTTAAATTTTTATTAACATTTTTTAAATATTATAAAAAAGTTTTATTATTATTAATTAAAATAAATTTGTTATTTATAATATTTATTTAAGTTAATTTAAAGTAATTTAAATATGTTAATTTACTTGTAATTTTAATGTTTAAATTAATTATTAATTTGTAATATTTAAAAATTAATAAAAAAAATTTTAAAAGTAAATATTATTAAAAAAGTTTTTTTAAATAATAATATTTAATAACTTTATTAAATTTAATTTTTATAATTCAAATATAATTATATATTATATATAATTTTAATGTTTAAATTTTGAAAAATATATTAATTTTATTTAATATAATTTTAAATAATTTTTGGTTTTTATTTAATTTATAAATAACACATTTTACGATTAATATTTAATTATTTAAAAAATTCTTTTTTAAACTAATAAATTTATTAAATATAATTATATTAAAATTATTTAAATTTAATTTATTATATATATTTAAAATTATTTTTATATATTTTATATAAATAAAATATTTTTTTACGAGTATGTTTTTAAATATAAACATTTTTAACTTTTTTATTAATTGTATTATTAATTTATTATAAAAGAAATAATTTATAATATCATTTTATACGTCATTATTATTTTTTATAACGTTATTATCATTATTTTTACTTTTTTATAATTAAATTAAATTTATAATTTTAAACGGTTAATAATTTATTATTTATATTTTTAACGTTATTATTATTTTATAAAAATGGTGATAAAATATTATTTTAAATTATTTAATAATTTATAAAGTTATTATATAATATTAATAAATTTATAAGTTTATTTTATAACGTTAAAATTATAAAAACGTATTTATAATTAATGTATATTAAATATTTATTAAAAAAAATTTATTATATTGTATTTAATATATTAATTTTTAATAATAAAGTTTAAATATTAAAGATAAATTATAATTGGAAAAAATAATATATTTTAAATTAAATTAAAAAAATTAAAACTTTTTTTATTATTAAAAAATATTATTTTTTTAATAATTATCTTTTTTATATAAAATTAAATTATAATAAACGTAAAATAAAAGTAAAACTATACATATTAATACGTATGTTTAAAATAATATATATATTTCCTTTAATAATTAAAACTTTTATTATATTTATTATTTTTTTTATTTATATTATTAATTTTTTATAATTATCAATAAAAAATTAAATGTTATTATTATAATATAAAATTAATTTAAGTAATTAAGAAATATTATTTTTAAAATAATAATATTATTTATTAATTAATTTAAATATTTATATTTTATAATAACTTTTTTTAATTTTTCGAAAAAACTTTTAAAAAAAAAAACCAAATTTAAACCTTCCCCCTTAATAACACTAATATAAAATAAAATCCCATAATAACCACGTTATTTTAAAATTATTAATAATAATTCCCAAATTCACTATTTTTTATATTTAAAAAAAAAACAAATAAATTTCGATTTAAAAAAAAAACAATAAAAAAACCCACCCTTATTAATTCTTTTTTTAATATATTAATAAAACGTTTATTAATTAATAATTATATAATATTTAACAAAATATAATTTTATATAAATTTTATTTTTTATATTAATTCGTATAAAAAATAAAATTTTATTAAAAATTTAATTATTTTAAAAAACATTTTATTATTTAACTTTAAAAATCTAATAATATATTTTTAAATTTACCTTTAAATAATTAAATAATTTAATTAATTAATGTTTTTTTCCTATTTAAAATTATTAAATTATTATTATTTTTATAAAATAAATTATTAAAAATATTTTTAATTAAAAAAACTTTTTATAAATTTTATTTTTTTAATTTAAACATATTTATTACCATTACTATTACCATTACCACTACCACCAACAATAATAACAATAATAATAACGTTATAATTAAAATAATTTATAAATATAATATTTAAAATATATTTAATTTTAATAAAAAAAACGTCCCGTTATATACATTTATTAATAATTATATATATTATAAAATATATTTATATAATTAACAAATATATAATTTTTTAAATTATATAAAAAGTAATTTAAAAAACTTATATTTACATCGTTACTTTCCCGCGTTTTTTTTATAATAATATTTTTTTTTTATTAAACTTTTTTTTTTACCACTAATTTAAAAAAAACAACTATTATATCGATCATACCAAGTTTTTTTTAATTATTAATTAATAAAGTAATTATAAATTTTATAATATATAATTATATTAAAATATAATTAATATAAATTTAAAAAATATTTTAATTTTATATATTTAAATTTATAATTATTTACATATTAATAATTATTAATATAATTAATGTATAAACAATTACAATTTATAATAAAAATATATAATATTTTTAATAATAATATTAAATTAAAATATTAATTTAATAAATGGTATTTACATTTATTATTATTATAATAGTGGTAAAACATATTATTTTTTTATAAATATATAAAATTTTTAATAATATAATATATTATATATATATATTAATTAAAAATTAACAACTTTATTAATATTAATATTAATATTTAAATTAATGTTTATTTTACTTTTTATTTTTATTTTACTTTTTACTTTTATTTTATTTTTTATTTTTACATTAATAAAATTTATAATTATTATTATTAACTTAAAAATAATTTATTATATAAATTTATATAAATTTATATAAATTTATATTTAAACAAAAACAAACCAACGTTTAAATTAATTTTAAAAATAAATTAATAACATTATTTACCGTAAAAAAAAAAAAAAAGTAATAACGCACGTAATAACTGCTTTTTTTAAAAAAAAAACGATGAAATTATTAATGATAAATAAAAAGCTTTATTACATAATATATTTAAGTTTATAAATAAAATAAATTAATTATAATTATTTATTAATATTTATAAAAACTTTTTAAATTATAAATTATAATTATATACGTAAATATATATTTTAATAAACATAATTATAATTATTATAATGAATATTTATAATAAATATAATTATAATATTTTTAAAATATATAAATACTTATTGTAATTTAAATAATTATAATATTATAAATGTGTAAATATTTATTGTAATTTAAATAATTATAACATTATAAATGCGTAATTATTTATTATAATTATAATTTATTTTTATATTATTTTTTTATATAATTATTAAATATTATTAAATCGACAATATAATATTAAAGTTTTTTATACGTATAAAAGTTTTTTAAAAAAATAACTTTATATTTATTATAAAATAATATATTAAAATATATATTTTAATAATTAATTATTATTTAATAATAAAATGGTTAAAAATATAATACATTATTTAAAATAAAAAAAAGAAATTTAATTAAAGTTTTATAAATTATAATAAAGTTTTTAATTATATGGAATAAGAATTAATATATATAATTATAAGTTAATTTTTAAAATTTAATATATAAATGAATTTATTAGGATATTTTTATATATATAAAAAATATTAATATTATATTTTATATTTAATTAAATTTGGTAAATATATAAAAAAATAAAATAAAATAATTAAATTATTAAATATAAAATTAATAAAATTATTTAAGTAAAAATAAATAATATTATTTATAAAATTCTTTTATATTTATATTTAATTTAATTTAATATTTGTTTATATAATTTTATTTTTAACGTTTATAATTTTAACGGTTATAATATGATAAAATTAATATTAAAAAATTATTTAAATAAATTTATATTTTATAAAAAGGTTTTTAATTATTAAAAGTTTTAAATAAATATTAAAAGTTTTTAAAAGTTAATTAAAAATTATAATATTAAAGGTTTTTAAAAGTTAATTAAAAGTTATAATATTAAAGGTTTTTAAAAGTTAATTAAAAATTATAATATTAAAAGTTTTTAAAAATTAATTAAAAATTATAATATTAAAGGTTTTTAAAGATTAATTAAAAGTTATAATATTAAAGGTTTTTAAAAGTTAATTAAAAATTATAATATTAAAAGTTTTTAAAAATTAATTAAAAATTATAATATTAAAAGTTTTTAAAAAACTCGAAAATAAAATAAAAATATATTTATTAATTTTATAACTTTATTATTAATTTTAATAATAATATTATTTAATTAAAAAACTTTATTTTTTACAAAAATTTATAAAAATTAAAAATAATTATATTATAAAAACATTAGTAATTTAAATATTTAATATTTTTAATAATTAAAATAAAAATATAAACTTTTTTTATTAATTCATTTACAATATTATTTAATTTTTTGTAATTATATTAATTAAAATTTAAATATATATTTATTATATTAATTAAAATTTTATATTCGCATATAATATTAATTATTAACTTATGTTTTTACAAATTCCCTCGTAAAAAATTATATTAACTTAATAAAATTTTACCATTTTATATAAACTTTATATTTATTTATACCGTTTTTCGTTACTTTTTTCTTTTTTATTATTACTATAATTTTATTTATTCATTTTAATCGTTTTTTTATTTTCGTAATTAAAAACAAATTTACATTATATATAATAACGTATAAATTTTTAAAAAATAAAATAAAAAAATCTTAATATAATAATATTTATTATATTAATAATATAATATAAACTTAATTCCATTTTTTTTATAAAGTTCTAATATTATTTAAAAAATTTTCGAACGTATTTATTAATATATTACATTTTTTTACTTAAAAAATAAATATTTATTAATTGAAAAAAAATAAAATAATTACGTAATTTAATATTTTTAATATTATTAAATTAAATTCGTTATTATTAAAAATTTCCCATTTATTAAAAACCTCCGTTTTTATAATAAATTATTTATAAAATACTTTAAATTTTAAAATTTAAAATAATAAAACTTAAAATAATAAATCCATATATTATATTTTTATTTTTTTTATTATATTAATAACATTAATTTTTTAAAATTATATATTAAAAATAAATTTAATAAAATTATAAGATTTTTATTAATTAATATAAAAGTTTTTTATTTAAATTAATAAAAAAATTAAAAAAATAATAAATAATATATAAAAATAAAAATTATTTAATAATATAAAAATATAATATAATATTTATTTTTTATTTACGTTTTTAATAATATATAAAAATATTATAAATTTTATAATAATAATATTATTAATTATTATAAATAATTAAATTTTATGGTAATAATAATTTTTATTACTTTTTATTAAAAAAAATTTAATTTTACATAATTTAAAACTTAATTTATTTATTAAATATATTATTAAAATAATAGGTTTTTTCTTAACAAATTAAAAAAACAAAAATCTCGATTTTTATTATTATATATAAAATATTTACTTTATTTTATATTTAATTATAAAAAATAAAAAAAATTTAAACTTTTAATTAATAAATAAAAACTAAATTTTCATTAATAATCGAATCGTTTTAAATATAATTTAATTAATTTTTTTATTATAAAATATAATTTTTTTTTACATTTATTAATTAATATACGTTTTAATTTTTATAATATAAAAATTTATAAAAATTACGTATAAAAAAATTAAAATTATTAATATATTAATTAAAAACTTTATTTATTATATTTAATATATTAAAAAATTTACTTTATTTTTATTCGAAAATTTTTTAAATTTATATTTAATAATATAAAATATTATATAATAAGAAATTAATATATAATTACCAAATATTAAAAAAAATTTTAAAATATAAAAATTTAATAATTTTAAAAAATATTTTTTTATATTAATTAAATGTTTTAATTTAAATTATAATAAAAATATTATTATATTTAAAAAATATATTATTATACTTAATAAAAAAACCGTAAAAATAAAAATTTTAAAAAATATAAAAAATAAAAATAAAAAAACGTAAAATTAAAATAAAATAAAATAAATAATCTTTTTAATAAAACGTATTTATATTTCATTTTTAATAATTTTTATAAAATTTATTATATTTTAAATTTTATTAATAACGTTTATTTAATATAATTTAATTAAAAATTAATTTTATAAGTTTATTTAAATAACGATAAAACTTTAAATTTTAATTTCGTAATTATTAATATAAAATATATTTTTTTAATATTTTACTTTTTTTATTTTTATTAAATATTATTATTTTAAATTATTTTTTTTTATTTTATTAATATTATTTTACTTAAAATATTTAAAATAATTTATATAATTTATATAATAAATTTAATTATTAATATTAATAAAATATATATATATAATAATTAAAATAAAATTATAAAAATTTTAAAAAATTATATAAATTATAACATTTAATATTAAAACTTTAATTATTTTGTTTTATTTATATTTAATATTAATTATTATTATTTGTTTATAAATTATATATTTTATTAATGTTTTTTATATATTAATAATATAAATAACTTTAAGATTATTATAACGTTTAAAACGGTAATTAATACTTTTGTTTTAATTTTAATTAACATTATTTTTACTTTTTTATTTATTATTTTTACTTTATTTATTATAGTTTTTAATAATTTCATTAAAATTAAAATTTAATTAATAATTTAAACCTTTTTCGAAAACTAATTTAAATTAATTAAAAATGTTATTAAATATTTTAATACATTATATAAATATATTTTAAATTAATATAATAAATCTCATTTTCGTAATAAAAATAATAATAATATTATTATTTTTATTAATTTTTAAAAAATAACTTTTTACGTATAATTTTATTAATTAATTAAAATTAATTATTATATTAATATAAATATTATTTAATATATTATTAATTAAATCATTTTATTTAATTATAATATATGTTTCCATTTTAAATATATTTAACGGTTATAAACAATTTGATTTTTAAAATAAAATTATTATATTTTTAAATAAATTTAAAATTAATTAATATTAATTATTTACAAATTAATTTATAATATTACCATTATTATTTATTAGTTTAATAAATTATATTAAATATAATAAAATTATTATATTAAATTTTAATATATATATAATATAAATGAAATTAATATAAAAATCGGTTATTTAAATAAAATATAATTATAAATTTAAAATGATTTTTCGGAATTTTATTTAATTAATTTTAATTTTAAAATATTTATTATAATAATTAAAATTTATTTTATTATAAAAATAATAATAATCCCGTTTTTAATTTTATTTAATCGTTAAATATTAAAAAATTAAATATTTAATAAATTAATTAATAATATAATATTAATTATTAATAAAAATAGTTAAATTAATAATATAATTAATTTAAATTAATTTAAACATTTTAATTAATATATAACGTTAAAAAACTTTAACGAAAAACGTTTTTTAATATTAAATAATTATAATAATTATTTAATAATTTAATTTTATAAATAAATTATTAAATTAAAAATTATTATATTTTTTTTATTATTTCATTTTATATATAAATTTTAACTATTTAATTTTAAATTTTTTAACGTATTAAAATTAAAATATTAATAATAATTTATTTAAATTGTTAAAATTAACGTATATAATTATGTTAAAATTAATTTTTTAATTAAATACCATTTTATTTATAATTATATATTTATACGTAATAATATTAAAAATATTTAATATAAATATAAAATATATTTTTATAAATTATAAATAATATTAAATTATTTCTAAAACTTATTATCATCGATTTTTATAATTATTTTATATTATAATAAATTTAATTATATAATATTTATTTTTAATTAAAAAAATAAAAATTTAATAATTTTATTTTTACGCGAAAAAATCGATTAAGTAATTATATATATATTAATAATAAATTTATAAATTATTAATAAATTTTTTAAATTTATTTGCTTTTATTTAAAGATTTTAAAAATTAACTAAATATTAATATTTTTTATTATAATATATATTTATTAAAAATTTAAAAAGATTATATATATAATAATTATAAATAAATTTATAATTATAAAAAAATTATATAATTTATATATAATAATTATTAAATGATAATAATATTAATTAAAAAAATATATTTTAAATTATATTAAATTATTTATAATAAAAAATGGCTGGTTTCGTTTCGTTATTAATAATGCGGAATAATGCGGTTATTAACGTTAAATTATTAAAAAAAAAAAAAAAAAATATAATAATAAAAAAACATTATATTACATAAGTGGTTTATTAATGTTCGAATAATATTTAAAATATTTATGAATTTTAAAATATATAATTATTATAAACTTTTTTTAAATTATAATAATATATTATAATTTTATTATTATTTTTAACGTAAATTATAAAAAGATTTTTATTTTTATAAAAATAATATTATAAAAATATATGTTATAAAATTTAACAAATTTATTAAAAAATTAAAAATTAATTTAAATAAATTAAATTTAATAAATAAAGTAAAATTTAATAATTAATAAAAAAAAATTTTAAAAAATGTTTTTATTTATTTACCGTTTTATAAATTTAATTAATTTTTAATTAATAAAATTATTAAAGAATATTATTAAAAAATAATCATTTATATTTATTAATATATTAAAATATTTTATTTTAAATAATAAATAAATTTAAAAATTTTTAATTTCGATAAAATTAATTTAATTACGTTGATATATAATAATATTTAAATTATTTTAAAGATTTTAATAAATGAGGATATTAGTGATTTTATTTTTAAAAAAATGTTAAAAAGAAAATTTAAAAAAAATTTTAAAAAAAAAACTTTAAAATAATTAAAAATAAATTTAAAAATATATATAATTAACTATTATATATTACATAACTTTAAAATTGTAATTAAAATTTATTTAAAGTTTTTAATTTATAATTAAAGTTTATTTAAAGTTTTTAATTTATAATTAAAATTTATTTAAAATTTTTAACTTATAATTAAAATTTATTTAAAATTTTTATATCGTAATTAAAGTTTATTTAAAATTTTTATATTATAATTAAAATTTATTTAAAGTTTTTAATTTATAATTAAAATTTATTTAAAATTTTTATATCGTAATTAAAGTTTATTTAAAATTTTTATATTATAATTAAAATTTATTTAAAGTTTTTATATTATAATTAAAGTTTATTTAAAGTTTTTACATCGTAATTAAAATTTATTTAAAGTTTTTAATTTATAATTAAAACTTTTTATAATTATATTATTATAATTAAAAATTTTTTAAAAATTAATTATTAATTATTAATTTTTCATATATCCATTAAATATATTTAAATATATAATAAAAAAATAAAAATTTAAATGCGTAAAAACATTTTTTAATAAATTATATAATATAAAAATAAATTAAATTAAATATATAAATAAATAAATAAATATTAAAATATAAAAAATTATAATAAATTAATATATAAATACGTATTAAAATATAAAAAATTAATATATAAATAAATATTAAAATATAAATAATTATAATAAATTAATAAAATATAAAAAATTATAATAAATTAATATATAAATATATATTATAATAAAAATATAACGTAATTATATAATTATATAAATTATAAAATATTATTATAAAAAAATATATATATATTAAAAAAAATATATTTAAATTTTATGGGGTTTTTAATAAAATTGTATATATAAAATAAATTTCGGTTAAATTTTAAATTTTATTTATTTTTTTAATTAATACGTAATATTTTTTTTAAAAATATTACGTCGAATTTATGTAAATAATATTAATATATATATTTTATACTTTATTTTAAAAATATAAAAAACAACGAATACCCGATTTTTCTTTTATAATTAAAAAAAGCGTTACTTAATATTTTATTAATTATGGTAATAATATAACAAGAATATATTGTGTTGGTAATTGAAGTCAAGTTCCTAGATAAACGCGGCCCAATCATAAGAAGCTTAAATCACAATTCGCAGCCCGTGTGCGGGTGACAAAATGGACCGACCCGGGGCTGCCGGATAAACAGGAGGGAAATTGAGCCGGAGCCGGAGATTGACTTACTGTGAACATCCAATGAGGATTAGTCTCCTTACCGCTTACGGTAATGGCCAGGTACGTACCCTGAGCTTGGGATTCGGTATATTAACACTCATTACATGCACTCGCTTCCTAAATACCAGGAGTCGGGCTGCATTTAAATACGACTTGCGGCACTATGTTCGTTTCGATTTTCTGATGGTGATTAAAAAAAAATAAAAAAAACTTATTTGAGACATCTCAATTTGTATAAGCGGTAGGCATGTCTGATTCAAAGCGAACCGTCCTCATCACAGGCTGCTCAGACGGCGGCATGGGTAGCGCTCTCGCAATTGCTTTCCACGCGGCTGGGTTCCATGTTTACGCTACAGCACGGAATCCGTCTAAAATGACAGAACTTACATCTCTGGGGATTGATACTCTCCAGTTGGATATACAATCAGAATCCTCGATAGCCGACTGTGTTAAACAAGTACCGTCGCTCGACATCCTCGTCAATAATGCCGGACTCCAGTTCCTGATGCCGATTGTTGACGTCGACATTGCCGAAGCGAGGAAATTGTACGATTTGAACGTATGGGGTCACATCGCCATGATCCAGGCCTTCCTACCGTTATTACTCAAGTCCCCCAACGGCGTTATCGTCAACCAGACATCCATCGGAGCCAATGTCGCGATGCCGTTCCAAGCCGTCTACAACTCTTCCAAGGCCGCCCTAGCAATGCTTACAGATTCCCTCCGGTTCGAGCTTCAGCCCTTTGGTATCAAGGTCGTCGACCTGAGGACCGGGGTCGTTAAAACTAATTTAATCAAGAACCTACGGGATAATAGCGCCCCGAAGCCCCCCAAAGACTCAATATATCAACCTGCTAAGGAAGTGGTAGAGAAGGCGCTGCGCCAGGAGGGGTTTGAGGGCAAGGGCATGCCGGCGCATCAGTGGGCGGAACTGGTGGTACGGGACTTACAAAAAAGCAACTCGCCCGCGGTTATCTGGAGGGGTGAGTCGGCATGTTTAGTGCGCGCCCAGACATTCTTGCCATCTGGGTTATTAGATGGTGTGGTTAAGAAGATGGTCGGATTGGACGTCGTTGAGCAGATTGTGAAGAAATGAGGGCCTAGTATATTACTGCTTACTTCGAAATATGTAGCGTAGATGATATTGGATTATACGAAATCGGTGATTTAGGTATGGAAATTTCCTAATATCCGCGTGGGAGTGGTGTGAATTCATCTCGTTCATGTTTCATCTAAATTATTACATCAAAGATCAATGAATTACCTATATTATTCGAAAAAGGGAACGGCAACTAGAAGTAGGTAGCCCGTCGCCTCGCTGTCTTCGCATCATGTATGCGGTAAAACAAGCTGCAAACGTCATTTGCTAGGGTCACAGAGGGATTTGAGAAAATAACATGAGAGTGAAAGGGTCCCTGCTAAGTTTAAGGATCCACGCAGGTAAACGTTGGGCATTGAGGAATGGCCGTTTAAGGTTCGACCCCGACGTAGTTACAAGAAAAACATATCGGTTGAGTTGGAAATACACACCCACATCCTTGCGCGAAGGATTTATAAAATAGGAACCACGAGACTATCCCACTAAGATGCGTCGGCCGAGTTGCATATGCACGTATGGTAGGGCTCGAAAATAAGGTTACGGCGTGGACCAACCAAAGTACCCTGTAGACCCAATTCTCTTTCCCTCTCTTTCCTTCTCCCCTTGTAGATTCCTGCGGCTCTTTAAAAGTCCAGAAGCTTAAAAATTCTTATTATAGCAAAGCAAGATCGTAGCAAAACTTAGTCAGAAAATCATTACCTGTCACGGTAATAAATCGTAAAGTAAATCTTGGAAATATTAGGTAGACCACGTAGATACAGATGAGTTTGGCTCGGATCCTCCTTTTTGTCATCATCTTAAATTCTAGAGGAGGGTTACTTTTTGGTTATGCGTATCTGCCTGGGGTCTGCATCTTGACCAATCGACAATAATATTTGTACGTTCCGACCGAACTTTAGTGGGTCTTCGGCTTTGACGCCGGTCCCGATACGGAATTTCCAGGACGTACCTTTTTCTATTTTCTATTAAAGGAGTCATTCATAATTCATAAATAAACATAAGGAGGTAGCTTCGAAACCTAGTGAGAGTTGCATCTTAATCTCGGGTCTCTCTTGACAAACAGCTTGGCTAAATTATACACGGGGATGAAGATAATGTTAGTGCACCGAACAAGCACCATTATTTAGCTGCTTTTGAATGATATGTTGTCACTTGGGAATCCGACTACGTGGCGCAAGGCCCTAGACGGGCCACTCTCGACAACCCTGGCCTACACAGGATTCTATTCAGCCGCTCGGGGATGTCCAAGACCTTTATCCCGAGAGTTCTCACCCCCAAGCAAAAGAGAGAACAGGGCTCGCAATATTTCACTCACCTAGTCCCGGTAGCTACCGAGAGATCTCATAACTAGAAGATACAATCCTAAGAACATCATCTTGTAATATCCCGTCATAATTTGCGCAATTTCCCGACTTGTGTTCACCCATGTTCTTAGGCCCCTTGTTTTGTTCCCACATCTCGGCACAGATCCGTAGCATAATATGCGTAGACCGTAGGTGACAGGTGTACCTAGATCTGGGAGAACCGTGATAAATCCTGCGCGTAGCTTCGTAACCAGATAATCCGACTTTGCTTTTCCTGGCAGGGACTAGCAAATACCCATTCGCGGCATTGCTAAATGTGGGCGTAGGCCGATGGATTCCATGGTTAGTAAATATTCATTGGACCCTGACAGCCCGCAAGTAGGAAGAGCCTAGCCAACAACTTGAGGATGCGGGATAAGAGGCGCTGAACCTTAATCCGAAGACTTGCGCCTTGACGTGTGTATGTGGCGGATCCAATGCTGTACCAGACGGTTGAGGAGCGCATAGAGTACTTATCAGTTATAACAACTCTTAACCCGCGCCACGCGCCACCTGCCTACTTTCCCCTCATATGAAAATCCTCGGTAATCTAAAGGAAGCTTGGAAGCTTTTATTCCGGAGTCGCTTATACAGATTTGTCCTATTTACCTAGTCATTTCCGGCCACGGGGGCTTTGGCAAATAAATACTCAGCATTACGGCTTTGGCTTAGTAAGTATTAAGCTTGGCTTAATCTTCCACTAGATAAGTATTTTTAGGAAAACTTTATTATGTTACACGAAGTCGTTAAAAACATAAGAAAATTTTCTTTATTAAAATCGTATTTATAAAGTTTTAAAAATTTAAAATATACGGATTAATATATAATAAAATTAATAAAATAAAAAATTAAATATAAATAAAATAATATTTAATTAATTAAATAATTAAAATTAATTAATTAATTAATAAAATAACACGTATTTATAATATAATTTTATTAAATAATTTATTAATTAATAAAATAATATATATTTTATTATAATTTCGTAAATTAATTAATTAATTAATAAAACCGTATATATTTATAATATAATTTTATTAATTAATTAATTAATTAATAAAATAATACGTATTTTATTATAATTTTATATTATAAAATTTTAAAATTAATAATAAATTATTATAATTAATTAAATAAAACGTTTTAAAATATATATTTTTAATAAAAATAAACGTTTTTAATTATAAATTAATTAAAAAATTTTAAATTTAATATATTATAATTACGTTAATAAATAAATTTTAACGTTATTTAATAATTAATTAAATAATTTAATTATTTAAAAAATTATTAATTTATGTATTTTAATTAATTATATATATAATATTTTTTATTTTATTTATTATTTAAATTTTTTTTTTTAATAATATATATATAATTACGTAATTTAAACTTTTTTAAATCACGTAATAAATACGTATTTTTTTATATCGTGTAATAATATCACGTAATAATTATTATATAATAAAATACGTATTTTAATAAATTAATTAACCGTATTACGTATTAAATATATATTATAAAATAATGTCACGTAATAATTTATTATTAATTAAAATACGTATTTTATTATTAAATATTTATTAATTTTAAATATAACCGATTATTATTATATAATAAATACGTATTTTTAATTATTTAATTATTATTTATTTTTTAAAATTATATAATAAATAAATTTTATTTATATAATAATTTTTAATTAAAATCGTAAATAAATAATTACGTAAATTTTTATTATTACGTGATATATACGTATTATTATATAATTTAAAAAAAATAATTATTCACGTAATTTAACACGTATTAAATATATATTAATTTTAAATAAAATCGTTACGTAACATCGATTTTTAAATTATATAAATTAAACTTTTATATATAAAAGTTTCTTAACTTAAATCGCTTACAATTTTCAATGTATTTTAGTTTATACATAAGCTTACATTAATGGTTGTTAATTGTTGTTTTATTCGGTAAAGCACATCTCAAGTTACTATTTTAAGCGTGATCCTATCTATGGAAAGATAAACTAAGGTGCGTCGGTCGAAACCTTAGCACTGCATTCTTAACAGAAACTAATAGACTGGCTTGCAACTAGGTTCTTAATAGTGTTTCTTTATGATTAGTCGCGTGATGATAATAGGTATCTACAGTGTCAATATTGGCAAAGGCATCGATGATGACGCAGTAGGTATTGATTCCTACTGGATGATTCTATAGTTCGGTTAAGCCGCGATCAACCTTTCCTGATAGGCTCATAATGATATACGGAATATGCCCAGCTATTGGATAAGTGAAAAGCCGCATCGGCATGCCGGATACAAAAGTCCAGCACGGGAAGAAATGCTACGCCTAGAAAGTGTATATTCCTCGGCTGGAATATTCATCCGAGCTGAACCGGCGTAGACGTCTTTAGGAAATATCGCTATACCTTTCGTCTATTTTTATTCGTTCGGCAGCCTTACCTATCCCTCAGCTCGACGAACCCCCTGATGCCATGTGCGGGCTATTCTGTGCCTGGAACCAGCGTTCCGTCCGTCACTCCCCCGACCACTTGAAACTACAAACTGCATGTCAGCTTACTAGGGACCCGATCCAGCCACGCTGATTTGCACATGGTATCTTTTAATCCGGTTCGTTTATGTAAATTAGTCACTTTGAGTGCTATTAGATGCTCTTCAAAGCCACACGGACTTTGACTTTAATATGTTAGGCACCGAGCCTCTTCAGCTCTTCTTAATTTCCTTCATCGTGTAACCTACTGACGTTTTTTTCTTCATTTCGTTTGTTCGTTTCTTTCTCTATATACAGAAGGGTAGTTACAGGACCTAGTTCGCGATGGCTTCGTATCCCGCCGTGGCGGCGGGCCCCGTCCCGTTTTCGATGGACTACAGCGGATACATATCGACGGACGAAGACTCGATGATTACTATAGCACCTCCGGCCCAAGACAGAGGAGAGGTGGAAATACTTAAGGATAACCCGCCTTTCAATCCGGACCGGAATTTCATTCTCGCTTTTATTTCTATTTGTATTATTACTTTAGCAGCGGCTCTCGATGCTACTTCGCTCAGTATTGGCCTTCCTATCATCACCGAAGATCTTAAGGGATCGGCCATCGAGGCATTCTGGACTGGAACTTCATTTTTACTTACTTCCGCTGTCTTCCAGCCCGTCATTGCTGGTTTAAGTCACGTTTTCGGAAGGAAAAATCTCCTCATTATATCGTCAATTTTATTTACCGTGGGAGCTATTATTTGTGCTGTCGCCAGGAATTTCACCGTAATGTAAGCCGGTTTTACGGTGTTGTCATATTACCCCTACTACAAATAGCTAACATAGCATGTCTAAGGCTTGCGGGAAGATCTGTCCAAGGTATTGGCGGAGGTGGTATATTGGCGCTAGGTGAAATCATTGTTACGGATCTTGTTCCACTTTCCGCTCGAGGCAGTATGTCTTAACCCCCCTTCCCTCCCCTATATTTACTTCTATGCTGATATGATTTAGCCTGGTTTGGATATCTCGGTTCGACATGGGCTTTGGGTTCCGTAGCTGGGCCGCTGTTGGGAGCAGTTTTTGCTGAAAGTGTAGCATGGCAGTGGAGTAAGCGACTTTAAGCTCAACCATATGAGTAACTGTTAACGCTGTATATTACAGTTTTCTGGATTAACCTGCCGATTGTCGCCGTGGGGATGGCCCTTCTCGTCCCTTTCCTAAAACTTGAATCTACGCCAGGCAAACTCTCTACCAAGCTCCGCACGTTTGACTGGATCGGATCGATTATTTTCGTGGCTGGGACCGTTGGGTTTCTGATCCCTGTTACTTGGGGTAAGAATCTTCCTCAATCTATCTCACAAGTAGTCAGTGTTATCTAACAGAAGTATATAGGTGGCGTTATGTACCCTTGGGATCATTGGAGAACAATTGTCCCATTATTACTTGGATTTGATGGTATTATCGCCTTTGCTATCTATGAATGGTGGCTTTCGAGGAGAGCTTTTGACGCCGAGGGAACTCCTTACCGGGCGAACATATCGAACCTATCGTTCGCTTCAGTATTTTCAACAACTATACGATGTTGATAACATTCCTTTCAACTATTCTACACGGAGTCGTCGTGTGGTCTCTCCTATACTTTTTACCGCTATACTATGAGGCTGTTAAAGAATACTCGCCGATTATTTCTGGTGTAGCCATCCTTCCCGAGACGGGTTTGGTCGCTCCAGTATCCGTAATTGCGGCTGTCCTTTGTACAAAATTTGGAAAATATCGTTGGGCTCTTTGGTCAGGTTGGGTCTGTACAACTGCTGGCTCCGGGCTCCTTTTCATACTTTCACCTGATACGTCCATTCCAGGCTGGATTTTCCTTAACTTTCTAGTCTCTATTGGAACTGGTATCCTGTTCCCTGCTATGAGTCTGGGTACTCAAGCAGCCTCTCGCCCCCAAGATTCTGGTCACACGGCGGGTTTCTTTTCTTTCCTTCGCGTCTTCGGTCAGGCTATCGGTGTCGCTGTGAGCGGTGTCGCGTTCCAGAATCAGCTCCAAAGCGAATTGTTAACTTACGAAGAGTATGCTCCTGTTGCGGTACAATACAGCCAGGATGCTACTGCATTAGTCGGTATCATCAACGCGCTTCCAGAAGGAAGCTCGAAAAGGGACTTAAAACAAGCGTATTCGGACAGTTTGCATGTTATTTGGCTGTTGATGACAGTGGTTAGTGGCGTGGCGTTGTTGACCAGTCTCACCACGAAGGAGTACAGTCTAGAGCAGGAACACGACACTCGGCAAGGATTTAATGGTGGAAAGAATAAGGAGAGCATGACTGATTTGATGCTGCAATAATAGATATAAACGCACAAGAAGCACATATAGCATTGGAGACTCGAATTTGGGTATATTGGATAGATGACTTTGGCATAGAAGGGTGCATCTAGGTAGCATGACGGAGTTATTGGGTATTGATTAGGCGGTCAGGGATCGCTCCATGTATACTAACGGACAAAATAGCAGGTAGTCAGAGAAGATGACCACAAGACTACCTTGAGAGTCGATCACACATCAACTGGTATCGATGAATACTCGTGTATCTTATCACTGTGTTGTAGGATTAGTTAAAATTCTAATAGCATAACACATATATTGAGGGAAGCTTCAACTTCTCGCTTATAATCTTACTATTGAAGTCACTAGTACAGACGCATTGTAGATTGGTTAATAAAACACTGAGTGTCAGTTAATACTGTATTGATTCTTTTAGGTATTATAGATAGACTCGCTGTTCCCTCTTAATGGTTAACGCTTGTCTTCAAGGCTAAATGCTTTGATCCTTTTAGTATATCTAGCCTCCCTGTGAATGGTATGCTGTTGTTTTGTCCGAGTACAAGAATGCATGCATGTAATGAATCTCCCCTCGCTCTTGAGTGCAATATAGTACAGCCCGGAATGAAATTAAGAAAACGGAGCTCCGAATTTTCTTCTTTTACTTGTGTTTTCCGGGGAAATAACTCGGAATTGAAAAAAGTTCGCGTTAAGATCAGAACTCGGACCTGAGAAGTACCCAGTAGGGACTTGGTTCCTCGAGGTGTTATTATCTCTTATATCGTGGTTTTTGACCGTTTCTGTGTTGCCGGTCCTCCCTCAACCTTCCTCATTTTTGTTTGGCGTAGCACCTTAACGTGTGTTAGTCCCAGCGGCGCCCTTCGCGCTCTGCTTCCAAACGCCTCATGCGACCTTCCTCATCCTCTGTATTTACTGCCTCGCTACGACGGCTCTTTCGACGACTCCCGCGGTCGTCACCGCCGTCGCGGCTACGTTTAACGCCAGTCGTACGACCGATAGTCGCCATTCGCTGCGCCTCTTTAAGGAGTCGCTCACGATCTCTAGCCTCACGCTCTAGGGTATGCGGGTCTTTTGATGTCGCGCCCGATGCAGACTTCTGAGCTGCACTGGAGGACTGAGACGCGCGACGGGACAATTCGCCTTCGCGTCTGCTTGAGCTGGAAGGCTTGCTGTTGGTGCCTTTAATTTCAGAGACGGAAACCTGTTTATTACTAGCCCCCTTGATCGAGAAGCTACCTCGTGGTCCTGTTGGGGGATTAAATGATTTGTCGGAAGGCTCTATCGGTGTCGGCAAGGCAGTTGAATTTTTACTGCTGCGATGACTGCGATCTTCTTCGTGATCCCGAGTTCGGTCCTTACCGCGGTCTTTATCTCGCTCCTTCTCTCGTTCTCTGTCCCGTTCACGATCCTGGTCGCGATCCCGGTGAGATCTATGGCTAGATTTTCGGTGTCGGTCGTAGTCGCTATCTTTCTCGACGTCGTGGTCTCGACGTTTCTCATCTCTATCGCGACGACTCCGGTGGCTTGGACGCCTATGTTCGCGATCCGCAGGGGAAGCTGATCTGGATCGTTCGTCGTACTTTTCGTCTTTTGGCCGGCCTCTATAATCATCATCATCTCTGGTAGATTGCTTTCTGCTTTTATGCCTGCGGCGGCGATGACCACCGTCACGATCATCGTCAGAAATTGACGGAGAACGATGTCTTCTATGCTTACGGGACTCTTTACGATCCCTGCTGCGACTGCGACTTTGACTCCTAGACCCAGCATACGCTCTAGAACGGTCACGGTCTCTATCACGACGATGCCCCCTACTCTTGTCCTCTTCATCATGTTCTCGATCACGTTCACGATGGCGACGCTCCTTGTCCCTTGAAGACTGTGGAGAACTACTCCGTGATTTATGTTTATCTTCCACTGGGCCTGGGCTTGCCACAATGGGGATGATTAGTACGTGAGCTGGGACTCTTCTCATCAGTGATGAGGCCACGAGCTCTTAGGTTGAGAAGACTAGTGTTAGGGAGGCCTTGCCGCATGGCTTTCGGCCCAGTAGGTGCATTTAACGGTATATCCGGGACCGATGTTTGAAGACGCAATGGACCAATATTTCCACGAGGACCTTGAGGTGCTGAATGCTGATCTCTAGAGGATACAGATACATCACCCTTATTATTTGCGGGGTTATCCTGCGCAGATTGCGACCCGTCCTCCTTGGCCACTTCAGAGTTTCCCAGTGTTAGCTTGTCGGTTTCATTAGCAGTGACACTATTATGGCTATTCCCCGTCTCGGCGTCCCCATTCTCACCGGCTGCCTGTACGTCTTGACTTGGCTCTGCCCGGAGTGCTCGGCCAAACTCGTCAACATTGCCGGGGCTCTGTTCTGCTACCTGAGAAACGTCCTGTATGGCTGGGTCATCTTTATCGCCTGGAAATTGAGGACCTTGTCCGGCCCAACCTTGGTTTCCATTATTAAATCCCTGATGGTACCCACGGCCGTAGCCTCCGTAGAAGCCCCGGCCGCGACCGCGACCTCGATATCCGTAATTACCTCGGCGGTAATCATTGAACTGGTTGTGGTGGCCATAATTACCTGAATTGAAGCCTGTACGGAAGCCAGCATTAAAGTTGCCAAAATCACCATTTCCCATTCCAGGAGCATTTGGATTGAAATTATCTTGGCCGACGTTCCATGATTGTTGTCCGTTCCAGTCATTGCTGCCTCCATTGAACCCATTCATGCCCATGTTCATGTTCATGCCGTTCATGCCCATGCCCTGCGCACCAAAACCACCATTCATCATCATATTCTGCATCGCCATGGGATCCATCATTCCTTGGTTTATAAAGTTAGCTATCAAATCACGATACTTAAGGAGGTCATTTCTTACCCATCATGGGAAAAGAGCCAAAGGCGGCCGGGTTCATTCCATTTTGCATGGCCATCATCATCTGCATTTGGTTTAAATCTCCATTGCCGAAGCTCATATTAAAACTGCCATTCATAGAGTCGAAGCTAGTACCCATACCGGGCTGTGCTAACTGGTCCTTGCCATCGCCATCCTGATCCGCTTCTTGGACTTCTTCTACAGCTGCTCCATCCTGGCCTTCCTGATCGTGAGGGACGATGGCTTCGGACTCATCGTTTCTGGTAGGCTGCTCTTGGGCTAGCTCCTTTGCAGGCTCATCCTGGATTTCTGTTAGCCATGGTTTCTAATGACGAAAAAGTTTCTAGGGCTTACCTCTTTAGGCTGTGCATCGGCGTCCGGTTTCGGCTCAGCAGCTAATGGCCTCTCGGACTCAACTGCGCCAGAGGCTGGCACGGAATCCGTAGATTTCGGCTCCGCACTAGCTTGCCCATCGGCGATGTTATTTGCAGGCTGTTCGGTAGGGGTGCGCGTCTGAGTTGGTGTCGGTGTATCCTGCGCAGGCGTAGTCGGAGCTGATCCGTTGGTTTTTGGTCGGGCAGCCTCTCGCTTCTTTTCCTCGGTCTTCAAGAAGACTCTGATAGTTGTTCTCAGAGCTCTATACATGGTACAGTCGGAGGCAGAAACGGGAGAATGCTCGCAGACCGGGCAAACCGAGGTTAGGGTTGATTGACCTAGTTGTCATTAGAAACTATGCTCCAAGAATTGGAACAAAGAGAATGAATAGAACTTACACTTCTCGCATATCGCAGTCTCGCAGCAGGGTAATCTGAAAGCGTTGACAGCCAACTTACTGCAGACGGCGCATCGTAGCTTAGTAGGCAACTCGGCCGGGGTGAGGGAGCTGGAACAATTAGCTTTCTCAATCTCAAACAGGTTTATCTAGTAAGTCACATACTTGGCTAGCTCAATCTGAGCTGGTGTCAGCGCCGCCATCTTGGACATAGAAGGCGTTGCAAGTGCGCAGTTTCGTGTACATGTGGTAGTGATATGAGAAGATGTAAAGAGTGCTTCAGTAAACAGTAGGAAGGATTAGAAATCGGTTATCTTGACAGGATGCAGATATCACTCGAAAATAAAACCCAACCGGCGTCGCGCTTCGCAACAGTCCAAATGATAACCGGTGGTGATACAAATCGAGTAGATACTGGCGACAAAATTGGCGGAGGTTGTAGATGTTTAGTCCTAGCAAAATTGCACACCTACGCGCAAACGCCTGATATGGAACCCGGGTACTTTAGAGTTTAGATGAGTGGGTCTAAGACACACATGCGCTTATTCGTTTATTCGGGTTCTATTATGGGGCTATATTTTACGCTAATGCAGTCTATGCATGTAAGGAATAATTCTAATAAGCGTGTATATGATAAGGATACCTCTAAACAAGTCGACTTTTCTTGATATAAATTAGAAATGATTAGAGGGTATGTAGAGAGGAAACTTTAAAATTTATAAAATTACATTTTCTATAGTTTTATAGTATAGATCATTTACATTAGATATTAAGCCACCCTAACAATCAAGTTGTTCCTTGAACAAACGACAAAGCTCACATGTTCTAAGCAAGACTTCCACATCGACGATCCATTATTACAAGGTCTAGGAGATAGGTACCTAGGTAGCTATCTTATTTCACTCGAGACAAAGCCCATATAATAATAATAATATGTTGTATTGTAATGTATTACACGAGACAATAAATTCTACCAGTTGCGTATATGGAAAAACATACAATAGTCTGATACTACGATAATGCGTAAGGGGGAGGGTCGTATAGACCCGACTCGCGTGCTACTCTAAAAGTCTGGACTTATTATTCGTCACGAGGAGTCTGCCTGCTTCAGAGCCTATACTATATAGGCTCTATGCTGTATGTTGCTCGCAAATGACAAAAAAAAAAAAAGGAAAAAAATACTCATCGCAAAGAGTCCAGATACCAAGTCCCAGTGAACCATCGCTCCATATTACAAGGTGAAATGTAATCATGATCATAAGGAAACTTTCACCATACTTCCAACCAAACCCTCTGCGAACTTAACATGCGCATCCTTCCTTCGCTGCTTCCCGAGGTCCATTTAGATTTACCCTTTGCTCGTCGCCACCACGGTTGGCTGTGCTAGAAGCTCCTGGACCCCTCGTGCTCTTCAGTGACGTTTCGGGAATAGCGTTCGCAATCGCAGTGAAGACCTCCGTAACATTGTGGCCCGTCTTCGCACTTGTTTCGAAGAATAACAAGCTCTCCTCCTCAGCATACGTCTTTGCTTCTTCTGTGGAGATCTTTCGGGCATCACCGGATTCCTCTCCGTCAGCTCCTTCACCCTCGGCCTGTCCGGATTCGCTGTCATTAGTAAGATCCAACTTGTTACCGACGAGAGCGATTACGATCCCTGGCGATGCTTGTCTTTGAAGTTCTGCTACCCAGTGCTTGGCCTTGATGAGCGACGTTGGCTTCGTGAGATCGTAGACGACGAGCGCAGCTTGAGCATTTCGGTAGTACATAGGCGCCAACGAAGCAAAGCGCTCTTGGCCTGCTGTATCCCAGATCTCGAACTTGATCGTTCTCGTAGGTAAATTGCATTTTTGCGTTAAGAAAGCAGCTATACAACATTAGCTTGGGAGCTGCTAGAAGTGGATGCTTCCAAGGCTACTGGCTACTTACCACCAATAGTAGGTTCTTTGTTCTCTTGGAAATCGTTGTTGACAAACCGTAGGACAAGGGAAGACTGTAAATTGATTAGTCTATTATTTCCAGATTATGCGACATCCCGGAGAGCAAATACCTTTCCTACGGCGGCCTCACCAAGCAATACCAGCTTCACGCTACTGCTCGGCTTCGGAGCGTTTGAGTCGGCCATTTCGACAAAATGTCTATGCGGAATTGAATGAGTTTTTTGCAGAGTTGTTCTTCTGTTTTATGGATTTTATAGATGATGAAAGGAAGACCGAGTGTAATTTACCTCAAGGTCCGAAGGAAAACAATCGCATGCAAATGGGACGGTTGTAGGTGGGTTAGTTGATTAGAGTAAGTAAAGCAAATGAAAGTAGGCAGATGGATTTAATGTATCGAATCAGGAATGACGACGCATCAGAGGAGTTCCCCGTCAAGCCGTAGGCCTTAGTGACAAAAGGCCGCTAATACAAAGTAGGTTAGTGTAAGATAGTACACGGAACATCAGCGGACCGACACCGCCAAAAAGTTGAGACCCCTCCAACATGGAACTCTTTTAGTGGAAGCGGCAGAAAAAAAAAGTTAGTTAGTTTCATTCTATTCTGCAGCTGTCTGAAGCTCTTATAAGTGTTTTTTTTTTTTTTTTTTTTTTCCTACAGTAGAATCACATCGTCTCGTTGTGTCGTTGTGTCGCAATCGCGAATTAACAACCACCTTTAATGCGTCACATTTAATCGAACAAGAAATCAAAAAGACCTGTTTCAAATTGCGATTTCCAACATGGCGACTTCTGAAAGCCGTAAGAAAATATTGTTCGACGACAGCGACGACGAATCGGACGGAGGTGTTAAACTACAAATCAACTCGGAATATGCTAAAAGATTTGAGCACAATAAGAAGCGTGAAGAATTACAAAGATGTAAGCAATGATTCTCTATCCTCTATTTTGGCCTCTTAGCAAATCTAACTAAATAACTTCAGTAGAGGAAAAGTACAAGTCTAAACAGGCCAATGGGAACAAATCAAAAGAAGACGATGAATCCGATTCCTCCTCGGATGAGGAAGAAGATGAAAACGGCTTCTTAGCGACGGAAGACCTCGATGCCCAGATCTCTGCTACGCTACAAGCAATCAAGAATAGAGATCCTCGTGTATACGATGGAGAAACTACGTTCTACAAGCCAATCGACGAAAGTGCCGTTACGGAGAATGCTACGGTAAAGGAGAAGAAAGAGAAGCCTATTTTCTTACAAGATTACCACCGAGAGAAAATTCTGCGCGGAGATACCGGAGCCGATTTTGACGATGAGCAAAAGCCTCCGCGAACCTATGCACAGGAGCAGGATGACCTGAAGCAGTCCATCAAAAATGAGATCAAGGCGCAGTTAGGCGCAGAAGATAGCGCGGAGGATAGCGACAGCGACGAGGATTTCATCAAAGCTAAAGAAGGAACTAGATCTGCTCCCGAGCAAGGCATTCACCCGTCTAGGGCTACCAAGATCAAGGCTCCAAAGCCCGATCTCTCAGACGCGGACAAGAACCCAGAGCTTTTTCTATCAAATTTTATGGCGGCCCGCGCTTGGGTTGAAGAAGATGCAAATGATTGGCAGGCCTTCGAATCTGACGACGGCGAAGACGACAAAGCAGATGAATGGGAAGCAGCATATAATTTGCGCTTCGAAGACCCCAACAAGAGCAACGAAGTTTTGAAGTCATATGCCCGTGATGTAGTTGCAGCGCGCTCAGTCCGACGAGAAGAGAAGAGCATGCGTAAACGTCAACGAGAAATGGAGCGCGAGAAGAAGGAAGAAGAGAAGCAAAAAAGAAAAGAAGAAAGGGCACGACTACGTCGCCTTAAACTTGATGAAGCCGAGGAAAAACTGAAAAAGATAAAGAAGGCTGCGGGTTTATCCGGCAAGACGCTAAAGGACGAGGAATGGCAGAAGCTACTCGAAGATGCCTGGGAAGATGACAAATGGGAAGAGCAACTGAAGAAGACATTTGACGACCAGTATTACGCTGCGGCCGAGGAGAATGTGTCTGATAACGAAGACGATGCCGAAGGGAAGAAGTCAAAGAAGATCAAAAAGCCTAAATGGGACGATGATATTGATATCAAGGATCTCATTCCCGACTTCGAGGACGAGGAACGCCCTAATATCACTTTATCCGATGATGAGCATAACGAGGAAGACGAAGACGAAGACGAAGAAGAAGAAGCGCCATCAGCTAAGAGACAGAAGACTGGTAAACAACGCAAGCGAGAAAAGCTCGAAAGCCAAAAAGCAGTACGGCAAGAGCGAGCCAAGCTCGAGGCGTTTGTTGACGCGAAGATGGACATTGATGACCCGGAGATCCTAGCCGGTAGCTCATCAAAGAACCAAGGACTAGGACTAGCGCGTTTCTCCTACCGCGAAACGCGACCCGAATCTTTCGGACTCACTACGCGCGACATCCTCATGGCGTCAGATGCCGACCTCAACGAATATGCCGGTCTGAAGAAGCTAGCGCACTTCCGTCCGGAAGACAAGCAGAGCAAAGACCGCAAGCGACTCGGGAAGAAGGCCCGCCTAAGACAATGGCGTAAGCAGACCTTCGGCCCCGAGTTTGAGAGAGAACCGCCTGCCTTCAATCCCGGCGCCTTCGCGGACGGCGAGGAGCAGCCCAAATTTGAGATGGAAAACGGAACTGGTAATATAATTGAGGGTGGCTCCAAGAAGAAGCGCAAGAGGTCTAGGGCCAAGAAGAGCGCGAAGCAAGGAGAGGAAGACGATGCGGATGCGGTAGCTGAGGCGTAGACGTGATTAGTAAAAAAAAAAAAAAATTTCTGTATAGTTTGGTTCCTCTCTTCGGCAGAGCATCTCGGTAGATAGATTGATACCCTAGATCTTAATTGTCGCGCGAAGCAAACCAAAACCAAAAAAAGGGCGCAGAAACTCATCTCGATCTCGCATGCTACTACTATGTAGGGGGTAAAGGCCCTTATGCAAGTCCCGTTCCCGCATCTCGAGCTAAGAGGGATCTGCTGGTGCTTTTGCTCCGCCGGGCTTAGTTGCCGTGTCCAATGTGGCCCGATGGGGTTCCAGACATCGTACCACTTGCATGGCGCAGGGCCCCGACCCGGCAAGGATGGGTTATATGTATATATAATAGCTATGAGCATCTCTCGCGTTCTCTACGTGGGGAGAAAGTTTTGGTTGTTCGAACAGTTGTCATTGCATAGCAAACAAGGTTTCCTCTTATTCTTGACTTTTCGATTTCTGTTTCCTCCGACATGTCCACCCAAGATATCTTCCCATCATGCTTGTATCAGGTGGTATCATATCCAGCTCGAACGATAATAACACATGCCCACATTCTGGCTCTTGAGCTCTGGCTACATATATAACATACAGACATGATCGCAAATTCAAAATTCCTCCCGTGTTGGGCATTTCAAAATTCCCGGCCGCACTAATAAACCCCCGACCATCCTTATCATAACATAGGTATAAACATATATAGACAACAACGAGCGCAAAGCTAGCAAGCCATCAGAACAAGGTAGGCCGGTGCTTCTATAGGTCTCGCTTGCAACCATCCTTCCAAGAAATTCTTACCTTTCAACTCCGATACACCGTTTCGACCCGTCCTTTACAAGATATCATTCGCTCAGAAGGACGCCGTCCTGGTCCTTTAGATGCTTTCCAAAATGTACAAAAAAGATACGTATGCGTCATCCGTCGAAGGAATATGAAGCTGCCGGTGTCATGGCACTTCTTCCTCCTCCAACCGTAAGAGAATATACTACATTGATGTAGGTGAGTGGGTAGGTAGGTATATATATCAACCAAATACCAAAACGGATATTTAGTATTGTGACACATCACAACATGATGTCAACCCTCACGAAGACAGGTTATCGAGGTGCACACGGAGTCACGGAAATATTGAGGCAACTCGGTTGTCTCATCGACCTCCCCTTCGGAGGCCCAATCCAGCACCAGGAGTGTGCACACCAGGGCTGAAAAGTCCAAATCCGTCAACACCGCCCATGCTGCCCAGATCTTGGCTTAGCTCTGGTGGCTCCATGTTGAATGGCATGAACCATGCAGAAGACGGTTCGGCAACAAACCCACCAGGCAACCCCTCGTGATGATGACTCGGCCCATCACCGGAGCCCCCATTGGATCCGTTTGCGTTATGTCCTCTATTTGAGCTACTTCCGTTACCCGCCAACGCGTCCCAATCCATAATAGCCTCAGGCCCGCTGATAGTCGAATGGTCTAATTGACCATATGCGTTGAATACTAGTTGACGATCTAGTTGTGGGAGTATACCTGCGGCATTATTTGAAAGGGACAGCGAGAGCAGATCCTGGTTATAGAAAGCGGCGTGTTGATGTCCGTGGCCGTGTTGGAACCCACCGACAGTGACAGGACTAATCGGCGATAGGGCATGGTAGTTCGCTGCTGCATTTTGTAAGCGTGCGTGTGCGAGGTTGGAATTGAAGGAGGTCGGCCCACTGGTTTGCCCGCCTAAACGAGAATAGTTGCGTTGTGCCTGGGCCCTCTGTTGTTGTGCGTGCTGAATGCGCTGAATCTGTTCGGGTATGCTAGCGCCGTTGAGGTCGGTTAGGAGGGGTTCGAGTTGTTGCTGTTCGCTACGTGAAGAGATGCTGCCCTTCTTCGCTATGGACTTCCGTTTCATCAAAGGTGGCCTGCTGGGTCCGGCATTCTCACGTCCCTCACCTGTGCTTTGTGGAGGCGAGAGTTGCGTGAAGAATTCTTCAACTGTGTGAAGTTCCGGTTTCTGCTCGAGCACTGCATCTTCACCGGTCTCCTTCTTTTTGAAGGAAGCCGGTTCAACAAATTCTGGCTGCGATACGCCGTGAGGGTACCGATCGAACCAGTCTCCGTACTGAAATATGGGCGAGGCTGCTGAGTTATCACCTGCTGGTGTACCTTGACGCGCAGCATCAGCGCATGTCTTATATTGCTCACGAAGGTTTTCTGCCATAAAGTGGAACATTCCCCAGTAGCGTTTCATCTTCGAGAGAAACTTCACATTGATAGCCAGGTTTTTCTTTGCAGCTGTCTCGACGGTAGAGTTGCCAGAGAAAATACCGAATATATGAACGGTGCTCGATAAGAATGCACAGTAACCCACAAAAGGCGCTGCAATCATGTAATGCTCGGCATCCTTTAGCAGCTCGGATATCCTATTAGCAGCGGCAAACGCCTTTGATCCCGCTTGTGTAATGAAAGTATTGGGTACGTCCGCTTTTGATAAGCCCGCAGGCGAAGACACGGCGAATCGGTTCATGAATAAGACATTTTGCTGGATCGAGATATGTAAAAATAAAAATTGGTTGGCCATCCCTTCTGTTTGGTGTAAATGGAGGTTCTCAGCGCTATATCTCAACCCATCTGGTAGCTTCTCGGCAAAGTCTTCTGCTTGTTTAAGTAGCACGGCATACTCAGAATCACCCTCCCACATCGAATGCTCATCCGAATCCATTCCCCCTTGGTTTAAGAAGTTTATTATTTTCCCCCACAGGGCAATGGCGCGAACCATGTATGCTGCCACACCCATGTTATCCTTGGCGTCAGAGAGTTGGCCCTCGTCTATCGGGACTGGATGGGGAACCTGCCCTTGTAGATCCTCAGTAGGTCCTGGCATATCAAGCTGGAAAAGCTTTTCTTTGATCGGCAGTTGAATCTTGACTGTCTCTTCTTTTATAAACATAGGACGGTCCGTTCCTGATGAGTTGAAGCGATCCATCAGGAAACAAGCCCACATCGTTCGCCTTCGGATCTCTCGGTCGATAAAACTAAGCTGCTTCGTCGGGTTAAGGCGCATGGGATCGTACTCTAAGTCCTTATGCAGCTGTAATGCAAATGCCATTCGAGTGGCCTGACCACCTAGCGCCCAACTCCTCCCTCCATGGCACGTTCCGAATTCGTGCAAGCCGAGAAGTAGTAGGCATGTAAGAATCGTAATATTAGGCCACTCATAACGCCTCGTCACAATATCCCGAGCTGGAGCAGCCCATTCTTCTCCCCGGAGAAAATTGTTCGTCATGGCGAACTTTGGATGGGTGGAAAAGCGGGCAGAAATCGCGCAAACGGAAAGCACTAGAACTGGGGGTAAGGTGCCAGCTCTATTGATAATGATCAGTGTTAGTTTTTCATCAGGGGTAATAAAAAGACGTACTTAAGTTTCCTCATGAAGCTCGGTTTGTGAAGTAGGTGATAGGCCTGGCCATATATATTTTCAAAATAGACGTCTGCGAGATGTTCCTGTAGATCTTTCGGCGGTAACGCCTCAGCACCTTCATAGAGCAATTTGCTTTCCTCCGCTTCCTGTACCTGCAATGAGGTGGGCTTTCCGGAACCCTCCAGTCTAGCCTTAGGGCCATTTCTAGCCCAATGATCCAATTCCGCGCCGAATGCCTCCTCCGCTCCTCGTTTCTTAGCTGTCTGCTTCCCTGTGGGAAGAGTTCCGGGGATAGCGGGCTTTACCACGCCCCGGACAACGTTGCTGGATGTCGTATCCTGCTCTGATTTAGGTACGAGCTTAATAATCCGGTCCTCCATTCTCTTTAATCGCTTGTCTAGCATAGCCATATAGTCGGTCCTCGGAGCTGCCTTCCGCGTAGTAACCTTGTATACACAAGGGATCCGGGATCGAAGACAATGTTTACAAGCCGGCTTCTCTCCCGAACAACGTATCTTTTTCCTCCGGCAAGCGATGCACGCCAGGGGTAACCGCTTTCTCTCTTTGCCTGCCTTTGTTTTTAGTTCACTCCAGGCCGGTGCTGGATCGGATTTATTTTCCTTCAGCTTTCCCCCCAAATCGGTACCGTCGCCAGGTCCACCCGTCGCTAATCCGAACTCATCCGACATGTTGTCTTCCAAAGAATTAGTACCAACGTGGACACTTTCTTGGCTCCCATCATCGGATCCGTCTATACTACGTCGTCTATTCTGCTGTGAAGGGTCAACCATGGTATAAGTAGTACTATGAGGACCTGAGGCGGTCGAATCCTTCCGCTCGCCAATTGATGAAATTGAACCGTGCCCGGGCGTAGCGAACAGGTCATTCGGGTGATCTTCTAAGGCGATCATCTGGCTGGCTTCGGGGATGTCTTGAAAGGGGAAATGGAAGTCTGAAAATTGAGAAGTGTCGATCAGACCGTGCGAGTTTGTATCATTCGAAAGGCCATCGTGGTGGTTATCTAAGGAAAACCCATTGAGGTCAGCCGGTTCAATCGAGCTGAGCTGAGGTTCCGATTTAGCAACGGGCTGGGAGCCATCAATATTCCCGGATGGGAAGGACTGGGCGTCAAGGTGAGATTGACTGGGTGACATTTCGGGGGCTAGATGGCCCTTCACGACCGCGGAAAGAGGGAAAGATCAACGACGCCCAACGTTACTCTCAACAGTCGATGAATTCGTTGCTATTTTTCTCTTTTTCTTTTCTTTCTATCTTCCTACGAAGACTCCACGCGAGCAACAAGTAGATCTCAGCCCCGCGCGACCGGATATTTCAACGTCGCGCCCTCAGCGGGCCCGGGTATCAAAGAGAACAAAAACACCAGCGCTGTGCGAGAACGTATCATGACAGACAGGGAAAGGCAATGCGAAGGAGGAAGCCTCCGAGTAGATTGAAAAGGAAGGCTTTAGAGGTTTTAGTTTTGTCTACATACGACAGCGAGTAAAGTAGCGCTGGGAAGATGGTAGGTTAGTTAGGTAGTGTAACGGGGTGCGCAACCGGTTTAGATAAACGTCTTGTCATCAGAAAAAAGAAGAACTGCAGATTCACTCGATTGAGAGAGATTGAAAGATTGGAAACCGCTCTCCTTGCAAACCTTCTGTGGGTCTTCATTTGTGGATCTTCATTTGTGGGTCTCCATGCGTGTTCGGGCTAGCATTGTGGGGTAATGAAGCTAACCAGTACGGTTTAAGCTGATGGGGGCACTAATGTGAGTGGAACCCTTTAAAATGTCATGGGTCTGTGTACGTACATATGCGGAACCATGCCTACCTTACATGGTACAGCAGCAGCCCGTGCGTCCAAACCCGTTAAGAGATGTATTCACAGTAAATGAAAGTAATCGCACACGGCTAACACACGGCTAACACATGGCTAACAACACGCATCTATTCTAAGAAACGGACTAATGGTCCGCACAGTGCTAATAGAAGGACGGAGGGAGTGTTGGGGCCAAGATTGGTTGAAAAGCAGGAGTCGAGCAATACATAGTAGCTTAGGTATGCTAGATACTATACTGATTATCACTTGACGTCGTAAATACATTAATACCAACATGTGGTTGTAGATAGAAAGTCATTATGGACCCTCCTATTGGTGAACAGCGGTCAGTTTATCCTGAGGACCCTAGCCTCCATCCAGCAATGATAAACTAGACTCTTCTGGCCAATGCCAACAGCAGAGTACCTGTCTTGCCTATCCAGCCAGCCACTAAGCCCTGCTGAGGGGATCTGTTGAACACGACGAGCTCAAAGTGGGTCTTTGGATTGGTGAAGATACCTTATGTAACACACATATGGGTACATGTGTATAGTAATGTGTCTAGATGTTATATGTACTCTACTACCTCCTAAATAGCGATAAGTTTGGAGAGGAAGGATGGTAACAATTGAATAGCTTCAGATCCATGCATGCGTGACCTGCTAAAGAATTTGTCTATTTCAAATTGAATAAGTAGTTTGTTCGTAAACGTCTGTTAGCCTATGATGCCGAGTTTCCCCCGTCCGCTATATCGACTATTAGTACAGATGATGCGTATCTAATAATTGGCGTTAGCTTATTCATCCTCTAAATCAAGCTAGGGTTTATATGCAAGTGGGTTTTGCGGCCCGGCTTGTCTATGCAACCTACGGGGCGACTTAGTTGGGATTAATAGGTACTTACCTGTAGTTAGCTTATTTATGTATTTTAGTTACCCCCAGCTGTAGGGGGAACTCCAGGTCGTTTATCAATGCCTCGTGCCTCAGCTACATGTACGCCAGAAAGTACATAGATGTAAGTCTTGTCTATCGGATTAGTAAATTTATAATATATGTATACTAACATACGCCATATCCACATACAAAACTATAGTAGTATAGCGTCTTCGACTATAGTCCAAGACAGCAGTAGGAAGCGATTCAAAGCTATTTTTCCAATCTTGTTCAACTTTACACTAGATCAGACCTGCTTAGTCTTCCCTTACCTATAGCTTTAAACGGTCTCGTGCCACATCAGAGTTGCCAAACAGCTTCTTGGCGAGGATGTATGAGCAGCACGATCACAATCACAATACTCGTCCGGCGGTTCCAATGTGACCGAAGGGAAGCACCCCTCGAATATTTTTACGATTATACAATACTAACTGGATCTATATCCATGCCCATGTCGTCACGCCGCATTGGCACTTGTTCTGAAGTATTCCTATAAAGTGAAATTCATCCCCTCTATTCGAGGTGATATTTGAGAAGCGAGATTGATGAGTTGTTTAAGGTACTAGCAAATGCTAGCAAATGATGTTAGACGGATTGGTTCGCAAGTCTGAAATACTATGTATGTAAACCGACCCCATCCGATTGATAAATAATAGTGGATCTTAGAGTACTCCCCGCCATGTACCTACAGCTTTGGAGCCTCCGGGGTATCATTAGCGTGTGGGGACTAAATATACTCTTGGCACCGTCGAGACCCCTGTTGGCTTACCAGGATTTCTAAGCCAGGTCAGCACGCACGACTTGCAGGATTGTCGGCGCGAGCTCTCTTAGTTGCTTCTGCATCCTCGGGGTAAGAACGCGTTATTTATCGAAGGGTGCATGATGGATGTGTTACTTACCTAGGAATAGGTATCAATTTGGAGAAATCAAACGCTATCCTCAACATCCCCTTTTTTTCTGGGTTATCTACATCATAGCAGACGTAATGTAGAGTCGAAGAAATCATATAGGGTCGTATACCCGCCACGAAATCAATCGGACATTTTTAATCCATGACATTAATCAGTAAAGATTTGGTTAGTACATTGCTATACTTGGCTAAGCTTGTCTGTAGTGGAGCATGGGAACCTGGAAGATTCAGGGATCAAGAAAATATACCTAAGTGGGATCAAGACCTTGGAATTCTCTTAACTCTGATTGGCTATGTGCTATACCTAGTACTTGTCTTCGGCCATAAAATATGTAAAAAATGGCCGGCCGTCAATTACAGTCACCCACGCCTACGCCCACGAGTTAACGTCCCTACCTGCGCTTGCGTGCAGCGGTGCACATTTTCGGCCGGGAAGTTCTAACCTTCCCCTCCCCCCCCTTCTCCAATTGCATGAACGAAACAAACCGTACTCGTTGTGTTTAAGGGAATAATTAAGATCTGATCTTTTGCAATCGGTCCCTCCTTATCCTCTTTTTAACTTATAAATGATATCAATAAGTGAATATCACCAAAACAAAACTCCCACAACTTCTCTCCACTTCCCGAACATCATCCAATGTAGTGACAGTAACAGTAACAACCATGTCGTCTTACGCAACTATCGAAGCGACCTACCCCTTCGACAAATCATCCAGGCTTCCATTATTTATTACTCATTATTGCCCAAACGCTTAGATAGGTTGATGAACAATACCTTGACGTAAATCATGATGGCTAACATAGTAATGAACTGACCAAGAGATTACAAAAGCTTATTCCTATTTATTTCATGGATGAGAATCAATTATTCGAAGAGCAGTGTGCATACATGAGACCCGCTTTAGCTGTGTACTCATCTCATAACAACCAGGCAGAAATGAAGCAGAAACAGGTTCATAAGGCTGACATAAATCAAGTGAGTGCTTCTATTACCCCCCAGAAGAGAAAGAAATTTAACGAAACCGAAACATGTATGATTCCTGTTTGGAGAGCTACCTTCCGATAGTCTCGCCCATTATGTCAATCCTCGTTTCGCTCATCTAGAGTAATTTCCGGACAAAATTCTGCATCATGGCTTATCTGCACGAAAGGTTACGCAAAGCCGCAGGACATATAGTCGCGCTTCATATTAACCCCAGTAAAAATTAATGTTGCATCCGCCAGAGCGAGCAAGTCCCGGGGAGGCTTTATTCCTCTCTCACCCATCAAGCATTTGTGCGCCAACTTTACTTGCATGTCGATCAGTTGTATCAATGGGCCTCTCCCAGTATGGGGGCGGCAACCTGTATATCTCGGAATGTTACCATACATCTTCTTAACTTGGCTTGGCCACTCTCAGGGCCGCTAAGAAATCTACGTCCAATTCAGGGGTGGCGAAATCGGCGTCTCCTTCTCGCCTGTCATTCACATATCATAGACTCAAACCGATTTATCCCTACCAGCTTTGTCCTACCAAACAGCCAGAATCTCCCCTGATATTACAAAACAGAATACAAAGTTACAATCATATTGCTTGAAGTTTCTTAGGCACATATCGTCTGGGACTCCGGATCCGGAAGACAGCAACGTATCTCGTTGGGCCTTCAACTGTTCAACTCCAATGATAGATCCACTTACCCAAGCTCGCTAGCTGCCGTACCTAATCTACCCCCGCGTTGATGAAACTCCATATAACTACTACATATCTTAACAAGTATTCTACTTTACATTCTTGTATATGCGGACGCGTATGAAGCTCAGGGTCTCGATGATTAAGCTTCCTGACGTGTCCCAGAGCGAGGCGAGATGCGCATTTGTGGTAAGGTCTCACTGCATCATGTATCTCTTGTTTTGATGCCGAGACTTATCCACGAACCGACGTTACGGATGGTCTCGTGGCACAGCTATCTACCGTAATGAAGGCGGCCAAAAATAATGCGAGGAAAGTAAAATAAAATAAAAAGAGGAAAGAGAGGATGCGGCCGAGACATCATCATACATACATAGACTCGGTCCTTTCGAGAAGAAGCGACGCCAGCTATGACTTGAAAACACCGAAAAGGGGAGGGGATCCCTGTTCATTCCGCTTAATGTGGACGATACGTATTTTGCCGCCGTTCCCCCCCATCCAGCTGCGCAGAATGGTCATGGAATGCTTCGAAATTCCCGACATCTCAACATATTGCGGATGCAAAGCTCGGTAGCGAATTGGATATGATGGAAGAATAAAAGCCCCAGTATGCTTGGCGATGCTAGCGGTCTACTATTTTGGTTCCGTTGCGCGACCTGCATTTTCAGGCGCCCCAGCCTTGCTGTTGAAGGAGGATGAACAACCGCGAAGGCCCCCAATTCAGCAGGAGAGCATTACTTAAGTTACTTGCGTGACTAGCAGAACGTATGCTATCCACCCTAAGTGATACGTCGTTAAGGTACCCTACCTATATATTCAACCTTGGGTAGTATACGATGCTTCCCCATGGGGATATATTACTCCGTATCGGAGCTCCTCTTAACTTCCACCAACATAAAGCCGGAGAACCATTCGCCTTTGATATGTACTAAGCTGATCAACTTCGGAAGCAGCATAACATCCGGTTACTCTGATAAAGGATAAGCGGTTTATATCATCTTATTACATGTAGGATCTCATGTGTCAAAATTCGTAGCGCATACTCGAGTACCACGCGATATAGATGCAGTCTCATAACGACTAACTATAGTATCTATTTATCTATAGTAGCAATCATATAAATTATTGCTTGTCGAAAGATCGACCAAATCACACAAGGCCTTGCTTTCCCGGACTACCAAGATTCTCCATATAGAGGGAGGGAAGAGTCAAACGGTAAAGTATGCAACATATCTCCACAAAGGAAGAGAAAAAAAAAACCATTTATGTTGTATCCTAATTTTCTGCTACCTTATTTCATTCATGTACGGTCGCGATTAACCTAATGCTACGTAGGCCCTCAAGATCTGCACCAGGCTACGAGGCGATCTCTGTGGCACGTTAGTCTACTCTCCCTAAACATGTGCTTTCGCTGTTTGACTCTGCCTCGCTGGCTTTAGCGAAAAATATAGCAAGACCATTTTCCGACACAAGCGCTTGCCGTGCCAAAAATAAAGGAAGCCCCGGTACAATTCAATGCTCGCTCTCATCTCATTACTATTCCAGTAATTTAATGGAACCTAGGGTGAATCGATATATCTACTACTGACTAATGTACATAGGTGAGGAGGGAGTTACTCGACGGCTACGTTGTGGCATAGTAGTTGTATGACAGAGCACAACCGTTTACATCCACCACTGACAGAGGAGTTCTAAGAGGGTGTCACTACTCCCCACCGGCCGAACCATCCACTGCCTAGCAATAGAGACGATGCATCCGGACCAGGGCTAGAACTCCAGAGGATATCACCTCGAAATGTGCAAAGAGGGAAAGGCGTAAAAAAAAAAAAAAACTAGACCTTGAAGCATCTCGTGTTGCCCCTTGGTACCTGAACCGGATCTCGCAGTAATCGAGGGGATACCCATCGTAAATGGCTGAACAAGCAATATTTGATTCTTACACAGCAGCCTACGCTCGCACACAGACACATTATGACGACTATATTACGAACCGAGGTCGCCGCCCCTCAGTACCTCTATTCAATCTCTAAAGAAGAGTTGTAGTAAGATTGTCCCGCTCACCGTCCCCTTTCACTATCGGCCCATTAGCAGACAGGTATTCGCCACGTGTATCACGATAGCCTCCTGCATCTAACAGGACAGACGGGCCTAGGCTCGAGCAATAGGATTACACGGATCGTAACGCTTCTTATACTTGCAGAATACGTGTCGTCGATATGTAGGCAGAACGCGTAATGGGGTCCAATACAGATAAGAGGTAAGGAACTCATATAGTTAGTGATCTTGAGCCTATAACAACGATGGGACGTATCGATGTTTATTTGTCGCTTAGGAACGCGTGTCAACGGCCCCTACTAAATTTGCAATGCAATACTCATAGGCAAGGCTCAGGAATCGAGATAATACTTGGTGAACACGAGGAAGGGGGACCGGCCGATTTCCTGCAAACTCTCATGCCCCTTTAGACTTGCTGCTCTCCTCTAACGTCACTCATATTCACTAGACACAGTTAGAATAGACGAGACGAATGCGGTTCAATTGCTCCTGGCTTAGTACTACTTTCTCTAGTTACATACCTTCTACCCCTAGATAGAAAGCAAAGCGGCTTTTGATGCACAGCCAGGCATATCGAGTACCTACCTACCTACTTATAACTCATGACAAAACTTGAGCCCGTAGTATCAACTTTGGCACTGGAACATGTTAAATCTACAATTATTAACAGCCATTATGATACGTAGGAGATTAATCTACCAAAAATGCCATTTTCTAAATGCAAATTCATCTAAAAGTGCCGTTGAACAAAGCCTAGCACTCTTAACCCCCTCCCCCCTTTAGGAGCGCCCACCGGAACAACAACTCAAATAACAAACAGCATATCATAAAAATCACCGTTAGCAGCACACCATGAAACCAAAATGATTGTTCTGAGAATCATTAACTTAACATTATATACCCTAGAAAAAGCAAGTAGAGTATCCAGGCCCTAACTCCTGGCAATACAAGGAAGACAACAACAACAGCAAAGGTATCTAGAGCTCTAATCTATCCACCTCCAAACGCCGCATCATGCCATGCCGTCCGTCTGACTCGAATCCCTCGATTCTCCTTGCTTGCCCCCCTTATAGTCATTACTAGAAGACCGATAGCTAGCTAGCTAGCATCGGCTCACTTATCACTGATATATACCGGAATGCCGTAGACGCACACCGCCGCCGCCGTTAGGTATCTGAAGCGACACGCATCCCTCGCTTTCGCGACTGCCTCGACGAGACTCGCCTTGCCACTTCCTTCCTCGGATGGCACCGCCTTCTTCTTCTCAGCTCCCGCTTTATTCCCCCTCGCGACCTTCTTGCCCTTCGCGCTCGCGCCCGCGTCCTCGGCAAACGTGCCTCTGGGCATGAGCCCCCATTCCTCGAACACTCGCCCGGCGAAGCGGTCGATGTCGCGGTCTGTCACGTCCCAGAGCGTGCCCACGACGGCCGGGCACCCTGCCAGCATGTAGTTCCACACGGGGCCGTGGCACTCGAAGCGACCGACGTCCGCGAGCGACGCCGAGCTACACCCCATGAGTAGTGCTACCGCTTGGCACTTCTCCATTTTACGGATCGTGCGGCCGCGGATGTACTGCGCGCCGCTGCCGTGGCCGAAGTATAGCAGGAGGTCTTTGTTAGCAAGGGCCGACTCGAACTCAGCTTCTGTTGGTTCCTGCATTTCGATGCTGTTCCACGCCGGGGGGAGGGAGGATAATGCGCTGCCGAATGTAGCTTGGGTGTTCTTGAGATCGGAGCTGGGGTTGAGGATGTATGTGCCTGAATTGATTGACGCGTAGTGGCCCTGTCGTTGACTCGAGCTGTGGGTTTGGTCGTCTTCGACAAGAGCATCTGATTTAGCCTCCAGAATCAGTCTTCGCAGGCAGTCGAGAGACGGAACGCGGGATACAGCCAAGCCCTGCAGACAAGGCAGAGACTCCCAGGGAAAAGCATGCAAGGACTTGTCGAGAATCAGAATCGTATGCACGGCTTCGTTCGCATCCTTAGCACTCTTAGCAGCAACGTGATACGCATGCAAAGCATCGTAAGTTTCCACCGCCATGTCGTCAAAGTTGACCTCGTCGTATGCGTTCCTCTCGCCGTGGAATTGCAGGATATCAACAACGAAGTATAACAAGTCTGTTAAAGCTTCGTCTAAGTCACCCTCGCGAGCTATTGGGTCCCCTAGGCCGATAAACAGGTCATATATCCTAGGATCGAGGTTGACTTGCGTCGCAGGAGCTGCCTTCGTCTTTTTCCCCCGGACTTTGCGTCTCGAAGGGAGATTCTTGTCAAGAATGCTCTGGAAGCTATTCTGGAATTGGACAAGTGGATCTTCTTGTCGCCGATGATGCGAAAATATGCCTTTAAACCCTCCTAACCATGACTGTTCGATACAATCCATAAGGTTCTTTAAGCGTTCGTCGAGTTGTTCTCGTTCGGCCCACCATGCGGACTTTGCACCTTTCTGGCTCATGTCTCGTGCGTCATGACAGGTCTTATTAGCCATCTGGATAATCTCGAGTAACTCTGCTCGTCCCTGTTTGAAGCTGAACACTTCGGAGTCTGCATCTCTGGAGCTGGCTCTCTCAAGAGGAAGTCGGATCCCGAATGGATTATGGCCTGGCTGGAGCTTAGTGACGCAGAGATCGTGTTCATTATCGCTTAGTGATACTGATACGACATTCCAGGAGCTAGGGATGATATCGATATAATCCCTCTGAAAACAGTCCATATCCAGGGAAAGGCCGAGGCTGGTACGTCTATTCTGGGTATTGTCGGTCAGTACAGGCCAATCTAACTTCGGTTCTTTTACGGCTTCCAAGTGGAGCGTCTTGCGCTCACGACGCCAGGTGAGATTGCGCGCCAGTTCAACAGAGCAAGTGGCATGAGCAGGATGGCTCGCCGCCGGGTTGGACGAATTTGTATTCGACAAGAGGATAACCACATTTTGTAGCACCGTAGCAATACGATGAACTAAGTCACCATCGCCGTTGAGACTTGCAATAGAATGCGCCGCTAGTAAGTGTCCCTGTGCTTCGCGTAGTTTCTCGACAAAAGACCGAGTGTTCTGTGCATTCTTCGAGGGCCCACGACCTTTGCGAGGAGCCACTGGTTTTGTCAAGGATAACTGCTCAGATGCGATCCTTTCCTTAAAAGATCCCGCTACTGAAGGGAACGAAAGAGTTGAATCCTGAATGACGGAAAACACAGCATCCTGGCTTATCTGTTCTAGACTCTGTCCAATCAAGGCCACCCCATTAAGAAGCTGGCTTGTGACACGTCTGTAGGCAACTTGGAAAGCTCATATGCCGTTCGGAGGGTGGTCACTGCTGCTGCCCAATCGTTGGCATCAAGGAGGCGTGTTGATTGAATTTGGAGGATTGAAGCGCGTAGGAAAGATAGCTGTGTTTCCTCGGGCTTAACTTGTACCGGAGCGTCAGGCTGTGGGAGCGCCTTCTTCGCTGGAGGCTTCTTCGAAATACTCTTGGTTGGAGCCCTTGGCCTTTTCGTTGATGCAGTGCGGCGCACCGCAGTTTTAACAACGGGTTTGTCTTCGATTCTAAGCCCTGCCATATCTGATTCTAGGACTTCGACGACCAAATTATTCACATCGTAAGCGCTATTCAATGTCTTTAACATGGCCTCTGCTCTGCTTATCACTTCTTCTTGCGCCTCTTCATCGTTGATTTCTCCATATACCGAGCTTAGACGACACAACACTTTCGCATTCTGGTAGGTGGGCTCCAAGCCCAGAGTCAAAGGCTTGATTTCGGCTGCTAGCTCTACTGCTTTCTCCATTTTGCCAGCCATGAGCCACACCCGTGCTAGCCAAGCAAGAGACTGAGACATATACACAGCCGATTCCATACTCCGCGCTACTTTCTGAGCTTGTTCGGCGTAATATAGTGTTTCTTGATACATACCGACGTGTGAGTATGTGGAAGATAATTGTAAAGAAACCGAAACAACTGGTGAGCCAATGTCCAAAACTCTGGGCCAGCACCAGCACGGGGTAGGTCAGAACGCTCCGTGTAAGAATTATTGAGGCTCGTGTCCTTATCCGAGGTATCTGATTGCGAGGACTCCTCTATGGAAATGTCGTGAGCGGCGGATTTCATTTCGTCTAGTCTAGACCAATCGTGAAAGAGCTTCCTGACAGCAGTTTTGGCAAAACGGAGCGCATGAAAGCAGTCACCACGTTCGAGCTCGAGATTCGAATATAGAAAGTACGCGTACGCTGTTGTTATTCTTCGGCTGGAGCTCTTCACTTTCCTTGATTCACCCTCGGACGATAAGCCTATCTCAGCACTTCGAGCATTATTCAAATGCTGTTCAGCCTTATCGAGGGCTCCTAAGGATAGGTGATATTCAGCAGCAGACAGATGAAACCTCACAATAATTTCTCTAGTGATATCTGGTCGAGAAATTACTTCTTGGTTCTCCACCAAGAACTTCTCGGCTTTGGATGACCAGCCATGACTTAAATGCTGCAGACAGAGTGTGATACCTTGACTTATCGATACTTCAAGACTACAATCTCCCGAAAGTTTGGAAATACTCATCGAGAGTTCTAGAATCTCCGTTTGGAGGGTTTCCAGACCCTTGATTCTGGCGAAATCAACGAGAGACTGCAGGTTCGTAAGTAACTGAGATGGATTGTCGATATGAGCTAATAACTGTTCAGTTGATTGACATTGGGAGACGATGTGTTTCCATCTAAGTAAGGCTTCATTGACTTGTGGTGAATCTATGTTCGAGTCGATTAGCCCTAATATGCACGTTGCAGAGGCTCGAAGGTGTGGGATGTAGCGAATTAGGCCGGAATCATCTGCTAGGGCTCCTTCATTAATGGGTTTAAGGGCCCCTTCCACCTCAGCCCGTAAGTCGGCAAGCCCATCTTGCGACCCTATGTGGATAGTGAGAAGCTGCAGTAAGGTTCTCAACCTCCGAATCGGTTGAGTGTCAACAGAATAAAACTCTAGTAAAGTCTTTATCATAGGGCTCGACAAATCTGATTCGTAGCGGAATTTCTGATCTTTGCAAACAATGGCGTAGAAATCGTGTTCGAGAGCTGTAGCTTTATCTGACCCAACAAGCAACCAAGTCCAATCGTTATGCCTTCGGTCAAGCTTAGCAAGATTGCAGACTGTTCTTGAAAGTAATTCGACATCTGAGTTCTGCTTCCACGCTCTCCACCAAGGTTCTGTTGCGAGGCTGGCGGTTATGGTTGATACAACTTCTTGCCGAACGAGATGGTCTCGGATAGAGCGGAGAGCATCAGTAGCATCATCTAGTCTGCCCGAAGCTCTGCATAATTCGGCAAATCTCTCCCATTTGACTAATAGTTGAGCCCGGGTCTGCTCCGCTCTGGACCGATTCTTCACACTATCAATAGATTTTCGAAGCGCTTTGAGTGATACGATTTCTGTCGTCTTCGAGGGTGTCTTTCGTAAAGTAAGGTGCTGTTGGTAGTATAAATGGGATATTTTGATATGATAGGAGGGAGATGGGTTGCTCTTAGTTTCGGGTCGAGCTAAATCTTCAGTATTTTCCAGAAGGGCCAATATATCCTGGAGAGTAGAATCTAGAACTTCCCAGGTAATTCGGCTATTGTCTAACAGTAACTTTGCAAGCATCAGGGCTGAGTCGAGGATATGTGGCAAATATGTTGACAACAGCCCTCGACGTTGGTCGAACCGAATCAAATCCTTCGCAGCGTTGGTCGAGTTTGGTGGCTTACCCAGCCATCTAAGACAAAATCGTGGTAGTTGAAAAATGAAAGTCTCGAGAAGCTCGCCGATACCATGTGAAACTGAAGTAGAGCCATCTTTCTTTTCCGTGAGTGCATTCATAACTGATTTCCGTAGAAGACACACGCTGTCAAGAAGATCGTCCATTTCTGCGCTTGTGCCACCAAGAGATCCTCGTAACCCGTCTAACACTTCCACTATCACTCTCTCGTCGACCTGAGACGACTGTTTGAGAGAGAGAGCCAACAGTCTAGCGGTAACTGCACAACACCTCGCTGCCGAATCCTCGCTGGGGTTGGTTAGAGATTTAACCTTAGTTAACCACTTCTTGGCCTCGTTAGTATTTCCAGATTCTTGGGACGCTGTGGCGAGTACTTGGTATATCGTGGCTGAGGGGGATCGAGATGATTCTGTTGGTCTGAGTCCTAGCTTCTCAACACGTTTCCAAACCTGGGAGAAAGCAGTGACTGCCATTGAAAAGCGGCTGGGAGATGCCCTCCTGATGAAAGCAGTTAGGCATTTGGAGAGAGGGGATAAGATCTCTTTATCAACATCCCCCCTATGTCCTGATACACTCCATGACTGCAGACGAGTAACCAGACCCAGAGCTTGTATTTCTAATGCCACTTCGGGACTTGGGGATAACTTTGGCTCTACCGCAAAGTCGTCGTCCTTGGCCGCTACGCTGGGCGTCAAAGATAGTAGGGTTTGAGACAAACTCTCCAGTTGTCTCACACATTTGGTCTGATCTGGGTTGGGATCCTTAAGGGAAGATAGGAGTAGTTTGATCGGCGAAGAAGGACAAGTTTCCCTTAATAGAGGTAGGACGCTCTCGAGGTGTGACGACTTTTTAAGGCCATGTATAATCCGGAGAGCTTGAAGTTGACTTGTAATAATTAAACCAAGTAACGATCCTGACGCAGAGACCATACTAAAATCCAGTAATTCGGCAAGCGTTTTCGATGTCACGTTCGGTTCCGGTTTCGAGCGGCCTGCTACGTTTTTAACCTCCTCTTGATTCATGCGTCCTAGGCGTCGCTTTAATACCCTAAGCTCTCTTAATGCTATATCAAACTGATTCAACCCAATTAGTTTGCTGATAAATGATGACATTCCTGCCTCCAGTTGCAGTTCAGGAAGATGAACAGCCTTTGACGATTCTAGGTTTGTTAATGCTGAGAAAGCCGCGCGTGCGCATTCTATTAAAGATAAACATCCTATTGAAGAAGTAGCTGGTACCGGTGATCGAGGTGCTTTCGAAACGACAGGTGATGTCACAACTCTGTTAAGAGACCGGGACGCCAATGGCTTCGTGGGGGCTGAAATCGATCTCCGAAGGCCATTTCGGGTTGCAGATTTGGCCGGATCGTTCTTGGTTGGTTCGCGCGCGTCCGAGCTTGAATTTGACGAGGCTTTCGCTGCTTCTCCCAGAGCTTTGAGACTGGCGGTGACGATCTGAGTGGCTAGGACAGCCTTTTCTTTAGCTGATAAGCCCCCTCCATTGCCTTGTCCACGCGATCCTCCTGATATAGTATTGGATCTACTTGGTGCTCTTGTTAACTTGGTCGATCGCGGTTTTGAAGTTGGTTTCGAGACATCGTTGTTCGCGTCGCTGTCTTGGAGAAGTTCTTTAACGGTAGCTGAGATTGTAGCAGTGCATGTCGAAACCGATGTGACAGCGTTTCGCACGAAGTCGACGCGAACTTGTACGGATTCCATGAGGGGTGAGTTGCTATATTTGCCAACTTTTACTCATATCGTCATAAGTTAAGAATGAAGGACGTAGGAAAGCGATCAGCTAAAGGACGCAAAATCGTATCTCATGCGAGGTAAAAAAGGAGCAAAGAAATTTAGTATGATGGCGAAGCCGAGGATTAGAAGAAATGTGTATAACACTTCTATGTCATAAAGTCGAAGCTCATTAACTTTGATGGTATGTATAATTCACGGGGAAGGTGTGTGCGTATTGCGTGAATCCATGTTGAATCCATGCTAGGGTGGATGCTGTTTAGCTAAACTTAGAGTAAAAACAGACTTAAGAATGTTGGCCAGGCAACGCCAACGGTAAGTACCGACAAGTACCGACAAATCTGACAAATCTGATAAAGTCCGTGCGTCAGGTAAGATTTGGGGCTGCAGATAGGTACCTAGATACATCACGATATACTTACCTTAGGTACACTTAGTTAGGTAATACTCCAACGAGTTTACTTGTTTAATATCAAAACCTTCTCTTTTTTTTCCCTTCTTTTCCTTGCGCGCATGGCAATACATCTCCTAACATGGACAAAATAATATGGCGAAAAGCTGCAAAGGCTACGGCATCCTTCCGGCCCGTAGCCTCACAACTAGTATTTATCCATGAGCCTCGCTTCGTCCGATATGCTAGCACAATTCCCTCAATAACGCAACCGTCGTTTTGGAAGAATATGGTACCGAAACCATTCCGACGCTCAGAGCCAACCGTGGATTGGGGTGTACCGAAGAAAGTCAAGTCAAAGGAATGGAATCCAGCAACATTTTATATCGTCATATTTCTCTTCATTGGGTCCATGTCTATCCAGATGATTGCCTTAAAGAAGGATTTTGACACATTTATGAGGCGGTCGGAAGTTCATATAGGGTTACTACGTGAGGTTGTCGAGAAGCTACAAAGAGGCGAAGAAGTCGACGTCCAGAAGGCGTTGGGTACCGGCGATGTTGAAAAAGAAAAAGAATGGGAAGAAGTATTAAGGGAAATTGAACGCGATGATATCCTCAAGAATACGAAGAGCCCCGAAAAGACGAAACAACCCACACCAGATTCCATAAAGGGAGATGCCAGCAGTCCCGCCGTTGCGGAAATTAGGGAGCATCCAAAGACAAAGACCGGAAGCTACTCAAACTTTTTCTAGCCTATAATTATCACAGGTTACATATATACAATACGACTGTTATGCTATTACGACATCATATCTTTGAAAACTGAGGCACCATGCTGTTCATGGCTATGATCATGCTCCTCTGCAGCAACCTTTATACTCGAAGAATGTCTTAGTTGCTCTACAAGAGCAGGTAACAGCTCGTCAGTAGACAACTCTATTCTTGCTCCTTGATTTCCCCATTGGGAGGGATCGAGGTCAGCAAAGAAGGTCTCCTCCCCTCTGACGCCGCCGAGGTTAACAATTGCAATGGGGATTCCCCGATCCTTAGCCCTCTTGGCCAGTCGCCATGCAGAATACGTCGCCAAAGATGTGCCTAAGACCAACAAGCCTCCTGCATTTTCTATAACTTGTTCTGCTGCGGCTTTGACAGGTACACGAATATTCTCCCCAAACATGGTTACGGCTGGTTTCAAGATTCCACCTGTGCTGGTTGGTTTCCACGCACCATCTGTGTCAACTTCAACCTTCGCTTGACCCCCATCTACGATGGTAGGTGGAGACGTAAGACATCTTGGACAGGCAGGATAACGGAATGTCGTGTATGGCGCATCTGGGAGATCAACATCACCGTCAGGATTTGTCCTTAAACCTCTGGCTCGCCTTTCGTCTGGATTTTCCGTATCTAAAGCGCCGGAGGCTAGGATCTCTTGTAGAAAGACTGCCCAGGCAGGGTTTAACCTAGCTAGCTCATGCTGAAATGTGTCTCGCGGTAGTTCTTCATGACACGACGTACATACGCATGATCTTAAGTAGCCATGTAACTCTATCGTGGGGAGTTTGGGGTGAGCTTTTGGATGAAACGAATCCACATTTTGCGTAATCACACTCCGAACTAGTCCCAAGTCGCCTAAGTGTTTTACAGCGTAGTGACCAGCATTAGGTTTCCCTTTCAGTAGAGTGGTCCAACCGAGAAAGCTCCTGGCCCAGTACCGTTTCCTAGCTTCGTGGTTCTGGATGAACTCGCTATAGTAGATGGGCCGATATGTCTTGTTCACTCGATATGTACCGTTAGGCCCTCGGTAATCTGCTAGTCCGCTAGCTACAGATATACCAGCCCCGCTAAGAACAACAGTCGAAGGGGCACCCTTTGCTGATGACGCACTAAAGAATTCCTGCAAAGCCGCAATAGCTCCTGAGATGGTGGCGGCGGTTTGTGGGATGACGGTAGGCGATGCTAAGACATCCGTATACGGAATACGCATATATGGTTTGCGCATTTGGAAAGGCGTATAATAAGAGATAATTATAGTCAAGTATTAAATTTGTAATAAAGTGCAATTCATTGTTGATTATGTTGACTATGTTGACTACACCGAGAGGGTGTATAACTCTTCCTTCTATCTAAAAGTTGAGATAGAAATATTAGGTAAAGTGAAGTCATAACTTATTAACCTAGGTATCTTACCTAAGTCAAGCCATGAGGTAAGCTGGGAAGTGTACCTACCTAGGGTTTAGCTACCTAGGTACCTATGTATGAGGTAACAGCGGGTCAACCCGTAGGCAGGTAAGCTGCATTCGCCGTCTCTTTATTAGACGTTGTGTTACACTATCACAGAACCTCTTATGTAAGGTACCTATCTTAATAGGTACATGTAGATATAGCGAGTGCGATTGCGAGAATAATACCGCTATACCGGTGAACTTTAGGTTAAAGACCCCTGAAGCGTGGGGTTAGTTAGGGGCTTTCCCAGTTCCATAATCCTACCTCACTACGGCAGCAGCTGACGCAGCTCTAGGCTAGGGTATATTTTTTTTTTAATCAGCTAGAAAGTTCATATCAGATGGATTCCAATTGGCTTCTAATTGGTACCATTCACCCACGCCGACCCATCCGATGTCGTCGCAGTTCAAGGAACGCGCACGCATCGCAAGCATTTTTACATAGTACAACGGCGATTCTCGTTTTAGATATACATAATCTTTTTTTTTCACTTGTCAGTCTCAAGCATTAACGCGCGTCACTCCGTTAGATCGTCAGATCTAGTTTCCCCCCCTATTACGGCGTCTGTCTCTATTACACCTTATCGCACAATTACACTGTCGGGCGTACTTTCCCACTTCAGATGTTTCCCCAAGGTCAACTAGCTTGGCCGTGCCTAGGCGGCCTGAGCCTGCGCCAGGCTGTCGCAGCCGGGTCTGAGCTTACAACATTCACTACCGGATTAAGCCCAGGTTTTATCCGTCAGCAACAGCCTTTTTATCACCGTGACATTAATTGGACACATAAACCACACCGAACACAATCACGTCGAGTCTTTCTAACTTCTTGTTATCCTTCTTCACAAATTCAATCTTTACAATCTTTTTCTGTCACTCATTCTTCACCCTTTATTCACCGCCAATTTACCCGTATTTTTCCAATCATGGCTACGCTCTCTCAGACCCGAAGCCATAGCGGCCACAAGCATAGTCATGGCCATCATCACCATGATAATGTCTATCTTACCTCACAAAACAAAAATGACGCCGGCGTTCGCATTACCCGAATTGGTCTATATTCGAATCTTGGAATGGCTATTGCAAAAGGAGCTGGTGGTTACATATTTAATTCCAAAGCAATGGTTGCCGATGCAATCCATAGCTTAACGGATCTCGCATCTGATATTTTGACGTTGGCCACTATATCTTGGAGTTTGAAACCCCCGACGGATAAGTATCCTACTGGGTTTGGAAAAATCGAAAGCCTAGGATCGTTGGGTGTGTCGAGCATGCTTCTTTTTGGAGGTATCTATATGGGCTACGGTAGTCTCTTGACGCTCTATGGCCATTTTTTCCTCGATCCGGCCGCTGCAGCAGAATTAATAGCACATGCGCATACACACAGTCACGGTCATGGTCATGGGCATGGTGCCGATGTAGTACCTAGTCTGCATGCTGCATGGTTAGCTGCGGGCACAGTTGCCATTAAGGAGTGGTTGTATCATGCAAGTAAGTCTTCCAACCAATTCGCCGAACCACCCATGATAAATGTAGCTGCTAACCAATCGCCCTTCAGCTATGAAAGTTGCTCGCGAACGAAAGTCATCGGTCCTCGCCTCGAATGCAGTCCATCACCGAGTCGACAGTCTCACGGGTATTGTTACGTTGGCAGTGATTCTAGGCGCTAACTTCGTGGAAAACGCAGCGTGGCTAGATCCGGTCGGAGGTCTCCTGATATCTCTGATGGTTGTGAAGGCTGGACTTGAGAACACTATGGCAGCATTTCTTGAATTGGCCGATAAGACCGTCGATGATGAAGTCAAAGCTTCGGTCCGAAAACACGCCCAGAGGGTCTTCTCGGATATCCCCGAGGGCCATGAAATAGAGCTCCGCGGTGTCACAGGTGTCAAGTCCGGTCAGAACTACCTGGTGGATCTGGAGGTAGCCGTGCCGGGAAACTGGTCGGTAGAAGCTATCAGTGAGACCGAAGACCAAATCAGAACTCAGGTCGGCAGCAAGGTACGGGGCGTCCGCAGGGTACGTGTCCGTTTTCTGCCTAAAGACACCGTTGCTCCCAAGTTTGATGAGTTCATTCCTGGTGATGTGAGCCCTCGATCAAGCCCGGAGCCCGAGGACGAACACAATCACAACCACAATCACAACCACAATCACAACGGCAATGGAGACCACAAGTCGAAGTAAGCCTACATAGAGAAAATATAATCACAATTGGCGTTATGGCGTTGGCTACATTGCAAGCATCTCGGACGGTCGGCATTTGATGATACCAAAACATCAGAGTATAAAAGGGGAGGCTCTCTTGACAGAGCTTGAGTGTACTATATTTTTGAGCCGTGCCATCGGATACATGGCTTTCGGAAAGACTTAGCATTTGATGTTGTTAACAATAGCATCTTGCTAGCTAAAGAACATAGCAAAAGCAGGAGGGGGGGATATTTGCAAAGTTCAGGAGAGGCAAAGTCCTAAGTTAGCTAGCTACGCGCTTGCTACCTAGATATAGCATATATCCTAGCATTAGAAATAGCAACATGGAAAGATTTCTAGCACAGCATATGCGAGTTCGGAGCTATTATGACCTCGGCGCCAAGGACGCCATGATTCTAAGGTACAAACGTACCTCATGCATGTACGGGAACAACCTGGATGGAAGTGTATGTGTACTTAGGTACATGCAATAATTACACCCTTTCCATAGGTCTTCTAGAGCTCTATCAGTTTCCAGGATTAGAACTAATGACGTTTTAGCCTAAATTGATAAGGGACTTCATTGCCCCGCGATACCGAGATCTGGATCACTGGTGTCATAGTGCCTTATGAGACGTACGATCCGTAAATCTTGCATCAACAGCTCCCATGAGCTTAATAAAAAATAATTTTGAGGGACTTTATTAGAGTTCGACATTTCCAGGATCCAGGATTACTCTTTCTTTTTAGAGTGCTAATCTCATGCTTAGAGTTTAGAATTTCATATGAAACCTTATAGTTTCTAATTCTTATAGTTATTCGTTTGCGTTCGCGTTGATTTATTAGCAGAGCAAATATGAGCGCGGGGCCTTTATACCTCGGGTTTGATCTTTCAACCCAGCAATTAAAGGGTAAGTCTATAACATTGTCAACTACTTATATACCAGGCCTTTGATACCCAGATAATAATTACTTTTACTAACTTAATATTAGCCATTGTAATTGCCTCAGATCTCAAAGTTATCTCCGAAGCTAAAGTTGACTTCGATGCCGACTTTGCTGTCAAGTATAAGATCAAGAAGGGTGTGCAAACAAATGAGGATGAGGGCGAAGTCTATGCACCCGTGGCTATGTGGGTTGAGGCCGTCGACCTTGTCCTAACCCGGTTGAAGGAAAAAGGTTGTCCTGTCGAGCATATCAAAGGCATTAGTGGTTCTGGTCAGCAGCATTCGAGCGTCTATTGGAGTGAACATGCCGAGTCCACCTTGAAGACACTTGATAGCGAGAAGTCTTTAATCGACCAGTTATCCAATGCCTTCGCCTACGAATTTGCACCAAATTGGCAAGATCACAGTACTCAGACTGAATGTGACCATTTTGATGCTCACCTCGGTTCTAAACAGAAGTTGGCCGATGCCACAGGGAGCGCTGCCCATCATGTAAGTCATCTTATAATACAGCAAAGTCGAGCCTAACTAATAAGGAGTAGCGCTTTACAGGTACTCAAATCCTAAGAATGCGAAGGCGACGTCCTGAGGTCTACGGCAAAACTGCCCGCATCTCACTCGCCTCTTCATTCTTAGCATCTTTATTCCTGGGGGCCATTGCGCCAATAGATATTAGCGACGTTACCGGTATGAATCTCTGGGACATTGCTGGCGAGAAGTGGAACGAGTCACTCCTCGAGTTGACAGCAACTAAAGAGGGCGTGCCTGAGCTACGGAAAAAGCTTGGTGATGTACCACTGGATGGCGGTGGTAGCTTAGGTGCAATTTCCTCTTATTTCGTAAAGCGATACGGATTTAGCCCAGACTGCCAAATCGCACCTTTTACAGGTGATAACCCCGCGACGATCTTATCGCTACCTCTGCGACCACATGATGCGATCGTCTCGCTGGGCACGTCCAGCACGTTTCTCATGAACACGCCTAGCTATAAGCCAGATCCCTCGTATCACTTCATGAACCACCCCACCACAAAGGGACACTACATGTTCATGCTGTGCTACAAGAATGGTGGCCTAGCCCGTGAGAAGGTCCGCGACAAGCTTCCTAAGCCGTCAGGCTCAGATCCCTGGGAGAATTTCAACAAGAAAGTATTAGAAACACCACCGTTAGACGTGAAGAAAGAAGGCGACAAGGCGAAACTAGGCCTGTACTTCCCGCTACCTGAAATCGTGCCTAATATCAAAGCCGGCACCTGGCGGTACACTTGCAACAGCGCAGACGGCTCGGACCTAAAGGAGACGTCAGACTGGGGCGCCGAGGCCGACGCCCGCATAATCGTAGAGTCCCAAGCTCTATCGATGCGGCTGCGCTCGCAGAAACTCGTCTCGAAACCGACCGACCGCCCCCAACTCCCGGCACAGCCGCGCCGCATCTACCTCGTAGGAGGCGGATCGCTGAACCCGGCGATCGCGCGGGTCTTCGGCGACGTGCTGGGCGGCGCGGACGGCGTGTACCGGCTCGACGTTGGCGGCAACGCGTGCGCGCTCGGCGGCGCGTATAAAGCGCTCTGGGCGCTCGAGCGGCGCGACGAGAACGAGAGTTTCGACGACTTGATTGGGAAGCGCTGGAGGGAGGAGGATGCTATCCAGAAGGTGGATGATGGGTTCCGCGACGCGGCGTTTGCGAGCTATGGGAAGGTTCTACATGCTTTTGAGGATATGGAGAATAGGATCCTGAAGGTTGCGCATAACTAGCTAGGCGGTTTGAAGTTTATGATATACCTGAGTGAGAGGCGGCAGAGGGCCTGTTCTCATGTTATAGCTAGGTCAGGTAGCTATGTACTTCTGGCTTATAACTCATGACTAGATCCAGCAAGTTGTATCTTCTACTTTGGATTCTCACATGCTTATGCTTGTAGTGAGCTAATGCGACTGATATAAGATCTAACACGGACTTGGATTGCGGCTACTTTATGCTAGACAGGAGAATGCATGTTGAATAAGTCAGAACTCCCATACACTACATGTACAACTACTCTTAAGCAGGCAGATTTAATCAAACCTTTCTATTCATATTTTCGCATCTGTGTTATTAAGCTGCCTATTGGTAGATAACCACTATATATTTGAAACGTAAATGAGTTCTTATACCGTAGCCTAGTAAGACCTTTCGTTAAATATCCGTTTTATCAGAGTCGTGATGGCGAATTAACCCCTTTTCATAATCCGAGGCATGTGAGAGTGAGGTAAATGTGGCTTAGCATTTTCATTGACATGAGCCCACAATCTTCGACGACGTCATCAGTTTGCAACGATTAATTAGAATAGTTAAATGAGTCTGCAAACCTAACGCACAACTAGAAACACGCGACTAATACTGAGCAGGTTGTGGTATCACTGTCATTCATTTATTGCTTACAAAACGCGCGCGTGGTTCTGGTCGCATTGGATTGTTTACCGTATCTGCCTCATTAAGAGTGATATATATATATATATATATATATATATATATATAATATATTACGGTGCGACTTTCTAATCCCCTCTCCCTAAGGGTAATGGAAAGGGTGGTATAGTTGTATAGTTTCACATTTGCCGGCACAATGATCCTAGGTCCCGTCTCATACGTGGACTGCATCGTTTTCTGTGTATTTCTAGCGCCGCAATTGATTATACACGTTGGCTTGTTGGAGACTGTATTAGTGGGTTTACAATGCTTGCCTTTTTTATGTAAGTCTTGGGAATGGAATCGGACATCTCAGCATAACAGCTTCGTACGTGGCATATGTTAAGAATATTAATGAAACAACAGTATTCAAGTTACCTTTCGAGTTTATTCGCCAACGTTACCTTGTTAGATGCGAGCAGCAATCTCCATTCGTACAGAAAGCATCCCCCTTTGAAGACTTCGTCATCCGGTGTGTCCGCTATGCGTTTGCAAACATACCTCCTAAGGTTGGGAGGGTATTCTTTTCCAAGCCGGTTGCCCTACCATTCCTGAAGTTCAGAATGCTGCGGCATGGTTATTTAAGGTCCCCCATTTATTGGCATGAGCATAAAGATGTAAGGGGTTTTCTCTCGACTTCGGTGAATGTAAGCATATTGAGGACTTGCTAATGTTTCTGTAGAAGCGCTTTAAAGGAATATGGATCATCAAAGATCCAACAGCTAAACCCGATGTTTGTATATTTTACGCGCATGGTACGAGATGATGTGCAAGTCTGGCATGAGGTCTTAAGAGTAACTAACAGTAATCCAGGGGGTGGTTTCTCAATGGGCTCGGCATATTTTTACCTTGAGTTTCTGCTCACATGGGTGAGCCTATTGAACGATAGCGGATATAGAAACCCAGCTATCTTTGCCTTGGACTATTCGCTAGTTCCCGACGCCAAGTTTCCAACGCAACTAGAGGAAGCTATTGCTGGCTACGAGCATGTGCTTTCAACCGTGCGAGATGCGAACAGGATTTGCGTCAGCGGGGACTCAGCTGGTGCTACCATTGTGCTCAGCTTGTTACTCCATCTTGCCAATATCAACCGCCATCTTGAAAAGATGAATAGAACTACCGGAGCCTGGCGTCTAGCAAAACCGGGAATGGCAGTACTTATTTCACCTTGGGTGACACTGGTCTCTGGCAAGCATCAAAATACCACGAGTGACTACCTTAACGCCGAAAACTTGCATCGATTATGCGCGACAAAAATACTCGATCCTCTTAGTGTCAATGGCGATACACACGTGCTAAATTCATTTGTAACAAGATCTGCATGGAGATGAGATACTAATAATTCATCTGTGTTGAGATAGTTGAGATAGTTGACATATAATATATAATTCGTATGAATCTACACAATCGTGTAAGATGGAAGAAGTTGAGTGGCATCCTTTAAATGTTGTGCTGAAGATGACGGACATTCGTATAGGGTGTTCGGTGAGTTATGTAGGTAGGTATATATTGTGCAAGGGATAATGTTACATTGAAATTGGTGGTGGATTTTTAGGTTGTGCTTTTTTTTTTTTCCCCCTCAACTGTCCTTTTTTTTTTTAATCCTGTGGCGGTGCCAATCGCGATTACTGGGACCCCTGATTTTGATTTCGCTGTTTTGGTGGTGGTTGCGGATATAAAACCAGTGCTCCTTCGCCGCCCGTGCTGCGGTCGACAAAGTTTGGCGCTGAATTCTGAACCCGCTGCGTTGGTTCTAACAGACCCCCGAGGCTTCCCTTGCCAACCAAACATTCACCTACCTAATCAGCAATTACGCACAGACCCTATTGTTAACACCCCACCTTCACCGCCCGGCAATTTACGAAGCTAAGACGTCGCGTCCCATCAATTAGCTTTTACCTTATTATTATTGTCACTTTTCAAATCACGGCGTATCAACTCACGATTCACGATTCACGATTCACGCCAGAACACGCAAAGTTGAAACGGTGCTTTGGATTGATATTTGGACTACTATACAATTCAATTCGTTACAAGGATCCTTTTTTACCTTACGCAGTTACTAGGTGTCTAACAAAGTCACTGGTTCCTTTGTGCGGGACCTTTCCTGACCTTCCTGACTCATTCAGTACAATACGGTTCGGGTACGAAACAAAGTACATAACCAAACCCATTGAATTGTGTTTTTGCCCACGCGGTGGACTACATATTTTAGGCATACAACGCAAACACACCTCAGACCTACATCATTGTGTGCGTATGATCATTGGGTGTTACCTCCTGCATTAGTTCCACCCCTACCTTCTAGTCCGCGTACCTATATTGTACTTTCTGTACTATACCTAAGGTATACTTAAGGTACTTCATAACTATTGGTCGCGACTGGATTAAAAAAAAAAAAAAAAAAGAGGCTACCCTTGTTCTCCTAGCGACTTTGACCAGCCACACAGACTGCACCTACCCAAATATTTCACAAAAATTAACGGCTGCAACTGCAACAGAGTCTCAAAGAGCTGCCCCGCCATTCCCAAGCTCCTGGCCCCAGTTTTCTACGGTCTACCGTTGCGAAATTTTATCATTTAACATTGAGACCATGTCAACCCAAGACAGCTCGTATGCGCCAAAGTCGCCTGATCTTTCTTCTTTTTATTCCAGCTCAACGTCTGACATTCCTCAGAACCACAACGCCCCAGGTGGCTATCCCTTTCAAGCTGGAATTGGGGCTGGTCCAGGAGCTGGTTCAGCAGGAGCTCCTTTAAGATATAATCAGCCACCGCCCCACCAATACGGCACTTACGGGCACTCGCCTGTGCCATCGTCCGTACCGCCTACAAGTGCTCCTGCATACGGTGGTATCGATAGTAATAACACCGCTTTCAGCACTTACCCGCCTCAAGGCACCCCCGGACAACAAGGACAATACTTTCCTCCTCGACAACAAACACAATTCGCCCAAACAAACCAATCATCTTACATTCTACAATCACCGAACCATTCTACGTCTTACTACTCGTCCTACCCCGAGTCCGCATCGCCAGCTACGTATCATCAACTACAAGCACAGCTACAAGCGCAGCCTTCCCAACCCCAGACATCGCAATCATCCCTTATTCCTAGCCAATTCAACCCGTCAGATCCGCAAAACAACATGCCACCACGAAAGATCGCGCCGGCGGCAAAGCAGACTGAGATAGAACCGTCTCCTGTTAAGACTAAGTTTCCCACAGCGCGCATCAAGCGTATAATGCAAGCCGACGAAGAAGTTGGCAAGGTCGCCCAGCAAACTCCTATCGCTGTCGGAAAAGCGTTAGAGCTTTTTATGGTACAACTAGTTCGCAAGAGCGCCGAGGTGGCTAGGGAGAAGAACTCTAAAAGAATCACGGCACCGATGCTTAAGCAGGCAATAGGCTCAGTTAATGAATGGGATTTCCTACAAGACATCGTTGCCAAAGTGGGCGAGGAAAAGGAAGGTAGTAAGAGCTCCGGCAGGACCAAACCTGAGAGCGATAGCGATGAAGAAGGAGACGCGGGAGAGGTTAAGAAGAAGGGAAGAGGTGGACGTAAGAAGAAGGCCCCCGCATAGCCGTTGGCTAATACTGTGTCATCTGGTTCTCTTTCTACGGGCTACACGACAGCAATGAGGTCACGACGAATGATTTAGGCCACTGGCGTTTATACCTAGGGGCATTACACCGGCGTTGGAGGTTTAGGGGCTACCCTGAATTTTATGATTGGAAGACGGGTCCGGACGGTTTGCGAGGTGCTTTACGATATGAACATCATCAATTGTATGAGTAAATAAGGCAAGGAAATACAGCCAGTACGCATCTGGCCATGGCAGTAAATACGTCTTTGTTTGTTGTAATTGATATCGTGATATAGCTCTTTTTGGTGATTGCTTTTTTTCTTTTGTTCTATCTCATGTCAACCCCGAGGCTTAATGTAATAATAAGACACTCTGTTTAGCCTGGTATTAGAGATACCCTATCAAAGTGGCAATTGCGTAAATGATAAACTTTAACTAGTTGATATAAAGGAGCTTGTTTGGTAAGAAGCATTAGGTGTATAGATTTTATAGTAGCCCGTTTGGTATGGTTCATAAGGTTATGTTAATGTATTTCTGTAGATAGGAATCTTTAGTGGTAGGAGAGTCTAAGATTAACCATGCGTGATCCAAACTGTTGCTTCTGGATTTACACGTTTAAGCTAAGGTACGTAAGGCCGTGTAACGCAAAGTCCAATCTGATACGCGAATAATTAAAGTTCAGAGAAGCTCTCGGTAGACTCGGGAGCTCTTACCGTCGAATAGGGACTAGGACTTGAGACTAGGAGGTACTGCACATGGACTGACACTTTCCTCCGTGTAATAATAGCTACGCTAAGGATACGTGAACCAATAATAAGGCTATGAATCCGGGATAAGTGGGAATCAAAAGTACATGTACCTGCCAAGAAGGCCAGAAAGGGACATTTATTCCTCGAAACGCTTGTGTCGGTCGTATTGACTTGTGAGAAGCAGCGCGCCGACACCAAACCCTCAAATATTCGGCCAAGTAACCTCGACACTTTCACTTTCACCGTCCCATCCTATGCCTTGCTGCCCCCGACAGCCATGACAACTTATCTTTCTTATTCGGTACAATCATTTAATGTCGAACATAGGTGAGGCATCAGGCCTCACGATTTCTATTCAAAAAGATAGCTCGCTATGTCGTGGGATCTACTCCAGCGCCTTATCCAGAGTGATGTCTTCAACCAGGACCCCTTTCTCTCTGTTTCCTATTTATCGTAAGTGAATCACTTCCACATCTTTATATTTACTGCGCAAGTCTTCTGACCCATTTTATACAGTCGATATGCAGACCATGTCGGAATCCACTATGTTTTGTGCTCCAAGCTCCGCCAATTTCCTTACGAGGACATCGAATTCTTCCTACCTCAACTATGCCACCTTATAATAAGCGTCGACAATGACTCTATGGCGCTAGAAGAGTTCCTGCTAGACCTCTGCGAAGAATCCGTAACTGCTGCTCTACTGGTCTGTACCCGTACCCGTACCCGTACCCGTACCGAAACCATTCTTCAAGAACAGCTTGCTGAGTAATGTTATATATAGACTTTTTGGCTCTTCCAAACTTATCTTCACGATCTCGCTTCGACGCCACAGTCTCAGGCCTTCAAGACCTGCCGTAGGGTTTACAACAAAGTGCAACATATTGTGTTTGGGCTCTCAGACAGTGCAAGACACGAGAAAATCACAGAGAACGTTTTACCCGTTACAGTACTTGCGAGTTTTGTTTTAGCCAGCATTGGCCTTCCAACCCTTCCACAATGGGCGGGCCCATTAGCTGTAGCGCAAGCGAGAAGGTCGCAACCATCTACCAATGTCATATCGGAAACAAGCTTACCGAGTCAACCAAACCAGCCGAGCCAGATGTCCAAGGTTACCAGGAGTCAGACTGTGACCGGAAACACAACCAGATCACGCCGACCTCGTGATTTGGCCCGAGCGGGAAGCGCCTCTGATTCTAAGCAATCTGTGTCGTCACCGAGAAGGCCACCGCATATTGTTACTCATATTTCCGCGAGTCCTGAACGGACTAAAGACGCCACGGCTGAGTCACGAAAACCATCCTATATCGATAGCACCTTATTAGATGCTCGCTTAAGCTCGTCATCCCTTCCTCTCCCCGAAGTGAGGTCACCGAGAATGATAACAGGACCAATGACTCCACTCTCTGCTGGTCTTCCACGACCAACCGATACAATCTCGCGCAGACATTCTCACCACGTGAAGACTCTTGCGAGTTTAGCAGAGATGACTGAGACTCAAAAGCGAGGTTGCTCCGACAGAACTATTTCCACTGTCAAACCGCATTTCTGACGGCGCTGGAGGATATATCTACTCGACTAGTTATAGTGCCAAAGCCAGCTCGCCTTAGTGCTTTGCGCGCCGAGCTTGCACTGATTGCTAGGGACCTGCCAGCTGAACTGGATATACCTATCATATGCCCGCCTACTCTGGTAGATGGCTCGCCCGCAAAGAGCCGTCATCATCGTATTGTCAGGGTCAATCCTGCTGAAGCCACCGTCCTAAATAGTGCTGAAAAGGTACCATATTTGCTCATGATTGAGATCCTTCGCGATGACTTCACTTTTGACCCTAGCTCCGGGGAGAATCAGAGGCTACTAAGTAACCTCGTAGCTGAGCAAGGCACTCGCAAGCGACTCTTCGATTTATCGGATGAACCAGGAACGCCCGCGACTGAACGAGTGTCTGAACCTGTGTTGGAGAATATAGATAGCGTCTTTGAGCCAACTTCGGGGGATCTGGGGACATCACCGATGCTCAAACCGTTTGATGATAATGGGTCCTTCGGTAAAAGAAATGGGAAACAGCCTAGTTCTCGAAAGAACGTGTCTAACGGTTTGACAATTACGTCTCCAGTTGATCTGACTCCCCCGCGTACATCGGCAACGTCAACATCGAGATCGAGTAGTCCTGGCCCGTTGAGGAGAGTAACAATGCCAAGCCAGCGCAATACGTCTGGGGAGCAACCTGATTTCTCGGCTCTGGCAACGCATATGAGGACAGCGTCGCAAATGTTAGCCCAGCTTGATGCCACCAGTGGTAAACGCCCGCGGCAAGAAGTAGCGGCCATTAGGTCGAAAATCATTGCAAGCATGCAAAGCCTTGAAGAACAAAGTTTTGACCTTGATGATGGCCAAGGCCCTACGTTTGACTTAATCATGGCGAAAGCAAGCGCAGCAGCTCAAGCTTCGGAAAGCGCTGACTTAGAAGAAGATCTCGACCCAACAAGCGACCCAAATGCTGGTGCCGCTCGGATGGAAAATGACGCAATGACGGGAGGAGTGCAAAGGAAAGGCGACCGCGACGATCCTAGCGCCGCTGTATTTGGGGAGGCGTGGCATATGAAAAAGGAGCGAATACGAAAAACGTCACCGTACGGATGGATGAAAAATTGGGATTTAGTCAGTGTTATCGTCAAAACAGGGGATGATCTTCGACAAGAAGCGTTTGCCTGCCAGCTTATTCAGGTCTGTCATAAGATTTGGGTCGATGCCGGTGTCCCTGTCTGGGTGAAGCTCATGCGAATCTTGGTCACTGGAGAGTCCTCAGGCCTTGTCGAGACAATTACAAACGGTGTCTCTTTGCATTCGCTCAAGCGAAGTTTGACTTTAGCGTCCATCGAATCTGGCGTTAACCCTCGACGTCGCCTTGCTACACTCAAAGACCACTGGGTCAAAACATTTGGCAAGCCTGGAAGCGAGCCTTATAAAGCAGCTGTGGACGCTTTTAAGCGTTCTCTTGCGGCATATAGCATGATTTCGTATATATTACAGTTGAAGGACCGACACAATGGTAATGTGCTCATTGATAACGAAGGGCATATTATCCACATTGATTTTGGATTCATGCTCTCGAACTCACCCGGTTCCGTTGGATTCGAAGCAGCTCCGTTCAAACTAACTTGGGAATACGTGGACGTGTTGGGTGGAGTCGATTCTCCAGATTTTGAAGATTTCAAGACACTATGCAAGCAAGCTTTCCAAGGTAAGTCTAAACAGACTGAGGTATCCAGGCAGTATGTATTTCTGACACGTTTTAGCTCTACGCCGGTCTGCGGACAATATTGTTGATCTAGTGAGGATGATGGGTCTGGACTCGAAAATGCCATGCTATGCTGCCGGGGTCACACAGGCAACGGCAACATTAAAGCAACGCTTCCAATTACACCTAAGCGCCGATGAAGCCGAAAACTTTGTGGAGACCGATCTCATTACGAAGTCCCTTGGTAGCTACTATACACGACTGTAATGCCACCCTTTCTATTTCTCTCTCCTATCTCGGATTAATGATATACTGACGATGCATAGTTATGATACTTTTCAATATCGCACCCAGGGTATATATTAGGCGCTTAGACATAGAAGCCTGTCTGTCGAGGCTTCCTGGCGTTGATTGCTAGCATCATAGCATTTGGGCGGCGTTGTAGGCGATAGATTCAGCGGCTTGGACAAATTTCCGCCCAGGACAGTTATATATATGAACGACTAGATCGCAGTGATGAGGCGATACCAATTTAGAGCTGTGAATAGAGATGAATCGTTGGTGACCCTGACAACTATTGGTGTTATTCATTGATTTGGGAGGAGCGCGAAAGAGAACGACGTTCTTTGAACCGCAACTTCAAAGTTCAGAGCGCATCCATTCCTAGTTCTCTAGGTGAGTTGGATGGCACTGGCCTCTAGAAATACAATACACGTCTGAAGTAATTACCCAGGTTACATCTTTTTTGGACTTTCTGTGTGAAAATAAATAGCCTAGTAAATCTATCTTATATTGAAACCCTACTTAAGAAGCCAGCTTGGGGACACGACTACATGGGGAACGATGAATCGAAATAACAATTACCGAAGGGACTTAGTAAACCCCCTGGCCAATGGACAGGGTCACTGGTACAGAATGCCGAAATAGACACCTTGATGGACACCAGGCATTGGAGCTCTTATGTATATAAATCTACACAACCTGCCTATGTCACAATATGGTATATTTTTTTTGGTCTCCTCCAGACATATACACATATATCAATCAACCTCGTTACAATTGACAAGTACAAGCGAAGCCATGAGGTGGCTTCGTCCACCGCCACCACCACGTATCTCACAGCAACTCTAATCAGGATACTCTTTTTTCCCGTCTGAACTGACAATGCTTATTTGAGAGTGCCGGACTTCTTAGCAGTATACGTAGCGATGAGGTCCATCAGCGGCGGCGACAGGCAGTCGTAGGTCTCGAGGCCGACCTGGTGCAGCTTGTCCCTGACCTGGCCGATGTTCGCCGGGTCGAAGCCCTGCTCGATGATGCTGGAGACGAAGGCGGCGAACTGGGGCTCCTGCCAGCCCTTCTGGGGGCTGAGCTCGGCGTGCACGAAGTCGAGGCCCTTGAAGGCGTGGTCGATCTCGATGCGCCCGTACAGGTGCGTGCCGCAGGCCGTGCAGGCGTGGCGCTGGATCGCGGCCTTGGGGTCCACGACGCTGAGCTTGGACTCGTTGGCCGTCACGGACAGGTTGGCCCGCGGCACCACGCCCACGATGCTGAAGAGCGCGCCCGCGGGCTTCCAGCACTTGGAGCACCCGCACGCGTGGTTGTGCGCTACGTTGGAGCTGAGGGTTACGGCGACGGGGTCCGTGGCGCATTTGCAGTACAGCGTGCCGCCGGAGAAGTTGGGGTCGCCTTTGGTGATGCCGTTGTCGAGGAGGGGTGTAGGAAACCATTCTTGCTTTTTTTTTCTTCTTCTCTTCGGTGTGTGTGCGTATGTGTGTGCTTTACTTTAATCTAGTCGAGGCTCAGACAACCTTTCGATCAACCAGGACGACTACTAGATGTCTTTATAGGGCCGCACACTTGTGCTGGAAACGAGGGGAATACCCCAAGAGTCTCCATCTACGGCACTGAGCATCCATCCATCCATCTCCGAGATAGTCCGTGAAGCTCGGTTGGGGGATGAGGAGAGAGCGCGGATCACAGTGGCATCTTACGTATACATCTCAGCTACAGGATGGCGTGCTTTGTGATCTTTGGGGGGGAGGGTTCTTGGAGATCCGCTACATGCAGCAAGCACTGCGGATTGATATAGCCGGTATCGTCAAGACGGCTCCAACACCATGTTCCACAGAGGCACGGCAGATGAGATTGTCTGTACAGAGGGGACGAATATATCGGAGATGAGTCGGGATCGTGGAGATAGGTGAGCATGGGCGCCCTGCGGTCACCTTTACGCTTCCCGACCGGCAAATTTATAATTGGAGGCCATGGGCTCTTGGCCAACTACAAGGGCGAAATTCACCGTCGGCCAATCATAGCGGGATATGACGAGCTTGGTTGCCGCATTAGACCATCTATTCGATATACACACGCTTTCGATTTTATTCCTATGCTTAGGTAGGCATTCAATCAAAACCGAGCACGCTCAACAACAAGCTCTAGTTAAGATTTATCCTCATTCTCCGCGAGAGCACGGTTTAAAAGTAATCCATCTAGATACGCTCGAACTTGAACAATCTTGTCGTCCCTCCACCGCGTCGACCAGGAGTAAGTATTATTATATACCAGACCTGAGAAGAACTGTCAATAACTTCACTACCTCTCGGCGAAGCTGTCGTGTGACACACCCACGAACGTCAACCCGCATAGAGCTCACGCCAAGGGAAACTGCAACAATTGGGGAATATATTTACTCCTTGTGGAGGTGATAAATTACGCATCGTATCAGGTAATAAATAACAGAGAGGGAGCTTACCGTTCTTGCATATCCCATCCGCGACCATTTCGACCACAGCCCATTCCTCGACCTCTCCGCCAATGACACCGGTAATCTGGAGTTTCAGAGGGCCGGCGAAAAGACCGCCGGTTCGCGAGGTCGCCTTGGACATCACAGTCGCCTTGTCGTAATAATGGTCCGATAGCGCGTGTGGTCCCATAATCGTCCAGTCAACATCATCGGCGACAAAGCTATAGAAAGTAGGTACGTCGCCTGCGGCGAGGTGGGCGAAGATCTCGCTGATCCGCGCCTTGGTTGGATAGGGTGAGTTCGGCGTGGTCGACATCGTATCTCCCTTACTCCGGGTATAATCGGTACTTGGGTAGGAGACGAAAGTGAGGCGGCAGCATGCTTCTAGTACCAGTAAGGGGCACCTCCTTATGTACAAGAAGGCTCCCGGAGATAGTCAATCAAACGCCGTGTAGGTGAGAGTTGATAGTCGCCTTGCAATAGGAGTTCATTCGGTGCGGGGTATCTAACGCACCGAGAGGTATAGCCAAGGACTGGCTTTGGTGTAGTTGTAAAAACGTAGAGCCCTTAATTCCGGAAGTGTTTTCAACAGCTACGGGGATATCCAGGTAAGTAGGTGCCTAGGTAGCTACGGGTTCGCTCATAAGGATACTGGTCCCGAAACGCTGTATACGGAAGCTTAGCTAGCAACAAAAGTCTCCGTAGATAATCGGAGTAAAATCTGATAGTAAAGAGCTCTTTTGGTACGACCTGAAGGATGACTAGGTGTAAGATGTAAATCATGCTACCTCGAACACCACCACGTTCGTATAAGAATTCAGTACCTATAGTAGTATATATAATTGTCTTTATAGGCCTTGGGTTTAGATTTAATCTCCTACTATACACTTGATCTTTATTCCAAGGACACTGATCTCTATCATGACAAGTTATATGAGGAAATATAAAGTATAGCTTCTTTGAGAATAGTGGCCAACTAGTATAACTACCAGAGTAGATATATTTGTGGTTGCTGATAGTTACTAAAATATACGTAGATCACGCCGTTCTCAGAATTAGTTGAGAAGTAAAGCAGGAAGCTTATTGGGAAGTTCTGATATAATTAGGAGAATAATTAGGAGACATGCTTGAAGACCATATCCCCCGGTGGTTGATAAATGTTTAAATTAATAGCCTTGATATGAGTTATGGCGGAACTATGCACTCTTTTAAGCCAAACAGGTAAGACATGATCGCTAGATATTCTAGAGTTTTAGAAATACAATATCGATTCCTAGAATATGTTCCAAATGAACGAACTGATCCATTACACTAGGACCATCAATTTCTTATTCAACATTCATCGACTCATAACTTACTCGTACAGCGTACCCAACCGACCAGCGGATCAAGTACACGTAGGGGAGGCAACAAAACAGCACCGAAACCTCCGTAGGAAAGAACCACCTAAAAGTGACAATCTAACCCCCTATTCCGTCCCCATCCGCTTATTTCTCAGCCTTAACCTTACTCTTTGACTCCTCGTCTTCTTCTTCTCCGTTCAGTCTTATAGAAAAAAAAAAGGGGGTCGGCATCGACCAAAGCTCAAAGCTTTTATCTAACCTACCATGCCCAATACAGTATCCCATCCCATCCCATCCTATCCCATCCTATCCTATCCTATCAAGACACAACCCCCGCCTCCCACCCATTCAAATCGCCCCCTCCCCCTGATCCTCGACCTCGACCTCAAACCTCGGGATCCCCCTCCCGCTACAAAACCGCGTGAGGTCATCATCCTGGTACAGCTCCATATTCAGGTCGTACTCCTCGTCGTGCAAGTTCCTAATACTCGCGCGGCGCAGGCGTACGACGCCCGTCCACTTAGCATTGTTCCTATTATTATTATTATTATTATTGTTGTTGTTGTTGCTGGTGGTAGTGGTAGTAGACGACGACGACCCGTCCTTATCAAACGCCGCGGCGTGCCGCGTCACGTACGTCACCGCCGTGCTCTTGAGCGCCTGCACGCTGGCCTTGCAGCTGGCGAGCACGCGCGCCTCCCCGTGGCCCAGCCACCGGATCGTCAGCGCGATGTCGTACAGCCGCGGGTTGGGGTTGGGGTTAGTCATCCCGCGGGGCGGCGGGGGCGGGGGCGGGAAGTTGTTATTATTGACCTGCCGGGGTATGCTGCGCGGGTTGGGGGGCGAGTAGTTTACCGGTGGGGGGATGGACATGTTGCGCGAGACTGGGGGCCAGGAGGGGCCGCCAGGATGGGGTTTAGGGGCCGGTGTGACGGAGCTGTATCCGGGAGGAGGGGTGGTGGCGGCGGCGGCCCGGAGGTGCGGGGGTAGTTGTTGGATAGGGGGCCGTTCATAAGCTCCATGACTAGCTCCTCTGCCTGAGAAAGCGTATAGGGAGGCCTGATATTTGGGAATATGAATGCTTCGGGGAGTGTCGGCCTGGAGGTGGATTGGTGCGAGGCTTGCTGATGTTATTACTCCTCTCGTCCCTGACCTCGCGGCCATGAGTAACGGGAACCGTGGACCGGGCAGACGGCATTTTCACCTCGCCATCTGAGTTGCTCTTGTAAGGCATAGCAGTTGTCGATGGCACAGGACGATCGGATAGGAGATTGGAGAAAACGGATGCTATATCATCGTCATCGTTCCCATCGTCCTCATCCTCGTCCTCGTCTTCATCGTCATCGTCGTCGAACCTAGTCTTCTTTAGGTCTCGAGGAAACGAGAATCCGTTGGTGGTGATGAATTGCTGGACGGCCTCACATGACTTAGTGTGAAGCGATTCGAGAGCAAGCAGAGTGGTAGCACGGGGCTCCGAGGAGAGAAGTGCATCCCGGGAACTTTGGTTTGATCGAACTGCATATGCTTTGAAGTCCCCTAGAACGTCCTTGGCGGTGACTACGGAGACAATGTCATGCTTGGCCAAGAAGAACTCGCAGTTATCTACGTCTGTGTCAATGGTTGATGTGACAGGTAGTTAAGGGGTAGCAATTAACAAGCTCCTTACCTACTATCTGACCCTTATAGTCGAAGACCACAGTTGAGGGTGCCATGCCGAATCTTGGGTGACGATGAGAAGATTCCTGAGAGATCTGGTCACAGGATCGTATGAGCATTGATCTGGATTTATGAACCGTAAGCTTCAAGTTGAAAAAGTTTGATCGATCTACAGATGCGCCGTCTTATATATACACACACACACACACGTATGCGGCGAAAGCAAAGCTCCGCGTGCAACCGTCTATCTATAATTAAGTATACTCAAGCTCAAAACCCAGTTTCATGCAGCATCTTACTAAAAAGAAGTGAGGCAAACTATGTGGCAGCGGATCTATCGACGACTTGTCTTGGCCCCGAGGGAACGAGTATCAGCCCAAGCAGGGTCCGTATGACAAGAGGTAACTTAATATGAACGATACATCCCGACGCAATTCTTGGGAACCACTCAAATGCAATGAAATATATGCTTCTCTGATACGTCAATGGCTGCAGAGGCTGACTAACGGTTATAATAAGGACGCACACGGTAATCTAAGTCTCGGTGCTGGGCGAGTATTTCCGGTAGTAGAACACTGAGAGAGGGTTGCACGGGGCACACCATCTCCTCTCTACCGGCAGAGATGGGTACCGGCCCCCAGGTCATACGAATGAGATGCACGACTTAGATGCAAACACCCCGTGTTGATCAATCTAAGGAAAATACTTTGTTTAAAGGGAAGACCCTGGGGGTTGGGCACAATTTTTGCCACTGTAGGATGTCCATCTATTCTGTAAATGTACCCCAACGATGACGATTATCGTCGCCCCGAGACACATCTGTGTGAAAGGCTGCAGAGACATGGCGTCTAGAAGCCCTTCGGGTCGGACGCGGAGTCGTAATGGGCGGGATATGGAATAATACCGGGCCAGCTTATGAGACATCCATGGCCAATAAAAAACAGGGCGGACAATTGGCGGGCGGTTCGGGTTGAGTGTTGGGAATTTTAGCAACCTTCTACAAAGAATTATTATGAAAGATAGGTAACTATTGCAACGTATTTAGTTTGTGTTATAAAAACATCCGAAGACGAGAAAAGGAATTCCCTTTCAAGATGGGATGGGTTCACTAAGTTATATAACGTACGACCAACCGAGAGGTGCAGCTTTCAGGCGTAGGAATTTAACCACTCTCATACTTCTGCTATTGCTGTCGTTTTTCTTGGGTATGCTAGTGCTGCTCGCAAGGCAGAATCCAAGGCTAGCTAGATCGAAAGAGATCTGGATTCTCACCCATCGAATGGACTATCTTGGGATGCTTGCTTATCCATCTAGACTCTGTATTACAAGGCTGCAGGTGGACTGATGTTTTCGGCGTTTGCTATTGGACGCAACGTGCCGAAAAGATTCGTCTTCCGCAGTGGAACAGTTGAGGCAAGAGGAAGAAAGGATCAGCATCGATACTCCTGCTTCTAACCTCGCCTGACCCCTAATTGGGCACTTGGAGATACTGCTTCAAGACGTCACAGTGAGTAACGGTAAGATTCGCCAAGGGACCGCCACGACAACGATAATGCTGATTATATCCTACTTTGTGAAACCCGCCACAAGCCACAATCAACTTCTCCAATCGCCCTATTTATTAGCTGGGCATATTAAGATAAAACAGAGGTAGTATTACATTTAATACAGTCCTTGATGGGGCACATCCTTTAACGGGAAGCATCCCGGTGCGCCACATCTGCTTGTCGCGCATCTACCTACCCTACAATTGACAGTCGTTCAAGCCGTGATTTCACAGCGTCTACTAACGCTGTCTCACGCTCGATAAGTCCCTTCACTTGGTTGATCTTTGCCTTTCGGAGCTCCGATGGTATGCGCAAGTCAGTGGTTGACGCGCTCAGGTTCTCCTCTCCTCCTCGGTCAACGCGCCTAGCTTCTCTGCTTCTTCTACAAGCTCGTCTTTCAATCGCGTTACTTCTTCATACCTCTTCTTGGTCATCTTTAGCCGAGATGGTCCCGCTGTTGTTGTTGTTGTTGACCCGAATAAGGTGGCGTCCAAGACATTGACCTCGTTGACCCAAGCCTTCTCCTTATCACTCAACTCCCGGCTAGTCCCCTTACTGACCAGCTTTCGTATCTTCTCTAATCTTCGGCTGAGGGCTTCTCCCTTCTCTCTCGCGTTTTGTATTCGTCTCTCCATCGCAGCGTTGCTCGATTCTGGTTCGTCCTCGTCCTGATCCTCCCCGGTGACAGCCTCAACCCTGGCCTTTACCTCGCTCGCCTTGACAACTTGCTGCTTCAATTCTGTCTGCAGCTGGACACATCGCCGGAATACTTCGGCTGCTGCTACACCAAGCTTATAGGTTTCATCGCTAAGTATCTGATGCGCCTCTGTGAAAATTTGTAGAGTTGCCGGAGAAAGTCGGACTTCTTGATTGACTATGGTCTTCTGACGACCAGTCCTGAGCTGATTCAGTAGCTTTGGTAGCGCTGAACCCATGTCGAAGGAGTGTGATGGCTGGAAAACAGGGCGAGGCTCGTAGAACTCCAGGGGTTGTACCTCTGCATCCTTGTCAAACGAAGGCGAGGCGGACCGAATTGGGGCGAGGTCATCTTCTGGCGTATCGAATATTAAGGCGACTGGATCAAATGGTGTCGCTGATAGTAAGATATAGCCAAGGTCAGGATCGCGAATGGCGACCGAAGCTGTTAGTGGAAACTGCGTATCGCCTTGAATTGCACTCGTATATAGCCGTTCTCTGGTTGAGCTCTGTCCATTCACAAGCAGATCTATTCTAAACTCGGATCCGGCTTGCGAATCACCTTGCAGTTCGCTTTCCAGGCGGAAGACCCATGGGGATAGAGAAACATGTGTGATGCTGGAAGGATGGGTGACATAGAAAGAATACCTTGAAGTGACGTCCGAGCTGAATGTTGGCCATGCGTTCTCGGTGACTTCCAGAGAATTCAAGATATCCATACTTTGAAATGTTAGTAGTGACGGAGATCCGACCGGACGCCCCATAATCTTTGACTTATTCCGAGGGGAAGCCACTGAGCTTGGATACCGTCCAGGTCTAGACATACACGTAGCTGACCGCTGGACGAGAGTAAGCATATGATAGAGAGCGATAAGCCTTCTCCTTCGACATCTTCCATATCCAGCTCATCTTCTTCCCCCATCATTAGCTCGTCGGTGTCAAGCTTTTGCCCAATGACGAAAATGTCTGTCAACTCTGTATCTAAGTCGTCTTCACTCTCCGGACTCAGCTCAAGATCGAAAGGCCCTTGCAGGCGAGGAACCACACCAGGTCGTGTAGGACGGGTATAAATCTCCGTAGGTGGTTCTCCGGGGGGTCCCTCGATAATTCTGGGTTCTTGATTGTCAAGGTCTGACATCCAATCTAGCTGCTGCTGAGCGAGTAATTTCGCTTGTCCCGACACGTTCGGATCGTCTTCGATCGCTGCAAGATTCCCAACAATAGATATAGAGAGCGATGGGATTAATGTAGGAGGCGGGGCCCACTGCGTTGGTAGTAGGGGGCACAAGGCGTATACGTCTCCCTCTCTCATCGCAATCCAAAGGGTCATTGGTGACCAACCACCAGAGCCTCTGCCGGCGAAACATGCTGCCGCTACATCCATCTCGAATGAATCTGGGGAGAATCCCTTGTTTGTAACATCGGGCGAGGCAGCGAAGTTTTGATCTAGCGAAGTGCCATCCGCAAGTTTCTGTAAGTCAATAGTAAGGGAGGGAGAGTCAAAAGACCATCGGTCTTTCTGGGAAAGTTCCCAAACTCTTACAACGGCATCCTTTGTAACTGTTACTAATGCAGAGCCGTTAACCCCCAATGGGTGCCATAAAGTAGAGGCGATTGGTGAACGGTTCATAACATGTGTTGTTGGGCCTAGGGTCCATGACTTTGGCTTTATGGCATCAAGACCAGGCGCTGTAAGGTGGGCCGAGTCGGGTAGGAGGAGGATACGGACGGTGTGAGTGGTGACAACTGCCATGAAGTTCGCGTACGGGGAGATAATAAGCTGTTGGATGTCGGTACCAACAGAGGTCGTAATGGTCTGAAAAGATTAGCTACTTGATTGTGATATATAGAATGCGACAGTATCACTTACCCGAAAACCTTCGGCTGACCCGCTCTCTATTGATTCTCTTAGTTCATCGTCATCGAAGCTATCCGAATCTTCGCGCTTGATGCGAACGCCACCACGAGCTTTAGCTTGCTTCTCTTCCCATCGTTCTTTTAGGTAAAGTAGATCTGCCCATCTAATTTCCTTTCCAACGGCAATGAAAACTTCGGTACCACGACGAGCAATTGTTCGTCGCGGACCGTCTTTCGAGACGGTTTTGTTGATATAAGCTGAAGCATCTTGAGTTTCGCTGGCATTGGGTACGAAGAGGTCATAACCGGGTGAAGGCGCCGATAACCAGGCTGGAGTATAACTTTTGATCTTGGGCATTTTCGAGGCTGGGGCGTATGTAAGAGGTGCTAAATTCAAGCTGTCATCAGTAGAATTGCATTTCTACTTGTAATACAGGAGTATATTTTTATGAGCGGTCGTTGATTGCAGTTATTTCGGCAATGAGGGAGGAAGAAGTGCTTGATGTGGACTCTCAATGTGAATTGTAAGTTAGAATGTAGGTTTGTAGGTTGTTAGGTAGGTATGTTTGTTTGCCCTGCCAAGATGATTGCGGTAAGCTCTGGTTGAAGCTAGGATAAAAGATGTACATGGAAAGATCGAAGATCGAAGTACCCTCTAAGGATGGTTGTTATAGAATTATTGGTGGCGGGAGAACTAAGAGTACATATTTCGGTACCTTTAGTCTTTTTACCTAAGGATCATGCAGGTAGGTGGTACCTGATACGGCTCTACATAGATGTAGGTACCAACTGTAGCTAAAACCAAGCGCGATCTGACACGGTAAATACAACCTGGGAACGCGCATAGCAGCATGTTTCCGTACCTAACCAGCAAATCAGGACTGCCGTGTTAATAAAAGTGGACCTTAGTAACTTCAGCCTTCCTTATCAACGTCCCTTACATTCATTTTCATTTATTCATTTACAGCCTTCTCTTGTGCATTTGTTCATCTGTTCACACGCAGTTACACATAGCATCCTAATCTTGACATCATTTCGATACAACGACAAATATATATCTCAGAATGCCTTCCGCTGTTCGTTCGACAGTTGATAGGCTAGACCGTCCTAGCGCATATTATAACGGTCGGGTAAGCTCTCTTATCATTCATGTTCTGGCTTATAGCGAATCTGTTGCGACTGATACTTATTCAATTGGAATAGAACAAGCGAAGACGACCTGACCATGGACGAGAGAACAAAGATGGCGAAGCCGAAGCTAATGTCCCAGTGGAAGAAGCCCCTGACGACCCTCTGAGGAATGCTACAACTCTTTATGTCGGAAACCTGTAAGTTTGCTACTATGCTACCTCCTCATTCCTCCCTATGCAAATATTGACACTACTATCCAAGCTCTTTTTACACAACCGAAGAGCAAGTCTACGAACTCTTCTCAAAGTGCGGTGAGATCAAGCGACTGGTCATGGGACTAGATCGTTTCAACAAGACCCCTTGTGGCTTTTGTTTCGTTGAGTACTACACTCATCAGGACGCGCTCGACTGCATGAAGTATATAGGTGGCACGAAGCTTGACGAACGCATAATCCGAACTGATCTAGATCCTGGTTTCGAAGAAGGTCGCCAATACGGCCGAGGCAAATCCGGCGGTCAGGTGCGAGACGAGTACAGAGATGACTACGATGAGGGCAGGGGTGGCTTAGGAAGGGCAATCCAGACTGAGAGAGAACGCGAGGGGGAACGAAATAGGATACGAGATCAGCACATGGAAGATGACTACGGACGCCTCAGATAGGCTACTGATTCATTGGACTGATACCTTGATACCCCGAATAATAATAACCTGAAAGAATATACGTGGTTAACAGGTAGTCATCTGTAATTGGCAACATAATTGGCTTCTATTGTGGTGATGTGACTAGTTTCGGTTATTTCATCCCGTGCGTACCTAAATAGAAGAGTATTTCCGCCTCTTGGTTTAAGTACAATAATGTACAATATGCCGGAGTATCGTCTCCAATCTTAGCCCATTGCATTAAGACATGTCTTCTTACGGATGCTTCTCTTGGTAACTCGATAGCATGTCCAAAACGTCATAAGAGCGTGGAAATCTCTCGATTACTAGAATATGATGAATACATTTAATATCCAGGTGGGTTTACTCTTTGCGATACTCTCGTCCACTTTGGTAGCTCTGTTACATGCCGTTAGCAATCATCCTATACTTACCTGTACATATTTTTAAAGCGAAAACAGGTATCAACATACTATGAATACCCTTTCTATATCGCTTTTCTTTCCTGTCGAATATTGTGTATTTGTCTTTGGGCAGCATCTCGGCCTCAGTAGGCATCGTCTCCTTCCACGTCTCAAGAGCCTTCAGTGTTTCGCCCTTCTTCGCCAACGCATTTCCTAACGTCTCCACCACGGAATCAACACCACGAAGTCGCTTTCGTTGCCGTGCTTTCTGGAATCGGGATAGGCGCCATGGGGTTTTCCTATACAATTCGTAGGGTTAGCATGACGTTGCCAAATATGTATTTAGAATTCGAATTAGCCAGAGATTGTCGATTTCTCTTACTTACCATAATAGACCGCCACATAGCGGACTCGTCACTCTGAATGCGCCGAACATTGTGTATGATATAATTGCTCGACGATTCAGAACTCTCGCCTAGAATGCATCACAAGCGTCGGAGTAAATCGCGATTAGAAAAGTTCAATTGATTGGCGCACGGGCCACGCTAAACGGTCATACTGAATGTACCTAGGTACTGATGTATATCCCCACTACGGGTACAGACAGATAAGGCTGGGTTCAAACATTGATAAGGCATTCTACATAACTAGTAACTAGAGGTATCCATGTTGTACTTATGGAAGCTATCCGTCGCTCCCTAAGCGTCACTCCCTACGAATAACTCTTCGTTCTCGTCACAGATGATTGACAGATAACAGCCAAACATGTCATACTACTTCGCCATCGTCGGCACGCAAGACAACCCGCTGTTCGAATATGAATTCGGGACGTCGAAGCAGGGTGGTGACGGCCAGCCGCACTTCAGCGAACAGGCGCGCCATATGAACCAGTTCATCGTGCACAGCAGTCTGGATATTGTCGAGGAGGTCCAATGGGGAGGCGGTCAGATGTAAGTAATAAATTACGCACATTGGAATAGCGCGAACATTCTTATGTTTATTGGAGTCGGGCACATCGTTATATAAATACATTTGGTACTAACCACCATGTTCCCAATATCATAGGTACCTCAAGTGCGTCGATAAGTTTTTCAACAATTACGTGTCTTGCTTTATAACCGGCGGCAATGTCAAGTTTCTCTTGCTGCACCAACCAACGATGCCCGTCTCGACGACGTCCACCCGATCTTCTACGTCTATAGGTGCCAACCCGACAAGTCCCCAGACCGAAGAGGCCATCAAGAACTTCATGCTCGAAGTCTACGAGAACTGGGTTAAGGCTATCATGAGTCCCTTCTACAGGGTGAATATGGAAGTGCGCAGTCCGGTATTCAGGCAAAGAGTTGCTGCGGCCGGGAGGAAGTACCTATGATTCAGCATGGACACAAGATAATTACGGTGTCATTATATGTGGCGTCTGGAGTTTATGGCAGGTAGCAGCCTATTTCATTAGATACGACTCACACCCCGAGATTTACAATGTCAGACCAAGTATTCGCATAGTATAAGACCGAGTATGATCACAAGTATTAGCATGTTATAGTTGGTTTAAGGCAAAGCGTAATGCAATGCGAATATATTCAGCATGCCGTAGCACGATCGTAGGCTATCTGTCCCAAGATGCCATTTCTCAAAAGTCATCGCGCGACCATGAACCGTAACGTAAAACCACCAACGCCGATGTCAGAATGTGTATCATGCCAATAATCCTTAATGTAACACAAATCCCCAACTTCCATTACGCGACATACTCTGCTGTGCTGTACCGATGCCCACTAATTTGCATTGTAGAAGACTCCTATTATGTGGACACGCCAACCAAAAAGCATACAGAACATAGAATGCGCTTAACCACCGAAACCGTACAGGGTGCGGCCCTGTCGCTTCAAGGCGTAGACAACGTCCAGGGAGGTGACGGTCTTGCGCTTGGCGTGCTCGGTGTAGGTGACGGCATCACGGATGACACCCTCGAGGAAGGACTTGAGAACACCACGGGTCTCTTCGTAGATCACTGCAAAATTTGTTAGGAACCATTTCATCTGATACTTCGACGCAATAGACTTACTGGCCGAGATACGCTTGACACCACCACGACGAGCGAGACGTCGGATAGCGGGCTTAGTGATACCCTGGATGTTGTCACGAAGAATCTTGCGGTGGCGCTTGGCACCACCCTTTCCGAGACCCTTGCCGCCCTTGCCGCCTGTGATCATGTTAATATTAGATTCATGGCATTAAAAGAATTGCATTAATTGAAACCAAGTCGCGTTAGGGTAGAGTATAGTTAAGACGCGTCCGAAGGCGATACCGACACCTTCGGCCCCGCCAACCATCAGTTCCCTTAAGTACCACTTGGCGACGCGATATCAAGGTTGGAATTAAAAAGGCAATGCACTTACGTCCAGTCATCTTGAATAAGGTTTAGATGTGTTTTGGTGATGTTTTATTGATGGAAAGGGTATGAATGTGGATGATATTGATGGCAAATCGCGAAGAGATAGATACGTTTGTTGATGGATAAATCAGGAAAGGGGAAAAAAGAATTACAAGAAGCGGGAGAGAGGAGGTAGGCTTTTATGTGGATGAAGGAGGGGTGTTACTGATTTGAATTGCGGGAAGTAACTAGTCTAATTTGGGGCATGCGGCATCAGCCTGGGGGAACTTAAAAAATAAAAATAAAAAATGCGACTTGTTGCGTCTGATTATTTCTCTTGTTTGGGGTCCTTGAAAATGGGTTATTCTGCGCTGCTTTGGCGCTTGGTTGTCAATTTCCCTTTTAGGCCGAATTTCTCTGATTTAATGGACCCTTGCATTTGGACCGTGCGCTGTTCTTCCCGAACGGCACGCAAGTGGGGGCATACGGCTCAAGGCATCCACGATATGCACGTGATTTACTACATGTTAGACCTCCGATAAAGAAGACAATTAAAGACATCAACCACGTAAAGTGGATTTAACATTCTTCATATCAATACTCATATCGTAACATACCAATCATACTTTTAATCCACAGATCTTAAGACCTATCACTATTAAATCAGTTGGTATATATCTGCCAGGGAAGAACTGAAGATTCAAGGTTTTGGATTGCACGCCCTACGCAAATAACCCCTGACACATTTAACTGATTCCGTTCGTAAAGTCTTTCGTATCATTGAGGAAGTAGGATGAGCATCTAATTACTCGCCCCGTACGCATTACTATACACCTTTTTTAATCGCCATGCAAGCCCTTTACTACCTATACACAAGACCACCGTAGTTTCCTGTTAATGGTGGACGTGAAGCTCCACTGAAAATTCCCCAAACGCCGATGCATATGCCTCGCCAGACCTCGTAATGTCAAATACCCATAAGGCTAACACGTATAAAGCCGTATCGTATCCGATGTCGAATCCTCCCAAAGACGTTCGACACAATGCCTGGGAAATACTCGACGCTAACCGAACCTCCCCCTATGCCGCTGTAATGGCATGAAAAGAAATCCCGCTTAATAAACACAAATGCTTCTGCCGTGCCCTATCATCATGCCATCATAGAATCGTCAAAGCTGTCGTCATCTTCAAGGCTCTCGATGGCTTCTTTGATTTGTTGGCTTGCCTAATTACCATTTAGTTAGAAAATCTAGCTTATGCAATGAGAGGGTCAAACAAACCTTGGGGTCTAAATTAAGAGCAATCGTAAAATGCCGCACGGCTGCGCCCTTGTCATTCAAGGTCTTATATAATTTACCAAGGAGGAAATGCACGGTAGCCTCGTCAGGAGCAAGTGTCTTCAGAATATCAAGTTCCTTATGGGCTTCGTCGAGTTGGTTGAGAGCCAATAAAGCCCTAGCTTTCTTGTATCGAGTTTGTGCGGCATGTGGAGCAAGCTCGGTAGCCTTGGTAAAAAATTGGAGAGCCTTGACGATCTGTCGCTGTTTTTCCAGGACGTTGCCGATGCAGCATATTAAGACAGCATTGGTAGGGTTTATGACGGATGCTGAGTGGAAATGTATATAAGCCTTGTCGTAGTTGCCGAGTTTTTCATAAACTCTACCAATACCATAATACGCGTTGTAATGCCGACGGTCGGCTGATATTGCTTGGCGATAAGCTGTGAGCGCCTTCTCATATTCTTCATTCGAAACGTGCTCATGACCTTGCAAAGTAAATGCGTAAGCAAACTTGGGGTTTAGTTGGGTGGCTCGCTTAAAACATCTTAATGCCTGTTCATGGTCTCGAGCGAGTGACCAAGCGTTGCCAAGCGCACACCAAGCCTGAGGGGAATGCCATGACAAATCGACAAGCTCATGGGCAAGGAATGATAGGTCAGTCTCTCTCTTGAGGAACCATAAAATGGTCGAGTAAACTTCCATATCTTCAAGACGAGTGGGAGCTAGTATCCGTAATCTCCTATAAAACTTCTCTGCCTCCGCGTATGCTGCTTGCTCGTAGTACGCCCTCCCGATTTGTGAAAGCACCCACGGCGTCTCTTGATGCGTTCGCGGTAGCGAGGTATAAAAGGCTAAAGCTTCGGCACACCGATACCGTGATAGTGCTAAATAGCCAGAGCCGAATTTCTTCAATAGCTCCAGTAAAAATTTCAACGTCTCTTCAACCTTAATGGATTCTGGTTCTGCAGATTTCGTAACAGGGGGAGGATAATGGGGTTCTTTAATCCGCGGCATCTCGGCCTGATCTACATCCATGCCATTCTCTTCCAACGGTTTCCTATTACCACTAATAGCTCTGCCGACATTGGAACCGCTCGAGTTGGGGCGTACGATTCTTGATATAGGGGGCCTAGCCTTCTTCAATTCTCGTGTTGGGCCAACAGTGGACGCAGAGTTAGCCTTCGCATTAGCACCCCCGAACGGATTTAATCTTGCACTCCGTCTTTGGGGGGCACCAGGTTCATCCGGCCGTTGCCTTGGTTGCACAAGGTGGCCAGATACAGTCCTCTTTCTCTCCACTCCAGACGCAGTAGAGGCAGTCGGCCTGAGGAGAGCGGGATTGTGTTCCGGAGGAAAATCTTCTTGAGATCTATCATGTAGTTTTTGGGTTCTTTTGGCACCTATTCGATACCCTATCTTCGAGGGCATATCCATCTGATTGGGCTCGATAGGCTGTGCATTCCTCGTTTTCCTAGCAGGGGCTTGAGGAGGTTCTGGTGGATGATTAATCCGAGGAATATTCGAGTCCGTGTGGTTTGTTGTCGGCGTCTCCACGCTTTCAAAGCCGGTTTCGGCGGCAGCAGCAGCCATCCTAGAACGAGACGCGTTGATTTTAGACACAAAATCATTCTCTCCGGAGAGAAAGTTAGCCCCAAGGAGCATCTCATTTCCAGCTGTTGACCTTTGTGAGTCAAAGGGATCTGCCATAGTATCGTAAACTGCAGAACGGGATACTGCCTTCTTAGGTTGGATCTCCGCAGGATTGGGTGCGATGCTATCCTTCTGCTCCGAGAGGATCCCATTCAGCTGAGCCGTGCTCGAGCTATCTATTAACATGTCGTTCAGCTTGAAAATATTCGCTGTCCTAACATCGGCGCCCATATCGCATAGAGCCGTAAATGCATCCCACATAAACGGATTTAACTTGAGCGCCTCTTCAAAATGAATTATTGCCTTATTTTTATCATCATAGGCTCGGTAAAGCCTACCAAGCAAGCAAGCAATGCTTGCTGAGTCCGGATATTGCGCTCTATTCGTTGCGTTGTGCCTGCCCAGACTCGATTTCCGAGGCCATGAACTTCTTGACTTCTCCAATGCCGTGATCCCATCTTTATATTGTCCAAGCACGAGACAACATTGTGCAAATATGTATGAACAGGAAACATTGCTTCCACGATATCCGACGGCTTTGCTGATTTCGTAAGCTGAGTGGTAGTCACCAAGTCGAAAATGGCAAAGTGCAAGGAGATACGGGGATTCGCTCGAGCGAGGATCGTGGGCAGCCAATCTTTCAGAGAAGAATAGTGCACTTTCATAGGACATGTTATCGAGGTGATAGTAAACAATTTGTTTCAACTGGCCCGTGACGGCCGAGTTCGTAGGCGCCATCTTGGGGCGAGTGTGGTGCGATCGATAATATTCGGATAGCTGACCCTATTCACGAATGGCCATATGGTCGTGTTGGGACGATGCAGCGCTATAGTCGAATGCAGACGGACGGATGTAGGGAGTCAAAGCAAGAAGCGGTAGACCAGATTAGGGAGTATTCGACTGGAGAATAGCTGAGTTGTGTGCTTCCAAAGCCAATAGCCTTGACAATGATTAGTGTTAAGAATGAATTAATTCAGAAATATCCGAAGTGTAAGAATCGTTACTAGAGACCCGAAACTACCCGTCAGATGCGAAGAAATGGAAGTAGGTTTCGATTTGATCCTGGTTTTTCTTAGCAGGCATCTCTAATCACTGGTTAATTTGGGACTGGGAGCGTGAAGATAGACTGGTTAGAATCTCCCATCAACACGCCGTCACGAGAACGGGAACGGCGAATGTTAAAAAGGTGGCGAGACGACGATATTGACCGGTAGGCTACCCAGCTCCTAGCCCAACAGCAATATACCCCGACAATACCATTCAATGGTATTGAAATTTGTTTATTTTTCCGTAGTATTGTAGTGGGATGAAGAAATCATCAGGTAGCGTTTTCCGCCTTGTCGCAGTCCAAGCTTTCCTCGCGATTTGGGATTTGGCATGTTATGGTGGATAGACCGCTGTCAGGGGGCTAATTGGCTTGATTGGTTAGATTGATCGTATGCAACCGGACAATACCTGCCAGAGCAACCACAAGGCGCTAAAATAAAAGGCGTAAACAGCTGCAGGCTGCAGCTCCAACCCCCCCACCTGCCTCTCTTTAACCTTTAACTTTTCACTGTATCCAGTTGTTGGAGAGCCGCCATGCCATTTCCAGCCTCGTTGATAAAGCCACATCATTTTTCTGAATTTAACTGCTGACCTCTTGGCATTCGGTTTCGTCACTCACTAAGTACATGTGAGTTTCATTCCTCAACACCCAACATCAAACACTAGGTTGATTCCATTTAACTACACATAATTCACTACCTACCTATACATTTACCTTCAATTACCCAAGGCTTGGCATGACACTATAACTATCTAAGTTATACTTCTTAACTCTGTCTCCCTTCATCCACCGGATCTCGCAATGGCACAGAAAGCACGCAAAGATACAGCAAAGGCCAACGCAGCAGCCCTGACAAACCTTCATACCGGTACTCTTATCATTAATACGCTTTTTGTCTTATTCAACTTCATATTCAAAAAGCGATCTATACTATTATATGTTATACTCTCGATTCCCAGTTTCATATGCGAGTACTTTTTAGAATCATCAGGACGGCCCAGATACGATCCCTCAACCAAGGCACTTCAGAGAGCTGGCGAGGATTTATCTGCACCTGGACTTACCGAGTATATGTTTGACGTTATCTGGGTGACATGGGCATCCGTCGTGCTCGTCATACTCTTCGGTAACTGGGGGTGGCTCCTCTGGACTGTTGTACCTGCTTACGGGGCCTTCAAGGGCTATGGTCTACTTGGTGCAGCTCGCGGAATGGCCGGCATGCAAGGACAACAGCCGGGTAACGCCGCACCAGTGGCAGGCAACAGGAAGCAAAGGCGTGCAGCTTAAGCCAGGATCATACATCTATCACCCAGCATTGCATCATTAGGAATCCTTTCATGTTTTTCAAGCTATAGACTTGAATCAATGTGACTAATCATCTAGTTCAACAGCCTATGACAATCTAGTTCCTCAGTCCAGTGATCCAGAGTGTCTTTATCAACGTCTCTGACGATGATATGAATATCTGTAGTATCTAAGTCAGCGCTACTCAAAACAAGACGTTGATTGCCATTTTCATTCCAGAGGTTTTGACCTGAAACTTGGTGATATCTAATAATCGAAGTTATACATACGTTCTAGTGCCCTCACGCTTTGCAACGCAACCCAGTTCTTGAACCACAAGACTTTCTCGTCCCCTCCTGGGCCTAGCTTATCCACAAAGAACCTTTTGACGAAACTCTCAACGATGCTGCGGCTTTCAGGGGTCATATCTCCGTTTTCAGGGTCCGTCGGGATTGTTGTTCTTGACCAGACAACTATATGTGTCAAATTTGGCGTCATGCCATAGGGCCAGTCGTTGATTAGGACTCTATAGTCAGACGGATCATCAAATGGTTTCGTTGATGCTGGTTTGAAAGGAGGAGAGCCCCAAGTTTTTGGTAGCCGATTCTTCATGAGATAATTGGTCATTGATCCGTATTCAGCCTTGATCTCGGCAGTCCATTTCATATATAGTCGCAAGTCAGACGGTTTTCGCTTGAGAACGGAAAGATTATTCTCCTCTAACCACTAGTTTGAGCCAACTGCTGTGAAGATATAAATGGGCAGCAAGTAATATCCTACCTATAATCTTCTTCATATCTTCCCAATCGTGATATTGGTACTCTTCGTCGGTCAGAGATAAGATCCATTTATCAACATCTGTTAAAGGGAATGGCGCATCTTCAGGGGCAACTTTAATCGGAACATCACTCATGTTGGGCCTTAATTTTGGAGTAGTAATTTGATAACGAATCGTAAATTTCAATGCATTTAAGTCTCGGTGAGAGCTAGTAATAGAGACAAAGAACTCGAGCCCTCCTATTGAAACGATAGAGTTAGAAAGCAGCAAAAGAAAGAGTGTTAGGTGTCCTGTTGCCTAAGTAATGAGTGTTACTTACACGAAGCTTGAGAATAAGCAATGTTACATAAAATATTGACCTGGGTGCATCTGCCACACATGCATGTCCCTACATAGGTAAGTAGTATAGGAATCGTACTAGCCATAGAGTTTTGACCATATAGAAGCCACACTGTCAAAGAGTTGACAGATACGTAGAGTTGTACCGTCTACCGTACTACCGATTCCCATGCAGCTGTATAACACCGTTACATGCATTATGCGGGGATATATATTTTCATACACGGTTGTGTGACTAACAGACGCACGCATAATTGACAGAAAACCCTAGTCCCGAGCGGCCGGTCCAGTCCGCTCTAATGCCGGGGTAGTAAACTGCAGTAAACTCAACAAATTGTTGGGATGTGGTGCCACTAATTAGCGGTTCCCCCGAATTTAGGAGATAAAAAAAAGGTAGATCAAGCTGTGTCAATTCCGACAACACCGATATAAGCTACAGCTCAGCAGAATTTACCTTCGTCCTCCCCCCTCTCTCTTACGAGGGCAGGTTTATTTCAGTTGCTAGCAAGCAATAATTTCTTTTATTAGCGTAGCTCCCGCTGTAATTTTTATCCCAAATCAAAAAGCGGCGACTGAAATTCACAATGGCGGCAGTTCCCTTGTCTTCCAAGGCATACATCGATGGGATATATATCCCCGCCGGTTTACTGGTGATCGGAACGTTCATTGTTAAGAGGGAATGGACACCTGCTGCGGCCCTCATTGCAATTGCTCTAGGATTCCTCAAGCATTACCGCTCACGTACGTATATTCCGAAGTATCCTCTCGTCAACGTCGAACTAACTTTACTTTACAGTACCCAAGAAGATCTTAAAGCCAGATGTTTTCCAGGAATTCGAATTAAAGGAAAAGACAATTATTTCCCACAATGTTGCCATGTTTGTCTCATTCTCCATAATAGCTAATTTTTCTTAATTGACCTTTTCTTTTCCAGCTACCGGTTCTCATTGCCTGCTCCGACTTCCATCCTCGGTCTTCCAATCGGCCAGCACATCTCAATTGGTGCCGTCCTCCCCCAACCCGATGGCTCTACTAAGGAGGTTGTGCGATCGTACACACCCATCTCCGGTGATCACCAACCCGGCTACTTTGACCTCCTAATCAAGTCGTATCCCACTGGCAATATCTCGAGGCATATGGCATCTCTTGCCGTAGGTCAGACGATTCGTGTAAGGGGACCGAAGGGTGCTTTCGTCTATACTCCCAACATGGTCCGCCACTTCGGAATGGTTGCCGGTGGTACCGGTATTACTCCCATGCTCCAAGTTGTCAGGGCCATTATCCGAGGGCGACCCACAGGCGACCGAACTCAAGTGGACTTGATCTTTGCCAACGTCACCGAACAAGATATTCTCCTAAAGGAAGATCTCGATGCTCTAGCGAAGGAAGACTCTGGCTTCAGGGTCCACTACGTCCTCGACAAGCCTCCTGAGGGATGGACCGGCGGCGTGGGATTCGTCACTGCTGACATGGTTACTGTAAGTTCTTTTCTTAGGCACTAAACAAGTCACAGGTTAAGGCTGACTTTTTCTTTCTTTTTAGAAATGGCTACCAAAGGCCGCTCCCGATGTCAAGATATTGCTCTGCGGTCCGCCGCCCATGGTTGGTGGTCTAAAGAAGGCAGCAGAGAGTCTTGGTTTCCAGAAGGCTCGTCCCGTCAGCAAGCTGGAAGACCAGGTGTTTGCCTTTTAGAGCACTAGACGTAGTCCCCATCTTCCGCTAACGATAAGTCGTTCGGCAATCTGCGTAGCTCATTCGGCTTTCAGTTGCCTGAAAAGCTCCCGTGCCATTAAAACGAAAGAAGTGACTTCGTCTCGTTTGGTTCATAATACCAATTTAAATAAATGAATCTACGGCAAATAACCTGCTTGCAAAGCTAATGGGAACTTTTCGTATAGGTAGTTCATAGTCAGGTTGCAAGATGTTGTTCCGACATCATCGTGTAATTTGCTATACTGAATTCCAGCCATTGGGGTGCTTCGAGAATAAATTTATTGCTACCTGTGTTCCTGCTTGATGTTTTGAACGGTACCACGTGTGTAACGATACTTTATATATACCTTAAGACGTGAATTATTCAATATCGATTTGCGGTTATACAATTTGAAGACTCTTACAACGCAATAAGGGTTGTATAAGTCCATTTATGATATAGCATTGGCCCAGCCCTTACTTAATCCATCCTATCTTTGGAATGTTCAAATGCACAGACCGGAATGGTAATTTCCAAAGTCTTTCGGGCTGACCGTTTACACGTGAAGTGTGCCCATCCGATGATTCGGAACCCAAACTGGTAAGCACGGGATTACAATTCGGTGAGAGGATCCTTTGCGCATAGTCCCCACCAACTATCCCGGAAGGGTATCCGGAACATTTGATCGTGTGTTCCTCGAAGTAAGCAGTTTATTTATCGAACTACTGGGGATTTATGACGTGTTAAAGCGTGACGATGACGGGGTCAGCGGTGAGGATAAGAGGTCTGAGGTTAGTCTGGACCAAGTGCTCATAGGTGATGAGCAAACAAGTTGGAGTTTAAATGGCAAATACATCAAATCACTCGTAGACATATATCATAAGTGGTCACGCTGTTTAAATCCTCTCCAACCCGGTATGCATCGTGGAGATATTTAGTAGGGTTGATACGCTGGCAGATCAACTTTGCCTAAACTTGTATGGTTATTATGCACGAGTATAGAAAATCGTGGCCTGTATTTTCTCCTCTCATTGGCTTCTCAGTACGGATCCGTACTGGCCCTTATTGGATATATAGTGTCCATCGTGGAGAGACGCAACTATATAGTCAAATTACGGCGTCTCCAGCAGTTATAATAGATTTCGCACTTATAAGACCCTTTCTTGAATCGTTTGCGCTAATTCGGTTGGAGGAGCGTATCGACACGCCTAAGTGCGTTCTCATATGTTTTATACATAGTGACTAGTAGTCAAAGACAATAGATCTAGATTGCGGACGTAGTAAAATATACCAAAAATATACCAAAAATATCTGTGATGTATTAATGGAGAAATGATTTCGTATCCTAGAAAAGTCTGGGAGAACATCTTATCAATAAGGACGATCTTAAGATCGGTCGAATGTCAAATGCTGAAGTCATTGCTCTTAGTTGATTGGTGCCTTGCTACACCCTGGACCTAATCCGGGAACCGGAGCTGCATGTGACGACTGGGGGTTTTGATAACTCGAAAGAAGTTAGGATGCACGTGTACCTAATAGTACCTCAATAAGGAAAGCCGGACAGGGCTTACAACGCTGCACAACTCCGCGTTGACTCAATTTGCTTATTTATTAGTGATACCTTAAATATGTTTAAGAGTCGTGAATGTCTGTTGTAACTTATTCAGTTCTTTTATACGTATATGTCCAGGTGTCAATCATTGATCCATACGTATTCCCGAGCCAACACCGTTAAAGAGGTACATACACGTATTCCCTTTTATATAAGTACCTGAGTACATGTACCTTTCTCGGCAAACTTAAAAATGATGTTATCATTATCGACGCCCTTCTGACTGGACCGTACCTTTGTATTGCCTTAGGTATTGCCCACAGGTACCTACCTTAAGGTATGCACAGAATCTTCCAGGCCTAGAATTCCCATAAACCAAATTGGCAATCTCGCCAGTTCAGCAAGGACAAATCGACCAGGCCTTTCCAAGTTGTCGGAGACCAATCCTACCAATTCTCCCATGGCTCTTGGCTCCCACACCTACCATTTCTCCACACCATTTTTAACACTTCGGTAACTTCTTTCCAGCAAATCATTTTACTACAGTCACATCTCGAAAGAGTGCGGCTCCAAGCCACTTCATAACGAGGCTTATCTACATAAACCTCAACGAAAACGATAACCTTTGTGTTAAATCGAAGGTTCTTACAGATCTGGTATTTGTATATATTATCTACCAGCAACTCAACCCTTCGAATTGCACAGCTGGTACTGGCTCTGTGTATAATTCAATTCGTTATTGCAGAGAATTGCGGACAGAGTATATCTCCGCACCAACGGAAAAGGCGGGAAAAAAAAACGAATCACGTCGCATCTAGTTCACGCTCCTCCCCCGACCAAGAAAGCTTTCTGTTGTGCTGTATGTTAAACAGCACCGACAATGCTTATTCTTTGTATTTTGACTATTTTCGATTGATCATTTTGCGGTGTGCGGCGCAGTCGGCATAATGGACGACACCACGAATCTCGTATCGGATCTTCTCCAAAAGCTCGCCGAGCTCGATAATAAGGTCAATGAATATCGCCAAGACATGGCACAAGAATTCCGTCGGTATTCGCATCAACGATTACAAGACGTGCCGGGACATGTGTCCGCTAAAGTCGAAAGGTTGATCGTCGAGCAATTCCAAAACTATCCAGCTTTGAGTCCTGCTTTGGATCACAATATTAGCCCGCAATCGCAATTCAACACCAATGCCGCCGATCTGGATGAAAAGCCAAGGTCGGCTAGATTATTATCGCCGCCACCCGCTTCCCCTCATAGCCCTGGGACTCCCATAGAAGACGGTGCCCGCAGCCCGCATGAGCGAGAGCGCGAGTTCCACGGTCTGTTTACACCGAGCTTTCTTCCCTTGCTTGATGCTGTACAGAGACATACTCCAACGTCACCTGTCTTACCTACCCGATTACCTGACGTTAAGGAATCTGACGATAACCAAAAAACCCTTCTTGCACCGATAGGCAATGACGTATTATTACGGCCAGATCCTGTTCGGCGCTATACTTCAGATACCGTCTCTTCGGGCACTTCAGATGATAGTTTGACGCGACCAAGAAGCGCCCTCCGTCGTTCATCTAGTTCCTCGATTAAGACCCAAAGTCCAAGGCGAGTACGATTTGACGTAGAAGGCGAAGAAGTCCTTCCCACTTCCTCGCCTCCAACCTCGCCTCGAGCAACGGACTTTCCGTCGTCTCCATTAGGCAACCCCACTAGCCTATTAGATGACTCATACAACGCGATTGTCATCGGCGAAGAAGCCGATCTGCTAGGTAGCTCTCCGCCAATGCCAAAGAAGATTACCTCCACTGAGCGCCTCAAGGCCCTGGCTAGGAGCTCCACTGAGGATACTTCGAAATGGGAAGTTGTTGGTAGCCTAGAGGCCATTGACGATGATGAGGAAGATGAATTAGTCATGGCTGGTCTAAATGGACGAAAAGAGAATGGTGTACATCGAAGTACAACTGATCACACGAGTCCTGATACTACGGCACACCGTATAAATGACGCGCGCCTCCCAACTCAACTTGGCGCGCCTTTACCGGTAGTGGAGGAAATTAATGAAGACAGTGTTGCCGACGAGGCCGACGATATAGATGATGTTCTCATGATGCCGCCGTTGAGCTCCTTTAAGAATAAAAAGCACTTTTCACCGCCACTTGAAACAATCCCCGAACCGAAATCAAGCGTTTCTGCCCCGAAACTGTCGGACCAGAAACCTAATGGCAAACAAGCGGAACCGCCTAATCACGTCGAGGAGCCGGTGCTTGAGGAAGAAGACATGTTTGAATTTGATAACAGTCATGAGGTCAAGCCGGTTACAAAATACATCGACGAAGAGGATGACGAGGAAGATGATGCCGATGTGACTCCTATAGCTGAGAATCCAGTCTTGTATTCTACGTCTCCTGCAGTTCCCGTCGCGAAACCTGCTGCGCCGGCCCCTACTCCGTCGTCTCCTCGTCATGTAGCCGCATCGGCAGGATCATATCGGGGGAAGCCATTTTCAATTGACGTTGTTCGCGACCCAGAACTACATAAGAAGGCCGCTGAGATGGGCGACTTCTATACTTTTGTTGGCAGTGTCGACGGGCGAAGCGGGGTTGACGAAACGAGCAGTTATAGGCCTGAATTGACTTACTTTAATGGTACACCGAGAAGTCTTAGCGAGCGCTTGATGAAGGAGGACTTGGATGAAGAGCGTCGAAATACGAATACAAACGATACCAACTAAGCTCATGCTTAGATCCACTCTTGAACATGTTATTGTGTCAGAATATATATGGAGGGATCTGCGGACGAAACTAAGGCTACCACAACGCCGGTGTTATATCCACACTTGTTTTTATAATTTCTAGCTGCGTCGTACGCCCATTTGTTTGGCATTCGGGCCTACAAGAGGCGAATCTGCATGCATATTGGCGTTTTAAGGGTGGTTTCATTTCACATCGATCTCAGTCACGACGCGATAAAACAATTACGGAATATTCCAATCCGCGCATATCAGAGTTGGTGGCAATTTACCACCTTCTGCTATATAAGGGGTGTGGGGCATGGAAGGCGAGTTAGCTGCGAGGACGGGTTGCATTTGGACCGGGCATACGGCAAGGTTCTGTTTCTTGCTTTGCATCCGGAAATCTGGACAGGTCAGGTCGCAGGAGTTGTTGGTTTTTGAGAAGCCAGCGGTTTTGTCCGCGAGTTAACAAGCTTGATAATGGTCGGTTACATCGATCCATATATGCAGGCTCGAGACTGGAACGCCTTGGTATGAGATAGCCTCTTAGGCGTGGTAGTATTTTGGCCGCAGGCTCATTCATACTCCTCATAAGTGAGAGGCCATACTCCCGAAAGTACCGATAGTTAATACCTACATAGGTACCTAGTTGACTAGAGCAATGTCAATATTAGTTGGCTATCAACAATATTACTCGTAAGCAACGTCGGTAGCATAAAGGGTGAGGCTGAGTTATTTCTGGAACAGAGGCTATTCCATATTCCTACATTACGCGGATGGCCTTTTGTAATGTGGTATAGTAAGAGTGTAGGTTGGCAGGATGCAGGTCTGTAGGTAGTATGTAGGTACCTAATATATATTTCGGTAGATATCCTAAGCAGGTGCATGTACATACCTATGTATTTCTGCAACGGTAAATGCGGAAGATGTAGATGTACTATGTACATGGCATGGATGTATCTACACAGGCCTTTAATAGTCGGGCAATGCCACCTAATGCTGATGATGCACCTAGTTGTAGGTATGCGATAGAGATAGGTAGGTAGATTAGGCACCGAAGGTTAAGTAGTATATACTTTACATGTACGTGAGCTTCGGGTACCTATCTACATACATCTACATGTATACCCTACCTAGGTACACATGTCAGTTTGCTCTTAGGTACATGTAGTCTTGGCATTGTACATTGAGTCTCCACCGATCCCAGATATGTAAAGCTTGTACCTTATCGCTCTTAGATTCGATTTGATTCAAAAAAGCTAAAACCGTAGGGCGGGTTTTAGACAATTGGGACGTCCTTAATATAGCCGATCAAGGTGCCGGTTCTTGTTTCTAGAAGCAATCAGATATCATGTCACACATAAGCCTACTTTTTTAACATGCCCAGCATGCCAGCAAGCCTATCTAAGACAGGCACAACCAGGCACAAGCCGACACCAAGCATTAACTTTGAACCAATAATAATAAAGGAAAAGAGGGAAATTTGGACGAGGCGTTTCGCACCGAATTGGTTCACCGCGGGCGGTGCCGCTAAACCGCTTTCCGCTACCGAGGGGCGCTCATCTTAACACATTGGGACAACCCTCATCCTTCAGTTCAATGTTCAGCCCGCTGTCTCGTTACCCGTTGCCGTTGTTCGTTGCCCGTTGCCCGTTGTTCCCGATCTCCATTCTCAAGGCGTCCCTTTCCTAAACCATTCAGCCATTCCAGCCATTCCACCCCCCCCTAGTTGCTGTCGGTAGAAAGTCTTTAGTTCCCTAATAGCTCGAGTGAGCCCGGAATATCCCCTCCTCTTATGTGTTACTTTCCTTTTTGCTCAAGTGTGTAATTGATTGGATTTCGGCTTGTCCAAGCTTATCCATTACAATACATTCAGCCAGCCTTAAGCCATTCTCACTCTCACCCATCATGAGGTGCGGTAGAGTCATGTAAAGACACAAACCCTACGATATTCAGTTCTTTCTTAGCGTTTGCTATCTCGCCTCGCCCTCCCTCCTATCCTTCCCTCCCGTCGCGATTTTGTCTGGTTGATCTGCACAAGCGTATGCGATCATGGGTGATAGTCGGCCGTTCGTTACGATAAGTGAATGGCAGCCCACGGCCACGGGGGACGGGCATAGTTTCAGCAGTGGAGATTCTGCCGTACGTCGAGATAAAAAGACAGCCAGGCCTCAAGCTCGATCTCGTCTAATTGCATCTTCTCAGTATGGTTCTAGCATTGAGGATGAAAGGACGCCAGCAGCCACGCACGACATCAGTCGGGTGAGCTACCACGTCAAGCATCTACCCGAATTCGCCAAGACACTCGAGGATGTGCGTTCTAACATTTCCCTCTATTTAGTCTTTTAACTATTTATTATCGTAGTACTAACAGCCCTTACTTTGATAGTCGGCTACACGGGCTTTCCCCAACCGGGGAGGCTCACAAAGGTACAAGAAAGTACGAGTGCTTCTTCTTCACTGGACATGCGACGACTTGTTCGTTCTGAAAGAGCTCGACGATTTGGATGCCTGCCTAAAAGAGGAGTACGGATTTCAAACCGAAACCTTTTCGATACCATCCGACAATGCACACCTCGAGCTGATGTTGAAAGTTGGTGCCATGATAAAGGAACACGAATCAAGTGATACGCTGTTCATCATCTATTATGGCGGCCACGCGAGGATTGACGAGTCAAGGCAAAGTACATGGTGCGGGTGCGTTCCCAAGCTACTGCTCTTGTACTCCTATTTGATATGCTAATCGTCAAGCTAGAACCCGAAATTCAGATTCTCCATGGCTACAGTAAGCCTATATCATGCTAAGCCCTGTATGGATCGCATGTGTGTGGTAGCTCTAACCTACGTGTAGATGGTCCGCGATTCAAACATTATTGGAACGATCTCTGTCGGATGTTCTTATACTCCTGGACTGTTGTGCAGGGGCTGCAAGTGCTACGTTCCCTAATGGTAATAGCATTACGGAAACGATATCAGCGTCAAGTTGGGATGCTATTGCTCCCGACCCAGGGAGATACTCATTTACCAACACTCTAATTGAGGTACTTCAGGATTGGAAACGAAGGACCTTTTCCGCCGCGATGCTCCACGCCGAGGTTCTTGCACGTCTCAAACATCCGAGGCCCGAGATGTTGAATGGCAAGCACTTCGAGGCTCGTGCTACACCGGTGCATTTTATGATGACCGCCAATCATAAAGCACCGAGTATCGAGATAGCTCAGATGATGTCGCCAGACGCAAGGCCACCTTCCCCTCCTCAAGAGCCGGGGTTTGAAGCAACTTCTCCCAACGGGCGATCAGCCGGCCCACAAGATATCGTCGGATCGGAGCCAAACGAAGATGTACCGCATGTCATGATCTCTCTCGCCCTTGAGGAAGATCAGCGGCTCAACATCAATGACTGGGAACATTGGCTTTCGAACATTCCAGCACTGGCCAAATACGTTAAGGTCCAAGGAGTATTCAAGAGCCATTCGACGCTACTACTTTTGTCGATGCCCGTAATGGTCTGGGATCTACTCCCGGACAACCATGCCTGCAACTTCGTGGCCTTCATTCGGTCTAACAACTTAGCTGCTAGCAACCATAGTGAGCCAAGACCGTTGGAGGAAGAAATAACAATGAACGCCGATAATGATGCAGATTTAAGGTCAATTTATTCAGGGACTACAGCGTATACCTCTAGGCCGTTGGAGTCCGGTAGGCTATCAATAATGTCAGCCCTTTCAAGTGAGCGAACGTCGATGGATCCGATGTATAGAAGAGCCGATGGACCGATGGCCGATACTACTTCCCGAGGCTACCCCATGAGCGCAATCTCTAAGGGTCACCGGATGTCTAGCGGGGGATGGCAATCGAGGCAACGTACTATTCCAGGTGCTTCACTACACAAGAGCATGTCTTATAATAATATAGCACAACACCTGGCCATAAATAAGCCTCGGAACATGCACAGACCATCGCTAGCATCCGTAGCTAGCCAACCTGAACTCCCACTACACGCTCAGACACGGCTAGAGGAATATTTCCAGGGCAACCCATTACCGACTATTGCTGTCAGGGAATTCCTCGCATCGACCCTTGGCGTAGAGACTGCGGATATTGACGTAAGTACTTCCTAATGATCTTACATTGGATTTGGGCTTACATAGTTCAGGCTTGGTTCGAAAACCGACGAGAGCAACAAGATATTGAGAATCGATTACAGAGCTTAAAATTAGACGACCAAAGTAGGGATCCTCCCAACCATGGGGCCCAGATGATTCTTCCTGGACACCTTAACAAGTTGCTGGAAATATTCCCAGAGGATCAGATTGTGATAATTGACCTCCGCTCGCCAGCTGAGTATGCGCAGTCTCACATCCATGGCGCAATCAACTTCAGGGCACCCGCTTCCTTTGTAACACGAGCCACTATGGAAATGATCGAAAAGGCACTTCCGGATGAGAAAAGCCGCGACTCATTCAACAATTGGTACGCAAGCAAATGCGTTGTATTTTATGATAAGGTAGTCGAATATCCTTGGGAGACACCCGTTGCAGACGCGCTCTTCCAGAAACTTAAGAGCAAAGGTTGGACTGGTCAATGTTTCGTGCTTAAAGGCCACTTCCGGGAGTTCTCACAATCATTTGACAAGTATATCGTGGGTAAGAATACCAAAAGCAGTGCCAAGGAGTATCTTGCTAGCCTACAAGAATCCTCATGTGAAAAAAGGGTAAGTCCAAATACAGGTCGCTCCAGTAGATACTATACTTACAATATTATTATAGAAGGATAGCCATCAGCGATACGATGACTGGCTCAAGCTTCTTGAGGGTGAAGACAGGGTACAAACGACTGACCTCGTGCCAGCGGTCAAGAGTGAACGTGTCGAGGCTACGACGAAGCACCAAAGGGAAATTGAAGATGAATTTGAAAAAAGGGAGCCGGACCTATACAGAGAGGCAGCAGACCGAGAACCAGATGGCAATTGGGTCGTCAAAGGGCCTATGGTAGCTCACTTGGAACGTGGGATTGCTAAGATGCAAGAAGCTGGAAAGGGCGTTGGTATGGGAAAGTCCGCTCCAGATTCTTCTGACTACAAGCGAGCCGCGGATAAGCTCTCTATGTCGGAGTATGACTTGCTCGAATCTGAAGATGAGCACCTGAGCCACGATGCGATGCCGAAAAAGGGGTCAGGGTCCGCCCTTCCTAAGTCGACATCCGATACCACCGTTCCTGAGAGGAAAGGGCGATCAACATTAGGCGGTGGGCGTGGATTTCTAAACAAGATAATGCGAAGCGCTCGTCCGGATACACCATGATAGGACTGTTCTTACCACAATCACTATCAATTATATGGCTGATATCATAGGTACATTTCGCTCTCCGGACGGGGAGCAACCATATTTTTATGGTATTTATCATTATGGATATATTCGGGATGGGTATACATGGGACCACCACGATACGGTTGACGAGATAATTGTTGAGATTTTCTAAGCGGTTGGGTCGGTGGAAATGAATGGGGTTAAGGAGTGAGGCAACTAAAGTTGCGGGTGGTATATTGCTGGGAGTTATGCACAGATATGCATCTTATATCCACTGTCAGGGAGTCTTATGGTGGCTCTCTTTTAGACTACTGGGATGGGATATTTCGTTTCTGATCTTCCACCTCGTGGTTCTCACGGCGTTTTGGTGCGTTGTTTTAAACGTTGCTTATTCGAGAGGGTATATGATGGACAGATGATTGAACGGAGTGGATGATGGATGTTAGAGTAGCGCAGAATCGCTGATATGATATATCGCGTTAAATACCAATCTTATTGATCTCTTAATGTGTTGTATTGTGAATTCGGAACCTGTGATTATGCGTCTACCTAGGTAGCAATGGACCAAAGAGCTATGAAATAGAAGATATCTCCTTTTAATGATGCTCTGATAGATACTAACATAGGTAGCCAATCGAGATGAGTGGACAGTTATGAACATTCTAGGGCACTTCAGGATATTTATCATATGATGAAGTATTAGCACCAACCCTTAATTAAGACACCTTTATACTCGCCTTTAGTCCCGAGGATTAAAGATACATATATTAATCCCTCCATACTATGACTATATACTCTGCTTTCTCGTCTTTTCATATGTACCTAGGCGGGCTGCTTAGTTGGGCCGTTGGATATAGCCAGGGAACTGGCTTTCAGCTTTTGATGAAATATGTCTAAATTAAACAGGATGAGCAATATTAATCAGATAGAAAAGGAACAAGGGGACGACGGATGGTATAAATAGGTACGTGCGTGAGGTATGTATATATAGTGAATGGGGGAAAAAGAAAGTTGATGTTGGACCAGATGGGATTCGAACCCATACCTTTCCATGAGGTTTGTCTTGTCCACCGGGGAGGCCGTGGACACAGTGGAACCGGCCGTCCGGGGCGAGAGATAGGATGGAGCGTGCACCATTACACCACCAGCCCTTTAGTTGTGAAAGTGCATGTGCTATTGGTAATTATCTACCTTGGGTCGCGAGGTTGACAGGCGACGATTGCTATGGTTGCAGGCTGCAGTTTGTTGGATGGTGGGTCGACCGACTCACAGGCATTTGGGTTACGCCGCTAGTTCAAAGCTCCTAGTTGATAGATGATGCTGCCTGGAATATCTGGCCTTGGTATCAATGATAAACCTCTGGTTTTTCAATCATATGAGGGCCCTTAGCTGTTTACAGTTTTGATCTATGTAGGAACACGATGCGCCCCTTTTTAGGAGGTATATATGCTCAACTAGTATCTGTTTACGATTACGATTAACACGTACGCCTTTTTTATATTTATACTCTATTTACAGATGATCGATAGATCCTTTTGGGTATCGACTTATGGCGGCTTAAGACTATTTGAGTGGCTTTTCCATGTCCATGGATCTGTCTATATGGCGGTGGAGAGCATCAAGCTTAACTGGCAACATACCGTAATACAGATACCCGGGTCAAAATCCGTTAGACTGGAATAACCCCATAGCTACGATATATAGATTCTAAAAGCACTCAATTGTATCTCTGGGGTTTAAGAGTACCTATACTCTCCTGCCCCCATTCCTTGTTTTCTCCAAGCTCTCCTTAATATTGGCTGGTAGATAAATACCTGGTCTTCATCCCCGACTTCTCTTTCCCTGCCTTAATACTAGAGATCTCGCTTTACTGGAATATAGTAAATAACTCATCACCGATCCTTGAAAGGGGTTGCAGTTGCTAGTATTTCTCTTGTGCCCTAGCAGAGAATATACTAGGCAGCCCTTAGTATCTAGATAAACCCCATTCTCAGTAGGATTATAGTAACTATATATCATTCAAAAGGTTCTCTGGAAAGAAAGCCTCCCTATCTCCTAAACAGATATAGGGGTTTACGTTTCCATTAGATTCAATCGTCTAGGTCCACCTAAGCGCTGTCTGACACTCGCACATACAAGGTTCAAGATATATCATATTCGTGTATAATGAATTGAGAATAGCTAAACGGTAATGCTGAGACAGTTATTCTGGGGTTATGTAGAATCCATGTGAAGAAAGATTATAAGTACCTGTGATGTAGGTGAGAGGTTCGCAGCAACATCAATTTAACTGCACATAAATTAAAATTTGATACGTTTAATTATTATTTGTGAGTTACCTCTCTATATTTATCCTAGACTTAATATCAATCTCTTTAACTAGTCTCTTGTAATAATATAGCTACCTAGCTTCACTTCATATTCTCAACCGACTCTGAAGTGTTGTCCGCATTTGGTTTCCAAAGACTAATTTGCTGCGGTATTCCCGTACAACCAACCACCTCTTAGTACCTACCTGTGTAGCTACCTATCTCTAGGAAAATTTCATAGGCAGTTAGTGGGCTTTAGATTGTTAACAAGATCCCATGATGCAGCAGAATGAAGACTAAACCAATCGTTCATGTGATACTATCTGTAGATTGGGTGGTATCCCTTGCTATAGGCCCGGGAAGACTTCACTGGCAAGGAGATGATCTCCGTATCACAAAGAGGGGATTTGAACCCCAATTTCGGGCCTTGATTTTGGCCGCAGTTTACTTCGAGAAAAAAATTAGCTGACGCTGGTATATCATTGGGCCTTTGATGACGCCAAAACAAGTTATAGACAGGAGCCCGAACACCGAACAACCCGGAGTAGAAAACGTTTCACTGGGGAGTATCCCTACATAAGTATATTGGTTAATAATATGCTGATGACGTTTACGTAGTCTTAGATGTCGTAGTAATGGGCTGTTTACATATTTGCTGATCTACGGGCATACATTGGAGTATGAGGGCGTAAGAATAAGCATCATATGATTTGGCGTTTTCTTACTTCCTCGTGCATATGCGAGCTCCGACCCCAGGGTCTCTCCATGTGTCTTTTCATGCTACAGTAGTAGCCAGACCGTCGCTTAGATATTCCTCCAAGTGAGGTATAAGTGCAGCCGGTAAACGTATGTATGTCGTAAGGCTTTATGGTTTAGGCCTGTATTAAGAAGAGCCCGACTCCTACCAGTCTCCATCACCAGCTCCGCATTACCAATGATTACGACAGGTCGGAGAGCAATACAGAAGACGCATTCGTCAGCCACACGTGCATGCTGCATGCTACCATACATACTTTACCTACCACGCGCTCTATATCCCAGACTTCTAGCCACTCTCCACGCATCAGCTCTTAGTCACGCAGTGGTGGCGTAAGCCTGTCCACTTCCGTCTCGCAGGTATCAAGTTCTAGAAATCGTCGGCTCTGTGCGTCATTGGCGACGGCAAAGTCGATCAAATCGCCCGGGTCGTTCAAAGCAAGACCCCATTGCTACCCACATAGTTCCACTCGGAGCTCACCAGCGTGAAATAGCACTTAAGACGGCGCCCAACAACGACGTCTCATCACTCTCAGCCCGCGCAAACTCTTGCTGAGCATGCTATTCGGTACCACCAGCACTCGCCGATTGAATCACGGTGAGGAACTTGCCCCCTTAAACCTCGGCGTTTGCTGGTTCCGATGAAGGAATGGATGGCGGTCCAGGATTTTACATGCGTGACCTTGCATCGCTGGCATGTCGAGCCGTTTCAACCTTGACTCTCGATCAACTACAACAGACATCTGCTGTGGCGGTAATCTTCCGACCTGAGCTTGGCAGTTGAGATGGCGTTTGATGGGTCCTCTCCCGCGCTTCACCGGATCCAATGAAGGATTGAGCCTCCCGCGGCTCGTTGGGCCCCAGACCGCCTCCATCACTTCATCGGTGCTGTAGGTCCTGCAGTCCACTTGCATACCGCTTGGATAATCCGAAATGAGCAGCCGTGCGGTCTCGTCCTCATCTTAAGCTCTGCGGTAAGCACTCACCGGCTGCGGTGGTCGCTGGGAGGCTCTGTCTCGAATTGACAGACGGCGAGCTAGCTGCCCCTCCCCGGTCCCGCGACAGCCCTACGGGCAACATACCCAAACAGGTCAAGAAGCCACGCCGTTACAGGACGACGCGCGGCGTATGCGTTTGATAGGTCATCTGTCACTTAAAGCCGTACCTACCTATCTCGGTAGTTATTGCTGTCGATTACATAGTAAGAGAGGGAGAGAGATTTAACAGTTTCCCCTTTTTTCCTTCGTCTTGTTTTTCCCTCTCGTGCGTAAGATAAACCCCCTAAGTATCTAGTCTAACTTATTACATACAAGTATCTTACGATCCTTTAGTGAGCCTCATTCGCTTAATGGGGACGCAAGGCGCTCGGTTCATTCCGTGGCGGGCTAACTAGCTGGCATGTGCGTGTCTTCTCGTATCTTAACAAACGAGATAAGTCGTTGCTTGCTGCCCCGGAGCTTGAAAAAGAACCTATTACCCCTACCGAGTAAGGGGATTTGGGGTGAACGGCCCGCGAATGATTGATTTGGTGGATCGTTCTAACGCTAATGCTTGAAGCAGGGGTCAGACCCAGAAATGGCATGTTTTCGGTTTGGTTCAGGCACCCCGTCATTCTGGATTTGACATGCCCGTTATTATTCTGATCCACACGTGTTAGGACTGGGACGGGGACCCCCATATCCATACCCATACCCATACCCATACACACCAAGTACGTCGTATGTAGATAGCCCTGGGAGGTAAGGTAAGGTAGGGTAAGGTATATGTGCCTACTACTGTACGTATTTATGTGTAAGGAAGCATCTAAGATATCCGATCTAGATTATCAAGTTGCTTGGCTTTATCTGTTGAATACCTAGATAGGTAGATACACAAACCATTTATAAACGCCAAGGATATATATAAGTATATATAAGAGCACTATTATTATTCTTCGAACCTCACATCCACTGGTGGAACCTCGGACTTGAGAGACCTTGCACACGGACGAAGAACACGGGCGAAGAACCCTACCTTCGCGAACTCGATGGCATAATACTACATAGTACTGTATTGCAAATGTACAGTAGCAACGATCTTGGTCGCAACCGGAGGCTTGGCCTTTGGGGGTCAAAAGGCGACAGGGTTCATTGCGCGGGGCCGGGAGGCGTCAAGTAACCTAGTCCATAATAAGCGAAGAAGCGAGAACAAGGAGGATACAAGCTTGACAGTTGACAGGGCTGTAAGGGGGGTAGGGGGGGGGTGTAGGCGACTTCTACATAACAGGGAACAAGATCCTGAGATGCGATTTGGTTGTCAGATATGTGACAACCGGGAACCCCTGCAAATACCATCCCATGATTCCCATTTCCCGTTCCAAGGATTTCAGTTGACAGGCGCTCGGACCCCTGTAAAGGAGGATATTCTAAACAAGCTCTCTGTACTGTTTTGTCGTATGTGTATGTACGTACGTGTCAGTGTGTGTGTGTCTGTATGTGTGTGTGTGTGTGTATACCCTAATATAATACGTACTGCCGTTTCAATAATTAGAACTGGGCGATCTAACTTGCCTCAACGTCGGCTTTGCTTCTCGATTCGGGCTATTGGGTGTACAGTATGTCGGTCCACTCTAGTGAGCTAGTTTTAAGGCTTTGTTGATCACTATCTTCAGTTGGGTCTTTAAAGGATCGACGATACGATTCTGACCCAGCATCGCTGTCGTTTCGTACGAAAATCTACCAAGCATGTGCTCCCATGTGTCGCCTATCCGCGGGCCAAGAGCCGGAATGGGAGCACCGGCCCTTTCATCTGTCAGATCCTTGATGACATCCTGGCATCCCTCCGCCCAAGATCTGATCCCACCAAGATGCTATTATCTATAATTCTGGGCTTATGTATGGGACCATGCCACGCTCTTCGCTCTCGCTCGCGGCTCGAGGGCAGTAACTCAAACTAGTACCCAGTCAAGGAAAGTCATCCGCACAAACATCGGTCCTTTTGGGAAGTTATAGATGTTGACATGTGCTGAAGACTGTGTCAACTACCCGATTTAGGATCGTGTTATAACTAAATCTGGCCTAGTTCGGAACTAGATATCTTATCCTGGCCATTGGGGGAATAGATTGAGCCAACGTCTAGAGAATTGTGGTTAAAGATTTGCTTGTTAAGGGGAATGAAAGAGGAGTGGCATTTTCCGAATGACGCCCACATTCAAGGGCGCCATGCAGACATATGCCCATATTCCGAGTGGCCCTGCGGCGCTCACCGGTGTAGCTTTCACCGAAGACGGCTAGGGATGTTCACAATCTCCTAATAAACGGGGTCTTTCTCACCGAGTTTGCCTCACTTTTTTTTTCGTCATGATGTATGGCAAACCTCGGTTGTTTAATCTCGTAACAATACATTCATATTGGTATTTCCCTAGTACGGCCAAGCATCATAATCTGCAACTACCTAGTAATTACATCAGTGAGGTTGAAGATTCAGCTTGAACATAGTCTTCATGATTAACTAGGTGTTATCTACAACAGCTTCAAGACATTAGCAAGTTTTCAAACCCGAATTGGCTTAAGCCGTCCTCTAACAGACCGCTGTATGGCCAATATAGCTCGACAATTAGTCTGAACTGCTAGTAAGCACGGTAAGTTTTAAGCCACGTTCATGGTGATGACTGGATAATGTTGTTCCGATGGCTTCGATGCAGTGTGCATAACTAAAGTTACTAAGTGTACAAGATGCGCCCATTAACTCTTTACATTGCCTCAGCTGTGTTTTTTTTTGGTTCCCGTAAATTTAAGTAGAAGTATTCGAATGTGTCGGGTCGCCTGCACCGTCTCTATAGGCGGAACGGGAGAGCGGATTTGGTGCGATTGTCCTAGAAGAGGCTTGCTGAGAAGATAAGATTTACCTACAGCATATGGCTAGGGGACGGGTACGAGATATGTCGAAGATAATCAGACCAGCCTGTAGCCTTGCAAGGTGACAATTGGTCAACGTTGAGGCAAGCACTATATCTAGCGATGCACTCGACCAGAAAAGGCAACCTTTTTGCAGCTAGATCATGAGTATGATGAGACATGCTGTATGCATATTTCCGATACGCAGCCTCAGATCTTGGGCTGGTAGCTTTGAAATGACATGTCTCACCGTTTAATAAGACTAGACTTGCGCCGTGCTCAGACCTCAAATGTGCTTTATAGTAAAAGAAAACCAGCGTGGTTGAAACGTGCTAATAGATCTGGAAGGGCCACTAATTACCTGGACTGACGACGGGAGCTATTTAAGCTTGTGGATAGATAATTTCACCCCGCTCAGTTAATTAGATATGGTGTTTAGTAGATTACTAACTCGTCATGCCGGGGCATAAAGCCTTCAACGGCTGACGTCCTTGTGTCACTAAGGTTGCCAGAAGCTGATGCTATTCCGTCGACTATCGGTTTATACGTTGGCGGACGGGTGCTTCCTTGAGCCACGGCCCCGCTGAACTATGCAAAGAGCCGTTCGTGCTGCGCGGACTGGCGGTGGAAATGCTGTCTAACAATAGGATCTAGGCCAATGTGTCCCACTGTGACCATCGGGGGCCTTGTTAGAGGAGAAACATGGCTGGTAGTTATTTAGGTTAGCCAAGCTTCAAACAATAACATTCCGTTTGGATAAGGAAGACTTTGTGTAAGCTTTAGCGGGCTTTGGTATAGTGTGCTACCTCACAGATTCCAGTGGCCGCCTGCGAGATTGGCGATGTTGTGCTAACGGTTCATGATTGTCCCCTGCTCGCAAACTGTTAAACCCTACAGATGGTAACGGAGCTGGGAAGGGTTGGCCGGCGCTACGAGTTTCACGATACCGGGCTCACTGGTCTGATAGTGACATCGTTGTATCATATGCCTTCTATTAGAATTTCTCTACCGCTGGTATTGTATTCAGAAGCTACAAACCTACATGTTTTGGTTGACTATCGATTGTGGCTTATACGATACTTAAGAGAGCGGATATATAGCGTACCATTCGTGTATCGTTGTGGATGAAAACTAGCTTGACACGTATGTTAAAGCGTAATCATGGCCGTCTAGATAAGTCCGAACCCTGTCGTCGTAAGCAAGTGACATTTACTGTACCTAGGGTATCACCAGGGGTGGCGCAAATAGTCGGGTGAAACTCGGCACAGAAGGTCGGGTTGTAGGCACGTTGTTCCAGAAGCAGAGGGAAGGAAGTCAGTGACAGGGACTGTCAAGTATCAAGGGTAGACCCAAGGATGTGGATTCGTTCCGGCTCTGTCCACCGTGTCTTTGCTTGTTTTAGGAATTGTCGCGAATGAGAGGTCCCATACAACCCACCGGAGCTGTGGATCAGTTAACTAGGTAATGACAACGGGACTGGGGTTAGGTTGAGCTTTGGCCTTGGGATTGAATTTAGAATCACGGACCACATTGGGTTAATGAAGAGTTTACTGACAATATGATATGCCCCCACGTATATTTATTTTCTATTTTGTATGTGGCAATCAGAAAAAAAGGAAACAAGGTAGCTGGCTCGCGTCATGAAGGACGTGTGCTACACGAAGACACGAGGTTGGTTGCATACCCAAGATATAAGACTACCTCCTAAGCTACATACCTAGGTACCTACCTAATGTATGATCTATGTATTGTTGAATTTATGTAGCCATTTGAGTAGGTAGGTAGCTATATCAATAAGCGTATCTGATCGATGTTAGTGAGGCGGGAGTCTATACCATTGGTTCACGAACGGAAGGATAGGAACATTCTAAGCAGGCTCTTGAGTATGACAAGTGGTTGCAGAAGTGGCTTGAATGCAGTGGGCCGTTATGTGGCAGGCGACAAATGATGGGGAGAAGTAGGGGGGAAAGGTGATAGACATCATTAAGCACACAGTAGCGGATTTACGGATTTAACGCCAACGATTTACCCAAAGCGTATCCTGATCCCGTGTCCAATTTGTACTTAACGCACAACATATAGTACAGGAACGGGTAATATATAGAAAAAGATGAGGCCTTGTGAGTTTACTGTGTGGGAAAGGATCGTGGGGAATCGTGGGGGAAAAGATGAAGATAAAGATGAAGGATAAGACGGGTAAATCACTGACCAGCCGGCTTACCAGCCACAGCCGGACTTCCGAGTTCTTGCCTCTTCCGACCTTTTTCTTCAAATGCCCCCGTACGTCCGCCTTCGTCCGCCACCGAACAAGCAAAGTAAAGTTCAGCGCATCCGCATAAGCTAAAGTTCGTCAACTTACATGGCGATACCACCCCTCTATTTGAAATAACAAGATGAAAAAAGAGGGCTGAAACTCAATATCCGAACAGAAACCAAGCACCCGCTCTAGGTCTCTTTCAATTATATGGTAGTTATATTATAACGGTATATGGTATCACACTTCTCTTGCATTGTGGCGCTTATCATAAGAATAGTAGGAAGACAGGTAGGTAGTTATACCTAATTTACCCTAGAGAATATGATGTACGTGAACACCAAGCTAGAAAATAGCCGTTCTGCTCGTTTTGTATTTACCGGTAGCATAAATGCGTCCCAGCGGAATGGTGGTTACTATGTATGCACCGGGTCGAAAAGTTGGCAGGGTTAGGATGTGACAAGTGAGCAAGATCAACATGACGGAACCCGGGAACCAGGTTTGTGGTCATGGATCCGGATTCATTAACCTGCAGCTGTTCCGCTGTCGTTGTCTCTCTCTTGTGCTCCCACTAATGCCATTGGACCAGTTGCATACCACGCGCACCACGCACACTACGTTATGAACACAAGGCGCTTGGGCGGCGCACGGGATCGTTCTGTCACCACCCCAGCTTCTCGGGATTACGAAAGATGCCCCTTGTTTTGATGGGGAAAGAGATCTGCAACCCTTGGCAGTACTGCAAACTTCAGATCGTACCTAACTTGCACTTGGGACCAACCAGATCAAAATCTCAAGAGCCTAGACAATTTAAGAGCGACACTACAATAAAGTACAAGAATAAGATGGGACCACCACATCCAGTCTCTAACTAAGCTGGCCAAGTGTCAAGAATTTACGTCTACCATCCACTACGTGTGTAGAGCGTATGCGGTGAAAGTCCGCACAAGGTTGGCGAGGAAGCCAGGTGGGGGGTCAGGGGGGTAGAGAGGACATTTCATCCCTAGCGTTAGCATACACCATAGCAGTACGAATAATATCTCCAGCATGTCCATGAATACTATTGCCACGACGTTATCTTTCCTCGAATGATAAGCTTGCGTCACATTTTTCATATACACCTATCAGCCACGGCTTAACTAAAAGTCTTGTCTATCACGGCGTTTTTTTTTCTTTTGGGATAGCTTGCATGAAGCTCGGTATATAAAAGTATGTATTATCTGGTGGGAGTCTATTAGCGACAACGCTTAGCGCATGTACGAAGACTCGAGAGCAGTCTGCTAGCCCGTATTCCCCGGCTGTTGTAATAAAGTATCGGCCTCAGATGGGCCCAAAGCGAGTCTTATACGCTACCGGAGGCACCATTGCTACTACAATTGTTCACGTATCGTGGGCAGATGAATGACTCGGATCCTTAGCACCATGCTGTTCATGTCACAGCATAATATTCCTCTTGCAAATACAGTCTTGCTGCGAAATACGACTTGAAGGGCAATATTGCCTTTCCCGAACTGTCCTACGGGAAGGCGAACAGCTTAGTGCAAGATTGACAGTTACTGAGGAGTATGGGGAACCAATCGCAACACATAAATGTATGGAGGCATATGACGGCTCGGCACCGATCTGTCTTGCAGCTTTGGATGATGCGGATCGTCCACGAACGGGGTACGGGGATTTTGCCAAAAACATGCTAACCCGACGAGATTTGACAGCCGGCTAGAACAGCAGAGGGGATCATCGCGTACCCATCGGGGCGGATGCCACTAGGTAAGGTTACGCATACCGTCATGTATGTACATTACAGTACACGTTATGCATTCCCGAATTGTCGTCGTGGCCGCTTAGCGGTAATCCACCTGGACACGCTACAGTATTATGCGTTTCCGTTTCCGCCACCATGTTATGACTCGATGCCCCTTCCCAAGCTAATCATAAAGCCATTTATTAAGTCAGCAGGACGCGCTCGAGGTTTCGTAGTTTGACGCAAGTCATCGCTGCCAAAGGCTAGGTAAAAGTTCCAATAATTATCCATAATATAAATAGGTAACTATTAAATAAGAATCTACTATAGCACTATATGACCTTCGGCGCCGTAGCATTGCTTATTTCTATTTGGCGCTCGGTGAAGACAAACACTATGTAAACGGCAGGTCGCTCAGGTTTCGGTTCATGACTCGTCTGAGGCTTGCTGGAAATTTCCGATTCGCTGGTTGCATAGCCTGATTGGCTACTGATTGATCATCACAGAACGTCTAAAGACATTCATATATCGATGCGCTTAACGTCAAAGCTGGCCACTAAGGATAATTTCAACTGTGTACTCGGAGAATATAGCCTGAGGTCGGTCGGTGTAGTTATACCTCATCCCAACTACATATGAGATTGGAGCACTTCTCTGACAAAGGCCCGTAGAAGGCCGAGCTAATTACGTGTAATAATGGAGGAAACCTTTTTGTGTTTGATAACTAAAGCAAAGGTTCCAGCGGCTCGGAGGGAGACCATGTACTAAAAAGGGGGGAATTATATATAAAGTTGCTTGGATGGTATTTAATAACCATTGATTTTATCCGGTGTTTACCTAATTACTTGTCAAAAGGCTAAGGACAATTAAAATGAATTATCTTCTTATTCCATTTATTTTAAACTTTTCGTCTCATGGTTTCATTGCGTTTCTTTTTTGTGATGAGATTGATATACGGGATCTGGAGTGTATTTTTAAGCATTTGAAGTTATCGGCTTACTGGATTATGCTATTCCGGGGGGAAGGGTTGACAGGGAACATGGATGTCTTCTTGGCAGATTTGAGATTTCCAGATTTCCCCCTGGCTTTGGGAATTTTTGTCTGGAACCTATTAGATAAGGCACAATATAATATACAGTGTTATGTATGCAGCAGTATGTCATGTGGATTCATTTCATGAATATTTGCACAAACCCACACTAATATTCAACACGATTCATTACCCCTGAATCTTGTCACGGATCACTTGTCATCTAGGACTTGGGAAGTCCCGCCGGCCCCATGGGAAAAGTTGAAGAGTGGTTTTCCCAGTTAAAATGGGTCAATAGAGATGAACTTATTAATATTATTTAACCTTGTGCAATACGGGATCGGGACTTGAGTGAGCGGAGCGGAGTTGAATCGAATTAGCCAATGCTAATATATAAGCATATAACGAGGTATTAGTATAGTTAACGTTTTCTAACTAAAGAATTAGCAAGCTTTAAGGGAGAAGGGAACGATTTAAGAAAGAAAAAAAAAAAAAAAAAAAGGCAAAGGTAAAAGCCACGCGTGACGACACCCATCCGTTACCATGGCGTCCTTACCAGAAGCCAATTTCCTACATTATGCATAAAAGTCAATGCTACCATTATCAAACGGCCAATTCAGTTCTTGATCAAGAATTAAGTTGTAGTGCTCCGTAAGGGAATAAAAGAAGGTTTACCTTTCCACCAGCGATAACTTCTCGGGTGCGCCTCTGCGTCATGCCGTATAAGTTAGGGTGGTTTATATAGTCTGGAAGGGTGCTCTGTGGCGAACTGCAGGAACCTTCCTTCAGGTCGGTAAGATACAGACGGATATCTAACAACTATCACGGCGGCTCATGATGCTTTTTGTGGAATATGTCGGCCCTTCTTTAGCTAACCCACGGTTTCAACACGGCTTGAAAGTTACCAATTAGTTGCACTGCCCTGTCTACATGACTTACATCTACGTTGACACCAGCTACGCGACCTGTCTATTTCGAGTCAATATTCGACCTGCCAGCATGCTTGCTGGAGGACACGTGCTAGATTTCCATGTATCTCTCTCTGGTTTTTGCTGGGAAACCCTCCCCCTTTTGATAAAAACTCAGATCCATCTTACAAGGCTTACAAAGAGGGGAGACTTCGATCCGGTCTTCCAAATGCATCGCATGTATGCAATGGTACGTGTCTAAATCCAACCCCGGTAGCATAGGTATTCCTTTTCATCGGGCAATTTCATCTGGCACCAAAGCAATAACCGTCGCGGTCCGGGGTCTGACCCCTGCCTTGCATGTACATCAATACTACTACCAACGCTGACCCTTCCTACTGTGGTTGTGTCACTTGCTCCCCTACATCTTGAGTACTCCAGTACTCCAGTACTCCATCGCTATCGAGCCAAGCCTGTCGTCAACCTACTGCGTAGGCAGTCAGACTAGCCAGACCCTTTGAGCCATGTGCGCTTCTGGTGACCCAGTAACCTTACATACTACTTACATACTACCTAACTACATGCCCATGTAGGCCCTAGGAAACATACCACCCCAAAGTCTAGCTTGTCAGTCTTCAGTCCATCGCCCGCAGAAGCGCCACATTAGCAGTAACCGTCTGTGGGGAGGTGGGTACAGATTCGTCCGCGGCTATGGTCTTCTTATTCTTCATACCCTGAACGTTGTCTTAGCATCTATGTATGTCATCCTTGTCCCTGCCTCGCATCTTGGGCTTATTGCGGTTTAGTCAGTTCGTCGAAACATACCTCCATACCTCTCCATACCTCTCCACACCTTAAAGAACCTCGCATCTTCAACTTACATAGAAGAGACTTCCGCCTCCTCATTGGCGATATGTTTTTTCCCGGTTTTCTTCTGGCCTTGAAGACCGGATACATAGTCTTCTACACAAAATTTCCTCAACCATTTACCAAAACTACTTACTACTAAAACACAATTGGAATTTATAAATTATTGTCAAACATTTGTCTCCTCGAGATAAGATAGCGCTTCTTTCACGATAGTCTCTTATTTGAAATACTGTCAAGCCTTGTGCTAGTCCTCGTAAACCTTCCCGGGTAAACATTCCATACCTCACTCGAGATAGACAGACCACTGCGCGAAGCGAAGAAGAGAGCGAGTAAGAAACATCCTGTGACTTAGCTATGACTCTTGTCAAACTGATAATAATAATAACAGTTGGTAAGACTTGGGGCGTATATATGTAACCGTTTACCTACGAGATGTCTACCATGACGATACATTCGCCCTACAACTCTGGCTTAACTCGGGAGTTTCATTGGGTGGATGCTCGCCCTGAGCCACTTAGGGGAGAAACGAAAATTTCTTTACCATCCATCCGACAGGTAGAGCTTACCATATCTAACCTATGTATACTGCTGACAGATTATTAGGCCTTTCCTGACTTTGAACGGCAACTTCAACGAGACGTCGTAACTACGACGCAATCTTCCGCAACTAGTCCTACTAGGTCTTATGGTGAAATAACACCCCCAGAATATATACATTCGCCAGCCTATCACAGGAGACATTTCGAGAACCGGAGGGATCCCGGAGAACAAACTCAGTTCCAAGGCTATGCACCAGTTCGAATAGAAGTCCTTATCGATCGGTATCGCCGCCCCTTGATTCTAGGACAGATGTAGAAGCATGGAGTAAGTCAACCCGAGCCAGCTACCCAACTGGCGATGGTACTCTCTTACATCCTCTCGCAAGACCGGGGCCTCGTGAACACGTGGAACATCAAGCAACTTTGTCGAGATTATCCACGTTAAATCTCGCCCGAGATAGAACCAGGAACGATGCATTCCCACGCCCGGAGAGTGATGGCCACGTTCGAGAAACCCACAGAAGAACAAGAACTCTAGAAGGCATTAGCACTAACAGCTACGGTATAGAGAGAGGACCACCTGCATATGGACCTACTGGCTACCATCAGAGTTATCATCATCCCAGCCGAGTGCAATCGCTTTCTGTAGGATCAGCCCACCCCTATGAAAGGTCTTCGATCTATTCCCCAATGCATTCGCCCGCACCGTACGGCCACCAATTACACGATGGCTATATGCCCGGCCGTGACATGAGCACTGGAGGAACAGTGAAAACAGGCAACGAAAGCGACGTGGGAATCTACCAAAAGAGACAACCGATAAACTCCGAGCCTGGTTTCACTCCCACTTATCGCATCCATATCCGACAGAGGAAGAAAAGCAACAATTGATGAAACAAACCGGTTTACAATTAAGTAAGTCTGCTCACATGTTGACTTGCAAATCCTAAGATTAGTACGAGATCTACCAGTTCGTCAAGAGATTATCATGCAAATACCTCCGAATTTAAGGGATTGGGCTTTATATATTGACCAGGAGTTTACTACAGATCAAATATCCAACTGGTTCATCAATGCAAGACGACGACAGCTGCCTAATATGATCAACAACGCCCGTGTTGAGGCAGACGCTATGACTGTGCGCGGCGCAGAAAATAATTTACTCCCTTCTACGGAACGAACCGACTACGACACGGACGGCAGACTCCTAAGCGACGAAGAGGCTAGTTCATCTCGCGACGTCGAATTGGAGTCTATCAAGCGACGCAGGGTCAACCGAGGTAGCATATGAGGAGCCCGTGCTCTTTTGACAGAGGTTGTGTTTGTATTATTACTATGTTTATGGATTATGGCGGTTTCACATTGCAAAAGCAAAACTTAACAAACTCTATCGTCGGCTTGGTTTGTTCTCATGGGTAACTGGTTACCACGCGTTGGTCTTCGACACAGATTTCAGCAGCATTTTGTATGGGCAATTTCAAGTATTGGGCATGGCTTATGGGGTGAAAACGATTTCCAACTAATAGGCGTCTCGGGGGGAATTAGATTAAGAGAAATGACGGTTCGAATCCTACAAAACAATGGGACAGCTGTATATTAGTTTGGATCGATTAGGAAGTTCTAATAACTGAAGCGAAGGATACGTGGAAGCATCATTGTATGCGTTAAATTTAGCCTCAAGTCGAAAGTGCACTATCCGGATGATAGAGAAGACGTCAAATCCTTAATATCGTTTACCGGGCCAAAGCATGCATTCGCCTAGTTCTACGGATCGTTTCCGAACCAAGGTGAAAGTTATGTATCCAACCATAAGCCGGGGTCCGTTCCGAGTGTTATAGGAGATCTACTTTTGTGATCAAGAGAGCTGCAGGAGCAGCATTTTACAGAGAGAAAAAATATATATTGCCCTGCATACCGCCCTTCCGATCGATAGATTAAATGCAGATGCCCGTGGGCGTGGGAGGATGCCTTTCTCTAAATTCGTTGGCTACCAAACTCATCGTGACGGCCACCTAATCTCGCCGCATCGCACAGTTTCATCAGTTAACCCAGATTACCGCCCAGCGGCAGGCATATTTCCATAATGGATTCGGATGACGACAGACGTTGCAGAACAGCTGACGTACGTTCGGTGCTCTGCTCAGACCAAAAAAAGCTGTGAACCCGAAAATGGGCTCACTTCTTCTGCTATAAGCAGACGTCGTGCCATCTATTCATCTTGCCGGCCCAAGTCATGCAGTGGCCAAAGTACCACTCCGTTGGTAGGTAATCTGGGAATGCCGCCATGCTGGAGACAGAGCAAATACCCGTTAACGATATATATTGACGGGATCTAATCTATTCTAGACTAATGTGACAGATGCATTCTTCATACTACTTTAGGTACCTAGACATGGATGCACCTCGTCATGGAGCTTCTGGCCAGATTCGTTTACGATATTACCGCGAGCCCCGTGATGCTCACTCATCGACCACGGAGGTTGCCGTCTACGGGGTCTACGTGGTGGCACCTATCTAGTCAATTACCATAGGTGGGCAATACTAGTGTACATTAGTATGACATCTCAAGCGTCTTAGTCTAAGATAGTGTCACACCCCTCGCCTTCATCCATTAGCTTCATAGTGCGTAAATATGCGCAGTAGTATGAAAAGTTACCTTAGGTACGCTAGGGGGTATCTAGACGTATGGATCTCACCCACAGTCGGTACATCTCGGAGGAAGTTTTTCACAAACTCTTTTACTCACCAGGTAAATTCTTTACCGAATGTAGTAGCCGTAGCACGGATCTCCGGCCGGTCCGCTCTTGACTTGAGACATGACGGCGCTCTTCGGACAAAAAAAAACAAAGTCCATTGTCTTTTCACCTCTAGGGGCAAGGAATCCCCTCTTTCAGTCATGTCTTGAAGCTTCCCGACGGGTCTCAGATACGATGGGTCTTAGATATTGATGATGACATCTGAAACATCTCACTTGAGCCGCGTTGGAGAAAAGACGGTTATATGTAACGGTTATATTGTCTTGCCGTACCCCTGAATGTATTTGCGTAGTTCATGGTTGTAATGTTGAATACTCATTTTCCAACCGTTTACAATGCAAGTGACATATGTTAAATTCGTCCTTAGCTCCCTCACTCCCGCTTATATTCGCAACTATGTAGCCAGGTAAGGTTCCAACAGGGGTCAATAATTATCCTCGACAGATTTGTCCTGATTACTTTCCGGATGAGTAGGGTAGCTAGGCGCTTGAATTGCTGGCTCGAACTATTATGTATCGTACCTTACATGACATGAGACGGCGAAGATACCTTTGTTTTCACTGTATTACCTAAATGTACCGACTAACAGGAAACTGTTGATTCCATGGACCCAACCTTAGGTACTGACGCATTATGAAGTATGCTTGCCAACTTACGAGTTTCTGGCCTGGTAAAACTCAATTGCATCCGATTCTGTTACTCACCAATTGCAAACAGTAACCTCAATATAACCCGTTTTCCACAGGTACTTTAAGATAAGACTTACATAAATACCTACCTTACTGTTTCTTAGGCTGTTTTATCATACAACAGCCGTAATATATTAACCTCCTGCCTTACAGTGAAACTACGTGGGGTTGCTGGAATATTAGTACGAGTCTTTTGTCTCTTCTCAGTCCCTGGTACCCAAACACATCTGCTGGCTAAGCGTATCTATCTTATTTCAGGTACCTAAGCTCTGGGGGTTTAGATATACCCAGGCATATCCCAGGACCGATGTAGTACGTAACACTCATCGACCACGTAGCCTTGAATGATGATAGAATATATTTAGTATGGCATATTTAGTGAGCTTCCTTTCATCTCTTTGGTACTTATTATACTATAAGATAAATGAGTAAATGGGCGGAAGCACTGCAACAAGCTTATTTCGTCAAAGCAGGGGGCTGAATTACCCGGCCGCAAGAGAGTTGCTGGGCGGTGTCACCAACTTTAGAAGGCAACCACCAGATATGCACTTTATTTTCGTCTCTACCTCCCTTTGGTTTTATTCTTGTATCTATCTAAACTTTCTCATAGGTATTTCAGCATAAGTGTAGTCGTCGTATATTAAAAAAATGACCCGGCTAGTTGGGACAGAGGTCGTCCCGTCAACAATTGGGCCGCCTAATACGGTGGCAGTTTCACCAAAAATTTAAAATCATGACTCGGAGAGGGCCGCTCATATAGGACGGGTCATACCCCATAAGAGATAATAGGTTGTCAAAAGAACCCTAAGGTCCCCTAGTTTGAATATTACGTTAGTTTGCGTTCTTATACCACAGTCTCCAAGCCTTGTACCGCGCGTCTGGGCCTCCGGAGCCATTTTAGACTTGACGATGCACCTACAATGGTGATGGAGCCAAATGCGTACCCTTAAGCTAACGTGAAGACGGCTTTACCGCTAGCATATCTTCAGCGGCTTAGACACCGGCTCCTCTTTTTGTTTGCCCTAAAGTTCCTAACGAATGCCGACCTTGATCTAAAATGATCTGCGCTTGTCACTCCGCCGGTGGAGATATCTTCTGCCTCTAGCAACGGAACCGTTGTCTACCGACAACTAGGGATTTCTAGTCTGTATTAGCCGGCATACGTTAGCACTGTACGGATTATCCGCATGCATGGGCACCAAATCATATTCAGCTGTCGTATGCACTTGACAGCTTAGACGCTCCTTGGATCCACTAGATGACAATGAGGCCCCGATCCCTGAGTTGCCCAGACGTCCGAGTTTGGTATCCATTCACAGCACCATATAATTGACTTACACTCCGAAATACTCCACTGAGCTTCCTTATTACATCACGGTATTGTGAAACCAAGTAACAGATAAGTGTACTTACGTATTATATCGTAAACTATCTATGTAAGCGGGTGGGCTCTGTGGCGAGGTGGATTCTAAGTTCGTACTGAGTATATACAATATAGACGATGTGGATATTGTACCATGGTCCACGGGTACATGGCCACGTAGCTATGTGACAGGTCGTTTGCTAGTATTACTATGCTTGCTGACTTGTGTTTCAAGAACCATACGCATGTCAACAAGTGGTTCTATAATGTGGTTCTATAATAGGAAGGCCTAATCCTTTAATAAAACACATTTGAGTAGCTAGTAGTTATTATACTTAGCAGGATAAGATTTCTTGAGAAGATCCTTTAAGGTCGAGCTGAACGAGTCGAGCCGGCAGCCACGCACGGAGCCAAGAGATAATTAGGAGCGAAGGAAAAATAGCAAAAAAGTGTAAGAAAAACAAAGGACGTCGAAGGTGAGGATATCGTCTTGATATGTTTTCTTTTAGGTGTGGTTATCTTTATATGCCTATGGATAAACATCGAATAAACCGAATTCAGCATCAATCAGTTCCTAGTAACGGTCAGTAAACAATGCACTTATGCAGTAAATCGGTTCTATGCAGCAAATGATACCTACCTATATCATACGAATGCATAACCGGCTCATAAGATACCTACATAAGTACCTACCTAGTAATGAAATATGTCTTATGTAAGATTGTTTTTTTTTGTTGTTGTTTCCGCTCTTGCGGGACAAGACAGACACCGGAGCTATCGGGATTCGGAGAAACTTTGACCTCCGGACCGTTCATCCCCGTCTTACGAGGGAGCACGGATGCCTTGTACCTCCTTTTTGGATGGATGCCTTGTTGTACTTACAACAAGATGAGCATCTTTGCTGGATACCTGGTTGTTCAACCTTATTTATCACGCTTCATAGTGGCGTACATGTGCGAGTAGACAGAAATTATACTGTTATTTATAAATCTATAAATGACTTTATCGCTTCTATACGATGGCCGGAGATGGTACCTCCGTTGAGGCTCAAGCCGGAGAGATTTTGGTGATTTTCAATGTTCCACCTGTTTTAAGATGTCTGATATACTAATACTATAAGTTATACTAGTCATGCGTGTCGTGCAGGTACTGTTGGTCGATAGCCGCCACATCTTTTGTTCTGTAACTCATATTAAGCAGAAATCGAAAGCTCAAATGTGATCGCACAAAACCTCGCTGCAACCGCTGCGAGAAAGCTAAGCTTGAATGCGTCTTCCCCGAATCCCGAAGGAAACCAGCCTTCAAGCGGCGGAATGTAAGAGAACTCGAGGCTCGCCTGGGTAACTATGACTTAATGTTGTCAAAAGACGCGAAGCTTGAACTAACATGTACGAATAGCTCAAGTTGAAGTGCTTCTGAAGGAAACAAACCAGAACCGGTCGCAGCGTGATGTGCAACCAGTTGACTTCCACACCACTGAACTCCCAGAAACTGAAGATATTCTCTTCCAGGGGTTCGATTTCACGAACCCCATCCCCTCTTTGAATGATGGCAACGCATTCTCATTTCAACAAGAGCCAGAAGCTACGTACTCGACCGCCAACTTAGACAACCAAGGCCAAGACAGTACTCCTTTTACAGGGGACCTGATGGACCTTGGTGGCATATTCGAAAGTTTACCCCCTTTCGAGATGATGGAAGATCTGTAAGTCATTCTTGCGTGAGAAAAGCTATATCTAGTCGCTCACGAGATAAGGAATCGGTTATTTTTTGAGCGTCAGGGACATCTAATACCCATAATGCATCCCGCCCGCTACCTGCAGGCCTTTTATTCAGCGCCGCATATGAAGCCGCCCATGTCTCTCCAATATGCGATCTGGGCACTCGCTGCACATGGTCATCCGAAGTATGGAGCCTATCATGATGTATTCTATCGGCGTGCCCGACAGTATGCCGAGTCGGATGAGATGAAAGTAAGTGATCACATTCCAAAGTCAACTTCCGTTCCTGTACTTATTGCTGGAAGGGATACGGTGAACACTTCATTACTGTCGCCCATGCCCAAACGTGGTGTGTGATAGCCACTTACGAGGCTAAATTGATGTTATTTACCCGAGCAGCTATGAGCGGTGCTAGAGGGGTTCGACTTGTTCAAATGATGGGCCTTCATCGGCTAGACGGTAGTGCAGAAGAGATATGTCCGACCCTCTTACCGCCAAGAGATTGGACCGAGTTGGAAGAACGGCGACGGGTTTTCTGGGGGATCTTTTGCATCGATAGCCATTGTTCCATTTCAACTGGCTGGCCGATTCTTGTTGATTCCTCTGATGTAAGACAAATAACTAATAAATCTGGTATTATAACTAATACGCCTCTTAGATCACAACTCTACTCCCTGCTGTGAGTCAATACGCTATCCTCGTAGAGTTATGTGTGCAGTAAAACTTTCCAACTCTACCTATGAATCTATCAGAAGCGGCCCCTGAATTCTCTTGAAGCCCCCTACTACCGAAGCCTCCGCCCGCATTTTATTTTGCTAACTAGAACCTCTAGCCAGAATCCGCTTTTCTGAACGGCGAGAAAGTGGAAACATGTAATATACAAGACGCCTTGAAAGGGCGAACGTATTCTTCCTTTTCAGGAGCTATCCTAGTTTGTCACATGTGAGGAGTTGCATCGCCTTGAATATCCACAGTCCGCTAATTCGAGTGTCAAGATTTAATCAAATTCTCAAGCATGTCCATCGACCGAAGCCAGGAGATAGCCCCGATAACTACGAGTATGGCGAATACTGGAAGCGCCATCGCGAGCTTGACAATACACTCTCAAGCGCGTTTATGTATCTCCCGGCGTCTTTCCGGCTACCAGATAACTATCGTGACCCGGTCGCTGTACACACGAACCTCAATTTCCATGCGTCAATTATCTGCTTGCATCATGCTGCAATTGAGACGATAGATACTTATAAACTACCAGAGACTGCCAAGAAGGTCTGTCATGATCGCCTGAGCACGGCTGCACAGGAAATTGTCAACATCATTAGGTTGACTAGCTATGTAAATTCAAGCCCGGTAGGTAACACGTTGGATTGAGGGATATGTTTACCTAGTGCTAATGCTACAATAGAAGAGTCCACTGGCTGCATTATCGCTGTATTGCGCCGCCTCAGTCTATGTATATTTGTGTAAAGAAACACAGACACCCACCAATGTTGATAACCTCAATTTCGTCGTTGCTTCCATGCAGGCCTTCGGAAAGAATCATTCTATTACACGGGCATACCTTCGCCAAGTAGTGATCGATATCGAACGAAACGGGGTTCAAGATATTGCACAGCTGTCTTGTCTCGATAATCTTGGACCCGAATTCAGAATCCAAGTTTCTCAAAACATACCTTTACTTGCTCGGTCTAAGATATCGCGCCATTCTAAAGTTCAACCGCCACTGCCGGGCCGTTTACCGCTTGGGAAGCCTATGGGGAAAGTTATTATTGAGGACAGTATGGATTGCGAGCACGGGACTTGGGTCTCGGACGCCGCGGAGAACGAATTGTCCTCGTCGGAAGTTCGGTCTTCTAACTATATGAATTATATGAGGAATAACAAACGGAAGCGCACTGCTCCATCGTATGGCACAAGTACATTAGACAGCTATTCCGAGACTTACGATTCGCCCTGGGCTGGAAACATCCCAGACCCTGTGTCAACCAATCCCTCGACGCATTCTCCCCTAGAAGACCCCCTATCTGTAGGGACGCCATCACACCCCGCTCCCTGCCCTCCGGGCCCCTTTACAACGCTCCAAGGACATGGACTGGATTTACCGCACCGCACAGGCTCGCCCCAGGTCAATGAAAAGCCTCAGACGACACCATCGCAAAGTAGCAGCCACCTTCCATCCTCAGTCAGCCGCTGGAATCTCGCGAGTATATACAAAGATGCCTATGGCAATCAACACCCCTCAGACGTAGCCGATTCATGCCTTTCACCCGATAACAGCGACCACGTACCGTGGTTTCTCACAAGTGAGAATATAAGTGTGGACTGGGGCGGCGGCAGCTTGAGTGTAGGTCCTGGCGAGACCTCAGGGGCAGCTGAGAGAAGGGGACAAGGGGCCTAAGTCGCTCACTCTATGGAGGGTAATCATGTAAGAGAAGTCATATTGATATCAAGGACGGACCGCGAGGACCATGTACTAGCGCTATGATATCCCCCTCAATTTATAAAATGTATCATACCATTTGTACCTGTATATAGTATTTACCTATGTACTACTAGTAGACTATATTTGATTTAATTTTAAGATTTGTATTCCGAGAGGGACTATCGTACTTCTATATAGGTGTGCCCTAGCTCTAGCATTCGATAATAGCATTCTCACTGGAACCCTCGATGTAAAAAGGTGTCCCCGGCTGTTCTCTACATTTCTTCTGATTATTGAGATGCCCATGTAAAATAATTGTGTGACAACTATGAATAGCATGTTACGCGTAACAGGGTATCTACTAGGGATGCATATTCCACCAAGATTTAGTAAATTAACAGTTTAGTTGGTATATTTCCTCCCCCCCCCCCTTTTTAACGCCTAGGTATAACTAGTCGATTTTCTTCTTCATCGATATGTTTCATATGTCACTGCTCTTATACCGTATATATGCGCCTATGCGGACGCCAATCCCAAAATCCTGGTTGACGTGTCCTGTCTCCATTTTTACATTATTTCCTTCAAGCTTGTTTCCCTTGGATGGAGTTTTCATGTCGGCGCCGTCAACACCGGCATCACAGGCTCAAAGCTCCAGTCAAAGTCGTCCATGAACGACCAATCTATATTCTGCAGGGCGTCGGCACCTCCCGCCATGATCGCCGGTGTCTCGCAGCCGTTTGCCCCGTTGGTAGTGCCAGGTACCGGGGTGGTGCCGGAAGCGGCGGCGGCACCAGGAGGTTGGCACTTACAGCGGAGACCGTTATGACGGTGGTCGTTTTTCCAACGAGTCATGCAGTCGAAGGTCACGCTGGCACTGAGGCGGTGCGAGAAAGCTGAGACAGGCTCCTCGCTCCACTGCGGTGGCGGTGGATGCTGTTGCGGTTGAGTGGCGGCAGGGTCGCCACGCGCCAGCAACCAATCAGACCAGGACTCAAGAAGGTTTCCAAGCCGCGCAGGTAGGTCTAATTCCACGACTGTGGCGCGCCTCGCCGCTGTGATAATGTCGGCTGCTGACTGCTCCGCGGCCTTACGGTCGATTAAGGTCGCATAGGAAGAGCGTAGCACTCGGTACACAATGCATCCCGCGGACGCGAGGGCCCGTAGGTGAAAATGTGGTATGTGCCGTAAAAATTGCACCTTATCGTCTAGTTCAAGAGATTCACGGATCACCACTTGTGCCGTATTGTACGTTCGGAGGATGTTACGTTTCAATGCGTCTGAATTATACCCTGGAAGGGGCATCATATAGTACGTCTGGATCTCTAGTTGGACTAGCAACGCATTGAACCTATCAAGGTCGCCTACATACAATTAGTATATGGGGAAGGAATACCGAAATCACCTTTGAGCATATATTTAGGAGACGAGATACGTACCTGCGCGTTCAGAACAGATGAGCCCTCTTACGGTGTTCCACTCATCTTCAAGTAGCTGGACTAATTTTGCTGAGACCCCTCGTGAATCTTCCAAGCTCGCTGCCATAGTCTTACTCACATGGTTACTGAACTTTTGGCACTCAAGGAGGATGCGGAAGTTGGAGGGAACTTTGAAAGGTGTTCTACCATCGATGACATTTTGAATAGTCTGATTGAATAGACAGCCCAAAGGCGGCAGCCCTAGGAAAGAAGACACTCTTTGGGAGATGATGTTATACCCAGCCCATGTAAATGAAGCCTCTTCATCTGTAAAGTTATTCTGGAAGACACCATGACTAAATTCTAGATGGGCTCCTTTCCCGCAATGAATTCCCAGCTGGGAAGTTGCGCTCATGCAGATGCTCGAGAATAGTGCACATGGGTCGTTTACAAACCGCACCTCTGGGAAGATCCAGGTACAAAGCAATATGAGGGCGTTTATTGAAGGTAAGGGTAGGGGCGGGTTGGCAATAGCCGAATAGGCATCTCGCTTGATAGATTCCAGCATGAAAGGGAAGACGGTCGAACTTTTAGCGTAACGACGGGTTGCTACGTATATTATGGTCCAGAATAGGAGCGAACTAGTATCGTAGCATTTATTTGGATCCCTGAGTCGCACGACTGGCATATAGGGATGGTAATGCTCAAAGTATCTGAGTAATACGCATTAGGGAGACTGCTTTTCACGACCGGGAGTAGAGTTTTACTCACTTCTGGAAATAACAATCGATATCTTCACCAGAAAATGGCTGTGATCCAAGAGCTCTAGGGAGTGCGGGTTCAGCCGATGGACCTTGGGTGAGTGGTATACTTGTGGGAGTATGTATTACAGAAGAGGGAGCAACTGTAGTGCTTGTCGTAGCTATGATAGCAGGAGTTCTCCCTTCTACGTCCGCAGAGACACTTATCGGTGATGGCACCCCTAAGCGTGGTGGCACAGACTCTTTAAGGGGCGTGAGGACCTCATTTTGTGGAGAGAATTCTGTTGCTTGACTTGGCAATGAGGTAGACTGCCCATTGACACTCTGCTTGATAGATTGAATCTCCTGGACTAGCTCGTCCAACTTACTGTTGTTATATTTAGTAAGTCAATATACGATATAAGAATAAGGCGGTTACCTTTTTCGGCTCACCCTCTTGTGAGTCTTGTCTACAATACAGGTCAAGTGAAGCTTGGCGCAGCGTTGACACGATTGGGCCGGATTTTGGCTTGGGTTACAGCGAACCTATAAAGACGATTAACATATTTGAGTGGCTACCTATTTAAGCCAGAACTAAGACATGCCTTCGCGTCTCGGCAGCTGGTGCATGCCGTATTTCGCTTGATTCGGCCAGATATCGCATGAAGCGGCGGTGTTTCCTCACCCTTATCCGGCATTGGCGCGGATGGTTTTACGGCACCGGTAGCACTATGTTACATTTACCGGACCCGAATGATTATTAAAAATGGCGTTGCTGTTGAACGAGGAAGTTGAATGAGGCACACAAGATAGATAGCCGATCGGCTACAGCTATATACATAGAGAATTTAAAGGACGGATATAAAAGGGCTTAAGAGGGCTTAGGGATTTAACGCCAATTACCTAAGGCTTCGGCAACAATTCGGTACCGATCCTTGCCTTTTGGTACCTTAGGGATCTTAGGTACCAAGTATACAGGTACCCACTTGGTCATCCGCACTCTTATTCTTTCTAGTGTATGGGGAACATTCCATTCTTTCTTCTTACAACTCGTCAGTCTTATACTTCAGATTAAAATAAATAAATAGGCAGCTGGATGTCACAAAAATACTTAAATTATATAAACAGTTATATAAACAAGTAAATTGTCCAGAAAGGAAAACTAACTCCTAATACTACCATTTCCTTTCTGCTATTCCTACCCACATACCCCATCCGAGAACCTTCCCCACGATAGCCCCGGCAATCTGCTCTCTTGTCGTCGTTGAGGTTAACAAGCTAGGATCTAACTGCTCTTTTAATGCTATGACTTCGAAGAAATCTACGGGAAGTCAGTCATAATGAAGCTACGTCAAGACACTTAAATGAACAAAACCCCCACTTACATCTATGTGGTCCGTGATTCAACAGCGGTCGAGGTGGGATGTAAACGCTACCGTTTCTCGACCGACCATAGAAAAACCCGCCTTTTAGAAGCGCCTTACTCGCGTCCTTAACCTCAAAGTCGGCGGGTTCGATACTTGTCTTTGTAGGCGGAATGCCTGTATAGATACTGTCATGGTTTAGTATTAGGCCCATATTGGGACTCTTCTAAGAACATACAGATATACTCGGACACTTACCCGTGACAGATAGGTGTTGGTAACGGCGCATCCGGATCCTCCGAAACTAATAGCCACTCTTTTACCTGGTTTGCGATATGCGGAGGTGCTTCCCATCGCAAAGCAGGAAACTTACCCGCCCCGTCGTGAGTGTACTCGACGCCGAGTGTCGAATTGGTGGGGCCGCATTCCGGCGCCGTCACGATGATTTCCTGCTTCTCCTCAATATCGGCGAAGGCGGGGCCTTTGAAGAAACTTTTTGCGTCATGACCCTTTGCATTTTTAAAGAGCCATGATAGTGAAACTTCGATGAGGGCGGTCATTTCAACTGGTGTTGGTTTGTACCTTGTGCTTATGTTAGGTACCTGAACGTTGGACGGCGTTATGTCTTGGCGTACAACGGAGTTAGGCCTTGATATTATCACACTCAAAACTCAAAAACTAATGAGAATAGATCTTATCTTAAAAATTTCACTTATTACGAGGTTAGTGAGATATTCATTCTAGTGTATATGAGCTGACAAGATGCACGGGCGTCAGTAGACAAAACCTTGCTTTTTTATATGCCGTAGAAGACTGAGAGCTGAATTATCCAATTGATTGGATTTCGGAGCCGATCGCGCTTATGGCAAGCTGAGTATGTCATAGAAACGCCAAGAGATCTTATCAACAAACATCACCCCTGGAAAAAACAAGGCTTCCATAGGCATCTCTGAATTGGTAGCTTCTGCATTCGATCAACCGGATAATTACCTTATACTAGCACAGCCAAACACATAGCCAAACACATCCCATCATGGCGGGGGTGCTTCTGAACATCGACTGGCGGTCATTATTAGGCAGAGATGCCCCCCCAGCGGTCGAGACTGAGCCTGAGCTTCAGCATGAGCCCGAACCTGTGTTTGAGCCCGTGTTTGAACCTGAGGAAGAACCCGCGTTGCAACCCGCGTTAGAGCCTGAGCCCGTGCCCACGCTTGACATCGCCACGCCTGAGAACGTCGCGCCCGAGATCGAGGTGAATTTTGAACCTTTGCATCCGTATTATCCCTTAGGTGCTACCATCCCAGGTTACGCGCCTAATGGAGCATCTGTCCCTGTACTGCTCTCATCATTGAGTGGTATACTGGTATTTGCACTCGTAGGGGCATCCGCGATAGCATTGAGGGCAAACCCGAAATTAACAAGGACCAACTTGATTCGGTTCTGTTGGTTTGTTCTGAGTATGTTATTTTATCCATCCGAGCTCTTATATACAAACAGATCTTGTTTTTACTAACTTCAACTGAACCTTTAGATGGGTGTTTACATTGCTTTTTTGAAGGTGAGCTTACTATTTTACATCAACGTACACATACGAACGACAAGAAGAACTCGCATACATAATATGAAATTTTGGATTCAGAGGATTACCCAACTAACTTAATCTCTCCAAGGATACTTTGTCTTCAATCACGCTACTGTCGCATCATCACAAAATGTTTTTGCTCAGCTGTGGAAGGAGTACGCACTATCAGACTCGCGCTACCTGACATCCGACTTCTTCATGCTGAGCGTTGAGAGTCTCACAGTAGTGAGTAGCAACTCAACCTAGCCAAATCAAGCCTCGGCGTATAAAAGCTAGGATTTGGGTATGAGAACGAATGCTGATTATGAATTGTAGTTCATCTTGGGTCCCCTCTGTTTCGCCAATGCCGTGGCTATCGTCCGAGGGAGCCCCGCACGACATGCGCTTCGCATTGTCGTGTGCGTAGCACACCTATATGGCGTCGCTCTATATTACGCTACAATCTTCTATGAGACTTACTTCACCGGCCTCTCCTATAGCCGACCCGAGCCCCAGTACTTTTGGCTTTACTACGTCGGCTTCAACCTACCATGGGCCATCATCCCAGCAGGTAAGTTTTCCCAAAACTAGCAGGTTCTCAATGAGTCAAACTAGAAGTCACGACTAATGTTACTCGTCAGTTCTCTTATATGATAGTGTTACTACCATAACTAGGGCGATAGGAGCCTTGGAAAAGGTTGACGTTACTCTAAGTGCCCATCGCCGTATACAGAATGGGGCAAATGGGACAAACGGTGTTTCTGAGCCTAAGAAAACGAGGTGAATTTGGGTACCAAGTAATTGGGTTGAATATGATTGATGAATTGTCCTAGAGTAATGAGCCTCAGCGTCCAAATTGTATAAGATTCTTTTGGTGGATTTTTACAAAATGTTATGTAACTTTCGTCCGATATACCAGGATCACTTATATTAAATAGATTTTTCCTTCGACTTTCTATCGAGATTAAATACCTAATATAGTAACACACGATCTAAACTCCGATCTGCATTGGTTCTAAGATGTAGGGGCTGCCGATTCTTCATTTGAGGATATCATGAAACAAGATTGTTAAATATAGGAGGCTAACCTCACGTTATATCTCGCGTCACGGCGCCTACGTGTCCACCGTATTTTGCCCGAAGTTATAAGGATCAACAACAGCTTGATCCCTTACGGAACCTTGGTCCTCTCAAGACTCCGTAATTCAATCTATCGTCGTAAGCAAGTTGATGAATGTCAATAGACACATCTTCCTGTCTTGAAGCCTTTCGCTGTCTGGAATATGGCAGCATGAATTCACGGACGCCGAACTGTGTTGCTATGTACGCCATATAAGAAAAATCCCCTTGGTCGTTGCGGATACGCCGAGTCAAGACGCACAATCATGTTTCCCTTATTTTCCCTTTCTTCATAAGGTTTCTCTTTCATTATGGATCTCTATTAATAATTCTCGATATATATTGGGAGGCGGGTATCGTCGTATAGCATGCATTTTTATCGCACGTATTTGTTCATAAAGCGCTTGTGGAAATCGGAACGTAGGAGATCCTACACATAGTGTTAGTAGCTGCAATGAAATGATATAAGTTTTGAGACATACATTGATAAACTCCTTTCTCTTGCCCTTGTCTTCCGTTCCTCTTGCTTGGTTCTTGAAGACCACGTCATCGTCCCACCTGTAAAAAGTAAATTAGCAAAATGCCGGGATACATCCTTTAGATAATAGACATACCTTCGCTTCATGTTGAAGTTCTTAGGATTTAGTAGTGGGTTACCCAGCGCAATATCTCGCTCTCGTTCCGCTTCTTCGGCTGCGGCTTTCTCGCGTTCTTCCTTTTCACGCTTCTCTGCCCGTTCGCGTCTGATCTTTTCTAGCTCACGCTGCAACTCTGCCTCTTCATCCTCATCATCATCGCTGTCCTCTTCACTATCATCTTCGTCTTCCTCCGAATCTGAATCCGCGTCTACGTCACGGGACTCCTCTAATATACGTCGCCGTTTCGCCTCTGGATCTTCCTCTCCTTCATCACCCCCATCTGTTCCCGAGTTTGATGCTAATGGTCGCTTCGAAGCATTGTTTGTTGTGGGCGTCGTATCGTTGGTAGCATCGGGAAGCGCACCACCGTTTTGCTTCGCGAAGTGGGCGGCTTCAGCGGCGAGAAGCTCGGCTCGTAGATCGCGGGATTCATCCGCATCGCCTCCTTGTCCTGGTTTTCTGAACTTCAGCTGGGTATGGGCGGGAAGGAGTCGTTGGTGGTAGGCAGGTCCTCTAAGGGCCTCCTTTCCACGTGCCTATTATATACTATTAGTCGATTACTTAGTATTGGTTTAGTTATTGTCATTCATACCGGGTCGAATGTGGGCCTGTGTGCTGTAGTCATCTTTAGTTATAGTATGATGTGAGACCTATTATATTTAATGAGAAGTGGTGGATGGTGAAGTATCGTGAAGTATTTAAATGTTGTTTGTTACAGGTACAATGAGTGGACCCACTAATAGAAGTACCTATTATGTAGCTGCAAAGTCGGCATTAAATGATGCCAAGTCCCGATCTTGCATGGGCTAAGTACATATTTTACATGATTACCTACCGCCCGGCAGAATTTCCATAGGAATTTTGAAGCTCTCAAGTGATGAATATACACAGCTAAACAACCCCACTAACCCGCTGAACTGTTACTACATTAGGTACTTGGATTGGTACAGATAATGAGGTGAAAGACAACAATAATTCTTCTTTAAATTTTCCCCTACTCTACTATGCCTCGAGAGGCTGAACCTTCACTCAATGAGCGCACTTTCGTAGTGCAGGCGCTACAAGAGCGTCTGCGCATCGATGGCCGGGCCTTCGACCAATACCGAAAACTCGAGCTCAAGTTTGGTGAACAATATGGAGTCGCAGACGTAACTCTTGGAAAGACAAGGCAAGTTAAATAACTTTAGGTGTATATTTAATCAGTTCTATAGCATTGCTAATGTACGTAACTAGGATACTTGTCAAGGTCTCAGCCGAAGTCACAACGCCCTACACAGATCGGCCGTTTGACGGCATCTTTACCATTACAACAGAACTTAGCCCTATGGCATCGCCTGCTTTCGAAGTTAATCGACCAACAGAAACGGAAATCTTATTATCGAGACTACTTGAAAAGACCGTTCGTCGATCGAATGCCCTCGATACCGAGTCGTTATGCCTCGTCGCTGGGCAAAAGTGTTGGTCTATAAGAGTTGATCTCCACGTCCTCTCACACGATGGCAATCTGATTGACGCATCATGCTTCGCCGTTGTAGCAGCATTACGTCACTTTAGAAAACCGGATACGAGCATAGAAGGAGGTAATTTAACTGTGTACACGCCCGCGGAACGAGAACCTGTACCATTGAGCTGGTTGCATTCACCGTTCTGCGTTACATTTAGCTTTTATGGAGAAGGAGAGATCACATTACTGGATGCAAATCTCCTAGAGGAACAATTAAGGGTGTCTAGCTGTACGATCAGTCTCAACAGACATGGGGAAATATGTCAGATCGCAAAGCTGGGTGGAACACCTGTAGAGGCGCACACGCTACTTCAATGCGCGAGCGTCGCTCTTAACAAGGTCAAGGAGTTCTCGACGTTATTAGACCAAAAGCTAGCCGAGGATTCGAAACGGAGGAACAAGGGCGGACTTTTAGCAGAATTGTCCGCGGAGAACGAGAGATAGCAGACGCAAGCTCCTCCCATAGATGACCAAATAAAGATACCCATGATGAACTCAATAATAACTCCCGTCCCGAAACGCCTACCCCATGACGCTGAATGCAAACCAACCCGAAACCACTTTGACCGAACAGTGCACCATTCTGTAGTCTTTCCCTTGCCTCACCTCATCACTGGTGGTCTTGACTCTTTATTCCATTTAACCCTCGACCTAACCCAATCGATCGCTTCTCTCACGCCCGTACCCGTAAGAGCGCTCACCGGCAGCACCCGTGAATCGCGAATACTCGACGCCTTCTCGCCCTCAAACACCTTTTTAACCAAACCCTCCTTTATGCGCACGACCTCGACGCAGTCCTCGCGGTCCTGCTTGTTCGCCAGGATCAGAAGCGGCACGCCCTCGGTCTCGGAGTTCTGCAGGACGTCCTCGAGCACGAGGCGACACTCGTCGAGGCGGCCGGAGCTGTCGTGCTCGAGGGAGCCGTCGCCGATGTCGGTGCTGTCGATGATGAAGACGATGGCGTGGCAGCTGGCGTAGTAGCTCTGCCACAGCTTGCGCAGCGTCATCTGCCCGCCGACGTCCCAGATCTTGAGGTACATGTCCGGCAGCGTCAGGGTCGACACGTTCTGGCCTACCGTCGGCACCGTCTTGAGCTTCGGGTCCGGGTGCTCCGGCAGGAACAGCGACTTGGCCTGCTCGTGGAACGTCGTCTTGCCCGCGTTGTCTAGCCCCAGGAGTATCACCGAGTATTCCTCCCGCTGCTGCGCGAGCAGGTACAGCGACTTGGCGAGATGGTACATTGTGATTGTGGGCTGTTCTTCAAATTTCGAAATAGGTTAGGTTAGGAAAGCCAGACGACAGACTTAGGTAGCCCGTGGGAGGGCTTTGAGGTAATGTTTTAGAAGGGCTGGCCAATGATGCGTCGTGTGATTTGGTTTCAATGCTTACAACGTCGAAAAGGCGTGTACATGAGTACTTGCTATGTATGACACGGAATTCAGGCTACACCTATACCGGTTAGCGTAGTTGGTACCTAGGTATAGTTGGAATAAACTAAGCGCGCGGCTAGAGGTATTATTGGCTGGATAAGTATAGGGTACGCTGTACCTGCAGAACAGAGACACACGACGCATACATGTAGGTACAACATATGGGTAATATAATATTAGAATATCTCTAATAAAAGTCATAATACTACATAATAAAGTGCCTTGAAATATCTCTTCAGGGAAATTAGGTATTTATTTAAAATAGTTAGGTAACCTATTAACTGTTTATGATTGGGGATGTCAAACAGTATATACCCTTCGATACGTAATCAACTATAAGAGATGAGCTGGTGCTGAGAGTATATCAAGCTAAACTATAATTGAAAGTGACACATCAGCACCCAGCAAGGACAACAACAGCAAATCGTCATTAGGCATATACACTTCACAAAATTTTTTCATACAACAAAGCAATGCAACAGTAATGTCAGGTTCATAAATTGGCATAATCTTCCTTTACCCAGACCCATTCTCAAGCGGAGATTACTATTAACAGTTGCAGTTATAACATCTAACTAAATGTTATATTAATCTCATACATCTTTTTTCAATATTGTGTTCATTCCATTGGTACGGTTATTCTTATATGGGTGTATTATTCATTTATACGACAAAAATACTTTACGCGGGGTATGTAATGTTGCTTTTTGACTTCCTGTGCAGGATTGATTCTTTGCTGAAACCTCTCGATTCTCATCCAATAGCAATAAAAACATGGCGTCATATTAGACTCAATTATTTCCCTGCGCGGTTGTTCCCCCGAGCTTGTTTAGCTCCCAGCCACGAAAGCAACGACCTGCATTATACATGCAACTGTCAAAAACTTATAGAGATGCGCTTCTAGATCCTTGTAAGCTGTAAGCTCTTACAAGTTGACCGGTTACGTGTAATTACCTAGCCTCGCTATCCGTCGCTGGGAATTCTTCTAAGAATATTGGGTTTGGGTTTATTTATTAGGTTCATTTGTTGGGTTCGTTATGTCTCCAGTGCCATTTGAGCATCCGGTGAGGTATGTGTTGCTAAGATCTCATTTACTCATAAGCAAAACTGATTAACAATATCGATTCTAGGTACACTCCGCTGGCGGTGGTTGGTACCTATCTTACGGCGGTGGTCTACTTGACGTATGCAATCGCTGCTGGTTTCTACGCATCGTATATGTCCTTGGGTCCAGCTCAGGATACACGATCGCGTTACGCGCAACGTAGGAGATTGGTTCCTATTTTTCTCGGGCTTGCTGCCGTGGCTTTTTCTTTGGCGACTTATAACTCTGTGGCGTCTGCTGTCTTGTCGTATAAGACATGGGCTCATGAGCATGGCGTTCATCAACGAGAACGGTATTCATTTATTACTCCCACTCCAAATATTACTTAAGTCTAACGTACATGTAGCTATCTCCTCGCCGAGAAACTTGTCCTTACACCTCGGGACCTAAGAAGATCAAACTCACTTTATATCACCCAGTGGTTAAGTGATACTCCTATCTTCTACGATGCCTTAGAGATTGTCGCTGAGAAGGCTCGTCGCTTCTGGTGGGGGCAGCAGATCGATCTCGCGACGGTAGCGTTTAGCATGCTATTATCAATCGAGGGGCGACGACGAAATATCCCCTTAACAGCTTCGTTTTTAATTCTAGCTCACCTTGTCAGCCTATCCTTCGCGCAGAATCTATTTTACGTCGCCCTTCTCTTGACGCCGTCGCCACTGCCTCCAGGAAGCGAGAGCCTTGAGATACCTGTCGTACCTCTCCTTTCGACGTTGATTTGGCTTCGCGACAAGGTTATTGCTCCAAAACCAAAGAATTGGCACTTACGTCCTCGCATACTTCTCACGGCCCTAGCTTTAAATTATGTTTCAATATTCTTGCTCCCTTATGCTGCGGACACACATTCGTTTGTGAATGTAGTCCATGTCGCTCGAGCATCGACTTTTTGCCCCTTATCTTACCAGCGATAGCGCCGGTCAGCTGGGGTACTGTCTATTTACACCCTCATGATGCCTACGGCTCGCTCAAGACAATATTCCGGACGATTTCCGTTGTGTCTTTTGGGTTACACGCCAAGTCTAGCATCGAAGGTCTACGCTACAATATTCCCGACTCCCACCATCATCGTCACAGCGTCTTCCTCCCCTGGAATGTCGAAGAGAGGTCCAACTGGGAACGCAGCACTACAGCAATCGGCAAGGTTCTGGGTTCCCTCTATGATCATCCCGCTGTAAACGCTGTTGGGTGTGATGTTCTGGTCTGCACAATTAGCCTCGGTCTATGGGCTGCCATCCGTGCTATTAGCGTACAGGACATTATCGCATCAGCTGTCCCGAGTTTCAAATTTCGTCTCAGGGCTAGACGCGTCGTCGAAGATAAGATGTTTCGTATACCTCGATCGCCCTATACCCCCTATACCCCTATTAGGTCAAGCTACGACTATCCCGAAGATCGCATGTCAGAACATTCGATGACTCTAAGAAGTCAAAGTAGGGCAGCGCTATCGAGGCTAAGAAGTTCGTCGAGGTTGAGGAACGCATCAAGGTTGAGGAGTGAATCGAATACTAGGAATTCATCAAGAGCAAGGAATATGTCGAGACTAAGAAATGAATCAAGACCAAGAAATCTATCGAGATTGAGAAATGAATCGAGACCAAGGAATTCATCAAAAATAAGAAGTGTGTCGAGGTTTGGAAGTGTTGCAAGTTCGAGCACACCGAGTGATGATGGAACTGTAACTCCGGGACGAAGACGAGGACGCGCAAGGGTGTCTAAGAAGCACGATGAGAAATTATATCCATCTGCTATATTCTCGCCTAGGTCGTCGGTGGAGTCAGACCTCCTGCCGGCTACCGAGTCAGATTGGGACTCCGCGGCTGTGGCTTGGAGTATGGTTGTATTTGCTGGGCTCGGTTCAGCGTCTGCGGGTGTTCTTGGAGGGGAATGTATTGCGAGATGAGAGACGAATGGATAGGTTAAGGTTATTATGAGGAGTTTGGATTGATGATGAGAGTAATGAGTTCAAACAGGATTGGGAGGTATTGGAGGTTATCGGAAGCGGGTAATGATGAGAAGCGGTTTATGACTTACGAATGAGACTCAGCTAAGCGGTCACGGATGAATACCTTATATATCTATCTAAGTATCTAGATATTGAACTTGACAATTCTTAGATTCCTTTTAGGAAAGTATGTATATATTATAAATTACCTTTGCGTTCTGATATATCGCTAAGGTACCTATTTATCACCCCGTCTCACCCCTGTTTCTTTATTTTTGAGAGAAAAACTCTATAGTAAGATATCTAACGAAGCTAGGGTTTCCCTTTTAAAGAAATTTTTATTTATTTCTCTCTAGCTATCATTACCAGCCTTTAACCCTCACTGGCCCCCGCCCCTGCCCCATAACCCCTGAAATTTATCTGCGTGAGTTATATCCGATAAAAGAGTTACCATGTTCGCAATTGCCTTCGCTCATTTTGATAAGCTTCTGCTTCGGGTGCACCTTGGTATGTCATTCGTATAAGCTGCTGCTTCCTCAAAATGAACGGCTTGCACAGTGTTCAGGAGAAGTACAGGAATTTTGCCAATATACCTATGTACCCCCTGTTAACGCCGGAGACCTCAACCGCAAAGCTTCAATAACCCATCTTTAGCCCCTTTACCCCTAATCACGACGTTGGCCACGATTATTTAGCCCATATAAGCTGAAATGTTTATCTGATAATTATTGTCATAATGTCACTCGTACAACAATGGCTAGGTAAGTTTTATTCATTATAGCTCTCACAGCTTCGTTCAACCACTAACACAGAGAAGCGGATGTAAACCCGACATACTCGGCCGGGTCATTGGAATCCATCCCTCACGTGTTACGCTGCCGCATCTACTAGTTCTACTTGGGCCTCCACGAAAGGCCTCTTACTCTCAAGGTCCCCGAGCCTATAAACCCCGACGGAACCCAGGATGCTCCCGTGCCCCGAGGAATGTTTCATTTTGGGTGTGATTGCCCTGTGGCCGTCGCCAATCGAGTCGGCTTACGACGCGATATCCTCGACATCAACCTAGCCTACACCTCCAAGTTCTTCTCGGAGGAGTTTCTCTCTTACATGTACAGTAGAACGGTACGCGATATCCATGCTCCCCTTTTACCTCCGAATCAATGAACAATCTCCTAGGGTCCTAACCGCGCACGGCAGACTCTCACTTTCCTATGCACGTGCACCCTGCTATTCCACCTGGACGCCAACCCCTTTCTAGCCACCAACATCAACCGGCTCAGGCTCGTCTGGGCCGGCGTCTTCTCCAACTGGGCCTTCTCGGCGCTCGCCAAGATCCGACTAACACAGCTCACCCTCGTGATCGGAGATTTCACCACCATGTACCCCCCGGTCTTAGAGGGGATGTACCGGATGTACTTCCGGCGGTGGAGGACGGACATCACCAACGCCATGGGCATGCAGGAGCTGGGCTGCCTCCGCGGTATTCGGGACGTAGGTGTCGAGACCGTCGGAGAGCGATCAGCCCTCCTTGCCGAGCAGGAGCGGGACAGCTTACAGAGGTTCCTACGCGACGTCGTAACTTATCCGTCCCCCGAGGAAGAATCGAAGGGTAGAGCTAATTCAAGCCGGAGCGATGTGCAATTGTCAACTATGTCACACGACTCACACTTGTTTAGATAGGTGTAAATGATGAAGACATAATGACCCCCTATTGGGACAGATCTGTAGATCATAGAGGGGAGAGGATAGGTCAGGTGTTCTTTGCGGGTATTTGGGGTATTTTTTTATTGGGACTGCCAGTGAATGAGGCTTTTTAGTTTTACCATTCTAGGTACAGCGGTTTATATATTATTAGACGTGCGTACTCATCGTTGTCAATGCCGCAATAGTGAAAGTGTCTACATCACTTTTATTATCTGACAATAAGAGTATTCAAGGAAATATTGGCTTTCTTTTGTGCTATTTATCAAGATGAAGGGCGATACCAAATAATAATTTAGACAGTAAAGTTGTCCGTCACAATAGAGGTAAGAACAACATTAAGAGAAAAGGGATTAGATACCTAGGTACATGAAAATTCATTAAGAAAATCAGTAAAAAATTATAGCCCAGGCAGGATTCGAACCTGCGTCACTCCAGCGATTCCGTCCTCGGCTCTATCACCTTCTATACCTCTATTTCTATCCTCTAAGTCTATCCCAAGGAACCTCTAAACGCCAACCCACTCTATAAAGGTGCCTCAGGAAACCGGAGCATGTTACCACTACACCACCGGGCCTTATTTCTTAGTGATAGAACATTGTCAATTGACGCCTTTAACGTGACCGCCGATTGGGATGGTTGGAAGGTGCGTTAGTCACTGTGCACGTTGTCATGGTGAGGAAGGTGCAGACCCAACCCGTCAAAGACAGATAAGCGTACTCTAATTCACTGACTTATTAAATACATAGGTACTTAAAGACAATTAACGATAGAAATCGTAGAATTAATAGGGGAGAAATATCTATTGGCTATCTAACTCATTACTAAGGTACCTATGTAAAGCCCCTTTTATAAAGCCCCTTTTATACATACACAGTACCTCCATCTCCTTGTAATAAACTTCACCAACTCCTTCGCTATGCATACTCACTAGGCTTAACATAACACCACATCAGTACCAACTCTATGCCACTCACGCTCGTGCAGTTAGTACTCCGCTGTATACAATGTTTGCAGTCCACAGAGCTGAAAGCAATCCCACAGCCAACGGTCCATTCAACCAGCGCGATAATACCCTTGTGCCGTTGCTCGTATGTGATGCAAGGCCAATGAATACAGCGGTGAGCATTACACTCTCGAAAACCCGTCCCTAACGGCCCTCCAAATATCCCACAGAGAGTTTTGCTGTGGCATCTCCACCAAGCCAGATGTGGTACTGTAGGATGTACGTATCTAACGAAAAACCACCCAGAATATTGGGTAGTAAAAGGTACCTCTCTCTCAACATTCTGTGGGAGTTTCTGAGTACTATAAAACCTAGGATTGGGATCCAGGATATAAGCGGATGGACTCGGTTATATGCTTGCTTTTCTTGTAGATAGGTCTGAGTGACGGCAAAAAAGATCACCATGCTCCCTGCACAAATGACAGTAAGACAGCGAGTGAACCTCAGAGAGAGTGTTACCCTTCCCCAGCTAACTTGAAGTATGGTCCGCGCTCTGCGGACAGAGCCACGATAGACAAGAGCTGCTACGATAATTCCGACGAAGGTAATGTAACGATCTAGACGCAGCCTGAATCTTATTTCTTCTGCATCGATGGATATGAAGAATATAGCGTACATGGCTCTGGTAAAGGCTTCGAGGATACCGGGCGTGAGTATAAACGAATCGGTGATCCTGGCTGTTACCATGATTTTGAAAAGTAACCAACGCATATCCCGGTTGCGGCTTTTAAAGATAAGAAGCATCGTGTATGAAACGAGATACCAGAACGTTGCTACGGGTGCAAAATAATAGGAGGTGTACGTTGTCCCCATCATGTACGACAGGAGAACACTCAGAAGATTTATACGGAATAAGATCTCTATGACGCGCTGCAAAGAGAAGTCGTTCGTTGTGAGAAAGTATAGCGTATGAGCATAGCCGGATATATAGAAATACCCAGCGATAAATAACCGGATGATCTTGTACACCCAAAGAGCCTGGGACGCGTAGTGATAGTGATAGAGCAAGATAATCCCTTGCATCAAGCCCTTGATCTCATTAGACTGGGCCCGTGATATGCATCCCGGACCACGATAGCCTGCAAAATCATGTCTGGACGACGAAGGACTACCTGCTGGCTGATGACCTTTTCTCAATGATAATGCGCTAGCCACCAGCCATGCGAGACAGGCCTTGACGAAAACGCCTTGCTGATAATGGCGCTCAGCTTTCCCTATAAAGGAGACGCCGTCGGCGTACCAACACCATATAAGGGCGATAAGTATGTTACCGAGAGCCAAGGCAAACTTGATGCCTTCTGAATTACCCGCAACCTCCAAGGCACGGCGCGCACTAGACGTGAACCCTGCTACGAGTCCCAGCAGAAGACAGGCTGCCATGAATACGTGGTTCTCGGGGTCAGCAACGCAGCAAGTGCCTCGGAAAGAGCGTGAACGGGCGCTCGCAGCCGAATTGCAGAGCGCATTTAGCATAATGTTGAGTCTTAGCGCTGCTACGCCATCTGACACATGTAAGCCGTCTGCATCAAAGTCCCTTTTAGAATGGGTGGGCATTTTGTTGTACACCCAAGGAATATAAGTCAAATCACCCGAAAAGACTTGTTCGAGATGATGATTCATTGCTTCAACCCGATCGGGGGTAATGGTTTTAGATCGATTAGGGGCTAGGCTTTCGTAAGCTGGGATTTCTACCGGTGTTAGAAAGATCTTGTTTGGCGTGCCCCCGGAACTTTGTGTCGTTGACATTGCTGTTGATATGTTTCTATTCAAGTCGGGCGACAGGTATGGTGTGATACCAGTGATCGCTCGCTTGAATAGGTTTAGATAGTCATCTCCGCCGTATCGAGCAGCCCAGAGCCCAGGGGCACCCAAGACAACGAGCAAAGGAGGTAACTCGACCATCTCCGTGATGGCTTCGTCGCTGAAGGGTGTAGGTAAAGGGTGAAAGGTCTTCAGTATACCGTATAATGCGGTAGAGTTTAGCCAGGGGTCCCATATGAACTCTAGTTGGGCACAGTCGGTTCGGAATGATAGATCGTGATGCTTATTGTCTGATTGAACTAAACGCTTCAACCGGGTTTCCGACCGGCCGCGAGCGACTTGTTTGGTAGCAGTCCAGAAAAGCTGCCGGATTGTAGAATCGCCGACGAAGACAACCTTTCTGTCATTGAGGCATTCGCAGAGAGAGTCTGTAGTATGCTCAACCATACGACAACCCTTTGGTTCCCATCGTCGAGAGCCATCTGGAGCTGGGGGTGACCATGTTCCGTTTTGCAGGAGAGTTAGGCAATGATGGGGATCCTTTAGACCTGTCAGGCTGTTAGAATAAGCTTCGTAAATTGCCAACAAATGGTAGAAATCTGAGTGTTATATTCGTACCAGCCTCATGACGAAGTTGTTGTGTGATAAAAAGAAGGAAAACAAGGATAGCAAAACTAAAGTGGGCAACTGTAGGCGTCAGGAGCTCAGTATTTGGCATTTTGACCAAAATATCACCAAAAAAGCAAACGTCGTGGTTTGGTATTGGAAGAACAAGTATTCAACCAAGAAGATTTCAATGTTTAGATGAAGAGAATAGTTACATGATAGCTGGGTGCTGCTCGCCATACCTAAGGTATTATACCCTATTATTTCGATTTACATCCTCGAGCAATGGCAACACAGCCCATTAATTCACGGCTCTTATTTCCGTGGGAAGAGTTATACCTGGGAAGGTGAGGATGTACGAGGTCATCCTATACCAGTTTTACATCACATAGTAAAAAGGAAAGAGTAGTCGCATGCGCAGCTTGACGTAGGTAAGATTTGATGTAACTGAAGCAGATATTATAAGAATGGAAGTTGTTAGCTACTTCGTACTTTTACCAACGGATATACTTGAAGTAGCTGCCATGTGCAGAGTGCTACTATGACTGTTTGATTTAGGAACCTAAACTACCTGTAACTATCCTTCCGTAGAAGTATTTCGTGGGCGACTCACTTCGTGAGTGATGAATATTTAGGGGGTGGCTAATAGCATGGCTTAGGCCTAATGTTGTGGCTGAGTTGAACCCCACAAGGTGCCAGAGCGATGAAAATTCTCGACCAACAAAATCTCCATTTTGATATTCCTTTCGTTAACTTCTCATTTCTGAATCTGCGAAATCAACATGGGTGAAACAAAACTTCCTAGTGTCAAAAGTTATTATTCTGTCAAGCATGCTTCTCCCAGGCTAGATGACGCAACGGCGCGAACTCTAATGCATCATGGAAGCACGACGCGGTATTAAATAGATAATAAGACTCCATTACGCATTACGGTCTATCATGAATAGGCCGTCGCGTCTCAGAAAGCAGACATATCAAGAGCCATAAAAAGGTAAATATGATATCAACTCGTCTTTTGCCAATGCTCGGTCAGGCTCGATTCCACGCCTGATCTTGAGCCGGATACCTCATGTGAGCGTATGAGACAAGAGCAAACTCTACAACGATCTTTGAGTACGGGACCTCCCGGCGAACAGCGTCGAGGCTTTCGTAATTTATCTGTTGTAACATTGAATACCATCGACTAATCACTTTTATGAACTTGACTTTCTTGTTGGAATTTCACATTTCAATTTAAGCCGTATATTGCTATCTTAATCAAAGGAAATTTATCGAAACTCCGATCATGTTGCAGTTTAAGCATCTCTAATTAATGTTCCGAAAAATACTTGAGACTACCCATCTGCAATGTTCTAACGACTGCGTTACATAGTACGAACAACAATAATCACACAAGAGTTAAAATACTCATTGTTCAAGCATTCCACTCGCCTCCAATCCACCTGTTGAACAGGTCTAGAGAGCCCTCAGGCTGGTTGAACGGAACCATGTGACCAGCCTGGTAGATACGTGCGAATGTGAAGTTGCCACTGCTCTTCACCACACCGTAGTTGTCGGAGCCCTTGGACAGATCCTTCAGCTCAGCGGCGTTGAATCCCTTCTTGCCGTGCCACTCGAGCGCCTCCGACCAGGCCTTGTTGCCGAGCCAGTTGCAAATGTAGTCGGCGTCACCAGCGTAGATGAGGACTGGGATTTGCTTGATAATGTCAGGGACGAGACGGTGGAAAGGCTTCGACCAATCGCCCTGGAACAGGAAGTTTCTGTTAATATCCGTGTTGCAGCTCTCGTAGTCTTGCACTTCGGCACCGACTGCCTTGAGAACCTTGTCCTGGTTTAGATACTTGCTGATCCAAGCAGTCTCGGTGTAGCAGAGATTCTCTTGGTCCTTGCACTTCTCACGGATATCGTATACATTGTATCCCGTGCGTTGGAAGGGACCAATCATAGCATTGTTACAGTAGATGGCGCTGGGAACACACGACCATACGCTCTCGGATTCGTAGCAGCTCGAGATGAGGGACTGGCATCGGGGGAGAGCATTGTCCATCGACTGGCATTCACTCTCGTCGAGGACCGCATCATACCCACCCTCACCACAGGCCATGGGGCGGTATTGAGCATATTGTGTGTAGGGGTCGGTCAAACCGTTGCCGATGGCAATGCTTTGCAGGTTGATGTTACGGTTCTTGTGCGATAGAATCTCAGATGCAAAGACGGGGATGTAGTGACCAGCATAGGACTCTCCAGCGATGTGGAATGGCTGCTCGCTATACTCGGGGAAGTTGTGGAAGAAGAGAGTAAGCAGAGCGTAAATGTCCTTGCTTGCGGCAACAGTGTTGTAGACGGGGTTGCTGCTGTAAGAGTAACCAGTGTTGACAGGCTGGTCGATGAAGATAACGGAGGCGTTGCTATTCCACGAGTACTCGTTGTACTTAAGCGAGCCATCCTTGTTGATGCTAGAGGGGCCCAACTCCATGAAGAGTCCCATCATGGAGGAACAGCCTGGGCCGCCATTCAACCATAGTACTACGGGGTCGTTCTTAGGATCGTTTCGAGATTCAAAGAACCCTAGATGTAAAGATTAGCCACGATGCGAGTCTGGGTCTAGTGTCGCATCACTTACAGTAGAATAGATGCTTGTCGTTAGCTTCGTCGTCAAGGTATCCACTGTACTGCTTGACCTTATCTACGCCGAGCTCGGACGGGTCGACGTTCTTAGCTCGCAGGTTATAGGCCTCGAGAGAACCGTCTACCTTTCGGTGTTTTACACCGTCAGTCTCAACCCACATGCCTTGGACATCCGCGCCCTTGACGATATGGTTCCATTCGCTATCTGGGCGGCGTCGGTGAGCTTTGGGGTAGGAGACAAGGTTGGCGGCCTTCTCGTAGAAACCAGGAACTAGAAGGCTCATTTCATCCCATAGACCCTTAGCAACAGCTGGCATCTCACCAAAAGCTTCGCTAAGGTGATCCAGTGGTCTCTTGACAGCATCGCTGATGCCACCGAGGACCTGCTGTTGGTCTTGTGCGAAGGCAGCCGTGCTGGCGCCCAGCAAAAGGGCCGAGCTAGCTACTCTCATGATGGGTAGCAAGCGAAGATGAACGACGAGCTACCAGTAGTTTGGGAGGGGGGATGATTAAAATGATGATGATAAGTGATGATGGATGGATTGATGAAGAAAAGGAATAGATGAGAGAGTTAACGATGGGATGGAAACTATGATACAAATACAAGAGTCAGACTTGGAGACCGGGGAGCTCTAAGATATGGATGGGCGATGAAACGGGGGATAAGACGAGAACCCAACTGGCCAGTGAACTGAGCTACAACGTGCGGTAACCGGCCAACCAGTGGCGTTTTGGTGCCTTAATTAAGTTTATCCTTATTGCTTACATACTACTTTTCTCACATGTTGAGTGCGTGTGATTACCCCACAAATGTTAGTAGGTAACTTGCTCGCCTTGCTTAGTACGGATTGGATTACGACAACTGAGCAGGGCTGGTTTATCAAAGCTCCGTGTCGCGTGATAGATGGAAGAGACCTTGACCGATAAGCGTCATCGGTCATTCTTCCCCTATGCACCGAGTCTCTATCGATATTGGTTCTCCACTAAGCTATATCGAGTAGGTACAGTAGGTACATGTACGTTTTTCCTTATCATTATGATTCAGCATGACTTTAGTTAATCAAATTAAGTTATTAAGTTAAAGAATGTAAAGTGTAACTCTCGTCTCTGGGAACGGAATCTAATCACCTATTCGTTGACCCTGATGAATAGATTGATATACCGTCTAAATATGATTCATATGATGTATTTACATGTAACTACCCAGTCAACTGAGCTGTTCCTGCGTCGGTCCCCCTTGCCTACATAAAGGGACCCGCTATGCGTTGGCCCAAAACGTTTATCTTCTTCAGTCGGTAAGAACGAGCGCACGAGCATTTGCACATGCTTCTTCTCCACGCAAAACCTCGATTTTCGAAATATCACTTTTATACGAATAATCCAACTACCCGACAGTTAAACATCAACTGCGACGTCAGACTTTGCGCATCCGGAAAAAAAAATAACTTAAGCATTCTTCTAGCAGCGACGAGACAACATGTCGCGCATAAACCAACCTGGTATGTAGAATAATAATGTACCTAGGCTGCATTCATCTTTCATCTCCGGCCCTATCTCTTTTTCAATTCTTCATAATATCTTGAACAAATACTAACGTATAACAGTATGTACCTAATTAGACCCCTCTTCCCCTCCACCATGTCCCCACGTTCCTGGGGACCGCTCGATATAATTGTGTTCTAGTTATGCTGTAGATATGCAATACAATACTAATACTCTTGGGTGGAACAGTCAAATCAAATAAAGCTCACGAATGTGTCCCTCGTCCGCCTAAAAAAGGGAAAGAAGCGCTTCGAAATCGCCTGCTACAAGAACAAAGTCTTAGAATGGCGATCTGGTATCGAAACCGACCTCGACGAGGTTCTACAAATTCCCAATGTCTTCCTTAACGTATCGAAGGGGCAAACTGCGCCGTCTGCAGATCTTACCAAAGCGTTCGGAAAGGACAAGCCTCTAAACGACATCATCCTCGAGATCCTGAATAAGGGCGAGCTACAAGTAGGGGAGAAAGAACGCTCGGCGCAGTTGGACAGAGTACATAATGAAGTGATCAGCATAGTTGCAAGTAAACTGGTTGATCCGCGCACGAAGAGAGTCTATACCACCGGTATGATCGAGAAGGCGCTCGATATGTTAAGTTCTCAGGCGCATCAGCAGCAAGGCGATAAGAAGACCTCGGAAGCGGGCAGTGGCGCGGGAACACCAGCTACGGGCGACGATGCGGAAGCGAAGCCTAGGACGAAAGATCACAACTGGACGGGTGTAGTCACGACGAAGAGCGCGAAGAGCCAGGCCCTCGAAGCTATGAAGGCCTTAATCGCGCACCAGCCTATCCCAGTTTCTAGGGCACGAATGCGGCTTAGAATTACGTGCTCAACAAATGTTTTGAAGCAGGCAGTGAAAGCACCTAAGGGTGGTGATGCGGAAGGAGAGCAGAAATCTCCCGGGACTGTAAAGGACAAGATCCTGAGCTACGTTGAACAGGTCGAAACACAAGATGTCATGGGATCGGAGTGGGAAGTTGTCGGGTTTGTGGAGCCAGGCGCTTTCAAGGGTCTATCCGATTTCGTGGGGAATGAGACCAAGGGTCAGGGACGTGTGGAGGTCTTAGATATGGCAGTTACTCATGAGGATTAGAGTCCTACCTCGTAGCACTTATAGATAACCAACTTAACGAGCATGTGAAATGTCTTGGGAGCACAGCATAGGAATAGGTCTGATATTGGCATAGAAAAAAAAGCATGATTACTTACGAAGGGTTGATACCTTACTGAATTATCCGTACCTGGGGTATACACACGTGCTAGTCACATATCGAAGAATTAAAGGGTGTTGGTCACAATGATGCCTCTTTATTCTCTAGAGTACACCTATGACTTGCCGAAACCGATGAGCAAAGTCCCCAATTCGCAAAGTAATTCATAGAAACGTTTTGATGCAGTAATTTCAGTCCAGCCTTCACGCCTGTCCATCCGCAATGAATGACCTGAACCAATGAAACCATGCCTCCACCGCTAAGACCCTTAACCACCCTTCTTCTTGGAGACACCAACAGTCCGGCCGCGACGACCGGTGGTCTTGGTGTGCTGACCGCGGACACGGAGGCCCCAGTAGTGTCGGAGACCACGGTGGGCGCGGATCTTCTTTAGGCGCTCGAGATCTTCACGGAGCTTGGAGTCGACACCGTTCGCTAGGATCTGCGCGCTCTTGCCATCGGTGATGTCGCGCTGTCTGTTGAGGAACCAGGCGGGGATCTTGTACTGGGTAGGGTTCTGGAGGATGGTGACAATTCGCTCAAGTTCTTCCGAGGTAAGTTCACCGGCACTGTTATGATATCGCATTAGTCTACAACTCGTTATCGCCTCGTCTGAACCAAGTGCTATCCATACCGCTTGTTTAGGTCGACATCGGCCTTCTTGCAGACCAAGTTGGAGTATCGTCGACCAACACCCTTGATTCGGGTCATGGCGTACATAACCTTCTCCTTTCCATCGACGTTCGTGTTGAGGAGACGCAAGATCTATTAGGGCTCTAGTTAGCTAAGATTGTTTCCCTTCGTTATCGCGAAATGGTGGTATGATTGAATCGAGAGCATTCGCGCGTAGCTTTCGGTTCGAATAGAAAGATGGGAATGTAATATTAGACGCGCAGATTGAATAGGATTTACTTACGAACTGGAAGTTCGTCTTCTCGCCTGAGACGAGCGACATGATGGGCAACTGTGTTGTTGGGGTGGTTGCCTTGATGTCGTTCAGATGTGTATCTTGAGTTTGATAGAAGAAGGAATCGAAGGTTTGATTTTTCTGGTAGGCTCGCTTAATTAGGGTACAGGCAGAAAAGATTGGGCGGGGCTAGGGGATTTCGATTTGTGCAAGCTGGTATCCGCTTTTAACGGATTTTCCAAAGGCCGGATTGACTGTGCACAGCGGGACCATCCGACTTTCTCCCGCATAGATGGAAATTTCTAAGGAGCCATTTAAATCAATAAAAACTTCTCTCTTAAAATCACTACCTAATTCACTTTATAGAATCGCGATGTTCTCAGAGAATAGACATCTTGGTTCCGTGTTTTATGCTTTCCAAAACTCATATCTATGAGACTCGCGATAAGTATTGCCTTCAAGCAAAGTATCTACCTAGGTACCTATTCTTCATTCAGAAGTAGAAGACCTAAGGTTCGTGATATCTGCACCATATCAACATCCGCCCAAGTATCATGTCTCACTTTAACATCTATCACAAGATTCTCACTAAGCAGTGTTGACTAAGCAGTGTTGACTAAGCAGTGTTGAGTTTGCTCAGTTACCAGAAACAAGTATCTTGGGTTTTCGCGAGGCAGTCGAGATTTCGGCCTGATATTTGCTGCTCTTTTAAATGTAACTATATGGCCAGTGATGAACGATTTTACACAGTCTATGAGGATCTCTCCAATGAGTTTATCAAAACACTGAAAATTCTGAGGCCTTAATAACTCTAACCAGCAGTTATTTATACATATTACCATGTTTGTGTACCATGCGGAATATAACCAATTATATCCGTCTTTTTACGAATTTGCTAATCAATGATTCCGACCTAACCTCCCAATGTAAGTACATTTCCTAACGCCAGCTGATGCACAAATCCCTCTAGGTATCATTACATTCGTCGTATCGTAAAGCTCAAACCCGTATCCTCCCGCCATCTGCTATGTGCCATTAAAACCCTAGTTCCCCTCTGTTCGATATGCCTGTTGCTCCTCTCGCGGGTCTTCCCGAGGTGGCTCTTGGACCAAGACACTGTTAAATCGAGGACGTGACTCTATTGGATCAGAGCCCGGGGGTATATGACCGTGGTCGACACTGGTATTCCTCGAAGCACTCGGGCTGATGCCGCTAGTACTGCTTCGACCACCATGACTTGACTTCCTCCTCCTCCCAAAGTTCCATTCGAAGGCATTCAGTATCTTCTGGTGTTCTAGATTCTGCTGGGTGAACGGTTTATTTAGATGGGAAAACTCATCCCGCTCTTCCGACTTCTTGGATTTATGGGATCTGAAGCCTCCAGTCAGGGTTCGTAGTAGGCGAGATTGCGATTTTGAAGGATCTTGAGTTTCGTTGTCGGTTGGTGTTGTAGTGCCGTTTGAGCGATTGCCACGGGAACTTGCAGAAGATGGCTTCCTGCTGGTAGGGAACGTCCATCTTCCCAGCGCCATTGTGTTACAAGTACCACGATGGCTGTTGAGAACTTGTAGGGTATATGATAACTGTGATCAATGGCACGCACGTATTATGACTACTTGAGTTTCGATAGCACAGCAGTGATGAGAGATATACCGCCGCCTTAGAAAGTAAAGAATATGAAATGCCGCGTTGATTAACAGAAAATGAGAGGTCTAATAAGTAACAAACTGAGCGGTTTTCATTATTCTCGACTTTATCAATGACGGATTAGCCTTACATAGATGGCGCAACGGTGGTTACACTTACCACCCATCACATTATAATGGGGCTATGTGTATACCATATGTATAAGTACGGATTACCATATGTATCTCTAGTCATCTCTAGTCGATATCGCGGGGTCGCCGGGGTCTAAGATCTTCCAGATGTGCGTGACCCCATGCTATCGAGACGTCATTCAACCCGAGAAAGAAAGACGCCGAGACCACCATACACACCAGTAAATCTGCTAAGCCATCTTAGAGCCTTTATAGGCCTATGATCCCCGTCTTGGACCCTACAAATACAGCGTGATGGGTTGGTCTCGAATGTCTTGTGAGTCTTATTATAGTCGCATCGGTCGCCTTATTAGTTGTTAGAGAAACTAATACGTACATTCATTCCTTTGTTATACCCCAGAATACCCCAAGGATCAGCATGTATACCATTGTACTCGGTGTCTATGGCCATCCAGTAGGAACTTCACTTTTTTCTTCTTGGTGGCAACATCGGCCTCAACCGATAAACCCGACCTTTGTTTAGTCTAAGACATCCCGTTGATTATTTAGCAGTGATATTTGGAGGTTAGTGTTATACCTATATGGATACCCCCAACGCCTAACTATGTTTCCCCGAGAGAATTTGAACTCGTAGGCATTCTTTTCAAAATTCCCGCCCCCTCCCCCAAGGATTCAACCTAAGGCTTTAAGATCGCTTCGGTGTTTTTCATGAGCCACTCTAAGATAGGCGATTTATACCCCATGTCCTAATACTTATATTAATATTGATATGCTTATTGGCTTTTGGACACTGTAAAATAGATTTATTACGACTGCAGCTCTTATAACTTTTCTTTAGTGGAACGGAGGTTGATGATATTACCATCGTCATCAACCTCCATAACGCAGCAGATGAATGTATCCTTAAGTGCGCCAAGACGATACTTATGATTAACATCTTGATACTCCTTATTCGCCGCCATAGAAGCAAAGTGTTGGACGGATGGATAGTGCACGAATGCGATTTCTTCCCACCCGTCCTTCTGACCCTGGCCACCTACTACCCTCCCAACAATCTTGACTCGTCCACCATGTCTGGTGCCGACCTTGGCCGAAAACTCGGTGCCATATTGCTTATATTGGTCCTTCTTGTCGGGTATGAATGCAAGTAAGTTTAGCATTGAGACCGGGTGTTCCTTCATCGAAGTTGGTAGAGCAGCAATCCAGTCGTTTAACTCAGGGCTCATTTCAAGGTTTTGTGATGTCAATGATGGTTCGATAGTATGTATCTCTGGAGATTTAACAGAGCCGGGCGACGGGTGTAGCAGCTCCGCGTTCATGGCTGCATAATTCGATATAACTTTAGATGAGACACCACTCGATGCGCTCCAAATTGCATCAATATCTAGCTGTGCTTCGTGCGGAATAGAATCGCCCTCCTCCAAGAGCAGAAGGAGATCCCAGTGGATATTCCTGCCTAGAAGGTGACCGATTGATATCTGCGTCGGCAAGATCATCCATCGAATGAACCGGGCCTGTACAACGGGCTTGATGCCGCTCCGACGGAGCTTGGCGAGAAGTGAACCGACCGAAGTGCCGTTCTTGAGCGAGACGAGTTGTAAATGACAAAGAACCATTTTTTCGGATAACCCCTATTGTTTTGTCGGAATTTCTGAGCGATGGTTGGTAATGATCATTCTTAAGGATAAAATAAATGAAGCACAATGATAGCTTCCTTGAATTATGTATATCGACGTCGGTACATCGCTGCGCAATTTAGCTGGGCCTCTTCATTTGACCCGAGGTTGGCTGAAAAGGGTAAAGAGATCCTTTACCCCTCTAGCATCTCCCTGATTTCTCCAATCATCCTATCTAGTTTGTCTCCGTTCAAATATTAGATACTCCTTTAAGAGCTTACGGTCTGAAGTAATACTATATTAGGCAATCTCAGTATTGGGTCGGGGGCTTGAAATCTTCATCTGCATAATCCATTTCTACTTAAAGACATGGAAACTTAGGACCTTAGGTATTGCTAGTAGGAAGGCTTGGATTAAGCGCAATCCCCTTTAGACTTGTCTCTATTCGCCTCAAACGTCCATCTCTATGGCTCAGTTGAACTTATCACTGAACCTCTAAACCCGGAGAGCAATGTCTCGGTCTCTCCATGTCTGTGCATCTGGGTATCTAAATACAAATAACGTGCCGATAGCCACGGAATATCTTTCGCTCTGACCTATGCGACTCCGGCCACGACGTTCACCTCTTGCTTCTGCTTTACAATAGAAACGTCGCCTTTCACAACAGTGACCTTTTCAAACGACGTGAATAGTTGGGAGCCCAAATTGGCAAAAGCGTTGCCGTTGGACTTGTAGAAGCCACAGTCCTCGAGGAAAGTATCCGTGCTTTCGACGAATAAGTCATCCTGGCCTGGCAAGATAATAGCAGCCGGGTCGACGAAGACAAGATCGATCTCTGGTGCCTTGGCACCAATAGGCAGAATCAGACTCTGGTTCGCTTTTCCATATGGCGCCGCCGGATCAGCGCCTACGAGGGCGGGTGCAGCTGTTGGCTGGGTGACCGCGCTGGCTGCTTGGACACCTCCAAGATCGGCTGTCTTCGATGCGCCGACCGTCATGGTTTGCGCGTCCGAGACCATGACCATGATCTGGTTCTCAGGTTTGCCGTTGTCAGCAACCACCTGGTTTACCATATACCTCTTCTGTCCGCCCTTCTCGGCTCGAGCATCGATCAAGGTCGAGACCGTAACTATTATAGTGTTCTAGTCACTTGTTAGCAATAGGACATATCGAACTTAGTATCATATGTCAACTCACTACTTGCGAGAAGCGAGCCTTAAAATGGTTGACCCGAATATTGTTCTTGACATCCTCTAACTGAGTTATCAAGGCAACCTCCGCTTGAACAAGCTGAGCAAATTGCTGCTCGGCTAGCTTTTGCAGAGCGTCTAACTCTTCCTTATTATCTTCGACGATAACAATATTTGTCTCTTGTACTATCTGTTCGATCGTAAGAGGAGCTCGTCGTGACCTCCACTTCAACCCCCGCTTGGATGGTGAGACAAGTGACTCGTCAGTTGGTGCTAAACATAATGTTAGTTGGAAGGAGGTGTATAGATAGGGGCAATATATCTAACCTGATGCAACAAGTGACGAAAGACCCAACAGGGCGGCGCAAGCACTCCCAAAGAACATGATGTTAATTTGGCTTTCCAGAAGCAAGAATGAACGAATAAATGGATAAAAGTCTTTCAAAGGACTGTGGTAAGTTGGTATTATGTGCAAAGAACGGAATCAAGAATACAGCCTCTAGGGCGTCGCGAAGAAAAGAACGGAAGGTAAAGTAACGCTGATGATCTACCAGGACACGATCATAGGAGTGTTCCTAAGGCGATCTCATTCTATGCAAAGGAAATCATTCTCTATATATATTTTCTACCTAGACGGTGATCTAACATTGCCTATACTCATGGTGATGCCCGTCGTTCCCTTTCCCCTTCGGATGGTCGACCATCCGGTCAATCCTCAAAGCGCCAAGGACGTCGAGTAGTCCCATGTCACTAACACCATAATTCGCAACATGATTCGTCCGACTTCAGGTGAGGCTCTTACTCTAAGGCGATAGCCGAGCCGTTGATCTAGACTTGGCTACTGGAGCTTATTTTAAATAAGCGTTAGGAACTTAGCGCCGGTATGGCATACGTCCGGTTACCTGGGGATATCGGGGGCTCAGCTGTCATCCCGGATTAATGTAAGAGATTAACTGAAGAGATGACAGGTATCGAAGTACCCAATGGTATAATCTTCAAAGAGCCAATTAGGGAACATCTTAATCCCCGGTCTATGCGGATGATCCTGGCGCGGCACATGGGGGTTACGTTTTTCGAGACCTAGACGAAACGTCACTCGTCTTAGGAGAGGTTATCAGGAGTTCCCGTAGCAACCTAACACGGGAAACGGCAACTTTAACTAGGTATTTAATCAACTAGTAATAGGTAGTGTTATCATCTGAAAAAAATATGGTGCTATCCTATTAGCTTTACGAAATAGTTCCCTGAATGGGCATGTGGAGTCGCGGATCTACATAGTAGCTATGTTCATAATGTCATAAAGAGCATCAATATTTTGAACCCCATTACCTGGCACAACAAGTAAAGTCGCATCTTATATTAATGAATCGATCTACTATGGGACGAATTATCTATGTTTGTTTTGACATTTGCTTGAGACTATATATGGGCTTAACGGCACTAGGCTCATAGGTGAGCTGATGACGATCCCTAATATAAATATTCCATAATATGCAATGTACTCCCATCATACACTAACTTAATCTTCGCAGTCGTTTTAATGCTCTTAGTGGACGAACCGAAAATCAAGCCTCTGCATTCCCTCATCCTTCGTTGTCAGGATGTAGTTTTCCTGCTCCTCCTGCGTCATTGAATTCCATTTCCTATCACGTATCTTATTTCGCCAGATGTAAAACGCCTTTACGAAGTAGAATAGAACGATATTGAAAACCGTAATACCCAAGAGGACCCGGTTTCCGCGTCGATACAGGGGTTGGTCGTCATCGCGATAGATGTTGCTTGCGATGATGTTTCCGCTCTGTACAAACATATTGTAGAGCGCTGCCGAGACTGCGCGCGTTCGTACCGTGTTGCTGTTCTTCGCGTTCCAACTGACGAGGATGGCGTGGCAATAGGGATAGCTTAGAAGTCCTGTTAATAGGGCATATCGCACCCAGGGAGAGGCGTCCTGCGGCAGGAGTACTAGTGCAAGTACCCATGGGAATATCCAGATGTTGGAGCTAGACGACATGATTGATCGCTCGTCGACGCGCCGCGAAACCCACGTTACGATGAGGAGGTTGACGGCAAATAGGAACTGTGATGGTATTGCGAGGAGGTTGGCTTCAAATACCGAGAACCCAATTTGCCGCAGGATGTACGACAGGTAGTTTGCTGGCGGCGCAGGTGGAATATACGTCGTAAGGCCAATGATATACAACGGCCACATTTCCCAATCCTTTACGGCCTTGAAGAGTAGAGTAGGACCGACAGCTTGCCTGTTGTTCATGTCTCCCTTGCTCGGATCGTCGCGGAGGAGCCGGTTGACTAAGATATGTTCTTCGTGGTCACTGAACCATCCGTCCTTACCTCGAAACCAATGTCGCGTCTGAGTAGGTCCGGGTGGCATTAGACCCCAAGAGAAGATTCCTATGAGTAGAGTTATCAACCCTTCGATGAGAAATAGCCATTGCCAACCGCTCCATCCATTAATCCCACGCATCTGAAGAATCCCGGCGGCTAGCAGTGAACCAACGATATTTACTGTGCTAAGAGCAGTCCAAAACCAGGCGAGGCGAAGGGGAAGTTCCCGGCTCTTGTAGAAATACGTGAGCCAGAGGACTATATCTGGGATAAATCCTCCCATCAGCAAGCCCAGAAGGGCCTTGATGGCGTAGAAACCGGCTCTGTTCTTGAGGAACGCCTGCGATAGCGCAACAATGGACCATCCTACCATAATCGTAGGGATCCAGACATCGGCCCCGAGCTTCTTGCTAATCAACCCGCTGGGCAGCTCTGCAGCAAGGAAGCAAGCAAGAAATATAGTCTGTCCATAGTTGTAATCGTTTGTGTTCATGCCTACAAGCCTAGTTAACCTTTGCCAATCTTTACGATAGCTCTGACTTTCATGTGATTATCTTATACATGAGAGACGTGGGTGACACAAAAAACAACTTACCAATTTCAGCCAGCATATTGTCCGAAATAGCTCTATTGATATTCCTCCTGTGCATATCGAGCGCACAGAACATTAGCCAAGCCCAGACCATGATCCTAGCATCGATCTTTCTCACCAGCCGCCGCTCCTCCTCCGCCGTCCACTTGTACTCCGGATCAAAGCGGTGCCGATTCTCATAGCGGGCCTTCTCGTACTTGGCACGCCAATATTCGGCTACCGACGGGTCTGAGAATACATGGTCACCGGTTGAGCCGTATTCATCGCCTTCGGATGCTGTTTTTGACGTGTGACCGCGGTCAGCTGTGTCCTGGACCGTAATTTCTTTCGCTTCCGGACCCGGATCGGGGTCCGAGACATCGACCTTTTCCCGTGACTCGCCCGCCATAGCTTGCTTCTATGTACACAAGTTCACGATGACGTTAAGCATCTGAAGCTTATAAAGTGAGGAGTAAAGTTGTAAGACCGGAAACTTTAATAACCGGCCGACACTTTAATTAACCTGCCCTCTGTTGTAAAAGGCCTTCATCGGTATTCGTGCCTACACAAATTAACACTGCCATTTTTCTTGGTTCGGTAAAGCAATTTATATGATCAGGCGTTTCGCCGAAGAATCACTCCGACGTAGTACCTGATAACCACTTCTGCGATCACGTCATGTACACGGACGAAGACTGGTTGCTGCAACCTTATCTATTGCGCCATACCAGGGGTAGGTTGTGCAACTCCCCACTGCAGTTGCAAAAAGCTTCAGTCTCATTAGAATCCTTGCATTAAAGTCTAATAATTCGAGAGGCTTTTTTCTGTTTTCGGTGTTACGTCAGAATTTGTGAACATGTGGCAGAGAGTCTTGTGATTTCACTCTCCGCTCCGGGTGTCATAAACTCGGCTCCGGTTCGATTATGGCGACGGACCAGGTCCTTCCCGTTAGACCGGCTTAGCCGAACTAGTCCTCGATTAGCGTAGCTGACGGTATATTTGAAGAATTTCATCATTCTTAGTCGGAGACAAGACCCAATAGTTTGACGTAGATTCATGAGGATATACTTGAAAATTCACTAATAATATATATAGTCATGTGTAAGTTTGTTGAAATTATTTGTTAAGATAATAATCTATTACCCACTGCTTAAGGCTCTATAAGGCGTTGGAAGTGCATGAGGCGCCGTGATATGTTCCCCGTTAATAATTCATTAACGCCCTTTCGGACGCTGATACCTGACCTTGGGAAATTCCAGTGGAAGAGCCAACTGCGCCACTTGCACATGCGTGCCCTTCTCAGCGCCCTTTGCAGTTTTCACCTTGCCGCCAATCTCGCGGAAATATTGTGCGAATTGCTTCTCGTCTAGACCCAAATCATACCTGATAGAACTTGTATCAAAGCTATAGTTTGATAGTATCGCCGCTAGAGCACAACAGTAAGTATATACCAAGTCGGTATGGAACTTCCTCATCTCGGCATTCGATGAGAACTTCCGTCTGATATTCTCAATAACGGGTTCTGGAGCGGGCTTCAATATCTCCCTAAGCTTGTCTTTCGGTGGGATTCGTTTTGTGCCTCTCTCCTTTCCAGGCCTGGCGCTCCTGATGAACTTGGTAAGGAATTCTAGATACCGAAGAGCTCGAAGCCTGTGAATTGGGTTTGGTCCTTCTCCAATGGGCTGGAATCGGTTGGCGATGAACTTGGTCGGTATCGTGGAGTTTTGTCCCTTTTTAAGCTGTTCTTGCCAATCTCTGATCGGAATTGCATTCAATATTTCGCCTCCAATCAATTCTTCGATGGTGTACACATCCTGTATCTCCTGGGCATCGAAGTTTCCAGGCGGGACTGGTTTCGCTGCATCAGCTACAGCTTGAAGATCTTCCTTCGATGCCATTCCCATAGTAACATCATTGATAGAATCCATTAGCGCTAGAGATGATGAGCTGAGTTTCTGCGCGTTTCCGCCTGCCTCGGCAATCGCTTTTTCTGGAGCAATGGCATTCTCAGTGATTGCGGCAAGAGCCTTCTTTGCCTTCTTGGTTCCGAACGCCTCGCCGAGGTCATTTCGAAGTTCCATCATCGTCTGTATAATTGTTAGATATTCTGATTAGAATCCTAAAATAAGAATTATTTACCTTGGAGGCTTGTCTCTCTTCTACATCTTCCTCTGGGGGTTTCTGTGACCGAACTACACCTCTGACTGCCATCTTCTTAGCCTCCACGACTGACAACTGGCCTGTCTTAGGATCGAAAACCCCAATATAGTGCTTAAGATGCGACTCTCGACCACCAGGTCCATCTTCCTTTGCCGTGTAGTCTAATTTACTGTGTGAAGATGAATGCAGGAGGAGGTTTGGCGTGTGCGCATCTGTCTTTTTGCTTCGCCTAGAACCTGCAGGCTGGGGAGCTGTATATGTCTGAAACTTGATCGAATCGGGAACACAGAGACCGGGGGAGGTTGCTATCACTGGAGGATAGCTTTTGGTCGTCTGAATGGAAGAAACTTTGACGATGTTCGACTGCGTGGGTTGAGAGGGAGTTTGAATAGCAACTTTTTTCTTCGGTCGTTGGCCAGCATCCTCGCTGCGCTTTCTCTTCTTTTCCTTATGATCTGCCATGGTTCAAATGCGCCAGCGCCGACTTGGCTGTATATGGTTAATTGAAGTATGCAAATGATGCAACTTTGTGTCAGAACGAATTCGAAAAAACTAATAGCAGGGATTGAGTTTACTTAAGAAAAAAACCCCAAAATACTGCCGGCATGTAGATAAGAGATTAGGCAGGCGGTGAAAAAACCCCACGATACATGCCAAGCTACCTAACCTAACCTAACGCATTGCCGCAAACGGTGTCGCAGAAGCTCAAAAATAGCATATCGTAGCAAGTACAGGTAGCTACAGTATTTATTAAGGCTATATAAATACCTGGACGTTACTATATGTGGTTTCGCACGGTTTGAGATAGATAGGTACGCATAGTAAAGAAACTATTACTAAAACACTTTGTTAAGAAAAATGGACTGTGTGTAAGTAGGTACCTTAGGTATGAGGAGGGGTATCGAGGGGGACACGACGTCATCGAAATCTACGTAAAGCTTTCAAAGCTATTCACGAGGAGCATCAGTTAGCCTATTCATAGGTAGGTAGTTATAGGGATCGACACTGCAAATCTATTGACTAGCAAATGCATCCTATTTCTTGTGCAATGATCATGAACATTTCTTAGCAATTCTGCTTCCTGTTCCGCGATTCGTAAACACAACTATTGGTCCACTCGATGGTGTTTGACCAGCTTTCCTCCGGTCCAATTCATATTCGTCATTCTGCAAACACCCACAACTACAGCCATCCCTATAGTGCTTTCCTTCCTGTCATATAGACATCGCTTTGAGTTGAGGAATAATCAAGATGATTGAGTGTCATATGCTGAGTTGCGAATGTGTTGATGGTGTATCGTGATTGTCATGACGCGATCCGGTCTGGTGGAGAGGCGCTGAGATCGAGCAGGGTTGATATGTTTACTTGCTGTTACGGAGAGATCAATTAGTATCATGTCGGTATAGCTTAGTTACAAAGAAATGGGGTAACAAAGAACATACCTGCGAGCTCTCATCTTTCTCCTCTTACGCTTGAGGCGGCGAACTCTCTTCTTTCTCCACTTGGCTCTCATCGTGGCGACTACGACTATGCGTTAATATTAGTATTTGATACTCTTCGCCAAAGTTGTGGTAGTGAGAAATTGTGTTGGTGAGGGGTGGTGGGAGGTGGATTGCGACGACGGCGGGGAACTTGAACAAATCCACCACGCGATTTGAATGATCAATGCGCTTCAAGCAATGCGATGGCAGAGTAATTCATCCAATGCCTTTACGATTGCCTTGCGATATAATATACTGGGTAGATGCAGGGTCGGATTGGACTTACAGGTTGCTGTCGATGAGTTGCTTTGTTGATGAAGCTTGTGAGAAGGAAAGGGAAATTTTGGGAGCGGGATGAATTGAAGTAAGGTTGGAAATTATGTTAGGGTTTGTGACCGGCTTTTCTTCGGGTGCAAATAAAATGGGACACCTCGAATTTTTGTTTGTGGTTGCTCACGTGGGGTCGATGTGTGTACCGCTAAGTATCGAGTGCAAAACGTACTTACCTCATACCTATGCGTACGTAAATTGTTACACGGTTGACATTACGGAGTGCCACTTCCAGGTTCCCTCTTCGTCTATGGAAAGGTACCGCCCGTTTAGCAAGTCAATCCAGTTGGTGATTTCCTCAACCTCAGCTAGGTAGTCCCAATGTCCAAATGGCAAGTCCACCTAGGTACAACGTAACTATATTAAATTCGACTGTTACCTTCAACGTTCCTTCTACGTTCACTATTGAGGTGATAGAGTTTTCAATTTACTTGAGCTAAAGATGTAAGGTAGGTAGGAACTGTATTACCTGCCAGTGTGTACCTAGAGGCAATCAATAGGTACCTACATACGGATATTTGATGTAGTAACATTTCAACATGGTCAAATAATGGATAGAACTCAATTATCATTACGACTATAATTCTTTGTTGACACTTTCATGTATTGACTTCCCCGGACGAGTTATCAGTTATCAACACCCAGAATGATTGATCCAATCGCTAAAGTATCTTGTTGGATCGTTGATGATTCTTCAGAAGGAAACACGCCTCCAGGTATGCTCTGAGTGTTTTGAACCACATAACACCCCTGATACGATCTCTTGATCTAGAAGCTTATAGGTGCTTTTACTCTGCAAGGTTTCTACACGAAAAGATTGAAAGATGGAAAAGCTAGTCACCATAGAACCGAACTCTTTCTAGACCTTCCCTTACTCCCGGGTCGATCCATAAGCATTGGACGGGATCACTACGTGAAGTAAGCTAAGCCGGATACCTATCCATTAACAATAATCAATACTAAATATTGGGAAGCGATATCTCTATAAACCATCCTTATGTTTCAAGAAAACATTTCGTCATATATTCGGTCATCTATGATCTTAATGATGTCCAGAAACAGCCTTATTTGGTGTACGTTCGGGACTGCCAGTCTCTTGAAGGTACATTTATCGACAAGACCTGCATTGGTAGCAAAGAGGACGGTGCTTCGCGAGGATTTTATATAAGTAAAGACGTTGTGGTCACAGTTAAGCCTTACTGGAGGATTCGCGTCTCTCTTCTATACCATACAGAGTTGAAATATCCCTTGAACTCGATCCAACTCAAAGAGTCAGACGTAGGTTTAGTTACTAAAAGTGCTATTGGTATTCTGATAGGATTCTCATAAGCCGCAGCTTTTTCGCCATCGATACATCATAACCGACCGAACCCTAGGCCGTGGGACGTTTGCGATAGTCCATCTAGCTCTCGACGTGAGAACAGGGAAACAGCTTGCTTGTAAAATCCACGATCTCGATCGTATTCGCCGACTAGCACCTTCTGATGACTTAATCCGACGCGTCAGAGACGAGACTGATATACTCGGAAAGTTGAAGCATGTATGTGCTTCTTTGTTTTATAATATAGTTACAGTGTACTCACAAAGATGCAAGCCGAACCTGCCTACATTCGAATATGCGTTTCGCTCAAGACATACCCTCTATACCTTTATTGAGCTTGCAACAGGCGGCGACCTTTTTTCCATGCGTCTAACCCGGGGGCCTTTCGACGAGAAAGACTGCAAGTTCGTGATCCGACAAATTGTAAATGCCCTATGCTATCTTGTACGTAAAACCGAGACATTTCTTTCGTGTCCTAGGAAAGTATTTGGAACCTAAAGGGTGTTATACTAATAATTATATAGCATGAGGGGGGCATTGCACACCGCGACCTGAAGCCTGAAAATATATTCTTTGCTACTGGTCCAGATCTTGCAGGACGCATTATTGTCGGTGACCTAGGATTCGCGAAATCTACATCGTCAGGTCGCATGGCCAGCCGTGTCGGAACTAACCAGTACATGGCGCCGTAAGTCGACTCAGGTCACCCCGAGCGGCATCTGCTGACCGGCCATTAGCGAAGTTGAATATGGTGAAACACATGATCTGGCTGTGGACATTTGGTCCTTGGGTATGGTCGCCGTATTCCTTCTAGCACCAGACGAGAACGCTGTACCAAGTAACGTTATGAAAATAAATCAAGCAGCACTTAGCGGATGGCTCGATAGCGTATTCGAAGACCCATCCCAGCAGAGGATAACTGATGACTGTCAGGACTTCATTAGGTCTTGTCTCATGTTTGAGCCTGTGCACAGGCTGAGATCCTCTGAGGCAAAGCATCATTCCTGGTTTCGGCAACAGTCAGGCAGGGGGCAATTAAAATTTCGTATGAAGGAAAATGCCGAGACATGGAAGCCAGTTCATACCATCGCGCCACCAGTCCAAGAACTTCCGGACATGGAGGAAACTCACAGCGCAACCTGTAAAGAGGAGCAAGATAGGACATTTTATCTCTCAACCTCATCAGCCAATTCAGGGAAGAGAACATCATTAGACACAATTCCAGAGAAAACGACCCCATAAATCGCCTTACTTCACCTGGCCAATCTCAAAACGATTAAAGATGACTGAAATAACGACCGAAAGGCCTCGGACTGCCCCCTAATAATTGGCGACATCCGCGTGATCTCAAACAGATAGACTTAAGCTACCTACCTAATCAGTTACAAATGCCGGATTGATTGTCTGGTACAACGAATGCTCGTCAGTTAAGCGTTGTTATTAGAATACATCACGTTCAAAAACAAGGAAACTACAATTTTAATTTCGAAATATAACGGTCACCCGTGGACTTGTTCAAAATTGCTTTGTAGCTTAAAATAGTTTGATAGAGAGGCTACTAAGTAATATGAGATTAGTTAGAAACAATGCGCTTATAATCGATTCAAACTTCTTTCATTATTATACCTCTTGACCTTTATTAATCGACAACCTTTGGAAATCGATATACTGAAACGCAGAAGGGGTTTACTCCTATTATTCTTTGTTCATATTGGTTAAGATAAAATGCCATAGCCATTCCAAGTAACGGAGCCCTAAGTCTTTGCCTGCATCGCATCTTGGGAAATCCAAAGCAATATTACCAATTCAGCAACAGCAGGCAAATAATACCGCTGAGATGAAGCAAACTATGGCTAATAAAGCCCTCGCTAGTCAACCTAAGGGATTGAAAGAAAATATGTCTACCATTGAAGAGGAGTCAGAGAGTACTGTGGATTCAGTACCTCGTAGCAATGGAGAATGGACAGAAATTCCAACAAACCGTCGAAGGGACGCTACCACAGGAAGGCTGTTGGCACAAGATGGGGAGTCTTGTTTGAGATGTATAGACAAGGGGCTTAATTGCACACTCAAATTCCTAGGATTTGAGGGAGAAGCTAAGTGTGCTGCGTGCAGAAGATCTAACTCCCAATACTGTATTCGACAGCGCCCGCCTGACAAGTGTTATAGTTTCTATGGGTATCCTTGGAATAGTCCAAACTATTTCGTTGTCGGAAAAGGCCCCAGCCCCATAGAATTAGAAGAAATCCTTCGAGAACGCTTCCCCGACCCGGAGATGTGCTCGCCCGAAATATGCTCATACATTTCGGGACCAAGACAGTTAGCTCTTCCATCTTTCAACGGAAGCGACCTTCCAGCGGAAAAACGACCAAAGAATAGTGAGCCTAAGACCTGGAAGGACATACTGCCAACCCCAGAAAACAAGAGCGTTCGTCGTCGAATGGAAGAAGAAAGAGTAGAAGATGAGAAGAATGAGAAAGAGAGAGAGAGAAGAGGCATAAGGACCCCTTATAGAAGGATTGGCACTCCAGGTTCTGCTAGGTTCGTTGCTCCAGCTCGTGCATTTCAATATCTCCAAGAAGCTCGAAGATATCCGGCTAGAGGTATGCATGTGTCTGAGTACATTGCTGATATTGAGAAATTTGATAATCTTGAAGAAGAACAAAGACAGGAATAGCAGCAGCATAGATAAATATTAACGTCGTATTTGATTTGGCTTTATATGGTTTGTCTAGGTGGTTTGGACTTCATGGGGAACTTCCGTCATAATTCCTTTTTTTTTTTCGTACACACTGAATTATAATTTGCTACTATAAAGCAAGAGTGACAGGCTTTAACTTTACTAGGTAACATATTCTTTCTAGACTAGAGGTTACCTAGACTGCTAAATATATACATACCTGCCTACCTAGGTACGTGCTGTTATAGAAAAACATATACAAAGGTTCCCCTAGAATCTTTCCACGCCCAAGTTGTGGCCTATTTATTCAGTCTTTTCGCCCGATCAAGATCGTTCCAGAATTCACATTGGGAAAGCCTGACAGAATCCTTTTCTACTGTGGTATAAATACCAGGGTTGATAATAAGCTGCTTCGGTCTATCTGTCTCGCAGGTCTCCGATGCGTGATATTGTGGCCACTCCGGAGATCCCTCTAGCCGGACGTTATTTGGGTCGCCTGTTGCTACGAAACTGGCTAGGTAGGCGTGATATATATGAGCAGTTTGCGGAAAGGGCACGTCCGGTGAATCGTAAGCATAAGCTGAATCGGAGGTATGTGGGATGCCTCGCCATGCTTGGTACTCCAAAGGATAGTTCGGCGTGTTGAAGTGGAGCCTCCATGTAGGGACGCCGGCAGTCGATGTGCGGAAAGCTGTTTCTCGGCTTGGGCATATATAGGCCATGTCTGACCAAGCGGCTGAGAGCCGGTTATACTGGGTGCTATTTGGCGAGTTTGCCCAAGGGGAATCGGGGTGTCGTGTCGGGTCTGGGTAAAGTTCATTCAATAAGGCGATATCGGTGTAGTTCAGATAGGGGCTCATAGCATGCATGAACGATAAGAAATCGTCGTTGGTATGATGGATCGCTGGAGTATAGTACTTCCCTTCGTCAGTGACATAAGAGGTAATCACGGGGAGATGGTGGAAGGTTCCTTCAGCGCCGGACTTCGATCCTGATTTCTCTAGTAGAGGCCCTCCTAAGGCAGGCTGGAAAGGCCAACTTAGGGTTTGTTCTGCTTCCGCATATATTCTTGCACTTATATGCTGTATATCATGCACCGATGCCTGTCGGAGGCAATCCAGTGCCAGCACATTACCCCCTTCGGCCTCTCCCCCAGTTGGACAATTAAGATATTGCATATATCGTTCGAAATCTTGCTTGTATTGAGGGAAGTTTATATCTGGAAATGCGCGCGCCGTGACTGAACCGGATTGGAAGATCGCTCGTGCCAATAATGGTTTGTCTTTGTCCTCCCCATAATTGTGAAAGTAATGAATGGCAGTAGAATGCGCACCAGCCGACCGACCGCCCAGAGTAATCTGCTTCGGGTCCGCTCCGAATGACTCTAGGTGGTACTGGAGAAACTTAAGCATGAAATGCTGATCCCGTAGTCCAAGGTTAAGAAGACCCTCTTCTTCGAAGAGCTTGCTTGGAAGAAATCCCAGCGAGTTGAGCCGATAATTGAAGGTTACGACTGCAATAGGTAGTTTGGATGAGGCAACGAAAGATGCTCCATCCATACTCCTGCCTGAACCAAGCACAAAGCTGCCTCCGTGGATCCAGACTAGTGTAGGGAGTTTCTCCTTTATTGGTACGCCCGAGGTTCTATAAACGTTGAAGTTAAGACATGCCTCATCTTGTACCTGGTCTTTGGTGTATATTGTGTCCTGTATGCAGACGTTTCCATAACTTGCTGCTGGCTTGATTCCATGAAACGCCGGCGGGCGATGCTCCACTGGTCGGAAGCGTCGTTGACCAACCGGCTGAAGAGCATAGTCAATGCCGAGCCACGCATCCACCGCAGCCGGAAGGGCACCTCCAGATAGTGTCTCATTTATTCTCACCCCAGAGAACAAGCCATAACCGCTTAGCTTAACTGTAGGCGTTGAAGTAATTGCCTCATGGTTATACAGCGGTTGTTGAGCCAGGAGGCCGAATTGTGTGATGGCCGAGAAATGCATGAAGCTGGTCTAAGTCATATAGATATAGACAACCTACACCGAAGTCAACAAGCGGCAAAAAAGAAAATAACCAAGCCTTTATTCGTGATTCTTTCGAAGAGACGATGAAATATTCAAAGAGACGAAACGAAGCTATATTGAAATACTGGTTTCGCCGTCAATCCACCCCCCGCTTAAGATAAGGAAGCGTTTCCTAGCTTGGATATCAATACTAGGTTACTCGCTTCGGCGTCCCTGATCCCCGCAATTACGTCTACGGGATTCAAAAATCCCGGGTCTCAGTATGATCATGTCTACCTAAGTAGATACCTACCTACCTAGGTAATCATTTTGCGTGGTGTATTTTTTTCCATTCATACCCAGATTGGGATATGCAGATAGTCTAGAATGCACAATAAAGTAATTATCACGATTAATTTACATTCTAGGTTGTGATATTTTTAAATTGTTAACAATTCTAGATATGCTAACCCTATATACATGAACTTTGACAATACGGCATAGCTTCTAAGTGCTAGTATATAAAGACTGTAGTCATGATTCTCTGCTTAAGCAGACGATCCGCCTGAAGCTAAGATGACCTGACCCGTTACCCACTCGCTATCATCACCAGCCAGCCACGAGACTACCTTTCCAATATCACCAGGCACTGCGCATCTGCCCATCGGGCAAGCGCTCGCCATAGCCTGCTCGACCCTCTCAGCAGACCATGTCTTATCAGCGCCTGGGATATAATGCGTAGCCATCTCAGCAAACATGTCCGATTTGACGCCTCCCGGGGCAATGGCATTCACAGTGATACCGTCCGACCCGAAATCCGTGGCCAACGAGCGGACGATGCCTTCGACGGCTGATTTTGAACCTGCGTACAGAGCATGATCTTTGATCCCTAGGATCCGGGCGGCAATGCTGGACGTAAGAATGATGCGGCGCGCATACGGAGACGTGGTCTTTTTCATGTGGCGATATCCCGCGATGGCGACGAATAGTTGCGCCCGCGTGTTGATGTGGAATACATGATCGAAGCGTTCAGGGGTAATGTCCACTGCCGGCTCGAACGACTCCACGCCGCTGTTGCTGACGACGATGTCTACGCGGCCCCACTTCTTAACAGTCTCAGCGAAGATCTTGTCAATCTCGTCTAAGCTGGTAACATCTGCCTGGACAGCAATGGCCTCTGAATCCAATGCTCGGATCTCCTTGACGACTTCTTCGGCCGCTGACGATGACTTGGCGTAGTTGATTGTCACTTTAGCGCCACGGCGAGCGAGTTCTAGGGCAATGCCTCGGCCGATGCCTCTGCTTGAGCCTGTGACGACGGCGACGCGATCGGATAAAGTACGTAGTGGCGCGTTGGAAGACATAATTTGCGTGTTATTTATGAATCAAAGTTGGTGGTATGGTGATGAATGAGAAGATGCTATGCTCTGTCGCATGGAAATATAGACGAAGCCTGCCGTCCATTTGTGTAAATTATTTTCACCATCGGCTCGAGATCTTCTAATCTGGAAAGAGGCATTTAGAAAGTACCGATACGCCCGAGGCGATTCCGACGATGTTTCGTGCTTACCAATAGATCTACACTGGAGTTGAAGGGCTCACCCGGAGGCTCGGTACCCCATCGGAAAGGAGCGCGGAACCGGAACGGGATCACAGGCCCACTTATGCCGATCTGCATGGCATCGGCAGTTCCACGTAATGCATCAGAACAGCTAGATAGCCTACCTTTGCGTAGTAGTACATTTAGATGAGAGCCCATGGTTACGAGGCGTCACTATTATTAGCTTTTAAGATTACCCAGTGGTGAAAGCAAGAGATGAGTGTAAATGCATAGATCTACCCATTTTTATTGATAGAGAATAATGTAACGTTATGCATGTATTCCTCCCATACGCTCAGATGCTTAACTTGACCCGAGCCACTGTAGCCCATCGTCGAATGCCTGTTGGAACATTTTCGCCGTTAATTCATTCCCCAAGTCTGGTCTAGTCGCGAACCCGTGTTGTGTTCCTCCGTAAACGAGGAATTTCCAAACCGCCCCACATTCTGGGAGACAACTCAACATCGTCTGGATCAGGTCTGGCGTGAAAACATCTGTTTCCGCGCAACCTACTAGGATCGGTTTCTTGAGATTACTGATATCAGAAGGTTCAAGGAACGACTGTAAAATTAATTAGGATATAGTTCCAAATGATATGCGTCTTGGAATATAAATATGAGAATTCAGAGTCTCTCAGAGAGTATAGCCACAGCATTACCAAGTATAGGATATTAAAAAGTGTTTGTTATTGACTCACCGGATGAAAGACCAGTACAGATCCGATAGTTCCATTGTCGAGTTGCGCCAGCTTGAAAGCATGCTTGCCACCGAAGCAATGACCAAGTATATGGATCTTAGGTTTCGGTCCTTGCCCACCTCCTTTAATAGTGTTACAGAACTCTGGAAAGAATTTGGCTACAAGCGAAGATATGTGTGCGGGGGAGTGCCGCTCTAACCAACTTAGCATATCGATCTTGCGGATAGTTTCCTTTTGCTGTTCATAACCGACAACAGACGTGTCAATTGATGTTCAATGGCTTTCTGGGAATTATTCATGAGGGATATTACCTCCGAAGAGAGATTCTCGTATGTATCAAGATCCGTGCCTGGCGTATATAGCATGAAAGTATCGGGCAACGCATCGCCTTCAAAGTAGTCTACAACTACCGTCTCGTAGCCTGAGATAAGTTAACGCTACTTGGACCCGATAATAATGCATGCTAAGTGTTAGTATCTACCACATTGAGCGTATTTATCAGCTAGTCTCTGATTGTGTTTAGCTAGACCAAATCCGTCTGGAAGGTAAAGGATTGTATCGCGGTTAGAGTCCGTGTTCTGGCGCCGAGGCGTTGACCTGTATATAGGCAATCCAGCAAGGTTTGAAAAAGAGCCCTGCGGTTCATAGGCAGCTATAGCTATTGTGTAAGTAGCTTGATATTAGATTGTGGTTAAAGATACTTACGATCACCAGCTGATCCCTTGAAACAGTAACATGTAGACATATTGCTTCACTAAAGCATGCAGACGACACTATGCGACAGCTGAGATCTAGTTTTATGTCAATGTCAAGAAGCAATGAACGAGTTACATAATTGAGCTTAAGTAGAACAACTGAATTGAGGGGGTCGGAACCCCACGGCACAGCGCGAATAGCGTCTATCACGTAAACTGATTCATCATTCTGCCTCAAACACAAGTTTGTTCTTCAAAGAACCAATTCCGCTAATGTTAACCTCAACAACATCACCATCCTTAAGCCAAGGCTGACCGGGCCATTTGGCAGCTATCCCCGCCGGGGTTCCCGTCATGATAATGGTGCCCTGCCTTAGCGTAGTGCCTCTGCTCGCATGGGCTATGATCTTCTCGATATTGAAAAGCATATCGCTCGTACTTCCGTTCTGTCGAACTTCACCATTAACTGTCGTCTTAACCGTAAGTGGAGCTTTGGATGATATCAAAGAGCTATGGAGAATCGTAGGGCCAATTGGAGCGAAATAATCAAATGACTTGGCATAAGTGAACTGTCCCCCTGAATAGGGAGGTCGCTGCCATTTGCGTGAGGAGAGGTCATTTCCCGCCGTGACGCCCAGGACGTAATCAAGAGCCTTTTCCTCAGGTATATTCTTGCCGGTTTTTGAAATGATAACACACAGCTCCCCCTGAAATCGTGCCCCCTTTAGTTAGTATACTGGCCTTAATGCGACAGGATTTAGGTAAACACGGACCTCATAATCCATCAACTCTGCCTGAGGGGGAACTGGAACATCTGAATAAGGGCCAGTCAAAGCATCTATTATAACATTCCGTGATATTAGTAAAATCCGTATCTATCAGGGAGGAGATAAATGCCAATTGCCACTCACCCGACGGTTTTGTAAAAATGACAGGGTTTGGTGGAATTGCTAGCTAGGCGTATAACAAGGATATCAGATACAATTCCGAGAGACACTGGATGTACCACAAACATTTGCTTCTTTTGCATGATCCGCGTAGTTCAAACCTATACAGACAAACAGCGGCGTATAAGGAACTGGTGGAAGCAACTTCAGGATTGAAATATTGTTAGCTATTAAAACACAGAATAACGCATGGGCAACATCATGGTGATTACCTCGTGTACTATGGCAGTCTTCTCAGTCCGTCGTAGATGGAAGAGATCTCCTTCTAGAAGTGGTACTACTGAACCGACAATATTATCCAACAAACCATTCGTGACGTCTCCATAATGTTCAATGGACGACTCGTCCAGGAACCGGATTAAATTGGTGAACGTTGGTGAGGACATAGTAGTGATACTTTGCCACGACTCCTGGATATACACTATACGCTGTCGTGAAGATATGCTTATATGCGGGGAGCTAAGACATAGATATACGCAACTATCAATAGCAATCTTGATCCTAATAATAGGAACGCATGTGCTTCACGATTCCGGCGAGGCCAAGCTCGGCTCCCCACATCCGAAAAAAATAGCCGTACCCCAAAATGCCCTGCGCGTTTAAATGTTACTATACAAATAATATACGAGCTAATAGTTATTATCACTTAAGTCATTCGTCATCATTGTTACTGGGATTTACCGTAGTGCTGCGCGTAGTCAGTGCCTTACCTAGTTGTAGCTAGTTCTGTTTTCCTCATCTTAGTAGCCGTAAGTGAGAGCTGCTCGTATAAAGCTACTTTAAAAACTATATATGCTGGTGGGTATTTTATGATTTATATTACTGCGTCAAGGCCATAAGTAATGATCGACTCTATCTGATATCTAATTAGGTCCCTGCCGACTCCTGAATTTTGTATCCGACCCAAAGCACACCTATCGCCTATCGCCCACGCTTCAAGAGCGAAACTCGTTTGCGAGATAAATAAAATATTATAGCATCTGCTCCAATAAAATGTCTTTCTAGCAGTAAAGTACAATTGCTAGATTTTCCATAGCAGGTTTAATGAATGTGAGCCTTCTCCCAGCTGATTAAACGCCAATATGTAGAAGTATGATGTCGGACTTTAGGTCCCCAGAATACAAGTGCAATTGCTAAGAAAACAAATGCCGCGAATATACCCGCAATCGTACCAAAAGCCTATCGTAAAAGTGAAATGTCAGTACGTGATGCAGGATGTAGGGGATGGGCTACAGGGATGATCAACTCACTCTTTCATACCCCTGAGACTCGACCCACGGCACAGTGCCTCTGATGAATCCAAATGCGACGATATTTTTAAACCCGTTAATCAATTCCAGGCACTCTGCAGCTACAGGAAAGTAACTGTCGCACACGTATACCATAGCAATAGAAGCAACACCTGTGAGACCGACGCTCATTAGGCCATATGCAACGAAAATGACTGCCCAATGCATCTGCCTCTCAGCGGCGAAGCCGAAAAGAACAGTACCCGTGAAGACCAAAGCGCTAGGGATGAATAAGAGAGCAAGCCGTTCCTCGGGGAGAAAGATTCCCTTGTTACGGCGGGCACGGTAGGCGGAGTACTTGTCAATAAGAACACCACCAATAATGAAACCGCTTGCTTGGCCAATCATTCCCGGAACGTTGATCAGCCCTACGTTTCCCACAGTAAAGTTGTATGGTGGCGGTATTAGAAGGCTACCACTCAAGACGTTGACCATAACAGTGGGAGCAAGGCAAATGGAATCTTCTCTATGTTAGCGTTCAATAAGATTTACCGAGTAATTATAGCTTTAAACTCACAGATAAAAGTAGCCATAAGGCAAGCCGGATAGACGATCAAGGGGATTGGCCGGAGCATCAGATCGAAGAATGATTCATCTGATGTAGTTCCGGACCAGGGGCTAAGTAGTGCGAAGTAAGGTTTACGAGGTATGTTGGGATCCGTGGGGAGCGACGACGAAGGAGTACGGCTCGTTGACTTCTCAAGATGCGCAGTATCAGACTTTTCCATGCCACTGCTGGCTTCAGCGTCTGTTGCTGTCTCCGAAGTCTGCACTGGCCCTGACATCTGTGTAGCCTGATTGGAGAAATTTGACGTGTTTAATGATCGGTTGAATCTTGTTTCAGGCACAAAGAACATGATCATTAGGAGATTGACGCCTAGAAAGATAGCGCTGAGCCATTTCCCCCATTTTAGTCCCTTATCTAGATCATTTTCTATCAGTTTCGAGTTGGCTTGTATGAGGATGTTCTGACATACTTTCGATTAGGTAGCCTCCTATCAAGGGTCCTATGCTGCTGCCGAACGCAAGCATGATCAAGTTCCATGCCATTTTACTGCCTCTTTCGTGTAGGAAGTAAATATCCTAGTGAGACCAGTTAGAACACGAATCGACTATTGGCTAACCGGGGGAAGTATCTCACGTTGATAATAGCTGCACCAAGAGCTTCAGACGCTCCTCCACCAAGGCCGCCAACTACACATGCTGCTTGCAGACTACCAAAATGGTCCGTTGATGCCGCCCAGATAGCCGCTGCAAATGTAATGGCACAGGCTAAGATGAATATGGGCCTCTTCCCAAAATACAGAGCCGAAGGAACCCAAATGAAGTTCTGATAAGACAGCAGTGTTAGTAGAATTGGCTTGTTGTAGCGGTCGGATAACTCCTTACCGATACTCCCAGAGTAAGAATGACCCAAGAAATCAAACCCGATGCTTCATCGACCGATACATTGAAATGTTCAGAGATGAGAACGAAGACGTCCGAGTAAACAGTTCCGCTAATATTGTTTGTGCACGCAAAGGCGCAAACAGATGCGTATGCCATATTTTTGCGCCATCTTGGCCACCTCAGCGGGTCATTGGGATCCGTCGATGGCTGCGGAAAGAGAATAAGGTCTTTACTGTCGTGGTGTCGTTCACCTTCCAAGTTCTCTATTATTGTGATTCGCAATTAGATGATGTTCTCCGGGGCAAGTTTGACTATAATTTACCTTTGAATAGCAGCACAGTGCCTTCGGTAGTATCTAACTCCTTAAGTGTTCTGAAATGCATGGTGCTGATCAAAGTGCTCGTACACACTTGTGATAGCTATTACCACCGAAGATATTACCGAAAAATGTCGAATCAGTCTTGGAGTAAGAAGATATATAGTTCAAGCTAAAGAGATATAGATAAAGGTGAGTGACTTAATGCACACTACTATAACCTTAGGTAGCTAACCGTCCAATCTTGGCTTCCCCGGATTCCCAACTTTCTAATGGGACCCGCTAAGGCGAGATCGTCGCGGGATCTATATGCTTGGCTGCCGTAGCTTGTACGCGTGTACACTTATGGAATAGTTCCAGCTTGTTACACTTCGAATTGGCATCTAGCTATGGAGTTTTAGTTCATCTAGGCGATCTTGATGGCAGCGAACACCGCGTTAAGCCACCCTATGGAAAGAACCGCCGGACCGGTGGGGGTCCGATAAGACGAATCCATGCACGGACAGAAGAGACAAGTTGCAGTTATATGCACAGTAAGCTCAAAAGATAGTCATTCCAAGTGACACGTAATTTACATGGTGATGATACAGGAGAATCTGAATAAAGCCATATTTAGAAAAACCATGGTTCAAACTATCCTAAACAAAACGAGTAAGTTTCCAATATTTTTAACTTGGAATCCTTGAGTAAAGGGAAAGGGGAAGGGAAAGGGAAAGAGAATAGACGCGTCGGCATGTTAGTCATCACGTGGGTACACGTGACACTCAGGGGGGAGGGGGGGGAGCAACTGGTTGAACTCCGAAATAATATGTTGGGAGCACAAGCCGTTGGTCGGATTTTCATTTCAATTCCGTATCTGATTTGAAATCTCTGACTGATGTGTTAGTAAATGGTGAAGTATGATTCGACAACGAAAGTTTATCATATCTAACAGAACAAGAACAAAAGGAGTTCCGGTGTTAGTTAACTCAAAAACTAACGGTTAGTCTAAAGCACCCCGGATTTGTGATTTGCGGTTAGCGGTTTGCGGGGTGGTTTTTTTTTAAACTAAGAAACTCGCTGAACATATCGGCACCTTCGGGGGCCAGAAACAAAGGCCGAGGTGGGTTACGCGGATTTACCGGACAGGATATCCTATGTTCCTATGCTCCTATGCACCACCCCCTTATGCGTCCACCCGTATTGCGGCTGCAGGACGTCGTGTCTTCTTCAATCTGTGTGACAATATTCAAAAATTGCCCGTTGGTTTTATATCGTTTACTTATACTATTCGCTTATAGCTTGATAGCTTATTATAGCGTTGATTATTGATTAATACCGAAAGAAACTATACCGATTGAGATGGCATTTTGTACCTATTGTGGTCAGGAGTTCCAAAGAAATGAGCATCTCGAACGCCACTTAGCTACTCGTAAGCAAACTAGGACCCTACCATCTTTGCTGACCTTTTTACCCATAACCCATACTAATAACTCTTCCCCCCGAATCTTGCAGACGCTAATATTAAGCGATTTAAATGTAATATCTGTCATCTATCCTTTTCCCGAAGGTATGTCTGACATTACTTTTGTATACCCTTTTTGGTCTCTTTTTTCTTATCCAATTATAATTAATTGTTTCTTGTTTCTAGAGATGTTCTTCAAAGACATGTGGCGGTTCACGGCGAAACCTCTGCCGATGGACAACCCTCGAGTCAGCCGCTGGCCGGTGTAAGACATCGTACACAAGAAGCTTGTCGTAATTGTGCAAGGACCAAGACAAAATGCGATTCGAACACACCCTGCAATCGTTGTCGTGTCAAGCAGATTCCATGCGACAGACGACCAAAAAAGGTGCCAGTACGTGCACCTATGTCTGGCACCGGCCAAGATGTAACGACACCAGGATCAGAGGTGAATACTAGCCGCGATGTTGCGTCTTCTGCTATAAGCATAGACACCGACCACGCTAGACCTAATCGGAGTGTTCAAAGCTCTTCGGAGATTAGCGAAGGAGCCGAGAATTCAGCACACAGTTCTGCCCCGTCGCCGGCAAAGCAGTTGCATGACCACGAAGCTATCATCGGATCCGTTGCTGCTGGTGTATTCGGTGCATTCGTAGACAATGTATCTGAACGAGGCGTGGATAATAATGCTGTCCCGCCCGGTGGCGGATCATTAGTAATTGGGACGCACATTGAGAACTGGGCCGGCCAAAATCAAACTCTTATAACAACTCGGAATAGCGAACGGACTGAACAGTCTACTGACACGCTTAGTACAAGTCAGTATGGGGTAATCTGTAATACAGGGTTAACCTCGCACAGCCCTACCGAGCTACAAACCAACGGTTCAGCTAGCTTGTGGAACGAAGACCGACAGCCATACGACATCCAGTGGCAATATGATACAGACGCCGTGGAGCATCAAGTCATTATCCATGCGTATAACTACTGGTCGTCATTTCGATGTAACCCATTCGAGGATATGTCAAGGTGTCCTAGAACGGCTGGAGTGCTTCTCGAGAGCCTCGGTCACATGCCAGAGCTGGATAAGCTATGGGGATGGCTTGGACTCGACTTTGCAAGCCCTAATCCATTCGAGCCTCTCGCAAGCCTACCGCTCCGCGAGAGTGTGCGGGATAAGCTTGCCGCCATCTCACAGGCCCTCCTCCAAAAGGCTCTCAGGGTCCATCAACTTGACCCTGCTACAGCTGCCGCCAGTTACCCTTCTCCGTCTCCTGATGGAAACTCCCGTGGGTTCCTTATTCTCCCACCTTCTGCGACCATGGAACATTTCCTTCGCGAATACATGCGTATATTCGAGCCATTCTATCTTCTTGTTCCCGGGGGCGTTTTGGATGCAAATATGCTACTAAATGGAGCTAATGATACGTCATCTACTCTTCTTATACTCCTTATGATAGGACAGGGGGCTATGTCGGATCCTACAAACGAGGCGCGACGTCTATCGGGCGGCTTAACGGAAGTCTGCCGCATTTCCTTATTTGATACGGTTGAAAAGGATGTTTCCGTCTGTCACCAACCGCTATTGCTACATTGTGCGCTCGTATTTATTATACAAGCCGCATGGAGCGGCGACAAGTGGCTCATGGATATTGGCCTTGGACAGCGTGGCATTTATATTGCAGTACGTTTCCTCTTACCATTCACCCCTTTACCCCTTTGTCATTTCTAGGATAGTGCTTGCTCGTAGGATTTGGTACCTAACTATTACTAGATTGTCCGAAACAGTAGACTATTCGATGCTCAAGTTAGCCATGTAGAGTCGCTAGAACTTCAGGACGATGCAAGATACGTAGCCTGGCTTGAGCGAGAAAGATTAATCAGGTAAGATCACCTCCCGTTTCACCTTAATTCTGCAGTTCACGCACGATTGAAGGGGGTGCTGACATTATATACTTCTATCATCTAGGCTCACGTACACATGGGTTATCCTAGACTTAGAGCTCAGCTTGTTCCTTGATAGCACCCCTCATATACAAATTGCGGACCTTAACCTAGTCCTCCCTAGCCCTGCAGAGCTATATCTAGCTGGTGACACTGACACATGGAAACGTGGGATGGACGATACACTGCTAGTGCAGCCGTCCCTGCGTGTACTATTCGAGTGGTTTCTTACCGATCAACTCACGGGAGATAGACGTCTCTGCCTAACGCCCTCGGCGTTTCGACTATTGCTACATCCTATCTACTCACTCGTTAATAGTTTCCGCCAAGTCCTTAGTTGCTTTAGCGAGGGGCCGAACTCGCGCTTGTTCTCCCCAGTTACGAAAAGATCTACTGATGTTCGTATGGAGGAAATGCAGGTACTTCTGCACCGCTGGTTCAGCTGGTATTGTTCCCGTCTTCGTGAAGCCGAACAGCCAGAAGTCGCGTATAACCAATTTCGGAGCCCATTGATGACGGCGACTCTCATTACTTATCATATTATCTATCTTAATACGGTAACGGGGTTTGCCGATATTGAAAGCTTGGCCAGAAGGCGACTGAGCGATTGCCGACTCCGGATACTCTCTTCCACGCATGTTGAGCAGTATATCCATTGTCCTGATGAGGCCCTCCTTCATGCTGGGCAAATTCTCTACCTTCTTCGAATACTTGATAAGAAGGTCCGGCCGCCATGGTGGCCCGCTGCTCTCTACCGTGTCACGCTCACTCTCTGGGCGATAAGCGTATTCTGTGGAGCGCGGTGGAAATCGCCGTCGTCGGCTCTCGTACTAATAGATGTTGAGTCACGGGACGACGACGATTCAGTATATCGACGTTTCTACTCCAGCGTAGGAGCAAGTGTTGCAGGGTCCAACGCAGCAACAACTTCAGATTCATCCACCAGCCATCAGGTCTGCATCCCAGCAATCACAGATCAGAGGGGAGGTGCCGAACCGGTAGCATTGGATGACCCAATCAGAACATTAGAGACTTGCATGTTTGCTTTTGGAGGTGGCATCACCACGAGGTTCTCAGAAGGAGTCCACACCAAGTTGAAACAGTTTTTGGCTAGTCGATATAGCCTGAGAGATGGGTGATTACTTGGGCTACTATTTATGCTTCGCCCGGGATCTATTATGCTCAATCTGGCCTCGGAAGCGAGGAAAATGACATCGTCAAATATACAAAACGCTATCCTCAATGCAGCCTTCTATTATGTTAACATGGCATAAATGTTTCTCAAGCATTAGACCCATTAGTCGCTTTGGCCTCTTTACCAGTTGTCCCTACCGGCCAGAACTTCCGCATGTCAGTCCTCCATTGCGCATAGAGCGGTCGATGGATGCTTTCGAGCTCTTTAGGATCCCCACGAGCCAACGCCCTGAAGTACCAATCCTCCCTCGCTACATCGTCCGGCTTGGCGCCATGAAGACGCGTCTTATTGGCGCTGCTAAATGGATGGATGACATTCTGGAAAATCCATCTTCGTTCTGTAGAATAGCGGTTAAATAGAGTTTCCAGGTTTGGGTTGGACGGTGATGTTGAAAAAGCAATCTGGAGGGTCTGAGCTAATGCATCCCCGTCTAGAAGGCCGGTGCATAGACCTAAGCCGCCAATGGGGTTATTGATATGCGCTGAGTCTCCTGCAAGAAAACACCGCCCACGATGCATGGTGCTGGCGAGTAACTGGTGCATCTTATATAGGCTCTTACGCACTACCACGTGGTTACTCGGTCTGGGTCCATCTATCTGGCGTAAGAGAAGTGAATTAACATAATCCGGCTCGAGAACCTGTTCGTCTGTTAAAGGGGCGCTATCCGGATCATCGTTCGGTTTTGCGGGCACGGCTAAGCTGTATCTCCAAAGACCTTCCTTTCCGGCTTCGACGTGCTCCAATGGCGTCGCTACCCCCCAAAATGTCTCGTCGACTGTGAAATGGACGGAAAACTCTGGGACGACCGGTGCGATGCGCAGCACATCTGTGGCTAGGAAGCGCTCGGGCCAAGAATGACCCGAGAGGCGGATTCCGAGGAGCTTGCGGACTGTAGATCTACCGCCGTCGCAAGCGGCGAGATATTGACCTTTAATCACTTTATTTCCCTCTCGTGGCGTCGATACTGTGACTTGTACTTGGTTCTCGTCCTGTGATAAGCCGATGACTTCGTGCTCCCAAAGAACCTCAACAAACCCCGTCTTTTTCGCGTTCTCCAAAAAGATCTCCGCAAGCCGACACTGAGCAAGCTGAATTGAATAATGGCCTGGCTTAAACTTTCCGTCGGGACCAGGCTTGCTCATCGCGTTTTTCCCTATAATCGCGCCAAGTTCTTTGCCGATCACTGTGCCATTGCCGTCAACAATATCAGTTGGGAGTTTGCGCCACACGTAACCCCTGAAGGCATTCCCTCCGTAGATATTTGGTCATAAAGTCCGATTTCCTGGAAAACGTCATGTACCGGCCCGTAATACCCTATTGCACGTGGTAGTTGGCTGAGCGAGGATTCCTTTTCCAAGACAATGGTGCGAATCTGATTCATAGCCAGGCGAAGAGCAAGGAGGAGGCCAACCGGGCCAGCGCCTGCTATAATGACTGGGACTACATCGGTTCCATTGGTATCGTTATGCGCTGGTGTGTTCGTATCTACCCCATTTGTTGTGGGCGTCTCGTGTATTCCATCTGAAGAAGCGTGCGGTGTCATTTCTATTCTATATAATATTTAAACCTGGTAATAAAATATGACCAGTTTAACAGCCTATGTGAGTCTTGAGATTTGTGAGCCTAACAGCAGGGGATGTGTTGAAACTTTTTAATCTATAAATGCCAGCGTCTAGTGTTGTTTGAAGCGGATAGCTGGATTTTCCGAGTATGAACTTCGCAGTAATGGTATGAGAATCATGCGATTCGCCTTTGCAACCGATTCCTATCCGTGGCCGGGTTTTAACTAACTCCCCGAAGAGGTACCCGGAGGAGAACCGAAAGATCTACTCCGACCATGCCGTATCCGGAGACATGTGATCGTTCAAATGAAGACCTACCTCTCCACACTTATGAAGCATCGTTAGACTGGATGCTAAGGTTGGTTCTACTAGGTAGCATCGCTATGATTTCATAAGGTATTTCGTGTGTAGGAGCTTTGTGTTCACTTGTCTTTATATGTCACGATACAGACTTATGGTAAAGAGAGACGAAAATGAATAGCCGTATCATTAGAAGGCTTGCTTCCTCTACGTCTAATAGGATGTCTAATTTACACTATCGAATGCCCACCACATTTGGGCCGTTCCCAGGACCACGCCAATCATTCGATGGGCATATCCGCGACGGCTCCGGAACAAGTAACGTGGAAGCTTTCATGACATTCAAAACTAGACAATCCGATCTCAACAGCCTCCTACCTCCCCCTTTCTCTTTTCAGAAGCCAGGCTCGGAAGCCTATGTCAGCATCACAGCCAAACGGCTAGATAACCTAGAGTGGCTCGCCGGCCGTGGATATAATCTTCTGAGCGTCTATATACACGGCGTTCAATACACGACGGAAGAAGGCGGAAAAGCTTATCGGGGCACGTATCTTCCCGTGCTCTGGGAGGATATGGCAGACCCGATCATTAGCGGGAGGGAAGAGTTGGGATATCCGAAGCTATACGCGGATCTAAACATCTCGCAGACAGAAAGCGCATATTCAATGATAGCGAGCTGGCAAGGATCGAAGTTTGCCGAATTTCGTCTTAGCGGCCTGCGCGTGGAGGAAGATCGGGACGGGATGGGGTCCCGGCGGTTGGCACCCCCCGAAGCTGGGGTGGATGAGGGGACCCTTCTTTGGCGCTATATGCCATCGACTGGGCGACCCGGGGCAGCAGATGTGGAGTACCCTGTCTTTGTCTCACATGCAGAGGAAGCAAAGAAGCAGGAAGTTAGGGTGATCAGAAGGTTGACTGCGGGGGAAGGGGAATTCAAGTGGCATCCTTTGGACTGGCACGCGCTGCCGACGTTACACCACATTGTCGCGCGGCTGGAACGGATCCAGATATTGGATTTGATGGCTTGTGGTCTCGTGGAGAAAATCGGCGGAGGTGATCTCTCTTCGGCAAGGAGAGTTGGGGGCGAACAGCCGAGTTTGTAAGCTGGGCAAGTACCCTTTAGATAGGATAGTCTATCTACTCTCCGCCAAAGTTCGGTCCTCAAGCTAGATTGTAAATATCGTGTAAAGTGATTTTGACAGATAAATCTTATTTCATAGCACAAGATAAGTCAGCACCAGCAAACATGGAGACCCCGGCTCTCCATCGGAAGCATAAACGGTCGCACACAGTGATCTCGAGGCACGCAACGGCGTGTCCTACCGTATGACGGATCACATTAGAGACCCGACGTCACAATTCATAGGAGGTCTAATAGTGTATTACTAAAAGACGCTTCGAACTAAGCTAGCATTTATATCTCATCGCGCTTGCTTCCTAGAGCTAAGTCTTAGCAGTGACAATTTTTCCTGGTTATCAAATTAGGATAGTCCTGAGTGTATTCTATTCACTATGGTGACGCATATTACCACACAAACGCAAAATGGCAACATTCAGCTTCCTCTGGATAAGTCGAAGCGCATCTCTCCTGAAGCCTTGTGCCATGTAGTTCTACGCACGACGCCAGACAACTACGAAGGCATGGTTGATTTTTACCTCACAATACTCGGAGGGAAGATCTCGCATCAGTCACATCGTCTTTGCTTTATGACTTATGACTACGAGCATCACCGAATCGCCATCATCAAGGACCCTACGGCCACCCCACGCAAGGGTGCACCGCAGGTCGGTCTGCACCACATAGCCTTCGGGTTCAAGACACTGCAAGATCTTGTCACATCTTATGAGGAGAAGAAAGCAGCCGGGATCCTCCCTGTATGGTCTGTGAACCATGGCATGAGCACCAGTATGTACTACGAGGACCTAGACGGCAACCAGCTCGAGTTCCAGGTGGACAACTATGATACGGTACCGGAGGCGATAGAGTTCATGGCTTCTCCCGAGTTCGAGGAAAACCCCGTTGGAGTCGATTTTGATCCGGAAGATTTCGTCAGGAGAGTTAGGAGCGGCGAGGATGATAAGAGTATCAAGGCTAGGCCAAATATTGGCCCGAGAGACAGGAAGTAATGCTTGTAAATATACCTACTCAAGGGGCCATGCGCTAGGTAGCTACTACCTACGTTCATAGTCGGGTTAGGTTAAATTCGGATTGCTAGTTAAAATTCTCACATCAGGTATTTTATCATCTCAAGGCTAGTATCAATCGAATGAAATAATAGGAGATCATGCCCGTACAGTGGGGGCCTTGGATTCCTTTCTAAAATCCGATGTAGCTGTAGTGTCTTAATTGCTCCTGATATTTATATTCCATGGTCCTTTAGAAGGCACACGCTCAGGAAGGTGTCCCATATCCAGGCTCCTTGTATAAGTGGTAGGTAGTATCTATAGCAGCGAAGTTACGTAATGAATATAATGAGGATGGATCTCAAATTGCAGTGCTATTCCAAGAGAAAATTCGCAGAAAAATCTAGAGATGTCGCGTATCTAGCTACAGACCCCATATGAGATGAAGAAGCCCCTTTTAGCAAGACTGAAATAAACACTAAGAGCCACTACAGTAGGTATCGTGAGCTCCATCCGATGCTAATCCCTAATTCAAAATCGTTAAAACTTATTTTTTTGGCGACTATGATAGACGTACATGCAATTATCAAATGCCATTAACTAGGTAGGTTCTGGGAGGCAGAGTATCCTCCCCAGGTAGCCGAGGAACTCAACACTGGCCTTGATCCATTCAAAGCGAGGAGGTCGATCAGGGTGAAATTCTCGTACGGAAACATCAGGCGAGAATGTAACTGTTTTCTTAACACGGTTGCTTGAGTCTCCTGGGTGTGGTTGGTTCTGCTCTTTCTTGCTGGTATGACTAGTACTTGGTTTGAGAATGCCTCTCCTCTCCTCGACCCAGGGCGGTTGGGTAACAGGTTGTCCTGAATAGTACAGATATGTATATGTATCCATATCTAGCATAAATTAACTATCCCGGGATTTTAGAATGATAATGTAATATGCGGCGTGATGCGGACGTTGGCGGTTGTGCGGTCGGTGGTCCTACAGTCTGAAGGCCACTTCTAGTATGTCCGAAATTATGGCTTCAAAGGCAGAGTAGTAGCGATAATGGCCACAGGAGAGATCTAGGGATAGTCTAACGAACATGGAAGTGCCCCGGAGGAGAAATAATAAGCATGCTCAACGTTCTTAAATATGTTGGAGAACGGCCCAAGTAGTTATATGGCACATACTCTTTGAAGCACGTCGGTCAAACTTCTGTGTTAAACTCTCTAGCGTACAATTACACATTATTCGATCTGTCCGTGTGATTAATAGTAGTACTATCTTAACTCTAGGATATACGGCACTCCTAGAGTTAGCAAGTGGCTATGTCAACCTTAAAGATACACAGGATGGGTGGGTGGATGAGAGGCATGGACTAAGATGGTTACAATATTACGCCGGCGCCAGCGCCAACAGCATTTAGAGTTATGTGGATTGATATAGCAGGTCTATAAGATTGGAAATGCTGCTTAGGTACATTATAACGATCTGAAAATACCTGGAGGAGTAAGGCACCACTGATTGGGAACAGACATCTTCTGCCTTTCGATTTGCCTATAATGTAAGTCTAAGAACCTCCGTGCGCAGGTGTCCTTTGCAGTTTGACGAGATTCCTTTTTTAAATGTATCTTTAGCAGCATAACTGCTGCATGCATCGTAATAAAGCACCAGAGTTCGCTATGGAAGCAGCGTAAATGCCTGTCCTCCATGAAAGGAATACATAGCTCAATGAGGTCGACTGTAGGTTGAGGATCTATTACCATCACGCTATTTGATACTATCTATGGTATCAGCTTATATAGTGCTAGACAGTAAACAACAATCCGATATATTCTGGATTAACCTTTTCTTGGGCGAAGGAGTTGAACTTACGCTTAGGCTGCGACATGACAATGCGAACAAGACTTAACGAAGCTAATAGTAGATCATCCCTGATAGTTGTTAAGCTTTGATAGCCTAACTCTCCTAAGCGGCTATTCAGGAGAAGAATGTCTTGCGCAGTGTGATAGCACACAGTTTCTGAGAGCCAGTACCTGTGATCACTTTTCTGTAGATAAGGACGGTGAAGGGCTAGAATGCACTCCTTTAGTTGGAAAACGCAAAAGGCATTGGCAATAACTGGTGGTGTTGACTTGTTTTCCGATACCGTATCCACTGCATTCCAGCAAGGAATAGCCTCTATTGCTTGTGCGATCTTATCAGTATATCTCAGTACTTCGTCATAGCTGAAATCTTGAGATAACCTTTTGCTAAATAAACGTTGAGATATTTCAAGACGCAAAGCCCAGTTGCGAGCACTATGAACTTGATAAGACGTAAAAGTATAAACGTCAAGTGGACTTGATGCGGGGACCTCCTTCGATGCCTCGTTCAAGTCATCATCGTCGATATTAGAGGGTGGAGAGATATTGGAGTCAGTGTTATGGAGGACAGTAGGGAGGCCGTACTCAAATGCGTTCTGGAGATCTAATTCTCGAAGGGTAGCCCATATCCGTCTTTTCATCTCTCTTGTATAAGGTGTACCAATACTAGAAGATGGATTGAGATGCAGCCCATCCATAATTGCATCATGAATCAAAGAGCTAGTCTCCTTCCACCATCGCTTTTTGCCAATCATGGCCACCCGCTTGGCGAGATAGACCAAACAGGATATTTGGTAGTAAGCGATACTGCGATGCTTTGGGCCCTGTTGCTTTAACCATGTCTCGCATTCATAAATCCATCTCGTACACATAGCATAGTACTTTGCTGGTATGTATGTCGCCTCAGCAGAGCGGGTAGCAGCGCAGGTTGATATGGATATCATAGCCAAGATAAGAACCGTCATGGTAGGATTCCGAGACCGCTGGGATAGCCAAAAATCGGCGTATTCTTTCCTGAATGTAGGGATATGAATAATGTGATGAATTCGTTCCAAGCCATCAAGGTAGAATGAAATCAAAGCATCGACGTCCTCCTTGGGTGGGAGGAGGTCCTCCAGCATTACCCCTTTTCGGGACGAATGATCCACGTCGTACCCACGTTTGATGAATTTCTCCTTTGTAAGATTAACACCAAATGGTTTAAACCAGTCATTAGCTATCTCCCTAATAAACGGAAATAGATCGGGAATCTATATAAAAAATAAGTATGGACAATGTAAAATTTACACACGTAGGGTATTCACCTCGTCGAAGAATTGGAATAAATTATGTCGGCTATAATAACCCCGTGGGTCTCTCTCCCTCGGGTCCGAAAGCTCGATATTACTTACGTGAATCGCGTCACGGTCAAATCTGCTTCCCGAAGGCGTTGCTGAGTCTGATTGGGCATTATCGTCTATACAAGGTCCATCTTCATCACAAGCGTCGCCGATCCGGCTCCCATTCCTATTGGATACATCTGACGGCCTTGGACTGCTGGGTTCAGCAGGGTCGCCTATCACGTAGGAAGTTTCCATCGCACAATTGGTGTCGCAAATCGGGGGTGCCTTTGAAAGTAATGCTTTCATTTCAGCAACCTGAGCTTGGAGGTCTTGAATCTGCTCTTGATGTAGGGCAGGATAATCAAGAGAAGACGACCTTTCTGTCTCATAGGAGCATTGAGTTGATCTTCCTGTTCTCACACACCTCTGGCAAGGCATACTTCGGTCACAAGACACCTGCATCCAAGATTTTAGCAAAGGCACTCGACTTTATAATAACTAATAGCGTACTTTCTTCCTTCGACATTCTGTACAATTCAATCGCACGCGTCTCTTTCGAGTTTTTCTTTCGCCGGCATGATTATTCTTGCCTATATGTTTCGATTGTGCTGTAGTGTTCGCTATCCCAACGCCGCTACCGGACAGCATTTTTGCTACAGTATTGGAATGACTTCATATGTGTAGACGGCAGGGTTTAGATACGATCCTGTTGTTTAAGGAGATATATCCGGAAGAACCGGAGTTAAGAAGAAGTATCGGCCGTATACGGTTATTGCATTTACAGAATTCCGATCATCTCCGCCTTAGAGCTATTTCCCACTCCCTCCTTCTTTTTTTCCTCTTTAATAAAAAGAGGGATCATTCTCAAGGTTTAACTTATCGCATGAATAAAGTGCTAGAATTGAGATATAAAGTTTTAGAATCTCACGATGGCGGTGAAGCTAGTCCTATATGGTGAGGTACACAAGCGCCCAGGGTAGAAACAAAGGATCTAAGCAAACAGTTTACGCAAGGGATGTTAACTTTATTCATAATAGCTAGAGCAAATCTTCATTCTGTTTTATATTCTCGTTCCCATCTTAATTGTTAGTTGCAACAACTAGAAAAACGTATTATTTAGTTACCCCATCCTGTTATTCGGAAGTCAGATTATATCATGGCTAACTCTACTGTGATCCTTATTACGGGTGTGAGCAAAGGTATCTTGTGATTTAGACACAACCCCAAGGATGTGTGTATGCGATTATTTCGTACTAACTTTCACTGCAGGTATTGGGCTCAGAATGGCTGAGATCTGTCTCGACCGTCCTAATTACGTTGTTATCGGAAGTGTCCGCGACGAGACCACACAATCTATTACCGAACTAAAGAAAAGAGTACCAGCTGAAGGATCTAAACTTCTTCTTGTGCATATAGAAAGCACATCGCCCGAAGACCCTAAAAAGGCTGTTGCGGTAATTGAAGCTGCCGGCATCGATCACATCGATATCATCATTGCCAACGCCGGAGCAAGTCCTTTCCCTGTCATCCCAATTGAGAGCGTCCCATGCGAGGATCTAGTTTGGGCTTTTCAGACCAATGCCGCCGGTCCCCTTGCTCTGTTTCAAGCTTCTAGACACTTATTGCAAAAATCTAAATCTCCTAAGTGGGCTTCTATCTCCTCCGCTGGCGGCTCCATATCCCTCGTAGGACATCTGAAATCGTACCTAGTTACAGCCTATGGCATGTCGAAAGCGGCCCAGAATTACATGACCCAGTGAGTTTGATGAGCCTTTCTCAGGTTGAGATTAACTAACTAAAATAACCAGGTCACTAGCATACAGCCAGCAAGACTGGCTAACTGTTCTTGACATTCATCCTGGGCATTCAAGGACAGGACCCGGCAATTGGGTCGCGCATCAAATCGGCTTAGAAGAGGCCCCTTTAACTATTGATGAAAGTGCCAGTGCCATCCTGAAGACCGTAAGTACCACCTATCATTCCGGGAAGGTCAATATCTGAGATGCCCCTAACGCTTAAGCTCCTTTCCTTAGGTTGAGACGACTACCCACGAAGCTGCGCTTGGTAAGCTCATCTACGCGATCGACGGCTCTGTAGTACCATGGTAATGCATTGGTTTTACGAAGGGTTACTATGTTGTATGTATTTACTATACGAGATTGTCCGAAAAGGGAAATATACGCTGCCTGCCTAGGCACGTATTGAGATTCAAAGATGGCTTAACGTGTTTCTATCAAATGTATCCCGAAAATGGACTCTACATAGATTCAGTGTCACATAGACAACACTAATACGTAGACCAAACTCTTATTAGCGACGTCCGTACTTACTGTGTGACAATAACAAACGAAAGATCCGGTTTAAGCCTGCTGAGATAAGTATCACGGTACGGTCCGTAGGGTCCTTAGGTATTGGTGGAGGTAGTAACGCCAACCCCTCGAGTATCCCTTACAACAAGCGTCAGTGGTGTAAAATCCTTGTTAGAATGCTGACCGCTCCTTGAATAGCCGGAATATTGCATCAAGTAGCTTCCTACATATTCGTCACCTTTACCTTGTATTTTTAAATCACTTTTCTTTCTCACACTTAAGCTCCTAGCCTCTAGTCCGGAGCCCATCAACATGACTCACAACCACGCTAACTATCAAGCTCGGCTTGACTTCATTCAGTGTCTCCTATATGAGCATTTCACTTTGAAGGTAATTTTACTATAAGAAAGTTTCCAGCGTGCCATGCACTAAATACAAGTACATATTAGGCAGACGTCAAAATTGATCCCATTCAATACGACCCCGAATGTCCCTTCAAATATAATAACTTCGTTTATCACATCACACTACCTTCCCCTTTCAATCTAGGCCATAAGACCAAAGATCAAGCTCGGCAGCCTGGATGTGATCCGATTCCAGATGGCACTAGGGAATTCATAGTGCGCCTCACTAGCCCGGATGCTGAGGGAATGAGTCCTGAAACCCGGGTCGAGAATGAAGTGGCGATGATTAAACTCGCAGCTGCAGCATTAAAATGCTTCCAGCCATCATTAGTCCCCTCAGTGTATGCCTGGGGAAGTGCTGCCACTAAGTCTGCGCAAGGCTGGATTATTCAAGAGTTGATGCCTGGCAAACCTGTGGATGAATCATTTTTATCTATGGATCTCCAGCAGAAGCAGCTAATCCTTTCGCAAATGGCTAAGATACTTAAGGCCCTACAAGACTATCAGCTCCCCGATAGCATAACTGGGTTTGGGGGCGTGACATTTGACGAGAATGGCCGAATCGTCAGCGCGGTCATGACTAGTGTTGGGGCTGGGCCATGGTTATCATACGAATCCTCCTTCAAAAGTCGCCTGGAACTGGCACTCCAGAAAGCAGATGCAAACCGTTATATTCAAGGATGGCATGCTGATGGTATCAGGGATCGTTTGGACGCTTTTGTTCAGAATGGCCTCCCGAGTCAATTCGAATCACTTAAGAACACACAAGATAAAGCTCTTATACATGCTGACTTCAGCAAGTCCTCCTTCCATTGACTCTTTATTATCGTTGCTGAGCTGACTTGTCAGGGGTCTAAGGATAGCTAGTCAGAATTAGGGATAGATCTACAGTACATATCATATATAAGGGGCGCTCCGCGCCCTCGCTACTAGTTAGGAGGTTAAGCGTTAATAGATCACCATTACTATCTGCTACCACACAGCAGCCACGCTGCTGCTTCCTGTATTCACTCTACGTATGACCTCACTCACGGGCTCATCTCTGACATGACTCTATATCGCAGCCACCAATAATCTTCTATTTGATCCCTCAACCCAACGCATAACGGCATTGATTGACTACGATTTTGCCTGTATTATGCACCCTTCATACGAATTCCTTCGTTCTTTCGATGGTGCTGGTGGTCAGTTTCGCGGTTGGTCAGGCGATGAAGCTAGCGAGCAAGCGATACTGAGAAAGTTTAAATTGCACGGGTTTCCGTCGTCTCTCCCGGAAACGACTGAAGATGGAATAGATTGGGAGATTTCAAAGGCTTGGGAGGGTGAACTGGGGGAGCTAGATGTGAAAAGGCCGGCGACGATAGAAGGCATCGAAAAGGTGGCGGATGTTGACACCCTTCTTCGCACAATCTTACCTTGGCGGGTCAGCAATTCTGACATTCTCCGTATGCAGTCCGAGCAAGTCATTATAAAATGCAAAGAGCAAAACGAGAAACAGCTGGTTCAGTTGCTTGAACGTTTAGGATTTTAGATTGATCATTGTCACATAATGGCTAGGTACCTAGGTATCTCGGTGCTTAGGTAGACTATAAATGCGAAGATGCGGACTGTGTTCATCCTAATATTTGTCAGATTATTTATGCTGTCTACACAAGTTCGATGAAGCAACCCTAAGGGGGCGTTGTATATTAATTAGGAAACCGGGCAAGATCCGAGACAGCACACCAAGTTTCAGCCGCTAATAAGAGGTTAGGTATTTTGACCTTTACAAGCTACTAGAAGAGGAAAGGGCATAATGGAACTGTATAAAATTTTATGGAATGTTGAAAGAATATATTGAAAAAGGTGAGAGGCGTACCTATCCGGAAGTACCTCTTAATTACTGCTCGATTTCTTAATCAATGCGCAGGACCCCCTTAAGGGTGTTTCGTCGAACTTGTGTACTTTGTAGACAGCACACATATACCTTATTCTAATACCTTATTTTAGTATAACCATAACCCCCCCTTTTTTTTTCTTTCGATTATATGGGATTGGGTCCGTAATAGAAAAGCCGTAACTACTGTTATAAGATATAGAATTCTTGCGTTTCAACGCTCGGGTTCGTTTATTAGATCGCCTGAGTCCTTCTATTTTATTCAGCCAGTTGCTTAAGTTTTCCCTCTAGGGAACAACTAGTAAACCGCCATCGACTCGAATGCCGCGTGGGAGTGGCCTTGGTCAAAAGCCATCTTCCCATCCCTTGAAAGAAGGGTAGGCCCCATCCCACATGTTCCCCTCGGACTCATTATCCATATTTAAATAGAAAACTGGTAGAATGCCTGTTGCATTCTTGTATGCGTATCGTCGATGTTCGCTAGCACGATATTTACTGATACAGTAGTTCTTCTATAGTGTCACGAGGCAAACCAAAAGGTGAGGACACAACTTCGTTGTTCCGCAAGGAACTCTAACTAAGGAAGCTCTGAAGCCAGAGCTATACATACAAAACAGTTTCTTTGTTCTAAGGGAGTCTCAAGTGAGACCCCTGACATATAGTAAGTTAATTAGAGATAAAATACCACATGTATATCTTATCAATAGGCAGTAAGCGAATAACTTATGCACTATGTACTATACTGGATATAGGAAGCTAGGAGTTTCTCTTTTCGAGCGACAGCCGACGTTATGAGAATAAAGATGTATATTGCGTGTTATAATCCTATCACCGTTATTCTAAGCTAAAATGAGTAAGCCTGGGATTCTGCTACTACCTATGGCCCTCCTGTTTCTTACTATTGTCGGCAGATGTCATACCCCCACGCATAGGCTTGGGGTCTGATCATATGGCAAAATACACCTTCATTTTCTTACTAATAAATACCTCCTCACTTTTCAGTGCGTCTTATTAAACCATGTGCTTAATACCCTTGCAAGGCTTCTTTAAGCAGTACCGGACGAATACGTCCACTTACCTCACCGTCGCGGTGCCTTATTCCCGTGCAGAGAACAGCTTCACGGTCCGGTAAGAACGGATCGTGATGGATACTGATCCCCAGTCGTATATTCTTTCGGAGGAAGAATCGCGAAACATCTTTGAGCGGGATATCCTCCCCTCCGAACTAACCCGCCTCTCCGTAGCGGCAGCACCCGGACCTAGCAATGGTAATGGGGCTTGTAGAACTCCGCTTGCCGTTTTACTTATCGGTCAGACCGGCGCCGGAAAAACACGCATAGCACCCGCCATCAAGAGCGCCATTATTCGGTTACACGGCGACGAGCGCCTCGCGCATTTCGTCGCCGACACGTACAAGGCGTTCCACCCTGCATACCGAGAAATTCTGGTCACGCGCCCTGCTCTAGCTTCGCCAGCTACTAGTCCCGATGCACGGCGCTGGCTCGCTATGGCCGCATCATATGCAGCGTCGCAGCGTGCCGACGTGCTTATCGAGTCCGCAGCCCGGCATCCGGGCGACTTCGCGGACTTAGCGCGCCTCTTTCGCGCCGAAGGTTACCGCGTTGAGGTCGCTATTCTAGCGGTCCCCGCCGCGCTCAGCCGCCTCGGCATTCTGGCGCGGTTCTATGAGAAGCTGCCAGAAGCCGGGCCGCAAGGCGGCTTACCCCTCCGTCTCACGCCGCGTAAAGTCCACGACGAGTCTTATGAGGGGCTGTTAGAAGCAGCGGAGTTCGTGGATTCATCGGATGCTGTTGACCAGGTCTTAGTCGTTCGTCGGGATAACCTGGTGGCATATGCTAATGAACGGATCAAAACCGTCGATGATAGTTATGACTGGAGACAGGTGCCGAGGACTGCCGAGGCCGTACGGACAGAGAGAGGACGACCATTGACTGTCGGGGAGAGGAAAGGCGCCGAGACTACCTTACAGCGACTTCGGAAGATGGGTATACCCGGCCTCGAAAGCCAGCTAATAGAAATCGAAGGGATGTTGGCACCCCTCTTGGGCACTCGCGATGATTCATCGTATTCAGCCTTAACGTCGCCCTCCCCCTCCAACTCGGTGCACGATGATCAATTTGATGTTGGGACAGGACTTACTTTTAGTACGACACTTCCAAGTCACACTTGACCCCTTTACATGTGTGTCGCACAGTATGAACGAGACGAGTCTACGAGACTGGCGCTTAGCAGCACCTTAAAGAAGGCCCGTCCATACAGGGCTGTAATATTAGGATATACCTCAACTACTTAGATGTGCTCTGGATAGTGAATAAAAGGAACCCCCATATTTACAGCGCTTGGGTTCCCATTTTAACTTATATATCCCACTCAACTACCCAATCCCCCTCTCTGCCTCTATCTAATCCAATATTCATCGCTAGCTAGTCCCATTTACACGCTAATACATATATCTGAACTCGGGATTTAGATCGCCTAACTCGCTCTTTTCGTAATCTGATAACCCTACGTCTCTGACAGCCTTGTTTCTCCTTTGGTTTTCGCGGTAGATCGATATGAGATATAGGACTGATGACAGGCCACTCAAACATGTGAATCCGAGGCAGATCGAATAACCATTCTTGAAAAAAGGGGCGTCGGTATTAAGAAATGCGAAAGTGGCTATGATTCCGCCGATATTTCCGAAGCCGATTTGCCATCCTGTGCCTATAGCTCTGCGGTGATGACCACCAAGGTTCATACTAAACCAACAAACAGTGATAGGCAACACGCTATATGTGCTCATAGTAACGAAACATAGCATTGCGTATTGAACCGGTGTATCGTCGTGGACCCTGAGCAAAACTGCAAAGGCTGTAAGACCCAGGGTAAGCGGCGCAAGTGCAAAAGCTGCACGGTGATGCATCCAGTCGGACAGCACAGCTGTGAGAAGAGAGAAGCCAAATGATGCAACCCAAGGGACTACGCTGTGGAGCTGCGTCTGGATAGGGTCGTAGTGATATGTCGAGATAATAGTCGGCGCGAAAAAAGCGTAACCGTACGCGGGGACAATTAGTCCAAAGTACATAAAGCCGCCAAGCCAAACACGATGGTCTTTCATCACATTAATAACATCGCGAAAGGTAGTCTTGCGATCCGCAGCATTATGACCTTGGTCGGCTTGTAGACGGGCTTTGATATAAGCTCGCTCATCTTCAGTCAACCACTTAGCTTCCTCGGGGCTATTGTAAGTTAGAATCGAACCGACCACGCTTAAGGCTATTAAGATCTTACAATGAGGGGAAGACAAAATAGAAAATAAGCGCAACTAGACATGTGAGGACTCCTTCGAGTATGAAAATCCATCGCCAGCCATTGTATCCACGCATACCCTGCACTAAATAATTGTCAGCAATTCCGGGACTTCTTTTCGCTAAAACGCGAGCGCCGAAATTGGAATCGGACAACACATACTCTTTCCTATGGCAGACGCTAAAAGGCCTCCGAAAGCTCCGGCCAGAGAGGTGGATGTAAAGAATAGTGAGTAACGCTTTTGTGATTCGCTTCGCTTATACCACATGCCTAAGCAGGAGTCAATGTTAGCGGCATACACTCATAAAATAGCATATTATGACATGGTATTCTATATTCTCAGTAGAAGTTACGTACTGATAAGGTAAAAACATCCTGAAGTCTATGTTAGTTATATTTATAAGAGTTCAACGACCTGTTGCTTACCAGGAAACATTCCACTCTCGAACAACCCTAAGAAGAAGCGGCATGCAAGAAGACCCGAATAGTTCTGCACAAGACCCTGACATACGGATGAAATACCAAACCCGAGCATGCAGGTAGGGAGCCATAGGCGCGGTGAGAACCTTTTCAGGAAGATATTGCTAGGAATCTCGGCGATGATATACGGCACAAAAAACATAGTCAAGGCTAAAGTCCTCAGAATCAGTATGAAGTGATGCCTTCTAGATAATATTTACCTACCAGTGTTGTACTCATGGTTCTCGAGATGCAAATCTTCAACTAGACGGAAAGATCTCGCATTGGCAATATTGACTCTGTCTAAGAAGGCCAGGAGATAAAGAATACAGAGGAACGGTATCAATTGCCAATCGACACGAGTCATAAGCTTCCGCTCCGTCGTGTGAGGAGGGCATTGGATATGAAGCCCATCATACTCGGCACCGGCAACGCCGGGATGATAGGTATTGTTTCCAATAATCTCCTCTACCGGCTTGTCCGAATCGCTCGGAGCTGAGTCTGCGCGAACACCACCGTTAGCCATTTTTATACGTCAAGTCTGACGCTTGTGCGCTGGAAATAATCTGGCACCCGGTTCAAAGACGCGATACAGCACGCGACGGAAATTTGGAGTTGGAGAGCGGAGTTTTGGAGAAAATTGCGACGTACGGGGAACCTTGCCTATATGCATTTTTTTTAATCCAAGGGATCAAAGACAGCCGAGGCGCCACCAAGAAGGATGTCGAATTTAAAAAGCAACTGACTCGCGCATTCAACAACAATAAGAATTGATCATGAGATGGCGTGCGGAGACTGGTTCTTAAATTGATGAAAATTTACGGTGAGTCGTGCCGCTGACGGCGACTGGCCAGTGAGGTAAAGCTAGACTCAAGCGGTCGACGATATCCAATACAACGGACTGTCGCGCGAATTCGGCCTTGGCTCCTGAGGCTCTTCAGCCTCAAACCCTAATATAATGAGCAATGCCAATATATAACCCTATTTAGCGATCCAAGGAATAATGAGTCTTTGAAAAAGAATACTCGAAAATGTTGAATCCGTAGCCGATGTCGCTTTATCAAGATGAGTTTATACCTGGCCAACTGGAGCCGCTAGACAGGATCAACTGAAAGGGGAAAAGACCCAACGACCTGGCTGAGTTCGTGCGGGGAAATTAAAAGTTTGCGGAGAAGAAAGGAGTTGGACCCTGGAATGAAAAGCCATCCCGACTATTTCGACCAGTCAGCTCTCTTCCAATCCGTAATATTCTCCCGAATCCTTTGCCGCGGTAGCTTCTTCTTCTGTTCAGCACGACACATGCCTTTAAGGACCCAATCGGAGGGTTGCCAATAATAGCTGAGTCCTTTTTTTGGTCCCTGAAGCACATGGTCTCTCTCTCTCTACCCCAGAGACGACTAAGGCACGGGTTTCATTGCGCAAGGGACCGTTCCCGACTCCGACCCAGACCCAACTGACTGCATCGTCCGGGAATTTGGGACGCTCTGCTATCACGTGTCATTGACCATGTGTAATGAGCATCATGTTGTAACAGTCGTAATATATCTGTTTCGGCATGGCAACGTTTTAGATGCAAAACGAAACCTCTTCAATATAACGACCGGTTATTTGTGTATGTGGTAATACGGTTGGAATAGTCGAGTGAATGTGCTTTGAGAGTAATAGCGGCAGCAAATGCTTCATCGTTACCGGTTAGGTAAAGATAACATTGGCGTTTTACCTTCCACCCTCACCCAGCAGGAGAATCAAGCAATGCGTCATAATAGCAGCTTTAGGAATAATGTTAATTCGGGTAATGTGAGTCCACTCTAGTGCCACCCAGATAGCCTCTTTCGTGTTCGGGTTCTGACGCAAGAGAGGGCGAGGAAAAAGTTGGTTGGCAACTTTGACGTCTTTGATCGGGTAGAAATCTATCAAAACCATCAAGCTTGTTGAATGCTAATAATTGAATAGCCTTATGTATCATACGATATATACTTCTTACCTATTGCCTTATATCCGGCTGGTAGCACGTTATCTCAGATCGTGGCAGATCATGTACCAACCTCAGGACCTTCCACTACTTACCTACACACAAGCTTTTTCGAACCTATTAGATCTACGAGGTGCCGAGTACCGAGCTGAAAATTTGATCGCATGTTACAGATTTGTTCTTCTATATTGGCAAATTAAGCGTCAGGGATGTTGTAAATATTCCGACTTGTGTGTTTCTATCTCAACGACGGAGTCCAAGGGAAGAGCAAACCCCCGTCGCAAATTACGCCACTTGACCACGCGATACATTCAATAACCATTTGACGAGCAAGCCATAACCTCGTTCATCGATTCTAGATTATCGATCGACCCATGCGGCGAGAGATCCAACCCAGGAGGCTGGTTCAAAGTGATAGACGAGACGGATACATTGAACCGTTCGCCGTTTAGTGTTGTGGGCAATGGTACCCCCACGGCGCGCAATACGCATGCTCAACGTCAGGGTAATATGTATTCAAGATAATTGTGCTATGAGGCCTAGCCCTACTAGATCAGATTTGGTATGTAAAAAAGGATGATATCACATACGAACGTATGAGTGGTACCAGCGGCCTTGTGGCGGCCGAGAAAACTAGACTGAGAGTTCGGTGGACACTTAAGCAGGTAATGTACCTTAGTAGCTGTGCACTACGTAGTCGCCATAACAGATCGAAGTTGCGTGATTGGGCTTCCTTTCCTTTCTAGGGTTAGTCTATCTTGGCCGCCAGGGCAGACAGGGGAGGCAATGAGGCGCACAAGAACGGGTTACACTGGATTACTCCATAGAAGTACAGGCCTCTTACTCTTTAGTCGTTGCGGAGGAATAGATGGACCAATAATAACCCCCACGAGGGAAGATTACCCTGACATGCTTATTTCGGGGACGCCTATTAGGCGTGTTACGTTAAATCATAAGAGGCTTATGTAGTGCCCATGAAGAAGAAGAAAAAAAAAAAAAAAAGGAAAAAAAAAAGATATGAAGCGAAAGGTTGGTTGCTTGTAATAGCTGAGGAGGGAACCACAGTGGGACTTCTTAAGAGAGTTGTGCGGCGAAAAGATGTACTACTATAGTTACCTAGGTATGTACATAATACTGTATGTAGGTACTACACTTTCGACGTAGGAAGCAGCGTATAAGCGTATACTACTACCTCTTATGTAACGAAGGATTACCCTGCTCGGTCTACCTTCTAGACTACTTTTAGTTAGAAGGCTTGTACCTACCTAATAGGAATAAGGAATAATCGATAGGTTGTAGCGTCCTGTTCAGCATAGCAAGGCAAGTCGCGATTGCAACATAACAACTTTTAAACTCATCTTGTTCCTGCTCCCCGTCGTGATTTCTACTTTCTCTCATCTCATCAACGTCAAGTTGTCTGTACTTCAAAGTGTATTTCGCTTTCGTGCTTACATATGTGTTTGTTCTCGATCGGGTCATAACGTCATATCTCCCCGTTTTACATGTACGACCTTTTAAGATTTAACGATTAGTTAAACTTCCGCTCACGCCCACGCCCACGCCGCATTCTACCCGCCATTACCTATTTCTTTCTTTAATTTATACACTACCCATCAAGTGTTAAACTTCCCAAGGTTGTCAAAATGAAGGCAGAGTACTCGGACGAGCGGTCAACTTACGACACCCACGAGGCTCCCATACCCAGCGGATGGTCGGCTTGGTTTGGTGGCCCCGACGTCAAGATCGGCCCTCGTATCGCTCCTCAGATAGCGCCAATCACCAGTGATGTTCACGATTCTGCCAGCAATCTCAGCAGCGATGTAATTCTCAACAAACAGCTTGAAGAAGAGGCCGGCCATGCTATCCAGTATCGTACTTGTAGCTGGCAAAAGGTGCGTCTAAACCCATATATTCAAGAGTCAAAAGCCAGAGACGCTAAATTTTACTAACACCTAAACATAGACGGCCGCATTATTATTCTCCGAATATATCTGTCTGGTAAGTTCATCAATTAATAATTTTCCATTGGAATAACCCAAGCTTCATTCTTCAACATCTCTTCTCCTTCTACGGGTTTTTTTTTTTTTTTTTCTTTCAAGAAAAAAATGATTGAAATTATTCAAACTAACAGGACACTAGGCAATTATGAGTTTCCCCTGGTCGTACAGCGTCCTCGGGCTTGTTCCTGGGTAAGCTTTGTTTAGCTCCGGAGCAGTTGGTCTGGGCAAAGCTTAGTTGCTAACATACGATCTAATAGGCTTATTCTCACCGTAGTTCAGGCTCTTTTAGTATTATATACGTACGTTTTTCTGCCTGTCCTGCCAATTACTAAGTACCTAGGTACTTAGACTAACAATCTCACCACACAGATCTATTGTATTATGGGAGTTCTGTCTTCGGCATCCCGAGGTTAGAGATGTGTGTGATATTGGCCAAATGTTATTCTGGGGCCAGAAATGGGCTTGGTATTTCACGGCCTTTATGTTTATCTTGAACAACACCTTCATTCAAGTAAGTTGACACTGCCGTCATATAAGTTCCTAAAACCTAACATATTTATAGGGGCTCCATGTTCTTGTTGGAGCCAAATACCTCAACACGATGGTTGGCCCCGACGCTGGCATTTCTTGCCAGACAGTATCTTTCGGCGCCATTGTTGCCGTCATTTGTTGGCTGTCATCGCTGCCTCGCACGTTCAGCATGCTTTCGAAGCTTGGAACCGCATCAGCAGCGTTCACCTTTGTCTCGGTTATCCTTGCAACAATATTCGCCGGTATTCAGGATCACCCGGCAGGCTTCAGTGCAGAGCCGGCTACTAGCCCTGCTGGTGCAGCATTACCTTTCGGCAATCCAATCGTTACGGCTGTTCCCCTTTTTAGTACTACATTCGTCTCTGGCCTAGGAGCTTTTCTGAACATCAGGTAGGATAGAATATTCCTTACAGGTGATACGCGAAGCTAACAGTGACGTAGCTATACTTTCATTGGGCAAATCACACTGCCCAGTTTCATTGCCGAGATGCGTGAGCCGAAGGATTTCCCTAAGGCTCTTTGGGCGTGCACTATTCTCGAAATTATCGTCTTCAGCGTTGTCGGCGCAGTCACATACGCGTTTGTAGGCAATCAGTATATGACCTCGCCGGCTTTCGGATCCTTGATTCCACTATATAAGAAGGTCGCTTTCTCATTTATGATCCCTACAATCATATTCTTAGGTGTCCTGTACGCCTCAGTCTCGGCTCGATTCATCTTTTTCCGAATTTTCCAAAACTCGCACCACAAGAACGAACATACTCTCATTGGTTGGGGTACTTGGACTTTGATTCTATGTATGATTCCCAGATCAACAATATTTATCCTTGCGCTAACCATTTTTTAGTTGCTACTTGGGTTGTCGCCTTCGTGATCGCCAACTCCATCCCATTCTTCAACTCTCGTGGGTTTCATACAATATCTCTGAGTCCCGGAATTATAGCTAATTGAATCATAGTACTCTCCCTCATGTCCTCCTTATTCGATTCATTCTTCGGTTTCATCTTTTGGGGTGTTGCTTATTTCCGCATGCGGAAAGCCGACGGTGCTGTCGCGTTGCTTAAGGATCGTTCATTCCGCGGGTGGTTCGAGGGCATCCTCAATATTATCATTATCCTGACTGGTATTTTCTTCTTATCAGCTGGAACATACGCAAGCGTCCAGGGCATTTTAGACGAATTTGCCCTGGGTACAGTTGGGAGCGCATTCCAGTGCGCGAGCAATGGCATTTAACGGCATTTACATATTTACGTTTCTTAGAGAACAGACGATACCCCGGGCGAATACACGTATGAGATCGCATAGAAAGCAGGCATATTATTATAAGCCAATAGGCTATGCAATTCAGGAGGATGGTGGATATATAGAAAAGTTCGGTTGAATTTAGACTGCTGCAGTCACTCGATTAAGACCATGCAGTTCGAATAGAATAGTGGCAAGCATTATTACAAAGCTACCTACAATAATATAGGGGAAGTTCGCAGACACTAATATGCTTTACCTTGACAAGATTAGAATATATTAGTTCTATAAAGAGGAAAGCAATTCATAGCATGCTACCAGACTTATTAACACTCAAATGGATATTTTTCAATCTTAAGTGTGTAGGAACAAGGTAAACTAGGAGCGAGGCTAGATATCTCGTCATTTTCAACAAGTTACCTGACGTACTGACTTTTATCTTTAGTGCTCAAAGCGTTAACCGACCCCCCTTAACCAAGTGGTGTTGCGGGAATCTGATGCCTTACCATCCACTTATATACTCCAGCTTATATCTACAATAAGAACGAGTGTAAGCCCCTTTTAAAAGTTACCGGGGCTAGAATTCTCTAGGTTAGTAGACCGAGGCTAGCCAAGCTCCAACTATCTGGATATCTATTTCCAATTGGCAAGGACCGTATCGCCCTCCTTCAAACCCGCGACTTTTACCGTCTCCCCCCACACCAACTCCCTCTTCGCCGCATCCCTCGACTCCACGCTCGTCTCCAACGGCGTCCGCCCATCGAAATACCTATCCTTCAGCACCTCGCCCGCGCCGAACGCCGCCTCCAAGACGTCGCCCGCGGACCGGCTCGGCGGCCTCACGGGGCCGTTGGGGAAAAAGTAGACGATGATGGGGAATATGATCTGGAAGATGAGCACGCGGATCGCCCACCCGGACCGCCGCGCGATCCCCGTGATCATGGCCCCCGGGTCCACCCCCACCACGCAGATCTTGCGAAATGCCGGGTCCCTGTCGAGCCGTGTCTGCAGCTCGTGCTGCATCATGATCAGGAAGAGCTTCGACGCGCCGTACCGCCGGTACCCGTTCTTGAAGGGCGTGTCTTCGGTCGCGGGGCTCCAGGCGCCCTTGCTGATGGCTGAGAAACTCGCGGCGTCCGAGATGAAGGTTCTGTACTTGGGGTCGTCGAAGGCGTGGGTGCTCACGTTTCGTGGGTCGTCGGGACTACGGAGTCGCATCACATATTAGCTTTAATAATTGTATTCGTGGTACTCCTCCCAGTGCTATTCAATCACTGGGAGGGTTAATGAAAAACGAATTGGTCGGGTGAGAGGATACATATCTGGGAAAAGCAGGTTGCTTACTCGTGGCTCTGGCTCCCTACCACAACGATTCGCCCTTCCTCTTTATCTACACTCTTGAGTAGAAGGAGGGTGAGCAGCCAGTGGCCGAGATAATTTGCAGAGAATGTTGTGTCGAAGCCGTCTTCCGTCCATGTCTGCTTACCGAAGTCCTGGAAACCCGCATTGAGGATGAGAGCGCGGATAGGCGGAATTTGACCTGTGGAAATACGAGTCTGTGATGATGATAGTCAGTATATGCTTTACGTGCGTATGCTCGCGTTTGAATGAAGATAGTAAAAGTACAGAGGTATAGAGGTGTAGAGGTGTAGGTAGGTATGTTTCATATAATCGAAAGTACTTACGTTGATTCTCTCCGCTACCCGGCGAACGTCTTCAAGCCTCGTCAAATCAAGAGAAAAGACATCGTTAGGGTGTGTCGGACCATGTGCAAGGGCCAAGGAGAGAGCATCAGCATTTTCCGCGTCACGAACAATATATAGCCCGTGGTAGGCAGCGAATTCGGGTTTGGAAGCAATGTGTTGCGCTATGGCACTTCCGAGCCCTCCGTTCGCCCCGGTAACGAGGATAGTTCCTTTAACGGTCATTCTATTTGTATAGAAGTTCAGACACCTCTCAGGTAGTTAACGATGGTAAGTAAAGACAGAGCATAAAAGCGACACGAGAGATTAAGAGAGAAGTATAGGTGCGCAACGAAAGACTAAAGGAAACCAACTAGACGGCTAAGGAAGACCTTTATCTTCCGGGACAATTAAAGGCACAGTCTATCTCACGTATGAAGTTAGTATACATGATTCAATGTAAGGGAGTACATTTATGTATGTTAGGTACCTATAATTATTTCACTGCTCCCTTGCTAAGCCTCACCAATACGCACCCGTATACTCACCTGGTAATGGCGTAGAGAGTTAAGCTTAACTGTATTATTATTATGTTAGGGCACTCAAAGCAGTTCGTGCAAATACAAGCTTCGCCAAAATTATATTTAAATGACGACTTGTTGGATATAATTGCCGACTACAAATGTATACGCAACGCAAGGGGGAATCATGTAGTCATAAAACAGAGAAGAGAACAAAGGCGTGAAATCATCCCTTTCCAGTTAATGCTTATGGCAACATTATTACATGTTTGCTGTCTATGTATCCTCAAGCTGAGTGACCTTGGAGCTAAGTTGTTAGCTAAGTTTCTCCTATCGTTGCTATGGGCCACACAAAGTATTAATACGCCCCCTATGGATACATACATACACCAATACTCCAGGCCGGTACGTCTCCTTTTATTATACCGCCGGTTAACTTAATAGAATACTCAACTACTCTCCATTAGAGTAACGCATACGCATAATATACGCACGGTTCCAGCTCACTCACGAGCACTTCAACACCAACTACTCCGAGGAAACAAAGATAGGGGTGCAAAACAGCAAAGGCAGCAACACAAAGTTGTCTGGACGACACGAGATGGCCTTCTTATATTGAACGTCATAATAATCAGAAGTCATCCCCACCTCATGATACTTTTCAACCGAAGAGGACGCCCAAGAAAACACGGGCCTCCAAACAAAAAAGGCTCTCGAGATTCGAAGTTGAAGTTCGTTTAACCCCATAAAGTATAAAATTCCACATTACAACGCGCGTAAAAATCAAAAACAACATACAAGCCAGCCTTCAAAACAAAGGGGTAGGGGAAGGGGTATCCATAAAAAGAAGAGAGCACATCCTCTTCTCCTATTTTTCATCCCGTTGGAAGCGGGTCGTCATGAGCATTCCCCGATTCGAAAACAAAATAGTCATCTCCCAGAAAAAGAAAAGGTGCATAAACTTCGTCAAACTTCGAGAATGAGGCATTCAAGCCCGTCATCAATCAAGCCCATTCGCTAAACCAGCGTTTCCATTCCACCTGCTTTTCCAGACAAGAACCCCCGGCAACCTTAAACGTGAAGACGAAGAAAAAAAGAACCGTTATTCTCGTTGTCCAAACCCATTTGGTCTAGACTCCCTTGCTCGGACGTTGCGAAAGGTCGGACGTGTCGGGCTCACCAGTCGAATTGTCATACCCCAGCAGAATAAGCCGCCATCTCGGTGCGAAGTCTCTTCCTCCTCCTAGGGGTGTACAGGCTTCTCGTCGTGTGTCTTAGTTGGCGGGGAGAGCTCGGCAATGGGATCTCGTGTGGCTCACGTGGCTCTCGCATGGAGTTCAACTCAGATGTCGGCGTTGCAACACGAACCGGAATCGGAACTGGAACCGAGCCCGGACCTGTGGGTGCTCCCTTTTCATCTATACTTCCCATAGTTTCCACACTTCTTCCCGAGGCTAGGAAGCTCTGTACTTGATTCTGCACTTGATCTCTCGGAGGGGACTTGGTACGCTTGACTTCTATGTTTTCCTTCGTTTCTCGATACTTATTCTTAATCCATCCGATAGGACCTTTTGGTTCTTCCTTGTCTCTACTTCCGGCTTCACTTTCCGCCAATGTTGCGGCCACATCCGAGGATTCGCCTGTCCAGCTCTTTCGTGCCTTCTGTCCACTTCCAACGGAAGAGGTGCTTAACTCAGCATGGGAATTATTTCCCAGATTGTGAGCTTGGTCACTGGAGCATTCTTCTTTCCGTCGGGATATACGCCATCGATGCCTTTTCTCCTTTTCAGCTGCATCTGGAGGAGAGACAGGTGCGCCACCCTCTGCCTGATCTATCTCAGACCCTTCGTTGAATGACGAGTGCAAGGATGTTGATGGTGAAGTCTTTGCCTTGAGCGTGTTACCGTTCTCAGGCTCACCATGGGTGGTACTTGCGGACGGAACCTGGGAGGGGACCTGAGAGGGGACCTGTGACGCTCGTGGCGTAGGCTCCGAGGGTGTTTCTATAGAGGTACTATTCTCTGCGTTAGTGGGACCTGGGTGACGGACTTTCTGTTCTATCGGATTCGAAGATTCATGAACCGGGGAAACCGCGTCTGAGTGGGGGAGCGAGGCGGTTGAACTCTGCGCACTGGGGTTGGTACTACTAGGTAATCGCTTTTTGCGTAGCTTGTTGGGTTGCCGCTTTTCGCCTTCAGCAACCGGGGATCTTTGGAAAAGACTCTGGAGGTTTCTTTCCCTTAAAGGAGTTATGATATCGGCAGGAGGGCCTAATAATCTTTCTTGACTTCTTCCAGCGGATTGCGACCCTGCTGCCATAGGAGTTAGGTGTTGCGATGTCGCGGGAGACTGTTCGGTTAAGATTGGACCTTCTTCAGCTACCGTCGGTGGTGCACCTGGGGTAGGGCCAGAGGGGGAAGGAGAAGCTGGAGCCACTGAGACGCTAGGTGAGCTTTGCCGAGGTTGGAATTTTCCGGAAGGAATATGAGGCGACTTCTTAGACGGAACCGTATTACTTCTCGCGAGTCCACCGCTTGGCGTCAGGGCAGGGCTACCGGGTGTGGAAGCACCATTGGAGTGGATCGAGTGCCGCGATGATGTAGAACGGTTCCGCCGAATCTTGCCATCCCTACTAACACTCTCGGCGCCAGCACTAGCATTCGAAGCAGATCTTGCAACGCCGATGTTGCGGTTCGGTGTCGCGGGTGTCACGACCGTCGGTGGGCCCTTTTCAATTTCCTGTTTAGTCCTCTCGTCCGTACCAGTGCCTTGCATACCGATTAAAAAGTGGTCCTGATTTTCAATCAAGAATATAATAACACATTGGTTGAGTCGGTATTCCTCGGGTGCCATGGCATGCTGCGGATGCGAAAGCATTCCAGGCTGAAAGATAGCAGCTAGGTTCTGGGCCGTCATCCGATTCTCGTCGGCTTTGGCAGCGAAAACCGCCAGTAGGTCTAAAATATACAAGAGCAGTTGTCGGTTGAGTGGGGGCAGTTCCTTGATGAGCTGCTGGTATTTTTCGATAGCTTCAGCTTCGTTGAAATCCTCGACGAGTTGGGTACCCTCAGTATCGCCAACAGCTTGTTTCGTGTGTCCACGCAAGGGATCTCGGAACTTCTCGTATAAATCTAGTGGAACGACGGGTTCTGGCAGATCATTCAAGTACCGTCGGAGGACATTAGCAGCATCGTGAACTGTGTACCCATCCCACACGAGGCCTTTGCCATATCGATCGGGCGAATCGAATTGTGTCTTTAGCTCCTTAATGCGCTTCTCGGAGCCGCTGAGGCGGAAGATACCCTCCACGCCGGTAGCTATCACACTATTAGCTTGACACTGGGACGCCTTACAACTTCGTCGCTAACCTTTTTCCTTTAGAAAAACACCACATTTAGCTACCACAATTGGTACGTATCCATATATATAGCTTTTGCCATCTTCGTCGACGAGTGAAATAGCGACGTTCGCGTACGTAATGCTTTGTCGTAGAGGAACGCCAAATATACCCTTGGGTTGCGACTCTATTATGATTCTCATGTTAGCGGCTTGACTTCTTACTGCGATCGCACTGTGTATTTCTCTATATCCCTTCACTGCCCAAATAGCGTAGCTTGCAGAGCGAACCTGCTATTAGAAATATAGGCTGACCGTTTTGAGGTTCTCGACATAAATGTAAGGCCGCATAGCATCTATTATGCCAATAGGGACAATGAAGGGACGGGAATGGAGAACTAGTAGCTTGTAGGGAAAAGTTGAATAGAAAGCGATTGGCACGCGGGTGGAACAGGTGTATGATTGTCGCCCTTACCTTGGGACTCTTGGTGTCTCGACCGAGTTTGGAAAGCCTTCCACCACGACTTTAAATCTCGCTTACTCGGCGGCGAGGCTGGATTAGTAGCAGGATGATGATGATGATGATGCTGTGGTGGACTCATTTGCTGAGTTTGGTTTTGGTTTTGGGGTTGGGTTTGATTTTGATTTTGATTTTGATTTTGTTGTGGTTTCGACGGCGACGCACTGCCGGCGGACGTCATGGTTTATGACGCGCGGGCGACAGTGACCGCGACCGTCAGAAAGAATTAAACGATACGTCGTGACGATAAATGCGCGTGATCTCGTATGCCTTTGCCAGGAACGGCCTTTGTGTTGGGGAATAGGTAGTGAGATGGAAGAAGCTTCGACGGTCGCCGTGTTAAGAGATGTGAAGACAAGGTCAAATGCGGGCTTGTGTGTGTGTGGGTTGTAGGTTAGGTGGGTAGGTTGTAGGTGGGCGGTTGATTGATTGCCGGCGATAGACAGCAGCGGCAGGGCGGGTACAGGTATTACAAGTATTAATGAATGTAGGGTCTAAGCCAAATGTTTCAGGGCGGGCTAGGACCTAACAAATAAGACTTGGATGATTTTCGAGGGTTTAACGGAAGCACTTTTAGTGATTGATATTATTAACGCATATGTATACGCATATGTATATGTATACGCATTTGCATCTTGAAGAGAGGTATTAGGTAGGTGGATTGTAGATGGAAGTAAAACGTGAACGCGGCGACCCTCAATTATTACCAAGAGCATAGTAGGGTAAAGTTGATAAAAGAGAAATATGTCAAGGTTAGGGGAGGTTAGCGGTTAGCGGTTAACGGTTAGCGGTAAGCTCGTAGTAACCCGTGCCCGGGCCTAGGTTAGGCATGTACCTAATGTACTACGTTAGGCCTGGGAATGCTGGATACCTATGCTGGATACCTATGCTGGATATGCTGGATATGCTGGATTTCCACCTGCTATCTTAGGTACCTGCCTTTATGTTTAGCTCCGGGGACAGCGTTACCTCTTTCCCGCCGGTGCTGTAACTCTAAATTCTATCATTTGTGGCCAGGCTCTTTGTGGCTTAGGTACCATATCGTACGAAGAATACAGTGCGTTTTGTTCTATTATTATAACTGTCTTCGAGTAGTGTACCTAGGTACAATACTTAGAACAATAGTGTAGATGTACCTACCTATAACCCGGCTCCTCATGTCAAAAGTCTATTATACAACTACCAATCCTCATGCACATCTCCTTTTTGCTTGGTAAAAGATATAATTCGTTCTTTCATCCTCGATGGGGACGGTAGACTAACATAGTGGACTCCTGACAGTCATTGTATATATTGTATATGTCAACATGTCAACATGTCCATTCCATGATCTGTACTATTATCCACACTATACGAACTATTTCCGTCATCAATATCATAGCTTGATAGTTTCATAGCTGCCTGCTGCCTGCTGCCTTTTGCGGCTGCCTTTAGGCTCGTCTCCCTGTTTACACTTGGCATGTCCATATTGGATATGGCCCAAAGTTACTGACCTCGTATCTGTAGACCTCCCATAGAGATAGACTCGAGGGTTTGTCAAAGTAAAGTTGAACCAGAAACTCTCTAGTCATACACGATCGTTGGAACTAGTTAACCTAGGACTAGCTAAGACTCGAAGCTTGAGTGGACCGTGTGTGGAAAGACTGTGCTAAGCCTCTACGTTGCACTGATCGCTTCCGGACCGCGACACCGTAACCCTACAATCGGAGGTCGACTAGTACTAACAGTACCCTAATCAAGGGGGATCTAGAGAGACCCACGAGTCTAGAAGCGTATCTTACATAGTAGACTTCTCGTATCATTCCAGACAAGGTTAACAGTTTGGTTCTGAAACATGGTTCAAGCTGGATTTAAACATTCGCTTTCTTCTTTCTTCTGTATACGGCAGCTAAAGTAAAAGTAGGCTACTCCTTAACAAGCCATTATAATCTATTATTAGCGATTTTGTAATTCGCTTAACAGCTATATCGTGTACAATACCTAACACCGCCTACAGGACCGGGTGCTTTCAACAAGGTAACTTCTTTTGGACCTTGCTTCAAACTCTTCGCTCGAGTTTAAGCCACAGAAAACGACAGGTCTTGTTCGTACACTGGCGTAACTATCTTGAGTTAGTTCGTTGCCACCTTATTTAATATGCCAGCCGGTTGGGTTATCATGCTGTCAGCGTCATATGCTACCGTTTCCAAGTTTTTGATAGGACAGAAGTAAAAAGCAGAGAAATATACCCCAACTTGCTCAGCCTCTTTCAGGTAGCGTCTTCTATTTGACAAGCACGAGGAAACCAGGGACAGAACGGATAGGGCTAAGGAGAAGAAGAGGGGGCGGGTCACATAGACATACATAACATACACAAGCAGACAAGGTACAGTATTACCGTCAAACCATCTCTCAAGACCCAGGTTCCAAAAATGACGTCGACCCTTACCTTTACCAGCCTTCTCGCCTGTCAGCCCTTCCACCGCGTTATTGTAGTACTCTAATAGAAAAAAAAAGATAGGACTGGGACTTGTCTCCTTTGCCAGTCGAATCCAAAGCCCCCCTTGGGTAATCCACATTGGCGTTGGCGTCACAACGCAGCTCCCCCCCAAATGCGTACCCGTGCACATACGGAAGCACGATTCTTATTACCAATGTTGTTTAATAAGGACAAGCTCCTGAGGCCCCCCCCAAAATTGAACTGTATGATAATATCGCTGGCTCAAACCCCCGCCACCGATCAGCACGGGCGATGCCTTATTTGGGACAATTTCTTGTTATGTCCTAAAATTAGCAGAGTTCTTGTTTCTCTGCTGCCTTCGAGTTTCCCCTCCCCCCCAATTTCGCCGTCAAGCTCCGGGTTCGCCTGTAGGTAGATTTGCTTACATGCATAAAATACGCCGCCGCGGGATCGTCGTCTTATGCAACGGCAGCTTTAGGTACTATTACGTAGACGGACATGGCTGATGGGTCACGACGAAGCTGGGGGGGAGACTTGGTCACATTGTTCAACCCAGGTACGGACGCATCTTCGACTTCCGGATTGTTAGCTTTTCACATGGGAGCTCCCCCCGCAGATCACCTCTTCAAGTAGGATACTACATCGTGAAGCTTAGTTTTACTACGTATGCGCCCAAGTATGAGAGAGGAGATATGACACCACATAGCAAAAAAAAAAAAAAATAAGAAGGGATTAGACAGAATTATCCTAGGGGCCGTCAGATCTCTTCTAATCCAAAACTAGTATGCAGCTCTAAGCTTAAGTGGATATAGATGAAGAAATAAGCGTCCGACCTAAGAAGCTTACCGATCTGGCTAGTGATGAGAATATCTAGTTAGGCGCTTATGGCGATAGATGATAGATGATACCTAGATTGATCAACGTTGGACGGTAGTTCAGGCACTAGCTCTTCTGCAAGACGTCATACTGGGGAATATCCCGGTCCCAATGTCATACACAAAATTGATGTCTGATTTAAAAGAGCACGCGCACACGCGAACGTGCCTCCCATGAGTCGTATGGTCGTCTTCCCTTAGTCTCGGCAAGAAAAGCGAAGAGAACATGTATAGGCTAAATAAATCAAAGGGACAAGAAAACTTCACTTAGTAATAGGAACATTAGATAGGAACATTAGATAGGAACATTAGGTTAGATATACATATACATCTATATTCTACATAAGCTAGCATCCATATACATTTACATAGGTTAACTTAATCGTAAAACCAGCATCGGAACAATGGCATTTAAGATAGTCTGTCTACCTGACGTCTCTCTACGAAATCAAATAGAAATAACCAAAGCATCGTCAATTTCCAGTTTGTCCGTACGGTAACAAGAATGGCAAGTTTACCGTATACATGTAGGTACAGAGGACATCATGGTCCAAATCTCATATGCAACCAAGCCCCGAGCAGCTCTAACGAAAGAACCCATGATTTACCGTGAACACCGACCAAGACACACGCAAAATAACAACGGAGTAAAGATACGACCGATCCTTCCCCTATCTACGGAACACTCCATGTCCGCCAAGAAGGGGTATCCGGCCGCCGTAGGAACAAAATGCAAACATGCTTGGGGGAACCTGTACCGCCCGTGTACAAGATTACGACGGCGAAATCACATAGTCGTGATGCCGCGTATCTGTGTCCCCCGCCTTTACGCCAGAGATTCATGAGAGATGCCTCTGTGCTGACATACCAACTTACACGGAGGGCCGAGTAACGCCCTCCCAATCCAATTGGCATATGCCTGAGACCCTAAAAATGTTGACATGCGAAAGGAAAAGAAAAAGAAAAAGGAGGCCGTCAAAACAGCAACCATAGAAAGAAAATCCGAATGCCTTATAAATATACTGGAGGTGAAATGAAGTCGCCGCCCAAAACGCCTAATGATGAATCCCGTCAGTAATGATGAGACCAGCCATTGACAGTCATAGCAGTGGGATTAGTCTTAATAAACAAATTATAAAGGCCGCGGGGCTTGAATAGTTGTAGTGCAATCTTTTTACGTGTCGTCATACGTCGTGAGAAATGGGGTCCTTTTAGGTCAAGCACCGATGGGAACGCTCCGCGGTGTAACATCACCGCTACGTTTTCGGGTCAAGTTTTGTTGGGCTTTCGAAGCATTGGCGATCATCTGCAATTTCTTTCGGAGGGCCGTAAGTCTGCCATTGATCATTTGGATCACTTTAAAAATGAGTTAGTCGCTACATTCTATTTTACGAGTTGGGAATACATACTCTTATGAACGGCTTGCTGGTCATCCGGATTAATGTCAGATGCGCCTTCGCGAATCAAATCACGTTCGACCTTCGAAGACCCTGAGAGTCTGCGTTTTGAGAGGTCTTCGTCGTTATCAAGCACTGCTTCAAGCATTCGAATGGCGGTTAAATACGACAGTTCACAGCCACTCAAATCTTCGTTGGCAATCTCGTTAATAGCAGCGGCACGACTCATTTCAAGTGCTCTTTCGTACATTAGCTTCTCAGCGCTAAGACCTGCCGTCAAAACGATGCCTTCGGTGCTTGAGGCACCGGTCGGAAGTAGTTCCATTTGATGATTTGCCGGGTGGCTTGGGTGGTCCTCCGGAAGCTGCTTCTGGGCTTCGAGAAGCTTTAGTCGTACTACTTCAGCCTTTTCCAGTGTCTCATTAAACCGTTTACGGACCCACTGGACGGCGGAATTAACCCTCGTTATAAGATTCTGAGCGCTCGTTGCGTCGCGATTAATGACGTGTTGAGTAGAACTAGAATCAATGCGATTCCTGCGCGTCCACCAGATATTTGCGATGTCCATTGACCTAGCAAGAAGCGAGAGAGCTTTAACGTAAAGTACCAGAGCCTCCTCTGAAAGCGATACAATCGCTTCTATAGTTAGACCATCGTCTTCTTCCAGAACCACCTTCTCAGCAGGCACTCCACCCAAGCCATGATCCATCGAAGGCGCCAATGGGACTAATTGCTTATATTTTACCTCAGCAAAGCCCCAGACAACATCACTCCGTGTGGCATAGTCTTCAATGCACTGAGCAACGCGCAAGTCTTCATCAATGGGGCCCCCTTGGCGTCCATCCGTGATATAGCCAGTTGGAGCAGGTGGTGTGGGATATGCTGGGAATGCGTTATATGGGTTTGGAGGCGACGTGCCTTTGCCGAGTAAGTGCGGTGGATACTTGAATCCGAAAATCCTCAAACTCGCATCTGAAATCGCATTATAAATGGCGGAAGTGGTTGAACTGGGGCTGCCAGACATGTTCTTCTCGTAGGAACCTCGCCGATAATGTTCAGGTCGTTGCCTACCTTGCGCGATCTGGAGCGCGCTGGATGGCTGCGCAGGAATCGCGCCCGTGGTTGACGTCGGCACGCCCTGCTGAGTAGCGCGACGAATGATTTGTCCTGATCGGGGAGATGCGGCCTCTGCTTGTGCTCCCTTCGCAGCCAACTCATCAGCAAATGCGTTCACCTCAACGTGCTTCTTTTCTACTACAACATAGTCTCGCTCAAAAGCAATCTCCTGCGCAGCTCTTTCTTCTATCGCAGAACGCTCCGACCTACTCTTCGCCTTCCTGGTTTCTTCATAAGGTGGAGACTGGCCATGAGGATATTTATTAACTGAAGCATTTGATAGTCCACGCTGTCTGCGGTCTTCATAGGCACCGCGAGTAGGCGCGGAAGTGGAAGGCACATTCTGCGGGCGCCGAATACCAAGGCCCGGTGCGATCTCGTCCCGAGGGGATTGCGTGGTACGAGACACACCTTGGACCTGCGGGTCCCGACTCTCGAACTCGGCTGGCGACGCTAGAGGCGAAGACCTTAATGGCCTTTCGCGAGGTGATGCAGAACCATTCTCCTGACGTATCGCATCCGATTCGGTAGCATAGCGACGATGAGTTGACATACGTCGCGGGATTGAGTTTGACTCGTCGGTCCGTGAGCTGGTGCGAACTTCTTTCGACGGTTGTCTCTTGATTTTGGGTATGTCGTCTTCCACTAGGCCAGGTATTTCATCCGAAATAACTTGATGACTGAAGAAATCTTCGAAGCTTAACCTTTCGACAGGATTACGCTTCAAAAGCGCACGAATCAATGCCTTAATATCCGGTGTCACCTGGCAGTCCCGTGAGAACTTAACTTGCGCATCAGAGCTTTCAATCTTCCTCAGGAGCTCAACGTGGTTATTAGCTCGGAATGGCGGCCTGCCGGATATCATCTCGTACGCAACAGTGCCAACAGACCACAGATCTGCTTTTGCGTCGTATCGCTCGTAGCGCAGTATTTCAGGCGCCATGTAGAGAGGAGAGCCGCAGAGCGTCTCTGCTAGAGACGTCGATGGCAGAACACGGGCGAAACCGAAATCCGCCAACTTCAACATAGGTAGCGATTGTAAGCCAACAGCTGGTATTAACGAATCGTTACTAGCGCTTAGGATAGGGCGGCTATTGTTCGACTCTCGAAATAGAGGCGATGGAAGCAGCAGGAGGTTTTGAGGCTTGATATCTCGATGAACAAAATTGCCTTCTCGAAGAAACTTCAAGGCGCTAGCAAGTTGTTGGAGAAAGTGACGGATGACAACTTCGTGAAGGCCAGCACCAGGAGAGCTGGGGTACTTTCGCGCCATTTCGCGGGTTGGGGGAAATGTTATAAGGGTCTCTCGCTTCTTTATGAACATTGACAAGTCTCCTAATTCGCAGTATTCCATTATAAGGTTGATATGGGTCGTGGACTCGATGCAGTCATGGAGGGCGACAATATGCGGGTGTCGTAAGTTCTTTAGAATTTTGATCTCACTATAGAGGTTATCCTTCAGTTTCTTATTCAACCGAGCGAGTTCGACGGATTTGATTGCAACCAAGGCACCTGAAATCTGTGCCATTTCCATTAGCTTAACTGCCACCTTCAGTATGACTCACGATCATGATCAGGGAATCGTGCGACTGGCGCAAATCTGAGCTATGTGCATCAAAAGAGGCTCTAGTCGTCGCTCCAACGAAAAATACAAATATATCGTGATAAAATATATATATGGTTGGGCGTAGCCTTGGGGATACGAACCTTGTGCTTGCCCATATAAACCTGGGCGAAGCTACCTTTGCCTATCTCGGAACCAATGATGAACTGACCAATGTTATCAGCATTTCGAGCCCGTCGAGTAGACGAGCCCGTATGCATTCGAGGGTCAGCCATGGCTCCCTGTGTAGGTTGGCTTATGACAGGAAGCTTGGTTAATGCAGCCCGGGGGCTTATAAGGGAATCGGGATGAGGTCCGTGGCTCGAGTTATCGTCATGTACGCATACAGGCTATGTATGAAGGGATGGGATTGGCGATTTGTCGATGGAAAAGGGGGTATAAAAGATACCACAAGGTAAGTCGTTGAGGAAATCGAGAAGAGGAAGCCCAGTTGGAAAGTTCGCGTGTCTCTGAACCAAGACTTAGGTAGGTCAGTTGGGACCTGGGACGTCAAAGTGGATGTAAATGATGTACTCCGTAGAGGCAGGGTATCCGATAGGTCGGTCGGCGGAGAATCGAGGCCCTTGGGGACAGGAACCTTGAAAGGCGGGGATGTGTCTGTGTCACCTCGAATGACAAGACACAGGAAGATTTTAGGCCACAAGGGTTACAAGCGATGGAAAGATCTTGTGTCTCGTTCGCGTTCGTGTTCCTCGACGACCAGACAAGACACTTGCTGGTATCCCAGGTGTTGAACTAGGGGGTGTGGCAAGAAGAAGAGGTAACCGTTGAAGGAGAAGAGGCAGAAGTAGATCTGTGTCTGTTGTAATGTTCTAATGTAGGTCTACACAAGGGGAGGTCTACCAGAATAGGTATAATACAAGAAACCTGACGTATGAAACTGTAGGCAGGCTGTAGCTGTATGTAGGTACCTTGTGTAGTAGACAGGGGGTGTGGTTGATGGGTGGATGTGCAGGTTGCAATGGAAGTTGCAAGTTGCAAGGAAGCAGTCAATGATAGCTGCGAGTTTCGAGAGCGGCAGCTACCTAGAGCTGTAGTTCCGGTACGGGGATAGGATGGATGGAATAAGTACCTAGCTCTCTCTCTCTCTTTCTAGGCTAACTCCAAAGTTAGGGTGGTCCCCCGTTTGGATTGACCGAAAATCAACTGAATGACTCGGTCTGCACACTAAGATGGGATGTACTGTACTCCAGGCTGCGTCCTGTATGTTTCTCTTTTTTTTCTTCTTCTTTTTTTTTTTTCTAAACTCTGTGTCTTCTTGTCCTCTTCTACTGATAATTTGATAAGGTGATGACGGGAATGATGTTGTTATTCAAATAAGTACAAAGTTCAGGTTTCGTGTGGTATATGTATAACACAATCCCGCTTTTTTCTTTCTGACTGGGATTCAGTAGAAGATGATCAATAATAGGTAATTGAATGGGCCTGGGGATAAGATAGATGGGCGATAAGGGTGTTAGTTAATTTAATTATAGGAATAAAAAAAAACACAAGTACAGGGAGAAGAGTATTTCCTTAATACTTGGGCGTAGTTAAGGGGGGAGAATATTATAAAAAGTGAAGAAGAATGTAACAGAAAGGACGAGAGGGAGATGGCGAGAAAGTAAGAAAGTGGTCGAGCTGAGGCGATCTAATCAGAGTTGCTCACGGGACGAAGGAAGACGAGGGATAGGGACGAGGAGGCAGGTAAGGTACCATTATTTTAGTAAAAGTAAAGTAGAACTCGCGACATGCGATGGTGAACAATGAAGATCAGACTCGTCACCCGTGACTCTTCAGCATGATAACATTGATAAGGCGCAGAGGCATTGACACCGCGAATCTAATCTAGAAGCCGATTCCGCTAAGCCCAGACCCACTAACTCCCACCGTTTCTACCTCCGTCGAGCGAATGAAACATCGAGAAGCTTTTTGCTAATAGATGCTGATACGTGCTGAGGTGCTGGTACCTGTTGTATCCAAGGCGCTAAGTGCTTAGGTGCTGAGTGCTAAGATGGGTATGTACTTTGCGCTGTGGTGCCATCTTGGAACCTGTGTTAGGTGTACGACAGTACGCGAGTACGATGATAAGTACATGTATCTAGGTACCTAAGGTAATGTGATATTGTATCATTGTACCTATATACCTATGTACCTACATATGTAAGGTCCACTATTAGACATGGCTGACATGGATTATGAATGGAACCAAGTCCCTCTCTCTCCATTCTCTTACCCCCGTTCAATTGTTCTTGATGCACGCGCCGCGGTACCCACTAGCCATTGATCATCGTTCCAAACTTAACCATTTTCTTTGATTCTTCCGAGTCCCATCTGGGGAAGGCGGTCTATTACTCTAGTATTGTTTGCATCTATCTTAAGAGAAACATTTAAGAAGAACAAAAAGATGGTTGTTAACACATGTACATAGTAGGAAGGAAAAAGAAGAAAAAAAAAGGGTGACTTATTGGTCCGTGTCAATTCGTGCGATCTCCCCTTTACCTCCTTATTGTTACTTCTTTGTAGATCCGAGGCCAAGTCGCAAGCAACTATACGCATTGCATCATCAATTGTCGACCGCTTATCTCCCGATTACTTCGGTATCTTATTGGTATTTTACAACTAACCTAGGTGAAATTCTAATGAGCTTATTTTCCGTCATTCTTTGCACATATCTCTCTGCCGTCTAATCACTCAATGATCAATGAGGCTCGGCCGGGAAATATGATGTTTACAAACACAATCATGAGGTGATAGACAATAATCAACTGTACTTGGGACTAGAAAACCCGCCCGAACTATGCGTGTCACTAAATAGGTAGTTTATGATGAGAAGCAGCAATGCTTGGTCACAAGGTTTTCCCAATTTGCTGGTGCTCATCTGTAAGGTTTGTAAGGTTTGGCGCTTATACCGTAGGACAAAAATACAAAACAAAGCAAAGCAACGCAACGATCTGAATCAATTGATAAGGGATAAAACGGCTAAGGACCCTGAAAAAGGAAAAAAAAAAAAAAAAGGGCGGCTCGTACTTCAATCCGTCTTGTTCCTACCTATCTACCTCTCTATCTACTCCGCGACCGGGAATCGGGAATCGGGAATCGGGATTACATTACCTAGAGGCCTACATAACATGAGATAGGTCAAGATACCAAGTATTATACCAGATATTATTACACCAGGTATTATTGTTTTCTCTTATCTGCGATCGCAAAAAATGCATGGTATATTCCGCGAGCCCGTGACGCCCGCGACGCCCGCGACGCCCGCAAAGCCCGTGTTGCTCACGCTAAGGTTGATGAGTTGTCTTTGAGTCTCGAGCTTTTTGTTTCGATTCGTCAGAGATAATCGTTTGTGCATGCTTCCACAAGTTCTACTACCGAATCTACTAATACAAACTAATACACCTACTTTATTCTCGACTACTTTATGAATTAATAGATTAAGAGGTGTCTCTCTTCGTTTTCATATCGCGTAGGCACTGCTACGTTCACGTTGCTTCAGAGTTCCTTTCCAGATAGATTAATTCTGTAGCTCTCTCTGCAACTCTGTCTGCAACTCTGTCTGCAACGTCCGTCTTAGTCTCGCATCGATTTAGGCAGACCGAAGCTACACACTCTCGGTTCTTGTGGAACCCCCCTGGGCGGTATGCACGTCTTTTCGATCCGAGAACAAATCGGAAACCCGAAAGCCATTGTTTCCCATTGTTCGTTTGTGACTTGGTCAGATTTAGCATGCTCAAGTAGGTTCGACTTTGGATTCTGACACTCACATTAAGGTCCGGTTCCTGACTTACCCGATGGAAGGTAATTTTAACATAAATAGCCTGCAGGGAGCATTTCATTACGAATTCGATGAAACCACCATAGCTTAGGTATCTAAGAAACTAGCTTGCATGGCGTCTTGCCGCCTCATATTATCGAGTAAGCTGGACAAAAGCAAATAATGATTCAGAACCCCTACATGTATGCATTACATTAACTACCTAACGTAGATTATGTAGGTGAGTAGATCCAATGGCGCCGCGTAGACCCCTTAGTACATAAATATGCATGAAGGATACATGGAGGCGTATGTATAATACTATAGTAAGGTAGACTCATACCGAGCTTCGAACTTCGAGCTGCGAGAGATCGAATCGAAAGCCTGGAAACCGTGGAAAGCATCGAAGAGCTCAAAATGTATCCTGCAACATGCAGGATAACTGCAGCCCCCGGGCCACATGAATTTGTGAGACACGTCTACTGCATCAAGCTAAAGCACATGTACATAATGTAGGACTCGGTTGAGCTGGCTAGTCTAGTCTGCGGCCAAGCCGTCACTCTAGTAGTCACTCTAATTACTCTAATTGACTCTAGTAAAATAGTCATACATAATGAGGTGCAAAGACCTCAAAGTCTGCCTCGTATCAGCTGTTCCATTAACAGTAATTGCTATGCTTCCCACATTCCCACAAACCACCGTTACCCACACCATGCACATTGCCGCATAGGGTCCCCCGCATTGCCGACTTGGAACCAGGGAACAGATAATAAACCGCCTTTTTTAGCGCACACGATCCTTTAGTCGCGAGAGACCCCTGCTACCTGTTGCTCTAGGCAGGAATCTATGATAGCTCTCCGTGTAAGTAGGACCTAAATAGTAATACGTAGTAGTAGTAATAGTAGTAGTACTATAATAGTCCCTAGTTAAAGCAAAGAAACAAACCTTGCCGGATATAATTCATACGTATGGCAGGGTTGTAGGATACAACCCTGATGCCCTGATGTTCACCGTTTTACTATGTAGGTAGGTGGTTTCGCACCCTCTTACCACCCTTTTTCCACTTGTATTCGACGCAGTGCGCCTTGCCAACGAACGGTTGTCGAGATTATGTCTTATGTCCCAATCCAGATGCACAAGCCAATTCCGTTCCAATTACTTGATACGGACTGAAAAGGCGGGGTGTCGGTAGCGATAATGCGCCGCAAGAAATCAATTCTCCAGTCCGACGTGGACATCCTCATGTTTCTTCAAATTTGGTAGCTCCTGCAGCGCATCGCCAATAATGGACATGGCCTTTTGAAGTTGCGCTTCCGAAATGACCAACGGCGGTGCGAACCGGATGATGTTCCCATGTGTCGGTTTAGCCTGATCTCCGAGTTAGCCCGTGTCTTTACACTGTGTTGCAAAAGTGATGATAAGCGTCTGCTACAAGACTTACCAGAAGGCCCTTCTCCTTGAGGAGAAGACAGAGGTCCCAAGCTGAGTGGCCATTGGCCTTTGATTCGTCGATTACGACGGCATTTAGTAATCCCTTTCCACGGATAGTCTTGATAATTGGCGAATTAAATGATGCTAGACCGTTGCGGAAGATATTACCAAGCTTTTCAGCCTTCTGGGTGAGCTGCTCCTCTTCCATGAGCTCGAGAGCACGTATAGAGACAGCGCAGCCTAATGGGTTTCCACCATACGTTGAGCCATGAGTTCCAGGCTCTACAACAAGCATGATCTCTTTACTACTGAGGACGCAACTGACGGGATACATGCCACCAGAGATAGCTTTCCCCAAAGTAATCATGTCCGGCTTGATGCCAGCCCATTCAGAGCACAACATCCGACCCGTGCGACCGATACCCGTCTGAATCTCATCACAGATCAAGAGTACATTGTGTTTCTTGCAAAGCGCGTGTACTTTTCCCAAGTAATCTTCATCGGGCACGACTACTCCAGCTTCTCCCTGGATCGGCTCGACGATGAATGCGGCGGTCTCGCGCCCATGAGCCTCAAGCAACTCCTCCAAGTCTGCCACGTTGTTGTACCGAATGGGCTTACCAGTGGAGGGGGATATAGCTCCAATGTTTGGCACGTACGGCCCGTAGTTATCCTTTGACTCTGGATCGGTGGATAGAGTTACCGCCGTCATCTATCTATGGTATTAGAAAATGCGAGTCACCCCACATGTGGGACAACCTACCGTGCGGCCATGGAAGTTTTCCTCGGCGCCGAACACCAATGCCTTGCCTTGGGGAACCCCTTTGACTTTATAGGCCCACTTTCGTGCAATCTTGATAGCCGTTTCTACTGCCTCCGCTCCCGTGTTCATCGGCAGGACCATGTCGTACCCGAACATCGCTTGCACCTTTTCCGCCCATTTGGGAAACACGTCATTGTGAAATGCCCTGGAGCTTAAGGTCAATCTTCCAGCCTGTTCAGTGAGAGCTTTCACTAGTTCTGGGTGACAATGGCCTTGGTTCACGGCGCTGTATGCGGAGAGGAAATCGATGTAGTGCTTGCCTTCAGGATCCCACACATCAGCACCCTGCGCGCGAGCGAAGACGACAGGGAGCGGGTGGTAGTTGTGGGCGGCGTATTGGTTCTCTGCCTGAATTGCAGCTTTAGTCGAAGAAGAGTGAAATCTAGACGACGCCGTCGAGCCGTTCGAACCGTTCGAGCCATTCCCCAGAGGGGTAGTCGAAGCATCTGCGTGAGGAGACATGGCTTGTTAAAGTAGAGCTAGGAAGCGAAAAGAAAAAGTGGTAGAAAACAAATTGCGGAAAGAGACAAAACTTGTCTCGAGAGGAAAAAAGAATTGGTTTGGTTAGAAGTCAATCTATTGCTGGAATAGAATCTTGACTTGAAGGATATCGTCGGTTCTTATAGAAGAAAGAATGTTAAAATTTAGAAAAGAACGGCCAAGACCTTGGAGATATGATATGGTAAGAGATAAAAGAAATGGTAAGGCGGGGGCGAGTCTGAAGTTCAAGAAGTTATAGTACGTAATAAGGAAGCGTGGACTGATAGCCACTAAACCCCTAAGTGCAAGTCGAAGCGGCTTGCCCAGTCGCAGCTGCCGCGATGATGACAAGTTTGCCTGGGTTTGAAGTCTCAAAGTTGGTCACATGCGGTGAAGATTCCGGTGTCTGTTGCCGAAGCAAAGCGGCCTTGACAAGGACAAGGTTAAAGAGTTGGAAGTTAGAATGCTGTTTTTATTACTTTTACCGATTTTATCTTTGGAGCTAGAGAGAAGTAGGAGGAAGTTAGGTACCTAGGTACTTAATAGTTAAGTGTTATTTTTGTCAGGAAGATAATATAAAAAAAAAAAAAAGCCTTCAGTTAGATAAGCTCAGGTAACTACAAGAAAAAAAAATTCAACCATCACTCGTACAAAGAAATGCAAGACCCCGGGTACCGCAAAATATCGAGATTATGACACAGGCGGCTGCAGTAGAAAAGTGACCGCCGAGCCCGGAGAGGTCACGGATAGCCGAACAATCTTCAATCGGGGGCCAATCAGACGTGGGTTATTTTCAAGTTGGCCAATGATTATTGACAGGTATTTTGTTCGTGGGGGTGGTATCCGACGCTGCTGCATCATCCCTTGCCTTGGCGGCGAAACGTAGATTGTGAAGTTATTCATCTAATGGACTATTAGTGAAATTAGATGAAGTATGCTCTTATCGGATCATACAGCTATACAGCTATCGAAGTGAGCCTCAACCACAGCTGCAGTCAGCTGTCCGCGCTAAGCATGTATGGATAAAAAGGTGCATAACTTATATGTATACATAAATACGTAATGCACAACACCCAATACGGACAGCTCCGAGAAATCCAGATCTGGAGAATTACTGCTAACTAAATAACATCAAATGCCAGGTAGCCTCAACTCGCTTCCTCAGGTATTTGTATATGTGTTCTCGACTTTTTATTTTCACAATTTTTTGCAATTGAGTAATGTGAAATGGATATATAAAAATTGATAAAGATACCAGACTTGAAGATGAGCTCAGGGAAGAAAAAGACGAACACCGGAGCATCCAACGCTTCATCGCAAAATGCTACTAAGAACCGTGCAACTACTATAGCTACTGTTCGAGCTCGGGATGCTCTAGCAGTCATCTTTACTGTTCGTCTCATAAACGCGCTCTGCGTTCGTACTTTCTTCCAACCAGATGAATATTTTCAAGCTCTCGAGCCAGCTTGGAATCTGGTATTCGGGGAAGACAGCGGAGCATGGCTGACCTGGGTGTGTAACTCCCCCTTTTTCAAATCTCCTTCATGATTCATGTTTTATATACTTGGGCAGGTACTTGTTCCAATTGGTAACCTACAGCTAATATATCAAAAAAGGAATGGAAACATCAGCTTCGCTCGTCTGTCCACCCTGCTGTGTTTGCCTTGGGATATTGGATCGTCCAAAATTTCGAAGGGTCAGGGATGTCTCCGGTGACTAAAGCTAAATGGCTTCTTGCAGCACCCAAGGTCTTACAGACTGGTTTTGCTGCCTTGAGCGATTGGTATTCGTGGAGACTTGCTGAGAGATTATACGGCCATGGGAGCGCTGCTGCCTGGTCCGTTGTGAGTGCTCCAGACTTCTCCAAAATCTCCTATACAACAGTGACTCATAATCATGCGTAGCTGTTGATGGCGTTAGTTAATCCTTGGCAATGGTACACATCGACAAGGACATTTTCGAACTGTTTCGAGACTACTCTAACTGCCATGGCCCTTTATTATTGGCCTTGGGAGCTTCTGGGCACGGAGGACGACAGAAATGCTGAGTCCAAGTACTCATCAATCCCCATCTTGGAGACCTGGGGTCAGATTAACAAGTGAGTCTATGATCCCAAGAACTATGTCTTTCCATACTAAACCATAGTCGTGTAGTCTCCGATTGTCTTTGATATTAGCCGCATTTGCTGTTCTCTTGCGGCCAACTAATGTCCTAATCTGGGCGGCTATTGGCACTCTTGTACTAACAAGAGCTACCCTCAACGGGAAATCGCCGCTTACTCTGAGGAACTTCCTTATCATCTATAGGGAGGTAGTCTTTTGCGGGTACGTAAATCACACCCTACCGTGCCTCTTCCAGCCACTCTAACTATCATAGGTCATTGGTTCTTGGGTTGTCTTTATTAGCTGACCGTCTATACTATGGAGAGTGGACATTTCCCCCCTTGACCTTCCTGCACTTCAATGTTGCGCAGGATCTCGCAAGCTTCTACGGCGAGAATGACTGGCATTACTATCTCTCTCAGGGTATACCATTGTTGGGCACTACGATAGCCCCGTTTATTCTGAAAGGGCTATACAAGGCTCTAGACTCAGAGAATTCCAATTGGCCGGTTACGACATCAAATGCTTTAAAAGCATTATCCTTCGTGGTTCTCACAAACATATCTGCCTTATCGTTTGTGTCCCACAAGGAAGTTCGGTTCATCACACCTCTTCTTCCAGCCTTCCATATCTTAGCTGCACCATATGTTACGTCTTTTTTCACCACATTGTCAGATGCTCCCTCTGTTAGTCCAACACGAAGATTGGGGTGGAAGCGAATTCCTTTGCTTCTGGCAGGCCTTCTAGTGAATGCCATCATTGGTGGCTATCTCTCATATTTCCATGCTGCCGCGCCTATCAAGGTGGTGAACTACCTACGTAACGAATTTGAGAATATTCACCCCAAGCACCTTGCTATCCCGCAACCGGCCAACGTCACTGTGGATCAAGATTTTTCACAAGAGCTCTTTGCACTTTTTCTGACCCCTTGCCACGCAACGCCGTGGCGTTCTCACCTGGTCTACCCGGCACTACGCGCTCGAGCTCTAACCTGCGAGCCGCCTCTTCATACCTCGCCAGGGTCTCTACAGCGCCAGGTATACCAGGATGAGACACGTCGCTTTTATGCGGACAAGATTAACTTCTTGAAAGAGCTATGGCCTAGAGACGGTCCCGGCGAGGACATGGCTAGATATATCATTGGGTACGAAAACATCGGTCCCGCACTACATGAGTACTTTGATCCTTTCGGCCCTGGTAGTCGACACAAGGTCGAATTGGTACGTGTATGGGAATCGTGGAATGGGCTCTTCACGGATGATGATAGGAAATCGGGACGCTTGGTGGTCTGGGCTACGGGCTACTATGATACGACATTGCCCGTAGAACCGTAAATAAGGAGTTCGCCGCAGGCCATTTGGCAATTTGGATATTTGGGGTGATATACATGTAGTATAAGATTTCGTCATCTAACAAAAGAAAACCCATACGTTATAGCCTGAATGATATACGATTTCAGTTTCGACTCAATCCCGTGTCATAAAAGTCAGGTTTGCCTTAGGCCCTTTGGAATCCATAGCCATGTAAATATTTCGTCTGTAGCATTCTACGCATATACCGCATAACACCAAAGTAATGGATTAGTATAGTACGTTCACTTAGTCGAAGCACATAGTAAAACTCTGCAATTGTGAATAAAATTGGCCCAGCTCGGTGATTACTACAGGTGCTTTCGCGATTTCTATTCTTATTCACGTATTAAACGAGTAGTGTCAGCTATCGGACAAGGAGGCCTAGAAAACAAGCAAGTAGCAATGGTCATGATCAAGACTAATACACGCGTGCATTGGTTTTCGTAGATGGTAGCATATTGAGTCGACATACATTAGCTGTCAAATGCCACTAAACAAGGTCCCAGGTAGTCAACAAAGCTGGTTGATCGTTCTGAACAACACAACTAAGATGGTACCTTTAAACCTTGACTAGGTATAGTTCAACAGAGCCCAAGTCTAGTAGCCAACTATCGCATTAATATATGTATGCATGGCCGCATCTAAGCCAAATACGTATATGCGCCTCCTTCTCGTTCGAGGTAATCTTTCTCGATTAGTCTAATAAGAAGTTAGCGTGAAATTCAACAAAATGTTCATCAGACGACCTACTTCTCGATGTTTTTCTTAATTTCGGCCGGCTCAATAGCGCCTCGGCTCTTGGTCTGGTTAATCACCTCCGCAACGAGGTTGGCGTGGGTCATGGTCTTGCGGCTCTTCATGATTCTCACAATCGCTGCTTGACACTCGAACTGTCTATCTTGGGCGACCCGTTCGTGAGTCTCCTGGTTCTCCTCTTTTGTTTCCTTGAGTTGAATCTGGTTAATCTTCACGCGGTACTTAGGGTCAGAGAAGGCCTTATTAACGGTGAAGGTGTCTGTTGGGTTTACATCTCTCCCCTTTGGATGCTTCGTGAGAACGCGGGTCTTCCCGCACGCTAAAGACTGCAAGGTACGATCGAGATCTGGCCCACTCAGGCCGGTATTCTCTGCAATCTGCTGATAGGCCAGAAACCCATCTGGTTTATCCTCAATTTGGTTGAATAGCGTCAACACAACGGCTTGATATGCACTGACTAGTAATTCTTTCGGCCCCTTCCCGAAACGAGCCTTAACAACACAGTGACCGAGAGAATGCTTCCACGTAAGACGCCTCCCTGTGTGTTTGTTAGTGTAGTAAGATTCAAAGCGCTCGAACTGCGTCGCAATATCCTCAGGGAGGATGAGCTGGGTATCTGGATATGTAGGCCACGCTGCTGCAGACAGGATGTTCACGTTAAGATCTAAGCTGCTCTTGCTGCGTCCGGTTCCCTCGCACCATGATTTGTATGAAGTCACCTCGTCGCGTGCGATCTGCTGATCTTTGAACATTTGTTCTAAGTTGTGAGTGAAGTTGGAGCCACACTCATTCTTCAACTTCGCCAGCATACTCCTCTCCGCATCCGCACTGGCACTGCGACCCATCAGGAGCCGTCGCGCCAAGTCTTGTTTATAAAACGCCTCGAAAACGTCTTTGCCCTCAATAAATCGGAACAACTCCAGGGCTTGGTCTAATTGCCGGTCCAGTTCGGCATCCTCATCGCCGGTACTAGCCAATCCGCTTTGTTCGGCATCGACACGGTCTCGGGCATCAGAAAGTAGTGACTTCGGCAGAGTCTTTAAGCCACCCCTGAGCAGCATGTCAATATACTTCGCAATCATCTCGCCAACCTTGGAAGTTCCAGTCTTCCAGGCGGATAGAACTTTCCGGTCGTTAATGAAACTACTAAAACCCTGCCGCATACTATAGGTGAATTCGTCGTCTCTATTGAACGCATCTCGGATCATCAGGTCCAAAGACCTCCTGAACTCGAGTAATCGGATAACCATTTCATCGCCCCTAGAAGTGTCATTGACAATCGATGCGCCTGCTTCTCTAATATATTCTTCCCATGGCTGCCTAAGCCTCTTCTGTATACCAGATAGCCGTAAGAGGTCATATAGGGCCTTCATAGAATCTAGAGCATTTTCATCCAGGAGCTTGCTAATGCTGCCACTGTCAAGGAGTTTTTCGGAATAATTGTCAATCAAAATTGAATGGGCATCGTCCATTAATTGCCTCTTCGTCGTGCTGTCAAAATTATATGCGTTGCAACGGTAATCTTCACGCGCGATGAGCTTCTCACAGCTAGAAATGTAGGCTTTGAGAGATGCACTACTTTGCTCATTGGCAAATTCTTCAAAGTACTTCTTAGAAGTATCTAAGAAGCGTCGCTCGAATGATTTGCCATATATGTTCAGGATGTGCAACATCGAAATGGAATCTCGTAGTAGAGCTGGGTCAAACCGGGCATCGGCTCTTCGGTCATAGTCTACTAAATCACACATCCCAGCGAGCGTCTTAGCACCTGGGCTGGGACCCTGCGGCTGCGAAGCGACAAATACCGTCCTCCTAAATAGCGTTATAGCCATGTCGTTAATCTGTTGGAATTCCTTGCTGCTTAGTAAAAAGGATCTATCGAGGTAACTGAACACTGAGCGAATCGTAGTCTAAATGTATCTGTTAGCTTTCAAAATACGTTCGTTGACATACAGACGTTATTACCGATTGTGCATTCCATATAACCCAGTGCTTGTAGGTACTTCTCAACACGTCAATGTTAGAGGAACCAGCTTCTGCTACTATGGATCGTTGAAGATCGTTCTTCAAGTAGGTTTCGCATCTTTCCCGTAGCGTCTCATACAGTTCCCTAGATGCTCCATGTCTACACAGGTCTTCTACCCCTCGGTATAGTCTTTCTAGTGGTTGGCGTGGTTGCTTTTGCTCGAATATGGCTTGGAGAGCTTCAAGTAACTCTTTTCTCGTGGCATCGTAGTATTTCTCTAGGTCTTTAGTTCGTGAGGTCGTCCGTAGATTCTTAATGACAAGCTTCTTTGCGCCTTTGTGGGGTTGGAAAGCAGTAGGAGGTTTCGTCAGGTCGACGATTTCGGGCCACTTGCCCGCCACTTTGCTCATCCTCGGAACGACTTGGTCGGAAGTGGTGTTCAATTTAGTACGCTTTTGATCGGGTCGACTTTCGGACTGTTGTCGAGAATGGGTACCAGTGGCACCAGTTGGTTTACGTTTCAACGGGGTCGCAAATGAAGAGGACGATCCGTCGCGTGGCGAGCTTCCCGGCGAATGCATGGACCTGGGGAGGCCCTGCAACTACCTGAATAGTCACACAGGCCTGGATTAGATGGATTAGATGGATTAGATGGATAAGTGGATATGTTTTTGGTTTTCTATAACGACAGGGCAATGTTCGGTATGTACTTAGGTTAAAACCTTTACCTGTCGTTATAATGTATGATATGATATGGAAGTGTTGGAGGGAATTGAATGCATGTAAAGTTGAGATTGGAGACTTATCCTAACGGATGTACTTACGTAGTACAAACGCTATCGTGCTTATCACAGGCGGGATGCTTGTAGCTAATTCACTAGGTTAGACGCCATGCATTGGAGCATTGGAACAAAGCGCCGACGGTCGGCTGAGGATTGCGGGGCTTAACTCCGGCTTGGCACCCATAGGTCCACACCTGCTACGTATGAGGCTCTATTGAATTCCCATGGTCAAATATGTAAATAAGATCCACTAACTAGGTTAGGTACTTCTTAAGTCGAATTTTGAGACTTGCTTAGAAGATACGTAAGCTCAATGTGCAATCCATAGACTTATTAAACTAATAAATATACTAATTGAGTGCATAGGCATAAGCTTTTCTTTTCATGGTATTAGGTAACTGTTGAGAATAAAGTCAGACGTTAATTTATGTAAGTGAGAGAGGGCACAACGCGTTGAGTGGGCCTAAAGAGGTGGATTAGTTAGTTAGTACCTAAGCAGTTGTGCATAGTACGATTAATATGTGCATAAGAGTTCTAGAACCCCGGTCTTGGCTGCCTTGGCTCGTTATCGGAAAAGAAATCGTCAACACGATAGCAGCCTATCTCTTTTTTTTTTTTTTTCCTTCCAAGCTTTCTATCTAATCTAAGCTTGTAAGCTTGCTAAGCTACATGTACCTAATGTAGAAGCTTCCAAAACCAAACTCCGATTGAAAGACCGCCACTCCATGCACTAAATTTTCTAAAACGACATCACCACTTATTAACTTCTTGATTCTTACTAATCCATTTATATTCCTTTTAAACTTCCGTCAGTACTGCACCTTATTGCGCAATTGTGGTTACTACCTACACACTTATACTATGATCTTTGTCATCCGAAACTCAACTTAACACGCGGTCATGCGGTTCGGTGACCATTCCCAACAGGTTCTCCAATTGACCGGGTCCTTCACGGGCTATCGGCCTATTCACGAACTCGGAAAGGGTTATCTCAGCGCGACGAAAGATTTTAAACAACCATTATGCGGTAACGAAGAAGGATGGGGTCCTTTAAGCCCCTTTCGTTATGATTTTACGCCCTGCTTCATCGATATATGGGTGTTTGCCGTCGCTGTCTTCGGTATCCTCGGCGGTGCTTTAGCGGTGTGGTATATTTTGAGGAAGCGGAAGCCTGTTGAGGTTTCAAGGATTGGCATTTTGGCTTAAACAAGTAAGTTTGGATATTTCCTATACTTATCTACCATCTACCTTCTGAAATGAGTGCGCTCTATATATACTGACTACTTTATTGTAGTCACTCTTGGTTCTCGTCGCCGCCGATGTTGCCGTTCAGCTTGTCATTCAGATCATCAACTTTCCTGGAATATGGCATGCTGATTTCCGGGTTCTTACGACCGTCGCTACTCTCCTTTCGCTCGGCGTTATTTTCACGATTCAATGGCTCGAACACGATCGCATGAGGAATGCTAATGGTGTCGCTCTGTTTTACTGGTTACTTCTCCTGATCGCGTATGCTGTCAAGCTAAGGTCCTTGGTTTCCCAGCAAATATACGATAGCAACCTTCCATACTTTGTCGCATATACTATCGGCTTTGGTCTCTCTGCTATTGAATTTGCAATTGAATGGCTTTGGCCCAAGAAGACAAGCACGTACGAGGCACTGGTTGATGAAGAGGGCGAGGAATGTCCAGTAGAATATGCAACTGTATTCTCACGTCTTACTTTTTCGTGGATGACACCATTGATGAAGCATGGATACAAGCAATATCTCACGGAGGAAGATCTTTGGGGACTCTCCCCTAGCGACAAGACCTCTGCAACAGGAGATAGATTTGAGAGAGCATGGAAGTACCAGTTAGAACACAAAAGCCGTCCTAATCTATGGATAGCTTTATTTCAAGCCTACGGCGGGCCTTATATGCTTGCCACTGTGTTCAAAGTTATCAATGACTTAGCAGCTTTCGCTCAACCGCAACTTTTACGTTACCTCATTAGCTTCGTCGATTCTTATAGCGAGGGAAAGCAACCTCAGCCGCCTGTTAAGGGTGCTGCTATCGCTATCGCTATGTTTTTCGTCGCGTGTTTGCAGACTAGCATGATTGTAAGTTCGATAAAACGTGCGACGCAGTGCTCCTACTAACGGGGTTTTAGCACCAATACTTCCAGCTTGCCTTCTCGACGGGTATGCGTATCAAGTCAGGTCTAGCTTCCGCTATCTATAAGAAGTCACTGAAGCTCTCTAACGAGGGCCGATCTGCGAAAACGACCGGCGATATTGTCAACTATATGGCTGTCGACGCGCAGCGTCTCCAGGATCTAACCCAGTTTGCGCAGCAACTTTGGTCCGCCCCCTTCCAGATCACGATTTGCATGATATCGTTGTACCAACTCGTGGGCTGGTCTATGCTCTCTGGTATTGGTGTCATGATTATTATGATTCCTATTAATGGTTTCATTGCAAGATATATGAAGCGCCTACAAAAGACTCAGATGAAGAACAAGGATGCAAGGAGTCGTTTAATTGCTGAAATTATCAACAATATGAAAAGTATCAAGCTCTATGCTTGGAGCACGGCTTTCATGAATAAACTAAACTTCGTTCGAAATGATCTCGAACTAAAGAACCTTCGCAAAATTGGTGCCGGTCAAGCATTTGCCAATTTCACCTGGTCTACGACTCCATTTCTGGTCTCATGTTCAACTTTCGCCGTTTTTGTCTGGACACGCGATGTCCCATTGACGACTGAGATTGTGTTCCCTGCTTTAGCATTGTTCAATCTTCTTACCTTCCCACTTGCCATCCTGCCTATGGTCATCACCTCTATCATTGAAGCTAGTGTCGCGGTCGGTCGCCTGACAGATTATTTCACCGCAGAAGAGATCCAACCCGATGCTATCATCGTTGGCCCGCCGGCGGAAGAGCAGGGTGATGATGCAGTCGTTATCCGAAACGCAACATTCTCGTGGAACCGTCACGAAACGAAGAACGTTCTTCGAGACATTGAATTCAACAGTCGCAAGGGGGAGCTCACATGTGTGGTCGGTAGAGTGGGCGCCGGAAAGTCATCCCTCCTGCAAAGTATTTTGGGCGATTTGTGGAAGATCGAAGGCGACGTGCGCGTTCAAGGTTCAATAGCATACGTTGCGCAGCAGCAGTGGATCATGAATGCAACTGTAAAGGAAAATATCATATTCGGGCACCGATACGACTCTAATTTCTACGAAAGGACAGTCAAGGCATGTGCATTGCTTGCTGATTTCGCGCAATTACCTGACGGTGATGACACCGTCGTTGGTGAAAGAGGTATTTCTCTGAGTGGCGGACAAAAGGCTCGAGTCGCCCTGGCGCGAGCAGTATATGCACGGGCTGATATCTATCTCCTCGATGATTGCTTGTCCGCGGTAGATTCTCATGTGGGTAGACATATCATCGATCATGTACTAGGTTCGAAAGGTCTCCTCAGCTCTAAATGCAGGATCTTGGCTACCAATGCTATCTCGGTACTCCCCGAAGCCGATTACATCTATCAGCTTAAAGATGGCGAAATAGTCGAGAGTGGTACCTTCCGCCAGTTGGTGGCTATGAAAGGAGGTATTGCAGAGCTTGTCAAGTCCTCGGGTCAAGAATCTGGAACAGCATCCTCATCATCTACTCCCGAAGGGTCAGGAAGCGAGACGTCCACTTATATTGAGCCGGAAAATAGCCAAGACAAGGAAGAGATTGAAGAAGCTCAGGAAGGTATTGCTGAATTGGCACCCATCAAAACCGGACCTTCTGCAAGCTCAGCCGTGCAGAAGCGAAGAGGCAGTATGACGACCTTAAGACGCGCAAGTGCAGCTAGCTTTAGGGGACCCAGAGGCAAACTCAGCGACGAGGATGACCCCAATTATAAGACGAAGCAAGCTAAAGAACACTCGGAGCAGGGCAAAGTGAAATGGGAGGGTATGTGTTTCTTCTTTGATGTTTTGGACGATGTCTAGCAAAGAAGCTAACTATTGATAGTCTACTTGGAATATGCGAAGACCAGCAACCTAGTTGCTGTTGCAGTCTACCTCTTCACCTTGATTGCGGCTCAAACGGCACAGATTGGTAAGTTGAATCCTTCCCTCCCTACATACGTAGCCTCTGATCGATAAGTATGGAAATACTAACAACTATTTAGGCGGAAGCGTCTGGCTGAAAAACTGGGCAGAGATGAATAAAAAAGCCGGTGGTAACCCTGAAGTCGGAAAATACCTTGGTATCTACTTCGCTATCGGTGTCGGCTCGTCCGCGCTGACTGTCGTTCAAACCTTGATCTTATGGATATTCTGTTCCATTGAAGCTTCAAGAAAACTCCATGAGAGAATGGCGACGGCCATTTTCAGGTCGCCGATGTCATTCTTTGACACCACACCAGCCGGCCGAATTTTGAACCGTTTCTCGAGCGATATTTACAAGCTAGATGAGGTCCTAGCCAGAACCTTCAATATGCTCTTTGTAAATCTAGCTCGTTCAGGGTTTACGTTGATCGTCATCTCAGTCGGCACTCCCGTCTTCGTCGCATTAATCATACCGCTGAGCTTAGTATACTATTGGGTGCAGCGGTACTATCTCAGAACATCACGAGAACTCAAAAGATTGGATAGTGTCAGCCGTAGTCCCATCTATGCACACTTCCAGGAGTCACTTGGTGGTATCAGCACAATTCGGGCGTACCGACAACAGGAGCGTTTCGAGCTAGAGAACGAATGGCGTGTTGACTCAAATCTGCGGGCCTACTTCCCATCCATCAGCTCAAACAGATGGTTAGCGATCCGATTAGAGTTCCTCGGAGCGGTCATCATCCTCGGCGCAGCGGGATTCGCCATTATCTCCGTTACGAACCATAGCGGTTTGAGCGCTGGAATGGTGGGCTTGGCTATGTCGTACGCTCTTCAGATCACAACATCACTAAATTGGATCGTCCGCCAAACGGTGGAAGTAGAGACGAACATTGTATCTGTGGAACGAGTCCTCGAGTATGCACGCCTACCAAGCGAAGCCCCCGAGATCATCCCCGGGCACAGGCCTCCAGTCGCCTGGCCCGCAAATGGAGCCGTTAAGTTCCACAACTTCAGTACTCGCTATCGCCCGGGCTTGGACCTGGTACTGAAGAATATTAACCTGGATATCAAGTCTCATGAGAAAATTGGTGTGGTGGGACGAACCGGAGCGGGCAAATCGTCGTTGACTTTGTCCCTTTTCCGTCTGATCGAGCCGGACACTGGAGACATAAGCATAGATGATCTCAATACATCTACGATCGGATTACTAGACTTGAGACGGCGTCTTGCTATCATTCCCCAGGACGCAGCTCTGTTTGAAGGTACAGTTAGGGATAATCTAGACCCAGGTCATGTTCACGATGATACGGAGCTTTGGAGCGTTCTAGGTAAGTGTTGCATTAATCCCACCCGCTCGATCCACGCCGCAGGGCGGAGAGAACACATGCGCCCGCGTTACTCGGTCTAGGCCAGTCATCTCTCACCATCTTATTTGTACTAACACATCGTTTCTCATAGATCATGCACGATTAAAGGAGCACGTAGCAACCATGGAAGGTGGACTAGAGGCTAAGATCAACGAAGGAGGTACGTCGGTGAATTACGCTTTCTTTCGGCTTTTACCCCCCTCTCTCGTTTATTCTCCCTGCCTCTCCGGCAGCTTGCAGTTGTGTGTCCTCGCACAGCGGCAAATGAGACTCTTTGGCATGTTGATAGTCGTCGACTGCCTGCTTGCGTCTCTACCAACTGTCGACTAGGCTCCTGCATGGTCGCCAGATTTTCGCAACACCTAGTAGCATTCCAGTCACTTAGCCACCACTGCAATCACGTTGTCGTAGTTGAATATGCTAAACTAACACGCTTATTTACACAGGATCCAACTTGTCAGCGGGTCAACGACAGCTCGTCTCCTTGGCACGTGCAATGCTCACACCGTCTAACATCCTCGTACTGGACGAGGCAACAGCAGCTGTTGACGTGGAGACGGATGCCATGCTACAGAATACGCTTCGTTCTTCGCTCTTCTCGCACCGCACTATCATCACGGTTGCCCACCGTATCAACACCATCCTGGACAGCGACAGAGTAGTAGTTCTCGACAAGGGTGAGGTGGTCGAGTTCGATACGCCACAGACACTTATCAAGAAACAAGGTGTGTTCTACGGCCTGGTCAAACAAGCTGGACTAGATACCGAGTAATCTATGCGCCACGATGGGTGGACCGTTTGCATTATTTCGGTTTATAGCATACCCGAGCAAGCATTGAGTTATTATAAAAATTGAAACATCTAGTCGAGTTGGCGTTGCATGATTACAACTTGTATATAGAAAACTTTAGAAAAGGCAGCAACTAAAAGAGTAATACAAGGGTAGTTCTTGAGAGGAGTCTATATTTGTGTTCGGGTGTATGAAGCCCTAATAACCGTAGGCCCGGTAGTGATTGTCTAGAACTATATTATGGTATTATGACGTATTGAACCGCTATGGTGGCTCTTTTCAAAGGTATAAGAGATGGGGTATGCACAACCTACGCACGGTATGAACACATCTCGCACAATACGATCCAATTTCTTCATCAACTCCGGCAGCAATGGAGTGAACCAATGACATGAGATAACGAGGATGACGATAGGACGCGTTTGTTCTGGTGGATGTCGCAACGAGTTTGGCTAGCTGATCAGCGTTTGCCCACTCTTTTTTTCCCCCTGGCTGATGCCCTATTTTCTTCACTCTCTCCGCTCATGTTTCCTTTTTCCCGCATCTTACCGCTCTAGCTTCTGTGCGTCTCTTACATGCCGTCGTCCTATCTGGCCGCGGCATGTATTACCAAGGGTTCTCGAGGGTCAAGGCTTGGCGGGGACCAAAAGGCGGCGCGTCCTCGATACTTTTGCTTTTACTTCTACGGAAATAGGTACCACTAGTCTAGTTCACAAGGTGTGAGATAAGCAGGAGAGTCAGTCCAGGTGGCTTAGATAGATGGCCAAACACGACGCTGTGTTTCTGTCGCGCAAGAGCAGAAGACGGTGAGAGAATAATAGAGGATTAAGCGAATGTCTTTTACAACGGCTATGCATAATTATCTCTTCTTCCTCTACGCTTGTGTTTCTCCTCTTAGTCCTTTGCCCTATGTCGTGTCTAAAACATGGAGTCGAGATAGCTTCGTATGGGGTTGCTGGAGTCCGTACAGTACAGTGCGGACAGAGGCGTAGTTCACAGTTGAGTTGGTGTAATGGAAGTTGGCGTATTGGTGGAAAGTTGGGGGTCGAGTTGTTCGCCGGTCTCTTTTGATTATTTCCCATATTCAGCAAATCAAGTAAATACCTAATGGGTATACCACATATACCACATATACCACATCTACTTGGTATGTCCACCACTTATTTTACGACCTTATAGGCATGTAGACTCTTGTATGGTGCCCGAGGACGATGGAGTAAAAGAACTAATAAGAACTAGTTAATAAGAACTAATAAAAAAGCTAATAGATGAGCCGTTGTTAGCGACGTTACACAACCTATGCCGTCCGCACATGGCTAACCTTATTTAGCTTGCTACTTATAACCGAGTACATACTCGTACATAGACTTACATGGACTTATATAGACTTGCATATATGTAGTGATACAGCGATGCGCTATTGGGTAGAGTCTTTTCAATTTCCCGTCGGGGACAGCAATGACCGCCGCAACGGCACGTCTGTTGCGGGGAGGCGAGTGGGGAAGATGTTCTTCGTGAGAACCTCAAAATGGTAACTTACATATTCATTTCTTACCCTTTTTGTCCGTTTGTGTATATACACGTCTGTATACATATCTAAACACACGTATCCATACACATTTGTATATCCGTGTGTAGCTATGTGCTTACACACCTACATAACTCCTTGTCTAAGGTATATTATGTACTACATATACGTTAAGTAGCATATATAGCGTATATAGTGTGTGTGTAATATGTATGCCATGCAATGGATGGTGGTGTCCATCTCTTCTGTTTGGTGTCTTCTTTTCCCGAAGTTTTTGATAAAAAGGCTTGGCAATAGTGCTGCCCTCGACATCACATCTCAATCGAGATCCGTGATACAAGCTTCTCTTGATAGGTGATAGGATTAAATATCCAAGGTTTATTTTTTTGCGGTTATAATTGCCCTATCCCTTCTACCCTCTCCGCCTTCTCGAAGGCCCTGTGTGGTGTTTTTACTAAAAAACCCCTCCTTCTCGGATCGACCTGCTACAATTCTAACTACTAAACTCCACTGTACAGCTACCTGTCTATCGTAGACGTATAAACATGTAGGCGTGTAAGCGGGAGGGGAAACAATATGGCTGACTGATCCGCTGTTGGCTCAACCACCTAGTACGTAGTAACCATGTGCTCGCTTCCCAGCGTCATCTCAGACACGGGGTCATGCAACCGTGGTCCAAAACGGATTGGCAAGGTCTAGGCAAGCTACCCAGGATATATAAACGACAGACACGCAGCATGCGGTCCATATGTCGTGTAACGTCAAGGGTTCCCGAAAAAGAGGAGGGGACCCCCTTGTCGACACCACTCATACTTTAGCCCATCGACTGGCTGGGAGAAGCTGGAGTGGGAAAAAGAAAGGCATGGAAGGGAAAATCGAAGACGAGAAGGGGGTAAGCCGAAAAGGGGAAAGGGAGAAATTAGCAATTCCATATCTAATGGACACCTAGACGGCCTAGATTCGGGCAAGATGGATTATCTTGGGTATGAAGTATTAGGAATTCTTCGCTATTTAGTACGTAGGCGCTGCTGGCGACTTATTAGATACAGTAATACATAAGAGTTCAAGTATGTACACGTACGCAGCGTAGTATTATGCGGTGAGAGAATCTTCGTCCACCCAATGTTGAAAACAGTGATGTGTGCATACATGGCATGTAACACATGCCCTCATTGCGTCGGCGCGGTCCTGATGGGCGACGGGACGATATGCCGCAGGTCGGTAGCCGGGCGCACTCTGGCGAAGGAGAAATAGTGTTTCTCCAGGCTCAGAGCCATAAATCCGGGTTCCAGGTTAGTTCGACGATGCAAAGGTATAATGAACTTTTCACTATACATACCCAATGCCTATACATATGTAGTCCTTGACTAAAATAGCACGAGTTTAGGATCAAGTTAAACAGCAACCATCGGACAGGTTAGCATAGGTACGCATGATAGTTCTTTTTTTTTTCGGGAAATTTGGAAGCTGATAGCAAAGGTACCTTAACCCTGGGTATCGTACTATTTTTACTACTTACACGCTCGTATTCTTTCTTTGTTACACGGATTTTCATTTTATATTATTATTATTTTTAAATCATCGTGCAGTATTTCTCTAACTGGGTACTTAAAAAAAATACTCATCTAGTACTTTTAACTATCCCAGTTAGACAAGTTAAAAGAGAGCGATAAAATGAATCGGTGTAATTGTTGGTTACATTATTCGAAACCCACTATCATTACCGTAGGGAGTTTTGGTCCCTTAAGCCGGCTCAGGGTCGGATACTTGGATCTTCTCACATACATTACCGATCTAATGCGAGAAGTCACAAGAAGACCCCTGCAGGATCTAGGCAATTCCCTGTTGAGCACGTTTGGCCAAGTACTGCCCTCCACTAGCCCAGTAGCCTTACGGATTGGGTCGAAGTAGACGTTTTCCCGACCGTGGCGTCTCCGGGACACACTACTTTGAGCCCGGTGGAGTGGTTGAACGCCACGGCTGCTGACACCTGCGGCATATGCTGGGGGGAGTAGAGGAACTCTCCATCGCCATTAGCTGTCAGATTCACGACTACTGCTCGCATTGACTCAATAGTTCGTTGTCAGCGACCAACCTGCTTGTCAATACAAGAAGACAGCGACCTAATTAAGGAACATTTAAGGTGAAAGTAGAAAGATCGTCTTTACATCGTTTTCGCCGGTCATAATCCTGGCCCACTGCTGTGACGTCTCCAGACTGAAGAATGTATGTAACGTTGCGGAAAGAACCCATGTGATGCTAGGGATTTGCAATCCAATGCTTTTGTGCGTTGGATAAGGGTTCGAAACTTATGTTGGTTCTAGAGTTCCATACATTCGTGTCCATCGGCTGCGCCCAGGCTTTCGGACGAGAAAATGGAACTAAAGTCCGAAAGGGATGTTCATGGTTAGGCGAGATCGACCCGATACTTCGGTAGACAGGCGGGGCCACGGATCGATCGTATCATCAAGTCGTTATTGTACACAAAAGGGCACCGGGGAATAGACCCTAGGGCAATAGTTAAACGCTCAACAAATTGCAATACAAAGGATGGTAGCCAAAGAGAGCAGAGCGCCGACGCCTCTATGCGAGTTGAGGGGCATCTGCTAGCAAACAGCCAATTGGATCTAAACCGTGTGAGATATTCAAACCAGTTCTTCAGGGGGGGTTGCAAACAGTCAACACTAATAAACACTAAATGATTACCCTTCTGTCGATAAGATTCTAGAGTAGGCTATGAGCCAACTGGAACCAGAGCCAGAGCTTCTAGGAGGCATCCAAGTAATCAATGTGGTCGTGGTGATCGCGGGGGGTGTTATGAGGGCCAGAACTCCAATGGATATTCACATAGGACTCTATCAAAGACGATAGGCACTAAAAAGCAAAAGATAGTTACAACGCTCTGACCGTTTCACGTAAACGAGACAGGTTCTTCCGCCTTTAGTATTACATGTAGCGCAAGCCATTCGCAGGCTAGTAGGGAAGACAGGATTGTGGCAGACGTATCGCAAGCAGCGATCTGCGAGGCCCGGCTCGCCGTTGAGACATGCCAAATCGCCGCTGAAATCATTTTCGGACGCCTGGACCCTGGTGGATAATCGATACTTACGCGGAGGTATGCATCTGGCGCCTCTCATTTCGCAAGCTGACACGGACGTTCTTAGTTATTTGACCCACGATCAAGTAATTAGAACAGTAGAAAGAACACGATCGAGATCGCGCTTAGGACTTGGTCATACTTGGCTGTGCAATGGAAGGGCGAGAAGGCGCCTGGGTAAGCCCTTCATCATGTGCTCTGCCGTGTCCTGCCGACGTCTTGCTCGAAGCCTACCAGTTCCGAGTGAAAGACGTGCGGCGATCGGCCCGAAGCATGTGTAGATGAACTCGGGGGCTGCAAGCGAGGAGGGCAGAGTATGGTTAAGAATTATCGGGCCCCGTGGATCTTCGAAATCCCAATGCGTCAGGAGTTGCGAGTTATTTTGTGCCACTTATACGTGCAAGGCTTCGAGAGATCGCATTATTCGGTAACGTGCAGTGGGATTTATGCCGAGACAGCAAGGGCCATACAGTATGCACTTTATCTCCAGAAAAGCAATATAATAATAGCAGGGTTGGTACCGGAAGCCAAACAGTGTTGGTTAGCATTTGGATGGAGTGGCGTATGTAATGGTTGATCGTTCATCTGCCTTTTATTTGCTGATATCTCGTTACGAAACACTTATCACACCGGCGACGGTCAGGGGAGACGCACGTACTCGCATCTTCACATCAGCACCTGATATTGCCTCTCTGAGCCTTCTCTGCAGAGTGACGGTGCATTCGAATATAGATATGTATCTGAATACTACCTAACCCAGGAAAGTACCTTAGCAATCACAATATAACCTTAATAAAATACGTATAGTACATCTTCGTTATGCATAAATATTTTAACCTTAGATACATCCTCCTTGCTCTAGTTGATACTCTGTGGCTTATAGGTTTCCCTTAGATATTAACGAAGGCAAGAAAGCTCGACTGGGATAAATGGAACCTTTGCCAATAAGACGTATAAACTAGCTTACCCAGCCTTTCTCGGGGTGATCCTTGTAAACTCGTCAGCTCTCACGCGAACTTACATAGGTACTAACCAGAGCCCGATCATTGTACATATAGGTACACAGAGGTTAATAGATCCAGATCTTCAAGTTTCCCGAAAACCCCCACATGACGAAGTGACGAGTTAGAACGGAGCACGCCTCATTTACCCGGATGTATCAGTGCTCGCCTGCAGATTCGAGAAATCTGTGCTGATGCGGAGAGAATACAAGCGCAAATTGGAAATGGTGACGAACCGCGATGGTTGATGGTGCCCCATGATGCCGATGATGGGCAGGTGACGCATATTTAGGCTTCTTTTACATCTATACCTAATGTCTATACCTGACCCAAAACCAAGAGACAGAGTAGTAGAGAGCGTTTGCAGGTTCCTGGGCATATACTGTAGAATATGTGCTGCACCCATCGTGTCGAGTACCCAGGTAGGTAGTCAAGGAGGGCATTGTACCCTGGCCATCTAGCAAGGTCATATCGGTTGGGCGCTCTAACACGATTGGTGCCCGGCATACATAGAACCGATTGACCATCGCTGTCGTCTTGCTGACGAAGCATAAGACGAATGGTAATTAACCAACCCATCTGTTGGGTTTGGGTTGATCTACATTAGGAGTTTAGATCTTGGAGCCACGACAAGGGGTGACACAACGTGGGGGAGGTTTAGTCAATCAATAGATCTTAAATATTTATATCTGGGTACCTACATACTAAGGTATAGGTAAAGTAACTTGGTAGAGAAACAAAGAGAGGTCAATATTTCTGGACATAGTATTTGCAATGTTGGAATATACGCTATTAACCTTAGCTTGTAAATCGGTTTTCTTATACCTAACGTATAAGCCGTAGTTATAAAATTACTTTTAAAAAGTTCTGGCTTTTCCCTAGTTACTACGTTAGGAGGTACTTGGGAAATGGATTTGTTTGCTCTATATGATTCCTTTTATAGCACGCCAATCGAAGCGCCAAAGTGACACCAACCCAAACCGAGTTGGAGATAAATACCTAGCATACTGTATATAGTTGTATTGTAGTCGAGTATTATAATCGTTGATTTTGGACTAGTTAGTTCAACTTAGTCTTATTCGATTATTCTCTCAAGTTGGTAGGTAATAGGTAATAATATATCTTTATTCGTTACTCTCCTTTCGGCATTTGTTGTTTAGCGAGTTCATGTACTTATTATAGGTGTACCAATGTAATTTTGACTTCGTATCTTTTATTAGAAACTTTCCAATGTGTTGAAGTCAAAATTCAGTTTCTGACAAGATTCAGATCGTCTTCTTTAGTTGTTCAGTTCCTTTATTTTTGGAGAAATGACGCGTAAATCAAAGACCCAGGGCTCGGGAGGCTCTCCCATAGCAAGTTCCTCCCGCCGCCGGACTATTCGGTTCGCCCCATAAAACTCCACCACGCACCGCCCCGGAACCATTCCCAAGTCTTGTAAGTCCACTTTACAGGGCCACTTAAACCCACATCTCCCGCTAATAAGCTAAGGGCAACCAATTCTATTCCATTACCCCTTGTCAACTCACAGGGGTTACTCACACACATCATGCAGAGTCATCAGACCGTGATCATTCAACCTACTGTTCTGGTCTTTACTTCTCCACATACTTCTCTTTTCTCCAGTCTTGTTCTGCTTAGACGGCTTGGGGTTTTTCTACATTGGCAACTTCTTCGTTCTTCTTTCGCTATACTATTGCCGGAACATATTCCGTATGTGTTTTGGACGTTTACCGGAAGAATGCTAGGTAACTTACATGGTAATGGCGGTTAATGAGCGTGTTGGTTAAATAAACGGCTGCTTATTGAGAGAAGTCTGGCGAAGAAGCTTCTGTTGAATTTTGATAGCTACCTGGGTAAGCAGATATCACGTAAATACTATATTAGTATATCTTTTTGAAAAGGCGCGCGCTATGTTGTACATTACATTAACAAGAATAACCATGTATAAAGATTCTTTCGGTATTCTCCCGTATACAAACATACCTAGGTAGGTAAACATTACCTACATACCTACATGTCTGATACCTAGTATATAACCCTGGCTTGCCTGGATATCGTATGTACCCTACTAGTAATTGCGAAGGCGAAGGCAAAGACACAGAAGCAAGGCCATCTAGGCCTGTCGCCATGTCTGTTTCTGTATGTACTTGGCTTTCTTCCCCCACTGTTACCAAGAGAGCATCGTATTGGTTGGGCACGTCAATCCATGTATTGTACTGTACAAGGCCTCAACGATGCCGCCATCCATAATCCATTAAAACCCCCTGCTCTAAACACATTCGGGCCTCATAGCTTAAAGAGCTTTTCCTTGCCTGTCCGCCCCCTTGACAGCAGACCCCTCGCAAGAAAAAACCCACATGCCTTTTATTACTACCTGAGGTAAATCTACCTACCTTCTCCCCGCTGCATACGCACATCTGTACCCTTTCGTACACACCCGCAAACCAACTGGTAAAGGGAAGACAATCTGGTCCTTGCTCTGACTTAACACCCGACCCTTATCGTAGAAACGAGGGGCAGGGGCTCGTGAATTGAATTCTGCTTCGTGATCCTTGCCATCTGTGTGTTTGGTCTATTTTTTATTTTATTTTATTTTATTTTTATTTTCCTTTCGCTCCAAGGGACTACGACTACTACAACTACGTACAGTATTTTCTCCACAGGCCTTGCCTCTCGCCATCGTCTATATCCCATTTCTTTTTTCCCCAATTTTGTCATAGTTTATTAACGAGAGGGAATCTGGACAGCTCGACAATAGCAAAAAGGCATCTATCACTGTACTCTATTTCCGCGCAAGCACCCAGCCTATAGTCCCCCCCATCGCAGTCGTTTGAGAGCAGCTCTTATTACTTGTCTCCCCCCTCCGAGGACCACTGCCGCTTGCCGCATGAGCTGTGTGGGAACCACATGGTTACGAGCACTTGAACTCCGCCGCATCACTTATCCCTCGCATTAGACTGCCGGCACTCGTGGGTGACGTCCATCTCTAGCTGATTTAACCACTTTTCACCTAAATTCATAGCGCTCAATGGGCTCCCTCTAAATTGGTTGGTAAATGCCTATTTAACACAATTATCTTCACAGTGTGACGAGCTTCGCGGCTAGAACAGCAATGGATGCACATTACATTCAGCAGATCCAGCCGCATCTCCTAACTCCTTCTTATATTAAACAGACTTTAGACTCTGACAACGACCTTCGCTGATTCTGAAACAGCTTCGAAAGCCAGAACGAGGCATAAGACGAGCGAGTGAGGAGGCTTCACTACTCGATGTCTCACAACTTTGTAGAAGTGAAAGAGGACACCCACCGTCCTTTACACGTAACCTTTGCGACTAGTTGACGATCCCGTTTGAATCTAGGACGGGCCTGCTCAGCTCATTAAACTGAATACGCAAGGCTGTTCAGTTCTGACGCTACGGCATTGCCCTTTCTTTGTTGTTGGCCACCGGACCCATGTTCAGCTCGGCCTAGTTCGCAGCCGCCCACCAGGTTTCTGCATCTAAGTCTAATAGCACACTTATTTGATATCCCGTCCGCCCCAACTTGCCAACCTCCTTAGGAAGCAAGCTCCCGCTGCCGTTTCTGAACAAAGAAAGACCATCCCGTCTGAGACTCAGCCCTCGATGTGCGCTTTGGCTCTCTGACCGGCTTCTCCATATCAACAGTTCTTCTTAAGCCCGTTTGAGTCTGTCAATACGAAGTACTACACTCTTATCTTGTCACAACTTCTTTTCTACCTGCACCCTCGCACATATATCAGGCACGCGCTCCATCTCTTCTTGCCTCGTCACAACATATACTAGCTCTGACGGACAATCTTCCTTCGACTGCACTCAACCGCTGTCTTCATATCTCTCTAAATCATCGTTATCAAACCCAGTCTCGTCTTACCGCTCCCATCTGTAAGACAAACTTCGACACCGCAGCTAGGTCGGAAATCGGCGACGCTGTTGAAAAGGATCCGACCGGACCTTAGAGACGAGTATTGCATGTGACAAATTGACGTCGTCACCAGAGGAGGCTCTGCAATTCAGCAGCACCTACCGTGGAACCGCGGTCGTGAGATATAATTTCTACCGAGAATAACCAACTTCAAATCTCATCTACTTACTACTTCCTTCAACCATGGTACAAGACGCCAACCAACCAAGGGAGCACTTCCCATCTCGAACATCATATTGGCCCCCTCAGGAGAGATTTCCTTTGGAACCAGTCCCTGATGAGAGCCGCTTTGCAGACTCGCAAGATATACGGCGACCTCCTATGGTGAGTGAGATTGTTCCATTCCTTTTGGATATATAATATTAAGCACTTATGATATAGGCTATTGACAAAGCTTTGCGCGAGTACTGCAATATCTCAGCGGAGTTCTACGTAGTTATACCTGTTATAGAAGGAAAGCCTCACATATTCACAGCGCCAAACATACCATCGATAAATATCTCAAGGTTTTTGGATGTAGAAGCTCTTAGTCGGGAATTACAGCGTGCCCAGTCCAGTAAGTCCGATTCTGACCAGGTTTCAAATGCGCCCAGCTAAAGCTTATTGATTCAGCTACGAACTCGGCATATACCGAACCGGAATTCAGTTTCGACTCAGAAATTAACCGGTACCCAATGGACCTTGGTAGGCGCTGGGCACAGGAACGTCGATATGGACAGCCTATGGGTTTGACAAGTTTCGAGGATGATGGGAACTACAAAGCTCGCAAACGCCCAAGGGCAAGCATGATACGACGCGAGGCCGAAAATTACGACGATGAACCTACAGCGTCATCAACTCCTTCGAAAAGAGGCCTTACAATTCGCGACGACAAGGCCGTATGGGCGTTTTATGAAGAGCGGTTCAAAACAATCCAGCAAAGTGCATGTAAATTGATCGCCAAAGCATGGGTTAAAGCAGTCGAACCAAAAAAACAGTCTACACACCCTTATACAGGTGCGGATGAAAAGGCACCTGATTGGTGGCCGAAGCCATGGGGGCCAAACAAGGAACAAAGAGTTAGGCACAAGGAGCCTGACCATTTGTACAAACGCGGTAAGGCGGCTGGAAACCGGTGAAAAGATGAATTACGCTGACCAATCGTCTTAGAACGGGTTCACCTGCTCAACCACATCCTTCGGATGATAATCGAGCCGAACCAAAGTCAACACCCTAGCATCCAAAAGCTATATCTCAATGTGAGTAAGCTGGAGGAAGTTACAAATGAAGCGCTATCGTCATTCTTCACGGACAAGGACAATCCTAGCAACCTAGCGAAGAAGCCTTACTTAAAGGAAATCTTTAAGGTTGCTCATCTCGAGGAACGATATAAAGATGGCCAAATTGGTAAGTAGTCCAAAGTTGGTTGTTATGCGCGGAGTTGATACTAATAATTATGATTGTAGACGGTGCAACTGTGGTTTACGTGATGCCGAACGATCGTGTTAGCCAAGGCTATGTGTCGGATACCGAAGATGTCACCCCTGGGAGAGAGGACGGCGAACATAATCCAACATCTACTTCCTCCAACTCGTCTCCGCAGAGGGCAAATATGCCACAGGCGCTCATAGCTCAAGCACACAGCACTGAACAGAGTCCCACTACACAAATATCAGGCGATGCATTTGTAGGAGAGATGCCAGTTCGCGGCACACAATACTCGCAACCCGTTTTGGGTACTGAAATAGGCACTGAACGGCAGACCTTTGTGGAGGCACCCAATATGCCCAGTCAAGCGCCACTTCATCCGCCCACGAACCTAGGCCTCCACGACATGTACACCAGTCCACATGATTCGAGCAGACGATCTTCCATGTTTACCACACCTTCGGAATATGCGAGCCCAGCGACTCCAACCATGTACCAACAGTGGCAAACTGGATCGGCGGCGCCTAGCAATCCTTCAGCCTATACCTTCCCGCAGCAGGCTGGCAATACCCATCAGCCCTTTGTTGGGCACACAGGCGTTCCAATGACTCAAAACCAACAGTATATGGGCACATCATTTGATGGGTTACCAAGAGGGGCCCATGACACACAACACGGCGGGATAATTCGAGCACTGCCTCAACCTAGCTTTACTAATTATATACCTCACGATTCAGGGCCTATTCCTGGGTCTAGTACCAAAGGCGATACTCTTCCTCGGCATCCTACACAGTAGGTTTGCTGCTAGTCGACGGAGGCTCATAGCCTTGTCAACTAGCTGCGTTGGCGGCTGTCTTCGTCACATTGAAGAGTCTTATCTAACGTCGGTGCCCTCATTGAAGGCAACTCAATAACTGTATATGTTTTGTGAACACCCCTGCATACGTGCAGTGCAACCCTCGATGGGTTAGTTGTTCACCTTAGCTTGAGAGCTGAGAGCCTTGGGTTAAAGTCAGCGCATAATTGTTGACTAGCTGCTTCAAGGTTCAGTACAGAGTGGTCTTCATGGATGGTAGAGGCTGAATGCTATGCATTCTGAGCCCTTTAACATCTTTCTCTAACATCGATTCATATAAACTAGCGGCGGCAAGGTACTATACAGTTACAAACTGCCGCTGGATTTTCTTCTCGCATGAGCATACGAGGCGGAGGCAGTATGTTTCAATCTCATGAAGGGCGTAGGCATGACTGGTCTAACAGTTCGCATTTATCTATTTTGTTTATTATTCAAACTTGGTCAGGCCCTCGTCACTTTTGTACCGTCGATACCTTACTCTGCGAGCATCATGCGATAAAACGAAACTACCGATGAAACGAGAACATGGGGCCAGCGATAGTGAAGGATCAAAGTGTGGAAATCGGATCAACGAGACATTACTCTGATCAAAGGGCGGCTTCGATTCCTTCGCGGACTACTATGTCAAACACGAGTTGGCTACGTCTCATTGTATAGCTTGGGCGGCATACGGTTTACACGAGTCGGGAGGGGGAGCTAAAGGGGCGGTTCTTTTCTACTTTGCACGCTTCACCCCCAAATCCAGTCTTTGGTCGCATAGTGAATTAAAACGGAGGTTTATTCTGCCCTGACACGAGCGATGGTGGCAGTTGTCTATTCTTGTTTTCGTGTTACTAAAATTCTTCTTTTGATTTGAATTCATGCCGTCACGATCATTGGGTTTATTTTTTTATCAGTGTTTCGACGTGTAGCTAGCTCTCAGCGGAGGTTATCCCTTCCCTTTCCTCTCCTTTTGTTTCCTTTTCATGTTGTACTGATATTCTGAATCGACTAGCGAGCAAGGAGGAGGACGGAGAAAGGGCGAAAATGGAGGACTCAGCTTGGTGAGCGGTACCGAGGCTGGGCTAGCTCGTTTGGTAAATTGTTTCGTGCCTGTGTTTTAGAGAGCTCCGGTTAAGTGGGAGAAAGATAGGCGGCTTGGGACATGTGATACACGTGTTGACGTCTAGACATTCCTTGCTAGGATGTAATTGACACGAGTGAGCACTTGAAGAAGCATCTGCTTCTGCGCTATACTATCTTCAGACTTCGGATTTGTTTGTAATACCTTGTTAAGACATGGCGGGCAGGATGATGTCCCAACCAAACCCAATGGATTTTTGATTCGACCGGCGTGAAAGTCAGTATCCAATATGATTAAGTGCTTACTTCCCACAGTGTCAACCATAGTCAGGGTTGGTATGGCAGGCTAATTGTTCTCGACAAACTAGTAGACGCAGCTAGGCATATCTGCAGAACTATTTACTTCTCCAACAGTACCTAGGTAAGCATGGTAAGAATAATTGGATGCCGTAGACGGACGGCTTAGCTATAATAGGCATCTATACCCTCAGGTTCCACTCACACGGGTAAAGGCCCGTCCCGCTTTTTGGTTCCCGTTCTTGGATGTAGAAGTACGGATCCGTACAATGTATATGGGTATCATTATCAGATTAAGTTTTAAGAGATCTCCTTTATAATTTACATCTTTGATCCGAGCCAGTACCAAGTAATGCACATATACTCCTAAATTACGTTATAAAACTGCATGTGCATATGTACGGTACGCACACAAACCCAAACCTGTCTCTTCTGGATCTCAAATCTATAGATTTCTGAAAAGTGACACGAAAAAGAGACGGCTGACCCGCAGACCCGACAAAAAAAAACCCCAAAGCCCCTGACCAGAACTGTACTATCTGATACAATCCCACCTAGGAGCCGATACCGAGCCAATCCGGGATCGTCGTTCAATGTGTCCACCAGACCCAAGTAAAAAAGTGTATGCCAAGACTATAAAAACATGGGCATGGCGTTTCCAAACGACGAGCGGTGAGAGAGAAAAAGAGGGATTGCGTACATAACATCCAAGAGGCAAATCTAGCTTAGCTAGCATTAATGTATAAGTCCAGGTAGCTATAAGAGAATCTGACCAATCTTAAAAGATTACTCACACTTGCGCAAGATAACGCAGGACCGGCAGTAGATGATGCATAACATAGTGAAAGTAGGGGTCGGTGGTATGAATCTCCTTTTGCCGATATACTACAGGTCATATCTCATAAGACCAGGGGGTTAAACGACATGGTTGGTGACAGCGCCGTCGGAACGGTGTCGAAGGAAAAAAGAAAGATCGTCGTCTCCGTTCTCGTCCTTCAAACTCCCGCAACATGCAATACGCAACACGCAACCAGCTCTTTCGGTTTTTCACGTCGGCTCCGCGCCTATCCTACATCAGGTTGCCATATGTTAGGTCGCTTGACGCCGACCCGCATATAGATCTATGCTAGGAGTACATCACTGGATTGTATATGGAGCATCGATTACCTGCGAGCTTGCGTCAGACTTGCCAGATCCAGCCGAGGATTCGGTACCTGGAGAGAAAATCTCTTTGCCCCTTGTGCTTTTTCGTCTTCATCCAAACGTCATAATCAGCAGAGTTTACCAGCGAAGAGGGGCTTTAGGCAGAATATGTAAAAAGAGGACAAGACAGTGTTATATTATTTTACTCCATACTAATAGATCTTCACCAGGCATAGTTGTTTGGTACGGGTATCGTGACGTAATGCTACGCTCATCAATACATTACCTTCCAATGGAGGGTCGTTGGCCAGCTAGTCCCAGAGACCAGGTTGTGTGTACTACCAACATCAAGGGAGAGACCAAAGTCTCATTTTGGGTTGGGTTTATTTGCTACCGGTCCATATCGGCTCGGGGCTTGCCATTTACTGAATAGGGGCTTTTCTAGAACATTGAGGAAGTTTGGCTCTGGGTTTCAGATAGATTTAGACGCCAACGTACCTAGGTGTGAGGTACATATCCGATATTTCTACGTTCGGATGCTGCTAAAGAAGAACCCCTTTGTAATATAATATATTGCCACGGGTCAAGGTGACAAAATGCTAGCGCTTCCTCTCACTCGCACTGATAGCCGCTATCCTAACCCCGTACTTAATCTAGATGACAATATGCATGGGATGGGAATGGGATTATTCACCCCATCTATACCTACACCTTATCCCCGGTCTCCCTTCTCGCGTTTCTGACCCCCACGCTGTCTGTAGGTATAAACACATTTAGAAGATCAACGCAGAAAACTGCATGTCTTTCAATAACCGGTAATCGACTTAGCTCGTCCAGTTGCAGGATCCGCCAAGGCCTGTCAATAAGAAACTTAGACCAACATATGCAACAAACCCAGTCCCGTGGCTGGCCGCGAGTCCGTAGTCTCGTTCGAGGGTTGCATACAGCTGCACAGACCGATCTTAGAGCATGTAATGTAGCATAAAGGTACGCGAGATACCATTGCCCCGGGGATTATGTGCAGGAGGATGCATACAGAGCCCCTTGTTAGTCGCCGTCCATCAATGCCGCATTCCCTTTCTCTTGGGAATCTAGAATCTTACGTTTCTCGCGCATTTATGCCCCACAAGAAGGAGTGGCATCGAGTTCGGCAAATCCATGTATGGACCGTAGTCACCGGTAAGGGAATGCTTATCCACAAATGGGTTTCCTTTTTCGAACGTAAGCTGTTCTCTCACGGACTCATCCGGGAATATGTTAGAACCCTATCACTCCAATAGGGTTCCTTTCCTAATACAATCGTCTTCACAAACCTATAGACTCCTTGAAAAGTTACGAATTATCTGTCAGCATTTGATACATTCTACTATTGGGCGTTGAACTAGATGATAGACCGAAACTATCTTGAATATTAGCTTATGTTTGTTCACATACTACATAAGCATACAGTTATGTTTCATAATACATTAACTATGCCCTAACTCAGGTACCCTTTTGCAGCAATGTCGATCTCACTTCTTAGCAAAGCAGCATCGCAATCCACAGTATATCACACAATCTTAGGTTAGATATCTATCATATAGTCTATCCAAAAATAAGTCCTCAAGCATCAGATCTCGACATAATAATAAACATCTTAGTACGCAAGTAAAATGTGGGAGGTCTAGAAGCTTCCAGTGTCAACTTAGTCTTTTGTGGCACGAACGACGGTACAATCTTGTGCTTACGGCAATGCTAATATTTCCGCACTCCAATCCTATCATGCCCAAGTAATCAGAGCAATACCAGAGACATCTTTTAATGAGATAGCCCTTAAAGGGAATTACTCTTGAGTATATCCATTTTATCCTAGTTGTACTAGGCAAATGCTAACACTTGATCAAGGTTGAAATGTATGTAAAAATGCATTATTCGGGTATGGACACCCAAGTTCACTCTCCTGCAGGCGCTCCCTTGGTGAGCTTCAGGCTTCTGTGGGGGTTGAACCCCTAAATTAAAGGAATGCTTGGTTGAATTATCTTGACGCCGTTCTCATTAACGGTGCCGGTGGAACTAGGTCAAAAATGAGGCCATCGACACCGGAGTCCGCTCCGAAGATTCGTTCGTACACTACAAGTGCTCCCTACCTGGCAGTTTGCCCGAAAACCACCTCGTCGTTTTGAAAAGAGCCAGCCAGATAGAGTATGTGAATAGGCGAGCTGCATGCTGCAGTAGGAAAAAGGAATTCTCTACTCCGCTAGAATACGGCGCGCTCCGTCTCACATGCTGATGTCTATCCGTTACTACGGCCAAGGTCTCTCCTATTATGTTCTAGCTCTCGTACGAGCCAAGCTTGGCAAAACGGCATGCTCTGGAGGTTTAAACATCAAGTTTATAGATTATAAAGCGCTGAGATATTATCTTTGACCGAGTTAAGCGAAGTGAAAGACGCTGCTACGGCCACGTCTCTATCATGAGATCTAACATGATAGTAGCCTCTGTATAGACCCTTATGTGGCCCCTTCCACAACTACATAGGAGCTAAGCCCAATATCTAAAATAGCACATATAATCGTATGACACGCTCACCACGTGAATATCTAGGGTAGGATAAGAACGGGGCCAACGCACCGACTAATATCCCAACTACATTCAGCATACAAAATTTTACATTCTTAATGGCCTGTACTGTACCTAAACCCCTAAACCACATTCCCTAGAGGGATAAGCGTCAAAAGACACTTCTTCCCTCGAGGTTGCGAAGAAATCAACTGGTCCGCCATCTCCATATCCTCGGCAATCATTGATGGATCGGGTACGGTAGTATATCGTGAGTAGACGTCTCTAAGCAAGGTTTTCATCTCCGCCAGGGCCAAGCTATCATATCCTTCTTAGTATTCCTAATATGCAGTTCTATAGGACCGATTATAACTTACTGCTTTCCAATGCAGCCTCTACCGCCGCTAGCAAAAGCGAAGAATAGCCGTTTGCGTTCCAATTCCCCCACCTCTTGTAGCCAACGATCCGGGTCGAATATGTCGGGTTGCGGAAACACGGTCTCGTCGATCCGGTGGGTAGAGTATGCCTGACAGCTTACTATTGTTCCCTCCGGGATGTAATAACCGTCGATGGTACGACCGCCCGTGGGGACGTATCGTGGGAGGGACATGGGGATTGCCGGGAAGCAACGGAGTCCCTCCATAACGACAGCATCCAGATAGGGCAGCCTATCAAACACTACCTCAGAATTGCTGCGGAGCTCTTCCTGCAGACGCTGCTGGACATAGAATGATCTAGGCTGAGAGATCTCCCACATTAAGAAACACAGAGCATCACCGGTGGTATCGATTCCCGCGACCATATGATCGAGGCACTCGGCTGCCATGTCGATATGTTCCATCTCGTAATTCTTGTCTTGCATACGACTCAAAAGAGTAAACTGTGCAGGGCTAGTCTTCGCGCTCGCAGACATGACTAAGTCATCCGCCAGGGGTGTCTGGCGTGGCTTAGCGAATAAAGACAGAACATTGCCGATTATTTTGTGCAAGGACGGGTTATAGTATTCAACCAGACGGTCTAGCCTCAGTCAGCCCCAGCAGAGTAGATAGACTTTAAGGATGGAACTCACTTTGGAGACTATCATCAAAAGTCACTTGCTTCATGACTTCCTCATCCTTTGGGTCCCGTAGGGAATCAGATCCGTAAGGATGGAAAAGATGATGTGTCACGCAATCGAACGCATAGTCATGTAAACCTGGTATGCTTCATTAGTGAGTTCCACGAAAAGTCTATTTTGGTGGCTATACAAATCTAACTTCTGGTTAGCATGTTATTCATCAGCGTCTGGGGGATTCTCTTACGAAGACATCGATACTTCCGCCAGCGACCCTTGAGCATCTCTCTATGAACCGTTTTGATCTTTCTCTGATTCCATGAAGCGACTCGTATTTTAGGACATTGGTATTGGCATACCGGTCTGCGAGGATTCTCTTTCTCCTAGCATGCTAGATATTTGTAAGCGTGCTATTTCATGAGTGGGATAGCTGGGGGACTCACATCCTCCTTTTTAAGAGTGCCGAACATAGTCCTGCACAATCTCTTATGAGCTTCCAGTATCTCAGGACATCTAACGAACAGGTCTTCAACCAGTTGCATATTTGGAGCCATCTCTTACCTTCGACCATATATCGTAAAGAGGTTATAAAACTCAGTCTTATCATAGCCGCTCCCCCCTGATCCATAAATCTCTTTCACGCCTTCGATGGACGCAAATGATACTTCATTCGGAGCTATCCGGACAACGGGACCGTGCTTCTGATGGAGGCTATGGACATATCTCGTGCGGTGGGCATGGAATTCATGGTACTTAAGAATCCATGAGCTAAACAAGGAGACCCTCGGACCAGGAAGAGTTCGCAAGGGAGATGCGATACATCGCCAAACATATAAGATGCTGAATGCAAAGCACGTGATAGCTAGTACAAAGGGATCAAGGAGTAGCATTTTAACTGGTACCTTATGTTATCTTCCCCTGGTAAGACCAACGTAGATCAGGCACATCTAAAATTGTATCCTCAATAAATATAAGTTAAGTATAAGCAGACAAGAAATATAGCTTGCTATACATTCTTCAACGGAAAAAATGAGATTTGGTAGCTTGAATCGATATCCTTTATCAAATACGTACATAATAAGGTTACCTCATGGAACCTAGCTTGGGTTTACTTATCGCTGGTGGGGGTGGTATGATGATTAAGAGAGGGGCATTAGTGAGGAGGGAGTAAGGAGAGGAGAAGCCAAGTTGCGATAGCCGAGCTCAAGGTCTAGATAACAACCAAGTTAAAGTTCCTCTTTATTCTTTGTATCCGCATTTCCCGTAGACTGCCCACCACCTCCGCTTCCGAATATGCTACCAAGCCAAGACAGACCGGGGATGGTCATCTTCGCTGACGGAGGGTAGGGTTTTCCGTCGACTGTGACTCGCGGCTTACAAGTGCACCACTGCTTCTCCGGAACCCCCGCGAGAGCCGATGGGATGTGCGAACCGCATCCCCGCCAGGATTTTCCGGCTATGATGACATTAATGCGTCAAACTCAAGCAATGCTATATCTGCAGGTAAAGAATTGGGATTGGTGGATGTATTGAGATGCTACTAACAGCAGGTTGGACACGTCACACTGAAACACATATTTGCAAGACTGGCTGCGAGTGATGTTATAAATGGCGATTATGTTGAGTTCTTGTGCTTGATTTGAAGGTGACAAAGTTTTGGAAATTTCAAAAGAGGGAAATCGCTGTCGGATTTTGTAGTGGCACTTTTTGTAGTCCTACCGGTGTTCACCTGAGGTGTTCGGCGATGATGATCTAAGGGATGTGTCCGACCTCTGTGCGATCGCCGACCTTGAAGTAGTGAGTGCGGCTTAGACTGGCGCCCGCTATCCATCGAGAAGCGTCCAGTTTAATTAATTTAGCGTAAATATCACTATTGCCTAACAACCTAGAGTTTCGTTTTGTAGACGTGGCGAGAATGAGCTTTCCGTACTCTGGTTATTGGAAATGTCGTCTAATTATTTGATACCTTGTAGAAACTTAACAACCGTATTTACGAGCCACTCCTCTGACTCCGGCTCTTCTACCCTATGACCGGCGCCTGGAATCGTACTAGATAGCTCGCTCGCGATTCCTGGCCGGCATAGCGCCCTCCAACGCTGAATGAGCCCATCTTTATCGAGAGAACTAGGCACAAATTCATCGTTTCCCGAGTGAAGTATGAGGATTGGCTTGTCTACTCGCTTCCAGTACGGCTCAATAACGTCATCCGGGAGTTCGGGGTCGAAGTAATTGTCTTCGCCGCTATCAAGTAGTCAGGTATAGGGGTCACGAAAGTTAAACGTTGGATGCTAAATTACGTACTCGACTGCTCCAAGTGCGTACCATCGCGACGCAGATATCGGTGTATCGTGGAAGGAAGATGAGAGGTGCTCAGGTAGCATACGCTCATGGCCTCTACCAGAGGTGATAAGTTCTTTGGCAATCTTAAGACTCTCATCTAGTTTGGATCCACCCATCTCTGACGCTATTGCACCGCGATCCGATACTGGTGCCTGAAGAATGTATCCTTCAACAGGAGCAGCATTATGAGATGGCGACGTGTACTCCATACAATCCTGGCTTCCGGTGGAATGACCTAATAAAACTATATGTTGCTTTCCTATACTCCGTAGATACTTGACGAGAGCCGATATATCGGCTACATCGTTAGCTAGACGACCGAACCCAAAGCCCGAGAAAGAGCTAGATAATCTAAATTCGAAGACAGAATAGCTTAGGTCAGATTCCGCTTCTAAGCGCTTAGCTATCGCCCGCGGATACGGGACAGTGTGAGGTCCATCGCCGAGCCCACCGATGAACACGAGAGCGTTTTTTGCATTGGAGAGGCCAACTTCATAAGCACAGGCGTGCGGTGTTGGTGATTCGAAAGGATGCACGGTCGTAATGAAGGTCCCCGACGGCGCCATTTTATTTTCCGTCAACTCCCAGGCTTTAATCTGTTCACCTAATAAGATCCTTTTCAGTAAACCCCGTAAATTCAAGTTTTGATTTGAGATGAACATTCGATTGCTTGATGTGTGGAAATCTCCAGTCTTGAAGTCACCTGCGGGGATATGTTTAATTGCATAAAATGAATATGTTTATATGGATAGAAGCATCTATTTAGCTTATGCTTCTTAATCAATCTACACGATAGTCCGGGATGCTGATTACTTATAGGGTAATTAGAATTTGATAAATTGTAATATGTATAATAATTATTAATTATTAATTAAATTAAAATTATAGGATATTATAGAGATATTTTTATTTAAATTTTAATTATAAAGTATTAAGGTTTGATAATAGTTAATACGTTATTATTATAAGATTTATATTATTTTTTTTTTTTTAAATAATTATTTTTAATTATTGTTAATTTTTTTAATAATTATATATTTAATTTATTTGTTTTAATAAACATTATTTATTTTGTTTTAATATAGTTTTGTTAATATATTATATATTACGTATTAAGTAATTATTATAAATGTAAATGGGGAAAAAATTAATATTATTATATTTATTTTATAATTATATACCATTAAAGTTTCGAATTTTATATATATTATTTAAGTGGTAATTTATTATAATTTAAAATTTATTATAATAAAGTTTATGTTTTATAATATATTATTTTATTTTTAATATTTAATTTTTAAATATATACGTTTTAATTAAATTTTTTTTTTTTTATAAATATATATATATTTAATTTTTAAATACCTTAATATTATTAAATTAATTATAGGTTAATAATATTTTATATTATTTAGTTAATTATTTTATAAATAATATTTTTTTTTTTTTTATTAATTTGTAAATATATTTATTATATTTAATGAATTATTAATTTTAAAATGGTTATATATTAAATATAAAATAATAATTATTATATTTTTTAAATTTAAAAATATAATTATATATTATTAACATTTTTTATAATAATTATGGTAATTTTATATATATAAAATTTATTTAATATTTATGTAATATAATTTTTTTCAAATTTTTATTAACTTTTTTAATTTTACCATTACTTTTTAATTTAAATAATATAATAAGTTTAATAATAAATTTATTAAATTTTATTTATTTTTTTATTTTATAACTTATAAATAATTTAACATTATTATTAATTTACTTTTTTAAGTAATTAAAAATAATATTTATTTTATTAAATAAAAATATATAATTTGTAAATGATATTATTATAATTATTATTACTTTAGTTTATTTTATAATATATTTAATTATTATAAAAACATTATATTTATTAATAAATATATAATTAATTACTTATCACGTTAATAGCATTAATAAATGTATAAGTTATAAATTAAATAATATTAAATTTAATTTTTTTATTAATTAATACGTAAAATATTTAATTATTATTTTTTATATTATTAATATAATTTTAAAATATTAATATTATTTTAATATTTTTTTAAATATAATTTCTATTATAATATAACTTTGATTATAATATATTTTTCGTAATTTAATTATTAAATTGTTAAATTTAAATATTATTTATAAATTAATAATTTCATTTTTTATTTTTATTATATATAAGGGTTTTCCGGATATTTTTTTATACGTAATTACTTTATGTAAATAGTTTTTATATATAATAAAATTTTTATATACTTAATCTTTATTAATTAAATTAAGTAATTTTTTTTTAAATATAAAATATTTATAAATAACTTATAAATCAAATTTATTTAATTTATATAAATATATAATATTTTATTTATAAAACTTTTTAATAAATAAAAAATTAAATTTAATTATCTTTAATTTAAATAATTTAAATAAATAATTAATTAAAATATTAACTTTACTTAAATAATAAATAATTTTAATACCATAATATTTTATAATATTAAAAAATTAAAAGATTTTTACGAATTATTTAACTTTTATATTAATAATTTTTAAAAATTCGTAATTTGTTATTATTATAACATTACTTTTTTTTACTTAATATTTCTAATATTAAAATATTAATATAATTTTTAATAATTTTTATTTTTACGTTAAATAACGTTATTAAATATTAGTTAATTTTTTTAAAAAATAAGTTATTAAATAAAAAATTTATTAATTACCGTATATATATAATTATAATAAAATAGTGTTAATATATTTTTTATTTACATTTGCTTTTAATATTAAAAATAATTTCCAATTAAATTTTGTTACAATTAACATTATTATAATTATTTTTATATTTTAAATCATATTTCTTTAATTATTTTATTAAATTTTATTAATATATTTTTTTATTAATTAATTAACATTATAAAAAAACTTAATATTTTTAAATAATTTTTTATTAAGTTTTTAAAATATTTTATTACATTAATAAAAGCTTAAATATTAATAATCGTTTTTGATATTAATTTATCTCGTATTATTATTACTTTTATTAAATTAACTTTAATATTTCGTTTTAAAATAATGAATTTTAAAAATATTTTTTATTTAATAAATATTTAGTTTTTTTTAATATTAATGATTATTTTATATTTAATAAATCTTTAAAATATGATTATTACTTGTTTATAAAATTGTTTTAAAGTATTTACTTAAATATAAATATCGTTAAAAAAACTTATAACGAATTTATAAAACTCATATAATATTTTATTAATAAATATTTAAAAAGTAATTAATATATTTATTAATTTAAAAGTATAATTATTTATTTATATATTTTAAAAAATATTATAAATGTTATTTTTTATAATATAATAGATAAATTAATATATACCAAAATTTATTTTTAAATTAATAAATATATATTAACAATAGTTTATTACGTATTAAATTTGGTTTTACACATTAAATAATAAATATATGTTTTTTAATACGTTTATTTAACTTTTTATAATTATAATAAAAGCGTTAAATAATATTTAAGTTATTTTTATTTAATTTAGTTATTTAACTTAATATTTTCTTAAATATTAATAATAATAATAACGTTTAAAAACTTATAAATTTTTAAATTATTTTACTTTTATAAACTTTAATAAATTCTTTTAATATTTATTTTTAACAAAAATTATATTTTCATAATAATAATTTTACCAAAAAATTATTATTTATATTTATATAATATAAAATTTATATTTTTATATTTATATAATATTTAATATTATCGAATAATTTTAAGAATTTTTTAACATATTTTTAAAAATATATATTAATTTAAAAGTTTATTATTAATATATCTTTATACCATTTAAAATTTAATATTATTATAATAATAATTTTAAATACTAATTTCGTCGTTTCAATTATTTAATATAAATTTTCTTATTTAAAAAATTATATAAAAAGCTTTTTTTCGAATTTTTATAAATATAATATCTTATTATATACATAATTTTCATAAATAATTCTTTATTTATAAAATATTCTTTTTTTAAAAATAAATTTTTTTAAAAATATATAATTTAAAATTATTTTTACTAAAACAATAAATATTACATTATAACCGTTTTTAATTTTAAATCTTATATAAATTATTATTTTTTACGTTATTTATAAATTTAATTTTCTTATTTTAATTATATTAAATAATTTTTATATTTTATATATTATTAATATTTTTATAAATAATTTTAAAATGTAATATAATATATAATTATAATTAAAAAATATTATAATATTTTAATTGTTTTATAATTTAATATCGAAAATGTTATGATTATTTCCGTAATTTTTTTTAATAAATTTATTTCTATAAAATAATAGTTTATTACCGCCATTTATTTCGATTTAATAAATGTAATTATTTTAATCATTATTATTTTAAGTTAAATTATTAAATATTTCCATTAATTCTTAATTTATATTTAAATTTTTAAAGTTTTTTTTAAAGTTATATTTTTTATTTTTTTCTTTTTTATCGGTAATAAATTAAATTTATTATTTAAATTTATTTCGTCATTTCTTAAAAACTTTTTAAATATATTTACTAAATTTAATTAATTTATTATTTTTAAAGATTATTCTTTTAATAATAATTTTTTTATTATTTAAAATTATTTTTTATAAAAATTATAATTTTTTATTATAATCTTTAATTTAATGGTTTTTTTTACCGTAATTAAAGTATTTATTATTAGTTATTTATGTTATATAACCTTATTCTTTTATTATATTAATATTATAATTATTATCTTTTAAATTTAAAATTATTAATTTTTAAGCAATATTTAATATCATTTTTTATATATTTTATTATTATATTTTTATTATTTTAAGTTTTTTAAATATTATTTTTAAAATATTTATATTATAAAATAGGGTTTTAATGTTTTATAATTAAATAATTATTATTAAAATGTTATAAATTTTATTTTTTATTATAATTTATATAATTAATTTTGCTTTAATGATTATTTTTTCTATTATATTATTTATATTTTAATTTTTTTATTTATTTTATATTAAAAGTTAAATTTAAAATATATATATATAAAAGATATTTATTAATATTTTATAAATTTAATAAATATTATACGTTTATATGTATAAGTAAAAGTAAAATTTGCATATTTGCTTTATAAAATTAAATAAATTTTTATTTTAATACGGTAATAACGTTAAAAACGTCATTATTAAATTTTAAATGGTATGGTATTTAATTAATATTTAAAATATTATTTTTAAAAATTTTATTTAATTGGATTATTAATTTTTTACGTAATTAATTATTCTTTAAAAATTTTTTAATAATTTAAATATAATTTTTATTAATTATAATTTATATGGGATTAAAGTTATTTTAAAATAATATTAAATTTTATTTAATTTATTTAACATTATTTCATTTGCTTATATTAATTTAAAATTAAATGGTAAAATTACTTTATTTTTATTTTTATATTTAAGTAATTTTTTTATTTTTATTATAAATATTATTTTTAATTATATTAATTTTACCATTTTTTTTTATTTTATATAAATTTTAATATTAACGTATAAGCGATAAATATTAATAATCCTATTTGATAAACGTTTATCATTCATTAAATTAAATGGGTATTTTATAAATGGTAGTAATTTAGATTTATTTAATATTATTAATATTTTAAATATATATAATATTAATGTATTAGTTAAATTTAATTGATTTATTTAAATAAATATTAAAGTTTAATTTATAAAAGTAAATAATATTTTTAATATTTACGTTTGTATTATTATTAAGATATTATTTAATTTAACTTTAAGTTTTTTTATATTTATTTTATTTTTTTTAAATAATTTTAAAATAATTTCGCTTATTAAATTTAAATAATTATTAATATTTTTAATTATTTTTTAAAATATATTAACTAATATAAATAAATTATTATATTACTTTAATTATTTAATTTCGTTTTTAAATATTTTAATAATAATTAATAATAAAATTTATATTATTTTTAATAAATTTTTAAATTTTTATTTACGTGATTAACATTTTATTTACGTAAATAACTATTTATGTTTTTTAATTAATTTATATAATAGTTTAGGATACTAATTACTTATAAAATAATTAAAATCTGATAAATTATAATATATATAATAATTATTAATTATTAACTAAATTAGGATTATAGGATGTTATAGAGATGTTTTCATTTAGGCCTCAATTGTGGGGCGCTAAGGCCTGGCAATGGTTAGTGCGCTACTGCCATGGGATCCACAAGCTATGGTATTAAGCAGGTACCTCTTTCAAACCCCAGTCAATCAATCATTTCAAACGAGGAAACGTTCATCAACTTTTTATAGTGAAACTCATCGCGCCGTTTTGTAATGAACAATACCTAAGTACATAAATAAAATGATGAAGATATCTCAAGATGACTAGTAACTCCTCGACCGCCAGGAATGATTTTTTCAAAGAGGTTTGATTGTCTTTTTCCTTGCTATGTGCTTCGTAAAAAAAGGGTGCTCCTTACTGATCCTAAGATAGCTCAAACCACGATGCGTCGCCATCAACAATTTGTCCGTCCGTGCATCTGATAAGAAAGCAATTGCCAAGGACCTGATAAGTGTGGTCGAAGACCTCGCTACCATCCTAGACCGGCAAATTTCTACCGATGACACAATTTTGGATGAAAAGCTCGCTGATTATGTCTTTTTCCCACTCTCTAACATCCTGCGGAATCAGCAGCAATATCCTATCCGCTTAACTGAGTTGACTATCAGATGCTTGCGAGTATTAATTCGTTATGGGTGGAAAGCCAAGATTCCTAATGAGCTTTCCCAGCAGCTCCTCATATTTCTTACTTTCATCGTTGGTGGCATTCCCGGTCAGGAGAGGAAAGATCGGATTCCAGAGGAGACAGAACTGGAATCACTCAAGGCGTTGACCGAGCTGATTAAAGCTACTGGCTCATCCCTGGCTGGTGCAGCAGCATTGGTAGATGCAAAGGCAATACCTGCCTTAGGACATACTATTACTGTCATCCTGGATAGTATTACGGATGGCAAAACATCAGACATCAGACTCCAGGGGTTAGGGGCGCTAGATGCGCTTCTAGCCGCAATCAGGGACCAAACTGCCCTAGCTACTTTTCTTCCCGGAATAGTATCATCTCTCAGCAGGCTACTTACGCCGCCTGCGGCGTATAAAAACCAGAGAAAAGTCTTGGTTGGCGGTATTAACGCCATGAAGGATGTACTTACTAGGGTGTTGGGAGATATAAAAGTCATGGGAGTAATAAAGAAGCAAACAACAGACGAAGGGGACAACGCTACTGAGGGCAAGGTTTTATCGCCATCATGGCTGAAGGCAACTACATCAAAGGTAAAGCTTGCTCTTGCGAGTGTATTGAAATTACGGAATGCCGATTCCGACGACATACGGATCGCCCTAGAAAGATTATGCATCAGCCTCCTAGACGAATGTCATGAATCTCTCGCAGAATGCGCATCCATACTTGTTGAGAGTGCTATGATATTAGCAAATGAAGAGAAGGAGAAATCGGTTTTTGAGACGAGTCTAGCTGATCTAGCTAGGATTTACCCGGAACTTGGAGACACAATCAAGACTGCAGTATACAATTGGGTTACAAGTCTTCCTCGAATAGTGCAGTCTAGCGATGACAGAATCAAACAACAGGCAATTCGGAATCTCATCAAAGGCCAACATTTTATCACAACGCTCCAGCTCGACTCGTCCATTTTAGACGACTCGCTAGCTGCCTCCCTGAGGGATAGTACCACTGCGCTTGTCCTAGCATCGAAATCGAGCGGTATGTCGGAGGTTCCTTCGAATGCTATCGAGCTGAACATGGACGTGGTTAGACCAGATAAACCTAATGCCTTTCCACCTATCCTGATTGCACAGGAAACAGAAAAGTCTACGCGAATGACACTCCTTGACTTAATATCAAAAGTCGGATCTATCTCTCAGCAAGGTAAACTGGCTGATGATTTACTGGCTTATGTTCGAGACTCTACGGGGCCCAGCCAGGTCGTCTCATATTGGTTGGCCTTTGAACTGGTCAAGTCAAGCTTATCTCAGTCCTCGGACCTGGATGACTTCCTTGACTTGAGCTCTGCAACTGACATAACAGATGAGAGCGAACCAATTTTCCAAGAGCTCTACTCTTTCTCTGTTGCTGTCTTAGACTCCCAGACCGAGGCAGAAGAAGTTGATTGGCGCTTAAAGGCCTTGGCTTTAGAAGTTACAACTTTTGCCGCTTCAAGAATGAAAGAAAACTTTCGTCCTGAGCTCATTGATGTGCTGTACCCTATCACGACATTTCTGGGTTCCGAAGTGCCCAGATTACGGGATCATGCGATCATCAGTCTTAATAGTATCGCTGCGACATGTGGATATTCTAACGTTACTGATTTAATCATCGAGAATGTCGACTACATGGTAAACTCGGTATCCTTGCGCTTGAATACTTTCGATATATCCCCTACATCGACCCAGGTTTTACGGATGATGATAAGACTTACCGGTCCAAAGTTAATACCATATCTCGACGATGTGATCGCATCGATCTTCGCGGCTCTCGACAACTATCACGGATACCCTCTATTTGCGGAGAGCTTGTTTAGCGTCCTTACGGAAGTAGTACAGCAAGGTTCACGCTCTGACCATTTACTTTTAGATGTAGTAAAATCATCGGCTAAAAACCATAAGAAAGCTTCGCAAGCAATGGCCACAACCGATGACCTCTGCGATATTCTCTCTAGGCGGATAGAAAGACAAGAAAAGCTCCGGCTCGAGGAAGTTAATAACGAAAGGATAGAATCCCATCCAGAACGCCCCTGGAAAGAGATAAGTTCGACTGTGGCCGAAACTACTGAAGACGACGAAGAACCTGACACCGATGTCGAAAAGCCGCCACCACCTAAAACACCCACGTTCAAGATTCTCACTCGTATCACTGACCTAACGCAACATTACTTAACATCCCCTTCACCAACGTTGCGAAAATCGCTTTTGGACCTTCTTATTACTGTTTGCCCAGCGCTCTCACCTGATGAAGATGCCTTCTTACCCCTTGTCAACTCGGTCTGGCCTGTTTTGATTGAGAGGTTATATGACTCCGAACCGTTCGTTATAATCTCGGCTTGCAAAGCGCTGGCTACTCTTTGCGAGAGTGCCGGTGATTTTCTTAATACAAGAATTAAGACGGAGTGGTGGGATAAACTAGGTGGGTGGTGTAGGAAAGCACAGGCAGACGCAACGCAATCAAACAACAAAGCGATTGTCAAACCCAAAGCAAATCGCGGCGATAAGCAAGGCCGCGACATAGTAATACCAATTCACTCCCATAACGGTGTCGAGGGTAAACAGCCTAGCAAGGCCGTTGAAGCTGTTTCAAGCACGGGCCTAGGCAGATTTACTCAGGCCGCGCAGACCTGGGAGGCAGTGCAGGAGCTTCTAGTCGCTATAGTGTCATTCGTTCAGATTGATGACGACGTATTCGATCAGATCCTCCTATTGCTAGCGGACACACTGCCTACGAATCATGAGGCGAAGGCCGCGCTGGAGATAGTAGATCCTGATGCCGTATGGCTCTTGATGTATGAACGAGGGATGGTGGCGCCAATGGAAAAGCCTACATTGCCTGGGGTAAATTTTGTTACTTTATGGGATACGTAAGGCTGGTAGGGGAATATTCAAGCCAAGTAAAGGCACGCTTATTACACTAATTCTAACGCCAGTGTACACAGACATGTGTATCTCAAACGCAGGTTTCGAGGACTGGAAAGTAAATTCGATTTTAAGCGCCCAGCTATATTCTCTGTCTTACCAACTATTGCCAATTTAATGTAGGCGCGATTTTCTATCACCGTAGAATGTCTTAAGTGACACGGGAAAAGTTGCTTGGCGCTGTCTGAATATGCAACATCTATTCGGCAAAGTACGATCGGACTTTGGCCTCTCACAACATTCACAGGCGCCACTAAGCAGCGATCCATCGCCGAGGCCATGCTCTTTTTTAGGGGTCTAGGATAGATCGCGGCAACGGCGTCTACTAAGCTTTCCCAACACCTTGCCTTATTTATATGTATTATTGCCATTCACAAGGGGATCTATCCACCATCGCGCCACACGTAAATTGGGCCTGTTTATAGACTGACAGCATGTGCATGTATAAGTGCATGAACCCTGCCATTCAAAAATAATAACTTAGTAGGTTATTAAATAAATATCATTTACCTACGTCGCCGGGGCATTTCGACTATTTCCATTAGGTAACATATTCACTCACAAGTCGTCGTTAGTCCGTTTTAGAAGAGCCGCAAAGTGACACCATATTATCATATATCAAAAACGACGGATATCTTATTTTTAGAGCGATTCAAATAGATGTGTCATCGGAGGATAGTTGATACAGCTTACTTTAAGATCAAACATTGATACCAGGCAGGAGGGAATATGCCTCTTCTTGTATAGTATTAACAATAAGATATGAAGGGCAACCGGCCCAACACTGGATCAATAGATGTAAGAAAAGAAATGGTATCCGCTTAACAAACACAAAAAGCCTGACAAGGAGTTTGTATAATCTCAACGGAATACAAGCGTTTCTGTCGAAATGGGAATCCTTCACGCAAACATCGCCGGGAATAAGGGGCTGTCTTATATCTCCCCATACTTGCTTAGCTTACTACCATTAAATCAAAACTCCAACTAATGATTCGAATCAAATTATAGATAAACGTGCTTACGGGAAACTAGCTTATCTAGCTTGTATTATGTCGTACAGCTTTGACATGGCCAGATGGATATTCGTCGAGTGCAGACATGTAAGTAAGCCGGGGTTTCCCCAAGTACCACCCCCAAAAGTACCTCTCTCTGTAGATCAATTTTCTTAAGCTTTCTTATTAACTTAAAACGTTCTAGAACTCGGGTCTGAAAGAAGAGAAGTGTACGTACGTATGGGCGGAACACTTCCCGAAACAGTTGCAATTCTCGATATCATAACTATTTGAAAATCTAATGCTTTTTCTCTTTGCCAAAATTATAAAGCCGTCTTACACAGCAGCACAGTAAGGACTAATGTCGTAGGGTCACCTTCTGGCAAACCTCGTTCATGGTCGGGAATAAATGTATGCAGCTAGCCGGAAGACAAGCTATTGTTCTTAACGCCACCATAGATTAATCTTGCAGGCCGAAATCTGATAGAGCGATCTGACAATCATTAGGTAGTAGAGGTATAACATTTAGGAATGGTATTCATGTCTACTTACATTTCATTTGGTCGCGTGTCGCCGTCATCTCCACTACACTAGGACATGGCACGTCTCCCAGCTAGCCTGCATTACTTCGTCAGCATGGACAGGGAGCAAGGTTGCTTTTCATGTCGGATATCCTCAACCAGACGGTCTTGTAATACCGTGTAACAGTGTTATGCCTTATTTATTGTACTACACACGTCTCCCGTCTTGTCAACTAGATAGGACGACAAATGCAGCTAGGCCTGCTCATCCCTCGGCGCCGTTAGGATTCCGCCTTATCCTATAACAAGGGTCTAGACCGGTAGATCTGCCCGTGCGGATCATACATAGATACCCTGACATATCCCATTCTCAATTATTGTAGTTGATTCTTTCGTCATCCTTCCTTTTCTCCCTCCTCTTTTTGAGAAGGCGCACGATACCTACCAACCGACAGATGGATTGAGAAAAAGCATAATACTTATAACCATGTCTGCGGATACTGAGAAGGAAGTTAGAGGCAATGTCGTGGCTAGCTCGGTCTCTTATACGGCCAGAGGCCACGACGAGGAGGTCGGAATCGTTAACCACGACGGCCAGCTTCGCACGGACTTGAGGAATCGCCATATGCAAATGATAGCAATCGGTGAGAGCTTCCTAGAGAGTACTACCCCTAAGGGACTGTAATATCTCGCTAATGTGACGTGATCCCAATAGGCGGCGCTATTGGAGCTGGTTTATTCATTGGATCGGGTAGTGCTTTATACCACGGAGGACCGGCTGCCTTAGTAATTTCCCCTTTAATATGTCCCAGACATTGTGAGATATAGCGCTGCTTAGATACTAATGACACGACGGTCTTAGATCATCGGCTACCTCATTGTCGGAATTATGTTACTATTTACGATGCAGGCTCTCGCAGAACTGGCAGTCATGTATCCCGTAAACGGAGCGTTCTATACTTATGTCGTGAGATTCGTGGATCCGGCTTGGTACGCTGTTCGTCTTGCGCCGATATATTTCTTCTAACAATTGGGGATTCCGTGTAGGGGCTTTGCCACAGGATGGAACTACGCGATCGCATGGCTTACGGTCCTCCCGTTCGAGCTTATTGCCGCTGGTATGACCATCGAATTCTGGCGGCGTGACCTCAACATAGCTATTTGGGTTACCGTGTTTCTGGTTATCTTGACCTTGATCCAGATATTTGGTGTGCGAGGCTACGGTGAAGGTAAGGAATGGGTCGCATATTAAAGGACCCTTATTGTGCCGGCTGACGATATTTAGTCGAGTTCATCCTTAGCATGATCAAAATCGCGGCTTGCACAGGCTCGTATTATGGACCACCGCAGATGTGCTACAGCTGACTTGTGACGTAGGTTTTATTATATTAGGGATTATAATAAACTGTGGTGGAGTTGGTGATAGGGGGTATCTTGGCGCGAAATACTGGCATGACCCAGGGGCTTTCCAGAATGGCTTCAACGGGTTCGCCGGAGTCTTTGTCGTCGCCGCCTTCGCTTTCGGTGGTACCGAACTGGTCGGTCTAGCCGCTGCCGAGTCAGTCGATCCTCGACGTGCGATCCCTATGGCTTCTAAACAGGTCTTCTTTCGCATTGCCTTCTTCTACATCGTCAATCTCTTCATCCTCGGACTGATACTACCGTCGGACGATCCCCGCCTAGAGCAATCGACCGGCTTCAACTCAAGCTACTCCCCTTTCGTTCTAGCCATCCAAGATGCTGGTATCGCTGTGTTACCGTCGATATTTAACGTAGTGATTACCATTTCGGTCATCAGCGTCGCTAATTCGTGTACATTCGGCTCGACCCGAACAATGCAGGCCATGGCAGAACGGGGCATGGCGCCTCAATTCCTCGCGTACGTCGATAAAGCTGGTCGACCCCTATACTGCGTTGTAGTCCAACTCGCGTTCGGCCTTTTGGGTTATATTGGCGTAGCATCAAATGGGTTAACTGTGTTCAACTGGCTACTCTCCCTTTCCGGTTTGTCGTACTTATTCGTATGGGGGTCATGTTGCCTTGCCCATATCCGGTTCAGATTAGCTTGGAAGAAGCAGGGACGTAGCCTAACCGAGATCCCCTATAGATCACCCCTGGGAATATGGGGAAGCGCCATCGGGTTGACTCTCAATATTATCTGTCTGATTGCAACTTTCTATAACGGTCTTTACGTAAGCTTAACTCTTCAGTTCATCATGAAGGCCCCCTTTCCTTTCCCCTTTTGAAGATGTATGGAGCATTATGACTAACCTATTCGGCCGTTAGCCCTCCCCTGATTCGAGCCCGAAAGCCGCAAACTTCTTTCAGACGTATCTTGCTGCTCCGATAGTGATATTGTTGTACATGTTCTGGAAGATACGGTCGGGCAGCTGGCGGCAGATGTGGGTTAAGCTCAACGATATCGACCTGACGGCTGGGGCCCGCCCGTTGGAGACAGAGGAGGAGAACAGGATCAGGGAAGAAAAGACATGGCTCAACTTACCGTTCCGCATGTTCAGGGCACTCTTTTGAGCGGTGGTGTTCGCCTGGTAAGCTTTCTAATGAGACTCGGTCTAATTTGTGGAAGGTATTTGCATGGAGTATGTGTACCAGGAGTGTTGATATATCCCGCTTTATTATACTCTATCCTAATTCTATCATCACCTTATCACGCTCAGTTGTTAGATAACAAATCCTTAGGTATATACCTAGGTACCTACTATAAGGGCTTACGGTGCTCTTACTGTATTTTATCAGGCTAGTATACCCGTCTACTATCAGGACCGCAACGAATACCTCTCTAACCAAGTTGAGTACCCAATCTAACTAGGTTATAATTACTCCCTATTTACCGAGTTAGAACAGCTACAAGTATTATATATACCTACCTGGTGCCTGTCTGATAAACACCAAGTTCACTATGTACACCTTAAACTTCATAAGGGAAGCCACGCGGTGGTCAGTGGGTCATGTCTGCCCGCGTTTCGTGACTTCCCTCCGAGATATTCGGCGTTCTCCTGGCAACTACTCCCCTTTACCTGGACTAAGTACTTATTCGTGCCTTCCTCTTCCCCGCCGATTGTTTAGGCATGCCGTCCTAGGGCTTTAATAATTTCCTTCCAAGGCAATGCAAACAATCATAATTTCTCCCATTCGCATCTTTTTTGACGCCGACCTTAATTGCCTTCGACTTTTTAACCGCCTCCGACCGCTAGGTGCCTATAAATTTAATTCACCTACAATCATTCAGGTATCCATCGGCGGCACGATATCTTTCTTTACATTACCCCTAACCCCTTACCCCTTTCTATGGTATCTTTTCTAGAGTAGGCTACTTGCCAATATACATTTCACCTTCTGAAAAAGGAGCCAAGCGTGTGAATAACGGGTGTATCCCAGACTCATACGGTCACCAGTATTGTGAGTTTCTTCTGCTTTATTGTCGCGTTTCCCTTTGCATCTTTATACCCTTTTAGTTTCCAGCATCACTATAAAGTTGGGTTGTCTTGTATGTGCGATCTTTCAGTATGGATTCTGTCGTGATGTTTTGTGCCTCTAGAAGACTAATATCCATGCTACTATGCTATTCATTACTTTGAAGTTATTCTGTCTAACCATTATTACTACCTGTCATATGGACTTGAGCACCTACATATGTCATGGCTAACCGAGTCCTCTGTAATAGCAACTCATCAGCAGTCCATTAACAGCACGGTCTCATCTACTAGATCCCCGAGTAGCATCTTTCTGGTTTACATCAAGGACTCACACTTTGCAACTGTCAAGATGGCACAACCCGTTTCTAAACTATCCGGTGAATCATTCCCCCGGTTTAGATTCCTTCCTCCGGAGATACGGGGTCGGATTTGGGAAGCTGCCATTCCTGGCCAACGACTTATCAGGCGCCCGAGTCCGGCTGGCTCCAAGCCACAATTACGGAAGCCGGCCATTGCTTATGCTTGCCGGGAGTCACGATATATATATCACCTTACAGGAGGAAAAGACATTATTAAGACCAGCAAAGGCGAGTGGTTCCATCCGAAGAAGGACATCAGTGAGTACTAAGAACCTTTTTTCTTACTTCTTATATCCGGCTATGTTGTAGAACATTGCAATATGGTGTGATAGCTTTATAAATCTATAATATAGATTTGTGGGGTTCACCTAGTTATAACTTGAAGTTAACGAAGTTTACTAATACTACCTTAGTCTGTATAATGGCCTTGCCAGATATACCGAGCTACTTCACGCAAGTCAAAGATATACAACATGATTTCGAATCTGTCATCATCTTGACTAAAGGGTCCAGTTTCTTTGGGATGTTTTTCGACACTACAGCGCCAATCCTTGCGGTGCTCTCGTCGACAGTCTTTGGCCAGAGCCAAGTTAAGAGTATCAATGTCTGCCCTATCAGTGATGAAAATATAGAATACTTATCTATACGTTATCGCCCCGGCCAACTCAACAGTAGAATGGCAAATCTATTTGGCAACAATTCACTGGTCATGGCCAACATACAGAATGAAAGTGAATGCAACAACCTCTTAGCCAGCCTCAACACCTTTAAGGGGGGTAAGCAGTGCGCTAGGATCCTCCTCAATATTTGCGAAATATTTAAGGAGGATGACTGTGATGATTGGATTACAGCATTGCTCTTTCTAAAAAAGACATGGATCTCCATGTGGAACGTACATCACGGTTTGCCAGATTGTAAAAAAGCTGACTTGGAAAGTGGCCTATCATGGGCGGAACAATTAGCGCTTCTTGAAGAAGATCCTAACGCCCGACAGGCTCTTGATAAAATTCCTGAGATCAATCCTGTGCTTCTGGTTGAGCTAAAAGACGGTATCGATGAGGACTTGAATACGGCCTTGGTAACGCAAACGAACGCCATTTAAATTCGATGCATGACAACGACACTATGGATGCAATGGGGATTGTTAGGATCGAGAAGGCCACGAGCTTGGAGATATAATCCCCACACCCGAGCAAGCAACTATGGATACTCAACTTTAAGGTGTTAAAGGGTTTATGAGTTCATTGGTTTTACCTCCTCCTATAAGGGGCTAAAACTATCAGAGTGACACGAGTGAGGCGTCACGGCATTAAGAGTTTGAAGTACACTCTGCAGCATTTGAAGGGAGCTCTACTAAGGTAGCTTGAATTTCACTGGACATGATTGTTCCAGGGTTACTGCGTTGATTTCTGCGTTGATTTCAAGTTTACAATAGGCTAGCTTTGAACAGCTATGCAACGATATGAGGCAGACAAGGTTAATGAGGAGGGAGGGGGTTTCGATTTGGCTCTTTTCTTTGTGTATTCGAGTAATAGGAAGGCGTATAAACGCGACGGGATACGTGGTGAATTGTCATTCAAATACATCTCAGTTAATCTTCAGAATTCCACCGTTAATTGCAGAATATATGACCTCAACCCCCAGGTAGAACAGTGTCATATGCCGCTTGTTAATTAGGTAACCCTTGAAAGCGGATAGTATTCAATTGCCCTTTCTGTGAACGCCTTTCCACATCTAAATCTGTCTGTCGAGGTGTTGCCACTGACTTAATAAGTGAGGTTAGTAAAGTAAATGCCGCCTCCCTAACGCTAGGATACCCCTACACCACACAACGCGAGCAATTGTTCGAACGTACTTAGGTAAGTACTTAGGTAGGTTACATACATGGGACGCGGCAGGTCTCCCTGGCTTCTGCATATCTAATTTATAAACCTAGAGTCCTTCCACTCTCTTTTATCTCCTTCCCCTATTTTCTGCCTCGGCATCCAGGTCTCGTTCGACCATCTCGATGGAGCTTAGGCTCGGGAATCTCTTAGCAAAGTCTTGGATGTAGTCTTCCTTCTCCTTAAAGGACATGTCGAGAATAGGCCGACCCGGTAACCCTACACCTGCCAGGTGCTCAGCAGAGCTGCGATGCGCAGGACCTGGGGCCCGCTGTGTTGGCGCTGCTTTTGGCGGCGATCGAGCACGGGTGTTGTTGCCCGTAGGGAGTTTATTGAGGTGCGTGGGTTTGGGTGGGAGAGTTGGTTTGACGGGAGAGCTAGGATCAGGTTGAGCGCGTCCTCGAGCAGTAGCAGAAGTATCGGTCGACGTAGGGACAGGTTTAAGTGGAATGGTACCTCCCCGTCCACCGGTGAAGTTTTTAGGGGGAATTTCAGGAACTTGCTTTTCCACGCGATTTTTGGCCGCTGCAGCGTCCGAAAACTTGCCGTAACCGGACGCTGTGCGCTGAACCTGCTGTGAGGATTTCTGCGACTCGTCTAGGAGGTTTTGCACTCGGTTCTGTATGCTTACGGCTCGGGAGACACCACCGATGCTTTTAGGGAGCGAACCCGATGGTCCACCATCTCGGGAAGCTATTCGTTGCTTGTATTCGGCGGCCGCAGCTTCTACTCGCCGTTCCTCTTCCGCAAGAGCTTGTAGCTCAAGCTCACGCCGCATTTCCGGTGTCATTTCGGGCTCCCCGAGATGCCCGTCATCACTACGACCATCAGTCGCCTCTGATCCCGCAATAGGGGTCAAATCATGACGCTCCATATCCTTGAGTGGGGATGGTGTTCGTGCACCTGATCCCGAAGGGTTACCCTCAAACCGTTTAAAAGCATCACCAAACCTCCCGGCTAAGATATTTTTCGTACCCGACAACGAAGTTAAACTCGAGCGCTTCGTATGTTGCTTTGTGGTTTTATCTTTCTTTTTCGTATCTGAATCTTCCATTGATCTGAGAAAGTCTACGTTTGACTCTATCGCTGTCTCGTCCTGTGGTTCGAGTCTAGGTGATGATGCATTCCCGAGCAGATTCGGCGAATAGCTAGGGGAACGAAGTGGCCTTGGGGCTGCTTCCCGTTCGCGAAGGTAATCCATATCGGATTCGAGATAAGTACTAGCAGGTCTAGGACGACCTCCAGTAACTGAGGCTTTAGACAGGGGTTCGAGTTGCTCAGCACTGGGTCGGCCGCTTTCTAGAGATGGGCGTGACGAAGATGTGTGCCGAGCATGTCCCGGTGATGGTTGAATGGAATCGATGCGAGGAGTCGGAGTAGGGCGGAGCGCATAACCTATATCTGGGCGTTTTTGACCGGTACCTATCGGTTCTTGCTGTCTAGGCACACTTGTTGGGCGGTGCTGTTCTGCTGGAGGGAATCGGTGGATAGGGGGGTAATCTCGGGTTTGTCTTTCGGGGGGAGGGGTGCTGGTCATAGTTCCAGTTGAGATCATATTTGGTCTGCTTAAAGTATCTTGAGGAGTTTGCGGTGGAGGGGAGGAAATGGCCTGGAGCTCAGGATTACTAGATATTATGGCTGAGGCACGACTCATCTCCGAAGGCTGTTTGGGTGGTGCGGAACCAGGCTTGTTAACTGAACCAGGTGGAGGCGATGCTCTTCTCAACTCCGTTCCAGCTGCTGACTTCACTCGGCTCAGCTCTGCCGACTGCCTTTGATCTGTTGGGATTGTCCCCACCGTGGCTTGAGGTTTAATAAATGCTTCATCCGCGAGCTGAGCGGCAACACGCTGACTTAGATGTTTTTGGGGATCTGCGGGAGATGTTGGACTATCAAACTCAAATTTTGTACCTTGATCATGCAGGAGGGAGAACTGGTCAAGCGTCGGAAACCTAGATGATAGCTCGTCTGCGTCGACGCCGGGTCCCGTTTTGGAATCTAACGCAGCAAATGGATCACCACTTGTAATTCTCCCTGGAGATGGACTTGGTTTGGCCGCATGTTTTGGAGCAGACTGGCTGGAGACAGTTGGTCTACCACGCCTCATGGGTGTAATCTCCGGGATTGCTTGGGTTTGCGGCTGTTGTGGTGGGGAGTATACGGCGCCTATACCAGGCGTTCCCCTGTTCTCTTTGCTAGCAGACGCTTGACTCTCGTTCCTCCTAGTTTCTGACTGGGATTGCCCAGAATAAATCTGAAATATGTTAGATCAATACTACGAAGTCGAATAAACTAGACCTACGTCATGTATAGGCACTTCACGCCCCTGCATCCGACAGCTTTCTCGGAGCACCTGGTAAATATTCGGTCGAGATCGTAAGTCTTCCCGTAACATGGATGCTTTATGGTACTACTTAGTATAGGAATTCAAGTACCGGATTGTATGCCTTACCGATCAATTGTTTTAACCTGTCGGAGAATATTGGGTAGCTGGGGAATCTATAGCTTGCATTCAAGATGGCAAGCTGCCCCTGCTCTTCAAATGGCGTAGTATAGTAACAGAGCTTGTAAAGGAGCACGCCTAGAGCCCATATATCTGATTTCTCGTCTATCGGTTGCTTCCGATATACATCAATCATCTCCGGACTCCTGTACTGTAACGTAGTATGCCTTTGAATGTCCTCGTCTATTAAGCGACATTCTACGACAGTTTGTGGTGCAGGCCTCGGCGGCGCGGCAGAACCAAAATCGCACAACTTGAACTTCCTCTTGGATCCATTTACGGTGATGAGGACGTTCTCGACTTTCAAGTCTCGATGTAATAGGGGAGGCTTGAGGTAATGCATACAAGCAACACCTTCTGCAACATCGGAGAAAATATCCAAGATCTCGGGCTCGGTAAGACGGTGTTGTAACCGGGTATTCATAAAGTCGATCAATCCCCCGCCATTACAGTATTCCATAAGTAGGAATACTTCATATCCATTGCTGCCCTTGAGCTCGGACGCGTGTGAATCGATATATGTAACAATTGTTTGGTGCCCCTTAAGCCGCTTCATCGTCTCAACCTCTGTCCGCATCCCACGGAGAGTCTCCTTGTCCGGCACAGCAACCCTCTTCAAGACGGCCAAGTCAGTTCCATCGACGGGGCGTGGTAACTTGACGAGATAGACATGTGCAAATCCACCTTCGGATAGATATTTCTGGATTACCACCCTATGATTGCCAACTTGTATCTTGGTGCCCGGAGCAAAGGTGCCGGCAGGGGCAGAGGGCCCATGTATAGGCATCTGAGGGTGGTTTTGCATTGGCGCACCGTAGGTGGCTTGCTGACCAGGGCGAGGGGCTGTCATTGGCATTGTATTACTATACGAAGCCATGCCGTCGGCTCGGAGAGTAAGGTCGGCCTATCGCTTAAGGAGACAGAGGGCAGGAGACAGGAGACAGGAGACAGGGGAATGAGCAGACGACGAGGTAGAAGTCGGTAAAGGGTTGGCACGTTCGGGGGTTCTTCACGTTTGTGGCATCGAGGCAGATTAGCATGCGCCTTTGCAGCTATAACGCACGCATATCTAAACAGACAAGCGGAAGAAGTATTAAGCTTAGTTAGTTAGGTAGTCGAGTAAAATGTAAATGTTAGTATTTAGACTTCGACACGGGTTAAACGTGGTAAACTAGACGTGGTGAACTAGACGTGGTTCACTAAATTGTACCATTAGTAGGGGTTGTTAATAGTTGTTAATACATAAAAGTCGGACCCATTTCCCATTTGTCTAGTGTCTAAAATGTCTAGTTGTTTCGTAACAGCCTGTGCCACCTGTAATCGTCCCCGTAATCGTCCCCACCAGATCGCCTAAGGGGGGGTACGTAGCACAAAGATTAAACAATAGAAACGTCTACATAATTGCATAACCCGATAATTCAAATATAATCCGCAGATACCAACTACTACCCAAGGGTATCAGGGATGACTAAGTTTAGAACGGGATCCACGGCAATGGAGTAAAGCATGTCTTATTCAGGGTTAGCGAGTTGCTGCTAGTTGCTGTGAGTGGTAGCAGCACAGCCAATTACTGTTACCTCACAGCCTCATCCCACCTACATAATATGCCATACATAGTATGGTATGACCTCAAATGCACACCATAATACAACCCTATCAATATCTAGGACGGTAGTAGTTTGCAGCATTTAAACACAATGTCAATGATACTCAAATGCTAATGAATCTCTGATCTACATATTATATTACAGTCCAGTATTCATTCACGCATGGAGATCCATTGTACCTCCTTTAAATATTCCCCCCTATCACTTGGCTCAGTCAGAGTCCTCGTCACCGTTTCCTCTCCCACCGCTCGGACCCCCGTTACCACTATCAAGAAGCAGTTTAGGCTTGATATAGTCCTCATCGAGCTGTCTGAATAAGGCCTGGGGATCCTGGGCGGTAAGTAATTGCTTAATAGCTGCCCTGGCAGAAACAGGTGCTGCCTCTCGGTGACCTGATGTTGGATATGAAAATACTCCTTCCTCTTCTGACGTCCCGCTAGGCGTAAGAATAGGGCTCCGCGGTGCTTTGCGAGCTGGGGGCGGGAGGTCCGACGTATCAATATCGCTCCCAAGGTCCGAGTCGGTCACATTACCTCCGCGCCCTAAGAGATCTGCTCGTTCGACTTCATCGCCAACTTGACGAGAGCCTTTACGGCTTGAGCTTGCAGCACGTGATGTTGGGAAAGACGGTGAACGATGTCCTGATACGTAACTTCCTCGTTCTGGTCCAGCGGGTTGCTGGAGTCTCCCAGAATCCACCCGATCAAGGCGCACCGACCCATTTCTCTGTCGGGGATTATACCCGATACCGGTTCCAGACCGTTTATAATAAGAGCCTGATGGCGCAGCTTCGATATCAAATTCGTCGTCACTGTCAACTTCTTCGACAACGCCCGTTCTGATACCTAGTATCTCCAACATTCGCGCCGTAGTACCACCAAAAATGATCACAGTGAGCACTACCACAACAAGCACAGTAGCCTTAAGTGCATACGAGTTTTCCCGGTTAGTAAAGCGGCTAGCGCCACACCAACAGCTCCCCGTAGACCAGCCCAGAATAGCATAGCTTGGTAGCTATAGGGAAGTTCGTCACTGACTTCTATGCCCCGACGCCGCGCCCGATAGTGATGAAACCAATTGATAGCCCTAGACAACGGGAACACTGCTACCCATCGTGCGGCACAAACGGCGACAATGGTGACGATTATCAAGGGCGGTTGGAACTGTAAGTCATTATCCGTGAATAATGACAACCCTAGGTAGATGAAGATGAAATTCTCGGAAAGCTGGGCCAATATTTGGAAGAAGTATTTGGTACTGAGCTGTGTCCGTCGTGACATATTGAAGTATGCGTAATGTTTGAGAGTAATACCACAAAACAGCAGAGACACAATACCTATTAGGAATTAGATGCCGTCTAATAGAAATAGGATATGGGAATTAGGACATACCTGACATTTTAACTGCCTGCGAAAAGAAGTAGCTTGCATATGCAATCAACACGATCAAGCAAGTCTCGATTTGAGGGTATCTCCTGATATAGGTGAATTTCAAAGCAAGCGCAGTACCGACGCCAACCAGAACGCCGATAAGCAAGCTACCAAAGAAGATGAGTAAGAAGATTCCCACACCTTCAAGGAAGCTCAAAAATCCATATGCGCCTGCAGAATCGCTATTGTACTTCTGCGCCGTCTCGAAAATGACAATCGCAATAGCATCGTTCAAGATAGACTCGCCGAAGATAACAGTGTACAATTTTGGGTCCACTTTATAGGTATTGAAGATGGCTAAGATGGTGACGGGGTCTGTGGCGGATAGGGTTGCACCAACAGAGATGGCATCAACAAAAGTCATGTCGAGCCCCTCGAGGGGTATTCGAGTATACAGCCATAACAGCAAGCCAATCACTACGGCAGACAAGAAAGTCCCGGCGAAGGCAAAGGTCAGAATGGTACCGATGTTTCGAAAGAAATTGGCTTGGTGTAGCTCGTATCCGGAGTTTAGGATGATGGGTGGTAGTAGTAAGTTGAAGAAGATCTGGTAGTCGAAGCTGACGAGTTGTCGAATAGAATGACCGGTGCTCACTCTAAGGATTAACCCTACGGTCATTCCTGTTTATCCAAAGTTAGCTTTCTGTAGTTGTTGTAATATTCTTCCTATTCTATAACCAACCGGCAAAGATAGAGATTACTGTTTCGTGGACAGCTTGGACCTTCTTCTGCTGCAATATGTAGCTGGTGAAGAATGCAATTATAAGAAGCATAATTAATATGAATAGCGCCCATGACGCAAATATTTCCTTTTGTCCCGAATCGGCTTCTGTGATAAGCTGTTAGATCAAATCGAGGTATAGACTCAAGTCGCGAGCCAAGAGCTGCGAACTGCGCAATTAGGTAATAGTAATAATATCATACCATCAGGATCCGTCTCTTCGTCGTCTCGTCCTAAAGGGTATTATAGTTAGGTAAGTTATATACTAGGTACTGAGCTGTACGAATGATATAGCGATGGGTTTGACTTGGTTGACGTACGAGCAAGCCCCATAAGGGAGCTGGCGATTTCTGTCAACATGGTCGCGACAAGGACTTCAAGTCGGGTGTTGATGTTTCGGTGGGATGTAGGCTTCTTGCTCCAAACTGAGCACTAAGAATCGGGCGTGCGAACGCATAAACGTTGAACGGTCGCTCGATGCGATGTAATGTGATAAGGGGAAATATGATGATGAGTCAAGGTCAAATTCGGGTTATTGCGCTTGATCAATGCAAGAAGTTGAACTCGACAGCTTGCACCTTCTGCTATTCCTGGCTACTAATCGCTGATTGCGCCGCACTGCCGCAAAATGTGTATGTGGTACAGAATGCCTGCAGGGCCTGACCCACCTGTAAATACCTACATGTACATCTAAAGCAAGCTGAGGCGGGAACGGACTTTACAGCCTACTTTTCTTATAAGGATAACTCGTTTAGAATGATATACCTACTTCGTAGTGCAATCCGTATGTAGTTGCCTCTACCCCACTTGCTGTTTTATCTTAACTAAACCGTTACAAACTTGAATGAATTATAGCTTTTTCTACTAGTCAGGCAATGAAACACCAGTCACACGCGTACCTACATATTCGTAGGTGCGACAGTAAAAAATGCAGGAACCTTACAAGGTACGTAATGCACGCAAATGTTAATCTTGTAGTAGACTCAGGTATCAAAATGTCGAAAAGAAGTTGCACCTCAAAAGCATTTACTTACTTAGATACTTACCTAGAGTTATACAAAGTTTAAATCTAAACCAAGCAAAGTCTAGTCTAGCTTCTCTCCACAGTTCCCTCATACCCGGAATCGGAAATCTCCATTTTACATGTACTCTAGTCCCATTACGTCGCAAGGTAACTGATGTCATCGCAACTAATAATTCTAATACCTCTCGGCATTCCGACTCAATTTATTGGCGTCCGTTTCCTCAGGTCACGCGCATTGTTGAGTGGTTGTCTTGGACTGCCCATTAATACATTGCCTACCAAAGGCACCTTAACATATTGCACCACCCCTTTTGGTAATGTCCAGCTCATCCTCGTTTCTTCATACTAACCAATTACCACGCGCCACCATTCTAGCTGTACTCGGGATCTAATGCGTCTCGTGCTGCTGCCTCGAGCCGAGACCGTGTGACATCCAGTCCCATACATCTTCTTAGACATTTACTAGTCTAGACGGCTAAATCCATCCGAACCCCTGTCTACCGAATCCTCTCTCTACATAACCTTTTTACAAACTTGACATGCATACGTATAACAACATAGACTTACCAACAACTATCTTTACCATCGTTACCTTCCCTCGTTTACCATAGCCGACTTCTCGTGCGTTGCTAGGCATCATACCATCGAACTCGGTCGCGAAAGCCATACCAGAAATCGATGACCTCGTCATTGTCGAGCACTTCGTCCTCGGACCACCCATCTTCGTCGAGTCGCAAATATGATCAGTCCTTGAAACCGGACAAAAATGCCGATCCCGCGTGGTCCGAAAGTACAATAAGGGTTAACGCCGGAGAGACAGCTGGTCCAGACAGGCTCAATGAGAGCTCTCCTCTTCTCTCCTCTAGCCGGAGCGAGCGTGATTCCCTAGACGGGGATCACGACAGGCAGGCCGAACAGGATGAGTTCCAGAAGACCAAGAGCATTTGGTACCTCCTACTCTTAACAATCAGTATCGGAGGACTGCAAGTAGCCTGGGCTGTAGAGTTATCTAATGGTACTCCGTATTTACTATCTCTCGGTCTAAGCAAGTCTCTAATGGCCCTTGTATGGGTCGCCGGCCCCCTTACTGGGACTTTGGTACAGCCATATGTCGGCATGCTCAGTGACAACTGCAGAGTATCTTGGGGGAAGCGCAAGCCCTTCATGCTTGGTGGCGCTGCTGCTACATCGTTAGCCTATATGTTTTTGGCCTGGATTCGGGAGATTGTTGGGGGGATCTTCAGCTTGTTTGGAGTTGATTCTGATTCTCACACAGTAAAAATCACTATTATTGTCATTGCCGTCATCTGGATATACGTCCTAGATGTTGCTGTCAATACAGTCCAGGCGTCTATCAGAGCCTTCATCGTCGATTGCGCACCATCGCATCAACAAGAAGCCGCAAACTCCATGGCTAGCAGGCTCGTGGGTGTCGGCAACATCATTGGGTACATCGCTGGTGGAATTGACCTTCCCAAGTATGTTTGGTGGTTTGGGGGCACTCAGTTTAAGGATCTTTGTGCGATTGCCAGCATTGCGCTTTGCTCATCGGTGTTGTTGAGCGTGATACTTATTAAGGAGCGAAATCCTCAACTGGAAGGACGACCTGCTACTGACCGGCCTGGCCTTATCTCATTTTTTGTGAAGATATTTGCCGCTATCAAAAGACTTCCACCGCAGGTCGCGAAGGTTTGCATTGTGCAAATTGCAGCATGGATCGGCTTCTTTCCTATGCTATTTTACACATCGTCCTATATCGGAGAAATCTACGTCGAGCCCTTCCTAGAAGAGAATCCCCACATGACTCCCGAAGAGTTGGATGAGCTTTACGAGAAGGCCACAAGAGTGGGCACTTTTGCCCTATTAATATTCGCCATCACCAGTCTAGCAACTAACGTCCTACTTCCTTTCTTTATCGACCCGACGTATGACAACAACCCTGTCATTAACAACGCACATGGAGGAACTCCTGGACTCGGAAATTCCGTGTCCGATGGGAAGAGTTTTCTGGCTCGTTTAATCATTCCCGGTTTCACTTTGCGAAGAGCCTGGATGTTGTCTGAAATCCTGTTTGCCGGTGTGATGTTCTGTACAGTGCTCGTCCGAACTGTTGAGGCCGCAACCGCGCTTATTGGCCTCCTTGGTATTACATGGGCTTTGGCACTCTGGGCACCATGGGCTATCATCAGCGCCGAAATTAGTCGCCGCGATATCTTATATCGAGCCCGAAAGCAACAAATGAGATCACTTGCGCGAGGTGAACCGTTAGATAATGCTGACTCTGACGATGAGCTCCTTGACGGAGAATCTCGGTTGCAGGCTGATGAAGAGGAACCAGACCAGGCCGGTGTTATCCTCGGCATACATAACATGGCTATTGCTTCACCACAGTTCATTGCTACTCTTGGTTCTAGCATTATCTTCCGCATTTTTCAGAAGCCAAGAGGCGTCCCCGGCGACCATAGTATCGCTATTGTTTTAGCTTCTGGGGGGTTTTTCGCACTCATAGCTGCGTACTTCATTCACAGAATTAGCGAGGATACGTCGATACCTGCTGCTGCTGTATATGCTGTAGAACAAGGTGACCCCCTTAATTCACGACCGAGCACATCGCAGAGCAAGAGAAGCGTCGACCAGCCCAGAGCTAGCCTTGACCAGGCGACTCTAGCTAGAAATAGCAGCTTTGGTGCAGGACTAGAATATTAAACATGCCTCCGGTGGGCCATCTCTTTAGCTAGTCGCGGTATCTATTATTGAGATTGTGGAATATCTAGGTGTGTCGTTGTCTTTTTTGTATCCGTTCGAACACCACGAGACTTGTAGGCAACAGATACCAAATTTCATAGTCATTGCGATTCTTGGTGGTTTGTCGACGGGTGGTTGATGTAAATTGCCTTATATTATATGTATAAGTTATATCTCTGTACTCTACTTGTAGTTCTTATAATTGCCTACCTTCGGCACGCTAATAAATGCTTATTTAGAAGCTAGGACACGTTTTGATCCGCAGAGATCCTCATAGGGGATAGCGGGAAGTAGGACGGCTTCTATGGTTTACATATCTCAATAGGCTAAATTCCACGACCCTTAGTCCCCCACGTTCAATATAAAGTGATCTCCGGGGCAAGATCAGCGGAGGCTCCTATCCGCGGCTCACTATGCGCTTCGCTGTAGATGTCCTCTCAGTCGTCTCTCCTACGGTCCGGCCTGCCATCTTTAGATTGAGTCTAGGCTGTGTCTGGACGCTTCTCCTTAATGGACCCCCTTGCCCCGTGCACGTTTCCCGGTTAGGATGCTAATGGCATGATGAATTGTCTCCATCGCATCGTCGTGTATAAAACGCCATAGCCCCCGGGGCGTTGTTCATAACACTCTTACACCGGTTTTATTCTTCAACTATCCCAGTCCGCATAACCCTCCAGCCAGTCCCGTACATTTCCTTCTAACACCTATAAGGTAGTCGCCAGATATCTTAGGTGGCCCAAGATGAAGGTTACCCTCTTCTCAACGCTGGCTGCAGTAGCCAACGCGGCTGTTCTTTGGGATGGGCGATTCAACGACCTGGGTACATCAGCCGACTTGAACAAGTGGTCATGGGGTAACCAAGTTGGGCCGTATCAATATTACATCCACGGGTCGGGTTCCGTCGAAAAGTACATCAACTTCTCGCCGGACTTCAAGAACCCGGCGGACACGGTGTCGAAGCAGGGGGCCAAGTTCACGCTGGATTCAACAGCCTTCTGGAACGGCCAGAACATGCGCCGCATCGAACTTATCCCTCAGACCAAGGCTGCTATCAACAGCGGCAAGGTGTTCTACCACTTCAGCATAATGCGCAAGGACACCAATGCGCCCTCCAAGAACCGCGAGCACCAGATCTCCTTCTTCGAGAGCCACTTCACTGAGTTGAAGTACGGCTGGATCTCCGGCGAGCAGGGCACCGAGAACCCGAACTTGCAGTTGTAAGTACCTACCCATGCAGACTCTCGATATAACGTTGGAGCGCCAGGCATAGTAGCATAGGTAGCAATTACTAATACTTATACTCCTCGTATAGTATGGTCTCGCAGAACTCCAAGTGGAAGACGGAGTGGAAGCCCAACGTTTGGCACAACGTAGCTTTCGAAATCGACTTCGGCAGCGGCTCAGTGGGATTCTGGCATTCAGAGGGCGGCGACGAGCTGAAGCAACTGGTCGCGCCTGTCAAGACGTCGACTTCGTCCAACGGCCAGGACTGGCATTTGGGTGTTCTCGAGCTGCCGCGCTCTGGCTACTCTGATGGCGTTGAAGACTTCTACTTCTCGGGCGTATACGTTGAGAGCGGACCTATCACTACTACTATTGGCGGTCCTGGTAAGTAACTCGATATCTATTGTCACGCTTAAGTAATATACTTACGCTCTTTCTTTAGCTGCGTAATCGTGGCCGGGATCATACATCAGACTTACGTAGAGAACGACCGAATTAGTCATGGAACGATATTCTCATGTATTCAAGTAGTTCAGCTTCAATTGTACATACGAATGACACATCTGGCTGTTCTCTCTAGGTTTCCTCTTCATGAATAGTACTTTACGCCCACAGTCCTTCCAAACAACAATAGTATTGCCCAGTACCTAAGATTAAAAAGCTAAGATCCTTGGACAACATCACCAGTCGTTACTTTCTCTCGTTAATACCTCCATTATAGAAAAACTCCTTACCAGCCCTATTCCCAACACCTTCCAACAAAGTTAGCCTACTTTCCATCCATTTTCTACCTTTTGAGGCCTGATAAGCCACAGACAAACCACGCGGTATCAGCATCCCGAGACATAGCCCAACCCATCTTCCCCGTCATAACTTAGCATGGCCCAATTATGGTAGGAACCTCGCCGGGTATCGGGCCTCGAGATACGTCCCACGACGTGTACCCAGCCCAGTAGAAGCAAACCTCGCTACCGGAATTGCAGTAGCTATAATCGCAATGCCCCGTAAAATCAGACGTAGGCGAGGGTAGGGGAGACGTCGTATCCGGGGCCGTCGTCACGCTTATCGTTAGATTCGCGAAAATTGTCGGAGTAGGAGTGCTGGCTGGAGGATAACCGTATCCAATGGGCGTTTCGGTAGAGTCGGAGTAAATGGTTGTCACGGTTATCACCGTGCCCAATGGATGTGGGAGTGCCCAGATCGTATATACGAGAAGGGGGGAAACCATAGCCAACCTATGAAAAATTACCATCGTGACTAACGCGAGAGTTATAGCTCTCAGTGAAGATATTAGATTTGGGGTTATAGGCGCAGGTAGAGCGGTATTCTACGAAGACATGTCTCATTATATATCGTGACAATCTACGTTTTGTCCCAGCTCGACTAGCCCCATGCCAGAAAGGGATTCGTCACCAGTCGGACGACTTAGCTAGTACATCGTTCCCAAATATACAGCGTCATGCCATTTCCATCGCTTAGCAGCCGTTGAAGCTTTGTATTTTGTTAGTCAAGAGCTAATCGAGGTGTGAAGAGTAGCCGATCGGACGGCATAGTAACGAGCTGACAATGTTTGATAGCGCAACATAGTCCATTCATTACACGATGGGCATGTTTAGGGTTCCACTCCTCTGCAATTAGATGTTTGTTATAAGCTGAGCTCGAGGCATACATATCAATATCTGCAAGATAATGCGGGCATTCAATATTTAACGATACCGGTCCTGCAGCGACTGCATATGTCTCCTCTACCCTGACAGGGATTAATGCAAGCCTTAGATAAATCAGAAAGAATCCCTTGAACATACTTCAAGGCAATATAGATCCATATTGGGACATGTCTGCTTCAGGGGTTTTCAGCGTGGCAAACCTATAGAAGACCTACTGCTTTCTAAGGTGACAAGTAGTCGCTTACGGATCGATATACCCCCATATCACTGTCACAGCTTACGAAGAGAGTGAAACTAACAAATACAAACATAAGTGTTTACGGTCGGACAGAGGTTACCTTTTCTCTTTGCGGCACTCAGTAACCTTTTCTGGCACGATCAGCGGATAGTGCCGACCCGTACCTCCCACAAACCCGGCTACGATCATTGTACTAACGGATAGATATAATACTACTATTTACCTAACTAAGTATTGACAGAAACATAGGGTTAAACATAGGCTTTAGTGGTAAGACTTTAAATGTAAAGCCTTTTTAAGGCTTGTTAGAAAATTTAGCCTTAGATGCCAATCACCCTTCTAAGTTGTCGCTTTGCACGTCCCCTGAGTAGTCGTGGCTTCAACTTAGAACCTATGATGCACATAAGAAGACCCAACTACTTGAGTATTAAACGGATCTAGCACAATAGTATATCCCATAGGAGCTTTAAACACGCTTTTAGATATTACATAACTTCTCCAGCGTATAGTATTGGTGAGATTGAATAGAACTAAGATTATACTCGCTATTACGTTACTAGATAGCTAGTCGTACAGTCTAACTTTCATGCTTCTCATAAATCATACGACCGCCAAACCCAGTTTTCTTATAAGGACCCAATCCCAACGAATCACAGCTCCTTTGAAGGCATTGGGCTTGAGATAGAACCAGAATCATGCAACATTAGGATGGGGAGGCGGCTAAGGTTTGAAGGCCCTTAGGCAGAGGAGGGAAACTCCTGGAAAATATCAACGGGTTCGCAGGTTGGGTTGTGAGGCGGCGAGGTGGTGGCCCATCCAATAGATTGGTAGTAGTAACCAGTAAAGTATTGCCAGCAAGCATACCTGCTTGTAGTTAGCCAATGCATAGTATAAAAGGGTTGAATAACAAAAGCTTCGATTATCAACAATGTAGAATAATAACATACCATTGGTAGTATGCGGTTCCGTTGCCAGAGGGGAATGGGCTCTTCCCGGGGACGAAGGTCGAGTCATCAATATAAAACCAGCTGAAAAGCTTGCCGTCCTTGTCGAAGCCGACATCTAGGTAGTAGCTACTGATTCCAAACATCGGCGCTGCAACATTGCTATTCACAGCGAACTGGAGGTTTAGGGTTTGATCCACGGTAGCCTGGTTTCCGCTTCCATCGTTGTAAGGAAGCTTCCACACAAGCTTACCGACTTCTGAATCGTCGACCCTGGTGTAGCTGGAGGCGTTGAAGTAGTACTGGAAGGAAACACCACTGGGGAGTGGTCCAGCATTGTAGCAGAATCCCTCAATGGCAGCACCGGCGTGGCAGGAGCCGGCGTATCCTATATAATTCATTAGCTTCCAGATCTTGCTGAAGTTTGTTGGAGACTAACCGTCAATAGAACTGCCTTCCTTTCCCTTTATGTGGAGGCTAAACGGGCCAGTCTGCACCGGGTCTTGTGCAGAGACCACAGTGGCGAGGCCGATAAGTAGTGACGAAAGCTGGAACTTCATGATTTATATAGTAGGATTTAATAGTATTAATTATAATTATTAGGGGATCTAAGAAGGGTAGGTAGGTTGAGATCGTGACTGGTTTGGGAAATGAATTAGCATTTCATACGCGGCAGAGCGTCTGATTTATATTCCTTTAGTTATTATCCATCGGAGGAGAGACGGTGACCATCACGAGGTCACCGAGGCGGATAACCGAGACCAACGATAGACATCGTAGCGGAGAGGTTCTGCGCTTGAGGCGACAGGAGACTGCGATTTCATCTCATTGGTCACATCGTATCAGCCGCTCCGCACGTGGTCATCAAGGCTTCTAAGGCTAGTAAAGCTCAGAGTATTCCTAGCATTCCTTAGAACTGAAAGAGACATGGAGAGTGCTTGATAGATTGGGTATTCCATTCATTCAAATTGGCGCAGTGCCTGGATTCCTCGTATATGCGGTGTGACATCGTAAAGTAACAGGGGCTATTCTTTGGGGTTCTGGTCACATTATATACAGTATAATATCGGTAGAATATCGTCCCATTTACCACTTGTAAGGTCACTTTTAGCGTACCGGTGCCGAATTTATAGAACAACATATGTTAAAAGTTAGTATATTTCCCAAGGTGGATTTGTCGGAGACTTTCATCCACATCGTTAACCAATATATCATGATAGACTGGCTAAAGGATTCGAATCCTTTTCAAGTGTTAGATGCCTTACAAGGATATCTTACTAAACAAACTGTTGTCCTCAAGTAGTTACCAGATGTCTTCAACCTTCAACTTTTGATGACATTGTAACTAAATCTACATTATCATCGTGTCTAAATACCTAAGCAGTAAGATTCTTATAACATCAGATTATGCATTTGATCAGAGAGTTTTGGATGAGATCTTGAGAGATAAACGCATCGACAGCATCGGGGTATAGTAACGTTATTAGCGAACGCCGAACTCGTTCAGTAACCTGACCACTAACCCTAGAATAGACAAACATTTATTAGGAAATGTAACCTAAGACGTCATGTTAACGTAAGGGAAAAGAGTAAGACCAAGATCGATAGATCTTGCATAAGATTATCCAATCAGCATTACATGACCCGGGCGTTGCCGTATGAGCTTCCATAGCAACGGGGTAGAAAGGGGCCAAACAGCATTCGAGAACACCGATAGGCGGTCTATTGTGATATCAGTCGACCGTATCGTCAGCAATACGATCTTTACAGTGCTTTTACTCTTCACGATCTAATTAATTCATACACGTTTATCTCGCTTTATCTTACGCGCCAGCAGACTTCAGAGCGGGATCTTCGGCAACTTGACCCCGTCTTATCCTTGTAAGTCCTCAAAGCAAAGCCGAAGGGGGCCATATGCGGAATATTCGGGCTCCGCAGACGAGGGATATTACTTTACATACTCGCTCATATGCCTCAAACTTATGCTCATCTAGGCTATTCCATCATATGGGCGGAAACACAGAGAGATCACAAAAATTTAACCCATTCCTATCATAATTGCTTCCGCAAAACGAGTCCATACTCTAACAGAAAACTGCGTATACGTGACAGGTGCGCTGTATAGAAGGTCGTCAATCCGCGAAATAGTAAGACTTATCAGTAAGATAGTGTCGACCAAGATGCCATACAACAGTCGCTACGTGTTCTCCAATACGCAATATCCGGGTCCCTGATATCCAACCAAGTACGCGTTACGCTACGAAGAGTTCTCGAGAATAGAAGAAGAGGGGTCGTACATGAATCAAGCTACTACCCTATTACTGCTCACCTAATACTTGCATCGTATACACTTTATCACGAGGTAGATGAAGGCGTGGAAATAAATTCGGCGATCTACAAGTAACTCTAAACATACGCGGTGGAAACCGACGATTATCTGTTATATATTGGGGGTAAGACCCTGACACTGTGGTGCGGATCGGCATCTTCTTCTTTGGAGTAGTGAAGGGATAATGCCAAATGATGGATCATACTTCTGGCTGTAACTTCTTAAGTTACAACTTGCACCCATATCAACTAACTCAAGGTCAGCAAGACAACTCAAACGAAAAGATTACCCGTATGTATATTAGACATATGGTTCCTGTTATGTTTGAGCCCCTTTAAGCGAGGATGTAGGTAGTTGTTTTCCCATCCCTTCTTAACTCAATACTATATTATGGTTATCTACCTAGATAGTTCAATACCGCCAGCTGTGCCGGAGAGAAGTTGCGCGGTACGTTTAAGGTTACAACTATAGTAAGTTAAGCTTCTTCGAAGTAATATCTATTAACCCAGGCACCTTCTGTAGACAACTTATGCCTATTTATAGGACCGCCCCTATTTACTAGATAAGACTAAAAGACTGAACATCGGAATTCTCTTTATATAGACACTGCTTATAGACCTGTCAATGCTAATTATGCCGCGAGTCTCTGGAACCTATGTCCCGCTAATATCCCATGCGTATCTTAAACTTTCAAAAGGAAAATAGTTCTTGGGACAGCTGCCGATCTATAACACATCGAGGGGCCGAACCTACAAAGACGCATCACACTACGCTACTCACTAGTTTTGGCTGTCCTAGTACATTGGGCAAGGGGCCAGAAGACTATATTTCTACCAAGTAGGTACAAACTCGCATCATCGCTTAAAGCATTCAGACTTAAACTTCATTCATATTGTTTCATTTATTTCATTCCTTTTAGTCTACCAATGTAGCATTTATGTCTCCTCGTTACTCATACCGCTCCGCCTCCCGCGAACTTTGAACTACGCTCTCAGGGGGTTCATATCCCTCGGCTGATATGCTGCCCGGCACACTCTCTGGTGTATAATAGTTAGACCCCTTAACATGGTCCTTGCGCGGGTTCCGCTTAGTGCCCTCGATGTTAGACTGTACGGCCTCCCTGCCCTCGCTGAACGCGTCACTTCTCCCGTATCCTACGCTTGGGTCCGTGGTTCCTGTTGATCCGAGTTCCCGTTGCCGGGACCCGGTTGCGTTGAACTCGTTGTTGCCGCCGAAGTCCCGTGCCTCTCGGGCCAGCTTGTCTTCGGGACCACCCACGCCCTCGAAGTGCTCGCCACGGGTTTGTCTGCAAGATGGTCAGTGAATTGGGTACATACCAAGTATAAAGTGAATCCGAAAAGGGCATCATACCGTCCGCGAGCATCCACCTCTCCGCCTTCCTCGGGCGGAATTCGCTTGTTATAGCTGGCGTTGGTAGATAAGTCTGCGTCGTAGCGCACGTCGGCGCCGGGGAACTTCCTCTCTACTCTGGTGTCCACGCCAGCTTCGTCGTTACGAGAAGTCTTGTGGGCGCCAGTCTTAGCCTCATAGCTGTTCAGATCACGCTCTGCCTGGTCGGCAATGTCGCGTAGGGTCTCAGATGAAGGTGCCATTTTGTATGTTCGTGTACTGGCTTATAGGTTATGTATGTAGTATAATGTTCGGTAATGAATCTAATAATGAGTTCGAGCTCGAGTTCGATTTCTATAGAATTACTCGCGGATGTCTTCCTTTATTACCCAAATTCATACATATTCTTGACGTCAATGACGTCATCGTCACGATGGCGATGCTGAGCGCATCATGAAATCATAAGCCCCAATTTTTCAGGGGCCTGAGATGTCTGTGTTTCCATGAGGAGCAATTAAGCTGTAGGATCTGACAATTCTGAGTTTAGGATGTGCGTATCAAGCCACTTAATTATCTATCACATGAAGATGCCTGTATGATATGATCCCTCTGGCTGCAAGTGATATCATCCCGGGCAATCTTCTCCGGAGGCTCTGCTAGCCTCTTTCTTAAAATGTAAATAAATGACATGTTATTATAGCTGAAAATGAAGATCTGGAGCTCTTTAGAATTATACTCAACTGGTTCTAGAAGTTGCTGTTGTCTCTTATGATTTTCAGCATTGCACGTAGGATGAATTCAAGGGCTGCGTCTATCTCGCTCTGCTAGACGTTGAACATAGCACCACATATCATCAAGGAACACCAAAGTAGCTTCTAAATCAAGGCTAAGAACGATACTTCAGGATACGCTATAATCTATAGATTAATAGTATAAATACGTAAGACCCCGTTGTTTAATGTCATTGGACATAATCTAGGTAGGTCTAATATGCAACTTATCTAAAGCATTTGCTTCTTTTTTTCTTTCTTTTTTTACGGCTGATTAAGTGACCATGGAATACTCCGTGTCTAGCTGAAGTGGATTATCATGAGTTGGTATACCAAATATTCGAACCTGGTTCATGCCCGGTAATCAACTTCAGTACCGAACCCCAATACCAGAACCCAACTTCCCAATCTTCGGCACCCGTACCCAATCCAGAATTGTACGAATAACGGTCGCCCGATTTTATAGCCTCTGGTTCCAACAGCCTCATATAGCGTACGTAGTATTTAAGTCCTGTTCGGTACCGGCGCCACATTAGCTTCTACTAATAGATGCTACTAAGTTCACCTGCACTGACTTGGAGCTATCTGCTTCGTCCATTTAAGCCCCAGCCGCAGAGAGGAAAATGACTGATACATTATGATATATGATTAAACTTGTAATCCTGCCATATACTTCTGAATACGAAGATCCATGTATTAAAACGGTCCTGGAGTTTGGGACGCCAGGGGGTTCAGATTGTTTAATGTCAAAGCGGTAGCTCCTTTAGGGAACTTCCGAGAGCTATGTGCTATTTCTGAGTTTCTGGCATGACTTGAAATTCTTACATTGTATGTATTGGGCGTTAAATCCAGCTGATTTCCACAGTACAATGCATGTATGTACATAGACCAAATGGTTATTTTGAAAGGGGGCTGTGCCATAGACATCGATATCCTGGTGGTGTGGGATTTGACTCATTCCTAAAGAGAAAGCCTCGTGATACCTTCGGGTAGAAGCGCTGTAGCTGTCGGAGTTCTCAACGATTGGATATCTGTCGATTATACAACAGGCCAGTCTGACCCATTAATACGGGTAGTCCCGTTAAAATCACCTCCCCCGAGTTTTCTCCAGGCTTACGAGGCTGGGCGGGTATTCGTTTACAACGCAGTGACCAACATTGATATGGTATTTCGATCGTAGAATATGGGTCGCTTAATGTCGAAGTAAAATAGTATCTTTACACGATTAAGAGTGTATTGATATATGGTTCGCCTCCTTTTATTTTCCGTGCTCGAGTCCTAACCACAATCATGGGTTACGCGGATCACCGGATCACCGGATCAATCCGCGCCCTACGAAACTCGTGGTTTATCCCAGGCGTTCTGTCGCTCGGGGCGGCGAGTTGGGGGCACAGCGTTTCCCTTATTTGTAGATACAACGGCTCCCGTGGGTTACTGTATTGCTGCGGCGTAGCAGCCCGGTAGCGCGGTTTCGAGCCGTCGCCCCGAGTGGTTACTACAACGCCATATCCGGAGAAGAGAGATCTCAGACGCCATGAAATGTCTTGGCTAAGAGATAGTAATTCTTATTGCATACACCTAGAGTACCTTCGGGAAAGGTATATTGGTTTCACGAATATAGGTCTACTGTTCTCTCGGAGCCGTAGTTGAAGAAAAGTTCGTGAATGTGATGAACTCTACTCGAAGGAACCAAACTCCCGTGGGGGTTTGTAATGCATGTTAGCAAGGCTTAATGGATTGTTGCTTGCGCAGGTGACAAACCAGGTCCTAACACGATGTCCGCACCACAGTTTAATTACGTCGGGAGGCGTAAGCAACGAAAATGGTTTTCTCAACCTCTTGGTTCTTGCCGCCCAGTCGAGGCCTACAAATTTTCTGCTTACCTGCATTGAACTGCGTAGCTTATCGTTTCAGATGGATAATTGGACAGGAGCCTGGTCCTCGGTAGAGACTTTTCGGGGGGTACACCGTCTTCAGGTATGTTTGATGGCGGTTAGTTATAGATTGTACCTAAAGTATGGCTGCGTGGACCGGCATCTACTCTTAGCGAGAAATGCGAAATACTACCATACCATGCATTCGAGAGGTGATCTATCAGCAAACAGCACCCGTGGAAGTACGCTGGCCTCTCGCATGTGTGATAGCCCGGTAATGTTTCAATATGCAAGAATGAGTCCACCAGAGTGGAGTTTGCAAAGTGGCTGGAAGCGATCGGATATTTACAGCAAAGGGGTGCTGAAGATAATAGGTCTATCAACAATTCCCGGTCTTGGGAACCGCCTGTTCACCTGCACATGACCACACACATCTGCCTGTTGGGAAGAACAGCCCGATATGATGCTAAACCGAAGATCTATCCGTTTCTGAGACAAGTAATGCGGTCTTTATAATACTAATGTTATATTGGTTGTAGTATACATACGTAAGTTGACTTGGATAGCTTTCCGCCCCCCACGGTTACAGAAACAGAGGCGTGTCTTCGTGGACTTTACCCGGTCTTATTGATAAATACCTACGAAAGCCTGGTCGTAGCCAATGCGACTAAGACTAATAGGGACTGCATTACTGTATTTCTTGCATGGTACCACGAGGAGGAATGCATTTGCTCCTCCACATTAAGATTTGACGGCGTCGATTGAATGTAGGTGAGACGTATGCCAACATGTCACTCAATAAGACTTACCTAATTTTATGTCTTTTTATACTTCTAGAACCCGAGTACTTCTGTGTAAGTTCTAGTAGTTAAATACATTTTATATACTTAACCTAAGTATCAGGTAGGTAGGTAGGGTAGGTAGGGTAGGTACCTAGATATGTCTATTAGTTGCTTTTCATGTTACAGTAGGCAATAAGTTTTTCTATTCCTGTTGACGGGAATGTATTTTAGGTAACGTTCGATACCGCATGAATCTTGAGGGGGATATTGACTACATCCATACTGCTAAATGAAAGATAATCAACTGATACAAAAAATTATATAGCCAAAGCAGTTACCATTAATCCTTTATTATGCGTAAAAACGGCATGTGTTAGCCAACATACTATCTTATACTGATCTACAGGTCTTCAAAGCGAGAATAAAGCGGATAAAATCAGAGACAACTCCTCGACTCGCGGACCTTGGTTAGAAGAACTCCCTATACGCATTTTCTCGCACGAGACGGTCGAAAAGCGTCGGCATGAAGGATGTTAAGACAGCGGTGTCGTGGCTTGTATGGCTGCAAGTCAAGACATGGTATCATCCATACCGTGCCCCATTGATCGCCATAAGAGCTTAGCTACTAAGCAGCACGTAAGTCGGCTCTTAGGGACCCATATCGTATGATAGCGGCTAAGAAGTGATTTGTCACTTCGATCCCGACCCTTCAGGGTCCTTCAATGCTGCTCTGTACTACAGCCGATCCTGGTCAACTCGTCTGAACACTGTATATATTCAGACGAACGATTGAAGACGACTTAATGACGGGCATAGATCTAAAAGTTAGTAGCATGTTACCTCGGGGTGGCATGATATGATACTTCCTAGGGCAGTCATCCCTAAAGCATGCAGGAGGCGGCTAAGCAAATTCTCCATTTGCGGCAAATGAGATTGAAGAGTGAAAAAGTTTAAAGGCGAGGATAAAGCTCATTGGACCCAGATTTCCCTAGGGTTGGAACGAACCTCAAACTTGTTGCGAGGGTGGTATCGAAGGCTTCCGTCGACTTTGCAATTTCAAAATTGAAGGTTGCCTTCGTCCCCTGGGTTGGTTCGTTGGATTGACACGAGAGGGTGTGCGGGGGGGGAACTTTGTTAATTCTAAACTCTATCGTAATTAATTGTCAGATCTGCAGCAGGGATCTATGAAGTTGTTTTAGCCGGAATTGGTTGGTTCTATTCGCTTAGTATCTCGTCCAGGTACTTGGGCGTCTTGGCCATGGTTCAAGTGGGTCGAAGACGGTAGAAGAGTAACAGGCGACAGGCCACGAAGGGAGAAATTCAATCGCCATCAATGATCTGTAAATGATCTGTGCTCAAGCTAATCAAGTATTTGATTCACCGTCAACACCCGTTCCTGAGATACCCTAGTTGAAAATCAGTGGGTTCATCTTCTATAGGCGTGCCTATAGAAAGGCATATGGTCCGGAAACTTATAAGAGGGGGATGGTTTATGCTTGGATCCAAGGACTTAGCCAAATATGCCAGACAGCACGCATAAAAATTTTGGTATCCCATCAGGAATAATAATGGAATAATACCCTATGAAACTGGTGAGTCATTTCAAATAGTGAGGCTGATGAAACTACGATAACTTGATGTACTGTAGAGTTGTCAAGGTTGAAAAATAAGAACGTCGCAGCAGCGGAGGAGACACAGTAAGATTAGTATCTGCATAAGAGGACCAGGAGCTCAGTGAATGTGGATTCCGGGGACTTGGATTCCTCTTTACGATAGTAAGAACCGAATAATGCCAATGTTCGGACCAGAACTTGGACAATGACCTTTAGTTAAGAGGATGGGCCAGGCTCTTTATAGGAAAGGCAACGTTATGCGTGGGTTAAAGGCTTGCGGGAATGATTCCTTGTCTACCTTTTCCTACCTTTTCGCATGTTATATGTTGGTTTGAGCGCCGCGCCGTGTCTTGGCGAAATCGATTCAACTGCAATCGGCCGAATATGGGTACGCAGCGGCGACTTGCATCGGAGCATAGCTGGGTCTGTGCCATTCTAGACATTAGGCAGTACCTATCTCTTATAAGATACATTGCGAGTAGAATTTCGAGATTAGTAATTGTTGTGGGAAGAATAGGAGAAGACAGCCCTGTTTACAAACACGGTCGTCGACCTGTCTATTCCCGCTACCAATTATCGCTGTGCTCATTTAGTGTTCGTCCATTAAGAGAACTGCCGCTTCGCTGTTACGGTTGGGAGGCGGATGCCGACATTTATGGGTTTATAAGAGGTCAGAGCAGTTAGAAATTTCTTATTGTTCGGGGATACTTGATTGGGTCTCGAGTGCATCTAGAAAGACGGAAAGGATGAGACGTGCAAGGTTATTCCCAGGGTTCAGGACGTTGGTCTCTTTCCAACCCTGGTATAATAGGAGCCTTGCATAGTATCTAAAGTGACGAATCTGACAAACCCTCCCACCCTTGAAGATGGGAAGGAATATGATACCGTAGCGTGAAGCTTCCTGGATTATCGGCTTTATGGTGGGATAGGATGGGATGGAATGGAATGGATATGGATATATATTTCTAAGTATGTACCTAAGGCCTAAGGCCTAAGGTACAGCTTAAAGCACCCGATCAAATGAGAAAGAAATAAAGACCCGAGAAAGTTCGTCGATAGTTGTACAACAAATAAGCGCGCATGAGTAGGTACATAATATACCTAAGGTCTGGCATATGTTCTAGTATATGTATCGAAGATGAATTGACAGCCCCTAGTAGGATTCTACATGCAATGTATGTAAAAAACCACGAAGCAGGGTTTATTTTTTTAAAAAAAAAAAAAAAAGATTGGATGAGGTATGATTGAATGTATCATTGGACGTATCATTAGATGTATTAGATGTATCGGCGGGGGTGTTTTCTTATTCCTTCCCCTTTTCGGTGGATGACCTACTAGGCTGCCAGGTGCTACCCAGTAATGTACCTACCAGGTAGAAGGTTAAAAGGCACAGAAGGTATGAAGTACATAACCGACAATACAGTTTCCCCAATCAGTTCGTTATTTTTTGTAGTACGAACCTTCTACGGCTTCGTACCCAATACGCGTAGGTATTCGGCTTAGTAAAGTCCCCTGCTCTTGTACTGTCTGGGGTGCTTGAAATGCAAAGACTAATAAGAGCAAAAACCCGGATTTCAAGTAACATGGCTATCCACCGGGCTGCATTTCTTTTACCTATATTTTAATATTTTAATATTCTTCTACAAGTATTCGAATAAAGTATTTTACCTAACTACTTAACTTAGGTAACTAACCTAATATACCTACATTAGTTGCGTATATTTCTTACATCAAATGTACCTAACCTTATATTCTAAGTTAAGGTATACCCGACCTGACAGGTACCTATGTATGTACCCTACATGTAGGCACGTAGGTAATGTAGCCTAACCTAACATTTCTCATTATTCCACTCTGCCACTCTTCATACATACTACACAATACCTACCTCAATACCACCACCAATCTATCCTACCCAAACCAGCATCCAAGCCAGTACCCAAACTACCCTCCAGTTACCCTCCATCTCATCTTCCTTGGCACAAAAACAGGGCTCGCCCCCTTGTACTCGAATGTCTCGAACACGTTCCTGAAGAAAAACGCATCATTTCCACGGGCCAATGCCGATAAGGGAAAAAAAAAAGAAAAAAGAAAAAAAGAAAAAGAAACTTGCGGCGACGCGGTCCAGTGCGGTCCAACTTGGCCCTAAAACCGGAACCAAGCGAGAAAAAGTCGTTGCCCTTACATACTCTGGAACGGGCACAGCGTAAGCATCCAGCCTAGTATAACATCGTATTGCATGCTTAGATCAGGAAGCACCTTCGCTGCTGTGTGCGTACAGAGCATGCACAATATAGTAGCTGGCAAGCACCTATTATTAGGTGGGCTAACAAGGCAGTTAATTCTCCTCCAATGTGGTGCATGTATGTAGACGAGACAAGACCGGACAGGCCCGGCAGCTGCAGCATGTCCTCACCCGTGGCGGTAGGCATTCCAGAATCTGGGATTGTGTCGTGCTTACACACTTCGTTAGCAGTGTCACAGTGCCCACGACTCTCCCCAGGCCGGTTGAGATACATGACACGGCTCGGTTGGATCGTCTATTCCTCGATCAGCAAGAGGACAGACGGCCCGCGCGACGCTCGCCCGGTTGCTTGTCCAGCTTAATAAACGCCTCATGCTGTGCGAAAAGCTCGACTCCACCGAAATGTTACAACGGTTGGTGATGCAACTGCTGACGCCCTCAGTACCAAAGAGTGACTGCGAATGGAACATTAACGGTTTTGTGGCCAAGTTCCGGGCTCACATTGCTCGAATGGCGAATTGGCCCGAATAAGTCCCACGGGGTGCGTCCGTGTCCACACCTGTGGTTCGTCTATTCCCCTGGCTACACGATTGCACTGATGTCCATGAAACCATCCATGTCCGCGGAAATCTCTGTCGGCGGAAAGCAGAAGAAAAATCCCCCCAAAAATTTGTCACAACGCCATTAACCATCGTAAGGGGGGAAAAAAGGGCTGTTTGTGGGGTTAAGTCCCCCTCATGATATCTAGTTCTGGACCATAGGTGGCAACAAGTCTAGTACGGTAGACGGTAGACGGTAGACGGTAGACAAGCAACTTTACAGCTCTAAGGATCCAACAACTAGTTCCCTGCGCTGTCCTCGATTTTTCACAACCTTCAAATCTGTAACGCTGCGCAATTCTAATGCTTAGGCTGGGATCCTACGCCAAATAGAACTTGGCGTACTATCACTGGCCTTCCTACCGAAACCACCAAATTGGGCGATGGGTATCTGTTAGGTTCGGAGGCGACTAGCAAACTGGCTGACGGGCATCAAAAAGCAAAATGCATTAACCAACGAGTTTTGTCTCTAACCCCCTCTTCCATATTTTCCTGACTATATATCTCTTATGGTATAAATCTGCAGTATATCCCAAACCGGCAGATACACTGCCATACTGGCCGCAGTAAATTATACTGGTATACTGGTATCGCAGCGAATGGCGGAAGAGTAATTAATGTCGCGCGTGGATGCCGGTGCTGTCAGGATACGGGCGGTAATACCCACGTCCATCACGAACAAGCCCATTTATGGTGGAGCAGACCAGAGACGGCACGGATATTATTGACGTTAGTGAGAACAATGGGGAGATACCGTGGCTGAATCGGGATTGTTTGGAGTTGGTTCGTCCCGCTTTTGCTCCCCGGAACTTACAAGGGTCCCCTTCTACATAGAGGGAACAAGGATCAGATTGCCCCCAGCTCGCTAGATCGCAGCACATCAGCAATATCTGTTCTTGGTGGGTGTGTTCTGTCTCTCTCCCACGCCCCAGGGGCCAGGACAGCGGGCTGAGAGGGGTTACCAAAGGGCCCAAATACTCGGTTTTCACGCCTCAACCGGAACTCGCTTCCAGTTCCACTCCTGCAACTCTGCCGCTGCCAACTTACTGTTTAGGACTAGTCATCGGTGGCCCTTGTTCTGTGCAACGTCCCTCCCTCTCTTCTGTGCTCTACTGTATGCCGACCATTCTCTCATTTATCATCTCTCCAGCCGAGTCTTGTTAAGTACATCCCGTCTTGTTACGACTGTTGTGCCAACTGGCCTAGATTGAACTTGGATGCTCTCGTCTGTGTACCGAGCCTTGGAGTAAAGTACCCGTTCAAACAGTTTCGACTGCATTTGCTGTCGCGTTCTTTAAAGGGGGTGCCTCGACAAGACGTCTTCGCCGGCTCTAATATACGGTTAAGAGTCCCTCTACGTTTTACAAAATCCTTGTGGATTATTATCCCTCCACGTCCTCAATCTAGAACCTCATTCAAGCGCATATTTACAGCAAAGAGTAGCCCATAAGTCATTGTTTACGTCTTTGGCCTAGTCCTAAACGTCGGGCACGTTTTTCATTTCCCGTCTTCGCCAAGTTATCAGAACGACGTCGACAATCATTTTCAGTATAAAGTCGAAAAGAAGTATACTACCTACCATAGTTGCACGGCGTCTCTAGCAGTTTTTCCTTGCAGGGATATCCCCGGCCAGCTCTACCATATCGACCTCTCAGTTGCGCTGTTCGCCGACCACAAACATGTAAATAACCGCTTCCTACCACAGAATTTTCCAGTATATACATTCAAGTTTGGGTCCGCGGGTGGGATCGGAGCGCACTACATTTAGCTTCTACGGCTTCAGTCACCGCCACATATCTCGACGGCTGTTGTCTTAGCCCCTCTTCGCATTCGTTCCAGCGTGTCATCGCCGTTGGAACCTTGGAGCCAGCGTCCAACAGAATCAGTATCACCGACACCATATGACTAACTATTAGCTTCTGCTTGTGTGATTTACCCTTCTAGATCAATTCTATATAGTCCCACCGCGGCCTCTATCTGTGAGCTATCTACATTCACCGGTTTCCGCTTTATATCATTCGCTGCCGTCGAGGTTCCATCGTACGGCGACTTCTGCTGTAATACCATGGTGGACACTATGGCCAGGCCACCCGACTCGTGGGCCCAGGGCCCTTATGCTCCTCGACGTGGTTCTTACTACCCTCAAGAACAGCGCGGCCATGATATGCGTTTACCTCCACCTTCCAGCCTCGTGACTGGACCACACGTGAATCAAGAGCTTCTGAACAGACAGCAACCGGTAGCCTATGGGCATGTCCAGTATGGGGAATCCTACGCAGCTTCTTCGCCCATCCATCATAGTCCACAGCCATCAATGGCAGGCTCTGAGTTACACACGATGACACCGAGTCCGTACGCCAGACGTCCAGTAGAAGCAGCCGTCCGTCCCCGCCCCGTCCATTCGCCGGGTTTAGGTAGCCGGTCCCGAGAGACGCCGGAACACATTCAACTACGGCAACTAGGTGGCGAGCCGAGTCCCTTGCAGGCTCACAGACTGCCTTTACAACCAAGGTCGGCAGGGGAGTCGCCTCGCCAGCGTCACTACGCAGAAGTCCACACAGCCAGACCCGCTTCGGAATATCCACAGCAAGATCCTCGCCTCCAATACTCTCCGCGACCAGTAGAGACTCCTCGGCAGACGTGGCAACCCCAGCCTGAACCCCGTGCCCCTGAGCGGGAGCGGATGAAGATATCTAAGCTACTAAGCGATGAGCCGAGAACTGAAGAGTCGGGTTCCTCTAAGGCACCGGAACGTAGAAAAGCCCCCGCCGCGGCCCCTTCCACCTATAGACTGAAGGTTCGTCAGCAGCCGGTAGCTGCCAGGTCTTGCGGTTTTGGCGAGAGGGATCGTAGAGTTATCGATCCGCCCCCAATAGTTCAGGTTTTTATTGAAGACACTAAGGCATCACAAGAAGAAATTCGTGCCCAACTCAAATTTCGATTCTCGGTCATGCATTGTACGATATGGAACGAGACAGGCGACCAAGATTGTTCGGGAATGCCAGACGATTACCGACAGCAGCGAAGACTGATGGGGACGATAGTATCATCACCCTTCGTGGGCTTCGATGAGAACAACGAAGAAGGATGTTTCTTCTGCTTCCCTGACTTATCCTGCCGGACACCTGGTACATTTCGGTTGAGGTTTAGTCTGGTGGTCCTGGACCCCAATTCGGTACCCGGGTCAAGAACCCCGGTATGCGCCATCGCCATGAGCGATGTATTTACAGTTTACAACGCTAAAGATTTCCCGGGAATGCGAGCAAGCACAGCGCTGACGAAGAGGTTAAAGGAGCAAGGATGTCTGATTTCTATTAAAAAGGGAAACGAGAGGAATCATGCACGTGACGATAGTGAAGAAGACGAAGAGGATGAGGATGATGGGGGAAGTTCGGTGCAGCGACGAGCGAAGCGAACCAGAAAATCATGATCATGATATTTTCTAAAGAGATGACCTTTTTGACAGATCTAAGCGTTGGGACGAGCTGGTCTACGGCGACGTCTTACAAATTACGAAAAAAAAAGAACAGTAGTATATTTGCCCATCGGCGTATTGCTACCTTATGGCTTGGATATAACGGCTTGTACGGAATATAACGAAGGGGCGCATACGGCATGCCAAATAGAAATGAACAAAAGGGACATATATGCTTATAACGGCGGACGACGATCGTGCTGGCATGGAAATGGAATTGGGTAGAAGAGGAAGCGATGGTTTCTTTTTTTTTTTGGCTTCTTTTGGATGAGTAAATTTTGGACAGCGTCCCGGAATCGTTTATGGAATACCCTAGATCCACTTCAGGCTCGATTTTGGACGACGTTACGGAATTGACGATTGGTATATTCGAAGGACGATTAGAATTGTTACCCATTTAACTGTTTGATGGATTATATTTCGAACCCGATATATTTTTAAGCCATGCATTCTTTTTTTTAATGCTGAGTTGTGAATACAGGTACTTACCTAAATTATGTGACTGAATAATACCTAGGTACAGGAGGTCTCTTAATTGATTAAGGCCGAAATGATAGGAATTAAATGTTCTTGATAGACTGTGCCAAGACTTTCCAGGGTCTTTCCATTTTTAGTTTAGATTAGTTCTCAACAAGCTTATCTTAGACTCCGTTACGGAGGAATTAGTGGAATTAGTACTAATCACGGACTAGTACGGCTTTTGAGGCACAGTAGTCTAAGTCAGCTTCAACCCGCCGGGACTGCCCCAAGGAAAAAGTCGGGCGGAAAATCCCAACGTTGAATTTTTGAGTGACTTTCCGTCCGGAGCTCTCCATTTCAAAATTCCAATTCCCACCTTTCAAGCAAATAATACGCCAGATCTCAAGTCCACGATAACTGTAAACCCCCCTCTGGCATATTACTTCAATTCTTCTTCCCCTTCAAAGGTTTTCCTTCTCCATCCCTCGACAAAACGGCCACAATGTTCTCGCGCGCTCTGCGAGTTCCGAGAGCCGCAGCGCCTTTAGCGCGTGTCCGAACTGCCAGACCCGTCGCTATCGCACCTTTTCGTTCAGTCACAACGAACGCTGCCACATCTCATGCTGACAAGAATGCTGTTCCCGATGCTGACGACAAGCCCTTCCAAGTTACTCTAAGTGACGAGAGCTTTGAGACATACGAGCTGGACCCGCCGCCTTATACTCTCGATGTCACTAAGAAGGAGCTTAAGCAGATGTACTACGAAATGGTCCTTGTTCGGTAAGCGTCGCAATTGGCGAACCAGTCTGCTGTTTTCGGTCGAGTCATATTTACTAATAGTCCGACAGACAGATGGAGATGGCTGCCGACCGATTATACAAGGAGAAGAAGATTCGAGGTTTCTGCCATCTTTCCACAGGTCAAGAGGCTGTCGCCATCGGTATTGAACACGCATTGACTAAGGAGGACGATATTATCACTGCCTACCGATGCCACGGCTTCGCCCTGATGCGCGGAGGTACCGTCAGATCCATTATTGGTGAGCTACTCGGCCGACGTGAGGGTATTGCCTACGGAAAGGGTGGTTCTATGCACATGTTTACCAAAGGTTTCTACGGCGGTAACGGCATCGTCGGTGCTCAGGTTCCTGTCGGCGCCGGCTTGGCTTTCGCTCACAAGTACAACAACACCAAGAAGGCCGCTGTAATCTTGTACGGTGATGGTGCTAGCAACCAGGGTCAGGTTTTCGAAGCTTTCAACATGGCTAAGCTTTGGAACTTGCCTGCGTTATTCGGCTGCGAGAGTATGTGCTTGATAATCATGCTTATTTGTCACAACTAACATATTTTAGACAACAAGTACGGTATGGGTACGGCTGCTGCTCGATCATCTGCTCTTACCGACTACTACAAGCGTGGTCAGTACATCCCTGGTCTTAAGGTAAACGGCATGGACGTCCTTGCAGTGAAGGCTGCTGTCAAGTACGGTAAGGAATGGACCGCCGCCGACAATGGCCCTCTCGTCCTTGAATACGTCACATACCGATACGGTGGTCACTCCATGTCCGACCCCGGCACCACGTACCGAACCCGTGAGGAGATCCAGCGTATGCGGTCGACCAACGACCCCATCGCCGGCCTCAAGCAGAAGATCCTTGACTGGGAAGTCTGCACCGAGGATGAGCTGAAGTCGATCGACAAAGATGCCCGCAAGCACGTCAACGACGAGGTAGCCATCGCCGAGGCCATGCCCGTCCCCGACACCACGCCGCAAATTCTATACGAGGACATCTACGTCCGAGGATCGGAGCCGCAGTTTATGCGTGGCCGTATACCCGACGAGAACTTCTACTTCAGCTCGTAAGTTAAGCGTTGGGGTGTGCAGTAAGCGTCGTCGGACTTAAATGAAGCATTAAAAATATCCCCTTTTTTGCAGCATCCCTGTAGTGTAAAAATATAGATGGACAGGCTGAGGCTGGGCTGGAGGTTGGAGTAATGAATGAAGTCAAATGTTTCGATTACGTCCCAATCATCAACATAGTTAGCTTTCCATCCGCATTAACTAGACCCCGATCTAGTTGAAGCCAGCCTTGTTTTGTGGCCCTGGGAGAAAATAGACGAGAGATGATACCAATACTCCCGCCGTGTGCCTCGTCTTGGTGACAGCAGTGATTTTAGTATTTGCTACGCTATGGGTTCTACAGATCTGATCCTTCTGATAAATCGAGGATAGATCACCAGCCTAGATCTGTGATACTTCAGCAGTGTAACAATCAAGTTACGTAGGTCGTGTCCTACCCCCAACCCATTTCCTACAGGGTCACATCATAAGTAGGCATCATTAAAATTTCGGCTCTTCGCCCACATAAAAGAAACAGAAGCTCGTATGTATGGACTCGAAAATATAGCGTTGAAGCAAGTTCATGATTTCTGCCCTAGACAGACAAATTCGACATATTTTACGTTAGGTGCTTTTCTCCCTCTATATGCTACCACCTCTACCCTGCTGCTTGAAGCACGAGAAATATCGTAGTACTTGCTCACATTAAACGCCGACAGAACTTTTCTCGATAAAACACAGGCCCTCTACCCCCTTTTCCCATTTCCATTTCCATTTCCATTTTCCTGTTCCTCTACCCCATCTTCGAACCAACTATGCACACCACCACCCTTACCGCATGTTATCCCAGCTCCCCCACCACCGACAACTCTGCGCGACGGCCGCGACGCTCGCCAGCGCATCCGCCACGCGGCCTTCCGGGTCCCGCAGCCGGTGGCCCTCGAACTCGACGAAGAAGACGTACTGGAACGGCTGCGCCAGGCTCGGCCGGCTGTTGATGCTCGTGAGGTTGAGGCGCGCGTGCCGGAAGCACTCGAGCACATCGGCTAGAGCCCCCGGGGACCGGTGCGGCACGGTGAAGGATGCGAGGGATTTGGTCTGCGCGTAGACATCCTCCTCTCCCTCTCCGTCCCCGTTACCGTCCCCGTTACCGTTTTCGCGCTCCTGCCGCCGCCGTCCTCGTCTACCAAGCAGTACCTCTTCCAACTCGGGAACCGGCTCCTCGCCGCGCCGTAGCACGAAGAAGCGCGTCGTGTTATCCGGGCGGTCCTCGATATTCCGCGCGAGGATATCCAGACCCAGCATCTGCGCGGCGACGGCGCTGGATATCGCGGCGCTGGACCCGGTGGCGTCGCCCGCGGCGAGGGTCGCGGCGCGGCTGGTGGAACTCACGTCGACGGTCTCGATGCCGCGGAGCTCGGCGCGCAGGAACCAGGCGCACTGGCCGAAGGCCTGCGGGTGGCTGTACACGCGGTCGATGTGTGTGAGGTTCTGTTTCTGACTCTGTCCTTGTCCCTGTCCTTGTCCCGCCTCGTGTTGAGGGTGGGGGTGGCCGACGAGGCAGTGGTGCACGTCGAGGTAGATCTCCGCGCACACGGAGAGGTCCGGGTATTCGCCTGTGCGGTCGGCGATCTGGTCTAGGGTGGGGACTACAGAGCCATTGGATGAGTTCTCGAAGGGCACGACGCCGCAGGTAGCGCGGCCGGATTGCGTTGTGTCGAAGATGTCTTTATTCTTAGTTATTCTACGTCTTGGGGGTCTAAGTAGTAGAGATAGAATTACCTTTGATGGTATCTACGGGGAGGTAGTTGAATTTGTCTGTGGGAAAGGCATCTAGTGTGGCCTGTGCGATTTAAAGAGAAACCGCTTTAGTTAGTCTTCAAAGTACAGAAAGCAGCGCCTTGAGTTGGAAGGCTGTTTTCATGAGAGTCGAGGCTTGCGTCATACCTGGTGCGTGTAAGACGAGACCGGACCTAGAAAGCACACAGTGGGTTTTGCGCCGAGACCATTTCCCTGGTGCTGTCCGCCGTTAAACTCCATCCCGATGGTCTCCTTTTCCGTTTCCGTTTCGTAGGGTTACTGTGAGAAGGTAAGATACCAAGGACACAATGAAGAACCAGACAGGCCAATTAGTTAGCTTTATAATGATAAACCCAGAGAAAGGAATATCCTCGGTATTTCCCTCGGATAGATGGATTATAATCCTCAGTTCCCTTTGTTATAGCTTCATCTAAGGTCCATTGCTTGTTGATGAAAGGGAGACTGGGTCGAGTAAAGGGCGCGCCGTCAAGCCCCAATGTAGATTTTTGACATGAACCCGATGTCCGGACGCCGATCGCAAGGACCGCCCCGGTGCTACGGACCCTAGCGTCATTAACCCTGTGGAATTAACCCAGTAGCATCAATTTAGTGCCACGAATTTAGCCCGTATAAATTATGTATCTGTACTACCTCACTTTTGGGCGCAGCGCGGCTACAACCGGCCACGTACATATAGCACATGCACCTATTCGACATGCATCTTGGTTAATAAGATACAGGTACCTTAGGTTAGGTGCAGTAGACATTGGCGCCCTATGGCTCAGCTAATGATAATGGATACCTCGACCATTATGTTGGCGATGTTATTACACTAGCAATTACTTGATCTAGATAATTACTTGGACAGACAAATAGTACCTAAGTCTAAGAGGTTGGTCACATTCGGATCTCTGGACTAGTAACGAGCGACTGGTGTGCTCTATTGCACTATCTAACTAAACGAGGGTAACGAGTAAATTGCCACTGCAAGAACGTTTTCGCAAACGTCGTGGACTGACTCTGAATGCAATGCAATATCCGGGAACAACTGCCCCCAGATAAAAAGAACCAAATTATGCTAGTGTATCAAACTTTCAGCGAGGCGAGCAGGCTTATCAGATTCGCACTCGACTGCTTAAAGGATGAAGCTCTATGATGTAGGCAGGTCCAAAGCTTTGGGCATTTGATAGACCCCCAGGTACAGCATCCTTGAGATCTGAGTTAGTCACATGTCATGTTACGCTATAGCCGTGGGCGTCATACCTCCTTTTCATGCCATAAGTCAACTCAAGCCGTCATCATAGAGCGAAGCGGACTAGGTGTCGCGACCTGTCTGGCTGTGTGCTCCGAATTTGCGGGGCCAGATTTCGCTAGACGTCGCTGCGCGAACGAAATCGCCTTTGATTTTCGCGCTGGTCCGGAGACCGGCGCTGGCGCTGGCGCGGGAGGTTGCGGCAGCGGACGCTCCGGTGCTTTCACGATAGATGCCTGCTTAGATGGGACAGCTTGAGCTTGCCCCTCGTCAACAACGAGGGATTCCTCAAACTACATACGGCATCACGTTAGCCATTATACGGAGAAAGACTATAGAAAGAGGTATTGCTGAGAGACCAAGTTTTTCTTTTTCTTTTTCTTTTTCTTATGATTTGATATAGGAGAACTTTGGTGTTCATACCTGTCAATCGTCGTAGTAGTCATCATCGTCATCCACTTCGGCTAACTGCTCGAAGTTCACCTTGTAGCGGAGTATACCACCAACACCACCGAATCCCTTCACGAATTGATTACCTTCAGTCGATCTATCCGATACGAACTCCAAGTTGGTTCCGAAATCTTTGTAGTGCTCTGCAATCCATTCGAGGAAAGAGTCCTGGGCGACGACTTCCATCTCTTGCCCCGTCTCCTTATCCATGAACTTGGATCTATCGCTAGTCTCTTGCTGCTTGGTGGTGTGGAGAATGATCTCGGCGCCGTTGCTATCTTTAAGGATCCATCGTGTAATTTCAAGGTTTTCGAAGACGATCAAAGTCTCTACCGCACCGAGTTCCAGCGCCTTGAGCGTGTCCTCAATACCATAACAGACCTTGCCAGTATCTTGACTGATTTCCTCAAAGTACTTGCCGATGAGCTTCTTCTCTTGGATAAACTTGACGTTTCCTAGAGTCTCAGACGACAGCTCTATAGCCTGGTTGAAACCGTTCTCGCCACCATACGACACGTCGACGACCTTGATAACCTTGCTCTGTAATCGGTTGTCAAACATGTCGGAGGCATTGAGATCGTTTTTGAAATCGGCCGAACCAGCAAGAATAATACCAGCAACATTCACTTTGTCGTTGGTAATAAAGTTCTGAACAGCCAATTCAGCAACTTTACGGACGTAGTTGTGTCGCTTTTCTTCTCTTAGACGGGCGAAACGAAGAGCAGACTGTCCACCACGGCCGTGCTTCTTGGGAAGATCGACGGAGAATTTGTGGATAACGTCACGGGTGTTCCCGCTAAGAGTGCCGAAAAGAGCACCGTTACCATCCATGACAATGAAACCGAACTTCTGGTCGGATTCCAGTAGCTCAGCCAAAGCTTCAGTGTGGAATTTGTTGTCGCAAAGGTACAGGGAGGTGTTGATGGGCTTGAAAGGTTCGAAGTCGATGTTGACCTTTCGCTCTTTTCCTTCCGAAGTCAAGATTTCACCGCAGTACACGACAAGGCCATTAGGAGGAACCTTGTTGTACAGCTTGAGTCGCTGTTGGGTAGAGGTAATGGCAGAAAGCACAGATTGTCGGTTGACACGGGATTTGATGTTCGAGGCGGTTCCCTAGAATCAACAGTCAGCTTACTCTCTTGGTTTGGGTCGTGATGGTAAAACGCGGGATCCCACATACGTATTCTTCGGCCAACATCTTCGCTGCGCGTGAAATCTGATCCTTGGGAGCTGTCCCTAGGGTTTAGTATTGTTTCTTATCGACATCGAAGTGGGGGAGGGGTAATTTTGCATACGGATGATTAGAGAAATCATGGAGGTACCATTTCCTCGAGCAGCCTCAAGGCGCTTGATGAGCTTCTTAACTTTCCATATCTCGATCTGTGGGCGGCATTATTGTTAGATGGTACGTCAAGAGGACACTTGGAGGACACTTGAAGGACACTTGGAGACAAGTCTGACAGAGGCGGTGGAGAGAGGGCGAACGTTCTGAAGAAGGCTAGAGAATATCTATGACGGTGAGCGCACTTACGTTTTTCTCAGCCTCGGTCGCCTGAGCGTCACTCATTTTGGCTTGAGGGTAATGAGTGATCTAAGGATACGGTCTTTCTTCTGTGGAGTGATGCTTGGGTGTGGTGAAAGATCGATCGTATCGGGGTACAGGGTGCAGTAGGAGAAAAAAGGTTGGATGAAATTTTGTGGTCGAAAGGGAAACAAGGAAGCGCAGGCGGGCCCTCGGGGTTTGTGCAGTACTGGGGTTTGTGAGGTACCTACGTCAAAAATGCATTAAATACATAAACGCACGGTATCTCCTAAGCAAAATGGACGCTACGCTGGAGAAACAGGGCGGGGTGGTTAAGTACTTTTCGATACCTAACCTGGGTATTCAAGCCACATTATGGCTTACCTACTTAAGTTCCATCTCACAGGTAACCGTAAACCATGCATGGTTTTAGGGTCCATAAAAAGCTTATACCAAGTGGCGCTAATGAATTGAAATTTGACCGCCTTCGGACGGCTAGGCTGACTTTTTGCCCGTGACTCCTCAAGCCCGCACTGACCTTTTTGACCGGCGAGTCGCAACCATGTTCACTCAACTCGAAAACAACACGTCAATCCACCTTATTCGGCAGTTTCTAGGGTTAAACTATCGACAACCTTTTCTCGTTATGACTAATGACTAATGAGACAAGACCAATGCATACCTAAAGGTATATGAGATCACAGATTTCACAGGATCAAGGCAATATTTATATCAGTTGGCCTTCCTCATACAAAGCATTATGATGACAGCCTCGAGGCTAAGCCTTGACAGAATGATTACGAGGCTACTCTATCAAGAATTGTCTTGATTACGTTGTGGAATTTTCATGCGCCGAAAGTTGGCGCGCTAGAACGTGGATGTGATGATCGCCATGTGGGAATGACAATGGATGCGAGGGGGCCGTAGCGAGACAGTTGAGCGACCGCTCCTAGCTATCGTCCACACCTCCGTCATCACGTCCCGTAGGAACTTGCATCCAATTATGATTCGTCCACATATCGATGAATGTCTGCTTTTTGGTGCAAATTACTGATTGGTATCTATACCATAGGTCAATTATGGGGCTTCATTTTTGGAAGCTTCTTTTTATGTGAGCTCAACTGCTTACTCAATTTAGGTACCAACCATATCAGAGTCGGCGTGTCATCTATTAACTGTGCAGGCGCAGAAAGAACCTAGAAAGTCGCGATTCAAAGGCAAAATTACCTGGCAATGGTTTATAATGCTGAGCGGGTCACGGATTTGGAGCTACAAGGGGAGCCTTGTACGAATGTCACGAGAAAGAGACAAGCCAATGGCAAGCAATCCAGGAGACGAGTGTTTATTCGGGAAAACACCTATTCGTATTGAATTGGCGTTGGGCGATATACCGAGATGACCACTGCAACGTGGATTACGTCACAGCTTGCTCAGTTATTCTTACGCTCCTGGTTATCCGTGCAGCTAAGAAAGTTGTCCTACTACACTCGATGGGAGCAAATTGGCCATTTTTTCTTGCTCACGATGGCCTCAATTCCGAGGCCTCGGTGGGAAATTCTGCCGGTTGCGGTCTCTGTTGCTCTAAACCGGGGGTGGAGCTAAGCGGCTGGGCCAAAACCTATCACTACAATGCAACCGCAAGACACACAGCACAGAACCACAAGCATGCGGACTATCGATACGATGCACGATTAAATCGAGGTAAGACGAGATTAGGTTATACTATAACCTGATGGTTATATTTTTCCGGTACCACTTACTGTACAGTACAGTGGTGTTTCTTAACACCTATTGTTTTTTTGTTTTTTTTTGGAGCATGTTGCATTCGGCCCATCTTGTGTCAATTGGACATTCCGGGTTGAGACTAAACAGTTGTATGTGCCGACCAACAGAACTATCAACACATCATGTGAAATTGGTATACAGTGACCCAGCAGATTTGACAAAGTTGTCGACCTTGCCCTGGTGATGATATTACCTCGGATTCAAATGTTGGTTGTTGGTTCATTGTATGGCACAATAGTGAATGGCTTACAGTGGATAAGATTAGGAGTATTTTGGTTGATCCGAGATGTTGGGCTCCTATGGTAGATGGGGTGGTGGATGATGATGACAAGAGATGGAAGTGTTGACGTTGGACCAGTGATAAAGGATTGGTCTTGGCTACGGCGGAGGCTTTGACCTTGATCACGACAGGTTCGGGGGGAATAGATGACCTTATCGGCTTTGGAAGAGAGGTAAGTAGGGATGAGAAAGGGGTCGCTGGGAACATCTATGCGTACCTAATACCTTGGGTAGGTATGTCTACTACACTTGTATTCAGGTATACATATATCCAGTCAATACTTACCTCTTACCTCAATACCTTACCTCAATACTTCATAGATGTACCTCGTGGACCTTGGGTCTTATTACATCGATGTATGTAGCTGGACCCCTTATGTATATAGGTAGCTTTAACAAAATTGCTTAACCTATCAGATCTGGTCTTTCCTTCCCCTGGTTGATTTGCGGCTCAAGCCTAATCAGGGTGGAATTTTAGCGTTTCCCAAATTTCGTGGGCTCCTTGACCTTGACTTTCTCAAACCTCCACACTTTAAAGTACATCCCACCTTTCACTTCAACTATCTACATCTACAACAATCGCGTCTTTCAAAAAGACCGGCAATACCTCACACAACATGGCCGACGACGATTCTAGTGAGCTCTCTTCTATCTCCTCATTATCTTCAGCACCCTCTGAAGATGATAGCGAGATTGAGGTAAAGCGGGAAAAGGGTATATTGAAGTTCTTTCATAAGCTACCCCCTGGTTCCAAGCCTGCAGAGCCTAAGAAAGAAGCAACGCCTCCACCACGAAAGCGATCGCCTTCACCACCTCATGAATATGTTCTGGCTGATAATCCAGACATTGCAGTATGTGATTAACTCTTTTATCGCGCCAAAAACGCGAAATGTCGCGTCGTTTTCTTGTTAGCTAACTGCCCAATTAACCACCTTTAGTTTATTGTCATGTTCCGTGCCCGTTTTAACGATGCCCTTCCTAAATCCCTAGCCAACTTCGGTCCCCAAGAACTTGAACGTGACGTAACCGAACCGGTCCCTGGCGAACGTGTTGAACATTTCCTCTGTGCTGTTCTGAGCCTTTTGTTGAACCGCAAGCAGGATGTTAAGTATGACGCAATACCCGACGTTGAAAAAAGTTGGCAAAGATCTAGACTCTAACAAACGTTACTAATAGGCCTGGACACTACAATCGAGCCCTAGAAGATGCTATTAGTACACATAAGAGCCAGTGGGCGCGAGATTGGAAGGATGAGAACCCTCTAGGTGGCAATAGGACCTTCACCTCTATGGATCCTACTGAAAGGGTATGCATAATTCCCAATTGAAATTGATTACTTCCTAATTATACAATACAGTAGGTGCTAACATAACGAATTATATAGCTAAAACTACTACGAACTCTCGTTGTTTGGACCTTATCGTCTTCGGAAGTTATCAAGGGTATTATCAACAAATCCTACAAGGGAAATCGACACGAAGACGATCTCAACCAACCCCTCTCTGTACAGCCATGGGGATCTGACAGTGATAAGCGTCGTTATTATCTGATCGAAGGTCTAGACGATACCCATTTCCGAGTCTATCGCGAGAGCAATCCACAAGGCTTTAACAGAACATGGTGGAGCGTAGCAGGTAGCATCGACGAGCTCAAGGTTCTAGCAGAAAAGCTACAGAAATCAGATGGTGGCCCGAAAGCCAAGAAGTTGGCACATAAGATGTTGGCAGCCGTACCCCGGTTTGAAGCCACCGAGGAGAAGCGTAAGCGCCGCGAATACCGCCTCATGCGCAAGGAACAGTTCAAGCGCCCGGAGGCTGGGTACTCCATGTACGAAGGCCGAACTAGAGGCAAACGAATAAAGTATACCTACTCCGACGAAGAAGATTTCCTAACCGACTCCTCTCTACGACGATCTTCGCGCAATACCCGCAACCCTACACCAGCTGAGCCAGCCGGTCCCGTCACCACTGCCAGTGGTCGTCAAATCAAAGCCCCGTCGCGCATGACGGTAGACGCTTCAAACAATATCGTCACAACTAGCCCAACAAGCCAAGGTCACGATGAAGCCACTGCGTCGAAGGAGTCGTCAGTCGGCCCTACCGGCCGACCCAGAAGATCGGCTGCAGTGCATCACGGCACAAACGGTTGGGCACCATCATCCAAGAAGTCTAAAGGATATAATTCAGACGACGATATGGAGGACTATGATGAAGACGAAGATAGCGAACCGGAGCTAGGCGATGACGAGGAAGAACACGTTCCCGATGAAGATAGCGAAGAAGAGGAAGAGGATGAATTCAATGAAGACGAAGAAATGGTCGATGATGACTTAGACGACCCCAACAACAAGGACAGCATGATGGTTAAACTAAAGCTTCCGTCAAAGAAGATGTCCGACTCTACCGGATCGGCGCTCAACTTGGATGAGTACCGTTACAATGGAAAGAAGGAGAGTTCCAAGGCTCCGACAACATCGGCAGCAGAGAATGGCACGACCCAGAAAGAACCAACGCCAGAGGAGAAGAGTGAGGAGGTCATATCAGTAGCAACCACGAAAAAACAAGCTACCCCGGACGCGGAGGCCCCCACGACTGTGAATAATGAACAGCGTCAACTCGCTCCTTCAACTCCCGTACTAAGCTCGCTTCAGTCGACCTCGTTAGCTTTTAGGGAAAGCCCGGATAAGGTCCAGCAGGCTCTACCTAAGCACATCAACGTTGGTGTCGGAAAGTAAACCCCCTGACAAATGCATTGTCAATTTTGATTGCGTGGGGACGGAGCGTGAAAGCAGACGATGTATTTCCTATTGTCTGAGGAAATACTTGCGTATGACTTGCAAGAGGGTTAGATTATCCTCAGGAAACAGAAGAAAATGCCTGTATCCTCTGTGGGGATGTCAACTACAACAGAGCATAGAGTGAGAGTGGACATGAAAGAGGTCGTAAGAGACGATAGCATTGTCCTGTTGATATACAGATCAGACAGAGACAGACAGACATGTATTTACACTGGCTAAACTACTCGAGTACGATCGCAGTTATATCGATCTAGCCGGACGAGTATCCTTCCCAGTTCCTATAGATGAGTGCCATAGTTACAGATGGCGCCACGCCGTTGGCCATCATGTATTCCCCATGACAGCCTACATTTCTGACCAGGCTAGGTGCCTAATTAATAAAATCGCATGAACATAGTGTCGCTTTGCGGCTTTTCCCGAGACCAAGATCCAGACCCTAACGTAACGATATTATGATTCTGCTTCTGCTACTGCCTCTACGTATTCCAATTCCGACCTCCGAGACACGTTCGTCCGTAGCATGCGTAAAGACTAGGCATATCGCGGCCCTGGCGTCCAACAAGGCCAAGGCCGAGGCCGAGGCCAAGCTGCGGGTGCGGACTCGACTGCTGCCGTGCCAAGTTATTCTCTCTTCTTTCACTTTTTAATTTGTATAAATAGGTATATTATGAAGAAGAGTATTCAAGCTCTTGCCTTCACCTTGGCGCCAGCCCCGTTCTTCTTCAGCGGCGGCAGCGGCCAGTTGTTCACGCCGTACCACCAGCGGCGCAGGCGCGCGCCGACCGAATTCCCGCTGATCTGGGCGTTCTTGTTCCAGTGGTGCCAGCCGTGCAGCGCGAGGTTATACAGGACGCCCTGGGCGAACGGCATCATCATCTGCACACGGAATAATATATCTGGTTAGCAAGAGAGAACACAGGCCATATATATAAAGTCCCAATGGAAGGAGGGGGTAGAGGAAAGGTGTAGTAGATAAATACCTGGTCCCGCACCGTGATCCACGCTATCTTCCACCACGTATCCGCCTTCGAGATGCTGTGCAGGTAGCTCTGCTCGAACCGCAGGTCCGGCATGGGCGGGAGGTGGCGCGACCGGGGGTGCGGCTTTAGTACACTAATCGGGATTTCGCTTTCGTCATCGTCGATGTCGTCGTCTAGGTCCGAGTCGATTGAGTCGATCGAGTCGTGCCGGCTACGTAGATGCACAGGCTGCTTTTCCGAGAGCGACGAGGACGGGTTCAGGTCGTGGCGTGGGGACGGGTCTCGTTGGATATGGGCCGTCTGGATCGTCTCGGCGATTTGCGTGGGTATGCTTTCCGCCATGGTGCCTTGGGTTGGTGGAGGTAGACTGTTTGCTACTTCTATGAAATATCTGAGGTATTGTAGGTATAAATGTTACATGTTACTTGTACGAACAGTGAAGCTTAAGCTTGGCTTTGGTGGGTTGTAGTCCCTGTAATGTAGTCCCTGTAAAAGACGTTTCAATGCAGGTGATAGCAACTGCCAGGACTATACATATGTACCCAGGTACCTACAGTACCAGGGTTGCTTGGACTTCTACTCCTCCCCAAATGCATATGCGAACATAGGAGATATACAATAAGTGAATGCAATAGATCGATGCACCAGGATGGCGTTCACAAAATGCCATCTCGCATATCAGATTTGGACAGATACTCTTCTTCCATTTTGTAAACTATTAATCTAGTCTATTCCTCATGGAACACCTTCTTTTATTCCATCGCCAGCAAGAAACGAGCGTTAACCTATAGGCTATCTCTTACACCAAGACCCTATAAAAAGAAAAAGGGGTCAAGACATATAAAGAATGTCTAATCCAGCCACTGCCGCTCAGGGATAGAACCCCATTTTCGATGCTATAGCCATATCATAATCGTCTGTCGACAATGAGCCTTCCGAGCTTCCTATACTGTGCTTAGTAAAAGCCGACATCTCAGGCTCTCGTACACCATCGTCAAGAGACCATTTCATGCCCATGCTCATGTTCATCTTCATACTATCACTATCATACGCGTGTGGTACTTCGTATTCGTTCAATGTGTATACTTCCGGCTCTGTCATAATGCTGAGGTCCGAGTCTGTAATCATCGTCCACTCGTTCGTGTCGTCCCATTCTGTACACGGTCCGTCGATCGGCGACTCGATGTACCAGTTGTTTATGGCGTCCTGGATATTGAAGATGATTGTCCCTGGGATAAGACATTTGTTCTCCGGCAGTCTGAAAGTAGGCGGGAAGAGTTGGATATTGCGCGTCTCAGGAGTGAACGCAGCAAAGTCGGCGTAGTACGGTTTGAATCGGATAGACAAATCCTTGAGGGCAGTCTCGAGATCGGAATAGCGTTTCCTTGGCCACGGCTTGCTATTGTCATTCATGTCAGGGACAAAAACGTACACCCTGGTTTCCAACCGTTGAAGCCTTTTCATGAGTTCATGATCAGGGATCGGCTTATATGGTGGGAATACTTCATCTCGCGCAGTTACTGATGTCTCCAGTATGCGTTCAAGCCGATGCGTGGGAATCTCTGTAGTATTGGGCTTCCTACTCGACTTGTTGTTGTTGCCGTGAGCTAGGCAGTCGGGCGAGTCTTCATCGCTCGTGGTCGTCGAGTTCTCTTGACAGACTATTGGCCATGTTATTTTCTCGGCAACTGCCGGATCAGGGCGTTTAATTCGGACCGGGAAACGTCCTAAATTAGGAGAAGGCTGTCTAGCTACTGACTCTTCCCTTTTTGTTATAGCATTGTCTGTCCTGTGTCAGCTGTATCTCGACGATAGCAGTGCATCCATGTAATATAAGTGACCATAGCAACGGTTGAAATTGCAAAATGCGAAGTGTGCTGAGAAGAACTGAGATTTTATCCTAAGCAGGAAACTTCTTACCATTGGGGTTTGCCGTAAATGGTCCGTCAAGGCTATCAAATATACTCATGCTAAAAAGGGTGTTCGCCGATCGATTTTGGACAGACCTTTCTTCTACTCTAGTATTCGCGACCATCGTGTCTATGTCGGGAAGTCGAGGAGCAGAATTCTTGCCAGATGGTGTATTGGATAGACGACCTAGGCTATGGCTCTTTGGGTGGCCTTGGAAGTTACTTAGCGGGCTCGTGTTATCTGGGGAGGTATGATATTCGACCGATTCATCTTGTGATGGTCGGGAGCTTATATTGGAGCGAATACCCCTAAGTGACGATGACATGGAACTGATACTCTTCCGTATAACGGATGGCCGACGGCTCTGAGTATCACTATCAGCGGAGGCATCCGAAGAAAAACGATCTCTCAGAGATAATGACAAGGTGTTGATGCCCTTTCGAATGAAGGAGGGGTGCTGGTCCTGAACGTCGCTGCAAACTGTGTCATCTCCCTTAGACTGCCACCCCGGAGACGACTTTTTACGGTCAAGGGCTAGCGCAAAACGCTGGCGTAGGGAGGTTTGCTTGGATTTGGGTCTTTCTGCTATACCATACCGATCCCTAGTCAGTGAGGGCATTTTAGGATCTGTTAAGTATCCCAAATCTTTCACGTCTGCTCTAGGGCACGGCGTGGTAGTATGTTTGCGTAATCTCTCTCGAAGGCTAGCCATCATGTAGTGTATAATTAATGGCCTCAAATAAACAAAGATTCCGAGAAAGGCGTATAGAAGTATGTGGTGGGGATAGAAACCAATCTTCTAAGTATTACTTGGTGGTCTTGAGTGTCCAAGAATGAATAGTAACATACTAACCGGGTTGCAGAATGGATAACAGCGAGCAACACAGAAGTAAAGTATAAATAACAGGCTTGCTGCTTTATAATAGCTAGAAAGCTACGAACCGGTCAATGGTCGCCATCGGCTCTTTCTCTGGTGTGAGTACCTACTTCTACAATATGCTTCACTGCAGGTGCAAGCGTAAGGGGCACAGGCGGCTGCGGGATCAGCTACTCGAACACATCTTTTAGGGAAACTTATATTAAAGAAGGAGGGAGATGCGACTACCATTATTTACTTGCACGTTATACAATACATAGTATTTACACTAGATAACTACTGTATACACTGAACAGGTATTCTATAATCCATATAAAGGGGTATTCTGGCCTCGTGATCGGTGGATATATAATGGTAGTATATGTACATTAAAAAAACAGACAGAGTGTACAGATAACTACCAGCGTCCTGTGACGGTGGGTTTTCTCTATTAATTTGGTCGAGCAATTTACTGGATTTTCTCCGAGATGTCTGGCTGTGTCTCATGATCATCACCGTCTTCGCCTTCTTCGTCTAGGCGGAAGTTGGGATCTATTTCCTTCATCTCTTCGACATGGCGGACAACAGCCCTATTCAAATTATTTCGCCTTGATGCAATTGCTTTCTCAAAATCCGCTGGTACTATTTTGCTCGATACGATAATATCGCTGGCGGCAATCATCTTTCGTGCCAGGGCTATGAGCTCTCGTTTCATGTTTGATTCTGGCCCATCTTTACCATACTGCATTTCAAGAGTCCTATACGGTTCCCAAAGATTCTTGAGAGCTGTGCCGAGCTGCTGAATCCATTCCGCCATCGCACCGGGCCTGTCAGTCTTCGACTTATCACTGAATAGTCGCTTGCTTGCATTGCATACACGAAGATAATTCCGTAATGTTATTGGATCTGGAGTTTCAAGCTTGGTTGGCATCATTTCCAAGATCTTCGTGGCGTTGCTGAAGGCGAAGCGGTTCAAATTGTCTCGTAAACAAGTGTTCATGGCCGTACGGAAGTTCTTGGGAATTACCAACTCAGCAGGCATATCTCGGAGGCACGAAACGGTTTGGCCGCTGTTTTTTCCACGACGCAGGGCCATGAGCATATGATGCCAATTATTGGCGTCAGGAACAACACCATACTTCTTAGTGAAGATATCCCAATATCGCTGAGCGCTGGCTGTCTTTCCGGTCTTCTCGAGGGCAGCGAGAATTAAAGAAAGGGAGTTCTTCCCCGGAAGCGCGTGGCTAAATGCAGGGGCTCCGGGAGCCTTGATCTTGCGGTTTTCAATTAAGGCGGCTGAGCTTGTGTCTGTCGTGTTTCCGCTAGGTTCCGCAGCTCCCTCAGTTTTTCCACTGATCGCGGTCTTATTATCCTTTGGGATCATCATAGTTTGTTCTAGTAGAGCTTGTATAGAATCAGCATCGTGCCAGCTGCCCATTAATAGAATCCATCCCATCGCGCAAACTAATTCTTCATCAATAACAATGGTGCCGGCTCTCCACTTCGATATAACCTCTTCCCATATAGCTTTGGCTCGCTGGACTGTTGTCGCCTTCGCTTTTGTAATTTCAGGAGTATCAACGTCCGCCAGGCGACCGAACTGGCGTCTATTAACCTTGCGCTGTAGGGCATTTAAAATGGTTGTATATGTTAGGTTATTTGGCGCTCTAATACCATTGTTGGCGGTTTGAACGATAGTGAATAATGACTCAATATCTTCAGCATTTGCACAGGCCTTAAGAAGAGCGTTCAAATGAATTGTATTGGGCGTCATACGGTCGCTTGCCAGCATGTTGTTATAGATTCTAATCGCCTCGGCTACAGCTAATTGCGGATGAGGTGACATAGCGCAACCGTTGAAGATAATTGTATATGTCTGGGCGTTCGGAAACTGTGCTCTCTTCTTCATCTATGGGCGTGTCAGTGGCACGAAGAGCGAATATGGCGATGGGAATAGAAGAAAAAAAATAAAATAAAAAAACTGACCTCGTTATATAGTTTGATTGCAGCATGAAGTCTACCTTGTCGCATTTGATAACCGATCAAGTAATTCCAACTGACCGTCACCCTTGTGTCCCTGCTAGCTTTTCTCGTAACCAGGAGAGCATCGTCGAAATCATTCTTGTCTAGCCTTTTCTTAACATAGTCTGCAATATGCAGCGGATCTTTTAGGTACTGTAATTGTTTTTGGGCGGCCCATTCCCGTGGAGAAAGCTTTCTGTTTGTTCTTACATCCTTCCCGGATGTGTTCTGCCGCGAAACCCTCGCTGGCGCAGTCGCAGAATCTGTGGGATATTTTTTATGTTGGCGGGATATTGCTGGGGTGTAGATCGGTCGTACTATCGCAACATTATTTTTATTTTGTAGGCGAAACGTATCGTTGATTAATGCAGAGAAAGCTTTTCTCGTGCATGATTTGCACATAAACATAGTTCCTCACTTTACAAACGTTGTGTGGGGATACTATTATTCAGAAGGGCTGGCGTCTTAATAGATTTCAACTCTATGGATTTCAACTTTGTCGCATGCGAAAAAACAATTACGGATTAGATGCGGACATTTTTCTTTATCGATAAGTAGATGAAGATCCAGGGTATCTGATTGTGACGTCGAGGTGTTCCGATAACAACCTAATATGCCCCGCTATTGTATGTACCTAAGCCAATAAGTACCTAGGCGAGGGGTTGTCTATTAGGTCCCAGCCACTTGGAGCATTTGTAAATGAATCTGACAAGGATTCGCGAGAACGCGTTTTGTAAATGGTGGCTCGCGCGTCGCGTCTCTCACTAAAGTGGAAAGATCCCTTAAAATTAGGTACATACCGTTTAATTGATACCAATTGATTCAGTTGATTTACTCCGTACCTCCACATTTGCACACATTTACACACATTTACACAGAATCCCTCTTCCACATAATCCATTCAAACACTATACTGTCTACACCTTCTTCCTCTCAAAGTCTGGACATGGTTTATTCCTTGTAGCATATTATCCAACGCCCCATCTTGCCTCCTTAGTTAAAATGTCCAAGTCACTGAGCAAGCGGAACAAGCTTGCCGAGCTAAGGGCCTTGCGCGCTGCTGGTAAGAAGGCTTACGACTCTTACGAAGTCCAAGAAGAACAAGACCTTTACGAGGAAGTCGATGAAAATCAATATAAAAAGATCGTTCGCGACCGCCTGAACCAAGACGACTTCGTCGTTGACGACAATGGCGAGGGTTATGCTGACGACGGACGAGAGGAATGGGACCGAGTACGTAATTATGAATCTGAGAGTGAGGACGAGGCACTACTTGGAGGAAAGCCTCGCAAGTCAGGTATTAAAGATCCATGATATTTATATTGTTAACGTATGCCCGTATACTTATACCCCTACTAGATAAGAAGAAGCGCGACGAAGAAAAGGCAAAACGGGATGCCAATGACCGTGACATCAGTGAATATTTTATGAAGGGTCAAGCTACCACCCAACAAAAACCAAAGGTACGACTCGATCCTGTACTTAGTTTTTTTCCCCCAGGGCTGACGTTAGTTAGGTCATAAAAACCGAAGACGATGAAAGGTTTTTAGCAGACCTGTTAGGCGAGGTTGATGCAAACATACCTGCTCCAGCATCACGGGCTCCGAAACGACATCGATCACCCGAGCGACGGCGAGCCCGTGTTCTTTCTCCCGTCCGGGGAAATAGACAACCAGCTACCAAGAAAGCGAGACTAAGCGAAGAACGGTCATCCCCAGCGCCCCAAGCACAAGAGTCTTCTGTTGAAGACGACGGATATCTCCCACCTATGGATGATGATGATCTACCACCAACGGCCGACATACTTATGAGCGATTCCGTTCCCATTCCCTCTTCTCCCACAGCAAAGGTCGCCGCACGAAAGACCCAGGTTAAGGCCGAGCCCGTGGAAGAGGAAGACGAAGAGATGATGGAAGTCTCACATGCCGGGACGATTAATACTGCTAGCGTAAACTTGTCTGCCTCGCGACCTATTAAGAAGCTGATCAAACCTGATCCATACCCTACTCCTGCTAGCTCATCCCCAACGAAAGCTACCGAAGCCGACATTGATTCATCGTCGTGGAACGATCTCACAAATAAGCTAAATGTTGTTAGCAGCTCCCCTGCTGACACCCGAAGCATCGGCAAAATCGATTATAAGGATGCTATCGAGGAGGACGGCAGCCTTAATGTGTTCTGGACTGACTATACGGAAGTCAACGGCTCGCTCTGCTTATTCGGCAAAGTTCTGAACAAGAAAACAAACACTTATGTGAGCTGCTTTATTAAAGTTGACAATATTTTGAGGAACTTGTTCTTCCTACCTCGCCAATATCGTCAAAAGAACGGGCAGGATACAAGTGAAGAAATAGAAATGACGGATGTCTACTCAGAAGTAGACGAAATTATGACTAAAATGAAGGTCGATATGCACAAGATAAAGCCCTCTACCAGAAAGTACGCTTTCGAGCTCCCCGGCATCCCAAAGGAAGGACAGTATCTAAAATTATTATATCCCTACACAAGTAAGTTGAATACGACGTTTTATTCCTATGTGAATATATGCTAATGTCAAATAGAACCTCAAATTAACCCAGAGACAACTGGTGAGACCTTCTCTCACGTTTTCGGTACCAACACTGCATTGTTCGAGCAGTTCGTGTTGTGGAAGAACATCATGGGACCATGCTGGCTTAAGATAAAGGATGCCGACTTCGGTTCTATCAAGAACGCTTCTCATGCTAAACTCGAGGTCCTTGTCAACGACCCTGATACAGTCTCCTCCATGAGCGATTCCGACAATTTGGATGCACCTCCTTTGACTCTGATGAGTGTTGCTATGCGGACCATTTTCAACGCTAAAGACAACAAACAGGAGATACTTGCGATAAGCGCTCGTATCTATGAGAATGTCTTGCTTAGTGACACTACGCCTGCAGAAAAGCTTCCCTCAAGGACATTTACGTTGATGAGGCCGAGTGGATCAGCGTTCCCTCTGGGTTTCGATAAATTGGCGATGGGCAGGAAAAAGGCCTTCATCAAGTTGGTCAAGCAGGAGTCAGAGATGCTGTCTTTTTTCTTGGCGCAAATCGACCTTATCGACCCCGATGTAATCCTTGGCCACCAATTAGAAGGTGTCGACTATAGTATCTTGTTGAATCGATTGCACGAGAAGAAGACACCACAGTGGTCACGGCTTGGGCGGTTGCGCAGAGCAGCGTGGCCAACATCTATAGGGAAAACCGGCGGTAATGTATTTGCGGAACGCCAGCTTATGTCTGGTCGCCTCCTGTGTGACCTCGCCAATGATGCTGGCAAGTCTGTCATGTATAAGTGCCAGTCTTGGAGTTTGACAGAAATGTGCAATATCTATCTCGGTGGAGATGTCCATAGACGAGATTTCGACAACGAGGCTGCTCTGAAGACATGGGCATCGGACAAGTCAGGCCTAATGGACTATATAACTCATATGGAAGCAGATACATACTTCATCGCCGCTCTTGCTTTGAGTACGCAGATGCTGCCTTTAACTAAGGTTTTGACGAATTTAGCAGGAAACTCGTGGGCTCGAACGTTAACAGGTACTCGAGCCGAACGCAACGAGTACATTTTGTTGCACGAGTTTCACCGTAATAAGTACATCTGCCCCGACAAGCAGTTTTTCAAGGGACGACCCAAAGCCGAAGAGGAGAACAATGAAGAAGAGGCTACAGACAGTAAAAAGAAGGATAAATACAAGGGTGGTCTCGTCTTTGAGCCAGAGAAGGGACTATACGACAAGTTTGTGTTGGTTATGGATTTCAACTCCCTCTACCCTTCCATTATCCAAGAGTTCAACATCTGCTTCACAACAGTTGAACGAAGCTCACTTGTAAGCCCACCCATATTATGTTCATGTAAACCATTCACTAACACGGAGCAGTCGAATGATGAGGATGCTGTACCGGAAGTTCCAACACAACAGGAACAAGGCATATTGCCAAGACTTATCGCGACTCTGGTTAGTCGACGACGATCAGTCAAATCACTCATGAAGGATAAGAACGCTACACCTGAGCAGCTTGCCACATGGGATATTAAACAACTTGCTTTAAAGTTGACAGCCAATTCTATGTATGGCTGTCTAGGATACACCAAGTCTCGTTTCTATGCAAGACCTCTTGCCATCCTTACGACGTACAAAGGTCGTGAGATCCTTCGAAGTACTAAAGAGCTCGCCGAGTCGAAGTCTCTCCAAGTTATTTACGGTGATACCGATTCCGTCATGATCAACGCTAACGTGGAATCGGTCGCGGACGCGCTCAAGGTCGGCCAAGAGTTTAAGAAGGCTGTTAACGAGCGATACCGTCTTTTAGAGATCGATATCGATAACGTATTCAGACGCATCCTGTTACAGGCCAAGAAGAAGTATGCGGCTATCAATCTTGTAGAAGTACCTGGCGGCAAGTTCATTGAAAAGATGGAAGTAAAGGGTCTTGACATGAAGCGCAGAGAATACTGTGCTCTGTCGAAAGAGATTTCTTCCCGTCTCCTTAACGAAATCCTATCTGGCGACGAGACCGAAGTTTCCGTTCAACGCATACACGAATATCTGCGCGAGGTCGCAGGCAAAATGCGAGAGCACGCTGTTCCCGTCCCAAAATATATCATCTATACACAACTAGGCAAGGCGCCAAAAGAATATCCGAATGCGGACTCGATGCCACAGGTCCAGGTTGCTCTTCGAGAAATTGCACGAGGCAAGAATGTCCGTCGTGGAGATGTCATCTCGTACGTCGTGACCGGAGATAGCAAGTCGACCTCTGAGCCTGTGGCAAAGCGCGCGTACACGCCACAAGATGTAACGAAGCCTGATTCCGGCCTCAAAGTGGACGTAGAGTGGTATATTGGCAAACAAATCTTCCCGCCTGTCGAGCGTCTCTGCGCCAACATCACTGGAACATCAACCTCACAACTCGCCGAGCAGCTAGGCCTCGACATTCGCCGTTATGCAAACAACTCAACTTTTAATCAGTCAGGATCTAATGACCATGAGATCCACCCACTAGAATCCCAGATCCCTGACGAGGTTCGCTTCCGCGATTGCGCTCGCCTGTCATTACGCTGTCGGAAGTGCAAAGCCTCGGCGCCCTTCGAAGGCTTGCTGTCCTCAGAGCAGCCTGAAAATCGCGTTACGCCTCAAGGGATCGCATGCCCGTCATGCTCGGCACTCATCCCCAATCTTAGCATCGTGGCACAGGTCGAGCGGGCCGTCCGTAACGAGACGGCGCGATACTACGAGGCATGGTTGGTGTGCGATGACGCATCATGCGGCAACCGCACGCGCCAGATGTCCGTCTACGGCACGCGGTGCATGGGTCCGAAGGGTCTGGCGTCGGGCTGCCTCGGCCGCATGCGCTATGAGTATAGTGAGCGCGACGTCTATAACCAGCTTGTGTACTTCGCGTCTCTGTGGGACGTGGACAAGGCCAAAGCCAAGGCGAGCTCTGGTGCTACCGGCCTAGGCGGGCAAGGTAATGCCGGCAGCTTGAATGCAGCTGAAAAGACAGGGTTATTGCTCTCGCGGAGCACAATCGTCTCCGCTTTAGTACTGTCAAGAGTGTTGTTGATAAATACCTCGATAAGTGTGGGCGCCAGTGGGTTGCGATGGACACGTTATTCGGGAAGTTGGGATTCACGGCTGCTTAGGCCTATTCATTGGCTGCTACTAAGGGGGTATGGTAGTAAATACGTATGACGGAATGAGGATCTGCCAGCGGGCCTTTGTTCAGGGGCTCTATACATAATAGCGGCTGGCGTTCTGGTTGGGATACGGTTCCATGTGCTTTGTTTGGTCTAGTCGAATACTGCATGTAATGGTTTATAATGAATCTAAATTAAATATCATTCCGAATCTACTCGTCTTTCTTACCTACTGACCTACGTGCTTGTGATCCTCTGGGACATATGTTGCTCAAGTGATTGATACCTGAGTCTGATATAGAGCTAGCAAACTAATTGAATTACCAGGTACCATCTAGGAAGCGGCATGCGTACATAGCGATGTGCTATCTTTGGCTTATTTGTTGTTTTGATACATAAGGCTATTCTTTAAGCGGCAGTATTTGGTATATAACACACCTCAAAGTAAGAACTTGCTTGGTTGTAGAAGGCGTATTTCAAGCGCAAAGTTCTTTCTTATGTATATACTTATACCTTACTTGACTACGTCGACGAACGATTATAATTAAGTAAAAGGCAACGCTACGTGTATTGATCAGCTATCAAAGCTCTACAGAAAGATATTCTGGAGCTGAGTATATGCTACCAATATGAGGTTAGATCACTTTAATTTCACTTGGTTAAAGAAGTGTGAAAAGTTTGTGCAATATATCAATTTTTGCGGCTGTCACTGGCTTGCTGTCTAATTAAGAATCGCGTTCAGAGAGGGAACGAAGACTACTTCTGTTCCCTGTTGTGTAATATGTACTGTCCGCGTTCGTTGGGTACTCATTGAGCCTCTGTGTTATGCCATACCACTGTCGTCTTGTAGCGACAGCGCTGAGCAACCCCCTCCTAGCAAACACCCGCGGCCTCCTCCCTCGTCCTCATATCCCTTTCCGCATATCTTGCAAACGAAAGCACCTAGCAAGGAGCAGCCAGTGGTCAACCGTGACCAGAATTTCAAATGCAATCAAGAATACACAACCAATTCCTTTGGTTTCCACCGTCCTGCCAGACCCCTGATGACCGGATCCGCATCTGCGTAACTTAATCACCAGAAGTTGGTGGTAGTAGCGCTCTCGATGCCGTTCCCCTTCCTCGACCGGGCGCCTGCCGTCTGTATCGGTTTTGCCTGCCTTCGTTGGCTACTCCCGGCCACACGACCATCATTGCCATAGTTCCAGAACGTTGCTCGTACGGTGGGAAAAAAAAAAAAAAGATTCCTGTCGAACACCCCTATGATTGTCTCGTGCCGGTAGAGGCAAGAGAAAATGTAATGAAACAGTTGTACGGAAAAGAAGTCAAGAAAAATCTCGGGGCATGTCGTCTTTATGGTGATGGGTCGTGGGAAGGTAAAGTCTATTGGGGCGCAAGGTATCATAATAAAAAGGAAACCTGAAACTTTTGGAGACGCATTTTAGAAACCCCCGTAAATGCAACGCAGTAAGTCCTGTGTCCTAGTCTATGCACAACGATGCAACCGCAAATGCAAGACGTTTCTATGATCATAGAAAACGGAGTTTAACTGCTTCCCTTCTCAGATGCAGCTGCATTATCCGGAACAACCTTAGTGAGAGCAGGCGACGCCGCGGTAGAAGGGGGCGACGCTGGATGATCCGAGTCCATGTTGGCAAGTAGACTAGATAGCCAAGTTAGTAACGTCGTTTGTGATCGAAGCCCATGGACAATGAAAACTTACCCGAACGAATTGGTGCTGCTTTGCGCCTCCCTTACCGGAGGAGTTCCAGTCCTAGAGGAGGCACCAGAATCCTCGGCTCCTCTGCTGAGTGAACCACCGGGGCCCAGACGACGACCGCTGTTGCTACGAGAGTTAAGCATCGACATAGGTCCCAGCGTGACATTTGCGCTCGAAGTACGGTTGGCTCCACCCTTCAGACGGCGCAGGTCGTCCATACCGACCTGATTCTGCGCCTGTTGCGCATAGCCAGAGAAGTTTCTAGCATCACCACGGCCTAATTGTGCTCGTCCAGGACCACCACCACCTCGTTGGTTGCTGCGTGCAGCCTCAGCAGCCTTCTGGGCAGCTGCAGCCTCAGCTTCAGCACGAACTTCCTCGAGCGTCTTTGGACCCTTGTTAGCCTCCTTGGATACCCACTGGGCCTTCCTCAAATCGATAACGTCCATGAGCATGAACTTCAAGCGGCTGGGGAGATCGGGAAGGTCGATCATGCCCTGGATTCTCACAAAGTAAGCGTCCATCATAACGCGACCCTTGTCTGTGGCATCCAGGTTGGCACCGATAGTTCGCAGTAACTTGGAAAGGGATTCAACCTCGGCATCATCAGGAACGCCTGGGTGGTCGACTAGTTTCTTGACACATTCATGCATAATACGCTCCGTCAGCATACCCAACTTGTACAGCTCGCCAATGAATTGAACCAATCCAAGTCCACGACGTTTAGCGGCTGCAGCGATGTAGTACTCGTCAGAAAGCATAGCGGCCTCGAGTGTCTTCTTGTCCTCTCCTTCTTTCGGTTCTGGCAGCGAAACCTTCCATCCGCGCTCAAATTCTTCCTGACATCGGTTTAAGAGGTACTTCCTGAATAGTGCACCACCGCTGACAACCTGACCATTCCTGTCTTTGATATTCTCGTCCCGGATGTCCGCGCTCATTGTCTCCAACATTCTCTTGCAGAATTTAGCATACATTGACGCCCAGTGGGCTTCGTCAGTAGCCTTCTCAAAAGTAAGTTGGATGACTTGACGGAGAGTCCTGCCGTCCGTCTCATCCTTGGACTGTCCAGCAATTTGGAGGATCTGGTCCGAAATCTTGTCGAAGTTTTCGGGCGTCATCTTGTTCAGGGCAGCCTTGACCTTACGTTGGACCATAGAAGGATCAAGCAGCCCGCTCGGTGTGGCCTGGCCTGGGGCACTGGCTTGTGGGGCTTTACCAATGCTGCTTGGCTTCCAGCCTGTCGACGAGGTACTGAGAGCTTCTATCTTCATACCTTGGGTGAGAGGCATGGTCTTAGCCGCCTGAGCTTCTACCTTAGCAGTGAAAGTATTTTGCTTGCTTGCATTCCGACGACTTCCTTGTCGCGGGGAATGAGGCATGCTCATGTTAGAACTGGATGGCTGTCGGGCCATTTGGTTACCACTAGGGAAGGCTCCACGGAAGCTGCCGATAGCATTCATTGGCGGCCGTGACATTGACTTCTCGGAGCTCATTCCGAATCGCTGAGCGGATGTTGTTCCGGGAGGGAGGGTTCGGCCATCAGCGAAGAAGGAGCCGAAGGTTGTTGCACCAGGGGCTCCAGGCCTTGAGGGCTGTCGGCTGGAAAGACCGGCTGGTGTTCGAGCGGACCCAGACCGGCCACTGTCGCTATCGCCAATAAGGGTCTTGACTTGCTGGTGGAAATCAAGGGAAGGTTGCTCCGTAAAGACCTTTTGGAATTGCATTAAAAAGGCAGAATCATACTTGAATGATGTCCCCTTCTTCGCTACCGCAGCATTCAAAGCAGGGTTAGGCGATTGAATACCTGCGGGATAAAGATCGGCCCTGATGGAGTTGGAGCCTAAAAGCCTAGCTGTCTTAAGGGATTGAAGCGCGGCACTAGGTTGAGCAGGTTCAACAGAGTTGGTCTTAATAGGAGCAAGGTTAAGGGCAGCCGGCTTAGGGCCACGACCACCTTGCGTGGGTTTGGTAGCCGTAGGAGCTGAGGGTTTCTCGTTGAGGGAAAGATTGGCCAGCTTAGCAGTAGTTTCGCTTGTTGATGGTGTATCCGCCTTCTTCTTCTCGTTCTCAGCTGACTGCTGGATTAGGGATTGAACTGATACGCTGGAGTTCTCCTGGGCTCGTTTGCGCTCTCGTTCCTCTTCCAGACGTTCCATTTCAGCCTCGGCTTCGCGAAGCTTGCGATCATTCTCAGCGGCATTTGCCAGCCTTGCCTCCTCCTCGGCCTTCTTCTTAGAGGCTTTCTCGGCTTCAGCCTTAACACGGCGCTCCTCTTCCTCCTTTTCGCGTTTCGCGTCCGCCTCTTCCATCTCACGGATAATTCGCTCCAGCTCATCGTCATCAGGTTCATCTGTAGCCTTAGGAGCTTCCTTCTTTGAAGCCGCCTCTGCTGCTTCGCGTTCCGCTTTCTCCTTCTCCTCGGCCTCCTGTCGCGCCTTTGCCTCTTCAGCGGCTTTGGCTTCTTCCTGGGCCTTTTGTTCTGCCTTTAGACGCTCTTCCTCTTTGGCCTTCTCAGCAGCTGCTGCCTTAGCAGCTTCCTCCTCCTTAGCTTTGTCTGCGCTGGCAGCCTGCTTCATCTTCTCCTTGAACTCATTTCGGACTTCCTCGGCCGTCTTAGAGTTGCTTACACTTTCGGCTCGTGAATGAGCAGGCGTACCGGTCCTTGGCGTCGCTGTTTTTGAAGGAGGAGGGGGAGTGGAGGAAACAACTGGAGGCGTCTTGGACTGTTGATGGCTCGGAGCAGGTGATGCCGGTACTTTGATTTTGCTTAGATCCACCGTCTCACCAGCCGCGTTCTTGATGGTAATAGCCATACTCTTTTTAGGTGGGCGATTAAACGGTGGAGAAGAAACTACAGCAGGTTTAATCTGAGTAGGTTGGGTTTGAGACGTTCCTTGGGCGACAATCGGTGCTTGGCTTTGACTCGATGCGGGACGGTGGTCTGCGGATACCTGTGAAGAATTACGGGACATCGGCTGCCCTCCTGGGGCATTGTACGGGCCTTGGGTGTAAGGTGTCTGGTAAGCGGGAATAGGGGACTGGCCTCCATGAACCATTGGATATACTGGGTATCCAGGGATATGCATGCCTGGTCGAGGATCAAACTGGGGATAGAAAGTCTGGTGTACGGTTGTTAGTAACCTGTCAAAATTGCCACTTTCTGGTGACAGATCAATTCGCGTGGGATTCGGCGGAAATGATGGGGCAATGGGAAAGGGTGGTTGCAAGGGGATGACTGGGACTTCTCCAGCGTATGACGAATCTGTCTTATCAAATGGAGCGAATCCATGATGCCGTGAACTATCTGCGGCGAATCGCTGATCTGAACGCTTACTATAGCGTCGGGACTTCTGACTAAAGTCTTGGTGCTCATTGTCGTAAGAGTCTGTTCGCCGGTGATTCGAGAATCTCTCAGTCTCACGTCGACTTCCCCTTCTCTTACCGACTTTGAGATACGAACGTTCTTGATTAGAGGAGATGAATGAATTGGGGTGCTTTACTTGTGGTACTTGTCCTTGGCCCATAGGAGGACCAGGAGGATAGTAAAATGGCATGCCACCGGGAGGCATGTTCTGAGGATGATGCGGCATAGCAGGCGGAAGCGCCGGACTGCGATGTTGCTGTGGAGGAGTGCCGAACTGTTGCGGACGAGCATTTCCGAAGTTAGGTGTTACGCCGCCACGTCCCGAGTTCTGGGGGCCTCGGTTGTAGGAGTTAGGGGGGTACCCCATAGGCTGCTGATGGTTGAACGAGTTGTTGTATCCCCGACCACGATTCGCGGACTGGAAACCGCCCCGGCCTATGTGAGGAGGACCTTGGTTGCTCATATCGCTAACGTTCGAGCCTCGTCTCATATGAGGAGAGGGCTGCGATCCTAAAGAGTTTGGGTCTTGGGAGACAGAGGTGGCTCGTATATGGGAACGCTGTGTATACTTGTCAATCATAAATTCAGATTGCAAAAGGGGGCCGATACTTACGTCGTTATCAGGGAAACTGCCAAAGGTCATACCCTGTTGGGCAGTTGAAGAGGGAGGTCGTCCGCCGCTGGCAGAAGGTTGCGGGATAGGAGAAGGCGAATTCTGAGGAGAGGTTACAC